>JAJHZJ010000444.1:4167528-5652844 GCA_023548195.1 Bettongia penicillata ogilbyi
GCAGTTGTACAACAAAAGAGGAAGTGTTGGAGCCCATGGATGAACCTACGTTTTCTAACTCCAAGGCTGAAACTCTTCCCTTAGTAGGATCTTGTGATTGTAGAATTATAGACATACTGTTGAAAGGGGCCTCAGAGGCCCCCTCACTTTACAGATGACTGCCCTGAAACCCAAAAAGGTTTAGGGGAGTGCCCAAGGTCACAGGTTACAGTCTAAGTTTAGACCAAAGTTTAGTCCAAGGCAATGGAAAGAATTTGGAAATGGCTTGAGACTAAGTTTTCTGGAGAACAAAGTCCCTTTCTCCTGGCTCTGATTCCAGATCCCCAAAGTTTCCATCTCCTCAGCAGCAGCTTTTTCACCTCAGGGGTGCCTCCACCCTGCAACCTTCTTTTCTGGTGGGTAAACCTCTGGCTCAGAACCCCATCCAAGCAGTCAGGGGGAACCCAAGCCACAGGTGCTCATGTCCCTCCTGGCCCTGCTCTTGTCCTATTCCTCTGTCTAGTCCTCTTTTTATGCATCATCTTCCCATGCTAGAATGTAAGTTCCTAGAAAACAGTGATGAACATTTAGCCTATTTGTAGCTTCAGCATTTAGAACAGTGCCTGCCAAATAGAAAGTGTTTAATGAATTCTGTCTATCTATCTATCTACCATCTACCATGGTAAGTGGTTTATTCTTCTATCTCTCTCTTTCTCCTCTCCTCCCTGTTTCTCTGTTTTTCTCCTCTCTCTTTTTCCTTTCTTTTCTTTCCCTCTCCTCTAACTTTTCTCTGTCTCATCCCTCTTCTATCTGTCTCTGTTTCTCTGTCTTTCTCTCTTGGTCTTTCTCTTTATGTTAGTAAATATAATTAGTTAATATTTATACCTATTTTAATGAGCTTTTAAACCTAATGAAGTATTTATAAACATCACAAACAGTGCACAGAATATAATATACACAATGTGCCTTTCTTAGCTGAAGTGTTAGGTCTTCAGGAGCAAGACCTGTTTCATCCTTTGTCTTTGTAACATTAGGCTCTAGCACAGTGCCTGGCACATAGGCAGTCTTGTTAATTAACTAAGGACAAGGATAAATCAAATTCCTTGGCTTTGCTCCTTGTACCCCCAACCTGAAGCCTTCTCCATTCACCTCAGAATATAGACAACTACCTCAAAAGCCCAAACCCTCTCATATTTCCCATTCCCCAAATGGACCTAATTCTGAACACTGACGATCCAGCTTTAGGCTTACCCACTAGTTTCAACCCCATCCACTAGGATAGTCAATTTCATTATCTATTATAGGATATATATATAGGATAATATAGGATATCTCATTCTCCTATCACAAGTCTTTAGGGTCTAGAGAAGTGGGCAGTGTTGCTGTTACCTGTGTGGACTGGCACTGTGTTGAGATAAGGACACGGGCGAAGGGATCAGAGAGGCCACTGTCATCAGCAGCCAGAATTCCCCTTGCTTGGTAGAGGTGAGCTCGGAGCTGAAAGTAGCTGAAGTCTAGGGTGGGGATGAGAAGGAAGCTATGTTTGTCAGAGAACCAACACCCTGATCCCAGGAACGAGTCTCTGAATCATCTATCTCCACCCCATTTCCAAGTGTAAGCTTACCATCTCGATACAAGGTGAGGGGCAGCCCTCCCAAGGGTTGGGGTAGCAACTCTGGGGGAAGGTCCTGAGTGCAGGCCTTGGCATGTTTGCCCTGACCCAGCCATAAGAGCATCTCCAGCTTGGCACAGACCTCACCAGGAGGAGCTCCAGGGACCTGGAATAAGGGGGAAGCCCAGCTCCATGAAATCTCTTGCCCTCTGGATTGGTCCAGTGCTCAACCACTGTCCACTCACTCACTCTTCCCCACCCCCTAGGTCTAGCCCTGTACCAAGGCTCCTCACAGTGAGCAGCAGACTCTGGATCCGCCCACAGTCCCGTCCACGCTCTTCCTCTACCACGGAGAATAATACATCTTGTGCCAGGATCCGAGCAAGGGCCACACGCCGCTGCCCACTGAACATCCAGACTAACACATCTGGGAGAGGTGGCTGGGGCTAGAAGAAGTTAGGAGACTATGGGATAGTGAAGGGTAACACTGTAGGGACCAGAGATAGCGAGGAATGATAACCTCAAATAGGTGGAGGAGTGGAAACTACTAGAGCAATTTGGAACTATGCTCTAAAAGTCATGAAAGTGACCATAGGAGCCATATCTATAAAAAAAGGCTGCATATGTACAAAAATATTCAAAGCACTTCTTCAAAGACCTGGAAACTTAGGAGATGTCAATAAACTGGTGAATGACTGAATAAATTATGATATATGAATGTAACAGAGTCCTATTATGTTATAAGGCACAATGAAGGGGATAGTTTCAGAAAAACCTGGTAGGGCTGGTACAAACCAGTAAAGTGAAGTGAACAGAATCAGAACACTTTATCTGGTGACAACAGCATCGTAAAGACAGTTTTCAAAGACTTAGGAACTCTGATCAAGGAGATAATTAACCATTATTCCTGAGTACAGATCATGAAGCATGCTACCCACCTCATGATATGGACTGATGGACTCAAGATACAGAATGAGACACATGGTTTTGAATGTGGCCAATTTGGAAATTTGTTTTGCTCGACTATACATATCTGTTCCAAGAGTTTTTTTTTCTTACCCTTTTCCTTCAATTTCAGAGATGGGGAGGTTGGAGAGAGAAAAAAATGAATGTTTTTTCATTGAAAAAGGAAGAAAATTCAATAAACATGTATAAGGGGAAAGAGAAATATAAAAAAAGAGTTGGAGGGAAGGAGGGAAAAAAGAAAGGAAAGAATGAGGAAGGGATGGAGGGAGGAAAAGAAAGGAGAAAAGGAAGTAAAGAGGGAGAGAAGAAAATAAAGAGGCAGGGAAAGAAGGAAGGAAGGAAGGAAGGAAGGAAGGAAGGAAGGAAGGAAGGAAGGAAGGAAGGAAAGAGGGAGGAAGGAAGAGAGGATGGGAGAAAGGAAAGGCATCAGGAGACCTAGGCTCCAGCTCCATCACTCACTCGTATTGTAACCCTGGCTAAGTTTCTGCCCCTCTCTAGATTCCGGTTTCCTCATCTGTAATAATGGGTTAAATAATATTTACACAACCTCCCACACCAAGTTTTTGTGAGCACTCTATAAACCATAAAATGCAACGGGAAAAGAGCTTTTGTTATTCCGACTGTTGTCATAAAGATGAGGAAAAGGTTATTTTCCCCACAGGGCAGGCTCTCATTACCTCCTGATAGAGGAAATCCAGCTTGGCCAGGATCCTCTTGGCCTCCATCACCTTCTGGTCCACGTTGCTGGGCCTCAGACCTCCAAGGAGGCGCAGGCCCTGCCGGGCAGCTATACCCTAAATGAGAGAGAGGGACAGGGGTGGGGGAGGATGCTGTGTGCCAGGATGAAGGTCATCCCCCAGCTTCCCTTCCCTTTCCCTTTCTTCTCTACCTACCATGCTGTGAGTGAGCAGCTTTTTCCGGCTCCGATCCAGGGCATTGGGGCGGATCATTGCCCTTCGCTCAACTCCCCTACAGTACTGCCTGGGGATGGGGAGCATGGGATAAGGGCATTGGAGGTGCCAGGGATTATGAGGAGAGGGGCTCACAGAGGTTCCTGAGGAGAGGTCAGGGTGACCCAAAGATTAATGGTTCTTAGAGGAAAGGTAACAGAGATCACAGCAATCATGAGGAATGATCAGGGAGGCTGTGGGAGTTTGTGAGGAAAGGTCAGGGAGGGCCAGAAATTCTAAGGAGAGGTTTACTAGGGTAAGAAATAAGGGAGGTAACAGGAGTCTTAGGGAGGGATTGTCAGTACAACAAAATAAGTCCAAGTCCTCTAAGTCTTTGGGTCCTGTGATTTAAAAATATGTCTTTCTGCTAATTCTGTTTTGAAAAAAGTTCAAATGATCCCTAAAGGGAAAAAAAAGAAAGAATTGAACACTGTTGCTTATGTGTAATGGTTTACACTTGTGTCCAATTCATTGTGACTCCATTCAGGGATTTTTTGGTAAAGACACCACAATAGTTTGCTATTTCCTTCTCTAGTTCATTTTACAGATGAGGAAACTGAGGCAAACAGAGTCAAGTGACCTACCCAGGATCACACAGCTAGTAAGTGTCTATACCCAGGTTTGAATTCAGGTCTTCCTAGCTATAGGCCCAGTGCTCTAGCCACTGCACCACCCAGCTGTCCCTGAACTCTAAGACTGAGTTAGTTCAGTTATTGGGATGAGGCAGAATATGGTCTCCTTCATTCCTCTAGTTTCAGTGCATCAAAGAGTCTGCAGTTTCTTTCCTAAAAGGGCATGAGGCGACTCTCCAGAGTAGACAGAGGGGACAAAGCTCTGGACTTAGAAGTATGTGTCTGAGTCTGGATTTGAACTCAGGCCTTCTTGATTCCAGGCCCAGCACTCTCTCCACTGTGCTGAGTAGCTGCCCCTAGATTTAGCCAGTCTGAATACAAATTCCACCTTGGATGCTTACTACCTGTGTGACCTTGAGTAAGTCCACTTACCTCCCCTGGCCTTTAGAAGGGGAGGAGGTGGGACAGTGATCTCTAGATAACTGGATCTCAAAGTGTGGGCTTAGAGATCTTTCAGGCAGTCTGCAAGGTCAAATCTGTTTTCCTAATAATACTAAGATGTTTTGATTTTTAATATAGTTAATATTGCTAGATAAAACCCACATAAACAAAAGCTCTTGGGGAAGGGTTCCTCAGGAATTTTTAAGAATATAAATGGGTCCAGAGACCCAAAAGTTTGGGAACTGCTGCCCTGGATATTCCCATAATATGTTTCTGGGGGACAAGGACTGTTTGGATTTTGTCCTAGTCTCCCCTAAAATCTAGTAGGTGCTTAATCAATGCCTGCTGACTAATCGATCCTTTGGTTGGTACCAGTGGAAGAAAACACTCTGAAGCAAAGCCAGTGTAGCTGGTCACAAACTATGATGACCCTTCATGGAGGAAGGAGGGGAGGGAAACACTGTAAGTGTCCAGGCCAGCTGTGCCACAGACTAGCGCAGTTAGACTACCCAGGCAGCAGGGTTCTGGAGCCCTCTCACCTGCTCCCAGCCACCAGTTCCTCCAGGGCCTGCCGTAGCCGTAGCCATGCCTGTGCTCCCGGCTTCCTCAGCAGCCTCTCTGTCTCCTGCAGCCCCTGATCCTGTGGAACATAGCAGAAAGCTTCACTCCTTCAGGGCTTCGTTCTCTGGGGCTGCAGCATGAAACCTCCCCACTGTGGCTCTGTCCCTTACCAGCCTCTCCGCCACTTTTTTGATGCAATTGCTGTTCTGAAGGCGCCAAGTATGGTCCTCCCAGTGACTCCAGACATGAATGCATGGCTTCTCGTATCGTAGGGGCAGGCAAAGGTAGGGCCTAGAGGAATTCAGAGGTGAGGGATTCCTATTATTGTACATAAGTATTATAATCAGTTACTACTGTATCATTATTTCTCTTTCCCCCACCCCCAGCAAGGCCATCTGCAGTTCCACTTGCCTTGCCAGAACCTACTGATCCCTGCCCCAGTCCAGTAGACCTACCCATCACCCTCCATGGGCTCTGGCTGCTGCCTCGGTGTTCCCCCCAGCACCCCAGCTCCTCCCTGCTCATCTAGCTCTGGTCTGGTCTCAGGTTCTGGGTCTAGTTCTAACAAAGGTTGGGTCTCTCTGGTCTGAGCATCCATTCTGGTTCCAGCCTCAACTTCTCTGTCCTGTGATCTTCGGCTCAGCAATTCCTCCTGACGGCCAGCACCTCCTGCCTCAGAATAACCACGGTTCAGAAACCACAATGACTGTCACGCAAACCACCAGTGCCCATGACTCAAAGTCCCAGAGGGATCACATCCCAGATCCCGCCCCCACCATTGACTACAACCCAGATTCCATAGTGACCATGGCTCTGATCCCCCTCTGGTGACCATCAGTCAACTCCATAATGACCGTGGCTCAGATCCCACAGGGGCTGTGATTCACACCCTCCAGTGACTTAGAGGAGTCAGCACAGGCAGCACATGCTGGCAGATACTGTACCAATGGAGATCTCAAAGCTGATGGGTTGGAGGCCCATAGAAGGATCAATCATAGTGGCCTCAAAGAGGACAGCAAAGAGCAAGAAATCCTCACAGGCAGCCAGAGCATGCTGGGTAAAGGGAAGAAGACAGGACACTGGACATAGAATCACCCTCATCCCTAACCGTATGACGTCAAGCGGATGGAAGGCCCTTCCAGGACCTTTCTCCCACCTTCTGAACTTCCTGCCAAGCATCCAGTTCCATGGCCAGGCCATCTCTTCCCTACAGAGTTCTATTAGCTCATGTTCTCTTCTCTTCCCCTTACCTTCTAAATTCCTGCTCCCTCAGGATCAGAGCCCCTTAGACAGAGGCAACCAAAGGGCAGCAGGATGCACTGGCAAGATAGCTAGATTTAGAATCAGAGAAACTGAGTTTAAATCTCATTTCTCTGCTACATACAGTGTACATGACCTGGGGTAGGTCACTTAACCTCTGGCTGAGTTTCCTCATCTGTAAATGACCTCTGAGGTCCCTTCCAAGTCTATGATCCCATGTTTGATGAACTACCTTACCTACAGAGATAATGGTTTTTAGTGCTGCCTCCCCTTAGAACAATTTGCATTTTCAAATACTCTTTCCTAAAGAGACAGCTAGATGGCACAATGGATAGAGCATTAGACAAGAGTTCAAATCTGCTCTCAAACATTCAACCAGCTGTGTGATCCTGGACATTTACTAGCTTTCATTTGTTAAAAAAAAATAAGGATAATAAAATAATATATAAATAAAATAATATAATATAAAATAAAATAATAAAACCTGCTTCCCTGGGTTGTTGTGAGAAAAAGATGAAATAATAATTGTAAAGCAAACCTTAAAGCAGGGCAGCTAGGTGGAGCAGTGAATTATGCCAGACCTGGAGTCAGGAAGACCTGAGTTCAAAATCTGCCTCAAATACTTACTAGCTGTGTGACCCTCAGCAAGTCACTTCACCCTGTTTGCCTCAGTTTCCTCATCTGTAAAATGAGCTGGAGAAGGAAATGGCAAATCTCTCTAATATCTTTGCTAAGAAAATCCTAAATAGGGTCACAAAGGGTCAGACCCAACTGAAACAACTATAACAAACCTTAAAATGCTACAGAAATGCTAACATATATATATATATTCACATCAAAGATTACATTTTCCTAATGGTAAAATTTCGAGGGGCAGGCAGGAGAGGAAGACCCCCATTCTCAGCCCCTATCCCAGGAGACCACTGCTGTTTGGGGCCTTACCTCAGGTAGTGGATACAATTCTTCCACCTCTACTCCCACAGTACTGGGCAGTTCTGGACCATCTGGGGTTACATGTGGCTGCTCAGGGTCCTTGGTTGGGCCCTGATCTTTTCGGCCTTTCTTCTTCTTCCTGGTGATCTGGGCCCTCCTGGAGATTTGTGGGGCCTGGCGGGTGTCAGGATGGGCCCCACCCCCAAACATCTCTAGCCCCACAGCTAGAAGCAGGCGACCCCGGAACCAGACGCCTCGGCCTTGGCCGCTGTTGAGGCCTTGCAGACTATCCCGAAGGCCCCCAGTTGGGGGAGAGCCATAGAGGGGAACCCAGGTAGGACCAAAGGTAGGCTTAAAGCCCACTGTGGAGAGAGGGGCAAGGGATGTCAGTCAATTTGGATCAAAGTATTGCCCTCCCAGGGAGGTTGAGGGATACACTTCCAGAAAGCAGGTGCTAAGAAAAGACTGGGATGTGTTTTCAGGGCTAGGAGGGGTAGGAGGGAGAACAGGGGCTCAGTCAAGAACCTCCTGGTGTCCTGAGGTGGGAGGATAGGAATCTGGTGAGGTGGTACAGTGTCTTGGATGGGATACATGACCTGGAGCTTGGAGGACTTCAGACCCACCCCATGACTCACTTCCTCATCTATAAAATGAGGGGGCTAGATTTGATGACCTCTAAGGTCCCTTCCAACTCTAACTCTATATGTCTGTTAATGTTTCTGGAGTCATGAAGCCTTCTGTGGGACAAGAGAATGGCTGGGAGTAGGGGGCTCACCAGCACGGCCTGGGTGGGAGATCTGCCTGAGATCCAGGATGTGTGTAGCAATGGGCACATCGCCCATTTGAGCATCGTCCATCAGCTGCAGGCGGATCCGGGATGTGAGGGGTGGAAAGAGCTCCACGAAGTTCAGCTGCTCATTCCACTCAGGATCTGTGGTCTCACTCTGCACTGAGGTCTCTCCCTGCAATTGTGTTCATTGACTAGCATCGGGCACACAGGCAAGGAGAATGCAGAGTAGGGGCTAAGGCAGGGGAAGAGGACACCAAGGGCTGCACCTGGCTGGCCCTAGAGTCTCTTAGAGGATGGGGGAAGGAGGGTGGGATCAGGAAGAGAAATAGGCTCACCTGTTGTCCTAAGAAGGACACCCTAACGTAGGGGTCCACTAAGACTTGCTGGTCTCGCACAATGCGGGCCAAGCCACCCAGGAGTCCAGGGCTGACAGCAGGGAGACTCTTAGCCCGGTAGAGGCGGACACTGAGACGTGCCCACTGACGATCAGCCGGGAAACCCCTGGGCAGAAGCAGGTTCCTGGGGGACGGGCACAAGGAAGGGCATTGAAGAAGGAAGATGGACAAGGCACAGCTCCCTAAGACCCTAAGTCCCTGAATGTAATCTTCCTTCAGCCCTGGCCCCTTTCGGGCCTTGCTGGCCACCCACGCTCCTTTCCCCGCGTCTTGCCCTTACTTCTCAATATCTGGACTGTGGCCTGGTGGAGGTGGAGGTAGGGGCCGGGTCAGTTCTCCCCGGGCCGTCACAGTTACAGTAACTTTGACAAAGCCTTTGGCTCCAGCATGGGTGTCCTGGGGATCATGGAGCACAGCCCATTTCTGGGAAAAGTGGCTATCTGTGGAGAAATGGGTATCAGCCCAAAGCAGAGAGAGCATCTTCAGAGAGTGCTCCTGGTTTATCTCAGCCCTTGTCAAGTTCAGCGTCACCTGGGGGAAGAGCTGAGCTGGGCAGGATTCTTTGAAAGGGATGAGTGCTGGCTAGGGTCTCAGAGAGCAGGGACAGAAGGGTCCCAGGTCATATCAGTGGGGAGGTCTGTAGAGCCAGAGCCAGCCCAGGATTGGGGGTCTGTGGTGGGAAGAGAGGGGCCCAGTACCTGGCTGTTCGCAGACGATGCCCAGGTCCATTCTGAAAGTGCCTATCCGAGTGGCCAGAAAGGGGAGTGTCTGGGAATGGAATACCTGGGGATATGGGGCAAAGCATGGGGAGGTGAGTCCCAGGAGAAGGTGATCCTCTCAGTCCAGCCCATCCCTACTCCCTCAGTCTTGCCCCCATCACCGTTATCTCCAGCAGCATTTCCTGCAGCTGGTCCCTGGTTGTGTGAAACTCAAATAAGAAATGCTGAAGGGGAGAGAGGAAAGAGTGAAAAGGTGAGGTCGGTGCCTACAGCCCAATCCCCAGATCACTTGGTCACTCCACTTGACTGCTCACGTCTCCCATTCCCATTCCAGGCACCTCATTGAAGAAAGGGCAGTTGGTCCCCCGCTGCTTGGCAGTCTCTCGGCGTTGCTCCCCCACCCTCACGACCACATAAGGGTTAATGTTGACTCCCACCAGCTTCTGGGCCTCCAGAACTGTGATGCCAACCTGAAGGAGGGACCCAGAGAGGGGCAGCCTGAGTTTTGTTCCTGCCCCCTTCAGGACACTCAGGGTCTGAGGGGAGATCTGGGGCTGTCTGTAAGAGGGAGCAGGTGACCTGGACACAATGGAAGCAATATCCAAATTCTCTCTTCCCCCACCCCCTTCATCCTACCACCTTTCCAATACCTGGAAGGCCTGGGCTTTAGACACCTGCTGGGGGTCTCTTCTAGAGATGTCCCTGGCTCGGCTGCAGAAAACAGGGTATCATGCCAGCTTGGCAGGGCTGAGATCCCATCCTCCCAGTGTCTTCTCCCTCCCTCCAACATTTCTGAGAAATTACTTTTGAGTCTCCCTCAAATTTCCTCTGTGTCAGTACAAATCCTACCTATCTTTCAAGAATCAACTCAACCACCATGGCCTCCTGGAACTCTGTCCAGATTCCTGTTTTACTCATTTGGCACATAAGCATGGCTTGTCTTCTATCATCAGTCTCCTTTTAGTGCGAATCTCATCTCTGCCAGTGGATCTGCAAGTCCCCTTAGCCTAGGAACTCTCTGCCTAGCCCTGCTGACCACCGCACCTGCCCAGGAGTCACCTTTTGATGGAGCTGAACACAACCCCTGAGATTTCATCTTCTGGCTCTTCCTCCAGATCCCACTCCTCATCTTCCTCATCCTGGGGTGGGCCCAGGCCTCGAGCCAACCTCTGGCCCAAGGCAGCAGCTCGGCGATCCAACCCACTTGATTTCTGGGGTCTGGGATCATGTATACCTGTTATTTCTCACTGCACATGTCCCACAGCCTGAGGGACTGAGGGAACTGAGGGAATTTAGGGTATCGGGAGAGGAACAAGGACACCAATAGGCAGCCCAGTAGCTGGCCATCCCAGCTCCCCCACCACCTCCCCCGTTCCTGTTCACTCACTCCAGCTCCTGGAAGCCCACATTCTGGATGGTCAACTCTGAACTAGTGAAGGAAAAATACAGAGAAAACTGAGAACAGACATCCACATCTACTCAGTCAGTGAGAACCTGGAAGAGTCTAGAGCCAAATCACTACTGTCTAGAAGCAGGGTCTGGAACCTGCGATCTCCCCCAGCCTTCCTGCTAGTGTTTCTGGGGAATCTAAGGGGCTTCTGATTAAAGGAAAGGAGTGTCTGCAGGTAGGGATGGGGTGAGGAAGGAATACCTGTCTCTGATTTGAGACGCAAAGTCCTCCTCAGTCCAAGCTCCAGCAGCACCATCGGGGGGCTGGTATCTGAGATCTAACTCTACCAGGATCTGGCCAAGGGAAGGGGGAGGATGGGAAGGGAAGAAGGGATATTTACTCAGTGCCTACTACATGCCAGGCAGTGGGCTAAGCACTTTACAAATCCCTGTTTTGATCCTCCCAACCACCCTAGGATGCTACTATTATCCTTATTTTACAGTTGAGGGAACTGAGGTAGAGTTAAATGATTAGCTAGTAAGTGTCTGAGACTGGATTTGAATTCAGGTTTTCCTGACTCCAGGTGTAGTTCTCTATAAATTGTGCCTCTTAGGATTAACAGTGACTTCTGGAACCTCAGTCTCTGATGCCCGGAGTCAGGAAGGGGAAAGGGAGGGCTCTCAATGGGAGCCAGGACATATTCCTTCTCTCTTCACCTCCCAACCCCAGAACCATAGCCCTAGTCAAAGTGAGGAGTGCCTGGTCTCCACCAATGAGTAGAGGACACTTACCTGGGACAAGCACTGGTTCCTGTCCACTAGGGCCTCTTTCAAAACCAGATGCCCAACACTTTGCAAGTGCTGTAGGGAGATCACCAGCGTTCCCAGGATCCTGCCAAGGCCCTGGGTGAGCCATGTTTGGCCTCAGCCTCCCTTCAGCTCCCTTAGCCCCTCAGGCCTCTGCTCCCCCCCACTCCCCCCCATCCTCCTCACCCCCCTGCAGTCTCCCCGGTCCCCTTTGCAGCATAGTCTTACTTTCTTAACACCCTTAAGCTGCTCAGACTCAGTCTCCTTAACTCTCTCAGGTCCCCAACTCACCTTGGGCTAAATAACCTGCTGCAGTTGACAACCTGTACTGACAGGAACTCCTGAGCCAGCAGGGCTCCATAATGGGGCCACCGAAAAAACTGAAGAGGGGAGAGCACAGTATGGGGCCTGACTCTCTCCCCCAGGATCAGGGATTGAGCAAGCCCTGATCCCCAGATTAACCTCCACCTGAAGAATTGATTCCTCCAAGTTCAGAATTGACTCTCCCCGCAACAAACCCAGTCCCAGAACTGACCCTGCCTCCCTTTACTGACCTCACCAATATCAGCTTCATGACCACAATGAATTCTCCTTGTTTTCTGGGTAAAACCTGTAGTATGATTCCAATGAATGAATTCCTGGGCTTTCCTGAGTCTGTCCCTCCTTTTCCCCTTCTCCTGACAGTCCCTACTTAAGAAGTCAGGCTTTTCCTCTTCCCCACCTACACCCTCACGCCAGGGAATATCTGGGCTGGGGGATATGGGTAGGTCAGAGGTAGTTATACTAGGGGGATAAAGACAGAAGGATGTTCAAAGGTCAGAAGCAGTGGAATTTGGGGAGGAGGTAGGGACCACAGGGATTGGGCTGGATGAGAGAGAGACCTTAGGGAGTTCCTCCAGCCATCTCCAAAGCCCCATCCAACCTTTAACCCCTCCACCTTCATCTCACCTCGGAAACTGAGCTGCACTTGTCTTTCGTGGGTTCCAGGTAGCCCTGTCACCCTCTGCACCTTCACTTCCAGGGCCATGATGAGGGATCCCTGCTTCTACCCTCCTCTTCCTCTTTTGCCCCTTCCTCCTTACTTACCTGGCCCCTTCAGTTCTGAGTCATTCAGACTCGCCCTACAAGTTCAACCATCCCTGCCCTTAAAACAAACACAGTCAACCCCAGAGCTGGTGGTCAGCAAACCATAGGTGGTGGAGGAGAATCATCTAGGAGCCAGTGACCACTGAGGCAGAGGGATCTCAAAGGATGCAAGGGTAGATGGATGGCTAGGGTTCTCCCCCAGGACAAGTACAATGTCTGGCCCAAGAAGGTCTGGGACTCTGGCCTTTCTTGGATGTGTCTCGCCAGATGTCACCAGTGACCAATATTGGGCTGAGAAGAAAGTCTGCTCCACTGTGAGAAATTTTCCTTAGCATTCATTCCTCTAGGAAGGAGTTGTGGGGCATATTACCCTTAAAAATACCTGATTCCCTTATTAACAACAACCTATATTGGGCTAGAACTTTATTACATTCCTGTCTCTTTTCATTTCCCCTATCTCATCTAATCTCAGCAACACCCCTGGGAAGCAGCCAAGGCATGTGTAATTCTTTCTATTTGAACCAAGGAAACAGAGGCCTGGCAAAAGGCAGTGACTTGTATAATATCGCTCATTGAGCTAAGAATGGGAGCATCAGCCCTGGAACCTCACTTCTAACTCCCAGACTAAGTTTCTTTCATAAGATCCTCTGTTCTAGAGCTAGAAGGATCCTTAAAGCAGGAGATCCAGCTCCCTGATGCTGTAGAGGAAGAAAAAGAGATCAAGGAAAGAAAAGTAATTTACTTGAGGTCACCAGGATTATAAATGGCAGAACCAAGAGTCAGACCCCTGAGGCAGCTAGTTGGCATGGTGGGTAAGGGCATCGGCCCCAGAGATGGGAAGACCCAAGTTCAAATCCTGCCTCAGATACTTTCTACTTGTGTGAACCTGAGCAAGTCACGTAACCTCTTCTCAGCCTCAGTTTCCTCATCTGTAAATAGGGTTAATGTTAGCACCAACCTCCCTGGGTTATCATGAGGATCATGGCACAGTGCTTTGCAAACTTAAGTTTGCTGTTGTGTTGTTTCACGTTCAACTCTTTGTGACCCATTTGGGGTTTTCTTGCTGTATTGGCAAACCACTCCGGTATCTTTGCCAAGAAAACCCCAGATGGGTCACAAAGAATTGGACATGCAACAACACAGCAGCTCATGTTGCAGACGAGGAAACTGAAACAAACAGGATTAAGTGACTTGCCCAAGGTCACACAGCTAGTACATGTCTAAGGTGGAATTTGAATCCAGGTCTTCCTGACCCCAAGTCCAGTGCTCTATCCACTTAGCTGCCCCTTGCAAACCTTAAAGTGCTACATAAATGCTAGTTAACCTCTATACCATGCATTCAATAAGCATTTATTAAATTCCTAACATGTTCAGAGGCATGTCATTTATTCATGTCAATGAATAAAAATTCATTTTTATTCTTTTTTAGTTATTTGTACGTGTTGTGTTTCTTCTATGCCTCCCATTCCCACTCCAAACACACCAGGCTACACTAGGTGTAATCTATGACATAGACACACATGTCCATGATGGCACAGACCAGAAGTTACTGGTCTTTCATCTGCTGTTACAGATTGTTAACCAAAGGATTTAAAGCACTTCGCACAATGCCTGCCATATACTAACTGCTGAATAAAATTCTTGTTCCCTTTCCTCTTTAAGGTTTACAATGCACTTGAATAGTATATGATGTGATCCTCTGAACCACCCTATGAGGTAGATGCTCTTTTGATCCCCATTTGACCGAAGAGAAAGCTAAGGCAACCAGAGGATGAGTAGCCTGACCAGCTTGTAAGTGTCCGAGTCCG
This sequence comes from Bettongia penicillata ogilbyi, assembly GCA_023548195.1. Taxonomy (NCBI): domain Eukaryota; kingdom Metazoa; phylum Chordata; class Mammalia; order Diprotodontia; family Potoroidae; genus Bettongia; species Bettongia penicillata. The sequence goes on from JAJHZJ010000444.1 coordinate 4,181,797, forward strand.
GATTTGAATTTAGGTCTTGCCGATTCCAGGGTGGGTGCTCATCACTCATCACAGCATCACCCAACTGGTAGAATGCTCCAGGAGGAGGTGCTTAATCTTGTCCTGTTCAATATTTTTATCCCCATCCCACCTCTGCTTTTTGGGAAAATTGAAGCAAGTTGGTTGAGAAAAGTTTTGAGGGAATGAAAAGTCACCGAGATGGGGGAAACAGAAGCACTCCCAGGAATACAGGACCCTTGATGTCCCCTCCCTCCCTCACTGCTTCTTTTGGAGACAGTCCGTACTGAGAGGTAGGACCATTGCAGCAACTTTGGGCTTTGCCCTTCCCTTCTTATTCTGGGAGTTAGGAACGAGGGTCGAGCAAAAAGTGCCTTTGTGAGGGGAGAGGAGGTAAAGTTTAGTCCCTGCTCTGACACTCTCAGAAGCTGTTTCCTCTGCCATCAAATAAGGAAGTGGGAAACAAGGTGGTCTCTGAGGTCTCTTCCAGCTTCCACAGTGTGTGAGTAGGGAAGATTTAGGCTCCATCTAACTTAGTCTCAGGTCAGGTTTAATTTCATTAAATAGGAACTGTTGAAGATACCAAAAGAGAAAATAGAGGGAGAAGAAAAGGCTTAGGACAGGATCTGGGGGAACACCAGCTAGGGGGTGTAATATAGACGATGAACCAGTAAAAGGAGATTGACAAGGCATCGTTAAATGGTAAAATCGGGAGAGGGCAGTGTCATGAAAACAGAGAAAGGAGAGAGAATATCCCTGAGGAAAGAGTGGTCAGGAGTGCCAAATTCAGCACAGGAGTCACGAAGGAGGAGCTCCGAGAACGGAAGCATTTCAAAATCAACAATTCACTCCAGCTTAGAGCTGTTAGTTAACCAGGAATTTTTGCTCGGAAGGGAAGCACTCCAAACTGGGGCAATCCACACAAACAATATGAAAGGAAGCCACTCTTTGGAGGACAAGGGGAGGGAGGTATGGGTGAGGTAAGGGGGTGCTGACTCCAACACATGGGAGAATGCAAGAGACCCCAGGATACCCCAAGGTCACAGATAGGGTGGCTGGCGCTGGGCCCCAGAGGCAGTTCTCTGTTTTTAAAGATTACTCAAAACCAGAAGAATAATTTACAGAATGACTGCAGTAAGGCAAAGGTAAAAAACACTGAAAGACTTCCCAACCCTGGTTAGTGCACTGATACCAACCAGCAGACTCATGATGAAGTACACCTCCCACCTCATAGCAGAGAAGGGGAGGGACTATCTGTGCAAAACAAGACTCAGCTTTTCAGACATGACAAATGTATTTGTTTTGCTTAACTCTCTCTCTGTCTCTCTGTCTCTGTCTCTCTCTCCTTTCCTTCCTTCTCTCCTTCCTTTCTTTTCTTTCTTCTCTTTCTCTGTCTCTGTCTCTCCCTTCCCCCTCCCTACCTCTCCCCAACTCCTCCCTGCCCCTCTGTCTCTCATTTGTCTCTCTTTCTCCAAATAGGGCTCTGTGGGGATGGGGTTAGAAGCACTGGGAAGCAACAGTGATAATTTTAAAGGAAAGAATGCTAATACAATAAAAATACAAACAAAACATTTAATTTAAAGAGAAAACGTTATTTTTGGTAACTAGCTTCCTAAGGTTAGTTATTTTTCAGATTTTACAAATAAGAAGCCCGATTACTAGAGGAAGGTTGTGGGGGGTGAGGAGGAATGGTAAGGTAAGCCTTATAAACAGAGAGTAGTCTTTTGGCTGGTCTCCCTGCTTTGTCTCTCTCCACTCTAATAAATACTCTACCCTGCTGTCAAAATGATCTTTCTAAAGTATAGAATCGACCATGTCAGCCCACTTCTCTCTTCTCCCTATATAAACTCCAGTGGCTATTACATCCAACATCAAATATAAAATCCTCTATTTGGATTTTAAAGCCCTTTATAACATGACCACTTTCTACCTTTCCAGTCTTCTTGTACCTTATTTCTTGTTTTTCCTGAAACAAGACACTCTATCTCCCATCTTCCTGGAATCCTTTCCCTCTCCATTTCTGCCTCCTGGATTCCCTGACTTCCTTCAAGTCTCAGCCAACAAACCTTTTCTAATCCCCTTAATGCCAAGGCCTTCCCTATGCTAATTATCTCTGATTTAACCCATGTATATCTAGTTTGAACATAGTTTGTATGTTGTCTCTCACATAAACTCCCCTTTCTTGAGGCAGGGACTATCTTTTACTTTCCTTTGTATCTCCAGTGTTTTTTTTTTTAATATGCTGGATTAAATATCTCTGGGAGATCCAGTTTGGAATATCTAATAGTAATCAGTGATAGGGGACTGAAGCTCAGTGGAAAGACCAGAGCTGGATATGGAGGTCTGAAAGTCATGAATATAGAACTGCCCATTTGAACATTTCCAACTGGATGTCCTAGAGACATGTAAATCCAGCATGTACAAAATTGAACACATTATTTTTCTCCCCAAATTCTCCTTTCCGTCAAACTTCTATTCCAGTTCAGGGCTTCTTAAACTTTTTCCACTCTCTTTTGGCAGTGTGTGTTGGTGTTACATGGCCTGAGAGTGTGCTCAGTGCAAAGTGTGCATGCTTGGTGCTCAGAACCCAGGCTACAGTGAAGTCAAACCTACCAGAAACACCTCAGATTCGTTATGAGTTTGATTTTGAATTAATTTTTGGTTGTTGTGTGTTCAGAAACCTTTGACTATTGCCAAATTCTCCCACAGTTTAAGAAGCACTGACTGTCTAGGTTCCTCACTTTGACATTTTCCTCACTCTCCTCTATCCTACAAGCCCAAGTGGTTGTCAGATCCTGCCTTTTCTACCTCCGCAACATCTCTCACGTCTCAACCTTCTTTCCCCTCATATACCTGCCACTTTGGCCCAGGCCTTCATCACCTCTCACCTAAATTGCTGCAACTGCTTCATAACCGGTCCACCTACCTCAAGTCTCTCACTACTCCAGCCTACTCCGCCTCTTGCTGCCAAAGCCATTCTCCTTAGAGATATGTCTGACCAAGAACTCCCCTTCTCAGTCAACTCCAGTGTCTCCCTATTTTCTGCAGGACAAAATGGGGACTCGGTTAGCTTTAAAGTCCACTGACATCTGGCCTTCAAATTCTCTCTCCACCCTCACTGGACATCACTCCCCCTCCTGCAATCTATGATCCAGTCAAACTGGTCTTCTTTCTTCCTCTCGATTTGCACTTTTGACCTCCACACTGGTCATCTCACAAGCCTGGAATGCCTCCCTCCTTCCCTCTGTCTATCTACTTTTACCTCTGCCTCCCTCCTTTAACCCCTACCTCCCCCACTTACCTCTGCCTCTTGCCTCATGGCATCCCTCTCTCTTCCCTTGAGGTGCAGTTCAAGCACCATCCTGTGCATGAAAACCTTTTCTGTTCCCCATCAACTGCTAGCACCATGTCTTCCAAACTACCTTGTGTTTATCTGCTTCGTAAATACTTGCACTTATTTTATTTACATTTGTGCTGGCATAATTATACATGTACATGCTTTATATACTGTCTCTCCCCTCCCCCCCATGGATTGCAAGCTCATACTTTTATTTATGTCATCAGTGCCTAACAATTAATTGTTGATTGATTAAAGACACTGGGGATGTGTAACCTCGAGGAGAGGAGACTCACAGGGACATAACTGTTACCTTCAAGTATCTAGAGAACTGTCACATGGAAGAGAGATCAGACTTGGTCTGCTTGGTCCTAGGAGAAAGAAAAAACAAGGCGGGGAAGTGCCAAAGAGACAAATTGAGACTCAGAGTCCAGGAAACCTTCCTGAAAATGAGAGCTTTCCCAAAGCAGGATGGCCTGATGGAGAAGGTGATGGGTTCCTGAGGTCCCTGAGCAAGCTAGATGAGCACTTGTCTTAAGTATGTTGTAGCGGGATTGCTTTGTAGATATAGAGTGCAATTCTTTGAACTACACCCAAACTCAACAAATGTTGATTAAGCTCCTTCCATGTGCAAAACAGAACAAGGTGGGACTCATGCTTCTCATAGCTGCCCTCCCTTCCTGTTTTTCTCTACTCTCAACCTGCTCTAAAGGTCCACCTGCTCTTGGGTTGCACTAACAAAACAAAGGTTCCTACCTTCCAGCTTTAAAATTCTAGGAGTCTGAGTGGTACAAGGGAAAGAGCAACAGCCCTAGAATTGTGAGGACCTGAGTTCAACTCCAACCTCAGACACTTACTAGCTATGTAACCCTGGGCAAGTCACTTAACTCTGATTGCCTAAAAAAATAAAAATTCTAGGAGTCTGAGGTTTTGAAATTCTACAAAGCTAATATTTTGTTTCTCTAAGACAATAAATCTCTGTCAGTCCTTTCTACATTAGTTCAATGCCTTGCTCTGATGTCTTCCAGAGCAGTAGTGACCCAGCAGGCCATTATGTATGTATTAGATGGAGTATTTCAATTCAATTCCAAAAATGTTTCTGAAAAGACTTCTGTGTGATAGACACTGGAGAAACAAAGGTAAAAAGTCAATCCCTGCCCTCAAGTAGCATATATTCCAGAGAGTTAGGGAAGGACTTAGAGGAAGAATACAAACTATAAATTAACATGGTAGTGAAATGAATGAAAAGCCCGAGACAGAGTTTCTGGGTAATATATAATCAATTTATTAAGTATGTTTAGCAGATAAATCAATAAATTGAGGTCAATGGTTCTCTTGGTCAAAGACACCCCCTAGAGAAAAATGAATGCTTAAAAACCTTTGGAAAAGAGGATATCTCTGAGGGTGGAAATCAACCTTGATTGGTTAACAATCAATGAGAAGGTAGACATATTAATAAGAAAGTGGGCAAAAAAATCTTCAGCTCCTCCAGCTGAGAACATGACCCTATCATGAGACTCAGTCACCTCCAGTAATCTGAACAAAAGAATCCATCTCTACCCAGACCACTCTGGTTGGTCTTCCCCTTGATAAACTGGATCACTCTAAATTCTAATGGCAGGTTACAAGGACAGGGACTTATTTTCTAAGGGCAAGAATTCACCTAGGCTGAATTCTGTTTGTAATGTCTTCTATTTGGATGTGGTCCCACCAAAGAAAAAGAAGCATGTACCCAGAGGATTTGGGCAATCTCATCTATGAGTAATGTCCTTCAGAATAACCTACAGTGGTTGATTTCTAAATAAGAAAATAAGAAGGGAAACCATGGTCCTATTAATCGAATATTAATATAATAGAAAATGATTATTTCTTTCATTAGGTAACTATTGGGCAAAGGAAAGATCCAGGCAAAGTGCTCTCGAAAAAAATACACATATACATGTAAGTCAACTGTGTTGCTTCCAATCAACTGTACTGTGTCTAGAGGTCTTAGTGGATGTAATGGGAGGTGCTAGGGAAGGGGGATGAAGATCTCCATAGTGGATCATTTTTTCTTAAAAAGCAAAGCAAGGGTAAATATTATTAAATAGAAATAGATGAAATAATAACAAAAGTCAAGCATTTCAAGAGAAATAAGTCAACAAGTAGATATTAAGTGCCTCCTATTCGCCAGGCACTCTGCTAAGCAAGTAGGGATACAAAGAAAGGCAAAAGCAGCTCCTACCCTCAAGGAGCTCATAATCTAAGGGTGGAAACAACATGGAAACAACTACACACAAACAAGACATCTACAGGATGAATTTGGAGATTGAATGGGAACACATTTAGTGAAGCCTTCTCAGGAATGTGGAGTCTTCTCCCTGGAGTAGAAGAGACCTTGGGCCCAGGTTTCTATTCCTCCAGAGTTGGGTGATTTCCATATAAGGCTATGTATTGCTTTAGGATCAATGATTGGATATGACTCACTAACTCCTCAATACTTAATTGGCATATGCGCACACAGTCTGCAGTTCTCACACAGGTCCACCTGATTTGCATAAGTTCTCAATACCCAATTTGCATGAGTCGTCAATGCTTAATTTGCATATAATGACGTATCTTTTCGTGGGTAACTTCCGGGGGAAGCGGAAAATTTGAATTGGGTTTCAAAAGGGATTGGTTAGATTTCCCGCCTAGAATGTAAGACCTTGCTTCTCAGCCAATGAGAATAATGGTCAGTGGCGGGAAGGGGATTTTTGAGTCAGGGCCTATATAAATTACCATTCTGCTTCTGTAAGATGTCTCCCTACCCAGCTTTACTAGTGAAGGGATACCGAGAAGCGGAATAAAGGAGATTGTTTTTACCTTGAGAGGCCTCTGAGCAGTCAGTTTGAGTAAGGGGGTTTGTGCTTTCCCCCACACACAGAGATAACCTCAGAGGGAAGGGGAATGTGAAAGGCTTCTTGCAAAAGGTAGAACTTTAGCTGAGGCTTGAAGGGTGCCAGGAGGTGGAGGACAGGAAGGAAGAGAATTATGAGCATGAGGAGCAGCCAGTGAAAATGATCAAAAGTGAGAGTTTTATCTGAGGAACAAGGAGATGCGTCACTATATGATACATGATATGCTATATGAATATGATATGATATGATTCATATGATATATGAATAGGAAGGGGTCATTTTGTAAATGGCTTTAAAAGCCAAATATATATATTCTTAGAGGTAATACGGAACCTCTGAACTTTACTAAACAGGGAGAATGACGCGTCCAGCATGAGGTGATGAGCGCCCATATGGAGGTGGGGAGGTGGGGGGCAGTGTCAGAGGAGAGAAGAGGAGATATTGAGATGCTTTGAAGATAGAATTGACAGGAGTTGGCAACTGCTTGTATATTGTGGGTGACAGAAAGAGAGCATGGAGGAAGGTAACTAGGTTGTGAGCCTGGTGACCAGGAAGCTAGACAGCAACAGGGAAGTTAGGAAGAGAGAAGGGCTTTGGGGGAAAAGATAATGAGTATAGTTTTGTACATGTTGAGTTTTAAATGGTTATAGAACAGCATCCAGTTCAAGATGACCAGCAGGCAAATCACAAAGATGTGAGATTGCAGATCAGAAGAGAAATAATTAGCAGAATAGAAAAATCCATAATAGTAAGTCTCACCAAACAAAAAAGAAAATAATTGAGTGGGTATAAAAATGAATTGAAGTGAAGGACAATATGGAAAAAGTGAAGCAAAAAATAATAACATTAAAATAAAATATGATCTTCATATAAGCAAATCATACTGAGTGTAAAAAGAATATACATAAGATATTATGAATTATGTATCTTCCAGAAGAATATGAAAAGTTCAAAAACCCTAATACCAAGAAATAATACAAGACAACTATCTAGAACAATTCCAAAAAACCTGCTCTAGATAGTACCTAGTACCATAGTACCTAGTACCATCTAAGTACCATAGAAAACAAAGTGCTAATCAAAAGAATCCAAAGGAACACTAATGCATTGTTGGGGGAGTTGTGTACTGATCCAACCATTTTGGAGGGCAATTTGGAAATGGAATTTGGAATAACCAAAGGGCTGTGCATACCTTTTGATACACACATAGTCCTAGTAGATCTGTATCCCAAAAGAGATCATAAAAAAGAGAAAAGGACCTACATGTACAAAAATATGTATAGCAATTCTTTTTGTGGTAGCAAAGAATTAGAAATTAGAAATCATTTGAGGAATAGCTGAACAAGTTGTGATATATGAAGGTAATGTAATGCTACTGTCTCATAAGAAATGATGAGGAGGTGGATTTCAGAAAAACCTAGAAAGACTTACATGAACTGACGCTGAGTGATGTGAGCAGAGCCTGGAGAACATTGTACACGGTAAAAGTAACATGGTACAATGACCAACTTTGATAGATTTAGCTATTCTCAGCAATGCAATGATCTAAGACAATTCCAAAAAACTTAGGATGGAAAATGCTTTCCACGTCCAGAGAAAGAACTGTGGAATCTGAATGCAGATTGAAGCATGCTATTTTCTTTCTTTTTATCTTTTTTTCTGTCGTGGTTTCCTTCTTTCTTTCTGATTCTTCTTTAGCAACATGACTAATGTGGAAATATGTTCAATATGATTTTACATGTATAGCCTATATGAGATTACATGCCATTTGAGAGAGGAGGAAGGGAAAGGAGGGGGAAAATTTTGGAACTAAAAATCTTATGAAAGTGAATGTTGAAAACTAAAAACAAATAAATTATTTTTTTAAAAAAGAATCCACAGATTGCCTCTAGAAAAATGCACTGTGCTGCAAATTCTGACAGTCGTTAAATTTAATAATTCCACTGAACAACAACTTTTGCAAGTGGTAAGGAGAAAGACCTTCAAATATAAAGGAATTGACATTTTAATAATACAAGACTATTTTATACCCACCAGAAACTAAAGCAAGGAATGGAATAATGTGTTCTGAAAGCAAAGAAAGTCAGAATGCAAAACATGGTGACCTACTTCAAAAATCTGAAACTAACCATTAATGAAAAAAGACAGACTTTCAATAAGAAGCATTTGAAAGATTTCTAAAAACCAAACAAAATAACAAATTCCTTTCTAAATGCATACAAGGAGAAAAAGGTGGAAGCAAAAGTCAAATAGTAATAATGGTAGTGAAATAATATCATGAAGATCATGGACCCACAATTTGTCTACAGGTGAGTCAATGTTTGTTTATTTGGGGGTGAAGACTAAATTACAGAATGAGTGGGAACATAAAAAGGGAGTGGAGGAAGAAGATAGAGGTAGTGTGCTCTAATGGAAAGAAAATAACTGCTGCAGTTTCTCAGGAGGAAGGGAATATATAGGAGAATAGGTAAGGAGGTAAAGTGAGGGATTGAACAAGGAAGCAAGAGAGAAATCTTATTTCAGTTGTGGGAAAGGGTCCCAATGATAAATGCTCCTATAGGAGAAGAAAAATATTCTGTAAAGGGAGATCAGAACTTTACAATGGGTATAATCTGCAAAGATTTGAAGGTGAAAGAGATGGCTCGGCAAGAGGAATCAGAACTTCAGGGGGTAAATGACTCCTTAGAAGAGTGGGAGAGAACAGACCCAGGCAGGAGATTCAAGACAAATGGAAAAAATGACCATAAATAAGACAAAGGTCAATAATGAACTGCATAATTAGACCCGGTGAAAAATTCTTACAGGGCAAATGTGCAATATCCTCTCTATCACCTTTGGAACTGGCATTTCTAACAGCAAGGTGCAGCAGAAAAAAAAGGGTCTGAGGAGGCCAGACCTACAAGGCAATAATAAAGAAAATATTTAGAAAAAGAAACTCAAAATAGGTACCTTAGAAACTTTAATTCTGTGAGAATACAGAAATTATAGGACTAAAAAATATTAAGGACCATGAATCAAAGAATAAAAGCCTAGGTATAAAGGGAGGGTAAATTATAAAAAGAGTGAAGAAAAGAAATCCTTTTTAGAAAAAGATGCAAAAAATGAAATTTTGGAAACTAACAAACAAGCTAAGTTGAAGGGAGAAGAGGAAAAGGGATTTTATGTGACAACTTTGACGGGGGAAAAGAGGAGAAGAATTAAGCCACTAAATAAGAACAAGGAACTATGCTAAACAAAACTCCAAAACTAGAGACAGTTGTAACAAATGGGAAGGGGAGGGGTTTGAAAGTGAGAAAAGAATTTATAGGATCATCTTAAAATAGATGAAGATAACTGAAGACACAGTACTATGTTTACAGAGGAAGATGGGGAAAAAAATCCAAATTTGTAAAAACCCAGAAACAAATAAATTCAACATTAGATATAAATGAATAAAAATATAAACTTAACTTTCATAGCTCTAAATGTAAATAGATTAAATAATTTAATAAAATAAAAAAAGAGTAACAGGTTGCATAAGAAAAAAAATCCCACCATTTGTTGCTTACAAGAAATATTTTACACATAATAAAAATTATTACTATATTATCACATTACTATACATCAAGGAAATAAAAAAAAGCAGGAGTAGCAGTCATGCTATAAAAAAAAGTAAAAACAAGCATTCAAAATAGAAAAAGGGATAATCAAGGAAATTACACTTTGCTGAAAATAACCAAAGATAACAAACCAATATCAATATTAAACTTATATGCTCCAAATATCTTAGTGATCAGATTCATAAAGGAAAAATTAACTGAACTACAAGAAGATATAGAAAGTAACATGATAATGGTAGAAGATTTCAGCATTTCAATTTCAACATCCCTCTTTCAATTTTGATTAATTCTAATAGAAAGTTAAAAGCCAAAATAAAGAACTCGACAAATTGCTGGAGAAACTAGAGCTAAAAAATTTATGGCGTCTTCTAAATGGGACTACTAAATGCGTGTATGTCTGAGCACCACATGGAACTTTTACAAAAATTTATCACATATTAGAGATATTGCAAACAAACTGCAAAAAGGCAGAAATAGTGATTACATCCTTTATAGATCACAATGCAATAAAAAGAGTTATTAAGTTCAGGAATCTCTCTTACACACACACAAATGGATACTTAATAATTGAAATTCTAAATAATGAATGGGTTAAAGAAAAAACAAACATAGACACAATTAGTAATTATGTAAAATGATAAAAATGAAAGAACATACCAAAATTTTTGGGATGTAGTTAAAGCGGTCCTCAGGAAAAAATCATATCCTTATAAACATACATCAACAAAAGAGAAAAAAAAAAGAAAAAGAATGAATTGAATATGCATTTTTTAAAATCAAAAAGCTAAAAAGTGAACCTGAAACAATCATGAAAGAAGAGACATTGAAAATGAGAAAAGAAATAGATAAACCAAAAACTAAAAACAAAACCCAACTATATACATGATAAATAATACTAGAAGCTGGTTCTTTGAAAAGACTAATAAAATTGATAAGCCTTTAAGTAATATGATTAAAAAGAAGAGACTGGAAAATCAAATCAACAAACAAATGAACAAAGTGAAATCATAACAAAACCAAAAAAAAAATTAAAATAACCAGAACTTTAACCAGAACTTAATCTGTGTATGCCCTTTGAACTAGCAATACCACTATAAGTCTATATCCTAAAAAGCTCAAAGAAAAAGGAAAAAGACCTACATGTACAAAAATATTTGTAGCAGCTCTTTTTGTGGTGGCAAAGATTCAGAAATTGAGATGTGCATCAGTTAGGGAATGGATGAACAAATATTGATATGGTATATGATTGTGATGGAATTTTATTGCACTGTAAGAAATAGCAAAGGGGATGGTTTCAGGAAAACCTGGAAAGGTTTATATGAACTGATGCAAAGTGAAGCAAGCAGGACCAAAGGAAGAATTTAACAGCAAAATTGTAATGATAATCAACTATGAAAGACAGCTTCTCTGACCAATACAATAACCCACAATAGTTCCAAAGGACTCATGATAAAAAATTCAATCTACATCCAGAGAAAGAAATGAACTCTGAGTGGAGGCTGAAACATATTCCTTTTCACTTTATTTTTCTTTCTTTATTTTATTATTTTTTGCAACATGGTCAATATGAAAACATGTTTTGCATGACTTCACATGTATCATATCACTGATTGGAGGGAGGGAGAAAATCTGAAACTCAAAAAACTTTTTTAAATGTTAAAATTTTTTCAAAGAATAAAACCTTCTTGCAACCATTGGTACATAATTTTATGCCAACAAAACTCAGAAACACAAAATCAGTAGAGGAATGCTTTCAAAAATATAAACAAAAAAATTCCCAAACCACACAATTATCTTAATAGATGTGGAAAAATGCCATGGACAAAGTATAGTACTCATTTATGCTATAAATTCTATGAAGCATAGGGGAACATTTTTGAATACAATAAAAAGTTTGGAAAGGACAGGCATGATCCCCATTCGTGGAGTTGTGAATTGGTCCTACCATGCTGAAAAGCAATATAAAACCATACCCCCAAAAATTAAAATATGCATACCCTCTAAACCAGTTAAATACAATTATTATTTATATACCTCAAAGAGATCACAGAAAGAGGAGGACCCATAATTACAAAAATATTGATAGCAGCACTTTTTGTTGTCAAAAAAAAAAAAACAAAACTGGAAACAAAATGGTTGCCCATCAACTAGGGAATGGCTGAAGAAAACTGTGGCATATGAATGTAATGTAACATGATTTACCATAAAAAGTGGCCAAAGAGAAGGATTCAGAGAAATCAGGGAATAACAGCATAAAATTATGGAGGTTCTGATTACACTGATTATAACACAGTACAGGAAAACAACTTTGAAAGACTTAAAAACTCTTGATAATACAACGTGTTTCTCACCTCTTGGCACTGAAGCAGTGGATTACGGTTGCAGAATGAGGCATAGAATCAGAACAAGACACAATCAACATATGAATTTGCTTTACTTGACTATATCTGTTAATTTATTTGGGGAGGGGGGAATATGGTATGGGAGATAGTGATAATAATTTTAAAAAAGAACATCAAGGAAACATGAAAATGTTCACCCTAGAGAACAGAAGTTAGTTCATCAGAGGACACAAACAGGGCACTGTCGGTAGGTTACTAACATGTTAAAATGTAATTGCATACTTAAAAACAAAAGAAAAAAAACCCGTGTTATGTAATGAAGATTCATAGTTTCTTCTGAAAACCTTTTTTTTCTTTTCTTGCTACATGGAAATGTATTTGTCAAGTTAATAAAAAAAAGTTTCTAACGGAAAAAAAGTAAGGTTATATGGCTATATTTGGAATTGTTCAGTTGTGTCCAATTCTTTGTGAGCCCATTTGGGGTTTTATGGGCAAAGATATTGGAGTAGTTTGCCATTTCCTTCTCTAGCTCATTTTATAGATGAGAAAACTGAGGCAAACAAGATTAAGTGACTTGTCCAGGGTCACACAGCTACTAAGTATCTGGGGCTGCTTCTATCTAGCTGCTCCAATATTTGGAATCCCTAAAGTAATCAGTTAAAGTTATCAGTAAAACCTTATTTTAAAAAAGATCCAAGTCCTCTCGTTATAGACTCCAACTGGATCACAGATTTAGAACTAGAAAAGATTCAATTTGGCAAGTAACCCAACTCTCCTCGGAATCCCAGAGGGGATTAAATACCTCCGTCCAAACCATATAGAATACAAGTGGTAGATTCCCAAATCCAGTCGTTCTACTGTGTGATGCTAGCCTTGTTCATTAGGACCACCCATATGGGACTGTGTTGTCTCTAACAATTCATAGATGCCCATTACAAATGCCCCCCAACACTGCCCGTGGTTCCACCATTAAAGAGTAATTTCTTTGGATTAAAGGGTTGGGTCTCAGTGTCGGAGGTAGAGTTGCGAAGGGCTTTCACATCTGTTCTGACTCAATGTAGAGATCACCCAAGGGCTGACTGGTCCAGAGTCTCAGAGGTAGCAGTAAATGGTCCTCTGACTTCAACCAGCACAGCTTCCTTGCGTACGTGGACAGAGAGGCTCTCTCTGGAGGTCAGGGCACCCCGACCGGTGCCCGGGCTTGGCACGGTTCTCCCGTGGGACCCCGGCCAGCTGTCTTAGATTCTGCAGAGTGAGGGCCGGGATCCGCTGGGTGTGGACGGGGTACAAGAGGAGGTCCAATGGAGCGCCTGCCCTGGGGGAGCTCAGAGTCTGCGGGGGACAGCCTGCGAACGATAGGTACGAACAAGTCACAGACGGGATAGAGAGCAGCAGACACAGATCCTCCGCAGACCCGAGGCCCGAGACCTAGGTCCGGGGTGAGGGGAGAACCTCACGTCCTCACGCTGAGCTGACCAGCCCCCTGGACCGCCCCGACCGCAGCTGGGCACCAACCCTGGGAGAAGAGCCCCCTTCCCTCTCCCCTTGCTCTGTGACGTCTGCGGACTGTGACGTGGGGCTCGGCGGTTCGGGGTCCGGGGAATCCGTAGGGGATCCCGACATTCAGGCCCACATGTGGGGCCTCAGGGTGGGAGCAGGGGCTGTGCTGGTCTCCTCGCGGTGGGAGGTGGGGAGCGCCCCGGCCCGGACCCGGGCAGGGTGTAGGGCGGGTCTGGGGGAAGCAGCATCATGCGGCGAAGCCCCAGGCCCGGTTCCGCGGCGCCCCCTCACAAACACAACCCGGATTTCTACAGCGACCGCAGCAACAGCTCGGTGAGCGCCACCTCCCGGGACAGCGGCTCCCGCAGGTGAGGGGAGCGGAAGGGGGCCCACCACGGAGGGCCCGGGGGAGGGGGCTCAAGCGGGGCGGAGCCAGCGTGCGGCGGGCTCCCCCGTGCTCAGAGAGCATCCCGTGTACAGAGGCAGCCGGAGGTCCCAGGTGGGCTGGAAGCTGCCTTCAGAGCCGGGCAACACCCAGGCGGGCGGAGCCGACGGTCCGTGGCTGGGCGCGGGTAAGGCGGAGGGGCGCTCTCGGGAAATGGGGGGCTGGCGGGAGGAGGGTCCCGGGGCAGCCCCGGACCGACCGTGCTCCGCCTCCGCAGCAGGGACAGCCGCAGCGGCAGGGACAGCCGCGGAGCCCCGCAGCCTCCACCAGCCCCGCGTGGAGCTTTCCCGGGACCGCCCCGTCCAGCAGCAAACCAAGAGCCTGATGAGTATGACACCCCGCCCCTCACCCCGGCCCCGCCCCTCAGAGGCCTGGCCCGACGCCGACCCCCGCTCAATCTGTCCTCCCCGCCTCCCAGCCCTTGTCCTCCAGGCGCTGGGGTTTTTTCCCGCCGTGTTTGGCGAAGTCCTGGGTGCGTTCCGCAGGTGCGGGTGAGTAAGAGGTGCACGTGGTGAGGGGAGGAGGGGGGCTGCTGGAGGATCAAGCGGGAGAGGGGAGGGGGTCTAGGGGAGAAACGCGGGAAAGGCCGGCAGGGGCGGGGTCAGGGGAGGAGGAGCTGCGGGCAAACGGGGACGAGGCCGTAGGGGAGGAGGGGCCAGCATGGAGGAGGGGCGTGGCCATCTGAAAAAGACCCCCCCAGAAGCGGGCCCACGTGAGGGGCAGGGGAGGAGCCAAGCCCACGTGGGGGAGGAGCCCGAGGCAGGTGTGGCGGGCCTTCTTCCCTCCAACCCTCCCCTCGTTGCTTTCCTCCCTTTGGTCCTGGCACCAGGGAGGTCCGTTCTCTCCGCTTCCTGCTCGCAGCATTGCTGTTCTTCAGCGTCTTCACGGCTGGTGAGGGAGCGCCCCTCCGAACCTCAGCCCGCAGGGCCCTCGGGGGTGGCGGGTGGGGACCTGCCCCTGAGCCCGCGGTGCACCGGGGCCAAGCAGCAGAGAGGCAGAGCCACAGCTTGAGGAATAAGACAGCCCCATCTCCCGTCCCTACTCCCCAGGCAGGAAGCCTCCCCCGTCCAGCTCCCAGCCCTGTGTCCTCCTACCCTGGAGTCCAGGCATCCAAGGCTTGAGCACTGGAGCCCTGTGTCCCTTAGCCCTCCAGGTCCCTTGGTCACTGAACCCCTAACTCTCTTTCTACAGTGGTGTGGGGTGCACTTATGTATTTTGCCCCTGCCTGGGATGAGGTGAGTGATTCCTTGTGACAGTGGGGATGTGGGAGATGGGAAAGGCTGGGGAGACAGCTTGGGGAAAGGGTTGATGGAGGTTGAACTGAGATGTTTTCCACCTCCTCTCCTAGGAAACCAAGGAGTTCCTGACTCTGAGGTGAAGGCTGAAGCCTAGAGGGGCCCAGGGAAGACTTGGTGGGTCCTGTGAGAAGGCCCTGTGGGCTCATCCTTCTATCCGTCCCTGGGGGGAGGGGAAGGGGTTTGCCAGTTGTCCCATGTTCCCACCCTATGCTCCGGCTTCCTTTTCCCTGCCCTTTGCTCTCCTAACCTCCCTTTTCAGTGAATACCATGAGAAGGTCCACTCCCAGGGGCTGCAGCTGCAGCAACTTCATGCTGAGCTCAACAAACTCCGCACAGATGTGTCCGGAATCCAAGCAGCCAACAGTGAGGTGAGCATTGGTCCTGATATAACTATCCCTCACCCCTTCCGTCCCCCACACCCCAGAAGCCAGACCCAGCTGGTCTTTCTCTCCTCATTTCTTCCCAGAGGGTGGCCCAGCTTGTGTTCCAGAGACTGAATGAAGACTTTGTGCAAAAACCTGACTATGCGCTGAGTTCTGTGGGTGAGACTCTCTAAGACAGAGAGAAAGAGACAGGGAAAGAGCGATATGGAGACACCCAGATAGAAAGACCCAGAAACAGAGAGAGACAGAGACAAGTAGAAACATAAGACTCCTGTCACCTTAGGCTCCATTTCTGAACTCAGACCCTTTGCCTGTCCCAGGGGCATCCATCGACCTAGACAAAACATCACATGACTATGAGGACGAGGATACAGCTTATTTCTGGAATCGGTTCAGCTTCTGGAATTATGCCAAGCCCCCCACTGTCATCCTGGAGGTATGAGGGGGGAAACTGAAACCCATTGAAAGAGTAGGGTGGGCACCCTGTGAGGAACAGGACAGTCAAGGGGGATATACTCCCTGGATGTTGTGTATCTCCAAGCTCACCAGCCCAATTTCCAACTCAAAGTAACTCTCAGATGGGGAGGATCTATAAGCCAAAAAAGCAGACAAGTCTAGAAAAAAATGAGGGTAGATGAGGCAGGGGGTAGGCTCTCTAAATGGAGATATATATATATATATATATATATATATATATATATATATATATATATATATATATATATATATATACACATACACTTACACACACACACATCCTTAGAGGATATATGATTCGTCCTGTCATCACCGGGTTTCTGACTATGTAATCCTGAGCAAGTCACTTGAGTGCTGACTCAGTTTTCCCATCTATAAAATGGGGATGATAATAGCAGCTGCCTCCTGGGGTTATTGAAATGAGGTGAGATTTGTTTGGCGCTTTACAAACTTTAAAGTGCTCTGTAAATGATGATGATTACCTTCAGCAAGTCATTTAATATCTCTGAGCCTGTTTCCTCATCCTTAAAATGAGTTAATTGAAACACAAGTTCAAGGTTCTAGCTCTAAACCCTATGATCCTATGTAATGATCGTGTCATCACTTCTCTAGCCCAATGTCTTCCCTGGGAATTGCTGGGCCTTCCAGGGTTCTAAGGGCCAGGTGGTCATCCGGCTGCCTGGCCAAGTGCAGCTAAGTGACATCACCCTGCAGCACCCACCATGGAGGGTGGCCCACAATGAAGGAGCTAGCAGTGGCCCCAAGGATTTTGCTGTCTATGTGAGTAGGACTGAGGATTGGTCTGTGAGGGACCCCACTGTCAGGTCCCTAAGGGGAACTGATGAAATCTTTGCTGGGGAAGGATAGGATGGAGCTGTGACACTGACACATCTTGGATACCCTCCGTGATTTCACCAGACTTCCATTGTGTCTCTACCTCCCCACTACCCCAGGGCCTCCAGGGTGATGACAAGACTGAAATTCTCTTGGGAAAATTCACCTTTGAAGTGGAGAAATCAGAGATTCAGATGTTTCATCTGAAGGTAGGGGAAAGGGCTGGGGAGATTGGGAAGTGGGCTGAGGCACCATCAGGAAGGGCTATCTCCCTGTCACTTCAGGAGAGACTAGTCTAGGGTAAGAAGGGCCTTGGGACTCTGGCCTCTGTCTTTCTCCTCAGAATGAGCCCCCCATGGCCTTCCCAAAGGTGAAGATACAGATACTCAGCAACTGGGGACACCCACGTTTCACCTGCTTATACCGAGTGCGGGCCCATGGGCTTCGGAGTCATGATAAAGGAGAGAGAAAGGGGGAGCCTGCTACTACTCCTCATTAAACCTCCTGGTAATTCCATATGAGCAGATTTCAGGGATCTCTTCATGGGAAGCTAGGGACTGGGGGGGGAATAGGTCTGTGGGTGTCTAGTTCTCTCCTTAGGAGAATGACAAATACTCTCCAAATAAGAGCCCACCTAGGTTTCACTCTAGAGAAAGCTACGTATTTTCCTTCTGGGAAACTAATCCTATGAACTTGCCACCATTTATCACAGATCCCCTTCCTTG
Source organism: Bettongia penicillata ogilbyi (assembly GCA_023548195.1). Taxonomy (NCBI): domain Eukaryota; kingdom Metazoa; phylum Chordata; class Mammalia; order Diprotodontia; family Potoroidae; genus Bettongia; species Bettongia penicillata. The sequence continues at coordinate 4,199,613 of JAJHZJ010000444.1, forward strand.
GGGCAGGAGAATCTGAATAATTTTCCATGAGCAGAAAAAGGTCTGTATTATCTATCAAGAAATGTGAGTTCTAGTCCTAAGTCTACCATTAAGTGAACTTTCTAGGCCTCTTCTGTCAAACTACAGTTGTAAAAATCAAGTGGATCAGCTCCCCCTACCGTGTTTAGGTTTGTTTTTTAAACATTCTACGAGCTAACTTTTTTCTTCTTTTCACCCCTGAACCGGTCAGTGTCTCTTAAGTACCACTCTTCCATTGGGTGTTATGGGGACAATGATGTCTCCTCTCCTTTTCCAACACAGCCTCCTTGGGCCAAAGCTCATTCCCCTCATATTTTGCTGTGACACTACTTCCAGCAAATTACTTAGGCTTCACAGGTACGTGCGCGCGCGCGCACACACACACACACACACACACACACGACTGCAGTCTCCACTACTGATATCCCCTTCATTCATTTAGCTCCTGCTGCAGCTCCACACCGCACACGCCTATTCAGAAACAAAAAGGAGATAATGATCTGTTTTATTGTCAATGCTTTGGTTTTTATTCATCGTTGACTCAACATTTATTGAACACTTTCTATCACAGGACCCTGTGTGTGATGGTACATGGGATGTGCCAAAATGAATTGTGGCCAATGACCAGAGGAAGTTCAGAGTCCTGTGAAAATTTTACATTTAACTAGGATTAGTCATTGTAATCCTCCAATCACCTGGGCCATCTTTTTTTAAAATTTTATTCATCCTCAGAGGGCAGATAAATCTGCCATTCATCCAAAAATCTGCTGTGTGAAATAATGGTAGCCTCCCCAAAAATCTATTTGGATTCATGAAGAGTGTCACTGCTGTTTTCTAAGCTTTGGCTTCTAAGAGACTTCCTTGTAGTCTCCTTTGCCCTGCAGATGCATAAATGACAGAATCTCAGGTTGAGCTCTGGGATCCTTTTTCTTCTCAGATCCAACCCAGTAGCTTTCCCAAAGCCCATTTCCCACAGTACAGATGAGTTCCTATTATTATCATCCTTAGTAGTCCTTCAGGAGGACAAGTCATGTCTCTATTCCTTCATGGGGGACCAAACCAAAGACATCTATTGATGCAGTCACAGCCTCCACTAAACTGGAAAGACAATGCAGAGCTGTGCTGGTTATGGCTGGGGATGAAGGAGCTATCCCTGGGGCCAAAGAGTAGCTGCATGTGGCTTCAATGCCCAATATCCCTGCTCCAAAGGAATTTAAAGCTTACCTGAGATCCCAGGATACAGGGCTGGAAGGGACTTTATAGATCAGATAGGTAACAGCAGTGCAGCTGAATAAGGCACGTAACTGTACTTCTTGGCAGTGGGCACAAATGAACAGAGCCATGGGGGCAATGAGGAGATAGCCTTTTGTGGGAGAAGAGCAAGGTTCATGGTAGGATCATAGATTCAGAGCTAGGTTTTCTATTTTTCTTCTCTCTGCTAAGGCAGCAAGGGAAATAAACATTAGATTTAAAAAGCAAAGAACCTGGGTGCAAATCATGAGTTGGCTATTCTCTACCTGTGTGAGCCTGAGTTAGGGTACTGTGCTGGTAAATTTCCTTGTGAGAGCACTCATCACATACATTCTTCTGTTGAATTTAGCACATCTCAAATACTCATTTTGGCCTATTGGGGAATCTTAGGAATTCCACATTCCCCTTTCTTTCATTGCCTGGGTCTTAACACCAGTTCACTCAACTGACACTAATACAACAGGATCTTCCATAAGCGTGGTATTTAATTTGTCAACAAATTGTAGGTAAAATTCAGCTTTGGAAAAGCCCAATAAAGTGTTGCCATAGCTTCCAGGAAGATCTTACACCTTGGCTCTGCAGTGAAGCTTGAGTCATGCTTGGCCTTGAAAACTGATCAAAATTATGCTTCTATACTTGGTGTATTAATAGAGTGCTGGTATTGCTGCACGGTGGCATTTGGGACCACTAGTAAGTTCTCTTGGGACTGGAAGGGTGGCTAGCTAGTTCACTCCTTTAAAATACCTTATTTCTTTTGTAATTATCTGCTCACACCTAAAAGTCCCAGGAAAACATAAGAACAGTTTCTAGACAGACCTGGAATGAGAGGAGGACTAGATTGCACTTGCCCTAGAGCTTCTGATCTCAAGCAAGTCATTTCCCTTTCCTAGGCATGTTTCTCCTTCTGTAAAATGGAAATAACACTTGCATTATTTCACAGGATTTTTATAGGAAAAATACTCTGTAAACTTTAAAGCACCAAACGTTTTTTGTAGCCATGTCTTCTGCCCCTACTAGCCTCATCTTTGTGAGGCCAGGTAATATCACTGAATCTCCAACGGTCCTTGCAGCCATCTAATTCATCCACAGCTGAGTAAGAATCCTCTAATAAACCTGGTAAATCATCATTAATCACCCCATTTCTCCTTTGAAAAGAGCATAGGACCTTTGCACACGCAAAAGGCTCTATGGTTCCAGCCCAGTAAATGGGCCCAAATAGCGTTCAACAAATTTCTTCATGGTACTAAGAATGATTCTTTCCTCTGGGCCTACACCAGAATAGGTAGACAGAAACTGAGTTTTGATTGATCTTTATTAAACACAGGGTATGTGTGTACATGATGAAGAGAGGAATGCAAAAGAAGCATAATGTATACAAATATAAAAAGATATAAAATATTCTGGGGCCAGGTTAGCTTGAGAGTGTCTTGGCCTAAGGCATACATGTAACCCAAAGTAGCAAGCACAAATACATACACCTGAGACAGGTGCTCTGCTTCTCCTGCCAAGTGGCACAGACATAGTCATGTGCAGAAAGAGTTGGTGCTGTGGTCAATTAGTTCTTGGGGGCTGGTGCCGGGTCCTTGGCAGGTATCACTGGGGCCTTGTGGGGGGTCAAGCCCTTCACCTTGTAATAAGACACAAGCTGCCGGGGCACCTCTGCAAGGACTGCTTGGGCCAGCGCCTCCCGAGGGGCCTGTGGAAATAAAAGACATCAGAGAGCTGATCCTTCTCCCAGCCCAGGGTTGATCTATCTTCCTCAAACTCCAAAATCCATCCCCTTGGCTCACATTCTGAAACTGGCGGAAAGGCACAAACTGGACAATGTCTCGGGCAACAGTCTCTCCACTGCGGGCACGCAAAGGACCCCCATCCCCATCCAGCTCCTCCATGGCTGTGAAGTCGGCACCTCCAACACCCACGATAATGATAGACACAGGCAGGTGTGAGGCCCGGACCACAGCCTCCTTTGTAGCCTCAACGTCTGACACGGCCCCATCCGTCAGCAGGAGCAGCACAAAGTATTGCTGAAGGGTCCAGAATTACAAGTGTCATGAAGAGAGGTCTTATCCCCAAAGCCCTCCCATATCCTCCCTGCTCATATACTACAGGACATCCCTTCTCACCGAGGCAGTTCCCTGCTGCGCAGCCTGGGTGGCAAATCGGGCTACATGGTTGATAATGGGGGCAAAATTCGTGGGGCCATAGAGGCGGACCTGGGGAAGAGCCTGGCGATAGGCGTCGACAATACCCTGGATGCCTGGAGAATGGCAAGAAGTGAAGCTGGAACATGGATTTGGGAACAACAGAGAAGTCCAAGTAAGGATAAACACTTACCTGAACAGTAAGGATTGCTGGAATTGAAGTTCAAAGCAAATTCATGAGAGACCTGAGTGTGGAAATAAGAAAAGCTTTCTGGTCCAGTCCTGACATTACCTAACTATGATCAAGGGCAAGGTCATGCTTCTTCCTTAGTCTACTTCCTGCTCTGTAAAATGAGGCTGGACTAGATCATCTGTAAAGGCTCTCTGAGCTCCCTCACCAGGACAGTGACCACCCCCCAACCCTGAGGTCAAAGGTGAGATTAGGGAAGGCGCACCTGCCAATCAGGGGGCACCTGGGCCCCAAATCCAAAAGCCGGGAACAGTTTGTCCCTGTGGGAGGAAGATAGAGGAATGAAGGGGAAGTAATGGAGGCCTTACCCACAGTCTCCCCTTTCCTCCCCTCTCCTCCAAGGGTTGAGATAGCAAAGGGGAACAACCAGTGAGGAATCCATAAGGCATCTGGGGTATGCGATCACTAAGGCTAAACTCACGTGTCATAGTCCTGTACCACACAACCCACACTCCACAAAGCTGTCAGGTACTCATTGACACCAGAAGGGCTCAGGTAGTGCAGGGAATCTGGAGAGGAAGGGTCCCCATTGGATCCAGTGAAGTCCATACCCACCTGGAAGGCAGAAGAAGACATGACTGCATCTGGGGGGAACCTTGAACACTGAAGCCCTCTTCCCTCCCCCTACAATCAGTTTCCCACTGTCCCACCAAATACTCACTGTGAAATTGATCTGGCAGCCACCCATCACATAGTCCAAGAAAGAGAACTCTGCTTCAATCTGGTGGCCAAGGAGAAAAGTGGGGTAAAGACTCAGGGCACTTGCTTAGGAGGTCTGGGAGGGTGGAAGAAAAGAGCCCTACCTGGCAGACCTTAACCCGAATGATCCCTGAGTTCTTATAATTCTTCTTCTTCTGTTGCTTCTCAGGATGAATACAGTCAAACTCCACCTGAGAGGGAGAAAGGAGAGAAGAGAAATTTCTTATTGTATGGGGAGGGAAGGTAAACAAATATGGACGATTAGATCTGAGGACTGTAATATACTAGAAACCTACTAGGAGAATTCCAATTATGGACATCTAGAATAGGACCTCTACCCCCCACCCCCCCACCTGCCCCAGTATTCCCATTCAAGGAATGCACAGAGTGGGCACAGCTAGGCTACTTACTGGGGTGCCCTGCAGCTGCGTCAAATTAGTCTGGAAGGAGCCAATGAGGTCATGAGAGCCATCACTGTCATAGTCCGAGCAGCGTACCTGGATAGGAGGTGGAGAGAACGTAGGCTTGGGAACCATAAGAGAAGTGAATCTGTATCCCAGGTCTAACATTTATTAATAACTGTAACCTTGAATAACTCACAATGTCACTGAGCCTCCATTACTCATTCATAAAAGGGGAATAATGTTTTATAAACCCTAAGTGCAACACAAAGGATTATAATGGAGACTGATTAGTTAGCTTGAGCAGAATTCCCTATTAAAAGGCTTTTGGGCCTATGGGTTCAGTCCTCGTGTAGGCCCCCAAGATCTCCTCCCCTCCTCACCTGGATGGGCAGGCTGAGGTCTCCCTCACAGAAACGCTGCAAAGGAACACTAAAGCGGCTCCATGTAGGATTCAGATTGTTCTTAATCACCTAGGGAAGAGGATATGCAAAACTATGGCTCTTTGAATCTCAGTCCTGTGCACTCCGGCCCCAACCCACAGCAGGACATCCCTTCCCCCAAAATGCCAGCTCTCCACCTACTACAATGGCAGGCCAGGACATAAGCTAAAGCACTCACTCACTATTCCCTTAACAGGTCCCCCACACACCTCAGATCTGTAGACCAAATGCCACTTTCCATCACCTTGTCGGTAAAACTCTAGGAATGGATCAGATTTGCCCAGGAAGTCCTGATGGGACCAAGAAAACACTAATCAGGTCTCTGATGGCACAAATGGGAAAAACAATAGACTCAACATATTTAGGATTAAATTCTCCCATTTCCTTGCCCAGAACTGGCCAATTCCCTTTCCTGAGGCAAGCTGGGCTAACCATACCCTCTGTTTCTCCAAACCTTCTTGTCCAGGTTCCTGGCCTCCACTTCCATGGTCACCACACGAGTGTCCTTCACCTCCTGGGCTGAGATCTGGGTGTGAGGGAAGGTTAAGAGTCATCCTGGAGCAGTTTCTCTTGCAACCTCAGTTCAGTAGTGTATGCCACAGGCCAGACCCAGAAGCTCCCCAACTCCCCAGCACTGTCCTTCCTCACCATGATGGTTCCTTGCCCAGCTGGCTTCCCAGGCTTCAACATCAGGGGCAAGGTCACTGTCTGGCTGGATACAATCTGAGGGTGATGATAGAGTCGAAGTTATTCCTAGGGCCTAGATAATCCCACTGAAACAGGGGCCTAATGCTCTTAGGAATTTGAGATAAATCCAAGGGCCCCCAGAACCCCATTTCCCTCGATAACGTGTAAAGATTGGATGCTAAGAATTCTTACTCCCCATTCTAGACTTTGCCATGATACAACTCTTCTACGACCATTTCTTACCTGGTCAGCTATTTCCCCCACACTCCCCATGAGTAGCTGTGCTGCCTTTCACCTCAAACAACCTCATCCTCCCTGCATTTGCCCTAAAGGAGCACCTCCCCCTCCCCAATACCTACATCAGTTCCCTCAGCTATTTTACTGTACCTGTCCCAAGGTGCACTCGGCTCCCCCCAAGAAGTCATCATCTCCCAGGTCAGGAGTCTTGTTGTCTATGTCATAGACACCAAAACGTAACTTCTGGACCGTTTCAAAGTGATAGTCGATTGGCAGTGGTCTAGAAAACTCGGGGCTGGAGCAATTCCGGACACGCTCTGTCCGGCAGAGCTAGCAGGCACAGTCAAAGGAAGGGAGAGGTCACTAAGCCTACCAAGATCTCCTAAGGAAGAGCTTGCTGGAGATGTTGTCAGGACCCCACTTTAGTAAGGACAAGAACCCCCTCGCTTCTCCCCTGCCTTTGTTCCTTAAAAGATCCCACGGTTCCAATGACACCATTTTCCAAGGGCCCACAAGCTCTTTCCTGGCATGGATAACCCACCCTTTGCTTCTTCCCTCACTTTTCTAGAAATTCCATGCTACATAATGACAGCTGTTTCTTTTCCTGTTACCTTTGCAGGCACCTGGGGGCCCAACTATGTAAATCAATCAGGCTACTTAGAGAGCAGAATTGATTAGCCTCTTTAGCTCTCATCAAAGAATCATGTATAGGGGATAACTCTCCTGCCCCCATCCCTGGAGGAACTGGCCCCAAACCAATGGGTACAGATATTTAACCCCTCAAGCCCTTTCCACTCCCATTTATTCCAAGCTCCAGTTCCCTTTTCCCTCCTTCCATGTACCTCAGCTTCCTCACCTCAGCCCAGTTGCCCCCACCCACATCCTGTAGCAGGACACAGAGTGGGTCAGACTTGGAGCCGACATCCTTATCGATGAGGTGGTCACAGGAGATGGACAGCTGTACCGAGGTCACACAGTGGGCCATCTGGGGATAAGGGGCCAGGGATGAAGGATCAGATAACCTGAACCAATACTGCCTATAGTAATTTCTTTCCCTCCCCTCCCTTCCCCCAAGTTGGATGATTCAAGATATCCTTCCCCACCTCAAACCCTGAAGACAGACAACTGGGGAGAAGGAAATAACTCTCTTCCAGGGCTGGGGCATGAGATAAGAGGTAAATGGAAGGGCTTATTCTCTATGACCCCAAAACCCTCCGATAGCAAAGAATAGGAGACCTGAACCCCCAACCCCCCACAACAAATCTGATATACTGATTCACAGTCTCAACTAGGGCCCCAAATTCTGAACTGCTGCCCCAACATGAACCCCAATCATAAAACCACTTCCCCAATCTGGGCCCCAACCATTGAGACACTGACTGAACCACTGCCCCAGTCTGGGTCCTGGCCACTGAACCAGTGCCCCAAACTACTGAACCACTACCCAAATTGGTTTCTGACCAATAGGCCATAACTGCAAAAAGTCACACTGTGGATCTGCTCCTGGACCTGTAATAAGTCTACTACCCAATAAATTGAAGGGCCTATCCCTAAAAAAAGGACAGTAGTTAGGGAATCAGTCCCCTTTCTCATCTGAGACGGGTTATCCAGATACAAGTTTTTAAAAAGAAATATTTCACCAAATTAAAGTTTCACCAGGCAATCCTCCTTCAACTGTCTTCATTACTTGGAAGACTTTACCAAGTCCCTATCATAGGCTATGCCTTTCCCCAACAACACCTAGTTCATTTCCATTTGAATGCTTAAACTAAATATGGCTAACCAAAAGCTTTTCATCCAACATCCCATGGACCAACTTCCCAAATACTGAGGTCTTCCTGACCTCCAAAGTACTTGTTTGACCTCCAAAGTATTTAACAACTCTATCCCAACAAGCTACTCATTTCCAATTTATTACTCAGCCCCAGAGTTCCTGGAAATTGCTCAAATCCTTTCATTAAAAACAAAACAAAACCAAACAAGACAAAACCAACACTATTTAGTAAGTGGCACCGTGTATGCAGCAATTTGCTGAGTGCTAAGGGAAATATAAAACTTTGATAAAATCTTTACTTTTGCATGGTGCTCAAAAGATACAAATACAGATAATTATCATCTAAGTGCAATAGAGAGTTAAGAAATGTTAAGTGCAAAGATGAAGGTCAGTGATCAGTGGAGAGGAGAATCAAGGAAGGTTTCCTGAAAGACACTAATTTAGGGGACGAGTAAGAATTCAACAGAAAGATAGAAGATGTTCCAGGCAGAGGGAGAAAGGCACAGAAATGGGCTAAGTGCAGTATTTCATAGATAAAGTTAATCCAATTTGCCTCAAAGTCTACAGTGTGTAGGGAGCAGAACAGCTTCATTTTTACTGAGAAAGCAATAGAGGTCATTTTCCTGCCAACATGGCTGCCTGAACAGGAAACAGGATACCCACAGCTCTTGGACACCAATGCTGGCAAAACCCTCAATTTTGAACCAGACTGAAGTCAGCCAGAAGCCCTGAGACAATAAGAAAGGGGTCCTTCAAGCAAAGCAAATACTAATGATGAGAGATGTAGCATATGAGGTTCTGTTTCCAGGGTCGCCAAGAATGGAAGACTTCCTTTAGAAAGCACCATGGGTGGTTAGAATGTACCAGGAAGGAAAACATTTTGGAACTATGCCCAAAGGTCTATAAAACTGTGCATCCCTTTTAACCCAGCAATACCATTACTAGGTATATAACCTGAGATTTACAAAAAAAAAACAAACCAAAAAAACCATCATACACAAAAGTATTTATAGCAGCTCTTTTTGTGGTGGCAAGGAACTGGAAACTGAGGGGATGCTAATCATTTGGGTAATGGCTGAACAAGTTTTTGTATGAGTAAGATGGAATGTTACTGTGCTGTAAAGAAGACAATGGTTTCAGAAAAGCCTGAGAAGACTTATGTAAACCAGAAAAGTGAAGTGAGCAGGACTAGGGGAACAACCTACAAAGTAATAGCAGTATTGCACAGATAATTAACTGTCAAACACTTATAAACTGCTCAATATATTAATCCACCACAACTCCAAAGGACTCAAGATGTAAAATGCTATCCATACCTCCAGATAATGCATGGACCCTGAATGCAGAATAAAAAACATTTTATGTCTTACTTTTCTTCCCAGAACATGGGTAATCCAGCAATATTTTGCATAACTTCATATGTATGATGAGGGGGAAGGGATGGAGGAAAAATATGTAACTGAAAATAAAACAAAAAAATTTTTTAAAAGTATTAGGGACTTTGGAAGTGCCAGGAAGCAGCAGCCAGTATAGTGCCACAGAACTCTGAGTGTCCTTAGCACTGTCCTGAGACTCCAAAAACGCAAGACTCTGAAAATCCTACAACTCTTAACCTCAAAGATCCAGGTACACCTAACCCTGGGAGATGGAGGTAAGGTGGTCCAATGCAAACTTAAGTAGGGACAAACACCTCACCCACAAGCCCTGAAGGGATAATGCCAGGCCTTGACACAAAGCATTAATTCAGTAACTACAGCTGGAAAGACAAGTAAATCAAAGAAAACATCAACCAGAAACAAAAATAATTGCAAATTAAATTCCCTAACAACTGCAGAAACCCAAGGGAAAAAACAGGTTTCCTACGAGTACCACATTAATATCTAAACAAAATGAAGACATTAAAAATGAGATAAAAGCTCAATGGAAGAGTTGGAAGGAAGATAAGCAGCTTTAGAAGGTAAAGTGGTAACTCTTTACCCAAGAAAAGGAATTCTTGAAAACTAGAAGAAATCAAACAGAAATCAGGACTCCATGAGATAGGCAAGAAATATTAGACTAAAATCAAAAGGCTAAAAAAAGAAAAAAAAGTATATGACATAAAAAGTCACTTGGGAAACAGGTCAAGGACAGAGAATTTAGTAATACCCTAAAAGTATGATTTTTTTTTAAGCCTGGACATTCAATTTCAAGAAATCAAATGAAAAATGAGGGAAAAAATGTTAGAAAGAGGTTAAAATAAAAATCTAGAATTCACCATATTTCCTGAAACTCCAAAAGGAAAAGTCCTCAAGAATGTCATAGCTCAACTCCAGAGCTTCTGGGTCAATGAAAAAATACTGTAGACAGCCAGAAAGCGTTGGAGTACTAAGAAACCATGCTCTGGATCAAATAAAGAACTGGTAGCTTCTGTTATGAGTGAGAAATTGTGGAATACAATATTACAAAATGAAAAATACATGGCTTGCAACCAAGAATAACACCCTGCAGAACAGAATAATCCCCCAGAGGAAAAAAAAGGACTTTAATGGAATGTAGAACTTTCAAACATTTTTGATGAAAAGAACAGAGCTTAACAGGAACTTTGAAATACAAATATGAATCCAGAGAAACCTAGGAAGGTGGATTTGAGCAGGTGGAAGAAGCTGTGCTAACACAGGCTACCATCTATTAGGGGAAGAAACAAATTATTTCATTAAGACCTTAATTTCTTCAAAGAGTATTGACAAATAATAAACCAAAGGTCCTAAGAGCAGATTGATTCCATTTTGGGGGTATTGAAAGGTGAAAAAGAAGGAAAGTAAAAACAGGCATAAATTAGTGTAGAGAGGAGGGAATGGAAATTATTCTCATAAATGGGGTACACAAAAGATACTGAAACAAAGAAAGAATATGGGGGAGTGAATGACGCATATTTTTATATCAAACTTAATAGAGAAAAAAAGGTTAGGAGGAGGAATTAAAAGGGAGGGAACAGTCACAAATAACAACAAAAACTTCCTCATCCGGAAGAAGAGATTATAAAGAGGAAGGCAAAGGGGGATGGTGCAGGGACAATAGAGTCCAAGCAACTGAAGCATGGCTTAACAAAACAGTATGTGAATGTAATGTAATATTCTTGGGCCACAAGAAATAGCCAAAATTATTTCAGGCAGTATGAAGTGATAGAGGGAAATGAAAAGAACTTAGGAAAACAATTTTTATACCAGGACAATACTGCAAAGAGAAAGACAGAGGCTCAAGAATTCCAATCAATGCAATGACCAGCTAGGCCTTTGGGAGACCTGTGATGAAAAATGGTCACCCACATCTTAACAGAAGGGTAATTAACACAAGGTACAGAAACACACATTTTTATACACACGACTATGCTTACCTGTTACCAGGCTTTTCCCCCTCGTTTCTCTTGGTTAATGGAGAGGAGGCATTGCAATAGTGATGTCAAAGAAAAAAGGGCCATTGAAACACTTTTAAAATTCACAGAGAAGTTCAGAAGGAAGCACAGACAAGAGAGTTGTGAAAGTAGAGTGTAGAATTGTAGAGTTGCTTTTTTTGTTAAACCAAGAGCTATGAAACAGATTCCTGGTTTTATATAGAATCCTATTCTGTTCTGCTGTGTGTAGGGAAATGCTGGGGGGAGGAGGGAGTGTCAAATTCAGAATAGAAAACTTTTTAAAAAGCAAATTTTTTAAAAAAAACTTTCGAGTAGAATAATGACTAATTATATGCATAAGAGATTATTCTGGCAGTGGAATGAAATATGAATTAGAAGGAAGGCAGAAGTGGGAAATCCTATCAAGAACCTATTGCAACAGTCTAGAGCAGATGGTAATAATGGCCTATCCTAAAGTGGTGGCAAGGAAATAGATGACAAGAAAGATTTTAACCTCTTCCCCACCCCACTCCCCCAAAAAGTCCAAACCAAACTGACATAATGGGAAGAATCAAAAGATAACTCATGGAAGACAGGTGGTGTAAAAGCCCAAATAACAGACAGGAAGTTAATTAATTCTCCTATAGTCTTGTTGAATTTGAGGTTCTGGAGGGACTTCAACACAGAGATGTACTAAAGAGTGTTTGTAGGCAGATGTTTAGAATTAAACTCAGAGGGAATAGTTATGGGAAGATATGAGATTGGCAAGGGAGAAAATGTAGGGATATATTAGTTCTAATTCTTCTTTACATCATCACTAATGTGAAAATGTTTAATATGAATATTTAAGTAGAGCTTATATCAGATTGCATGCCATCGTGGGGAGGAGGGAGGACAGGGAAAGGGGAAAAATTAAAACTCAAAATCTTGTGGAAGTGCATGTTGAAAACCAAAAATAATTATATAAAAAAAGAAATGTAGGCATAGAAGATTAAAGGGCAAAAGATGGGAGCTTGGAGAATATTAAATGATGTGGGAAGAGGAAGAGAAGTCAGGAAAGGAGACTAACAAGCAACTAAAAGTCAGGCTGAGAACGAGGAGAGTGGATTTTGAAAGTGGGGGTGTGTTAACAGTATTGAAAACTACAGGATGCGTAAGGGAAGATGAGAACTGAAAAATTTCTTCCTACTCGCAAACCATCCTGCATGTTGCCAGAATGATCTTTTCTAAATACATTTCATGACATCACTGCTTGGCTCAGAAACCCACAGTACCTCCCTCACTACTTATGTGATGCAGTAGTGTCTTCCTCTCCCAGGATTCTTCTTCCTCTTGCACTATCCCTTGAAAACTCTCAGTCTTAAGTCAAGTGACCTTCTAATTCCTCTAGTTTAACTTCCCTCCTGATGGATCCTTTTGGACACTGAATGAACCTCCTTTACATCCTTTATATTCTGACAAGGTAACAAGTGTAATTATTGGATATCTCTGGCTTTTATAAAATTCTCTCAACTATTCTTTGTAAAATATGTGCTTAAGTCAATTCATCATGAAGACGGAACTGAACTAAATACTACACACGTAATCTGACCAAGAGAGAGTTCAGTTCTCATCCTTTCTTTCAGAAAGTCTTAAGGCTATTAAACCAATCACCTAAGTGTTAAGGAGCTTTATCAGTAGGTTGGCTTCAGGATGAATTTTTTCACCATACCAACTTTTGAAGACTGTCTATTCTTACATAAATATAATCAGTAAACATATCTACAAGGAAATCATAGATCTTTTAAATACCTAAGCATTTGATTTGCTTTTTATTTTCCCCTAAGTTTCAGTTCATTCTGTCCATTAGCTTTCTTGACAGTTCTTATGGGTTTGAATTAGTAATATTTTGCTCTTCTTGATTACATGCCCTTTCACCTCTTTATATCTGATATTAAAATGCGTTGGGGACCTCTTTTCATCCTCGTTAGGACTGTCACTAGGTGAGAATTTCTTGTGTTAAAGCCATTACCATCCTTTCTCGAGCCATTTTCCTTCTCTCTCCTATAGACCCCTCCTCTACTAAGGTGTGTCCAAGTAATCCTATGTCATTCTGGGCCCTTTACTATGTGCTAGTCTTCACTATGTTTATTTGCTTATCAAACTCCACTACAAGAAATCAAATGCATTTTTACTGATTCCACCAAATTGGAGTGGTGCTGTGTGAAGTGTTCCACTTAGCTTGGAGGAAAAAAGGGAGTCATTCAGTGGCCAGCCTTGGAAAAGTTATCATCAAATAGTTTTGTGGCATTTCGTTCTGTTTTTGTTTGGCTCTCCAGTTTCTGTGCTGCCTTGCTCAGAGAGAGAATACCAAAGGTACTCTTCTCCATCATACCGCTCCTCCCTGCGGCAGGAAATTAACCATCTTTTCTCTCTTCCAAATTCTCCCCAACTCCTAGCCCAGCACACAGACTGAAGTTCAATCATGATTTCTGATCAAAGTAACGGGGCAGGGTTCTGAAAGTTAGGACTGATTCTCACTGAACAGCTGTAGGAGCTGAGGGAAGGAACCATATCTTAATTAAATCTTTGCATCTCCCCCAGGGGTTGGTACAACTCTTTATCAATAATTTTCCTTTCCTCAGAACTCCTACAGCATACACAGTGATTCTTCACCTAAAGTTCATGAACATAAAACTGTATTTCAATATATAATTGGTTCCCTTTGCAATCCTATTTTTTTTATGCATTTAAAAGCTTTATTCTGAGAGTGGGTTCAGGTTCTTTACCAGATTGTCAAAGGAGGAGTTCATGACATTAGCCAGTATGGTCCTAAAACCCATACTAAATACTCAATGACTCAGAGTCTCCTAAGGTTTGGGCAATGATAGATTGATAGATATCCCAACAGACAGGGAGTTGCTACAGGAGAGGTGGGCTATATGCTTCCTCTTTCTAGGGACATTCCTTGATATCCAGCACTGAGATCCAGTCAATCAATCTTCAACCAAGAGGATGACCCCACTCTTTTTCTCTCAGGGTCCCAATCAGATTTGATTCAATACAGACTCAATTCAATGAAAAACTTAAGGGCAGGTTATCATTGTACCTGTCCTTTGCACCCCAGTGCCCTATTTCCCTAATATAGCCCCCAAAAGACAGAGTAAGTTAGGGCTTCCCTCTTTCACCTGGTGTCTAACCATACCCCATCCCTGTACCCTCACCACCTCAATAGTTTACAACCTACACAATAGCAAAGGATAATGTAGCAGCAGGGGAAGGAGACCTTGAGAAACGAAGAAAAGGCTATAAGGAGTGCCTGGGATATAAACACCAAGAAGTGCAAGAAGCTAGAGTATGGAGCGGCAGCACCATTTTTCCAGTAAGCCAAGGATATTTCTGAAACTACTGAGGTCACACACCAACTTTCTCCAACAAGAAAATACAATCCCCTCCTCCCACTCTGCATGATTCCCCGTCAACCTCCAGCTCCCCAGTCCCAGATAGTTCCAAATAATGCCCCCCTACATAGCATAGCGGATGGTGAGAGTTCCATGGTGGCCATGGCATTTTCCTCTGTGCATGTAACCTGATGGCCATCACAGTGCTCAAGACCTAGCTGGTGTTTGAAACTGAAGGTTCAGACTCTTTTCCTGACTCCCTCCTAAAATAAGCACAAAGGCTTCTATGGACAAAAATGATCAAACTAAGAGAAAAAAAAAAAGTCAGAGCCCATACTTTTATCCATACCACCTTCCCCAGGATGAGCTGTCACAGGAGAAATGACTATCTCAGTGGGTCAGAATTAGGGGTGAACCAGAAATTATAATTACAGGCTCTTCTCTCTTAACATACAGATTCATATAGTAGACTTTTCCTCTCCTTCCCTGCCTTAAATGCTTTCAGGTAGGGGTCTGAAAGCCAGAATGATGCTGGGATAGGGCCAGGTTCTTCAAAATTGGTTGAGGACTGTCCCTCCCCTCCAAAAAACACATCAGATATTGTTTCCCCAATAAAAGACACAAAATGACCTGAAACATACTTAGAACTAGGAGACTTTCAATAGACAATTTGGGGATGCAAGCATTTTAAATATTTGGGAATCACCTGGCTCTCCTATAAATTAACAATAACATAAAGAGAATGCTGGCAAGTATACCTTCTCTTTCCTGGACAAAGTCTTCAAGCTGAACTATGGGAAAATATCCCACAATACATATTGTAGAAATAGGAATGACCGAGGCAAAACGTCATAGGCCAGACATCTCATCTCTCTACACCAGTACATTTCAGGGATGGGCTAAACATGCTTCAGGGTTAAAGCCCTGGGCCGGCCTAGCTTAACCCAAGACTTCCGAGAACCAGATAGGAACTTGGGAGATAAGCTACCACAACACTTTCCTTTCACATCTGAAAAAAACCATGGCGCTCAGAGTACTTTAGGAATTTGGCATTCTTTCAACAACAACAACAAAAAAATAGCACTGCCCCTTTGTTTTTTCTGACTGAAGATTTGCATAAATCACTTGTCAACTTGAGTTTTATAGACTGCAAAATCACCCTATAAATAATTTGCATGGGCTAATTAAAATTTTAAAAAATTTTTAAATGAGCTAGTAAGTTGCAACTACTTAACTAAGGTGTAGTCAAACAAAAGAAATTAAGAAGTGATTTTTCACTTCATTAAAGTACTCCTTGTAGGATTCCTCTAAAAGGAAAATTTCTTTTAAAAGTTGATCCAATTTATATAAATGACTCCCTCTTTCAGCAGACCTCTTGTGAGCTCTACCCACATCTGCTGGATCATCCATCACTTTCCTCCTAAGTTCTGCTTTATGCAATGTGCTGCTCTTTCTGTCTCTACCAATGTCTCAGTTTACCTAACTATGCTAGTATGCAGCAGAGGGAAACACAAAATTTTGAGCAAATAAAATGCAACTCACCTACTAGCTTCTAATGTGGATATTAATTTTTTAATCCAATGAATGCATACAACTCTGGCTGGAAAAGAATGCTAGGGACCTTCTAAGTCAGGCCTCCTTTTAGAGATAAGGAGATTGGGTCAATATTTCCCTTTTTGGGATTCAAGGTCATACAGACAACAACAGAGCTGGGACACAAACCTGCATCCTTCTGGCTACACATACTGGGCTTTTCCACTATATCATGCTGTTTCTAGTCACTTTAAGCATCCTCATGCAGCAAATGAAGAATCCTAGAATAGTTCTCAGAATTCATATATAAACACCTCTTTGTAATTTCTGTGGGGAAAGACCGGGAATGAGGTGGGAGGGCTGCTTCAGGAAAGTGTGAATTGTCATCAGCAACAGAACAACGGGCACCCTGAACATCCTGGTAGACGTGTCCCCCAAGTGGGAGATGCAGCACCCTGGGGGTGCGCCTCAGGTGCAATTGAGGGTGTTGAATAAAAATAAGAAGGCAACCTAACACTGCCCTCCCCCACCCACCCCCAGGCGCTGAATTTTCTTAAAGAGGGGAACCTCTTTGAGAGGATCAGCAAACGGATATTCCCAGCTGGAACACTCCTCCAGGAATGGTAGATACTGCTGAGGAGGATCAGGCAAAAGAGAACAAGTCAAAGGAAGAGCAAAAGGTCAAAAGAGAAGTGAGGAAACCAACATCAAAAGGCAAAGAAGTCCTATAAAGAGTACATCTGGAGCAGAGCACCAGAACGTCTTCTACAGCTGGGCTTCTTAAAACTTTTGGCATACGTGACCCCTTGATCTCTTCTTACACTGGGCGTCAAAAATCCATGTGGCATTGTGGCACAGTATAATTGCTCTGTCAGATTCATAAGCTAAGTGGTCTACCTCTTGAAGTATATAAGTAATATTAATAGCCTGCATTTTATAGTTATCAGATTATCTCAAAGAACTAAAAGATCCCAATCTCTTGCCTATGCCTTCAAAACTGCCTAAAATGTTAGGGCCCACATAATTTTACTACTAACATTCAGCCACAAACTTGTTGATCTGAAAGGGCAGATTTCATTCCTCTGTGGGTAGGATGTTCAGGAAATTAGCCTTCAAAACTTTTTAATGTAGTATGTTCCTGATCTCTCCATCTCTCCAAACATACTTTAAGCTCATAATATGTATAGTACACATTTTCCTAACCTTAAAGTGCCCTAAGTCTGTTTTTCCAATGGGACATGACAATCCCTCAAGTTCACTTAGACACTTTGATCTCCTTTTCAAATCTTGTCCCTGTGACTTTGAGCAGTAGTTTTTCAACCTACTTGTGTCACACAATAAAAAAGAGCTTCTCCTTTTTTGTCAGTACCCTTTTAAACTACAAATTTCTTTAATCTAGAAGACAATTGTAAAGTTGATCTTCCAATATACCTTTCTTGTACTGTATCCTTCAGAATGCCTGGCAGTGCCAGATGTACAAGTGCTCAAGTCAATACTTGCTGGAGACTGGTATAATGAAGTTGGAGCCTTGAAGAGCTTTAAAACAGCTTGGAAGGGACAAAAATGGAAATTCAGAAGGCTAGAACTCGTTGATAGTTTTCTTAGGTGTCATGGAACCCAAAGTGTTCTCCCTTCTCATTTGACTAGATGTGGATTGGGCAAAACCTCACTGAAGCTAATCTCCAAATTATTTTGTGGAATATACATGAAGACCAATAAACACATTTTGAGCCTTTGCTTGGCTATGCTGTCAGACAAAATGGGTTAGTTTTTCACTATCACTGTAACACATTAAATCAGTATGTGTGATGGAGAAGAGGTTAGTAGGGACATTTAGTTCCAAGAGTGATGGTAGTGATTAAGAGGACAAGGAAAACACTACTCTTTTCTTCCAAGAGAGTACTGGCCTCACATAACCTCTGTTTTAGCATTCTAGAATTCTATTTGTCATTTTCTCCAACTTAGGTTCCACATCCACCTCCACCCCTCCCCACCACAAACTTCATTTGTATTAGTTTCAGGAATCCCCAAGAAGATACATAACACCTTTTATTGGGAATACTTTAAGCTCACTCTCTCACCCACTGGCCAAAGCGTATACTACGCTAAGTAGCAATTTTTAAAGCCCTCCCCAACCCTAAAATTTGTCAAAAAACTAAGACACAAAAGCACCAAAATGTGATGTTCTCACATTGCAACCAACAACCAACCAGGGGTAATAATAAAGAAAAAGAATTTTTACCTACAAGGTGACCAAACACAAAATTGGGCAAAGTGAAGGTTCTGAGTTGGAAGATCTCAACCTATTCCCAGGAGTCACAGAATAATGAATGAGCTAAATTTTTAATTGTAAAGCATGTGTGGCCCATGGGATTAATGTTAGGTACAGGTTGGATTACTGGGACTGTATTTTGTGAACTTACAGACCTAAATTACATGGTAGAGAATTTGGAAGGGTAATGGACAATAGGGGAAAAATAAGAGGAGTCAGGCATGGGATAGAAGGGACCATTAAACGGCACCAGAGCAGCAAGAGTATATGAATTATGCTCACTTGCTACTACCATCACCTTAGTTTCTCCTCCCACAGGTTGGTTTGCTATCCTATGTTGTCCTCTTATTTCCTATGTTGTCCTCTTATTTTTTTCTCAATCTACCCTAAAATTTCAACAAGTAGTTAAGGTGAGATAAAGAAAATTATTTTGCATGTTTCTAACAAAAAGGTATGCTATTCTTGTCTACCATGGAATGGTGCTAGCTGTCCCACTTGTGATCATTGGATTTAATGCTGAAAAGGAACTTAGACATAGGTCCAGCTCCATCACTTTATGGACAAGATAACTCAGGGTAAATAATACACAGTAAGTTAAAGGCAGAACTTTGACTAGAACCTGCTTCCAGTCCTGGATTCTTCCCATTATCCAAACTGCCTCTCCCTGATTACTTTCCTTTCATTGCCTTGAGTCCTTCGGAGATGCTTTCTGTTTTCATGGAGTAGCTACTGCTCCATCCCCTTCAAGAGAGGTGTGGTTTTGTCTTTTCAAGACCTTCAAAGTTTCTGGTGTGAAGGTTCTACTTTCCTTAACATTTGTTTTCTGTTCCCTGGGACTAGAATCCCTGAGCCCTTTTGGTCCTTTCAAGACACCACAGAGTACAACAAACCCAGGAAGACATCTTGTGTTAAATGTTGTTTCTGTGCCGTTGGAGAAAAGCTATATTCTAAGCCTTTCAATGAGGCTCTCTTGTAAAGCAACATCCAAAGGGCTGGTATAAACACAATAAACACATATTAAATGATTAAAATTTACCTGAGCATTCACCAACCACCAGAAGATCAACTTATTCATATTGTAGTGCCGCAGACTGGTCCATACAGCATCAGAGTAAGGATTGTAAATTTACTAACCAGTGTACTTCAATTAGATCTTTACACTACACCTGTTCTTTCCCCGACTTCATTTTTTCATGTAATCTTTTATTGAAGAAAATAAGATAGCCACAAGTGCAGGTTCTACTACATAATACAGATTTTTTTTTTCTTTTTAAGGAGAAGGAAGAGAGAATCCTAAAATTAGCTGTGCATTTGTTGGGAACGGGAGACACAGGGAAGAAAACTGCACAAGCAGCTAGATAAATAATGTGACAAACAGCTTGCTAAATGACTGATATCATGCACAAGTGAATTCCAGTTCCCTCCTAAATGGCTCTAGGTTATATAGTTTGCTTCCTAAAAAGAAACGTCCTTTCAGGATGGTGACTCTTTTAATGAAGATCTCTATGGAAGCTGTATTTACTGGTAATTTCACACTCTCAATCACAGCTCAAGAATTTAAAATCAACCACTCCTCTGGGACTATATAGATCCATTTCTTGGAAAATATACCATTCACACCAGTTCAAAAGAACCAGATATTCAGAGGGAAAAAAAGGGTCAAACCACTCTGCAATTATTAAAGAAAAATCCACTAGGACAATTTTACTTCTATATTAACTGTCTTTTAATCTGGTTACAAGAAATAACCCAATGAAAATATTTTCTGTATTTCTTGTTTTTAAAAAATCCAACTGTGTACAGTTTAAAGCTTTTCACTTGCTAATTACATCATGAAAGTTATAGGAAGCTGGGGAGGGTTAAAGAGAAGAAAGCCCAATTCTTCCCAGAACTTTTGCCTTGCTTCCAAGTTTGAGAACACGTATTACTTTTTTTTTTAAAATCCCTTCAAAAAAACAGCCTGCTGCCAGAAAACACTCCCCAAACCACCCACCAAAGCAACACACATACGAAAGATTCAGCTTCAGAGGTCTGTGACTGAAGGCGTGTTCATATGAATTTGCCTTTGAGGTTTCTTTACTTTCCTCTACAATGATCAAAACACTTTTGTATATATCAGCTAGTTCCTACACCTTTCAGGATTCCTTCCATGGAAAGAGAAGCTAGCTTAGCCTCTATCATTTCTTTCTTCCCTAACCCTCCCAATCTTGACATTTAGCAGTATAAATATTACTACCAGATTCTACTACAATGAAAAGTGCAAAAGCCATGATGTTCCTTGTAATGGTATTTAACATGTAATCCTGTTTCTTCCCTGCAGTCCAGACATCCTCTTCTTTCCTTACTTCATAAGCAGAAACAGATAAACAACAAATATCTGCCCCAGAGATCATTCTGCCTTCAACTCTCCAACCTCCATCCGTGGCATTGTCAGGACACTTAAAAAAAAATACCTGGTAGTAATTTTCAAAAACAAATGCATCATATTTCCCCATAACAATGTTACTTCTTGAAGCTCAATAAAGAACTCTTGTCCAGTTGAAGCATTAAAAGCATCAGCCTGTTTTATTTTGTGACAAGTTTATTGAACAATATTTAAGACTTCATCTTTATAAACAAAGCTCTGTTGAGCAGTATTGAGGCAGCACCTGCAAATAATGCTGTGGCCATGTCAAGAAGAAGCCATTTTATCAAGCATTTGGTTTCTTACCAGTTTAAATTCTTGTAGAACGACCAACATGACAGCTTAAACGGAAAATTTTTCAAGGATTGGAAATAGCTTAGAGGATAAAGTGGCTACTTTGGAATGTTGTTCAAAAGAATCTCATAACCAACTTCATTCAGGAAAGCTACCCCCTTTAAAGATAACATCCTACTCCACTGGAGTCAATTTTAGGGTGTTTT
This sequence comes from Bettongia penicillata ogilbyi, assembly GCA_023548195.1. Classification (NCBI taxonomy): domain Eukaryota; kingdom Metazoa; phylum Chordata; class Mammalia; order Diprotodontia; family Potoroidae; genus Bettongia; species Bettongia penicillata. The sequence goes on from JAJHZJ010000444.1 coordinate 4,220,976, forward strand.
CTTCACTCCTTAACAAGCACTTCTCTAATATCAAGTTGTATGAGTAGTGCTGGGGTTCAATTAAAGAATGAAAGAAGCCAGCTAGGGATTAGATGCATCCTTAGTTTAATCTGAAGTATAAGACTCCACAGAATGGGCTGGTATTTTTCAATATATAAATGTGAAGTCTTTCTTTTTTTTAATACAGACCTAGATGTCCATGCAATGGGCTAAGAAAAGAATGGCACTACTACCTTGAATTTTTCTCTGAATCTTGAAGAAAAAAACTGCAAGTGGAATTTTTATTATAGATGTCCTGACAACTGGCAGTAAAAAGCTATTGACTATATTTTAATACTGTGTTATATTGAAAAGAAAGAAAAGGTCACTAATGATAGCTATGTACAACTACAGTGTGTATACAAAACAAAAATCCAAATTCTGCAAGTGAGCAAAATGTTTCCCTAAGAGTTCTGTAAAATTTACAGACTGGCGTATTCAGAAATACATTTTACACAAATGTCACTAACCCCTTTAAAAAGCAAAAGGAAATAAACGCACCAACTAATTAACCAGATGCAAAAAAAGTCAAACCTAATGAGAAAGATTCTCTTCAATTCACTAAATACAACGCTAAAATAAAAGTTACACAGGAATTTGAAAATATCATGATAAGTGTTTACAAATGCACACAGCTTTTGAGAAAAGCTTTACAAAGCCTTCATACCATACAAAACTTATGACAAAAATCAAAGGAAATAATATAAATCCATTTCCAACACAAACCTACTTCATTAGAAAATCCGAAGGAAAAGGTGTATGAACAGTTTCACAGAACACATTTTAGAGACGTTTTACTGAAACTCCAATGCCCAAAACAAGATAAACAAAAGGCTTATCAGTTAGCACTATTATTAATTTAAAAAAAATCTCAGATACACAAAAATCAAATTCCAGAGTGCAGGCATTTAATTACATTTCACAACAAGAAAAGTAATGTTGTGATTCAACCAAACTTTAGAAAGATTTCTCTAGTTTCTACTATTTATTTAATTTCATGAATAATGAAACCAGGTTTTCCTTTTTAGTATTTTTAATCTGAAGTGTAAAAACAAGTCAAAATAACCAAGTAGCTACAATAAGGTGTAAAACATTTAATCAAATAAATGTTAAGAACACAGAACCAAAATAAATTTGAAAAAATAAGCATAAAGACTCATTTTTCATCTCCTATTCAAATAACCTATATTTCTGGTATTGAAAATAGTCAACGTTCCAAGAGGAGGAGAAGGGGATTTGCTGTTGAAATAAGACTCCAAAATGGTTTGTTGACGTTTTATACTTCATCTTCAGAATGAAATACAATTACTTAACAGAGGTTTAAATTGAACAGTATATACAACCATCGTATTGCTTTTTTAAGTTGAGGAGGCAACACCTAATGATCAGTCAAAGCAAATTTGTACTTGTGAATTACCAGAAGATCCACAAAGCAGTCACCTCTTGATTGGAATACAAGTCTGTACAACCCCTTCCCTGAACAAAAATCCTGTGCTGTCAAGTCTGCTATGAATGTAGTGTTAAACAGGCTTTCAAAACTCTTAATGGTCACATGAATAAAACTGTTGCCACTTGTATCTCTAAATCACACCACACTTTATTTCAGTGCTACCACTGACATGCAACACCAAAAAGGCACTATTTTGTGTGGAAAACAATTCTTTTCAAGGCTGCTGTTTAAGCACACTGATTTGCAAGGAATGTTGGGAACTTTTCAAATCCAGACACAAGTGCCCTGTAAGAGACAAAAAAAATTTTGTTTCTCATGATCTCTCCAACCTCCTGTTCTCCATTAAGGCTATTTTACTATACAGTAATATAACACCTCTGCCAGGATTCTTAGTTAAATTGTGAAGGAAGGAAGGCAGAGGCCATAAAGGTGCCTTTTGGGGCAATGGTGACCAATATGCTCCCAGGCATTTCAGTGGCTAGGACTCTTGTTAAACTGAGCTCCATTTTTTTGGTTTTTTTGTTTGTTTTTGCCTCAGAGTGCCCTAGCTCCCAAAGGAACAGAAGGCAAGGAACCCTAGGGGATCCGGTTCCCCTCTGGCAGCTGTAGTTTGTCTGTATGAAGACACACTAATTGTTAGATTCCTGATCAAACAACTGCAAAAATAAAAGCTTCTAAAATAGAATTCAAGCAAAAACTACTACTTGTCAATCTATGGACCAGCTTATCAAGCAATTCTACTGAGTTACTGCTGACATTGATTGACTTAATTTTGACTCTCTATATAATGCTTATTCTTTTTGAAAGGATCCCTCATCTAGTCCCTTAAGTTCTCTTACGGGCCAAAATTTCACATAAATGAGTAAGAAGGAACATATCAGCACCATTAGTCCATCTCAGCTAGCTAGAAGTTCAAACCAAATCAAGCATCTTAAACATTGATTATAAAGCTTTTTCTGGTTGTTGATGGTGTCTCTAAGTAAATGGACAATTTAAAACTGACTAAACTTAAGACTTGATGGTCAAGCCAAAATTGCTCTAGGGGGTTGGGACACTTATTTCTGTGGCAAAAGTCTTATTCCACACAATTATAATTGTGACAATGGGAATCTGTGTTCAAGGTTATAAACATAAACTCGGTTTGGATTTTTATAAAACAGTTCTGCTCATTACATAGGAAGGAGTCAATTAGGCAAATAAAGCAGCAACTTTCTAAACACACAACTGTCTATACATCAAGAACCTTTGAGAAGCAATAAAAGTACATACAATGAATCTGTATACACAGAGATTTTATTCGGTTGCAAAAGAAAATTAGGACTTTAGACAAAGCTTTGACCCTATAACAAAGCAAATCTGTCCAGCTTTGAACCAAAAAAAAATCTAATAGCCAACTTCTATTTTACAATGGCTTGCAATAGCACCCATCAAGAGCTTTGCTGACTTAATCTTAATACATTTCTATTTTCTTCATCCCAAATGGTATAAAACCAATCTAGACTCCTTGATAAGCATTACGTGGTCATTTGAGTTTTAACAAATGGTTTCTCTAAAGGTGAGCCAAAATTATTTTTCTGTTCTCCCCATACAGCTCTACTGGAACATACAGCAACATTTATCCTTGCAGCAATTCTGTAAACAGTCAACCAGTGCTCTCTCAGTCTTATTGAAACCAATCTATTTGCAATTTAAACAATCCACAGGTTCTAACCTGGAAATACTAAGAAAACAATCTTGATGCATTAATCACAGCACTATGAAGATCTAGCCTACAAACAGTTTACATGAACAGCTACCCTAATACAAGTTTGACTTTTCTTGAGCCTATAGGTCTGTCATTTAGATCAACAACAGCTGCCATAGCTTCATCGCGAGACTCAAATGCAACCATTGCTTCACCCGTGGGCATGCCTTTTTCATTGTATTTTAAACATACTGACCCTGGGATCACTTGATAGCCATAAAAGAAATCTAAAATTTCATCAACAGAGACAGTGAAGGGCATATTTTGAACTTTAATAACTGTTGGACCTGGTTTTCCAGAAGTAGTTCCAAATCCAGGAGGTCCCCCAATATGAAGTGCTCCAGGCCCAGGACCAAAGCTTGGTGGCCCACTCAAATGTCCAGCAGTACTACCAAGACCTGGAGGGCCACCTCCAAAACTTGGGGGGCCACTCAAAGTACCTGGTCCATTTCCAAAATTCTGAGGGGCTCCTCCAAAAGCTGATGGTCCACTTAAATTATTCGGACCACTTCCAAAACCCTGAACATCAATACCTAAACCAGGCAGGCCACTATTTCCAACAGAAGGTATTCCAGGTCTGGCATCTCCAAAGGCTCCTCCTAATCCTGGTGGTGGAAGTGGTGGGCCAAAGGCATTTGACCCACTAAAGTTACTGGGAAAATTAAATGGAGGGCCATTGTTTGCTTCTTTTGAGCCTACAGTCAGGAAAGCATGCTCATCACCTCCAGCATTTGGCATTCCTGGCACTGTGGCATTACCTGGCAATGAAATTTTTAACCCCTTTTTCACTTGAGATGGAGGATTTTTTTCAATCTCCCTCATGTCTTCTAGAGTAATTACATGCAATAAAGCTTCTCTTCCATTAAGTTTTTTACGGTGTAATCGTTCAGCCTTATGTGCATCATCTTCAGTTTTAAACTGAACCAATGCCTGTCCTAACCCTTGCCCAGTATTATCAACAAGAATATGTACAGCATTTTCATCCACTGGAATTTCCTCTAGGAACTGTAGAATATCCATCTTGGTAATGTTGAATGGAATATTTGATATATGTGCACATAATTTTGGTGAGTTATCTCCCTCAGTATTTAAAATAATCTCCCTCTGATCATAACTGAAGTTCTGCAGCCTCTTCCGAATCATGTCTATCTTTTCTAACATTCCCTTTTTAGTAATTGGGTGAACCTGAATAAAGCGATTCCCCATGTATTGCTTATGACGACACAAAGCTGCCTTATAATCAGACTCGCTTCTGAATTCTACAAAACCTTCACCAGTTGCTTTTCCATTGGGTCCATAAGCAATATAAATACTATCTTCCACAATATCTAGCTTTTTAAAGAAATCAATAACATGTTTGTTTTCTGCTTCAAAGGGTAGACCTTTCAAATACACACAAAAACCAGGCTCATGTGGAGATCTCGATCTTGACCTTTTCTGCCCACTAGGCGATTTTGACCTGACGAGTGTCTGAGGAGGGGGGTGTGTCTGTCCAGAAGGTCCCATGCTCTGCTTGAAAGTGATATGGCCTCCAGCAGCTACCCACTGTCTTTCTGTGGCTGGGCTGACTTCAACATAGCGTTGAATCATCAGCATTCTGTTTCTTTTCAGTGCTTCAAATGTATCTTGAGGGGAGAAAAACTTAACTAATCCATTCCCATTATTTCGGCCTACATGATCTTTCAACAAATGCACTGCATCTACACGAAGCCCATGGAAAAAGTCTTTGACATCAGTTTCCATTGCAGAAAAGGGCATCCCATGGACACTGACATACAGATCATCAGGGTTGATGGGAAGTGGCTTCAGACTACTTTGAGAGTTCATTTGAATAGGATTAACAGGATTCAAAGGACCCAGAAACATTGGGTTCAGGTTACTGTTCAGATTCAGTGCTGTTCCAGATCCATTCATCCCAGTAGGTATGGGTGCCACTGGTGGTGGATTCAAAGGAGGCATTCCTGACAGAGGTGGCATAGGGCTCATGGGTGGCACTGGAGGTATTGGGGGTACGGGAGGCACAGGAGGCAGTGTAGGTACAGGAGGAGGAACAGGTATCGGAGGAATAGATGGCATTGGTGGCAAGGAGGGCATTGCTGGTATTGGAGGAATGGGGGGAGGTGGGACTGTGCTCATGGAGGATGCTGTGCTAGGCAGAGTTGAACTAAATGTTGGACTCCCAAAGGAAGCCCCGATATTTGGAGGAGCTGTTCCTACATTGGCTGTGGAAAATGTAGGGATATTTTTGTTGCTTTCATGCACAGATGTAGCTGCAGTAACCACACTGGGAGAAGGATTATTAAAATTGGGAACGGTGGTAGGTAAAGTTACCCTGCCACTCATGCCTGAACTAGGAGGTGGTCCCGATCGGCTAGCATTTGCTGGTGGCATATCTAAGTTGGCAGTTTCAAAGCGCCTACGACTGAGTTCAATCATATTTTGCATTTCAGTTTTACTACTCAACAACAGTGTTACTTTTGACCCTTTAATGGTACCACCTGTGCGCATCATACCAAGCCTTGCATCTTCATCAGTGGCAAAAACGATGAAAGCCTCACCCAGTTCACCCCCTACAATATGCACGCCCCCATCAGGGATGGTCAATCCAGAGAAGAAGTGGCGAATGTCCATGGTCCCCGCCACAATTGGGAGACCTTGCAAACGGATGACCACAGCCATGCTGCGCTGAAATAACACACACCTGCAGATGAAAAAAGGCAACGGCTATGTCAGACTACTGTTTGTCATACCATTTATTTAGCTAGTAGAATCACCATCTACCCATATTAGGCACTCAAACATCTCCTCAAGCTAACACAAGTGTTAATATAGATTCTATTTCTTTTTACTTTCTAAAAAGGGAAAGCTATGTATTTAACAGTTAAAACCACCACAATTTCAACTTCCAAAATACATTATAGAAACAGAGATTAAAAGTTCAGTCCAAAGACCCAAAAGTATCAGAACAAAAACAGTAAGAGGCAGCAATTTTATCATACAGACTACCAGTTACTTAGTGACATTTAAGGAAACATATAATTCACCTTGGGAATGACCCTTTAACCATGGGAATAACCTTTAAATAAGGCACCACAGAAAATACAGCTTACTGCCCTCCCTACAAATCTGGCAACTTCTTGGGACTATTAAGACATTTTGCATAACTGCAATTCCTAAAATCTAAATGTAACAGAACTGAGCAACTATACAGTACTGATTACAAATGGTTCTTAACAGAGTGAACTTTTCAGACAAATTTTAAGCTAGAACTAGTTATAAGTTAGTTCTCTGCTCAATCTGTTCAGAACTATAGTCAGTAAAACTAAGTAATTTACTCAATGTTAAAGAACCCCAAAGAGATGACAATAAATGTATTGAATCCCAATATTCCTGATTTCTGCAGAGATTCAACATCTAAAACAATTTCCAGGAGAACCCTGCTACAATGCTAGTCACTGTAAAACGATTTTGGTTAAACCACGGGTCCAATCACCCATCCCAATCCCCTCCACAAAAAAGAATTCTGATGGGTTCTTTGGGGGGAGGAGGTGGATTTTACTTTAGGGGGATCTATTTCTACTATGTCCTCTCAGAATGACTCCTGATGGAAAGGGGAAAGGAGGGTCTAGATAAGCTATTATTGGGATAACAATTATAGAGAGCCTACAGAACTCAGAGGTTGCTTTACATGGTAGCAGGGCTCTACTGTACTTTTTTTTAAATTAAAAATTAAATTAAGAGTTCAAGGCCAGAAAGGGGAAAGTAACCCTCCAATACAAGTATTTTATATTCCAAATTTTGGCACTTCAGATTCCAAACATCAGAAACACTGATTTTATAATGGTAAATACAGGGGAGCAATTTGCAAAGTGACAAATGTTTTTATGGCTGTGACAGCATAATATTATTTTGCAGTTAACTTCAATAGTGTCAATATCACCATTATTCTAAAGACTAGAAATATCAAAGTCTTGAAACTTAGTAATTTTATGTAGATCACTCTAGCTGTAAAAGAACAATTTAAATATAATATGCCCCTTAAATTAGATGTGACCCGACCAACTCACTTAACCGCTCTGAGTTCTTTTCCTTACTGGGTTAGATGCTTTCTTCTAAGATCCCTTGAGCTTTAAAATTCCATGATTCTATTAACAATATTCTTTATAATGGAATTTCCTGAATATTGACCAGGTGCAACAAGATACCATACTGAGCTTCTTCATTATTATGATTACTACATATAAAAGGAAAATATTACTGTTTTAGTTTTATATTTAGACCCTGCAATAAAATATAAAACAACCTAAAAAAATCTGAATAATGATGGGAAGGAGGGGCCTTTTTGTATCTGCTCCAAAATGTTATATTTTTAAACTTTGAAAGATAGTTCTTATTAAATTCTAATTTTAGATATACATTTTAGCTTGAATAAGTTATTTAACTATCAGCTGGAACTTTTAAAAAAGTGAATTAAGTGTCCTTAACTAAAGATGCATGCTGAGTCCCTATATATTACTGCACTTTATTTAAAGACAATTAAATAACCAGTTTAAGACATAATATGAATAACCCAAGTATCAAAAATACCAACTGAGTGTAAGTTACCTTGCACTGGGTACAGGTACATAATAGTAGCCCAATGTGGTCCCCAAACACGACACACAAACCAAACAGGGCTTAGTGCCATACAAAGTACAGTACCAGTCTTTTCCTGCTAAAAGGTGGGAAACTAGTGAAACTCTGTACAAGGCAAAAATATGCTAATGAACACATGCCACAGGAGATTTCTCTGCAAAACCTTTGTGCTAAAATAGATTGTTGCTGAAGGACTACAACCAGAATAATTCTGGAAGTCTAGAGAACACAAAATTTCCCTGCTAAGCCTTCAACACAAGAAAAAACAATCATCTTTTAGGTTTGAGAGCGGGGAGGAAAGAGCCAGAACTCAGCAACTTAGTGTGAACTTGAACAAGCCCTTTAACCTCGTCCAAACTGTAGTTTCCTCAGGTATAAAAAGGATTTGGGCTTAAAAATACATGACAATATCTCTAGAGCAAGAGATTCTTACTTTGTTGTTTTTAGGACCCTTCCCGGGGTAGAATTCCTTCTCGGAATACTGTTTTTAGGTACATAAAATACATAAGATTACAAAGAAAATCAATTATATTGCAAAACAATCATCAAAACATTGAAAAAAACAGGTTCACGAACCCGGGGTAAGGATTCTTCATCTAAAGAATCTGCAGATTTATACCAGTATCAAAAGCAACTACATTTCAATGGATCTAGAATACTACTTACTGGGGTGGGGGAGGGAGGAACCTATTTATTCTACAACATTTAGGAATGTAGCATTTAGGCACATAGGACCGAAGCAGTGCAAAACTGATCCCAAAGGAATCTACACCAGCAGTACAAAGCACCTAGACATCCCTCCTCCCACCCAAAGAAAAAAAGCTTAAGACACACCAATTTGCATATTACACAAATCTTAAGGTTATTTAAACTACCTTGTTTTAACTTAAAGATAAACAAACCTTCAATTCAAAAATCTCTTACCTGAAAAAACAACAGATGTATTTTCTTAACAAGTAGCAGAGGCCAAGTCAATCCTGTGGGCAACCAATTAAAACCAACTTTTAGACTGCAATAAAGAATAAATGGAGGCAAAAATCAATGTAGGAAACACACAAAATAGTATTTGCAGTTCACAATGAACTGTCTTTATTAAGAAGGCTCAAGTTTGAAACCACCACTGGGCACTTCAACTAGAAAGCATCCAAAAGATGAACCATGCCAAAACCCAAACACACTTACTACTTAATAGTGCTTTCAAGTTTTAGTGTCTGCATTTAGTAAGAATAAACAATATTTTTTATATATTTGCCCTAAAAAAAAAAGTGATTGAGAACTAAAACATTTATTTTGCTTAGTTTCACACTTGACATTTGGTTTTCTGATTGAAGGATTGGAGCTGAAGCAGTGTAAGGAGGAATATGATTCCTTTTGTCCACAAAGAAACAGTCCAGTAAATTTTAACTATAATTGCTTAGACAAGGCCAGCCTCTACAGTTTATCACTAAATTCTAGATAAAAATGTGATACTAAAACTCAGAATAACATCATTTTGGTAGGCAAATTATGTCAACTCCATGGAATTTTAGGAAATTCGTATTAACCAGTCTTCCAACAGTTGCTTTCACACAAACCACGACTTCAGCCAACACCATAAGCATAAAGTCAATAAGGGTTTCAGTTCTGAGAATTTATAACACAAAAAATGCACTGAGATTCAGAATTCTGTGGAAACTAATTTTCCCAAAATATCTAGATCTGTTTCCAAAGTATCTACAAGAAACTTCAGAATACTCTCCAAAACAATCAGAAGTGAAGCATCTTTCATTCACATTTCCTTAATCAGTATTATGGCGATACTCAAGCAAACTACAGGAAGTGATTAAGACAGATAGTCCTTTGGGAAGAATGATAAGCCATGCGAAAACGCGATTTACTAGAATCATGCTCATTTTTAACCTAAATCCATTCAAGACCAAACCCAATAACTAACCATTGTTACTACTGATGTACAATAGAAGATATTTTAAATATTTCAAAAGCTAATTACATTCTAATCCAAGAATATTCTACCAACATCATTCTAAACAACTCCAAGACACAAACTAAAATAGCTCATCACTTATACAAATAAATCATCAATTAATGGATGTATTATGAAATACTACAAAAATTTACATATCTCAGTAAATACAAAGTGGTTGAGGAATATGCAGAAATGTTATTTAAAATGCAATTACATGGACATATATTAATTCTGTAGTATGCTAATTGATTTTTCTGATAGTCATCACACAGCAAATTAAATTCTTAAAAACTTTAATAAATTTTAAAAGCCACATTTAATAAGCTCTGCCAGCAAATACAAAGAGAGTAAAGGAAGAAGGAACTGAATAGACTAGCACATCTTACATGAAAGCAATGCTTGGGGTCTATACTGCATCAGTATTTTCTTCTAATAGTTTCTAATTTGACTCCACTGTCCACAAAGACAAAAGTTGTAAGCAACTGTGTTTAATCAGATCACTGAAAATTATTTCTTAAAAATATGAAATGCTGAGTCTATAATGCATCCATGTTTCTTACTGCAAAAATTGTTTTCCCTAGTATAATAAAACTGGTTGAAATGACAAGCAGACCACTGTAGCTTCAACACTATTTTATTCATATTTATTATATGGTAATTTCCCATGTTGCTAAATCCATTAATGGATTTATTGGTATTCTTTTAAAAAATTCTGTTAACCAGAAAAAAATAACAGAATCAAAAGGATAGTTCTCGGCCCAAAGAGAGTACAACAGATGGTTTATTATAAAAATACTAAACACTAGCAAAAAACAAACCAAATGTGCCATGGCCGGTAGTCAAAGTAGCAGTTCAGGCTGAAGACTGGAATTAACTTTTGAGAGAACAGACCTGTGTTTCCAGGTCTTAAAGAGATCTTTGCTACATGGTCCTCTATCCCCAGAAACTAAGCAGCTTCATCCAGGCAAGCATGGACAGTCCGGCCCTACAGTCTACATCATCCTCCCCCAAAGGACTAAATCAAGTTTTTCCTTAGGAGCAAATAAAAAAAAAAAATGTATCCTCACTCCATACCTCTTTCCCACCAGGCCAATGACACCTGAAATTGCTAACTATAAATCACGAGATCTGAATTTGTGTCCCATCAATTGCAAACAATTCAAGGTGGGACTTTGGACATGTGTGGGCCTTAGTATGGTTATGGCGTTAGACTCTAGAGATCTCAGAGCTGACGTTCTAAAACTCTAAAGGGATAAAACTTTTCATTGAAAAGATAAAAAGCTTAAAATACAATTCAAATGAAACTTTATACTTTGAAACACACTCAGATTAACCAGTGAAAACATCAGCAAGCAAAAGTAACAGTGCCTTTCCTGTTCTCATAGGTGCTATCTGCTTAGAAAGGAGGACATAGAAGGGACACTGGCAGACACAAACCAGATTACAAACTGCAGAGACCACAACTTTGTCTAGATTGGTCCTGGTGATCTACTAGAGGTGCCAGGCAAAAAGCTGTTGAATTTGCACATATTCTGACATTTCTGCTTCTGCTCTTAATTGTGGACCAACCTAAGTTCAGAAAGGCTCATCACCAGTTAGCTAACGGGTGCGGGCTATAAGCAACTATTTAAGTTATATATGGGCCAGGACCTGTGTTACTGTAAAGAATTCGGACACCAATGAAATCACAGATCTTTTTTAAAGAACGAAGTATCTTTGCCAACACAGGATTTCCTAAATTGTTTTTGTTTTCCTTTGAAACACAAAGTTAAAAAGGAGCTATTTGTTCATGGAGCTATCATCACATTCTCAAAGGACAAGGAAAGCAACATCATTTCTCCTTGGTGTCCTAAATTCCAATTCCCAAATACGTTCAGTCCTCTAAAAATGAGAAACTCATGCTAGCGAAGCTCTAAAATATTATTTCATTTTTAAGAGCAAGTGTATAAAACTAAAAAAGCAATTAACTTCTAAACACAAATTATTTTAAAAATTAAAAGGAAAGGGAAAACAAAAGTCTCAAATTGGGTTTCAAATAACTTTAAAACAAAATTAATATATTTATGACTTGCTAATTCATCAAATAAAACTTCAATTATGTAGATAACTTGTTCTGCCCAATTTCACTTTTGCTTCAACTACAAGCTAAGAAAATCAACATCTATTTCAGTTTTGACACCACCGTTTCAATAAAACTTTTAAAAAAATAAACTGTACATTCGTTTAGAATTTTAAAAGCACAAAAAAGACTTATCTTCACAATCACAAGCAGAAGATAGCTCATAGAGGTATATAGTTTACAGGTCCATCACTCAACCTGACGATTCCACTTTTTCTCAAATACAAAGAGGCACAACAAAAGCAAGCTTGAATTACTTTTAACACTACAATTTCCATCCACCAAAACCAGTAGGCATCACAACTAAACAAAACAATCTCACATTAGATCTCAAAGAAACAAACAGGAAAACTCCAAATCACCCCAAAAAAGGTTAAGTGAGCCATAGAGAGAGACAAGGAGAATGAGCCAAGTGCTACAATCAGTAAATATGAACACTTCTGACAATTAAGAAAAAGAATGCAAAACAATTCTAATTTAGATGACTGCTCTTATTTTGTCCCCCTTAATGGGTCACATTTTATATGCCAGGATTTTAGCAGCTTCCAACACTTTTTCCATTAGCAACAGGTCAGTTGTCAAAAGCAGCATTTCTAAATGTTTATACCATCTACAAAAAGCACTAGAAAACATCTTTTGTTTTTAAGGATAAAAAACTAAGTTTTTGAGAGTAAAAACAATTAGTTAAAAAAGTTCCAACTCATATATACTTCTAAGAAATATTCTAATTCTATGGCAAACCTATTCACTGTGACTGCTGGTTTTATACTTGATTAACTCATCTGTTATACATTGAGTATTTGTGCTAAATTCAAAGTATACTAAAATATTTATCTATGAAAGTATATAAAGATTTGATGAAACCACAGAAAAATTCCACTGATACTTACCTTCTCCCTACATAAATATCCTTTAAAGAATTCAACTAAGTTGGATCGTGCAGTTACATCCTGTCGAAAAGAAATCGAACAGACTAGCAATCTTAAATGTTAGCACTTACTCAGATGCCAGTCACTCAACGCCCTCCCCCTACAAAATGTGTAAAATTGAAAAACTCTTGCCTGTTCCAAAGTCCCCCAAATTCTCCACACAAATGTGCCTAAAAACGAGACAAAACGGCCCATGGTTCCCTGCTCTCAGTATATTCAAGTTAATTAAAGCTTTGGAAAATTTTCTGCTGCTTCATGTTTACCCCGATAAAAAAAATTGGTGCTAGAAAGCAAAAAAGACATCACAACAAAGAAATCCAAATTTAATGTTGCATATAAAAGACACTGACATTAAAGCATTCTTTGAAATTAAACTGCATCAAAGTTAAAAAAAAAACTAAGTACATTGTCGCCATATAAACAGAAAGCATTTCATTTTCTGAAAATTTTAGATTACAAATAATTACAATCCAAATATGTAAACCACCTATATAACACACTTCTATGTAATCACTATTCAACGTTCCCAGAAATTATTTTTGCCAGGAAAATATAAAAACAGAAACAAAACACCTAGTCATGATTGCTTTCTGAGTTCGCAATTCCCCATTCTTCCAAAACTACCGTAATGAGGAGCAAGCACAAACCATGACATGTTTCCAAAGATCTAGAAATTTCTTTAACTCTAGTCTCGTAATAAAAAATTGTAGACTGAAAGCCGTTTGAAATATATAAGTCCCTAAACTACTCAATAAGTTCAAACACTATTTATTCGTAACGAATTTTTTTTACAAAGTTAACTTTTCAAACCATTTACAAATAGCAAGCCAGAACTCTGAAACCATAGCAAAAGCAGAACATTTCAAAGAAAACGCTCCATCCGATGACTTCCGATCAGGTATCAAAGCTACCAGACAAGACCTTCCGTAGAGGCTTATATTGCGAGTAAGAAAAATAGACCCTGAACTCCCCCTGCAAGCACAGCCCAAATCTTTAATCGAGTGCTGCGATCACGCAGAGAGGACTCACTGTACTATCCCCTCCCCCTCGTGGCAAACCCCCCAGCCCACGATAATTCGACACCGCCACAGCGAACCACCTAGCCTCTAACACTCAGTGCACAGGTGTCCGTACAAACGGACTTCACAGCAGCCTTCTCCCACCAGCCAATCCTCACTCTCAGCCTCCCCCCGCACCAAACTCAACGCGAGCTCCCGAACACAAAAAGCACGAGGCTCCTCCGGGTCGGAGTAGAGAACAGGGCCCTCCCCGCTCTCCCCGTCGGTCCAGGCCAGCTGCACAGCCCCTCCGAGCGGAGCTCGGGGCCCCTCGCGTGCCCCGCCCCCACACCCGCCCCAGTGCACCGCGGCGCCCGAACAAGTCCTCCCTCCAAACTCCCGCAGCGGCTCCGGCCACAGGGGGCGTCCTCCTACAACCCCCGCCCCCCAGGAGGGGGGTCCTCGTGGCCGCCCCGCCGCGGCCCCCCGCGGCCGGGCGCGGCCTCACCAAGCCTGCCTCCTTCCCTCCCGGATCCGGCCCAAGGGGGCGGCCTTCCTCCCGGCTCCCTCCCCCGAGGCTCCGGCCGCGGCGGGCGTCGTCCCTGCGGCCCCTCTCCTCAGCTCCGCGGCAGTATCCCGGCCCGGGCCCCGGCTCCAACGCGGGGGCGGGGGCGGACCGACTGCCGGCCCTTTGTGTGGGGGGCTGAGGCGGACTCCACGGCCTCCGAAGGCCCCGCCCCGAGCCCCGCCGAGCCCCGGTCGCGGCGGGGCGGCCCGAGCCCCGCACAGCCCCGCCCGCCCGCTGCGGGCTGCGGGAGTCTTACCGGGGAGAGCTGCGCGGTGCCCGAGCCCGGACCCGAGCTACCCCCCCGCGCCAGTGTCTCCGCCCCGCGGCCGACAGCCCCAGCCCGAGCGGGGTCCCCGGATCCCGCAGCCGCCGCCGCCTCCGCCGCCACCGCCGCTTCTGTCGCCGCCTCTGTCGCTGCTGCACAAAATGGCCGCCGCCGCGCTGCGCTGCTCGCGCTCCGGTTGGGGGCGGGGCGACGCTCTGGGGGCGGGGCCTCGGGCCAGCTGGAGCAGGCGCGCTGGAGGTCAGGCTGGGATGCTCTCCATCCTCCGGAGCGCAGGAGCGAAGCGGATACGGTTGATTTTGGAGGGGTCAGAGCACCGTTCGGAACCGATGTAAGGATTCATGCGTACATTAGACATTTGCTAAGTATCTACCATGGGCCAAGCGCTGCGACAGGAGCTGGAACACGAAAGCAAACAATGTTCAAGCGCTTGAGGGAAAATCATAGGCTCATTGACCTTCCTCTCCTGTGTCTGCCCATTTCCCACCTCAGTGCCTTTGCACTAGCAGTCCCTCGGTGCCTGGAATGCACTCCTCCTCTCGGCTTTCTAGGATGCTTCCTGCAAAATGGTGCATGAAGCCTTCCTGATCCCTTGCTTCTAGCGCCCTCCGACCCCCAAATGTATCCAATTTTGCATGTACTTGTTCTCCCCCTCCCCCTGCCCCACTCCGCTCCTTGAAGGTAGTTTGATCCTTGTTTTTGGAACGTGGCAGCCTGGTGTTTGTAATTGTGGTTGATGGTTGCTGTCTGTGGGTTGGAACCAGCGTGGATGGCCTTGACTGCCAGGCTGAGGGCTGCATTTGTCAGACAACGGCAGTCAAATGAAAATTTTGAATAAAGGAATTATAGGCTCAAAATGCGTTATTTGGAGGATTGCTTGAGCATCATGTGAAAGCTGGAGTGGAACAGGTATAGCCAAGAGGCAGACAGAACAGAGAGGGGCTTATTACAATCACAGACATAATCTGGACTGGGCTGAGATGGTTATAGCAGGTGGTAGATCCCATGGAGATGCTGGAAAGCCAAGAAGGACACATACCATCTCAGTGCATTTCTAACCCTTCTTGGATACATTTCATTGACTTGAAACTTACTTAATTGGTATATCAGACTGTATCTTTACAACTACATCTTTAGACTCAGATCCAAAACTACTTTTCTATTTTAAGTTTAAATCTTTTAAATTTCTCTATGTCCCTATTTTTCCATTATGTGTGGACCTAAACCCTCCCCCACCCCAACACATACCCACAATGAGCTGATATTGGTGATAAAGGGTAAGCACAAAATGATTTTTTTTTTAGCGATGTTGGGAGCAAGAGAAAAATTTTAAAAACAACTATAACATTTACATGGACACTAACCACATGACAGGCATTGTGCTAAGTGCTTTATAAATATTATTCCATTTTATCCTCACAACAGCCCTAGGAGGATGGTGCTATTATCCACATTTTATAAATGAGGAAACTGAGGCAGGCAGCGGTTAACTGATTTGCTGAGGGATAAATGTTTGAGGCTAGATTTGAATTCAGGTTTTCCCTAACTCTAGGCCTCCCCCAACTAAAAAAAAAAAAAAAAAAAAAAAAGGAGAAGATTGCTAATCAGGATATATGTAACAGTATTAAGTGAGAGCGAAGGCAAAACTGCTCAACTCTTAGTTTGTTTTTGTTATTTCCACCAAGATGGTTGGCTTCAGACTGAGAAGGTTAGGACAGAAAAACCGTCAACAGAATGTTTACTCTAAAGATACATCAGAAAATGGTAAGATAACAGTGCCTAACTGTCCCTAGCAGATTCAAGTGTCCAAGTGTGGAGGAACTCTAGAGCCAGGTACCGAAACAGCATGTGGATGGACAGTGCTCATTGAACTGCTATCAGCGATGCCTTACAAACCACCATGAATGACGGAAGTGGTGCTGGGGGAGTGGACATAGACAGCAGAAGTGTCCTGTTTTCAAAAAAAGAAAAAAGAAGAAGGGAGTCTTGTAACTACAAGCCCAAGAAAAAATGTGGTTTTTAGAAAAACAGATAGCATGTCATTTGAAGGATGGTTTGTAAATATTTGGAAAGACAGATAAATCAGGGGTCATCAAGACTTCTTGGGGAAAAATAGTAAAAGACTGACCTCATGGTAGGTTGAGGAGGTGAATGACACAGAAAATTGTGGAATTTGGGGCTAAGAATTTGACAGAGACTATCGTGCTACCCTTAACAAGATAGACTTGGGGTAGACAGCAGAGTTTTAAGTGGATTTGCAGTTGCTCAAATGACCAGACCCAAAAGAGCACTCATTTTTAGAAATTAAACTCCATTGAAATGTTTTATTTTCAAATTACCTCCCTGTCCACATTTATCTCTGTTCTTACCTACCTACAGAGTCATCCTTTCTAACAAGGAATAACAAAGAAAGAGAGAAAAGCAGTTCAGCAAAATTAGTCCACGTATTCAGAGTATATACCGCATTCTACCCATAGACCCCTCCTAATCAAAGAAGGGAGGTCCATTTTCTTTCTTTCTTTTTTTTTTTGATGAATGAAAATCTTTACCCTTTTCCTCACACCTCTCTCTCCCCACTTTGAAAAAGCAAGAAAAACAAAACCCATCTTAGAAACATGTATAGTGAAACACAAACAAACTCGTTGCCTTTGTCCAAAAACTGTGTCTCAGATTGAGCTCTCTCAGGAGAGAGGTGGCATTTTTCATTGTGAGTCCTTTGGAGTCAGGGTTAGTCACAGTTTTCACCAGAGTTCCTAACTTTTTCAGAGTTAATTATCCTCAAAATATTGTTGTTATATGTATAGTGTTCTCCTGGTTCTCATTTCACTTTTCGCCAGTTCATACAAATTCAAACAAGGTTTATCTGAAGCTATGCCCTCATCATTTCTTACAGCACAGTAGCATTCCATCACAGTAGTATACCATCACTTGTTCAGTCATTTCCCAATTGATAGGTATCACCCCAGTTTCCAATTGTTTAGCACCACAAAAAGAACTACTAAACATATTTTTTGTATGTATAAGTCCATTTCCTTTTTCTTAAATTTCTTTGCGGTGTAGATAATATCATTGGATCAGAGGATATGCACTGCTTAGTAGCATTCAGGGGACATAGTTTAAAATTGCTTTCCAGAAGGGCTAGACCACGACTCATCCCTTTTTTGAGGGTCAGTCTTGGTCATTATAATTACACAGTGTTCAATTGAATTTTTTTTATTCCAAAAGGTAATCCAAGTGTTAGCTTGGAGGAAGTCTTGAACTGAATGCCCCAGAGATCTGACTTCAGCCCTGTTATTCAATATTTTTGTCCATAACTTGGCTGAAGAAATGAAGAAACAGGAAAATTCTATCCACATTCAGATACGTGGATGTGGAGTCTGCACACACATCAAAGCATACTATTTGCTCTCTTTTTTTGTTTCTTGTGGTTTCTCCCACGGGTTCTAATCCTCCTTTACAACATGATTTATGTGAAAATATGTGTAACATGAGTGTATATGTAGAACTTATATCAGATTGCATGTCTTCTTGGGGCAAGGGTGAGGAGGAAGGAGGAAAAAATTTATAACTCAAAATCTTATGGAAGTGAATATTGAAAACTAAAAAAAATAAATGAAGTAGTATAGTGTAATATACTAGAAAGAGTGTTGGACTTGAAGTTGGAAAGAACTGAATTCAAATTTTACTTCAGATATTTCCTAGCTGTGTAAATGAAGCTAGTAAATGAACCTTTCTAAGCCTCAAATTTGTCATCTGTTTAATGGGGATGATAATGATTTACCTCACAGGGTTATTGTAAGAATCAATTGAGAATAATGCATAGTGTTTTAAAAACTTTAAACTGTATAACAAGAAAAGGTCAAAATGGGTATATGATTTAAACATAAAAGGTGATATCATAAATTAGGAGAACAAGGAATAATTTACTTATCTGTGGAGAAGGAAAGAATTTATGACCAAACAAGATAAGATTGTAATGGAATATTATTGTTCTATAAGAAATGACAAGCAGGGTGATTTCAGAAAAACCTGGAAAGATTTGCATGAACTAATGCAAAATGAAATGAACAGAACTAGGAGAATATTGTACACAGTAACAGCAATATTATATAATAACCAACTATGAATGACAGCTATTTTCAACAATACAGTGATCCAAGATAATTTCAAAGGATTCATAATGAAAACTACTATCCACATCCATAGAAAGAACTGATAGAATCTGAATGCAGATTCAAGCATACTATCTTTCACTTTATTTTTTCAGGGATTTTTTTTTTGGTCTGTAGTTTTCTTTCACATGACTAATATGAAAATGTTCTGCATGATCACACATGTATAACCTATATCAAATTGCTTATTATCTCAAGGAGAGGGAGGGAAAGGAAGGAGGGATGAAGAAAATTTGGAACTCAAAATTTAAAAAGAATGTTAATTGTTTTTGTGTGTAATTGGGAAAAAATAAAATATTATTTAAAAGCTTACACTGCCACATAAATGTCAAATTACTACAATTATCATGTTTTTCAAATTTTCAAATGACTTAATGTTGATAGATAAAGTTACCAGCTTGGATGACAATCAGGATCTAAAAAGATCTTGAAATAATGTACACAATGACTACAAAAATGTAAATCAAGCCAATCAATCAATGATAAGCATTTATTAAGACCAATATATTACATATTGTGCTAGACATGGAAATTCAAAGATAAAATGGACTTTTAATTTCCTTAAAGAATTTATATTCTGTTGGAAGATATACTGTGTCCTTAATAAATACATAGATAAAGACAAAGTAAATGAACAAACATATATGTATGTGTGTATATGTGTATATATATGTATATATATACCCATATCGATATGATCCATATGCATATTTATATGCAAAATATATACAAGGCACTTTGTCAAGTAGGCCCTGGTAGCTGGGTGGGGGTTAGTGGAGTAGGAAAGGCTTTACAAAGGTAGAAAGCATCTAGGCAGCACAGTGGAAAAAGCTGGACTTGGAGTCAGGAAGACCTGAGTTCAAATCCTGCTGCAGACACTGTGTGTGATCCTGGAGAAGTCTCTTAGCCTCTGTCTGCCTCAATTTCTTCATATATATAAAACAGGGATGTTAATAATAGCACCTACTTCCCAGAGTTATTGGGAGGATGAAACGAAGCAACATTTGTAAAGTACTCTGCAAACTACAGGGCTACATCAATACTAGCTATTATTACTATTAAGGTGGTGCTTGAGCTGATGGAAATCAGGAATTATCTTTTTATTTAGTTAAAATCTTCTTTGTCTTATTATGAAAATTTCCATAGAAAAACAAGATTATAAATGTAACCATGAATCTCTATTATGTGCAACTTATTTTTAAAAATATATAGATTAAATTTAACATTGCTTGTCTATGTGCTCTTTTCTGAAATTCCTTCTGCTCCCTTCTGTATATTTTTACTTAATTTTTTTAAAAAATGTATTGTTGATAATCTTTTCAAGAATATTATTTACATTTAACATTGTAGGGAACCTACAACTTCCTCTTTTCCCTCCCAGAGAGCATCCCATATAATTGTGGAAACAATTTTTAAAAAATCATCCATTTCAGTTTCTTTAGAAATATTAGGAACTTTTTTCCAGCCTAAAATTCTTTCCAAGCTTTTCTCTTTGGAAAGTGGGAAGAACAAAGGCTAGGGCCTCCCTCTGAAATGGAATCAGAATGATAGTTAGATTTAATTCTTTTCTGGGTACCCTCTCTCCCATTTTGGAGTGATCAGTGCAATGGATCCACCTAAGAACTGAAATTCAATATTAAGACTCTGCTCACAGGAAGGAACTCTGACAGGTTAACTGGTTCAGGAAGGAACTGAGGGGTGACTGTTCTAGAATGTTAACCTAAACTGTATTTTAACATATTTGATCTTTTCCTTATTCCAGATTTCTATAAATATTACCTCAAATTGTATTGGGACAAAGTCATGTCAGAAGACATGAGAGACGATGCCAGTTTGGACATCTGTGTACAAATGAAAAATGATTTGGATGTGGGATAATGTTAAATTTAATAAAAATTGTTTTTGGCAGATAAATCGTAGTGTATATTATTAGTGTTAATAGGATTTTCCCCTTGAACATAAAGAAAAAGAAGAATTAAAAAAACAGTTCCATAAAACTAACCAACATATCAAAGAAGTCTTGCATTATATACATCCATAATATCCCACATCTTAAAAGAAGCTTTATGAAGTGCTCTCTCATTTCTTCTTCGGGGCCAAATGTGGTCATTATAATTTAAGAGAACTCAATTTTGATTGTCTTTTGTTTTAGTGGTAGTTATTGTATATATTGCTTTCCTTGTTCTGCCTAGTTCATTTGCATCAGTTCATGTAAATCTTTGCATCTTTTTTGTATTCATCATACCATTTTCTTGATCTTATATACTTCTGTTATTTTCCTATGTAGCTTGGATATTAGACACTTGTCAGAGATATTTGATACAAAGACTTTTTTCCAAGTCAATAGCTTCCTTTCTTACACTAATTGCATTAGTTTTATTGATGCAAAAGTTTTTCAGTTTCATGTAATTGAAATTATTTTATCCTTTGTAATATTTGAATAAGAATTCACCCCCTAGCCATAACTGTGTTTTTGCATAGTATTATTTTTATACTATTATCTTTAATAGTCTAGTTAATCAGTTATAATACATTTGTACATAATAAAATAATAACAATATATGCCAGACACTGTGTTAAGTGCTGAGGATACAAAAAGGGGCAAAAGACAATACCTGTCCTCAAAGATCTCACAGTCTAATGGGGAGTAGGATGTGTTCAGGAAAGACCAGTACCTCTGGTGTCAAAGCTGGGGAGCCCTTTTCAGGGCTGCTTTCCACTTTTGGTGCCCACCTGTTCCACCTAACTCTCATGTATGGTTCCAAGAAGTTGTAGCATACACAGTGACAACACTAAGTAAACAATTTCATTAGACAGGAAAAACAAGGGTGAGGGTAACGGAAGGGTCTCAAACTCATTGATGAGTTGGGGGTTGTCTACCTCAAGCCTGTAAAGCCTTCCCCTGGTAGAAGGGACATCTGAGAACAATCTGTTCCAACAGAAGGCAGCTAAAAATAGGCTCTGTGGAGTACATAGAGCTTGATTAGACATCAAAGAAACCAATGTCACATCCACTGCATCTTGAGTCATCACTAGTCATCTTCATTCTGTCTTACCACTGGATAGTCAGTGATGGTTCTGAGAGAATGAAGTCAGAGACTTCATGTAACTCTGCTTCAGGTTAAGTCCAATTTACACATGAATCAAAAGACATCACGCATTGCCATTTTACCATTTTTTACCTATCTCAAAGTCCTGTGGCAACAGGCAAGCAACAAAACAGCAGATGGGGATACACTGGGAGCTGTAGTCACAATCCTGCATACATGAAGCCCAGGCCATAATGTTTTCTTCTCACAGCAGTGGGATTTGGCAACCCCCTAGATGTCTGAGCAGCCTTTTAAGGATCACAGTGCTCACCTCCTGGTGTGAGAAAAGGGCTTAAAAATGTGCCCTAAAAATTGTCTGTTTACCCAACCCAGGCCTGATTCCTGAGGTAGGTGGGGATCCTATCCTGTGGTCAAAATACAAAAAAAAATGTAGAGGAGGAGCCAAGATGGCGGAGTAGAAAGACTCACATATGCTCGCTCCGAACCCACAGCCCATAAATTTCCTGTAAAAAGAACTCCCCACAAATTCTGGAGCAGTGAAAGCCACGCAGCAACAGAGCAGAGGAGATTTCCATTCCAGAGAGCCCTGAAAGACTGCCACCAAAGGTCCATCATGCAACAGACAGCGGAACCCAGCCCTGCCCTGCCCTGGCCACGCGGCCCCAGAGGAGCAGATACTAGCAGGCTTCAGGGACGGAATCTCCAGCGGCCACAAAGGTCCCTCCACCCACAGGCGCACAGGTCAGTGAGAGAGACTTCTGGGCTGGCCAAGAGGGGAGCGGGGTGTCTCCATGACTCAGGCCCCCTTGGGAGGCAGCGGCAGAGGCAGTGGTGGCCAGGAGCTCCCAGAGCAGGCAGGAGCTTCGTTCCATTACTGAAAGTCTCTGCATAAACCCCCTGAGGGAACTGAGCCTTGGGAGGTGGCCCTGCCCCCACCAGAGCACCAGAACTTAAGCTCACATTGAATAGCAGCCACACCCACTGCTGAAAGCCCTGAGGCTGGGGAGCAGCATTTGAATCTCAGACCCCAAGCACTAGCTGGGTGGATCTAGGAGGGGGTGGAGAGGAATCTCAGAAGTCAAGTAGCTGGCTGGGAAAATGCCCAGAAAAGGGAAGAAAAATAAGACCATAGAAGGCTACTTTCTTGGTGAACAGATGTTTCCACCTTTCATTTCTGATGAGGAGGAACAATGCTTACCATCAGGGAAAGACATAGAAGTCAAGGCCTCTCTACCCCAAACATCCGAAATAGATATCCAATGGGCTCAGGCCATGGAAGAGCTCAAAAAGGATTCTGAAAATCAAGTTAGACAGGTGGAGGAAAAACTGGGAAGAGAAATGAGAGAGATGCAAGAAAAGCATGAAAAACGGATCAATACCCTGCTAAAGGAGACCCAAAAAAATGCTGAAGAAAATAACACCTTGAAAAATAGGCTCACTAAATTGGCAAAAGAGGTTCAAAGAGCCAAGGAGGAGAAGAATGCTTTCAAAAGCAGAATGAGCCAAATGGAAAAAGAGGTTCAAAAGCTCACTGAAGAAAATAGTTCTCTCAAAATTAGAATGGAACAGATGGAGGCTAATGACTTTCTGAGAAACCAAGAAATCACCAAACAAAACAAAAAGAATGAAAAAATGGAAGAGAATGTGAAATATCTCATTGGAAAAACAACTGAAATGGAAAATAGATCCAGGAGAGATAATTTAAAAATTATGGGACTATCTGAAAGCCATGATCAAAAAAAGAGGCTAGACATCATCTTTCATGAAATTATCAAGGAAAACTGCCCTGAGATTCTACAACCAGAGGGCAAAATAAGTATTGAAAGAATCCATCGATCACCACCTGAAAGAGATCCTAAAAGAGAAACTCCTAGGAACATTGTGGCCAAATTCCAGAATTCCCAGGTCAAGGAGAAAATATTGCAAGCAGCTAGAAAGAAACAATTCCAGTATTGTGGAAATACAATCAGGATAACAAGATCTACCAGCTTCTACATTAAGGGATCAAAGGGCATGGAATATGATATTCCAGAAGTCAAAGGAACTAGGACTGAAACCAAGGATCACCTACCCAGCTAAACTGAGTATAATACTTCAGGGGAAAATATGGCCTTTCAATGAAATTGAGGACTTTCAAGCATTCTTGATGAAAAGACCAGAGCTGAAAAGAAAATTTGACTTTCCAACACAAGAATGAGAAGAAGCATGAAAAAGTAAACAGCAAAGAGAAGTCATAAGGGACTTACCAAAGGTGAACTGTTTACATTCCTACATGGAAAGACAATATTTGTAACTCTTAAAAAGTTTCAGTATCTGGGTAGTTGGTGGGACCACACACATACACATGTACACGTGTGTGCATGCACACACATACATGCACACACATACAGAGACAGTGAGCACAGAGTGAATTGAATAAGATGGGACCATATCTTAAAAGAAATTAAGGTAAATGGTGAGAGAGAAATGTAGTGGGAGGAGAAAGGGTGAAATGGAATGCGGTAAATTATCTCTCATTCAACAGGCAAGCAGGAGACTTTTTAGTGGAGGGAAAAGAGGAGAGCTGAGAAAAAAACAAGAAGTTTACCCTCATCACATTTGACTAAAGGAAGGAGTAAAATGCACGCTCATTTTGGTATGAAAACCTATCTTACAATACAGGAAAGTGGGGGAGAAGGAGATAAGCAGGGTTGGGGGGATGATGGAAGGGAGGGCAATGTGAGGAGGGAGCAATTTGAAGTCAACACTCGGGGAGGGACAGGATCAAAAGACAGAATAGAAACAGTGGGGGTCAGAACAGGATGGAGGGAAATACAGTTAGTCTTACACAACATGACTATTAGTGAAGTCATTTGCAAAACTACACAGATATGGCCCATACTGAATTGCCTGCCTTCCCAAAGGGAATGGGTGGGGAGGGAGGGATGGGGAGAAGTTGGAACTCAAAGTTTTAGGAACAACTGTTTAGTATTGTTCTTGCTACTAGGAAATAAGAAATACAGTTAGTGGGGAATAGAAAGTCATCTGGCCCTACAGGGCAAAAGAGAAGATGGGGACAAGAGAAGGGAGGGATGATAGAAGAGAGGGCAGATTGGTGATAGGGGAAATTAGAATGCTTGGTGTATTGGAGTGGGGTGACGGGATAAATGGGGAGAAAATTTGGAACCCAAAATTTTGTGAAAATGAATGTAAAAAGTTTAAATAAATTTATATTAAAAAAAAGAGAGAGAGAAAAAATGTACAAAAACATCTTCAAAGATGATTCCATTCACCATCAGCACATGCAACAACACAAAATCCAGTAAAACTGAAATAGCTCTTATTGCAAGAGAACTTAGTAGGTATCACATCCAAATAGTAGCCCTGAGTGCAACAAGGCTGGCAAAGGAAGGCCAGCTTACTAAAGCTGGAGCTGGATACATGTTTTTCTGGAGTGGTTAAAGTGAAGGGGAGTGCTGTGAAGCTGGCATAGGTTTTGCAATCAAAACTAATCTAGTCAGCAAGCTGGTATGCCCGCCAAAAGGAGTGAAAGGGTCATGACCTTGCGATTGAGATTTGCAGGAAAACATGCTATTATCATCAGTACCTATGCTCCCACCATGACAAACCCTGATAAGGTCAAAGAAAAATTTTATGAAGACCTAGAGTCCCTTATCAGTGTGCCAAAAGAGGACAAGCTTATAATTCTAGGTGACTTTATTGCTAGATTAGGCTCAGACTACCAGACATGGCAAGGAGTCCTAGGGAGGAATGGAGTTGGAAACAGCAACAGCAAAGGTCACTTACTACTGAAGACTTGTGCATCACATGACCTTCTCATCACCAACACTGTCTTCCATTTACCTAGATGCAATAATAGTGGATGCACCCTCACAGAAAATATTGGCATTTAACACACTGTATGATTGCAAAGAGAAGAGAGAGACAAGATGTGAGAGTAATGAGGGCAATGAGTGGTGCAGAATGTTGGACTGATCTAATTGCATTAAATAAAAGCAGCGTTCAGAAGGCAAAATGACTACCAGAGGAATTAATGTCAATAGATTAGAGCTCTTCTCTGAGAGGGAAGAGTTTATTACTGATTTGGAGGGAAAATTGAGCCAACACACAGTTGGCAACAGTGGAGCAGAAAAGGAGTGGGCAGCTTTCAGAGATTTGGGGTATAGCACTTCATTTGTTCATCTGAGTCAGAACACTCACAAACATCAAGACTGGTTTGAAGAAAGTGATGAGGAAATTCAGAAGCTGCTAAATGAAAAACGAGAACTTCACAGGGTTTACCAGCAGGATATTCATCCACCTAAAAGAAGGTAGCATTTAATTCCATCAAAAAAAAGTACAAGCAAAGCTTAGAGAGATGCAGGATTCTTGACTCAGTAAGAAGGCAGATGAAATTCAGTTTTATGCTAATAGTACAATCCAAAGCACTTTTATGATGCTCTGAAGGCTATTTTTGGGCCAAAGACTTGTGGTGCATCTCAACTACTCAGTGCAGATAGAGTCACATTGATTAGTGATAAGGACATGATCCTAGAGAGAAGGGTTGAACACTTCTATAGTGTTCTCAACAGACCATCATCAATCAATGCTGAAACTACTGTTTACCTCAAGTTGAAGTCAATCCCTCTATACCTGAACTTCCAACTGAAGGAGTGATTTTTGAGGGCCATTAGGGTCCTTTCATGTGACAAAGCACCTGGTGCTGATTCTGTTCTAGCTGAGATTTACAAGGTAGGGGTTCATTGCTCGTATAAAAGGTGATTGAAATTTTCCAAGTTATATGGCAAGAGGAGATTATCCCCCAAGAGTTCAAGACTGCTTCCATCATCCATCTCTATAAAGGAAATAAGTTGTCCTGTGACAATCACCGGGGGGGAGGGGGGGTCATATCTCTTGGTCATTGCTGGCAAGATTCTTGCCAGTATCCTCCTTAACAGGCTGATCCTTCACCTGGAAGATAATCATCTACTTGAAAGCCAGTGTGACTTCAGAAAGGGCTGAGGAATGGTTAATATGGTGTTTGCTACTGGACAACTCCAGGAGAAATGCCAGGAGGTCTGTACACAACGTTTATAGATCTGACTAAGGTCTTTGATACTTAGTTGTGAGAGCTTATGGAAAATTATGTCACAGTTTGGTTGCCCAAAGAAGTTCATCAGTATTGTATGCCAATTTCATGATGGCATGTTTGCCTGGGTTCTGGATAGTGGACAATGCTCTTGTGACTTCCTAGTCACCAATGGAATGAGACAGGGCTATGTGCTTGTTCTCATGCTTTTGGCATGATGTTTTCAGTCATGTTGTCAAATGCTTTCAATGAAGATGAACACAGCATCAGGGTCAACTACTGTACTAATGGTAAGTTCTTCAATTTGAAAAGGCTACAAGCCAAGACCAAAGTGAAGGGAGTGTTGATGCATGATTTTCCATCTGCAGATGATTGTGCACTCAATGCAGCCTCTGAAGCTGAGATGCAACAAAGCATGGATCAATTCTCTGCTGCTTGTGCTAATTTTGGCCTGATAATCAACACCAAGAAAACACATGTGCTCCATCAGCCACCACCATACCATCCATACTTGGAACCACAGGTTACAACGAATTTGAATGCTGTGGATAAGTTCACTTACCTCCGTAGTGTACTTTCCAGGGATGTACACATTGATAATGAGGTTGATGCACACATTGCCAGAGCTAGCTCAGTGTTTCGGAGGTTCCAAAGAAAGTATAGGAGAGAAGAGGTATTAGACCATTTGCCAAACTGAATGTCTACAGAGCCATTGTGCTGACCTCATTGTTTTTCGCCTGTGAAACTGGGACAATCTACTAGTGCCATGTTAGGAAACTGAATCACTTCCATTTGAATTGTCTTAGGAAGATTCTGAAGATCACCTAGCAGGATAAGATACTAGACACTGACTCCTTTCTTGAGCTGAACTGTCAAGTGTTCACACTCACCTTCAGAGAGCGAAACTCTGAGGGGCTGGACACATGATCTGAATATGACTGCAAAAAAGACTATTTTATGGAGAACTCGCACAGAGCAAGCATTCACAGGGTAGTTAGAAGAAGCTGTACAAGGACACACTCAAGGTCTCTCTTAAGAACTTTGGAACTGACTGTGTGACATGGGAGACACTGGTACAGGATGGCTCAACATATTGTGCCCACATCAGAGAAGATGCTGTTCTCTATGAGCAAAGCAGAATTGAACCAGTTCAAACAAAATGTGAAATATATAGATTTAGAGAATTCAACCTAATTGTTCACATGGACTATTTGTGTCCAGCCTGTGGTAGAATATTCTAAGTTCATATTGATCTGATCAACCATGGCCACACTAATTTGACTCTAGCGTAGTGATGTCATTTTGGTCCTCTTCCAGAATGAAAGGCAACCACCACCACTGTTATTTTTAATAGTCTGCTCAATCAGTTTTGATACATATGTACATAATAAATTAATAATAATGATAAAAGTGGTGTATGCCAAGCACTGTGCTAAGTACTGAGAATAAAAAAAGAAGCAAAAGACGATACCTGCCCCCAAGGATCTCACGGTCTAGTGGGGGAGTCAATAAGCAAGCTACAGAACAGAATAAATAGGAAATAAGAGAGGGAAGGCACCAGAATTAAGGGGCATTGGGAAAGGCTACTGGTCTATGTCCATTTTAAGAACTGTGATATGTAACCACGCTGTAGTTAGAGATCTAAGCCTAAATTCTGTCAGATTTCTGTACATTTTAAAAATCTTTCATTGATACTTTTATCCTTTCCTTATTTTTTTTTGCATGACTGTCACTATCAGTATCCCCTCAAACTGTTCTCAATATCACAGTAGTTATTTTGTAAATTATCTTAGTTCTGCTAACTTTGTTCTATATCACTTCATGGAAGGTTTCAGTTTTCTCTGAATTTCCTATTTAGGTCTATTGTTATAGCGCAATAATGTTCTATATCACAGTATGTTCAGCTATTCTCTGAACAGTAGGCATCTACCTTGTTTGAGTTACTTTTTACCACATGAACTGATTACTGGAAAAGCAAATTTGGGAGGTTGCATTAAATTGGATTGAGTTTAGTTACTGGAAGATTTTAGTGGAATTACCTAGGAATACCTCTCCTGGGTCATGTCCTTATCATGGCAGAAAGTAGGGAAAATCATCAGATTGTATATGTATGACCTTATGAATATAAAATGGAAGTAAAGAGTTAAAAGATTAGATCTGGTAAATAGATTCCTGGAGAACTACAGACAGAGGTTTACAGTAAGTATGGTACAGGAGGAAGTAACAAAAAACATTCCAAAGGAAGAAAAGAGTAAGAAAGCAAAGTGCCTCTCTGATGAGGTTTTACAAAAAGCTGGGGGAAAAAAGAAAGGGAAAGATATACCCAACTGATTGTAGAATTCCAAAAAGTAGCAAGGATAGATAAGAAAGTTTTCTTAAATGAGCAATGCAAAGAAATAGAAGAAAATAGCAGAATGGGAAAGACAAAAGATCTCTTTGAGAAAGTCATAGATATCAAGGGAATGTTTCATGTAAAAATGGGCACGATAAAAGACAAATATGGTGCAGATCTAACAGAAGTAGAAGAGATTGGGAAGAGATGGCATGAATATACAGAGTACAAGAAAGATCTTAACGTCACTGATATCTGCAGTGGTGTGGTTACTGATCTAGAGTCAGACATCCTGGAGAAGAAAGTCAAGTGGACCTTGGGAATCATAACCGACAATAAGATTAATGGAGGTGATGGATTTCTAGCTGAGTTATTTAAAATCCTAAAAGTTGATGCTGTTAAAGTGCTGCACACAATATGCCAACAAATTTGGAAAACTCAGCAGTGGCCACTATATTAGAAAAGATCAGTTTATGTCTCAATCCTAAAGAAGGGCAATGCAAAAGAATGTTCAAATTCCTTAACAATTGTGCTTATTTTACATTCCAGCAAGGTTATGCTTAAGATTGTGCAAGCTAGACTTTGGCAATATGTGAAGCAATAATTACTAGAAGAGTAGGCTGGTTTTTAAAGATGCAAAGAAACTAGAGCCCAAATTACTACATTCACTGAATTATGAGAAAAGTAAGAGAGTTCCAGAAAGAAATCTATTTCTGCTTCACTCACTATGCTAAAGCCTTTGACTATATGGATGACAACAACAAAGTATGGCAATTCCTTAAAAAGACAGGCATATCAGATCATCTTACTTTTCTCCTGAGGAACCTGAATGTGGGCCAAGAAACAACACTTAGAAACAAACATGGAACAACTGATTAGTTTAAGATTGGAAAGGAGTATAACAAGGCTGTATATTGTCATCTGATTCATTTAATGTATGTGTAGAGTACACACATCATGTGAAATGCCAGACTGGATGAATCAAAAGCCAGAATTAAGATTGCCAAGAGAAACACAAACAATTTCAGATATGCAGAAGATACCACCCTAATGGCAGAAAACGAAGAGGAATTAAGAAACCCCTTGAAGAGAGTAAAAGAGGAGAATGAAAAAGCTAACTTGAAGCTTAACATATAAAAAAAATCAAGATCTTAGCAACTGGTCCCATCACTTCTTGGTAAATAGAGGGAGAAGAAATGGAAGCAGTGTCAGGTTTTATATTCTTAGGCTCAAAGATCACCAGGGATGGTGCCTGCACCCATGAATTTAAATGATATTTGTTCCTTGGAAGGAAAGCTATGGCAAATCTAGATAGCATACTAAGAAACAGAGATTTCACCTTGTCAACATGGGTCCATATGGTCAAAGCAATGGTTTTTCCAGTAACAACATATGGCTGTGAGAGTAGTAGTATAAGAAAAGCTGAGTGCAGAATTGATTCTTTTGAACTATGATGCTGGAGAAGATTTTGAGAGTGCCTTGGATAGCAAGGAGATCAAAACAATCAATACTTAAAGAAATAAATGTAGTACCCTTTAACCCAGCAATACCACTTCTAAGACTGTATTCCAAAGAGAGCATAGAAATGGGAAAGGGTCCCACATGTACAAAAATATTTATAGAAGCTCTCTTCATGGTGGTCAAAAACTGGAAATCAAGGGGATGCCCTTCAATTGGGAAATGACTGAACAAACTGTGGTATATGCATGTAATGGAATACTATTGTGCTATAAGAAATGATGAGCAGGAAGATTTCAGAGAGGCCTGGAAAGTCTTATATGAACTGATGCTGAGTGGAACAGAACCAGGAGAACTTTGTACACAGCAACAAGCACAGTGTGCGAGGAATCTTTCTGGTAGACTTGGTACTTCATTGTAATGCAAGGACTTAATAAAATTCTCAATGGTCTCTTGAGGCGAAATGTCTTTCACATCCAGAGAAAGAACTATGGAATTCGATCACAGAATGACGCAGACCATTTTCTTTTGAGCTGTGTTTTGTTTTATGATTTCTCTCATTCATTTTAATTCTTCTATGCAACATGATTAAGGTAAAAATATATTTAATAGGAATATATGTGTAGAACCTATATAAAATTGTATGCCATCTCAGGGAGGGAGTGGGGAGGTAGGGGGGGAAGGCAGGGGAGGGAGGGAAAGAAAAATCTAAGCTATATGGAAGTAATTGTAGAACACTGAAAACAAATAAAATAATTTTAAAAAAAGAAAGAAATGCAGGCTATTTACTGGAAATGTAGTGATCAAATGAACATTGGGAGTAGGTTACCAGGTTAAGAGGAGACTTGAGGTTATTTAATGTTGAAGATCATCATTGTATTCTTCTGACTCTTTTGTTGATGGAGCTATGGGAAAATAGGTATATTAATGCACTATTTTGGTGGTACTAAGAATTAGTATAGTTGTTCTGGAAAGCAATTTGGAATTTAGCCTCCAAAGTCACTTCTTTTTCTTTTCCAATGGGGGAGTGGGTGGAGGGAAATAAAATAAAAGTATGTTAGAAAAATTTTTAAATATATTAATTAAATGAAAGACTGTTTTTTCCCTACTAATATCCTCATCAAGGAATTCCTTGTTTTGTCTATAGCTGAGTCTCAAAAAAATTTTGAATAGGTGGAAAAATAGACATATGTCCTATGCAAATAAGGAGAATTTGTCTCTTCTTTGCCAAGTTTATGCCTTTAATTTAATTCTCGTGTCTTATTGTTATTACTAGCAATTCCATACCACGCCAGATAATAGTAGGAATCAATTTAAAAAACCAATCATTTTTTATGTGCATTATGTGACACTTGGAGCAAATATAAGTGTTCTAACAACTCATAGGTCTCCTTCATTAAGCCTAGAGAAAGGCAATGTGTCATTATTTCAATTGCCCAGCAAGGGAGGATAATATCCTAGTGATTTTTTTTAACTTTAAAATTTCTTTATTCTTGATTAAAGAATGTACACTGAATTATTCACCAGCTAGAAAAATAAATGTTCAATGATAATTTCCAAAGCAGCATTATATATAATTCTGGGATTCAACAGGTATATTTTACAATCAAATTAAATAGTATTCGAAATATATCAAGACATAAAGTTCACTCAAACTTCAAATAATGGTAAAATGAACCCTTGAATTAAAAATTTCTGTCTGCCCACCATGACTGACTACTTTAACTTACCACTGTTAAGTGGTGAATTTTTTAAAAAGCAAATATACTTCATACTCATCTTATACTCAAATGTGCCACGAGTCAAATTACATCTCTGAAATTATTATCTTTAATTACAGGACATTCACTTTATGGAGAAAAAAGACTATAGTTCAATAAAAAAAAATCTATAAAGAGATACTCAAGGAAAAGTGGCTATATCTTTTTACCTATAACTCAACCCCCTCAAAGCATCCTGATTAAATGTTTGCCACACCTGTTTTTTTTGTGCATATAAAAGCAATGAACTATTTCCTTAGCCTATAAATTCAAGGAGGGAACCTCTAGGTTCCAGTGAAGACATCAAATATATGTTAAGTGTAATTTGTAAAGGAGAACTACGGAAAAAGCAGATTTGGTACAAAAGGATCCTTTGGACCAACAACAACTATCAAGATGAAATAGTTTAGGGGGGCAATTTTATGAAAACTGAGCATTTTGGGGTGATATTCACAGACACAAGCACAACTTGTATATATTTTACATTTCTATATGCAGTAATTTTTTGCATGTTACCATAGATTCCAATTTGTGGTTTCTTCATAATTTAAAAAGTCACACAGGTCTTCAATATGTGACATCATTTATTCACTTTCTCAAAGTACTCTTTGGAAGCTTTCCAAGATGGCTCGGTCATAGGCAAATCTGGTGTCCAATTTTCTAGACAGACCTCTCCGTGCACTTCCACAAACTAGAATGCCTTCAGCAAATGAAGAGCTTCTTCCACACTTTGTCCCACAGGGACATCATTGACACTCACATGTTTGATAATTCCATTAGTGTCAATTAAGAGATCTCTTAATGCAAGGCCAAGTCCTTCAACCAGAAGACCATAGTCCCAAGAAATCTGATAGGAGTGGAATATTCGTATGGACTAAACCACCACTTTTTTTGGTGGTTGGTGTCTGGTTTATCCAGACAGGATGGTTAAATTGGAAATCCACTGAAACCACAACTACTTCACAGTTCATATCACGAAATTTGTTAGCTTTGTCACTGAAAGCAACAATTTCTGTTGGACACACAAAAGTGAAATCAAGAGGATAGAAGAAAACTACCAAATATTTACCCTTAAAGTCATCAAGGCTTATTTCTTTGAAATTTCCATTGACAACATCTGTACCTTTAAAATATAGAGCATGTTGTGTTACAGCAGGCACATAAACTGAAGAACTAGTGCTGAAGGACATTTTTAATGGGTTGCACTTGTGGGCATTATGTTGGCTGGGAATGTGTTTCTAGCAGCAACAATCCTAAAGACTGCAGAAAGGGAAAGGAGATCATATACTGAGCAATTGAAGCCCAAAGTAATCTTCCCAAGGAAGCTGCCATTTTCCAAGTGTGGGGAGGGCCTGCCCCCAGTGATTCTTTAGGTGATGGTCTACTCAAGACATCAACCCAGTAATCTTATCCAAATCTCTCTGGCATGTTTGCAAGGGAGCCTTCCACATTGCTCCCAATGCAACTTAAAACCCATGTTGGCTGGGTTCTGAATTTATCTAGGGGATAAGAAATATTGCTCAAAAATATTAATAACTGGATACGTACAGTTAGACTTGTACCATAAACCTGCAATATTCTGTTGAATGACCCCACATTCACAGCTCATAGATAATAAAGTAACCACATAGGTTTACTGAATGTAGCAAACACATAACACAAAAGTACTAAATACCTATGTTTTACCTGTTTCCTGAAGCTCTTCCCAATTTCCCTTCCCACTCTTTCAGGGCAGCCAGGGGATTCCTGAACAGCTGACACCCACAATCATGGGAAGGGAGCAAGAGTGAAATAGTAGTCTGAGAACCTATTCTTGGCCACAGAGAATAAATAAATAAAATATCTGAAAGGTTTGGGAGGGAAATCTGTCTCCCCGTTGTAGTTCACCAATTCCCCATTATTTGTGATGAGACTCTAGCCCTCAAGACCTCTTTACTCTGGTCTGTGCTTCTCCTTCTGGGTCTAGATAACCTCCAAGCTTTTCCAGCTTGGCACAGCTCTCAGGCTGGAGCTATGGTTGTCCCAAACACCTTGCAGTCCTCAAATCCAAAGTGGCAGCAGTGTGCTGATACATTTAACAATCAGATATCAGTGGGGGAAATGATTGAAATTAAAAAAAGGACACATGGTAATCTGCATTTTCTCCATCATTTCCTTAAGTTTGGACACTCAACAAAAGAAAAGATCAATTTAATTTGTAGATTTGCCAATTTCTGAGGGGTAAATGTTTAATAATTAGTTAGAGGTGGCTCCAGCACACCCCTGCATCTCATCATCTTCCTGTTCATTTTCTTACAAGGCAATGAAGGAATCAAATTCTCGGCATCAACTAGTGCTCATCTACTTGGTGATTTTACCACCCAGTGTTTCACAATCTGTTTCCCAGTGAGGGAATTTGTAGGATCCCCAGAGAGACACTCTATTAAAGAAACATCTGCTACAATTGTTTATATTTTTTCATATGATCAATTATCCTAAATATTTTTGTAATATTGAACCATCTTTATATTCTAGGTGTAAATTCAACTTTGTCACAGGGAATAACTTTGGATATACTGCTGTACCTTTTCTTACTGAGATTTAACATGTTTGCATCAATATTTATGGTGATATTAGTCTAAAAGATCTCTTTGCTTGGTTTAGGTATCAAGACAATATTTTTTCTCATAAAATGATTTCAAGAGAGTGTTTTCTTTTTCAATTACCAGGAATAATTTTTGTAGCTTTAGAGATTAACTGCACTTTAAACATTTGATAGGATTCAACTGTAAATCTGTCAGGACTAGGGTTTTTTCTGCCTTTGGTAATAAATTCAATTATGGTCTTATTCAATTTCATTTTCTAAGCTTAGATAAAAAAATATATATTTTTATTTTATTAATTTAATAATAATAGATAGAATTTATATAATTTTAAGGTTTGCAAAATGTTTCACAAATCCTCCCAACAATCCGGGGAGGTAGGTGCTATTATTAACCCTACTTTACAGATGAGGAAATTGAGACAAATAGAAGTTGAGTGTTCTGTCACATAGTTAATAAGCATCTGAGACTGGATTTGAATTTGGATCTTCCTAACCCCAGACCCAGTGCTCTGTACACTATGGCGCCACCTACCAGCCTACAGCTATTGGTTGTATTTCTTAATTTTTATAGGCAATCCTCCATTTCTTTTAAATTCTCAGTTTTTCTTATGTATAGCAATTTTTGTAACTTTATGTACAATGATTCTGATAATTCTCTTTATTTCCTCTTTGTTATCTGTGAATTCACATAGGAATGACTAGATAAGTATCTGTGAAAAAGATTTAAGGGTCTCAGAGGTTGCAAATACTAGCTTCCTGTGAGTCAACAGTGGGACACAGATCCTCTTCCCCTCTACAAAAAAAGCAAATGCAGTCTGCATTAATAAAGCAATAACTCCTAGTGCAAAGGAAGTAATAGTTCTACTGCATACTTGCTGTGGTCCAATCATATGTGGAGCAGTGTTCAGTTCTGAGCACCAAATTTTAGGTAGACACTGATAAAGCAGAACAGAGCCTAGATGGTGAGGGGACTGGTGACTCTACCACAGAGGTTCCCAAACTTATTTGGCCTACTTCCCCCTTTAAAAAAAAATTACTTGGCACCTCCCTGGAAATATACTTTCTTTAATCCGTTAGCAGCTTTTTTGAAATTTGCATCATTTCAAAAAAGACATATTTTAAAATGATGCATCTTAAATTTAATAATTTATTGTAAATTTGTGGGTTTTTCCTGCATTGAAATTTTGATGATACAATATTGCATCATGTAACCATATTGTGTTGTATTGTAAACAAGTCATTACTGGCACATATTCCTGATGATGCATTCTGGACTTCCGACAATGTACGACATGGTTGCCTGCCAACACTCGCTTGTTAAGATCAGTTGGTGGATTTGACCAATGATCAATTATAACTTGCATTTTGTGTTTATTTGGAAAATAATTTAATCACTGAGACTTTAACTCTGTTATATATGACATGTGTAGGAATGGTTTTTGAAAATTTTCTTACCTTCTTGTCTTTCCTTATGCTTCCATCACCCCCTTATTTTTATTCAATGTCTCCCAATTACAACTGAGGCTACTACTGCCCTCATTGGATCATTCCAGCACTTCCCAGAGACTGGTATCACCCAATCTAGAAACCTATACCTACTACCAAGTGAGGATTAATTGGAGGAAGTGGAGAAATTTAGCTTTGAGAAGACCTGGGAGGTAGGGGTGGGTGCAAGGAGAGAATGAATTGTAGGAAAGACCCAATGAAAGGTAGGAAAGGTCAAGGTCTCCCTGTCTATCTAATGACTATACAACCTTGCTTGTTAGAAAATGGTAACTATTGCTCTTATTAGATAAATGAAAAAGTATCAAAAATATGAAAACAAAAGTTCTTTTCTGTAACCTTACATGGAGGGTATTTAATCCAGAGTATAAATGAGAAGTCTCTCTCTTGAAGGTGTACTTGCATTCTACTTGAGATGCAGTTGGCAGGATTGGAACCCTGATGAATAGACGCAATTAAGAAGGATTCAATTGAGTCTCATGGTTCTTGTTTCTACTTCTTTCCCAATGCCTGGCCATTGATATAGTTAATGTGTCTGCTGGATAGTACAGTGTGGACCTTTATTTGATGTGAAGAACCTCAAGGCCCTGACAGTCTTGGACTAGAGGACATGAGGCAAAAGCAAGTTGTAAAGAGGCAGATTTGAGCTTCATATCTTCATGTCAACAACTGTCCCAAAGAGGAATGAGCTAAAGTAGGAGGAAGGGAGTACCTCACAGTTGGACATCTAATGGCCCCTTGTTGGGATTTTGTATGGGCAATTTTGTTCAGCTGTGAGTTATTCTGAATTATTACTAAGGTCCCATACAACTCTGAAATTCAGTGAGTAGTTAATTGGCAAAGTCAAAGAAGGAGTTGTTTTGGTATGGAAAAACACTCTAAAAAAACCGACATATTCAAGGAAGAACCCATAAAGAGGGGATGACTAGGTACAAAGTAGAAATT
Organism: Bettongia penicillata ogilbyi; assembly: GCA_023548195.1. Taxonomy (NCBI): domain Eukaryota; kingdom Metazoa; phylum Chordata; class Mammalia; order Diprotodontia; family Potoroidae; genus Bettongia; species Bettongia penicillata. The sequence continues at coordinate 4,258,579 of JAJHZJ010000444.1, forward strand.
AGGTGACTGGAGACATTTTGTGAAGGACTTCAAAGCCACTAACAAGAAGAGGTGCACCAAAGAAAGGAAGCCAGCTATTCAAATAATGGGAACTCTTGGATGAGGTTCTCAGAAATGAAAAGGAAATTGTAAGGAAACATGAATTTTTTGCTCTGATTTATTTGGGACGATCATATCTCCTGCCCAAACTTTCTCCTTCTTTCCCACCATGAATGAGGGAATATTTTACAAAATACCTCAAAGATCCAAAATAACATAAAAAATATGGACCCCAAAATGACACTTCTCCAAAGACAGTGAAGACTTATAAGAGTCAAATATACAAGACATATATAGGCTACTAACCCAAATCCATAAGATCCATTCCCCATTGGATGTGTTCAAAGTTATGAAAATAATTGCAAACAATAACCAAAGGAAAGATTGCTCCAAATCATTTACAAGAGAAATGCAAATCACCTCACACCCTACAATCGGCAAAGATGACAAAAAGTGAGTCATTCATGTTCAAAAAATTTTGTAAATACATTTGGTGGAACTGCAAATTGGTTCAATCACTCTGGAAAGCAATTTGGAATAACTGTACGCTAAAATAGTAACTGCTTTAGTCTGGGATCCCTCTGCTAGGCAAATGCCATAGAGTTTAAAGACAGAATGGTCCTATGTACACCAAAACATTAACTGCAGCACTTTTTGTAGTAGTAAAGGACTGGAAACAAAGTAGATGGGGGAATGGCAGGGGTGGGGAACCTTGAGGCCACATGTGGCCCTCAAGCTCGGTCTTTTGACTGAATCCAAACTTTACAAAACAGATCCCCTTAATAAAAGGATTTGTTGGGGTGGAGCCAAGATGGCAGAGTAGAAAGACTCATATATGCTAGCTCCGAACCCACAGCCCATATATTTCCTGCAAGAAGAACTCCCCACAAATTCTGAAGCACTGCAAGGTGAGCAGAAACACAGTGGAAAAGATTTCCGTTCCAAAGAGCCCTGGAAAGCCGACCCCAAAGGTCCGTCACGCTCCAGACAGTGGAGTCCACCCCTGAGCTGCCCTGGCCGCGCAGCCCCAGAGGAGCAGATCCGAGCAGGCTTCAGGGACGGAACCTCCAGCGGCCGGGAAGGTCCCTCTGTCTACAGACGCTGCAGGTCAGTGAGAGGGACGTTTGGGCTGGCCGAGAAGGGAGCGGGGTGTCTCCGTGACTCAGACCCCCTCAGGAGGCAGCGGTGGAGGTTGCGGCAGAGGCAGTGGTGGCAGCCCCAGGGACTCCCGGACCAGCAGGCAGAAGTTCAGGGCCATTACCAAAGGTCTCTGCATAAACCCCCTGAGGGAACTGAGCCTGGGAGACGGCCCTGCCCCCACCCACCCCATTACTGAAGGTCTCTGCATAAAGTCCCTGAGGGAACTGAGCCTGGGAGACGGCCCTGCCCCCACCCGCCCCATTAGTGAAGGTCTCTGCATAAAGCCCCTGAGAAAACTGAGCCTGGGAGGCGGCCCTGCCCCAACCCGAGCACCAGAACTTACGCTCACATTGAATAGCAGCCATTCCCGCCGAGGAAAGCCCATTTGAATCTCAGACCCCAAGCACTAGCTGGGCGGATCTAGGCAGGGGTGGACAGGAATCTCAGAAGTCAAGTAACTGGCTGGGAAAATGCCCAGAAAAGGGAAGAAAAATAAGACTATAGAAAGCTACTTTGATGGGGTACAGATGTTCCCGCCTTTCAATTCTGATGACAAGAAACTATTCTTACCATCAGGGAAAGACGTGGAGGTCGAGGCCTCTGTATCCCAGACATACCAGGTGGATGTCTGATGGGCTCAGGCCATGGAAGAGCTCAAAAAGGATTCTGAAAATCAAGTTAGACAGGTGGAGGAAAAACTGGGAAGAGAAATGAGAGAGATGCAAGAAAAGTATGAAAAACGGGTCAATACCTTGGCAAAGGAGACCCAAAAAAATGCTGAAGAAAATAACACCTTGAAAAATAGGCTCAATTGGCAAAAGAGGTTCAAAAAGCCAAGGAGGAGAAGAATGCTTTCAAAAGCAGAATTAGCCAAATGGAAAAAGAGGTTCAAAAGCTCACTGAAGATAATAGTTCTCTCAAAATTAGAATGGAACAGATGGAGGCTAATGACTTTCTGAGAAACCAAGAAATCACCAAACAAAACCAAAAGAATGAAAAAATGGAAGAGAATGTGAAATATCTCATGGGAAAAACAACTGACCTGGAAAATAGATCCAGGAGAGATAATTTAAAAATTATGGCACTACCTGAAAGTCATGATCAAAAAAAGAGCCTAGACATCATCTTCCATGAAATTATCGAGGAAAACTGCCCTGATATTCTACAACCAGAGGGCAAAATAAGTATTGAAAGAATCCATCGATCACCACCTGAAAGAGATCCAAAAAGAGAAACTCCTAGGAACATTGTGGCCAAATTCCAGAATTCCCAGGTCAAGGAGAAAATCTTACAAGCAGCTAGAAAGAAACAATTCCAGTATTGTGGAAATACAATCAGGATAACACAAGATCTAACAGCTTCTACATTAAGGGATCGAAGGGCATGGAACAGGATATTCCAGAAGTCAAAGGAACTAGGACTCAAACCAAGAATCACCTACCCAGCAAAACTGAGTATAATACTTCAGGGGAAAATATGGTTTTTCAATGAAACAGAGGACTTTCAAGCATTCTTGATGAAAAGACCAGAGCTGAAAAGAAAATTTGACTTTCAAACACAAGAATGAGAAGAAGCATGAAAAAGCAAACAGCAAAGAGAAGTCATAAGGGACTTACCAAAAGTGAACTGTTTACATTCCTACATGGAAAGACAATATTTGTAACTCTTAAAATTTTTCAGTATCTGGGTACTTGGTGGGACCACACACACACATACACACACACACACGTACACGTGTGCATGCACACACACATACACACATGCACACACATACAGAAACAGAGAGCACAGAGTGAATTGAATAGGATGGGACCCTATCTTAAAAGAAATTAAAGTAAATGGTGAGAGAGAAATGTAGTGGGAGGAAAGAGGGTGAAATGGAATGGGGTAAATTATATCTCATTCAAGAGGCAAGCAGGAGACTTTTTAGTGGAGGGAAAAAGAGGAGAGCTGAGAAAAAAAAACAAGAAGTTTACCCTCATCACATTCGACTAAAAGAAGGAATAAAATGCACACTTCATTTTGGTATGAAAACCTATCTTACAATACAGGAAAGTGGGGAAGGAGATAAGCAGGGGGGGGAGGGTGATGGTAGGGAGGGCAATGGGAGGAGGGAGCAATTTGAAGTCAACACTCAGGGAGGTACAGAATCAAAAGACAGAATAGAAACAATGGGTGGCAGGATAGGATGGAGGGAAATAGAGTTAGTCTTACACAACACAACTATTATTGAAGTCATTTGCAAAACTACACAGATATGGCCTATATTGAATTGCTTGCCTTCCCAAAGGGAATGGGTGGGGAGGGAGGGATGGGGAGAATTTGGAACTCAAAGTTTTAGGAACAACTGGTTAGTATTGTTGCTGCTACTAGGAAATAAGACATACAGTTAATGGGGAATAGAAAGTCATCTGGCCCTACAGGACAAAAGAGAAGATGGGGACAAGAGAAGAAAAAAAAAAATAAACAGATAAATAAATAAATAAAAATGACCAAAAAAAAATAAAAGGATTTGTTCTGTAAAATTTGGACTCAGTCAAAAGGCTGCACCCAAGGACCTACAAGGCCACACATGTGGCCTCGAGACCACAGCTTCCTCACCCTTGGGCTAAACAAATTGTACATGACTGTAATGGAGTATTACTGGGCCATAAGAAATAAAGAATTTAGAGACTTAAAGGGAAGATTTATGTGAAATGATATGAAATAACATAACAGAACCAGGAAAACAGTATGTAAAACAACCATGCAGACGGACAAAAACAGCAATCAAAAAAAAAGATAATAAATGTTGTATACTAATAATAATGCTTAGCTGAAGTAATAAGAAAATATACCTCCCTCTGTTCTTTGCAGAGGTGGGGTGATGTATGGAACACTGTATATATTGTCAGACTTGGTTGATGAATTTTGGTTAGTTTTACTGAACTGCTTTTTTCCCTCTCTTTAAATGTTTTTTTTTTTTTTGGTTACAAGGAATAGCTACCAGGGTGTGTCTGGAAATGAAGGTGATATGATAACTAAAAATATCAAGGGAACATTTCAAATCACCAAAATGATGTGCCTACTTTTTTGTCTTTCAAAATCTTTATGAGAATGATCAATATTTGTATTTTGATGAAAATATAAAAACAAAAGAGAGGTTTTGCAAAGGATTCTCTATAGCAGAACATACTTTACAGTTACACATCACTAAAATGTACAGAGAATACAAGATGTGTCATTTGTTGGTTGATTAAAAACAAGCATTTAATTTGGTAGAGAAAAATACAGACTGAATTTCTCTTCTAAAATAGTGTCTAGTGCATATAATGTAACCATAAAAGACTCCTTAATAAATATAGCCATGGTGATAACTTTGTACAACAATCCTCTGATTATTAAGTGGGAAATAAAACACGGAAAAATATATTTGTCAAAGTTATTGGCCACCATCTTTGAGTGTGTCTTATGGTATAGGTCCACATGGAAGAGGGATTAATTGGCTATAAGTGGTACTATGCATGTTCTTGTTTGTGGATGATATTTTTCTGATTGCATTAATCCCTAGAATATCATGGAATCTTTTCAATTATATTTATGGTCATTTAAAAAGACTGACCTTTTAATAATTCACATAGGAAAAACAAAATGTATGAAAAACGCCTATTGTTAGGACTATAACATGAATTTCATGTTTTATCAATATATCAGTACATATATGAAAACACTAAAGATGAATTATATATGAAAAATTGTAGATTTCTGACCAGATGACTAAGAAACTGCATCTAAGCCCAGTTGATATCCATCATCTCAGAATACTAAGAAATATGCCATATAAAGTATACAGCAAACAACAAAAGCAAAAACAACAACACTTTCAATGATTCCCAAGTTGCTCCTTGGTCAAAAACTCATCTTTTCAACGCAAGTATTCTTCTGGTGGTACTGAATGGTTGTGAGTCTTGAAACACTAGTCTTTAAGAAATAAAGGTTGTAAATGACTCAATGGACAGTGGAAAGATGTTTAGTGGGCAGAGGTTGCAATATATTTGCAATGATGACAGCATACTTAAAAAGTGGTATAAGAGATATGGTATAAGAGATATTACTGAAGAAAATTACCCTAAGAGTGTGGGACAGGGAAAGGGAACCTGCATTCTTAAGGCCACATGTGGCCCTCTGGGTCCCTAAGAATGGCCCTTTGATTGAAACCAAACTTCACAGAAAATTCCCTTCATAAAAGAACTTGTTCTGTAAAACTTGGACTCAATCAAAAGGCCACACCCAAGGACTTAGAAGGCCACAGGGGGCTTTGAGGCTACAGGCTCCACCCACCCCGCAACTGGACATTTTTGCAGTGAGAACATGAGACAGTAGATGGCCTACGTGTATAAAAACCTGAGGTGTCGAACTCACAGTCTGCAATACTCCCCAGTTTACCTGAACCAGATTAAGACATTACTGGGAAATATTTAACAAAATAAAAATACAATAGAACATAAGATGCTAATATAAGGTTTCCTAGGTCATCATGCAGCCTCCAGGGATTCTTACATAGAGCTTAGTGGTCCCCATTTCTAAATTTGACACCATTGGTGTAGACTTTTTATGGAGGCCCTATGAGGAAAAAAATGGATGAGTTGTACAGGACGAGGCGAGATGTAAATGCACTGTGATCTGTTCCAGTGGAAGAGTATTCACATGGAGGTCACAGGTCCACTGAAACACTTCAGAGACTATTTACTTCAAATCACAGATTCTCTGAGAAGGACAGAACCCTAGAAATCATTTAGTCCAACCCCCATCTAAATGAGACCTCCAGGAATCCCACTCTCTTACTAATCAGTCCACTCTACTTTGAGACAGTACTAATTAGGAAGTTGTCTACCAAGTTGAAAACCATTGCTAATGTTCTATTCTCTGGGGTCAAGCAGAACAAGTATGATCTCATTTGCATATGAGGGCCCTTCATATGACTGAAGTCAGCAATCATCTCTTCATACCTTCTTTTCTCCTGGATAAAGAGCCTCACCGGCTTCAAACAATTTATACGTAGCATGGCAGTCAGCCCTGTCATCATCCTCTTCTGGGTACACTCACTGTTCTTCCCAAGGAGAGACTCCCAGAAATGCATAATATACCATAGATGTAATCTGACAGGGTACAGGACGGTGGGATTATCCCCTTTCTGGGTCTAGACACAGTTTTCCTCTTAATGCTTCCAAAAAACACATTAACGTTTTTGGCAAGTCACCTCATTGACTTGTAGCCTAGTTGTTGCCACAAAAACTGTAAGCAGTCTATCAAAATGGCATGGGCGATTTATACTCAGCAGTAACAGTAGTGAATTGGTATCATCAGAGCTAAAGGAGGGGCCCTTATGTAGGAAAAATGTGTGAAATAATCAATATGAAAATATTTGGAGGCAAAAGGCTTGGGTTAAGTCCTTTGAATCCAGGTATGACAAGTCATTTCACTGCTCCAGGCCTTAGTTTCCTTGTCTATAAAATGAGAGGGTTGGACTAGATGGCTTTTGATGCCCCATCCAGATTTAAAACTATAATCTCTATAAGTGACATTCCAAAATGTCAAGGTACAACTCTCAAAAAGGTTTTCACGGACTCAATATTTACAGGGACTAGGTTGGTAAGCAAGGACCAAGCTTGTATTCTGAAAGCTCACACGAACTTTCTGAGCAGTTTTTATGATGCAGAGCTTGGCTAGTTCGAAGATAACTTTGAATGAAGGAATGAAAAACCATTTAAGGGTTGGTCTAGGCAAAGCACAAAGAACAGAAACGCTATCCCATAAAAGGACCTTTAGAGAAATAGGCCTGACATACATGCACATACAGACACCATCTTGCTTTGGCAAGGATGGATAGTTGCTAGGAATTGTCCCACAGGTCATACTTGAAATCATTACTTTATATTCTCACCTTTCCCTAAACCCAACACTGAGAAACCAGAATAGGAGAATTTATTTCTTTAATTTTCAAGTTAACAAGTTTCACAGATGGAAAGACAAATTAAAATGGTACTGGCTAACAGATATATTTACAGCTATGTGTAATGAACAAAGGAAAAAAGGTAGAAGCAGCATAGTGAGTGTCCTCTAAGAAACTAGGTCCATAGCCAATTCAGGGGGGTTGCCTTTGGTTGCCACACAAAGAAATCTAAGTTGACCACATTAGCTTGGGATGAAGTCAGAACAACTAAGCAGCAGGACTGATGTACACATGACGTAGTCAGTGCAGGTCCCAAGGGTCATGGAGATGAGAGATCTTCCTTCCTTCTTCCAGGTCTACCCCAACACAGAGCCGAGCAGCATTATTACTCCTATCCAAGTATATTTGTTGGTTTAGTACAGGGGTGGGGAACCTGCTGGCCTTCTAGGTCCTTGGGTGCAGCCTTTTGACTGAGGCCAAGTTTTACAGAACAAATCCTTTTCTGAAGGGGATTTATTCTGTGAAGTTTGGACTCAAAGGGTTGCACTGAGGACCTAGGGGGCCACATGTAGTCTTGAGGCCACAGGTTCCTCCACCTGATTTAAGACATGGAGGCCCACCTACTGAAGTCCTGAGGAATAAAAGGCTTTCTGGACAGCATGAAGGAGAAGAATCCAGAAGCAGAGAGCTCTGTTTTGTCTATGTCCTAGAAACAGTGTAATATTGAAGTACCCTGGCTTGTAGCGAACGTAGCAGGAAAGGTAGAATCTTCACCTGGGCTGTGGTGGTTTTGTAACAGAAGAGACCCAGCTGTTTGCTGGTTCTTAGGCCAGTGAGGTGGGAAGAAGGGAAAATAGAGTCAGATGCCCAGTCTAGTGTTGTGTCCACTTGATGGTTTTCAGGTCAATTCCATCTTGTACCATTTCCCACAGTGGGCTGCCAATGAGAGAGAGACATCTGATGAGTGAGGGCAATAACTGAGCATTCACTAAATTAGGGCCCTTATCAAATATCCACTATATATAACTGCCACTTCTGTGTGCAAAGGTACCCTAGGCCTAACCTCATTCCCTTCTTGGCCTTGTTCCCAATGTTCTGTACTTCAAAACCAGGCTGTACTTTACTGCTGTACTTCTCATCCTGGAACTTCCCTCAATGCCTGCAATCTCCTCACCCTGGCAGCCTGCTCATCTTCTCCTCAAGCCCTGGCTCCTTTATCCCACTGGAAAGACCTTGAAATGCACTCTCCCCCACCCCACACACCCTTCCCCTGCTTCCAAATTCCTTTTGTGGGCAAGCTTTCCCCTTAAGAATGCACGCTCCTCTAGGACAGACATATTCCCTCTGCTTCTACCTGTACAGTGCCTGGCACTGCCTTCCCTCCTTCCCCTTCTTTTCTTCCTTCCTCCCTTCCTGAAAACAAGTAGTTAATCATTTCCTTTTGGCTTGGAAGGCTCATTGATGTCACCATCTAAGGCTCTGGCTGATAGCTACAGCTTAGACATCAAGCATGGCACACTAAGAGAGCCAGACAGATTTGTCTCCTAGAAGGCATGAGCAGAAGAGACATGATGCCATGGCCTAAAAGAGGGCATTACATCAAGAGGACAGTGTTGACACATCACTGTCATGCTGGAGAGGACCAGAAAGGCAGCCCCAGGACACAAGCATCACGGCCAGAACAGAGGCCGTTCTCACTCACTAGCTCTAATGGGGAAGCTGTGCAGCCTTGAAGCCCAGACCTATGTAAGGTACTGGGGATACGAAGACAAAAATGAAACAGTTTCTGCCCATAAGGAACTCAGATCTTACTGGCCCAAGCTACTACAAATGAAAATCTAGACTACAGGAAGGGTCTCAGTAATGCCCTTACTCATCAGAGCTACAGCTGAGACTTTGGTCATCCCAAAAACAAAGGAAGAAGGAAATTGCCTACATAGCTTCAAGATGAGTAGAAACTAGACATCAAGGAGCAGATTCAAACTCTGCACTGTCTACATGGCAGTGTTTACTTTTTCTGAAGCTTGAATGGAGGGCTCTGAGCTCTAATGTCACCAAGGGAAGTTCTACGGTTAACAGACAGTGGCCAGGGACTTTGAGGCTACAGTAACAGAGACCAGTGCACCCAGGAGAATGTCTACACTCCTCTGTATGGTACTCTTGCTCCCATCTCAAATCACAAAGATGCCTGAATAAAGGAGTTCAGTACTCTGAATGTCAGTATGGCCATGCACCCAGAGCTGGAGACTTTAGTTATCCAGAGATAAACTCCTGTTTTAGTTTGAACCCTAGGACAAGATCATAAGATTTAGGATTGGAAAGGATTTTAGAGATTATTTAGTCCAGTGTCCTAATTTTACAGATGGGGAACCTCTCTTGAGGCACAGAGGAACTAAGATACTTGCCCAAAGTCACAGAGACAGCAGGTGGCAGAGATGGGATTCAAACACTGGTTATCTTGAGTCCAAACTCAACACTCTTTTGACCTATGCCATACTATTCAGGGAAGGCTTCATACCTCATCTCCCGAAGCCTTTTAACATGATAGATGCACTTTTCAGCTGTGTAGTCCACCTCCTCCTCGGTGGTGAAACGACCAATGCCAAACCTAAATGCATTGCATAACATCAGAAGGGCAGGGCAGACTCTGAAGGACTCATTCATTCAGGAAATATTTGAACTGAATAACAAAAAAGAGAGAGGGAAGGAGGGAGAAAGAGGGAACAGGGAGAGAGAGGGAAAGGGGGGAGAGAGAAAGGAAGGGAGGGAGAAAGGGAGGAAGAGAAGGAAGAGAAATAAGACAGGGAAGTGGAAGACTAAGGGAAGAGGGAGAGAGAAGGAGAAAGGGATGGGGAAGAGAGAGGGAAGGGAAGAGAGAAGGGAGGGAAGGCAGAGGAGGTGGTCAAGGAAGGAGAGGGAGGGATGGGAGGACAGCCACAGCCCCATCCCACTGACCTGATAGAAGAGTGGGCCAAATCTTCATCTGCGCCAATGGCTCTAAGCACGTAGGATGGTTCGAGGGATGCAGAAGTACAGGCACTAGGAAGACAACACAAGTATAAGCCAAACTCCTCAGGCAGCACCTTGTTTCCAAATGAGCTGCACTTATTTCAGACCTCTCCACCACATCCCGAGTAAATTCATCACCGTGAAATCTCCCTGTCCCACAAGATTCAGTCAGCCTTGGTGCTCTCTCTGCTGTCTGAGGAGGGTAGAGCTATGAACTCCTCCATCTCCATTCAAGGAGGGGAGACCAGAGAAACATCTCCTCAGGCATTTCCTCTTTCCCACTGGCTAGACAGCTTGATTTCTTTGCCTTTTCCCTCATACCACATCCTAGTACTTATCACAGCACCTAGCACATAGTAGGGGCTTAATAAGCATTGATTGCCTCCTGACCAGCCTGCATCACCACACCACCACCACCACCTTTCTGACTAGTGCTCTGTTTCCTCAGTCCTCCAGGAGCCAAGGAATTGTCATTTCTGGTCTGCAAATGTCAAAAGCTCAGAGCTAACTTCTAGTTCTCTGGTGAGATCTTCAACCTCCTAGTCCAAACAAGACCTGAAATGAAACTGCTAAAGTACGATTGGCTTAAAGTAGGATGATACCTTATGGAATGTATCTAACAAGAAAGGCAGATTACTAGGAAAGCTGCTGCAGGGGAGCACCTTTCTTCAAGCCCAGATGTGCCTCTCCTAGAACTACTATCTCAGAGAAGGCTGGAACTGAAAGCTTCTTGTTGTCTGAGAACCCCTGGCATTGCCTGTGGTCAGCATCCACACAGTGCTTGAGGTCCACTTCTGGCATAACATGATACCTGGCAGATGTTTCAGGTCTCTCCAGTGTGGGGCAGTTAAGCAGCTCTGGTTTATGAGCTTGTGCTTCTTTCACAGCACTTTCCCATGTGCTCTCCACAGGCTAGAAGGTTCAATGAGTACTAAAGATACTTAGGTACCCCTCTAATTAGAGCTTTGCTACACCCCTTAACCCCACTATGGCCTCACTCACCTGCCTGAAGACAAAGCCACATCCTTGAGTGCCATCAGCAGACTCTCCCCTTCTACATAGGCAAAAGACAAGTTGATGCAGCCTGAGGAAAAGAATTTCCCATTAGTATTCTCTAACTCTTCCTTATATTAGAGAAGGAAGAGGATATAGGCTACAAAGTGGGGGAGCCAGACCTGGATAGTGTTGCTCTGTGTCCCCATTTATCACCACATCAGGAAGGTTGCTCATTATCTTGTCTATCAATCTTTCTGATAGCAGAGAGATCCTCTTATGGTCATTCTGAAAAATAAAGGAAACTGTGACAGGGACACAAATTGTCAGGTCTCACAATTCAGGAATTCATATGACATATGCAAAGGAAGTTAGTGGAGAACATTACTATTCTGCTTTAAACATGGTATTCAGAAATATCAGGCTCCTGCTCGGTCCAAGATGTTTGAAAATAGCTCAGAAAGACCCAAAATGAAGAAAATGGTTCAAAATTACAAAATGTCAAAGCTGGGAGAGACATCAGAGATCAGATCAGATAATCCCAGCCACCTCACTCTGAAGCCCAGAAAGGTTCAGTGAGTTGTCCGAGGTTACCTAGCTATTCAGCAAGAAAGTTGGGACAACAATCCATTTCTCCTTCCTAAAGAATGGACTCCAGGAGCCCAAAGAAATTCCTTACGCAACAAAAGCCTAGCACAAATGTCTGAAGGTCCCAGAGGGAGGAGAAGGGTATAATGGCAGGGCTAAATGAAACCCCATACATTTCAGTCATCTTTATCTGTGCTGTGCTCTTACTAACTGGTGGCTGACTCACAGAGAGGAGTTTTCAGATAGGGAGCCAAGAATGAGGGTGAAAGGCAGCTAAACTGGCTTAGTTGAGAGAGTGCCAGGCCTGCAATCAGGAAGACTCATCTTCCTGAGTTCAAAGGCAGCCTCAGACACTTACCCTGGACAAGTGTGTGATCTTGGGCAAGTCACTTAACTCTATTTGCCTCAGTTTCCTCATCTGTAAAATGAGCTGGAGAAGGAAATGGCAGAACACTCCAGTATCTGTGCCAAGAAAACCCCAAATGGGGTCATGAAGAGTAGGACAGGACTCAAAAACAACGAAAGAGAAGGGTGAAAGTGATAAGGGAGCTTCTTTCCCTATACCTCCATCTCTTCTTGTGACAGCTCACAGGCAGCCCCCAGACCAACCACTAAGGGTGTGGGCACTGTTCCAGAGCGGATGCCCCGCTCCTGGCCTCCGCCACTCTGCACAGCCTCCACACGCACTCGGGGCCGACGGCGGACGTAGATTGCACCAACACCTGAAGAACAAAAGAAAAGAGAGAAATCAGGTGAGAACAAATGCTGACCTCAAAAATGGTGAAAAGCATCCTACTCTGATAATTTCTTTATCCAAAGTCTATTCCAAACATTCCATGTTTTTTGCTCAGTATTTAAATGTATAATTTATGTTGCCAATTAGACTGTAGGCTCCCTAAAATAGTGACCATTTTTGATTTTCTCTTTTTCTAAACCTAGCACACAGTAGAAAGTGCTTTTTGTAAATGGGGAATATGCTATCAATGATGCTGTCTAGGGTATAAGACCAAAACAAGAGGTAAACCATTCCAGAATGTCAGGTCAACCAGGCATCTCATGCAGGTAGGTCTACAAGATGTCCATCCAGGACAAGAGACACAAGCCCTATTGTAGGAATCAATTCCAGAGACACTGGCTTTTGGGAACTTTAAAAAGAGAAAGTAGGGGTAACCCAGGTAAGCTGAACCCCATCTGGGAGCAAGAAGGGAAGGGCAGACTGTAAAATGTTCCAAGTCCCATCAGACAGTTGACCACCTATAGTCATTTCTTCTAGGGACAAATCTCAATAAAATTCCATGCTTCAAACAGACCCCCACTATGAGGCTGATATAATGGTAGACTTAAGGATTTTCTGTACCTTTTGGGCCATAAACCTTATGACCACTGATGCTCATGAGATCAATTTTCATGTCATTCACATTGAGTGGGATTTTTCCAACTGCCTGGGCTGCATCCGTATGAAAATAAACTTTACGGGAATTGCAAATCCGTCCTAAGGAGACAGTAATAAGATACATGGTGGGTTGTTCACATGCCCTATAGCAGTGTTAACCTAGCACTTTGGATCCCACAGAAAAGCAGGAAGCACAATACCAATCTCTAAGTCAGTAGCTTTGCTGCCGAATGATTGGCTATCAACATTCTGTCACTCAAAGACTTTTGCTTCCTTGGCTTTTAATTCTCTTGAACAGAAATGAGGAAGAATAATGAAAAAACCCCAAAGAACCACTTAGCCAATGATTTCCTCATTTTCTTATGGAAAACACCCCTTGAACATATACCATTTTCTTTGCATTTTTAGATTTCTAGAAGACACAGGGAAGCAATTATCAATGATCCTATATTACAGCAGTGCTTAAAGTCAGATGGTATCTATAAAAGGGGTTCATGAAGAACTGGTCTGCCAATCAACATGCCTGCCTGAAGGGAGGTCGGCTGCCTAGCTCCCACATACCTACCCCAGTAAAAATCTATAAACCACACCAGGCTGAATAATGATCAATAAATCCAATGAGAAAGATTATATGACCTCTTCTTCTCCAGAACTATAAAAAGAAAGTCAGCCATAAGGTCATACAGAATAGGAAAGGGGGTCCCCAGCAAAGTCAGCACCAGCCTAGCCTAGGCAAACAAGGTGGTAGCCACTTAGCCTGAAAAGAGACGTGTAGCTTGCAAGGCTCTGTAATCGAAGACAGTAAGAACAGAGGCTCCCACCCAAAAGGCCATAAAATTGTGCATACCCTTTGACCCAGCAATACCACTTCTAGGTCTGTATCCCAAAGAGATCATAAAAACAGGAAAAGGACTCACAAGTATAAAAATATTTGTAGCAGCTCTTTTTGTGGTAGCACAGAACTGAGGGGATGTCCATCATTTGGGGAATGGCTGAACAAGTGGTATATGAATGAAATGGAATACTACTGTGCTAAAAGAAATGATGAACAGGCAGACTTTAGAAAAACCTGGAAAGACACAGGAGCAGAACCAGGAGAACGCTGTACACAGTTACAGCCACATCATATGATGACTGACTTTGACAGACTGAACTCTTCTCAGCAAAGCAACGATCTAAGACAAATTCAAAAGACTGACAATAGAAAATACTAACCACATCAGAGAAAGAACTTTGGAGTTTGAATGCAGATGGAAGCATACTATTTGCTCTCCTTTTGTTTTATTTCTTCTTTCTAGTGGTTCCTTCCATCATGACTAATGTGAAAATACATTGAATATGAATGTGTAAGTAGCACCTATATCAGACTGCATGCTCTCTTGAGGAGGGGGGAAAGAGGAAGAGGGAGAAAATTTAAAATTCAAAACCTTACAGAAGTGGATGTTGCAAACTAAATAAATAAATATTTTTTAAAAAAAAAGAGAAAAAAAGAACGGAGTCTCCCTTGGAAAAGCCCAGGGTGGTCTAGACTCTTGAAGTGACTGCAAGTAAGTAATTACTACTATGGTCCTAGAAGTGCTCAGATTTGGATACTCAGGGGTTCTACAGTTCCTAACACTGTCTTGAGACACTGTAGAGAAATCTAAAGAGTCAATGCTTCAAACCTCAAAAATCCAGAGGAATTACCCTAGGAGATAGAAGTCAGTGCAGGAAGAACAAGGAGCACTGACTACCCTATCCAAAAGTGCAACAGGGGGCAGAACCTGGTCCTGGTACAAAGCACTGATTCAGGAACTTAGACTGAAGAAATAAGCAAACCAAAGAAGATTCTAACAATGATAAAGAATTACTGTAGATCCAAGATAACCAAAAATTCAACCTTTAAGAACACAGTAACAACTGCAAGCAGAATTCAAAGGAAAAAAACAGATTTTCCACAAGGACCACATGAATGTCTAGAAGAAATGAAACAAGAGATTAAAAAAATCAACCTATTAATTAATACACATATTTTAAGTGCCTGCAATGTACACTGTGCTAAGAGCTGGTAATTCAAAAGGAGGCAAAAGATAGTCCCTGCCCCCAGGAGCTCACAATCTAATAGAAGAGACAACGGGCAAGCAAATATGTACAAACAAGTTACATAAGGAATAGGAAATAATTAACAGACCAAAGGCATCAAAATTAAGAGGGGTTGGGAAAGGTTTCCTATAGAGAATGGGATTCTAGATAGGACTTTAAAAAAGTCAGGGAAGGCAGTAGGTAGGGATAAGGGAGGAGAACATTTCAGGCATGGAGGACAGCCAGAGAAATATCTGGAGCCAAAAGACTCCTGGAACAGCCAGAAGGGTCAGGGTTAATGGGCTGAAGAGTATTTGGCAGAGAGTAAGGGATAAGACTGGAAAGACAGGAGAGGGTAGGGCATGATGGGCTTTGAACTCAAGTAAAGAATTATGTATTTAACCTTAGAGGTGACAGGAAGCCAGTGGAAAATGAAATAAAAGCTATGGAAGAAAGATTTGGAAAGAAGATTAATTGCCTGGAACAAGAGGTACAAAACTATAACAAAGAAAAAAAAAACTCCCTGAAAATTAGAATAGAAGCTAATGACAACAAAATCGAACAAGTGAAAAAAAAACTGAAGAAAATGTAATATGTAATATAACTCAGCAAAAAACAATTTACTCTGAAAATAGATTTAGGAGATCTAGGAGTATCACTGTACTCTCTGAAAGCCATGACCACAAAAAGAACCTATACATTGTATTTCAAGAAACCATAAAACAAACTACTTGATCTCGAAGGGGAAATTTTAAAAGAATAAAAAGAAAAGTAAAGTAAAGCACTGAAAAATAAAGAGGTGTTTATCAATTGAGGAAGAGCTGAATAAATTACAGCATTTGAATGCAATGGAATATAATTACAATGTAAGAAATGAAGAAATGGTTTTAGAGAATCCTAGGAAGTCAACTGATCCAAAATGAAGTGAGCAAAACCCAGAAAACAATGTATACAAGGACAACATAACAAGACTTAAGAACTGTGATTAAGGCAATGACCATATCTCCAGAGAATATATGATGAAGCATGTTACCCAGTTCTTGACAAAGACGTGATTAATCCAAGGTACAGTGGGAGACATACACACATCTTTAGACACAGTCACTGTGTAGATGTTTTGCTATTTGTTACAAGGATTTCCTCTCCCCAATCTGTTTTTTAATTGGGAGTAGGGGCTGGATAGTTGTGAGGACCAGTAATAGTGATGCCAAAAAAAGAGGACCACTGAAACATTTAAATATTGCATAGAAATGAACAGAGGAAAGTTTAGAAGGAAACACAGACAAGCGAGACAATTCTGAAAGTAGCATGTTCAATTTATTGTATCTTCTTTAACAAAGAAAACAGTATGAAATGGAAACTTATGATTTTATACACAATCCTGTTTTTGTGTTCAGACTGCTTATGTGGGAAATGTTCATTTATGGGTGGTACTTAAGGTCAGAACAAAAAAATTTTTTAAAAAGAACTGACTTAAAGGTAAAAAGATGCATGGCATGTGCTCATAACTAGTATCTAATCAATGTTAATCCACTGCTCAGTTCAATAGAGTGACTGGGCTTCCCCAATGCCTTGGGATTGAAGTATTCCACCTCACCTTTAGAAATTCATACCAGACCACAGCAGGAATTGTCTGCACTCCATGACAGCATACTAAATGGCTTAATTCAGACTTTTTTCCCTTCAGGGCAAGGAGGCTGACTATCACTCCAGTGCTGCTGACCTTGGCAGGAAGCAGAACTTGAAACACTCACCAATGTCTGCAATAGGTTGCTTCACTCCAATCTCATTGTTCACAGTCATGATAGAGACAAGGCTTGTGTCTGGTCGGATTGCTGCCTCCAGATCCTAAGGGGATAACAAATAGGGTACAGTGAAGGGGAGGAAGGGAAACTTGATTGTATATTTCCCTTTTCAGCACACCAGCTCTCCCAGCCCTAGAAAATGTACTGTCCTCTGATTTTCATAGGATGCAAGCTGGCACTGATGGACAGTAGGACTATAAACCCTATAGAGTTGGGCACTATACCTAAACCAAATGATATGAATGACAGCATCTATCAATCCATCAGCAAATAGTTAAGTGTCTGTTATGTGTAAGGCCCAAGACTAGGTGTTAGGGGAGGTATAATACCAAGAAGTCTAAGATATATTCTTTGCCTTCAAGAATCTGACAGATCAGTGTGTATAAAAGAACTATGGAGAATTTCACCAACAGAAAGGACGGCAGAAGACATATAGTCCAACCCATTTTTAGGAGGCTGGAAGCTGGGATTTGTAACTGTAATTTCAATGACGTAGATAATTCCTGGTGAAAGAGTTCCTTCTACAAATTTGGATCAGCAACTGTTTTGCATTATTTTCTTGGGGAGATGCTTGGGCCACTGAAAGGTTAAGTGAGTTGCTCAGGGCCACACAGTCAGTATATGTCTGAGGTAGGATTTAAACCCAGACCCTTCTGACCCTGCCTGCTGTTTATCCATTACTTACTCCATTCTGCCTCTCTTGCACATGTCAGATATCTACATAGAATTCTCCTTAACATTCCCACACATAGTCATCAGGTCTTCCCTTTAAGAGGGATATTAAAAAGGAACCAACTGCCTTAGGGGGTATTATATTTCAGTATCTAACATATTCTTTATATGTAAAGAGAAAATAATGAAAATTAGCAAATAATTGCCATGTGAGCAGCTGGAAATACATCATTAGAGGAAAATGTCATATTGGGTAGAGGGAGAGAGAAGGCTTCAGGGAAGGGGTAGGACCTATACTGAACTCAAGTAAAGAAAGGAGAGGAGAAAATACACCCTCAGTTTCAGAGCATGGAGGAAGGTGTGCATGGAATGTTGGAAATATAAGTAGCAGCCCAGCCTCAGTGAACAAGTCCTGTTGTAGATGACGAGTGGGACATAATGTTGGGAGTCAGTTGCAGCCTCATCCTGCTCCCTCTCCAGACTACGTTCTTTATTGAGGGGCCTTCTCACCTTCAGATCAATGATTCCAGTCTTCTGCACTGGGAGGTAAGTGACCTGAAAGCCCTCAGCTTCCAGAGAACGACATGAGTCCAGTACACATTTGTGCTCTGTTTGTGTGGTGATCACATGCTTTTTCCGTAACTTGTAGAACCTGGCCACTCCCTAGAAGTTGATGAGAAAGGAAGAAGATACTTAGGCAGAAAACAATGTCTCTTACTCCTTTCAGGACTAGGGGAGAAGACAAGAGGGCAACAGAAGAGGAGTTTTCAGAGGCATCTCATCCACTGTGTGCCAGTTCCTAAGAATACACAGGACAGCTTTTTTACCTACCTCAATTAAGACAGTGGCATTTTGATTTTCAGACTTCCCAGGGTACACCTTTCCTAAGTGTCAACGGAATTTTTGTATTCCTTGCCCAAGTGGGAGGAAATAATTTTCATTTAGAGAAGAGGGTAGATTGTTGCCAAATCTTCACTTTGGTGCTATCATTTTAAGGTACTAAGGGGAAGATAAAGACAGGACTCTAGCTTCTTTAAAACCTATTCCAAACTTCCTGTTCAGGCCAAGGTCAAAAGAGATCAGCATTGGCAGCAATGCAAGTGTGTGTATGAAGTGGGAGGATATGATAGGAATCTGTAATTTATTTTTGTTCCCTTGAAATGACAGAAGTTACTCAGTCTGTTATTCTGAGGAGCCAAAGGGAGTTTACACAGCTAACTAGAGAAAGTGGAATTTTGCTTGGGTCAGGACTATATTCACAGAAACCTGCCTCTAGGTCAAAGGAACCATAGAAAATACACTAAAAATAATAGAGCCTGATTATGATTGAAAGGGAAAGAGGTAAAAGGGGTCGAAGAGAAAGTCTCAGGCTTGTGCAACCAGGCCCAGAGGATAAGACCCTTGCACCTCAAATGGCGGCACTTAAGAAAGGTGTAAAAACACTTGCAGGATTCTACCCTGGCCAGAAGCAATGGTGGCAGTGGGGTGAGGCATGAAGAAATAAGCTTTGCATTCACATACACCACAATGGAGCTGGAGGAACAAGTGGTAGAGAAATGAATGAACACTGAGCCAAAAAACTGGAAAAAGAAAGCATGTATACTCCTTTACTGCAGCATGCCATGTAAACAAGTTATTATAAGGCAGGGCCAGAAGGGGTTAGAGAGGCTCATGGAAGCCTCTAGTACAAAAAGGTGGTAACCCAATCAAATGTCCACTGTATACTTTCTGGATTAAAATTCAGAGGCTATAGACACAGTATCTTCTTTCTTCAGAGAGAAAAGTCTTCTACCTACACTAGCAACTTCCCAAAACAACTCAATGAATATTATGTTCTTTCAATGTGAAGTTCCAAGATGTGAAGTGTTATGGAAAGTTACAAAATGGAAGTAAAGGCCCTACTTGGGTGCCAGGAGTGGAGGTAGTTGGGATGAGAACTTCTGAAGGCTGAGGTGTTACAGAGAGGTCATCTCAGATCCCTTTGACCTCAACTGTTAGTCTGAGAGTCACTTCTGTACTGGTTTTTCCTTTCCCCTATTTCTCCATCTTACCTTAATTGCTAAATTGTTGGATTCAGTGGCTCCACTAGTGAAGATAATCTCACGGGGGTCAGACCCAATCAATGATGCCACTTGCTGTAATGAAAGGAGCAGTCACTTAACACTTGAAATCAATGACAAAAAGTGACCACACCAGACAGCTGGCAAAATCTAGCTCTTGGAATGGAAAAGGACAGTACAGCAGAAAAGATCCCCATCATATTGTGACCACTATTTCTACAACTCCAGAATGGTTATAAAATTTGTCCTTAACAGGGTCAGGAAGTACAGGGTATGTATTAGGAATCTTTTTGGGCTCTTGGAACCATTTTCACTTCCAGAAGACAGAAATATTCTCCTTCTAATCATTAAAAATGCCCAAATTCACTTCCAATCCCTGGATCCAAACTGCTATAAGTTAACCCACCCAAGTTCTCAGTCCCATCCCCCTTGGTTCTCTTTATTCTTGCCTGGCGTGCACGCTCCACAGCAGCCTCACTTTCCCAGCCGTATGAATGAGTCCTGGAGTGTGGGTTCCCAAAGTAGTTGATCAGGTAGGGGAGCATGGCGTCCAACACTCGAGGATCCTAGACACAACACGGTCCAAATTAGAGTCACCCCAAAGGACCCATTTTCCACTAGCTACTTGTTCTCATATGTACCAAGATGGTTTAGCAGAGATCTGACTCTTGGGTAAAGCATGGGAAGTAGGAGCAGGGAAACATTCCTTCCCCTGCCAGAATATCCTTTAATCGGGTCTTGCCTTAAATCATATCCAAGATTTATTTACGTAGCACATCCAGTCATTTGGTTCATAAAACAATCCTAAGAAGTATACAGGAAAGTATTATTACCCCCTTTCACCAACGAGAAAAGAGAAGACTATGTAGAGAAAACACTGCCTGATCTGGGTACTGGCAGACGCTCCTACTACATCACTTTCCACATCACTGTTACTCCTATTCAGCTCCATCAGCGGTTATTAGAGCTCACTAAGTACGCGACACACTTCCAGGGGCTGAGCACCTAACACCCCTTCCCTGCCCCATCACCAAAAGCGTACGTTCCAGTGCCAACTGTTACCCTCCCCAACCACCCAGAGGAGCGCCGGCCGGCGCCTCCGAGCCGCTGCCCACCAGGGGAGTCGTGGCTTGCACGTCCATGTAGAGAGGCCGCAGCGCCGTCTCCTCCACACCTGAGAAGCCAGACTGGCCAGCGGAGCGGTCTGGACCTGAAACAGCGGGGAGAAGAGCGCCCGGTCTGAAGACGGCCGGGAGGACAAGCGGGGGGAAGCCCGGGGCCTGGGCACAGGGTACGGGCAGGGGACTCCGGCGCAGAAGCGCTGACGGGTGGGAGCGGGCTGGAGGCTGGCTCCCAGGTTTTATTAGGCGGGCGGCCTGAGCAGATGGGGCGGTAGAGGAGGGGTCCGAGGGTACGGCTGGGGAGGGGGCAGGATCCGGGTGGGGGGTGACCAGTGAGCAGAGTGTGCGTGGTGAGGATGCACGTGACGCTGTCTGGGGTCTGCCGGGGCGAGTCGGGGCCGGCCTCTGGCCGAAAGCGGAGGCGGGTGGGTCTGGGCTGAGGTCGCATCGCCATACTCGAGGAGGGGGCTAGATGGATGGGAAGGTATGAGAAGGACTGGGGAACGTGGGGAGGTGGGGGGAGAAAGCCACTATCCAATACCGCGCAGGCGCAGTCCCCGACGCGGAGGGGAGGGGCCCGGGACCCTAGTCGCCGCTCTCCACACAGCCCGCCGCAGCATCTTCTCCGCCGCCTCCCGTGGCCGGAAGTGGCTCCTCGCTTCCGTTTCGTACTACCCGGAAGTTATTCCTCACCGCCCCGGAAACGACACTAACCTCCCGCCTCCCGAGACGTAAAGCGAAGCTACCGAGGCCGAAAGCGAGGTGAGCTGTTGTTTGGGCTGGGTGGGGACGCTGCTGAGGGCTGGGGAGGGGGACCACAGTGCGGGACCCCGCATCCGCTTTCGCCCCGCTCCGGCCGAGCTTTCCCTTCCTCGGGGATGTGTGGACGGCGGCTGTGATTCTGGCCTTGCCGAAGGCCCCGACCCCTCCTCAGGTCCGGCCTTGCCCGTCTCTCCTGCACAGATGCCAGTAGCCGTGGGTCCCTACGGACAGTCTCAGCCCACCTGCTTCGACCGAGTGAAGATGGGATTCGTGATGGGCTGTGCTGTGGGCATGGCGGCCGGGGCGCTGTTCGGCACCTTCTCGTGCCTCAGGTGGGGGCGGCCTTTGGGCTTCGTCTCTGACCCTCGGCATGCGTTCGGGGGCGGGGGGGCTACAGGCGTTGGAGGAGACGAGCGGGCGCCCGGAGGCGGGTGTCGGGGCCTGGCGTGGCCGTAGCTTTGAACTGCCTAGGGAGGAGGTACCTGGGGCCAGGAACGGAGGGGACGGAGATAGGTCTGGGGTCCTTGGACCTCTCCCCGTTTAGCTCCATTCAGGTTTTCTCCTGCAGGATCGGGATGCGGGGCCGGGAGCTGATGGGCGGCATTGGCAAAACCATGATGCAGAGCGGGGGTACCTTCGGAACGTTTATGGCCATAGGAATGGGCATCCGCTGCTGACCGCGGCGTCTCCACCTCTCCCAACAGCCCCTCACACCTTGTGTAATATAATAAAAGGCTTTGAGTACGTGCGAGTCTTTATTTTCGGGCTTTGGGGCCGGATCGTTTCAGAAATGGGTTTTTCTGTTGACCTTGTGCCTGGAATTACGCCCATGACCTATGACCACTACCTGCTTGTAGGACAGATCTGCATTCTCTCCCCACCCCCTCCATTTCGTGGTTCCAAGACAAGATGGGGAAAGGTTTGTGGTGCAGTAAAGCAATAGTTTTGTGATTAGAGGACCTCTGGCTCGCTTAACTGTTCTTAAGCAAATCGTTTCATTTGCCCGGGCCTCAGTTATTTGTCAAAAGTGAATCCCATAATTCCAAAGATCTGGGTATACCCAAATAGTGATTGGAGACAATCTTGACTCTAAATTTGGCTAAATTAATTTGCAGTCATTGGCTTATGCATTTTGCGGCACTTCTACTCTATTTTCTGAAAGGTTCACTAGCTTATGGAGAGTGCCTATTAGCAAGTCCACACCTGTTGCGAGTTTTGTTTTAATCACTGCACAAAAAGGGAAAATTTGCCAGGATCTGATACCATACCGAGCTACATGGAGATATTTTTTTTTGTTCTGTATATATGAAAGCTTTAGTATTTTTTGATGGGCAAAATAAAAATGATACAGTTTACTTAACTTGAAATAGGCTATGGATGTGACAAACTGGACAGAAAATGAGTGTGATCTACCTACAGAATGAATAGCGTAGGGCAAAGGAAAAAAAGCAGTGTGATATTAGAGTGGTACAATTTGAACAAATGCTTGCTAAAATGTATCAAACACTAGCTCTAGCTTTGAACTAGTAAGTGTACATGTAATTAAACTGATAGCATTTTTCCTCTAGACAGATTTCTGAATCTGCTTGATTGCTTAGCTATTTCTGTTATAAATGTAACTATAGTTCTAATATATGATGAAATCTTTAAAAGTTACATTTTGGTGACTGGATGTAATGGGGACAAAAGAGGGAGGTGCAAGTCAAGAATGATTTAAAGATCTTAAGTCTAGGTATAAAAAATTCCAAAGAGAAAACCAATTTTTAAGAAAAATTCCAGTTTACATTGAGAAATGCTAAAAGTGATATGATGGTAGGACATCTAGGTGGAGAAAACAGCTTAGGCATTTTGTGGAGATGTATGACTGGAGGTCAGGAGGGAGAAGTCTTTATGAAAGCAGATTTTTAAGTTCTCCAAAAAGAAGTGATAGGGATTGATGCCATGAGATTTCCATTTAAATCTATGCCCACCTGAGAACCTTTTGAACTAGTCCACTCGTTCTCTTGATTCTACTCAGACCAGACTTTTCTGATAGAACATTTTATAAAGCATGGGGAGAAAAGGGTAGTTTCCTTTGAGGGCAAAAAGTGCCAACCTGCCTTTTGTTTTTTATCTAATGTGCCGTAAGAAATATTTAATTTCCTTTTCAAAAAGTCACTCCTTTGGAACTTGGCAGTATTGGGTAGTGGGCACTCAGCATCAATCAAACTTCGGAGGGTCAAAACTATTTTCCCCTTGTTTTCCCCTGTAACAGGGACCTCTTTCTGAAATAAGGGCTATATGGTAGGGTGTAAGAGTCTTAGACTACATAAAGTGAAGAGGAAATATGGGTTTAGATTCCAGTGTTATAAGAAAGATCCAGTTGGGGTAGGAAAAACTGTCTTTAATGTGGGCCACACATAGCAAATAATACCCAACAAATGAAGGCCCTCTTAAGAACTGGGACTTCCCTGTTGAATACAGATTTCAGAACTGAAAATCAGATCTAGAGGGTCCTCTAATCCTTCTCTTATTTTACAAATGAGGAAACTGAAGCTCCAAAATGAAAGCTGACTTAACTGGTTTTTGAATCCAGGTCCTCTGGCCCCAAATCCAGTGTTTTCCCTACTATAGCACTTTGGTTTGGTAAAAGAAACTCGATATTCACCATACTTTACTTGTGTTATTGACCATTAAAAAAATAAAATTGCTCATGGCCTTTTAAAGAGAATTTTATTTTGAGTGGTTCTTACAAAGATTGTTGCAATATGAAAGTCATTTGTTTGATAGAAATATCAAGCTGTCTTGTCAAACACACTGAAGTAACCCAAAAATATATTTCAGAGCTCACAGAGCTTAAAAAGAGCAAAGATTATATGCAACCAGACAAAACCTATTTCTGCATTTCCTGTTTCCTGCTCAGACTGTGTTGCTTTACCACACTATATCTGTACATTTGAGGAAATGCAGGGATCATTTTGTTTGGAACCTTAGACACACCAGAACACACAGTATTTACAAAGAAACTTTTACAGATACATTAATTGAAAAGTTACCATCAAGAAATTAAATTTTTGAATCTCCCTTTCTTGCCAATTGTTTATCATAATACAAGGTGAATTAACTGACTAAAGTCAGGACAGGACTCATTTAGTTGTCTTTGAATTTCCCATATACAGAACACGTAAATATGTATTCCAGAAACCATATTTCTGTTAAACCATTAGCCAAGTGTCAAAATTCATTTAGTGAAATGTAAAATGTAACTGCTGCATAAAAAGTTAGGCTTCTGAAACATTAAAAACATCATTACATCCTTGTCTGCCTTTTACAGAAAGTACATTTGTCTAAGCTATTTCTCAATTCCTACAGATCACCTTAGTCAATGTTCTAAATGTACATACAAGGCAGAACAAGAAAACAGCTTTGTATACGGTGGAAATTGCTAGTTAGGGAGAATGAGCACACTGCATTCCTGCCATAACAGCTTTCTCTCCTCCTGGCAAGGTAACAGGAATCGCATACAAATGACAGTAGACCCTTTCCTTTTGTTTTACCTAAATAAAAGATAACTCAGGTTTGAATCCTCTTTAAAAAAAAAAAAAAAAAAAAAAGCTATGTACATAAGGAACTAAATCCTCCTTCATCGTCGAACTGGAACCAGTAGTTGTGTTGCTGTCATGGAATCAGGGAAGAGGTTGTGGTAAGTTGGAAGAGGTACATATGCAGCTGTAATCATTTTACCTGTCAAAGAAATTAATCTTTAATGTTTCCATTTCTCTTTAACATTTAAGTTGTAACAAGTAAGAATTTTGGATAGAACTTACCAGCAAACCATCTTCCATGCAATGCATTTACTGCGGCAATGGCTGCAGCAATTGAGGGGCACTTCACATAGACATTGCCCTGAAGTCCAAGAGAGTCAATTATTATTTTTGATTGAGTGCAGGCTCTCTATGGGCTTCTTATAGAATACAATTGGTTTCATACTCTAAAACTGCATTTTTACTTTTTACTCATTTCATTAGGGATATGTAATGAACATGAGAAGTGACTTTTCAACTAAATTCTTTTACTTTGGGATAAGGGAGTGCCTACTCTCACTATTTAAGGGAAGAAAAATCTCAGTCCTAGAGATAAGGAAGTAAAGCTTTTATTCAATTTTAAAGCTATTAAGCATCTTATTATGTGCAAGATGGGGTCCTGTGCCACCACAGCAGATGACTTTGCTTTTCCACCACAGCTTTTATGATAGTTGTCCAACTTTCTCAATTTGTAATTTTCAAAGGCTGCTTTTGCAACATCATCAATTTTCTGTTGGTTTACTGTCAATGCTTTTAAGTTGCAAATACTCAACAGTAGAAAGGAAAGAAAGAATTCCAGAGTTAAAACTTTCAGGAAAAACTAGAAATCCTAACAATCACCAACAAGTATGTTGTCAATAAGTTATTAGGCACCTACTTTGTGTTAAGAACTCAGCAATGAGTTTTGGGAAATAAAGCAAATGACAGTCTTTGCTCTTGAGCCAACAATCTAATGGGGATCAAGACCCAACATGCAAATAGTTTACACATAGTTAGTATATGTCATAAGCAGGATAATCAGCAAAGGGAAAGCACTAGAATTAAGGGTCTGGGAAAGGCCTTCCTATAAGTGGGATTTAAGCTAGGACCTGAAGGTACAAGGCAGATATAAGAGAGACAACAGGGGTGTAGGGACCAGCCATTGAAAATGTCTAGTGGAATATCCAATAATTAACTAGAATGCAAATAAAGTTATTGCTACTGTTTACCCCATTCAAAGCAGAATATACCTGAGCTGAATTTTTGTCAACATAAATATGGATGACTCCTCCATGTTTGTTACATTCTTCAATTACATCATCTTTAATCTCTGTATCCCAGCCAAGTTCATCTTCCCTGTAAAATACAAAGATGATTTGTATGAAAAGTTTCTGAAGATACACATATATCTAGGACAAATCAATTTCCTCCCAACAACCCCCTCTTTTTCATCTACTAGAAATATATTCAAATGTATATAACAGTAACTAGTATAAATATCCAAAATCGACATTCTTCCCCAACTTTTTCTAGCAACTGTAAACAGTCAAAAGTTCTAACAGTAATTTCATAATATAACAATTGACCACAGGGTTAGAGAAAGTTATTTAAAAGTTCAAACCACTGATTAAGTGATACATAGGTCTATGACAAATCATTTTCATAGAATATACTCCAAATTCATGGTTTGAAATTCACAAAAGATGAGATTTAATATTGAAAAAGCAAGAGGACTAACAAAATATAAAAGCAAGGATTTTAGATATATGTATGTTTTGCGAAAATTCATTGCT
Organism: Bettongia penicillata ogilbyi; assembly: GCA_023548195.1. Taxonomy (NCBI): domain Eukaryota; kingdom Metazoa; phylum Chordata; class Mammalia; order Diprotodontia; family Potoroidae; genus Bettongia; species Bettongia penicillata. The sequence goes on from JAJHZJ010000444.1 coordinate 4,285,489, forward strand.
TACGTTTGAGGATTAAACATATTGGAAAGCTGGAAACACTGTGTTGCAAGAGGCTGCACAGAAGCAGCTGCAGCTAGAGCTGTAACTATGGAGAAGAAAGAAGACAAAAGACTTTGCTTTAAAATACAGTAAGCTAATTCCAATTATCCGCCAATTTTACAACCTACTTTGTGACTCATTTTAACCAAAGTTACATTTATTTGGAGGGAAAGGGGGGGGATAGGGGAAAGGAAGCATTCCAATTTCTGAAAGACATCTTGCCCAGAATATATTACTTTCAATGAAACTCATTTTCAGAAGTACTTGAAACAAAAATCCTAGATCAACAACCCAGAAAAGTTAAAGGAAAATACGGAGAATTAGGTAAGGGAAAGGTGGAAAATGTAATGGGTAAGTTAGGGACTATGCTGAACGCTCTTAACCTAGGCCTTATCAAGTAAATGCTCAGTTAAAAAAAAAGGTTACTAAGAAAGATAATATGTAGACATCCTTTACTTCTCTGCAAAAATCTGTGTGTACTGCCATTAACTCCTGCCTGTAACCAACAATAGCAGTCCAATTGCTTCTTCTATTTCTCAATTTGCACCTGCTTCCCCACCTCTATGCATGATTTCATATTACCAGAGATAAAGATAATGATCTTGGTTTTCTGGGTTCAAAACCCTTTCACTATTTCTTGTACTGCTTGGCCCTGCACACCAGACTTTGATCTAGCACCATGGAATCTTTAGTAACTTATGTGTCATGGACTCCTGGGTCAGTCTTTTGAAAATTTAAGTATTATAATGTTTTCAAACACAACTAAAAATATATAGGAATACAAAGGAAACTAATAATAATTAAAGTTGACAAAATATTAAACAAGTTCAGAGATAACATGTTAAGAATCCTTGCTCTACATATTATCACACACAGCCCTTTATTCCAACTATTTTGAGCTCCACCAGAATAGATATTTATCTCAAACTATTTGGGCTTTCCAGGTTCTATTCCATAGCTCATTTTCCCTTCAGTCTGGAACGAACAGCCTCTGGCTACTAAAATTCTACCTTTCTTAATAGCTCAGCATAAGATCATCTTATTTTACCCAATTAGTGTGGATTCCCATTCCAAATTAATATACTGTTTTTCTTTTATGTCATTATATATTAGAGAAGTTTGTGTTTCTCAGCTCAGCTAGTATAAACTGTTAATTCCTTAAGATCATGGAGTGGATCTAACTGGCCCACTATATATCATAATAGTGCCTATCACATATTAGGCACTAAGAAACCAGAACAAAGAATTATTTCTAATTCAGAGGATGGAGTGGTAGTGAACAATTTTTCTGTACATTCTGAAAACACAGGATCATGAAAATTATGGCTTCTGTCAAAGAAACGAGTGAAAACCAATCTATTTTACTTGATATCACAATAAAATTCAGGAGAGTAACTGAACTTCACAGTAATGACAAAAAGCAGACTGAAGAAAAAGCTGACTGGGCTGCATCTTCTGTTAGACCCAGGAATTCCTATGCAATTCACTATGTTTAGCCTCAAAGATGAGGTATACCTCATCTCAGTTGTACACTACTTGGGAGGCTCACTGGAGTCAGAGCAGAGCCTATCCTGAAGTCAAAGGGCCTTTCACCCACCAGGCCTTTAGACACTTGGAAAAAGGTTCCTGTAGGAGAGAGGGCAGAAGGACCACCATCAAAAAAGGACCATTTATTCACCCAAAGCCATGGTACCCAGGTTGCCAGTCAAGATGATAGTCAAAATTCCAAATTATTTAATAACAGAAAAATTTTGTGTCATACTACATTACATGGCAAACAGAGACAAAAAAAAGTTGAAAACTTACCCTCATTCTGTTGGGAAAGTCTGGTTTGTAAATCTAAAACAGAAAAAAAAAAGATGACGTTGGCTCAATGCAAGAATAAGAATCTCATAAATAGGATGAACTGAAGAAAATATGAACAGATATTCAAAAGCAAGGTACATAAAAATCCTTTAAGTGGAGATAGTAGCAAAACTTTTTATCTATTCCAAATTAAACACTGAGGTCTTTATATATTCAAGTGGATAATACCATTTGCAATGAATGGTTTAGGGTCAACTACACCATTTTGAGCCTCTAATGCAATCTTTCTCCTTATTCTCAGTGCTCTCTTAAACGCCCACACACAACTCCACACAGAGATATATCTACCTCAACAAGGAAATTCTAGTTTTGGGGGGAGTAATTGGGAAGGGTACCAAAAGAACTAAAAATCAAAGCTAGATGAGCAGAGAAAACTAAGTAATTTAACATAATAATTGACTACCACTTCAATCTAATACCCTCCCCCAAAAAACTTTAAAACAGATTTCTATTATTTGTTAAATAACACTAGTGCCTTTTAAAGACAATGTCTTCAAGTAGTAGCATTGGTGACTCTCAGAGGGACCTTTCTTTTTCTTTACCTTCACCCAGCCTATCCCTAATTATGTTTGCCATGGCACTTACAGGTATTCTTAGCCCACGTGGTGACAGTCACTAAAGAGATGGTTGCTGTATCCTGAATAATCATAAATTAGTAGAAAGCAGAGATTATGACTAGGTACTTTGCTCAGCAAAGTGCCACAAAAAGTAGATATCTGAATGTTGTCGAATGAGAGTAAGAATTTTTTCAATCTATTTTGTAGTTTTCTACTGGATAGTAAATGGTTGTCCCCAAACTCTTCATTCAAGGGAAGGCAGAGGGAATTCATTGAGGCAGGCCTGGTTAAATCCCAGGAATACATGTGTTGCTTCATGAAAAAAGGTATGAGTTTGGTAAAATATTAAAATACCAGACATTAAAAAACCAGGCACAAAAAGTAAGTAAAAAATTATTTTTAAAGTCACCTAACTTGAATTGGCTACTAAATAAACAATAGTTTGTTGCCCTTGTCTCTACTAAGGAAAATATTCTTCAGAAAAGAAATTAAAGATACTTGAAACTCCCTCGGCAATTATTGTATACTGAAAATGTTTTCAAGTAGGATGGAAAAACATACAGTGTAGCATTTGGCTTTACAGAGTCCACGCCCTCAAGGGATCTGGTACCACTATCAACCCCACTTCCTCACACCAAGTGCAGATCACAGCCCATCCATATTATGTGACTGATTCTGATTTGTGCCTTTACACATATCCTCAAGATTAGCTGAACTCTAGCCTTAACATATGTAGATAAGAGTTCAACATTTAAGCTGTTATTTCTTATTATCCATAGTAAATGCACTTAATATTCCTGAATTAAAAAACTTATTCCAGCTAAAAGATGAGGAACCACTTTAAATGAATTCAAATGAAGAAAGTGGTTTTTAAAATGAGGTGGTATAAGCTACACAAGTGTTTCCGGTGAAAAGGAACTTGCATGGGGGGAGTGGGGAGGGGAGGAGACAGAAACATGGCCAACTAGATGTCTTCCAATTTCCCATTCCATCTCTCATTATATGACAGCTTGGTGAAATACGGGCTGATAGAGCTTTCAGAGTGCATCTGTAGCTAGTAGAACTAAACGGATTAATGGATGTCACTTACGGGAACTGCCTCTTTGGCACTAGGTTTTATCCACAGCTAACTCCTATACTCAAACTTTAATCAATGAGAGAGAAAAGCAAAGATGGATTCTACTCATGAAGGATGATTTTAGTTAAGTTCAATGTTAAAAAGATCCTTTATTAATTACTGCCAAATAGAAGTTTATTTTAAAATTTGGGGGCGCAAGGTGGTACAGTAGATAGAGCACCGAATGGCCCTCGAATCAGAAGGCCTTGAGTTCAAATCTAGCCTCAGTCATCTACGGGCTTGTATGACCCCAGGAAAGTCACTTTCCAAAAATACAAAAAAGTGCATTCTACATTCTTATGTTAATAGCAGCAGCATTTCTTTATTGCTCTGAGAAGCAGTTAAAGCATAAAAAAAAGACAAATCAGCAGGAAATTAAAGGAAAGCTAGAACTATTTGAAGGCATTCAGCCAAAAACAAAAACAAAAAAAAACAACCAAAAAACCCTAGGCAAATAGTGCTACAGTTCAATTAAAGAAAACTCAAAAACCGAAAAACTACAGATTTAATTCCCACCTGCCACAGCTCCAAATGCTAAAGATCCACTCATTTGCAGAGCCTGTTGTGCTGCTGGAGGAATCTGTAAGCCTGTACCTGTAAAACAAGCAGTAGAAAATATTTACATTAAAGTTATCTTAAAAACTTTGCTGTGGAGCTGCTATTACCTCATGAGGAAACAAGGATTTTATTGACTTAACCAAGGTCTGTCTTGATTACAATTAGAATATTCTTTCCATTACAGCAATCACTTCTCAATGAAAAGTCCAAAGTACATAGCAACAAGGGGAGGTAACAATATATTACTGTGATATTCCATTAAGTTACAGCCTTAAATTTATTCATTCATGGCCTAGCTTATAATGAAAGATATAATAATTTTTTGAAACAATCTATGCCATTTTCCCATAAGTTAACAGTCTGTCAGTCTTGAAGAGCCATGTTTTATATGCTTTAGTTTCCTGTAATAGTTCCCAGAACACAGCAAATGCCAGTAAATGCTTGCTTACTAACAGGTGATGTTCCTAATATTTGATGATGATTCCACAATAAGAAAAAATTCTATACTCTTTCAGATCCTTGCAAGAGAAACTTACCTTCTGCAAGTCTTGCCATCAACTGGAGACGACCAGTTGTTCCCAAGTCAATCCCAGTTCGTTCCAGCTCATCACTATCCAAAAACGAACTGGCACTGGAAGCATCAGTACGTTCAGTAACATGACCAACTTTCATAGGCCTGCCTGCCAATTCAAATCCATTCAGTTGTTCCAATGCCTTTTTGGCACATTCTGAATCTGAAAACTACAGAATTAAAATTGTTTTGTAAATTAATCTCTGTATTTAAGTAGATAGGATGTTCAAAGCATGTACATAAAATAATAGTATAAGTTGCTAATTTTTTTTGGAAAAGCATTTAAATTTATGATGTATTTGCCTTGAGGGAATGTATATTAAATGGGATCTCTGATCCCAAATTTTAACAACTCTCAAGAAAACTGAGCATCACATCCTTTTGGAAAAGAGAAAAGAAAACTCTGCAAAGGGACATAGCCCAATCCAGAATTCTCCGCCACAGATGACAGCCTCTTCTCTTGTGGAGGCACAGGATCAGGCCTCATATAATAAACCTACTGAGCCCCACTTTATCTCACAGGCATGCTTGGGGGGAAAAGTATGCCAACCAACCAAGTATTTCTTAATTCTTTTTCAATGTATTAAGACAACTCATCAAAGGAAATCCTAACAACGTATCTTTTGGTAAATTTCCCCCTTATTCTGGGTTTTATTTCTTAGTGGCTTTCCACGCACTGAAATTCAATCTAACAAATATATAGTAAATGCTTACTATTTGCGAGGTACTGTACTGAGGCTGGAACATACAGATCATGAAGCAGAGTAATATGAAATCAGGCTTAAAAGGCTGGTTGGAAAAGTTAGGAGGCTATTATGATAGTTCCAAGAGAGGGGATAAGGACCTGACTAGAATGGTGGCGGGCTATGGGAGTGGAAAGAAATGGAAAGCTGTGAAATGCTACAGAAATAGAATCAATTGAACTTGGCAATTTATTAGATAATTGTGTTAAGGAACTAGGGGAGAAGAAAGCATTAAGGATGACACTGAGGTTAGGAATTCAGGTGATTGGGAGTACAGTGAAACCACCAATAAAAACAAGTTTGGAAGAGGTGCTTGGGAGTGGGGAAGTGTATATGATGCTTATTGCTATTTGGAGCATGTTGAATTTAAGATACCAGCAACACATCCCAGTAAAAATGTCTACCAGGCAGCTGGCAACATGAAAGTAGGATTTTGATGAGATAGCAGAACTAGATATATAGATTTGGGAGTCATCTACAGCAAAATAACTGAACCCATGGGACAGATGAGACCACCAAGGGAAACCGTGTAGAGATCACCATGAGAGTATACAAGTAAAATCTCCTTATATTCAACTCCACAAAACATCCAAATTCTTTTGTCGTATTGGAATTTTGTTAGAACTGAATCACATTTCTAGCCTGCAGGACCTAGAGAAAAAAAAAATGAGTTGACACCCAGCCTCAGTATATCTCAATGGTTTAAAAAAAAAAAAGCAAACTGCAATTGTAAGAATGGAATTTAACTGGGAAAGAGGAGTGTTGTCACACATACAAAACCACTTTTTCTGCCTAACATCTTTTTCATCAGTGGATGAGTTAGGTAGATTGTTTCCTATGTTTTAGGAATTTGAAATGATTATCACAAGTGGAATTCCTATTGACCATACATACTTGTCTCTAAAACAACCAATACCAAAAATGTAATGTATAGACTAAATTTGTAGAATGATGGCACATATGTGAAATGTATTCACAAATTCACGGAATATTAAACATTCAAATCTATTTAAATAAAATGTTCTTCTTTAGCTGATGTACAGAAGCGTAAAGTACACTTCTATAAAAATCCTCTAACACATTAAAAGGTCATTCAATTTTAGGCAAGCCAATTTACCTTTTTGGGCCTAAATTTTTTCATTTGCAAATGAAATACTGTTACAGAATAGGTCTATAAGCTAATTATCAATGAAAATTGTGTAATCCCTAAAATCACCTAAGGATAATCAAATCTAAGTTCACACATTTTATTTGGGGGGCAGGAGGAATAGATTAAGGCATTTTGTAAATTCCCATCACAGTATTATTAATGAAATTATGTGTGTATACAAGTCATGTTTCGTTATGTATGACACTTTATTTTCAGTTAGGGTGCTGCAGGCAGTCAATGTAGTAAATCTTTTCCCTGGCCATGGAGCAATTATTTCCAGAAATAAAAATAACTGAGATTGAAAAAAGCAAATAAAATGTTCACTCAAAATCAGATTTCAATTCAGGAAAACTGGATTGAATTTCAAGATAGGGTTGATGAATATACAGTTTCCTAAGTAAATGAAAAAACAAAAAACAAAAAACAAAAAAAAAAAAACAAATCAAAATTGTAAGAAGAATGTTTGAAACCAGAAATCATGGATTTAGAGTAGGAAAGGGACCAGAGAGACAATTTGTTCAACACACTCCTTTTACAGATAAAGAAAATGAAGACCAAGGAGGTCACAGTACTTCTCCAAGGTTACCCACTTATCAAGTGGAAAAGTCAGGGTTCAAGTTCAGATCCTGTTTCCAAATCCACCATTTTTTCCACTGTACCAAAATAAAAGACCTTTATATAAGTGCTTCTGAAGACGACTAATATGCTAAAATCTAAGAGGCCAAGAACTGAACTAAACTTTGTCTATAAAAGCCTAAAATGAACTCTACACACTAAGTTTTTGTATTCTTTGCAATCATTTCTATTTATTATAATGCACCAATATATTCCCAAATAGCAATTCAATTCAATAAGCATTTATTAAGTCTACTATCAACAAATTTACAAGAATTTACTAAAAGTTTATGTACAGACAGTGGGCTAAGCACCAGTAACAACATAAAGACAAAAACAGTTTATAATCCTTTAAATATTTTTGAGAAGAAACAAAATTATTTTCTAAAATTTCAACTTAAACACTAGAAATTATTAAAGTATTAAACATTCAGATGGGATTTCCCCTACTACAAACTGATCAGTAATCAGGCTTCACTATAAAATAAGACATCAATTTTAGACCCTGACATTGGCTAGTAATGGAACAATCATAACTTACTGTAATAAATCCATATCCCTTAGATCGACCAGTTTCACTATCCATCATCAGCTGAATGCTTTCAATCTGAAATTGGATCAATTAACATGACAAAAATTAGTTAAGAAGTCAATAAAAATTTGTGTAATACAGAGAATGAGGCTAATAATAAAAACTTTAAAGTTTTTTAAAGAGGCATCCATGTTTACACCAAATTCTAGAAATTTCTAACACAGAGCCAAGTCTTTTCTATCAAAATATATAAGGGGCTAACCCAAATTTATAAAATAAGAACCACCCCCAATTGATAAGTGATCAAAGCATTTCTGACAGTTCTCAAAGGCAGTTTTCAGAAGAAAAAAAAATCAAAGCTATTGTCACATAAAAATGCTTTAAATAACAGATAAATTTGAATTAAAAATGTGTTGCAGGAAATGACAAAGGGGTGGTTTCAGAAAAAACCTGTGTTACCCTGTAATACAAAGGGAAGTGAGCAGAACCAGTAGAACACTGTACTTAACAGCAACACTTAGACTTAACTACTCTAAGACAATTCCAAAGTACTGATGAAAAACATTATCCACATACAAGGAAAACTGATGAATGCCGAGTGCTGACTGAAGCATATATATTTTTTAAATTTTATTTTTCTTGCTTCCCCTACTCCTTTTGCAATGTAGATACTAACATGAAAATATTTTTTGTATTACTGCATAAATAATGGGTATCATACTGCTTGCTTTCTCAATGAGTGCAAAGGAACTAAAGGGAAAGAATTTGGAACTCAAAATAAAAAAAAAAAGTTAAAAGGACTTTCCATAGACAGTGCCATAATTATTTTCTCTTCTGTGAGACCATTAACATTTCAACTTAAATTATTAAATCTTAAAGTCAGGAGATTTACAACAGGTTTTTGGGATAAAGGGCTCAGATAAGTTTATTCACTTTACATTAGAAGGACTAAGAATTTGCAAAAGAACTCACCCTGCCAAAGGGCTCAAAGATTCCACGAAGCATATCTTCGGTTATGTTAAAGTGTAATGATCCTACATAAAGCCTCATGGGTCCAGCACTTCCTTTCTGTAGGTTATTTGCCATTGCTGCTGCTCTATTCTTTTCTGCCTACATACAAAGGAAAATTGACCATTAACAAGCATTATAGGCAAAACATAGCAAAATTGAACATTTTCTGATGTATTTCAAGGTAAGATGATTCCAAAAATTTTAAGTGTTACTTTCTCAATCATATTCATGCCCATTTATCTAAATGTTATTTGGCTAAGAACCCACTATACACAAGGAAGTCAAAGTTAACTAACGACATTATTTTGTCAAAAAATGTTGAACACACAGTCAAATATATCTAAATCAAATGAGACATTTGTAAATCTCTTAGCACAGTGCTTCATTCATAGGAAGTACTACATAAAAGTTTATTCCTTTCATTATCTCTTCCCTAAATTATCATCCAAAAAAGAACTTATAAGATAACCTTCAACTTTTAGTTTTGTCATGGATGACCTTAAATACCAGACAGTCATTTATAAAGTACATTCATATTATTTTGAAATAGTATAAGTTCACTGTATTAAAACAGATTTTTAGGCAAAATAGAAATTAGCAACTTGCCTTGATTTCACTGTCATTCTTTTTAAATAAAAGATGGACAAAAAAAAGCCAGTGTTTTAATCTATTAAATAAGTTGCACACAAAAGGTCAAAAATAATAGCATTAAATTCTCTACAAACTGACCACTCCACAAGCATGTGACAGTTAAAAAAAAACCAACCATATACTGTGTTCAAATGATGGATGCCATTTTTTTGGATGAATTAGTTAAGCTAACATTGACATTAAATTTATCATCATGGTAAACAAAGGTAGTGGCAGGGAAAAAACTGTAAATGAACTGTATCAAGATAAAAAGGGAATTAACTCTCCTAATAAAAATTCCCTAACTAGGAGAAAATGAAATTACCTGTGAGGCCTGTACAATGATAGGCACTCCTAAGACACGCTGGCCAGTTAATCCTATTGCTAGAGGCACTGAGCTAACATCAACAAACTCTACATAAGCAATTCCTTTGGATCTTCTGGAATTTCTATCAGAAATCATTCTTACATCACGGACCTATAACAAAAACAGGTAGAAAAATAAATTTTATAAAACTAGAACACTGGAGTTAGCATTAATTCTATACTTTTACATTTGGAAAGAGAACTATATCTCATCTTCTATTTTAGAAGAAATACTATATTTAACATGCAAATATCCCCAGTTTATTTTTGACAGTAACAATGGGGCCTAGGGCAGACTCAAATTATCAATTAGTTCTTACTCACTTATTAATACAGTGCATAGTACTAGCCAAATGTTTGTTGATTTATCACAAAGGCCTATTTTCATGTCTTAACAGTGAAGTCATATGAACAAGGTAAGCCTATGAAACCATTCTCATATATTTTTAAAGAAAATGTTAAGAACCCCCAGTTTTAAAACATTATTTACATGGAAAGACAAAACATTAATATTTTGTTTCCTAAGAATCAAGTGTCTGCCCAATTCTTGTTTAAAATCTTCAACCTCTTAGTCACGAACACAAAATTCATTTATAAACTCAAAAATTTCCAATAATGTCTAACCTTTTCCATCTTCCAGTTACTGAATATTTTTGGTGTGTCAGTTTGGCGCCATTAATCCTGAGGTTACATTATAGATCTAAACTCCTCATTTTACATGAGAAAAATCAAGCTCGGCAAAGTAAGGCTACTTGCCAAAAATCAGAAAACAATAAATGGCAGTTAGGATCTGAACCTAAGCTCTGACTCCAAATCATGTGTTTCTTTTTCTATGGATTATAATGGAAAAAAATATGGTTTTCAATCACAATAAAATAACTTCGACATTCTGAACATTACATTACTAGCTGACCTGAAATTTATTAAAATATTTCTCTTCCTTCCCATTCTCCTCCCCTCCACCATTTTCCCCTCCTAGACTTATCCTTGCTACTACCAATTTGTAATAAACAAGATAATTACCTTTCCTACAGTAGAAAAAAACTCCTCCAAATCTCTTGGTCTAATTCTTGCTGCCAGTTGCATGCAGAACACAGTCCTAGCATCTCTCTCCTCTGGAGTAAGGTTGTCAATAGGTTCCCTGAAGAGAGAAACTAAATTAATACTCGCTTAAATTCTCTAATCACAAAGTTAATAGAATTTTAGAGATGTGAAGAAAATGACCTTTAAGATAATTCTTAATAGTCTAATTCACTCAATTATAAGAGGCCTAAGTGGTGAAATAATTTGTCCAAATTAGAAGCAAAATCAGGACTATAATTCAAACTCCAGTGCTTTTTCCACTAAACCACACTGCCTATTTCAGAATAAACTGGGAATTAGAATTTCTTTATGCCTGGAAAGTATCTCTACAAAGATATCAGTTGCTCAAATCAAATTCCATGACAAGAAGACCTTCCTAATTTTTCAGTATCATGTGGGGAGTACAGCAGCTTTCATTCCTATACAGCCTCCTAAGGGAGAGTCATCCCAGTGCACCTTCCCAAATACTATCAATATAAGCTGCAAGCTTGTTAATACAGTTAAAATGTGTTAGTGTTGAGGCATGCGGTGAAAACCCTTAGATTTCACAATATCTAATTAGAAGCTCAAGGTTTCTTCTACTACCCACTTCACTAAACTGACATTACAATGACATTCTGAAAATGGGCAAACTCTAATTTTATAACTAAAGTTCTCTGAAGAATAAACAGAGGATGAGGGAGAAGAGCACTATTTCTTTAAAGAAACCCCTAAAGAACCAAAGCAAATAACATAATGTGTATCTCTCTAGAATTAAGATGAACATTCTGTCATGGATTAAATAACTGCCATTTATACAAGAAGTGATATTTGGGAATAAATGGGCATTTCTCTACACTGATAGGGAGTCCTCTTTTCAAGGACACTGTAGTATTAAGAAGTATACCAAGTTTGAGAATTATACTAAACTTTTTTAGATGGTTGGCCTAAGCTGAAAAAAGCATTATGAGCTGTTCAAATGGAAAAAGTATAGGAGAGGAATGGTTAAAATAAGACTTAGCTGTCTACAAATGAAAAATCTCAAGAGTCACTGAAAGCATGTTTCCTTGAAATTAGCAGCCATATGTACTCTGGTGACTAAAAGGGCCAACAAAATACCAGGCATCAAGAATCACACTGCAAACAAAGCAAAAAACATGAATGCCTGACCTTTTATAAAATCAGTCCATGTCCACTATCTACCCCTGAAATGCTATTTTTAAGTGCATAAATGTAATTCTGCTAACTGCATCTCAAACCAAACAAAAGTACTGGCAGAGCTGGAGAAATTCCAGAGACTAACAGGATAGGATACAGGGATTAGAGCAATTTCTTTATGTAAATTAACTAAAATTGATCTGACCATGAGGGGTATAATAGGATAAAAGCTTTTCTGGCAAATCCAGAATTATATAGTATACATTTAAATTTGAGTAGTTTAAAATAAAGTACTACTTTACATAATGAAAAAAAACTTTTGTAACTTGTTACTATACAAGTCATAGTGTGACTGTAAATCCCAATAAGGGCATGGATTTCATGGATGATAAATGCCTAACAGATTTCTCAGTGAAGCAAAGAAAATTATGTGGAATTTTTTTCAGGGTGGAAGGGTATGGGGAAAGAGAATATAGTAAGTTTAACCTTCTGAGGATGTCATGGACGGACAGAACACTAGGTTGAATGGACAGTTGGTCTGATGAAGTCTGATACTTCTTATTTTACAGCAGCAAAGAATCAATTAGGAAAATATCAAGTCTAGGAAAACAAATGAGTGGTCTGACTCTCTCTCCTGTGTCACATATTAAACTAGATGCAATAATAATTTGAACTTAAATAATTTTCACAATATTGAATTAACACACACCAATAGCAGTGCTATTGTTATGGGGACTTGTAGTTCATTAAAACATTAAAAGGAAAAGTTCTGTTTTAGATACACCATTAGCACAGTATAATTTTGGCCCTTTTTAGTGCATAATTATTTTTATAAAGGGAAAAATGAAAGCTGTCAAGAACTTGCTGGGATTTTGGGTATCAGTAAATATGGGCTATAGGAATAAACTTGCAAAATCAGCAAGGTATTATGCGTATACCAAATTACTAAACAGTTAAGTTTTTCAGTAGCATAAATTGTCTAAGTTTTAGTAAAGCTGAAAGCTTGTGAGAAGATAAGAAATAGGGACAACAGCTACCTCACAGGGCTCTTGTCTTTTCTGAATGGACTTTTGCTTCTTGAACGGCGTCTGCTGTAAAGTTAAAAGTTTCAGAAGTTACCCAAACGAGAACACCACACTAGTTACTTGAAAACAATTTTTTAACAATTCATAAGTATATTTAAAAACCTTAATTTGATGCTATGAGGCAACCCAATCTTTCCACGGATGGCACTGTTAAATTTTGGTCCGGAGCTATAAAGAAAAACACAAAGTTATACTAGTTGCAGATTGATGGCCTTGCTTTGTTTTCAAGTACTACTAAACAGATTTAATAATACACCACAATGTTTAATCACCAATTTATGCATGTCCACCTTTCTCCATTCTGGGGGGGGGGAGAAACATGGAAAATGAAAATAGTTTTGGAAAAAATAGTTATAACCCATAGTTATAAGCAGCCCAGAAATCTTTGCAACCTCTAGGGCAGTGTTCTTAATCTTTTTTACGTAAAGGATCCTTTTGGCAGTCATGAAACCTGTGGGACCCCTCCTCAGAATGTTTTTAAGTGCCTAAAATAGAGCACAAAGGAACCTAATTATCTTGAAAGGTATTAAAAACAAGCCCACAGATTCAAGTTAAGAACCTTTGCTATTAGGGGATCATTTCTAGTATTCTGTGCTACAGAATTATACAATATCACTAATTTTTAAGAAAATGTTTTGTATTGCTCTCCTAACTCTAGTTTTTATTCAAGAAAATTTTCAATTCCTGGAAGAGGTACTTTCATGGAGATTACACTGCACTTTTATTTTCAGGATAGCAGTTTGGATTCACTTAAAAAAAAAATAAAGGCCTTTATCGTGAAAGAATAACAAAGTGGTATGTTTGAGCTGCCTTTAGCTTAGAGTAACTTACTTTTCCTTTTACAAAAAATAAATCTGCTATGTATCAAAATTAACTATGGGTTAGTTAAAAGATCCTTTAAATCTTAGCATCTAATTCATTATGTCTCACCTATAAATGCTGCATGTTTACAAAATTACAAATATCCTTTAGTCAAGAGATAAATAACCACCTGTTTTTCAGGGCTGGGTGGTGATAGTGGAATCAGACCCATAAAGTTCTATTATTTGTCCTTTCTACTTTAATAACATACCATCTATGAAAAGTAAGTTATACAATCAAGATGGTTAAATCTCAGATGATAGATTTATTTTGTAGATTTTCAATTCCTCTACAATGTTCAATCACTACAATGTAAAGCAAAATGAAGCAAATTAGTGGTATTTTAAATTATAATAGCTCTGCCTGATTAGTTTAATGTCAACTTTTGCTAAGTTATACGGATTTCTTATAATATTAGGAAAACAGAAGAAATAATTTTTGTTATGTATACAAAATAAAAATATCTGTTAAAATATGCCATTAGATATAAGCAGTAATACATATTGAACAAAAGTTTATTCAATCACTCTTATCCTCTTATGCTCTTAGGAAAGTCACTAAATAAAATGCTGAAGTTAAAAAAGCATGTATTGGCAGAACCTTGTTTTTTCATAGCAATGACACTGCCCCCTTTCACAAGTGGCTTATATTGTAAATCGTTACTTTTCGGCCTAAATCTACTATTTTTATAGAATTTATTGGGTCCACAGATACCAATCCTTAAATTCTACAAAGACTGAAACATAAGTCCAGAGAGATCACGTGATGTCTTGCAAGGGAGATTCATAGAGATAATATAGAGCCAGATCTAGATTTTATGGGCTCTTGATTTTCAGTTTTGTGTTATGAGTTATAATATATTGTTATTATGGTGGTTATCCATTTGGGTTTTACCTATTTTAATTGCCTTAATGTCTCTTATTTTCCCAATGTGACCAGAACATTTCTATTACAGTAAACACTGAAGATGAGTCAACAAATCAGTTTTTATTTTGACCATTCTGTTCCCAGAAAAATGATTTGGCTTTAAACTTTTGATTCATATCCTCATATAACATCAAATATGGCATTATATTCAAATTGCTATATCATTATCAGGCAACATACAATAGGAAACAGCTTATTCAAGCTGTGTGTAGAAAAGGATACCCTAAAATCCTTTCAGATTAAAAAATACTGCTTAGAAAAAGTCCTGTCATTTGCTACATCTATTCCTGCAATTTTTTTTCTTGGTTTGAAACCGCAATGATGTCTATTCAATAACTTGGTACATCATACATAAATAGCACTTTGAGTCCACTGTCAATAGCTTAGTAGGTATATCATGTAAACAAAAACATAGCTTATAATGCTATTGTTTAACTGAACTTGAGGTTTTTTTTAGGGGGATTGGAAAGATTGGATCTATTTGATCTTGCTCAGCCTAGAAGTATGGCAACCAGTCATAGGCCCTTAATTACAACTGAACAGTACAGAAGCTTTGACCCATTTGCTTCACTTCTGATTTGACCCTCTTTAGGTAGCCTATTTAGTGGGCTCTCTTACCTCTGGATATGCGTAACATTTAGTAAAGACTCCCAGTTAGTTTAGTTCTGCTGTGATTCAGAACTCCCAAATTCATGTGATCCACCAACTTCACCCATCCTCCATGAAATGAATCACCACATCTAGCTAAGTTTCTGGGTTTTCATTTCACTACTTTCAGCTTTTGAATGTCATTAATCCTATTTGCCTTTAAGAATTTGGTAGGATCCCTCAAATTCAAAGATATATCTTTCATTTATCAAACTATTTTTAATAACCTGAATTTCAAAGAATTACACTAAGTAAAAGAATGATTCCAGAAAATGATGCCAGACTATAAAATTAATATGCATTACATACTAGGGACTTCGATAGCGGCCTCTGAACCGGCGTTCTCTACTTCTAGAACGACTTCGTCTTCGTTCTTTGCTTCGGCTACGTTTCCGTTCACGGCTTTTGCTCTTTTTCCTTTCCCGGTCTCGGCTTCGTTTCCGTTCCTTACTTTTGCTCCTCTTTCGGTCATGACTTCGACTTCTACTCTTGCTTTTTTTTCTCCTGCAAATAAAAGATTACATTTATTTTGCATATTTAAAATGTCTTTATTGCCCTTTCTTTCGTATCACTTCACTTTTATTTTAAAATTTTTCTTTGCTATAAATCACTATTACATACCAAGACATTTAAGAAAAATAAACCTTAAAAAAAATTTTCCCAAATGGAAAACAACATTCTTTCCAAACCCCACTTCTACTATACAAAACAGTGGCATTAATAGTTGGCATTAAATGAATCCTTATACACCTAGACTAATGACAGAAGAATGGAGGTCTTTAAAGTAGCAGAGAAAATCAAGTTCTTGCTTCAAGTCTCTAGTTGGTATGGTCAATTCATATTCTAGAATAGGTTCAAAAATGAATTTATCTAGTCAAATTTAAAACAACCCCATATATAATTAGTGAACTTGACCTGCTATAACAAGAAATACATTATCAAAATTAGCAACTAAAATTAAGAATGCAATTTAATCATTATTAGATAAATACAAAACACTCCACACTAAATATTGCCCTACATTTAATCTCACTCAACTTTAGGATTTAACTGTCTTTTCTTTAAGATATGGGGGGAAAAGGTCCATAATTAAACTGATTTTCAGTTTGCTTTGAGGATAACAAGCAACTTTGAACAATCTTCGTAGTATTTTGCAAATCTCCTGATGCGTAATAAAGTAATTTTAACTGACATCCCTAATTTTCTGGATTTAGTTAATTGTTACATAGGAGAATGTGTACTGAATTTATATTTTCTCATGTTCACATCTTGGATGACCAAGACAGGAAATGGTTAAATTCAGCCTAATTGGCCTGATAGGCAATTCAGGATCCAATTTAAGTAGATTCTCAGTGAAATAAAGTAATACTTTTAATATCACAAAAAACTGCAAACCTATTATATATACTGCCCTTTCCTTCTATAAACTACTCATATGCACAACCTAGTTAATTTACAGAATGAAGCATCCGTATTCCTCCCTAACCCACCCAAATCAAATGCCTAAATATAAGATATCCTTTCAACCTCATTTTATTAAGAAAAAAAAAAGAAAAAGATTTTTTCCCTTCTAAAGAAAGTTATGTAGTGGCTGAAAGTTCAGGCATTCACCACTAACGACATATTCTAGGCCCTTGTGTTATTTTGAAATGTAAACACATGAAGAATTTAAATGCAATAAGTAGCATAGGAGCAATTACAATCTGCCTCAGAGATCCTGGAAGCAGGTCATCTGGGAATGTATTGAAAATAGAAAACAAAGACACCCACCTTCTGGAATCTTGAAACCCACACTCCAATCACAAGGAGATGTAGAGCTTTCCAAGGAGGCAGAAACTTTGTCTAAAATTTCAAGATAATCCACCTGACTGTCAGAAATTTATATGCTAGTAGCACATGTCAGAAAATTAGGCTACACTCATTACTTATATAGACGTCATCATAGTAATGCCCCAAATGGCAATAGATAACATTCCAACTTTGTTGTCTGGAAAACCTGACACTGTTACCATACAGGTTACTTAAGGGTGGTGAGAGTCAGAGTCAAAATATTTTTACTCAACAGGTAGGGCAGTCAACTAAAAATAAATAAAGACATACCCCACCAATACCATCTAGGTTTAGACGAAGGAATCTACTCACTGGTATCAGGCCATTAAAGAGCAAAACTAAGTGAACAACCTCTTTATTTACTTATCATTGGCCCCAAGACCAATTCAAAGAAGTTTTGCTACATCTGCAATAGCTGCTTCAAAAGGTTCTTGTCTTCACAGCAGCTCCAGTCAGGTAAAAGGATGCATGACTACAATAGTAACATGCTATACCAATACTCAACTGAATTATTTGAATAAAAGCTTAAGTATTTAAGTATTTTCTTCAGAAAACTAAAACAGATTGAAATTAAAATCTACATAACAGGACAGATCTGGTTAAGTAAAATTCCAAGACAATGCTCAAATTCTTCTTTTAATTCCGTTCAGTCTTTTAAAGTGGGCCGCTTACTGTAATAAGTTTTTGTTGAGTAACATCTGTTATAATGTATTAAAACTTGTACTTGAGTTTGCCTTATTCCATATGTAGATGGAAATCTCAATTTTAAATGTAATGCATCTGAAGGGATTCTAAGGAAGCGGAATCATGTTTTTGTTCAAATTTTGTAGAATATCTACACCAAGTTAGCCAAAAATATTCATTTTGTTATCTTCTTCGTACTACCCCTTTAGTATCTTATCAAATGTTTGTATATGCATTTTGCATGAAACTGGCTCCACTGGCTGTGAATGCATTAACCATACTAATCAAATCAACTAAATATACTGATGTAAAGATGTCCTATGATGTTTTGGGCTCTATATTTTGCATGACATTAAATATTTTAAGAGTTAAAAAACCTTTTCTTATTTAACAATATTTTTTACATGATGCATCTATTTGAATATAAGCTCCTTGGGTTGAGACTTGGTTTTTACCTTCTCATTTGCATAGAATATATTAGGTGCTTTATTTTTGTTAAACTGCTTTTGATAAACTTAAAGTTATTTTTTAGAGTGAATTATTCAATTATATTCACTTAAAACCCCAAACTTGCATGTGTTTTCTTCCCCAGCGATATTACTGGCATCAACCTTGGTCAAAAATATCAGATTGAACTGCCTTATAATCAGTAATTCAATGCCTTGGTTATCCCAAATATTCATTTTATAGTTCAAATTGCTTTCCTAAAAGACTGGGAAGTGAAACAAGTATGTATTTGGTCAAATGGCATTATTATCTGTTATTATCTATGTCTGTTATTATCTGAACTAGACTGGAATAGAGTGTCTGGAAAAATGGGCAAGTTGCTTTTATACCAATATACCCCAAGCATAGAACTTAAGTGAGCTTCCTTGGTTTCTTATTTACAAGCTTTTACAGTAGGGGTAGCAATGTCAGAATAATGGATTCCTGTGATTAGTCATCCATAATGATTATCTGCATCAGAAACCTTTGATACCATATAATTTTTGTATAGAAATATTTTATAAACCTTTAAAGAAATAATCCCACTCCATTTTTCTCATTTAAAACCAACCCATATTAAATGAAATTGTCTACTTGTCTTCTACACAAGTCTACAAGGTTCTTTTCTGTTATCTGAGATACATGAAGCCACTCTAATAATAACAGTTCTACCATTTCATTTAATTCACTGGAGTCAAGGTATAAAACAGTGATAAATAATGTATGACTAAGTTTGAAATCAAGATGAACAAGGTTTACACCTAAATCCAAAGAGATGCCAGTAACGGAATACTTGGTGACACTGGGAACATATAGAAACATTTTTCCTTTAAAGAATTACTCTGCCCGCAACCACAGAAAGTTATTTCTTCATATCCATTTAGCATGTAGGTTGCTTTTCCTCTAACTGAAACATGATATTCAAGCACAAATTATTCTCATCCAATTACACTCTTGCCATTATTAGAAGGCCCAGAATAAGACCCTTCAAAGCACAATGGAACTATCTTTGAAACATCTGGTTACTCAATACATTCAGTAATGTGAAATGTAGTAAAACCCCACAAAGAAATTATCTGTTCCTAATGTCTCTTTGTGACAACTGCCTTCTAGAATCCCCAATCGAAATTATGAAAACGCAGCATATTCTCTGTAAATTACTCTCATCTTCCTAATTCAATAGGACTGCAATAGGTTTTGGGTATTATACAAAAATAAAATTTTCTGGTGTAGTATATCCAGATAATGATAATCTATTTTATTAATTAACACATCTTATCTATTTTATGGAAATTATATCTACCTACCTAACAGAGTTGTTGTAAGGATGCATGAGGTAGTGTATAGTGAAGAACTTTGAGCTCTTAGGAGGAAAAGAGCCAAAAAAAGAACCAAATAAGTATTTATAATCATTTTTTGCAATATGTACTATATGCGTCATGAATACAACAAAAATGTTCCACTATGACACATTTCAAACACTACCTGAAACATACAATTTACTGTTGATAAGACTTCTAAATAAAATCACAGTCATTAAGAACTTGAGGAAACTTCAAGAAATTATTTGCTACAACTTCCTTCAAACAGCTTAGACTACCTAAGTTTCTAAATGGAAGGGTGTGTGTCCAAAGCAAATTTAGTTTAGGTTTTTCATACACCCATGGAAAACAAGATACCTCAGGTGAAGAGACATAACTTGAAGAAAGGAGAAAATACATTAAAACCTTGTGTTGTGATTGCAAAAGAGAGCTGAGCAGCTTTAAATTATTTTTGGCTTCGACAGTAATATTATATGTATGATTTGGGGAAAGTTCTTTCAGTGCCCTAGTTTCTCCCATTAATTTCTTAAAGCATATTTTGCTCTTCCAAACAACTCAAAAAGATGTTATGTTGTGAAGATAACACAAGAGCAACAAAATATTTTTTTGAAAATAATTATAAAGACCATCAAGTAGTGAAATGTCATAAAGCTGCCTATTTAACTTCAGTTAATAACAAAACACAAAGTAGGTCAAGTTCTAAAATAGGCAAAAAAAGACCCAGAAGGAAAAATTTCCTAAGGCTCCAAGCAGATAAAAGACACTATCATAAGTTCTTGACTATTATCTTTAGGTTCCATGCTTTAAATAATATAGCTTATCCCCCCTGAATCCCTTCCAGAAACTTACTTCTTGCTACGCTCTTCATGGCCATTAGCACTGCTCAACTTGTTCTCATCCTAAGCAGGGTTGATAGAAGAACATCATGAGGACGAAGTGGAAACATTTCAAGTTGTCAAAGGGTAAAGGGAACAGGAATAAAAAAATACAAAACAATTTAAAAACTAATTACTTATTTATAGTTTAATTTGGAAAGCTATAAAAAAAATTTAGATGGGTATGTTTAACCACTTTGCTGTTTACATTTTAGACATACAATAAAATGCAAGAATAATGCTGTCCATATAAAACAATTTAAGCTTTAGGTATCTTTTACATAATTTAGATTATAAGTTATCCTATAGATTTATAGCGCTGAAGTGGTTAAATGTAATTTCTATAAAACATAAAGACTCATGTTTAAAGTTTTATTCCATGTACTATGTCCCTTTCATCAGTACCACGGCTACATTTCTGCCTAAGCCCCAAGTGGCCATGCTAGTAGCCAGCCACTATCGATTTCCTGTGACCGATGCCATTCCTGAGATCTTCGCCCATTTTCGTTGGAGGGTTGGGACTGTAAGAGCTTGATGCCACCTCTGTCACACATCTCGCCCTGAAGCAAACAGGGATTCACACTGCTTTAGTAATGTTGACTCCCAAGAACCCAAGAAAGTCATTAATAATCCACCAGTCCAGCCTAAACATTCCCTATTTCCATACCTGTTTTACATGGAAAAATATCCATGTCCAACTACTGGTAGCACAAAAATCTTAACATTACACATTAAGAAAGTAGCTCTTTTAAGATTCTATGTTATTACTTAAAATTAAGTATACAGTGTTTACAGCTAATAAATACTCATCCACAATTGGTACCACATGGTCGAGCTACATACTCCAAAACAAATAGCGGTTTTATTTTTTTAAATCATACCAGTTTTATTTTAATTTTATTTACACCAGTTGTACTAAGAGCATAACTGCTAACTTACAAAGTCTACAGTTTGTGAAACCAGTGATAATGCATGCATAGTTAACACTTTCACCACCATCTGGTGAAAGAACGACAAGACAGTATAGTTTTGCTGCCATAGAGAAATGGGTCAAAAACTAACTACTCTACATCATCCAAAACAGTTTTTTTTTTAAAAAAAATTTTGTGTGAAATATTATAGCAGGTCCTAATTAAAAGTTATTACAAAAGTCAGGACAGTACAAGTTTTAAAATAACACTATACTGTGATACTGCCTCTTTAATTTGCTAAGAAAGTTCTATTCAGGGATCCAAGAATTTATCATGTGCTTTTAACTTAGTAACTGATAGTAACCTGACCTGTTTTTAAGCTTTTACTATTACCAGTCATCTACACCAAAAAAAACAAGATAAAAATACAAATCTCACTCTTTACTTGAGTTGAGAAAACTTTCCTCATTAAAAGATTTACTTGCCACAGACTGGTAATAAGATTATTCTTGGACCCCTGCTATTTTCCCAAACCACTGCATTCACCTTCTTGCTATACCAAACTGGAGCTGGTAATTCTTAGTCGAGTCATTTTACCTAGGGGACCACGGTACAGCGATAAGTCACTCAATTACTACCTTATGATTGACAGTTCACACTGGAATCAAAGGTGAATTCATGGGAGTAGAGGTGAGATATCGTTAGGCAAGTCTACAAAGAGAGATAGATGGGCATTTATTCATCACGCTGAAGTGAAACTACTGCACAATATTATTACATCAATAGCATATATTTACTTTGTAAGTTACATGTAATGCATCTCGGATAAGATAAATCATGAGGGCTCCGGGGATGTTAGTTTACATTTCAGCAGTAGTTTCATGAATAATGCTAAATTAAGGAATTATGTAAAACCTCACCGACATGTTTTTCTCACCTTCTTATAAGGAGCCTCAAGCATTGCTTCTATATCAATATCGTCTGCCATTCTTTCAGAACACCTACAAAAAAAGCAACGGCGATTCATTAAGCCTGCATTTCACTCGATTGAGTTCGTTTCGTTATCAAACTCTGGAAACAGTTCTTTCCCAACATCGGAAGTATCCTCAAGTTGTTTAGTAACCTAGTTACTTAATAACGCACTTTAAAAGTCGGGCAACTGGGATGCCTCGGTCAAGCAAACTGCCTGGGACGAGAACACAGAGACGACTGACTGCCTCGCATGTCATAGATGCTTGGGGTGGGGGTGGGGTGGGTGGCCTACCTCACACTAGCCAGCCTACCTCACACAGGCCGAGGCCGAAGGCGGAACCGTGGGCACCCACAAGTGGTTCACCAGCTTTAAGTGGGGCACCCGGGGCCAGCCCTTGCCGCTTGCCATATTAGGGGCTGACGGAAACTCCCCTAGGAAGGGCGGGGGGCTCTGCCAGGGCCGCGCTCGCCCCGCGCCATGTTGAGAGGTCACGGCCACCCAGGCGCCCGAGCCTAGGCCTAGGGTTCCCGGAGGCGACCTGTCGACGTCCGCGCCGGGGCTTCCCGGCCTCAAGGCTAGGGTGCAGGCCCTAAAACTCCTCGCCAACCTGCCCGCAGGCGGCCGAAGGCGCGGTAGCTTCCCCTTCGGCCCCCGGCCTCCCCTTCAGCTCGCCGGCTCCTTCGGGGCCACCCCTCCCCCTCCCCCTTCCCCTTCGAGGCCACCCCGGCGGCTCGGCGCGGCCGGAGGGAATCCGAGTTCCCCGGGCCCCCGGGCGGGGCCGGATCCGTGCATGAAGGAAAAAAAGGCCGGCGAAACGGAGAGTTAAGAAAGCTATCGCCGAGACCGCTTACCTGTGCGGGCTCTCAGGCAAGTGCGGTGCTCGCGTCTCGGGGAGGCGCTGCCGCTGTGGCTGCCGCCGGGGCTACTGTTAAGCCGCTGCGGCCTGGGCCCAGGCCGCGGTCCGTCCCGCCCGCCCAGCCCGAGTTTCGGGCGCTGAGGGCGGCAGGGCCGGAGCGGATCTAAAAGAGAATAATGGGATTAGAAGAGCCCGCGCGGGTGAAGCAGGGCGGCGGCTTGCGGCAAATCGGTATCCAACCGTGCGACAGCGGCTGCAACTCCCTGAAATGGCGGCCGCTGCTCTCCCAGCACACACACTCGCGAACACACATATACACACACGCAAACACACACACAGACGGGGCCACACAGCGCCCCCAGCACGGGCTCTCGCGAGAAACTTCTCCGGCCACCGCGCTGACCCGACGAAACATCGCGAGACTCTACAGCGGCGGAGCTGCTGCTGCACAATCTCGCGCAAGAGTTGCGCCAGAGACGTGCCCCTCTCCTCCCTCCCCCGTCTCCTCCCCCTGGAAAGACGGCCTCGAAACCTTCCCTCCCACCCGCCCCATCCCAGGAGGGTGAAAATCTCGCGAGAAAGGAAAGGCGCGACAAGCAGAAAGTCCGTTGGCTAGGTTGCCGTCAGTCTTTTTTCGAGACCCCCCACGGCGAGCGGTGTTTTACCGCCGCGGGGCTCCGCCCAGCTTGGGGTGGGGGAGGGGGGAGCTCTTTCCCGGTCCGATCTCTTGCTCTCCACAGAAACTGTACGGCCGGAGCTCCCCGTGGTCTTAAGCTAAAAAGACCATTTTTCCCCCCGTGAGCCAGTGAAATCCCTGTGGGGATAAGAAGCAAGGCAGGAAGACTACTGGGAAAGGAGGACTGACGGGGGGTGGGGCGGGGAAGGGGGCGCGCGAGAGCCGGGAGGCGCGCCAGCGGCCTCTGCCCCGCTTAGCTTCGTCGCCGCCCCAGCCGGCTCCCCGGGGCTGCCATTGTCCCTGTCGAGGGCCCCTGGGGCTGGGCGGCGGCGCTCCTTGTGCGGCTCCGGAAGGAAGCTCCCCGGGCTCTTCGGACCTTCTGCGGAAGGAGAAAGGCCTCGGCGGCTTGGGCTCCACCTGTGCCCCGCCTCTCTCTCCGCTCCGCCCCGCTGCCCCATCCGCAGACTTTCCTCTGGCCAGTGTCTAAGCAGAAACTTAAAGAACACCTCTTTATGTATTTTTAGTTGCAAAGTAAATTTGGCTTCCCTCTTCAAAACAGACCGCCTCCTCCCAACGAGTCTGCAGTTCATATTTTGTGTGTTGTGTTGGAGGAGACTGGTGACTTTCTGTCAAGGTAATGCGGTCGGTACTGGCTTTATTGGAAGGAACCCCCTTCCCTCATTCCTCTTGCTGAGGAATCCGGCTCCTCCTCGGAAACGTCCCTCAGCTTTCTGGAGGAGAGGAGCGTAACAAGAGGGAAGACAGCTTTGGCTGACTGGGTGTTTCAAACCGGATGTCAGATATCTCAAACGAACAAAACTCTCTTTCCCGTAAACCCAAACTATCCATAACCTCAGCGTTTTCCTCCCTCATTGTTCGTTCCAAGGATCTAATTACTGCCTGATCTTGTACCTTCTACTTCTGCAGCATCTCCGAATGTTTGCGTCCTGAAATAGCCACCACCTCGTTCAGGCTCTCCTCAGTCGCCTCGATTTGATATGGCAATGGCCTTTTACTAAATACTGCCTCAGGTCCCAACCCAATCCCACGCAGCTAGCCATAAGGATCTTTCTGCATTTGACCATGGCACCGACCTACTCAGACTTCTGTGGTTCTTTTTTACCTCTGTGATTAACCTCTGGCTTTAAATACTGCATTTCTATGAAAAAGCCAAATTGTTCTCCCTGTGCCTTACGCTTATGTCACTCCTGGTTCTTGGCTATTTCAAGTTTGTAATAAATTCCCTTTTCACCTTCGCAGAATTCGACCCTTCCCTGTAGAATCATCTCAAGTTCTACAAAGCCTGTTCAATCAGTCCACAGCCATTAAGTGCTAACTACAGGCTAGGTATGCCACTAAGTACTGGAGGTGCTAGGTAAGGCAAAAATAGTCCAGGAGGCCCTGAGTTTACACAGATTGGTGAGACAGTCATATAAATACTTAAAGTCTTAACACCTACTTCATACAGAATAAGAGGTGTGGCTGAAATTGAGGGGAAGGGGATGGTGCGTTTAGAGTTAGGGGTGAGGCACGAAGAGTATGTATCAAGAAGGCCTCCTGCAGAAGGTGGTGTTCAAGCTGAATTTTGAAAGAAGCCAGAATGTCGAAGAGGCAGAGGTGAGGAAGGAGATCATTCCAGGAATGGAGAGTCAGCTAGTTCCAAGGCAAGAGATGAAATATTTGAATAAGTTAACTTTCATACTGCCATCTACTATTGCCAGGGTTCTCCCTCCCAAACTACGTTTGAATTTATTTTGCATTTATTCTGTGTATATCTGCATCTGTAATATATATGTATGTATGTATACATATATACACACATGTATGTATGTATACATACATATACACACACAAATATTTTCTCCCCTGAGAGTTGGAATTGTTTCTTTGTAGTTCACATTGCCTATCACAGTTTCTGCCACATATTTAATAAGTGCTATTTGATTGGCTGTCAACTTTCTCTTTTTTTCCCCCGAAATAGATGGATATAATTATAATCTAAGCAAGGACATCTGCTCACCTCATTTATTTAAATAAGGCATCTTAACTATTTATTTTACATATAATATAGGGTAAAGTTCCTTGCTCACAGCCACACAATTAGTAGTAAGTAGTAGAACTTAGTTTTGAACATGTTTTCTCTCACTCCAAATCCTGTACTCTTTTAACTATAGATCCTTTTCTGCAATTGTTAAGAACCAAGGTGACTCAGAATTGAGTCTTATGGTATTGGATTAATGTTATCTAGAGGAAGAAACAAGTTTTCTGATTATAGCCCTTTATATCACTTCTCAGTGTACCTAGAAGACCTTGGCAATTTGGAAAAATACTACATTGATGAATGTGCCCTAAACAAAGACCAAATAAAAGCCCCGAATCTAAGATGCTTCTTGCTTAATCCTTTGATTCTAAGTTTCAAAGGAAATAACATAAATCTAAACTTTTACTTTGTAAATCATTACTCTTTTTATATCACCTGGTATCTGTATCTCCAGTCTGTGCTTTCTTAAAGAGGTATTTAATCATGCAGTTGGGAGGCTTTTGGGGTAAGTGGAAGAATGTGAAGGTATGTTTTGTGGCCAACAGTCTAGGCTCCTTAAAGTAGGAGAAAGGGAACACATTACATTTTTAGAAACTTAGACATGGGAGATTTTACAGAATAAACTGGATGAGGCACACAGAGTCAAAAAAAATGTGATCTTTGGGGGGAACATGTTAAGACTGGACTTAAGCATTTGATTACAGAGCTTGTAGGGCCTTTGGTCACTGGTTACGTTAATTAGAATAGGATCTTTCCTATTTCCTCACCCTGGAGATGGCATAACCCAGTTGAGTATCTCCCATCATCCTATTTTACCTTCTGAAGCAGTGTTCTTGCCTCTCTGTGGATGTGCCCCGTCCCCCCCCCTCCCCCAAATTGATTGAATGTCTTAGTGCTTGCCCTGGGTGCTGAAGTTGCTAGCTAGCAACTGGGAAGGAATAACAAGAGCTAGTACAGGAGAAAGTCATTAAAAAAAGGACATTTTCATCCTGACTTTATGATAACAATGACTCATGTTACATGCAAGTCATAATAAAAAGAAACCTGATAACTATCACACAACATATGGTCAACAATTTGTTTTTAATTAACCTTAATAAGAATCTATTGATAATGAATCTTAAGATGGCACAAATAATAACTGTTTCTATAATATTTGTAAACATCTCATGCCATGAGAGAAAAGTATTATCACTTTCATTTTGCACAGGAAACTGAGGCCTAGGCTTATTAAGGAATTATTCATTGCTAATGTGGCTAGTGAGTGTCTTAGGGCAGAATTGGAATTCAGGTTTTCCTTACTTTAGGTCCTTTCTCTATCCACTATACCACCAAGCTAAATAATTACTAAGTTTAGGAAGTGGGATTTGGATTCAAGGCTCTTCCAACTCTTAAGTCCAGCACTTTTTCCACAACACCATATATGAAACACTATAAAGCATTTCAAAGAAGAGTTCTCTCAGGGATTCTGAGCAACAAGAATGACATTCTCTGTGCTTAAGATTACTGACCTTACAAAATGAGAATCCTTTAACACAGCTCCGTTATGGAGGATGTATACAAGATCAGTGTCAATGGGAGAGTTAAGTACCTAGTAGAACTGATATTACAGTTGATACTGTAAGCTAGTAAGGGAGAAAAAATATCCTCAGGATACTGCTCACACTGGAGTCCTTTGAGGCAAAAGCAAAGTAACCTGACATACCTTCTCACCTTTCAAGGCAGCCATTCCACTTCTAGATAGCTCTGATGGTTGGAAAGATTTTTTTTTTCTTATATCAAGCACATTAAGAGGAACATTTAGGTCTGATGTAGGAAAAAAATTCCTAGTAATTAACTAGAACTGTCTACGGATGGGTTACTGGGAGGAGTAATGCATTGATTCAAGTTCTTTTAGCAAAGACTGCATGACCACTTGTTGGGTAAGACATGGAGGAGATAACTGTTTAGTTTGAGTCAGAAGATAACTATCTTTAAAAAAAAATGAGCCTCACTGATGCAGAGTAAAGAAAGCAGAATTAGGAAAACAATATACACAATGATGACAAAAATATAAACAGGAAGAACGAATGTAAATACAAAACAGCTCATATTATATGCAAGTCATAATAAAAAGAAACCCGATAACTATCACACAACATATGATCAAAACACTAATTATAGTGACCAAGCTTCTCACTAAAGAGGAAATGAGAAAATGTACTTCCTTTCCTTCTTTACAGAAGTGGAGAACTATGAGTGTGGATCATTGTATATACTGTCAGACTTGGTTAACGAATTGGTTAGTTTTGCTGAAATGCTCACTGCCCTCCTTTTCTAATTTTTGTTTCAAGAGATAGCTCTCTGGATTTATGGCAGGGACATATTAAAAATGAAGGAGATGCAAAAACAAGAGATCAATTTTTAAAAAGAAGATGGATCTTATAGAATCAATAACATTTAAGGACTTGAAAGAACCTTAGAGAACATGTTTTTCAATTCTTTTTATTAGGAACCCAAAGCTCAGAGAGTTAAAAGACAAAGGCTTATAAACTAAGTGATTGAGCTCTACTTAAGTATGTGAATAAAACATCAAACTTCAAATATAACATTTTACTATGCAGCAATTATAAGATCATTGTAAAATTAAGTTCATTGGCCTAGATATCTTCCTCTGAAGTTTGTATACAATTTGAATTTAATTTTCTATATTCATGTTGCTTTCCCCCACTAGTCTGTAGACTCCTTAGGCAAGAGACCATTTTGTCTTTGTATCCCTAGCTTTTGGTATCCAGTTCCTGAAATATAGTAGTGTTAGTAAATGTTAGTTGAACTGAATTAGAAACAAAAAATAAAATAATTTTTTTCAAGAAACATCTGGGTTTTAGTTCCAGTTTTGTCATTTACTAGCTGAATGGACATGTATAGATCAAAAAACTTCCCTGGGCTTCAATTTCCTCCTCTATAGAGTGGGGATGAGAATGATTGAAGCTTACTTCACAGGGTGTCAGGAAAGTTTTGCTTTGTAAAATGTAAAGGACTGTGGAGCTTTTAATTACCTTTTTGTGCACTATCGGTTCCGTCTCCTAATCCACATCCCTGGGCTGTGAGAACCTTCTGAAAGACTAAATGACTCTTGCCTTTGGGTGGCATCTCAACCACTGACTCAGAGTGACCTGTCAAAGTCAAACAAACCAAGAACCTGGCAGTATCTTAACACTCTATCCCCAAGTACCTTCAGTTACACTTTCAGATACAAATTGTATCTTGTACATAGGATGGTCCTAGCCTCTCATTTTACACCAGGAAGTCTCCAGCTCGCTAGCTGGTCAATCATAAGCCATCATAAACTTAACCTCTCTGTTTTCTCAGTTGTGAAACGGAGACGGTAAAGCCAGGAGCACCTTAACAAGACTGTATGCAAATAGCATTTTGTAAAGCTTGGAGCATATAAATTATGGTTCCAAGTACCTCGCAAATTTATTACGGGCGTGGAAGGAGATGTTGGTGCCCACACTTTTTAGCTGGGAGAACTGAGACTTAGTTGACCCAAACGGGGATAATCTCATTATCCACGACAGCGTTTTGAGCTAAGTCCACTTTACCAAGCGCTGTAGACTTTAGGGTTGCTGGGCTATCTTTCCGGCTCCAGCTGTCCGAATCGCGTGGTCTCCGATTCATGGATGCTTTTGCCAAACACACTTCACAGCGCTCTCTATCAGAGCCCATCGTTGGTTGTTTCAGGGCCTGACTTGTGTTTTTTTAGGACATCCACTTTGCAAATTCGGGGCGTCGAGTGGGATTCAGAACTGGGCTGGGAAGGAGGGTCTGGAGACCGTGCGGTCTCCATGGTAACTCCGGGAGTCGCCGATGCGGGTCTGGGGAAGGTGAGGCACCCAGCCGAGGAAAGTGAAGTGGGGGGAGAAAGGGGTCGGGGGCGGGGCTCCTTCGGAGGATCAGGCGCGTGGGCCGAAGGAGCTGCGTCACACCGTGGTGGCGGTGCTTGGGGTGTGGGGGAGGGAAGGGAGGAGCGGAGAAAACGAGGGGGGGGATGCTGGGCGCGCCCCTAGCGGATCACGTGACGCCGAGCACGCAGTCGCCTTCTGTCCGTTGGTCCTGGAGCGGCGCAGCCGGAGCGGGGCCGTGAGGTGAGCTCGCGGCGAGGTGGGGAGGCCCTGGCCGCCTGCGGCGTGGGGGCGGGGTGGGGGGCGAGCTCTGGAACTCTGGGCCCGAGGCTGCTCCGGCTTCCCCCTCCGCCCAGCCCCGCTGCCCACCCGCACCGCGGAGGCCGGGGGACTTCTGCCGGGAGCGTGGCGGGCGTGAGAGCGGCGCCCAATCTCCGGGGCGCCGGGGGGACTGACGGCGGGCTCGGCCAATCGGCGCCGCCCCGATGGGGGCTGGTGCGCGGCGCCGCGGGGAGCGGAGCGCGGAGCTGGCGGGCGGGGGGAGGGGGGCGACGTGAGCGGGGCCGCTTCCCTCCCGCGTCTGTTGTCTGCAGCTTGGGCTCGGGAAGATGTCCCCCGCCTTGGCTCCGCTCCGCCCCTTCGCGGGCAGTGCACCCCTCTTTGCTCCATGAGGGAGTGTGCCCCCCTTTACTCTTCCCCACGGGGGAGTGCACTCCCTTTACTTGTCTCGTGGGAGGAGTGTGCCCCCCTTTTGCTCGGTCCTTTTTCGAGCGGGGAAGTGCTTCCCCCCTTTTCTCTATTGGAGGAGTGCGCCCCCCCCTCCGCTCACCTCTTTCTCATAGAGGAAGTGCTTCCCTCTCTTTTCTAAGCTCTTTTCCGCACGGCGAAGTGCGCCTGCCCTTTTGCTTATCCCCTTTTCCTCAGAAGTGCCCCCTCTTTGCTTAGCACTTGCCCCTGGGGGGATGCATCCCCCTCTGTTTCTCAGGGCTTCCCCACGAGGGGTAAGTGTGCCTTTCCCCCTCCTCTTTGGGACTCCATCCCCCCCATTGCGTGGCCCCCGCCCCCAGGGGTTGGGGCAGTGAAGGCTCTCTCGCCCCCCATGACTCCCCGAGCGAAGCGGGGCCCTTTTCCGGCCTCCCCCCCGGAGCCGCGCCCGGTGTAGGCAGTTCAGATCGGCCCCAGCCTTGCCTCCCGCCCCGCAGCTCCGGACGGGGGCCGCCGGGACTGAGGGGACTGCCCCTGCGCTGGCGAGGCGGGCTGGAGCCCAGGACGAGCTGTTCTGCGGGCTCAGATCCCTTCGGACCTGGAGCGGTGGGAGTTGCGAAGAGCCCCTCTTCTCCCTACCCATCCCTGCTTCCTTTTGACCCGGGAATTCTACGAAATCTCAGATTCTCTGGCCCAGCATCTTGCATACTGGGCTCTTCTCCACGTGTCCTCTGCCCCTTCTCACCAGGAAGAAATCCCAGAAGTGCCATTTGGCGGCAGCTTTTCCACTTTCACCCCTGGACAACTTCGGGATAACATTTCATTCTACATCGGAGGAATATGAAGTATTTGCTATAAGGAGATTCCTTTGCCGTTTGCTGGTCGCTTTGCCTGCAACCTCCCTTTCCCAATTAAGATCCGACCTCTTCAGAGATGGTCAAAGCTTCCTGTATTTTAGTAAAATATTCTCCACCATTCTTAGTTTCTCCCCCACTTTGCCTGCTTTCTGCCCAATCTTATAAGAAACTCAGTATAAAAAACTTTAACCAGTATTTTCAGAATTAATATTCTGAAATGGCATATTAATAAAATGTGGGTTATATTTGCGTGTTGGCCATATAACAATAAATTATAATAAATTGAAATTTTAAATCAGATCATTTACATCATTAGGGAGGAGTGGTGTTATATTTTAGTTATTTCTGAAACGTGACTGATAAGGTATTATGTACGAAAAGTGCCTCTGGATTGATTCTGTCTCTGACTTAAATTTGTGGATTAAGCCATTTTGTATTTTTTCTCTATTAATGGGATGCTCTGGCCTTAAAGCACTTTACAAAGGCCACTTTTTTTTTTGTTAGATATTAGGTGGTAGAGATAAGGTATGATAGGAGTTAGCTATTGTTTTTTCTCCTTTTCTGACTTACCCACTTTTACTTAGTTCTAAAAAAATCAGTCAAAAGTTCTCAGTTTGCCATGAGTGCTGTCAAAATTGTAAAAGGTCTAAATACTTTCTTTTGTGTAATGAAGACGGTTCCAACACAAGTTATAATACAGTGACACTCTATCTCAATACATTTTATTATGTTAGTCAGTTAATAAAATTATTCTTTGTCACAAGTTACAAAAAATTTTTGTGTATTTTTATTTCTCTAATAGTAAATTTTGTGGAGGCCAGCATGTTGGGAATAATGAACTGTTTGGGGACTGTTTTTGATTTCTCAACATTCTTCTGTGGGGCATAGGACCATCACCCTTTCATGTTTGACCGATGCACAGGCAGCATTTCCCAGGAGGGTCTTCTGAATTTGTAAGAATTTGGCACAGAAATGAAGCCATTTGAAAAGAAAGGGAACTAGAAAGCTCTGTATTGAAGGGCATTTGATATATTAGCTTTCTAATGCTTTATAGGAAAGTGAAATTTCTTAAGAGACAGTGGCACCCTCCCTTGTTCATGAGAACTTGGAGTTCAGAATGAGAAAGAAAAATAACAGGGTCAAAACCTGAAAAAGGCACCTTAGAGATTGTCTAGTCTAACCCATTAATTTACTGGTGAGGAAATGGACCCAGAGAAAGAAAATAACATTGTGACAAGTTGTGTGTAATTTTATTGGAGAAATCTCTTACTTCTTCCTTTTCCTGCTTTCTACTACCTACTTTCTACTACTTCCCAGGATTCATTGTTGAAGATAATCTTATTCCATGGTCTTATCTCTGCAAAACTGCTCTTCTGGAGCAGCTTCTCTTCTCTGGACCATTAATTTGACATGAGGCTGAGATTAAAGCTGTAAGAATGGTGGAAATTACCTTCCTTGAGGATATGATCTTATTTTCTCTAACTAGTTAATGTGACCTGTGGCTTTTTACCCACTTATGCAATAGTCTTACCACTCTTAGTGACTTCCATCTCTTATCTGTTTTCTTGATCAGTCCATATCCGGCGTACTTTTTCTTTTCTCCATGTTCGCTGCCTATTGTCTATGTCGGAGCCTTGTAGTGCCCTACCTCCTCAATTAATTTATGTACTCTTATCAATTCAAAATTGCCTAAAATTTTCCAAGAAAACTTTTTCAGACACTTTACCAGATACTTAGATTTGCTTCACTTTGTTTAAACATTCACATATGGTATACGGGGTGTCCCAGTCATTTTAGTGGAGTTTCAAGCTACCAATGCAGTTAAAGCTTAAAAGTGCACTGAGATTTTTGGGATCCCCCCATATAACAGCATTACCTACCTTCGTTATTTGGACATGGAACACATAAGTACATCAATGAAATTTGAACTATTTTGCAGGAAAACATAAATGTTGATCCGAAGGCCTCCTGAGGTAAAAGGAAGGTTGTGAAATTTTATAGTAAAATAAAGACTATTAAGCTTATTTTAATGCCAGAAATATTTGCAGCATTAGAAGTTTTGATTCATTGAACAATTTAATATTTTAGAAGAGGGAAAATACTGTTAGTATTGACATTTTTTGATGGAGTATCAGGGTTTTCTACAAAATTCTGGGTACTCTGATGTGTATCTTTTCATGCCTCTAAATATTTTGAAAACGTTTTCTCTGAATCATCCTCCTTCCCTTCCACTTAAGTTTTCTGCTTGTGTTGGAGATGCTTCCCTCAGGAAAACCTGTTTTCTCCTTGCCAAGACAGATGACTTAAAAGTTGCATCTATAATGTTGCTTTTCTTTGGGGAAGAGAGAGGGAGTGCAGATTTGCCACAATGCCTTTCCAAACCTGTGTGGGAAGTTGGAGCATAGAAGAAGTTGATTGGTTTTTCTTTCCTTGGAATCAAATGGGTTTTAGCCTGTTTTTTGAAAATTAAAAAGAAAATCCTAAATGTGAACTCCACTTTTAGAAAAAAACAATTAAATTGCTTTGCAAACAACTTTCCTGTCTTCTTGGCTAGAATGATCCATCCAGCCACGGAGCCTGCACAAATGCTGGCAAAAGGAGGAACTTCAGGGAACAGGCAGTGCTAGGCACACTGGGGGTGGATCCTTGAGAGTTTTTTGACTGCCTAGCTACTAACTCATAGAAATTTAGACTTGTCAGTTTAAATTCTTGTTGGCCCAAATAATTGCATCTTGGACAGGGCCAATTATGCCCTTTTTTCATGAATTATGGAAGCTTGTGAAACTTCATAAAATCTTAGGAGCCAGCTATGACTCATACTGAGTGTAAACAGGGTGCTTGTGTGAAAGTAGGTGGAGACTAGAGGCCTGGAAGTGCTGAAAGATGCAGCTTTGCATGATGAATAAAATGTCCTATTTGGAGTCGGGAATATTGGTTAGAATTCTGACACTAGCATCTGTTATCTTTTTATCTACAGGCAAGTCTTTCATCTCCCTCATCCTTAGTTTCTTCATCTGTAAATGGAATAAATAATATTTGCCTTACCTATCTCATTTGAGATAATGTATATAAAGTATTTGGGAAACCTTAGATTGCTATATGAATATTAGTTTTATGATTAATAAAGAAGAGCAGAACCGAGAGAGAAGGGTGGCTATACTTTTAAGCTGCTTTTATATTGTCAGAAACTCAACCCTGTATCTTGAAGTCTCACTTCCCAATAATAAAGGTGAATGTGTTCCTCTCTCCCCCACCCCCTTACTTGCAGAATGCAGAGAACCCTCTTTCCTCCCTCTGATAGTTGATGTTTGGTCTGGTTGTGGTTAATGAATGAATATTTTCCACAGATTGTGGAATAGCTTACTTTGCCTCAGAAGGATAAGTAAGTGGCTTCAGGGACCCAGAAATGAGTCATTGACATAGAGGAGGTCTGCTTTTGCTCCACTTGTCCCCTATTTTTTCCCCTGCGTTTATGTACTTCTCTTTAGTGTTAGAAAAGGAAGAAATTTCCCAACCTGTCTCACCAAGGAACTATTGTTGTTTGGGTAGGATGGAGTAACTAAGTGTGCTTCTCTAGGTGCTGCTGGTGCCTGAGCACCCAGATTTCCACATTCCTCTTGTAGGGGGCTAGTGAATTTTTTTGGGGGGGATAGTGTTTTTTTAAATCACTTTTCGTCAAGTCATAGTGATT
Source organism: Bettongia penicillata ogilbyi (assembly GCA_023548195.1). Classification (NCBI taxonomy): domain Eukaryota; kingdom Metazoa; phylum Chordata; class Mammalia; order Diprotodontia; family Potoroidae; genus Bettongia; species Bettongia penicillata. The sequence continues at coordinate 4,320,776 of JAJHZJ010000444.1, forward strand.
CTTGTTTGTACTTTGGTGCATGGTAATTGTAAATTACACCTTCTATTTCCAAAATGTTTTCTCATGGACATCTTTTGATGCTGCTGTCATTTTATTATCTGCATAAGAATTATACAGAACCCAAGAAAGATTAAGCCTTGGTTTTCAGGATTACATAAGTAGAAAGATGGACAACCTCCAAACAATTAAATGTCTTGTTTTTAAGAGGCATTTATAAGAGTTAGTTCAAGAATAATAGGAAAAATGAACTAATTGTTTATTAAATGTAGTTTTTGTATGTCTTTAAAATTAGCTGAGTTACTCTTTGGGGAGGCATTATAATTCAGTTAAAAATATTCGTGTCCATAAGTAAAAGGGAAAGAGTATAGAACTAGAAGTAAGGAGCCCATGCTTCTAGTCCCATCTCACACTAACCTTGTGCCCTTAGATAAGTCAGTTTCCCTTTCTGGACCTCTGTTTCCTCCTCTTTAATATGGCAAGGCAAGATTAGATGATTCAGTTCAATTCATCGTATATTTATTGAATATTTCTTATCATGTAGCCACTGGGAATACAAACAAAAACCAAAACTTTTTACCCTTTGAGAGCTTGAATTCTACGGGGGGTTGGGGGTGGTGGGGAGAGAGTAGAGAAGGGAGAAGGGAATACAACATATACTTAGATACATAATATCTCATATATGAAATATACTGCGAAGTAATTTTGGAGTAGAGAGTCAGTATTAATCAGAAAAGGTCTTCTGAGCTAGAGGAATTGGCACTGGAACCGTACTCTGAAGGAATTTGGGAATTCTGGGAGATAATAGGTGACAAGTGAAGGTCTTCCAGACATGTGGGACAGGTAATGCAGGAAGCATTGGTGTATGCGAGGGGAGCTATGTCTGAGGAACATCAAGAATGCCAATTTGGCTGGAAAGTAGAATGTATGAATGAGTAAATATGAGAGTATATAGTCTTTAATGATGGACTGAAGGACTTTAAATGCCAAGCAAAGAAGTTTGTATTTTACCCTAGATGCTATAGGGAGCCAATGAAATTTTTGAGCAAGGGAGTTATGTAGTTAGACCTGTGAATTAGAACTATAATACTAACTTGGTAATTGTGTATAGAGGGATAGATTGAAGAGAAGGAGGGGCCAATTAGGAGGTGACATTTTACCATATTCCATGTGGCATATATGATGGTCCCGGGGACTAGCCCAGTAGAGTTTCACTCTAGAAGATTTAAATCTTTCCTTGAAAATCCTTTTGTCCTGATTGGTGCTTGCCTCAGTTGCCCACTTTATCTAGGTCTGGTTCCAGCCAGGCTTCACTCCACTGTCTACCATCTTCCCTGAGTCATTTCTGTACTATCATGAACTCAAGTTCCTCACCCCCTCCTCCCCTTTGGGTGCTGGAACCATAATCAAATCAACTCTATCATTGCTTCTGAAAGGATATGTTAAATTGCTCCCCTGTGGCTCCACTCAGTATCACTATAGCTTTCTGAACCAAGATACTTCTCTCAGACAACCTTATATAGTATGTGACATCATCTCCTTCATTACAATGTAAGCTTTTTGAGGATAGAGACCACCTGTGCTTTTGTATTTATATCTTTAGTGCTGGGTATGTAGTTGGTGTCTAATAAATCTTCATTCCATCTTTGGCTCTGTTAGATAGTCCAAGCAAGGTAAAGGACTGAACAGGTGGGTAGCTGTCATGCAGAGAAGTTAGATAAGAGGGATGTTTGGGTGGTAGAATTGTTGGTAGAACTGTTGGATGTTTGGGTGGTAGAATAACTAACCTTTATATAAAGATTAATATGAGCCAGGTGGTAGAATAGCTAACCTTTATATACAGATTACGACGAGCCAGATTACTATGTAACTTTACAATTACATCTCATTTGATCTTTACAACAACTCTGGTGCTGTTTATTTTCCCCATTTTTACAGATGAAGAAACTGAGGCACACAGTTTAACTGTCTTCCTCAGGGTCACAAAATTTTAAAGTGTTTGAGACTTAATTTGAACTCAGGTCTTCCTGCCTCTAGGTCTGGAGCTCTATCCATTGGGCCAACTCAGTGATTCTCTGGAATGATAGTGTTGCCCTCAAAAGAAATAGGATATCATAACAAGGGGGTGACTTTTAGGGAGAAGGCGATGACTAGTTTTTGGTCAAGACAAGTTTGGGATTCATCTATGGAACATCCAGGTAGAGAGGTCTGGTAGGCAGAGGGTGATGTAGGATTGCTGCTTAGATGACTGAGAGTCATTGGGAGACTGTTATAGAGACAATAATTGAATTTATAGAATCTAGAGCAGTGGGCCTAGGATAGTGCCCTGGGACCCAACCCTGTTGAGGGGATGAGACAAAGATGATGAAATGGCAAAGGAAATGGAAAAGTCATAATTAGGCAATAACAGCTAGCATTGATCTAGCACTTTGAGTTTTGCAAAGCTTTATACATAGTACCCATTTAATTCTTATAACAACTCTGAGTGTTATTTTCCCCTTTTGCTTTGATTCTTCCTTCACAACATGACTAAGGTGGAAATATGTTTAATATGATTGTACATCTATAGCCTATATCAGATTGCGTGCCCTCTTAGGAAGGGAGAGGAAAGGGAGGAGGGAAAATTTGGAATTCAAAATTTTATAAAAGTAAATATGGAAAACTAAAAATAAATAAAAAATAATAGCTAACATTTATATGGTACTTAATATGTCCAGGCACTGCATTAAGTACTTTACAAATATTATCCCATTTGATTCTCACAGCAACCCTGGGAGATAGGTGCTGTTATCTCCATTTTACAGATGATAAAACTTAAGCAAAACTTACCCGACTTGGCCAGGGTTACACTACTAGTAAGTGTGGGAGGCTAGAGTCCTCTTGAGTCCAGGCCCAGTACTCTATCCATTGTGCCCCCTAGTGGTTTCCCACACAGCCTTACTGTGTTCGTCCTTCATTTTCAAAGAGGACCATGACATCAGAGAAATGATGACATGACTTGCACTTGATTTTATTTTGAGTGAGGAAGGGCTGTGCAAGGTCACCAGCCTGACTTTCTTCTCCTGAACCATCTGGATCCTGTGACCAGATAGTCATCAAGATGACTGGAAATGGCCCAGGATGCAATGAGAGACCTTGGCCTTTTAGGCTAAGACCTTTTCAGGTACTCACTTAAAGCGAGGTGATACCCATTGGCTGCATAGGTCTCTTTAAAAGGTAGTCAAAGGGATGGCCCCTTTAATCGAAAAGAGAAAATAATTAGATAAATCACTCTGGGAGGGGCAGGAGCTTCAGGATTGTTGTTTAGAAGAGAAACTCTTACTACTGACATTCATTCTAAGCCAGGAGCATCCAAAACCAGCCTTTGAGTGGAGGTTGGGCAGAGACCCTTCACTGTTCCTCTGTTCAATCCATGGGCTTCAGATTGCATAGGGTCCAAGGCTTTCGGGAAGACAAGAAGGAAGGGAAGGGGAATGGTATACCTAGCTAGCTAGGTTCCCATTTAAGGCAGCTTGGTCTGCTCACAGGTTGTGTTCATCCTTTGTTTTCGAAGAGGACCATGACATCAGAGAAATGATGACATGACTTGCACTTGACTTTGTTTTGAGTGAGGGAGGGCTGTACAGGTCACCAGCCTCACTTTCTTCTCCTGAGCCTTCTGGGTCCAGTGACACAATCTATTTTCTGGAAGGAGAGGGCAGATGGGAAATGGTACTGGTAAACTACCCCAAGTGCAGATACTGGGAATCTCTCAGTGGGAGATGATAAACAGACAAAGGAACCCATGTTTGACACTAGCTTCCTGTGCCCTAGTCTGGGTCTTCTGGACAAGATCATATTCCTATTTACCCCAATTTTGTCTCTGTCTGATGTCCCCTAACCTTAGCCCAATACTTTCCAAAACTCTCAGATGTGTATGTATGTTGGAGAAACAAATGGTATAGCCACAGAAAGAGAGGTTGTCAGGAAAGAAGATAATGTTTGAATCCCGCTTTCAGATATTCGTTGTGTGACAGTAGACAGAAGAGTAGGAAAATTACTGGGGATAACTTTACTATGGCTGTTAAATATCCAGGCTTGCCCCTTCATTAAAGGTAGACTCTCTGGTTTCAGATAATAGAATAAGTTGGTATTAATATTTCCCTTTATCAGCCATAGACAATTAAAAAATGTTATTGATATCTTGTTTTTATATCAGCGACATTTCTCACTCTACTCCATTTTCTCCTAAAAAAATTAAAAATATTAATCCCTTCCCTTCTAGTAAATAACCAACATATTAAGACTAAAATACTGACAAAATCTGATATTATACAAAGTGTGCCACCACCCATGTTCCCCCCTCTGCAAAGAAAGGTAGAAGGGTGTCTTTTCATTTTTCTTCTCTGAGGTCCAGTTTGGTCGTTATAATTTTACAGTATTTGGTTTTGATTGTGTTGTCATTGTTACTTTCATTTACATTGCTATAGTCATTTAAACTGTTTTCCTGGTTTTGCTTTACTGTATCAATTTATATTAGGCCCTATTTCCCTTGAAGTTTTATCTAGTGTTTCCGCAGGTTCTAAGAACTTGTTCTCATCCTGCTTCCTAAACTGAGGAAACCGTATGCTTCCAATTTTCTACAGACTTACATACTACATTAGTTTGACACTGTTCCCAAAGCACACTGGGACCTGATCTGTAGTTAGTTACACCCGTCAGTCTTGGAGCCATTAACCTACTCCTGCCTCCACACATTCACCCTCTTTGCTCTAAGCATCTAAGGATGCAACTGAGTGAGTAGAACTGGATGGATTTAATCCATATTCAAGGAGTACTCATTAAGAGTCTATTATGTGCAGAATGCTACTAGAGTAGCCTTTGTTTTGCTGCCAGAGTAATTTTTCCTTTGCTTAGGGTTGATCCTTCCTCTGTCTCCAAATCTTAAATGCTTAAATTGCTTGCCAAACAAATTTCAAGCTTTTTTTTCCAGCCTTATTTCACATTAATTTCCTCTGTGTATTTTCATACAAACAAACTTCTAGCCTCCTTCTAAAAACAAAGCAATCCTAAACCCCTTAAACAAAGCTACACACCTGTTCTCTAAGCCTCCTAATCAATGCTTAGGCTGCTTTCTATTTGTTCCTCTTTGTCTATTGAGTTCTTACCCTTTATTTTATTTTATATTTCTTTTAAACAACTGTCAACAAAGACAAAGATGTACAAAGTACAGAATAATATCTTTTATAAAAACCTTCCACTCGAATGCATCTGTGCTCTCATGGATTCAGAAAATTAGCTCTACCTAAGTAACCTATACATATTTATCCTTCCTGTGCTTCTGCTACTCCTATTCTCCCACCCAAACTTCTCCAAGCCTTTGTTCTTACTCCTGATACGGAGAGGGTGCCAGTGGAGCAGGCTGGCTGTCCACCTACCATTCCTCATTCTTATCACATGATCAGCCCATTTTCTTTTCTCATCATACAGTTCCTCGATGATGCCTTTTATGTCTTTCTTCAACATTCCTTAATTGTTTTATTTTCCAGACTACATAAACACACCATTAGTCTTTTTCTTGTCGTCTGGGTGATTCTCATTTTTAATTCTGTGAAAATGTTTTATTTCCTATATTGCTGCCACATAGTTTGATCTAGCCTTTGCTTTCATGAATAGTTTGGAGATTAGTAAATAAATTGTGGTATTTTGAAGGTAATCAAACCTTCTCTCTTCTTTCTTCATTCTGGGCTTATCTTGTCCATCTAATGAAGGAATTCTTCACCTTTTTTGCTTCATATGAAGTCTAGGTTAAGAACTGATCTATAACATCTGCCCCATATGTACACATTGTAGACAAGTTCTGTAGTACTTTTATATTATACCGCTGTTATACTGGGTTTATATATGTATCTATACAAACACCTGTACTTTAGTATAGATGGTTGTCCATCTGAATGCATGTTGAAATCTAGGCAGTAGATAATTCTTCATCCACTTGAACTTTGCTGTATGGATGGACAGGCCAAACACTTTTGGTTATATAGTTCATTTCTAGGAAGCTCTGCAGTATTGTGGGGCTTAATAAATTCAGCACAATGTTATCTGCAAACAACATCTGGAGGACTTCACGGTTGACCAAGAATCATTTTTGACCAGAAGTTTCCTCTGGGTTTTCTATATTATACTGGCAAATATATTTGGAGAACATGTCTTCCTATTTTATATGCCACCTGATGTTTACTATCAGAGAGTCATTGATTTAGGGTTACTTTTGTTATATCTTTCAAGGAATGTTAAATGAATGATTTTGATGTATGGATAATAGCCACCTTATTTTAAAAACCTGTAAGACAACTTAAAAAAATCAGATGCTTTCTCATAACCAAGTAAAAAATGACTCATGATGAATTTGTATAGATGGACAAGTAGGTACATAGATCAATAGTTATTATTCTTTTGGTTGCTTTAAGAAATTTTTTTCTGGGGATCTTTCATTTTTATATCACATATTTCCTGCTGTCCTTTCTTGCTCAAAAATACCCCTCTCAGAGATTTATTCCTTATAGTAAATAATAAAAAGGAAGAAAGAAAAAGTTTCAGCAAATCTAGCTCACATATTGAAAAAGTCTGACATTATATGCAGTGTCCAACTGCTATAATCCTCTACCAGTAAAGAAGCTAGGTGACCTTCCTTTATCTCCATTTTGGGCCCAACCTTGTCATTATAATTTAATTGTGTTTAATTTTAATTTTTTTTATGTTATTCTTTCCATTTACATTGTTGTAGTTACTGTATATTATTTTCCAAGTTATACTTAATTCACTTTGCTACCCACCATGGGAGTTCAACAACCTCAATACTCTCTACCTAGATTGTTGTCATAGTCTTCTGATATAGCTAACTTTCTTATACAACTGTAGAAATCCATCTCTCATAAAGGTACGTGAATGTTTTTTCTTTTGCATAAATCTGATCATATCACTGCTCAAAATTCTGTTGTAAATGTCAAACAAATTTGAAATTGTCTGACATTAAAGACCACCCACAACTGGCAGCATCTTACTTTCCCAACTTCATCTCATATTTCTTTCCATTCTCCAAACAAATCCTTTTTCTCCCCTAAAACGCAAAGCAAATAAAAAGCAACCAATTCACTGCTTTTTCATGTCTCAGCCTTTGCCAAACCTGCTCTTTACAATGTACACAATGGCTAAGCAAGGGCTGGAAAGCCCTCTTTCCTTTTCTTGTATTATTGAGGGTTTACTTTTCCTTTACTTCATAAAAATTTTGAATCATAAACTTAATAATCACTTAAGACAATTGATCAAATATATACAATGAATAACATCTTTTAATTCTTAATTGTGTGAATATCTTTTTTGTTTCTAAATTATCTTCATTTTCTAATATAGTCCTCCCTCTTTTCCTACCCATTGATCTAACTCTTATAATACAGATTTTTTTAGAGGGGGAAAAATGAAGTTCAGCCAAATTAATCCACGTTAATCATACTTTATAGTAATGAAATATTTAAGTAATAGATTTTTTTAAAGGGATAGATTTAAGGCATGCAGTCTTAGGATTTAACAAAATAGATCTAAAAGTTAACAGATGACAAAGAAGAAATATATTTCTTTATGACCCTTTCCAAGTCCTTCTGAAGTTATTCTGTCTTTTGTTCTCTCATATAAGTGTGAGAACAACATACAGACTCAAATGCATCTAGATATTCATTTTTTTTCCAGTCATGTATGACTTTTTGTGACCCCATTTGGAGTTTTCTTTGCAAAGATACTGGAGTGGTTTACCATTTCCTTCTGTATCTCATTTTATAGATGAGGAAACCGAGTCAAACAAGGTTAAGTGACTTGCCCAGGAGCACACAGCTACTGAGTGTCTAAGGAAGATGAGTCTTCCTGACTCCAGGACCAGCGCCACCTAGCTGCCCCCTATATATCTCCTATCTATCTATCTATCTATCTATCTATCTATCTATCTATCTATCTATCTATCTATCTATCTCTATCTATATGTCTATCTATCTATCTATCTATCTATCTAAAGTCTTTCTCTCTCTCTCCTTTCCCCATCCTTCCCCTCTCCCTTAGCTTACCTTTGCTGTCTTACTTTGAATACTACCATCTCTAGAAAGTCTCCCTGATCCCACAGGTTGGTAATGAGTGACCTCCCCTTTGAGTCCTTGATAACACTTTGTTTTGTAGTTCCTGACAATAAGAAACATAACTGATTCTCATGTCCAACATTAGTTCAGGAATTTCTGGATTAAGAAGGAGAACAGAAGAGATTGGTGTTTGATCAGGAGATGGTCATTAGTAAGGATAATAGAGTGATGAAAGCTGATTTAGAACTGATAAAGAAGGAAAGAAGTGATAAAGGAGGGGAAGCAGCTGATAAATATTACAAATGGGAGGTTAGGGGGAATCAGTTATTAGGGGTCTGATAGAGTATCTAGGGTTAGAGCTGAGCATTCAAAAATTGAATTGCTTATCTTTTGTTTCTCTGTTACTTTTATTTCTGAATGTCTCTTTCCCCTCCCACCTAGTCAGCTATCCCCCTTGCAACAAAGAACAAAAAGAGGGAGGGGAAAAAAAGAAGTTTGAGCAAAACTAATCAACACATGGATAGAAAGTGACAATCTGGCAGAAATGTCAGAATAGTGGAAAGAGTGCTACATTTGGAGTCAGAGGATCTTGAGTTGAATGCTGGCTGCCACTTACTCTTTGACTTTGGACAAACCACTTTATTTTTCTGTAATTCTTATACAACTGTAGAAACCCTGTAATTCTGAATTTCTGTAATTTTCAACTGTAAAATGAGGGGGTTGAACTAGATGATCTTTTTCTAAGGTCCCTTTCCACTCTAAACCTAGGAGCCTGTACATTCTTCCACACCCATTCTGTAAAGAAAGGAGGGAGGTTCATTTTGAGCTCAGCATATTTCAAAGTGGAAGGAAAGAAAGTGATGGAGAAAGGAATAGGGAACAAGTGAAATTCCATTTACTTTATATATTTCTTGTTTTCCCGAAGCCTGTGTTTTGAATGTTGCCCATTTGTGTTACTATTGATATACTTTAAGTAGATTGTGAGATGTTTTCATAAATATTTAATTGGCTTTTCAGGAGAAGAAAAGCAACCTTGTTGATGACCCAAAATGACAAAGCATCCACCAAACAGAAGAGGGATCAGCTTTGAGGTGGGAGCCCAGTTGGAGGCCCGTGACAGATTAAAAAACTGGTATTTTATCCTTTCATTGTATTTTTTCTCTAACGTAAAACGGGATTTGTATGCCTAGATTTTTCCAGAACTGTAACCAGATCTCTTGCTTAAGTTGTGGTACTGAGTGATGTATAGAAAGACAAAAACAATTTTATTTCAAGAGTGTTTGGTCCCCAGAGCTTTTGGTTCACAGACCACTTCAGTAGGGCAAGGAAGGACCTACTAAATCATTTATATTACACCCAAACCACTCCTGTGTGTCAGGGCCAAGAATACAACTTGTTGGTTTCATTTGAATGTTCTATTCTTGTCTTTACCTCATCCGTCTTAAACTGAGCCCGTTATCTTCTTCTCCCACACTTTCCCATTCTCGTGTTCTCCATTTTTCTTGTTTCCTCAATGGACAGAGGACTGAAGTTGGATACGTAATGTATTTTTCAAAGTATCTTAGTAAAGTAGAGCACTGTAATAGGTGTTTGTCAGAAGGGAGGATGCAGAGATGAGTAATGATAATGATAGTGATGGTAATGACAATAACAAACTCACATTTGTATGCTACTTTAAGGTTTGCGAAATGCTTGGCTCATAAAACAAACCTCATGAGGTAGAACAAGCATTATTATTCCTATGGCACAAATAAAAAACTGAGGTTTTGATAGATTTAGTGACGTAGCTCAACTCATAAGTGACCCCAGATAGCTTGATGTCACATCTAGTATTCTGTTTGGTGCAAAGTCAGAGGTTCGTAATTGTTTGTTGTTTAACGAATTATACGCTACCCCATAGCCCCCCCCCCCCCCCCCCCCCCGCCCTTGTGGAGTTTGCATACCAATCAGGGAATACCACACATATACAAATAGCTGTAACACAGATTGGAACAATATGTGTGTAAGAGGGTGTACAAACAATACTCACGAGTAGTGTAACAAGTACCCAAGGGAGTCCCAACAAAGTGCAGTGCTGTGGCCTCAAAAGCACCATAACCTCCTGTCTCCTTTACTGTCCTGTTAGATTTTCCTAAGATTGTTTTTTCAAGCTTTAGCCATCAACACTTCTGCACTGTTGTTCCTATTATTCCTTATCTTTGTTCATCTTTATTCCAGGATCCAGACCTAGTCCAGGACATCTTTTAGAAAGTCTTCTCTGTTCTAACCTCAACCCTCCTTGATATATATTTTCTTTGCTTTTCTTATTCCTGTAGGAAACCTTGATTAACTAGCAACCAGAATTTTAGTATAGTAAGATATTCATAGGTGAATGCAGATAAGTGTAAAGATTTGGAATCAAAGGACCTAGATTCGTGTCTAGCTTTGCTATTGACTACCTGTGTAATGCTGAACATTTGTTTTCCCTCTCTGGGACTCAGTTACTTCCTCTGTAAAATCAGGAAGTTAAACTAGGTGGCCTCTGCCATCCAGATCTCTATGATCCTAATAAGTAAATTAGCCCTTTATGGGCCTATCAATGATGTGGTGTTGGTCTTCGATGGTGATAATCTGAGGCCCACAAGATGGCAGTGTTTCCATTAGAAAATTAGAAATTGGATTAAACTAATGATTGAGAAAAGAAGGTCGAGTTGGGACTAGGAATTTGAAGTGATTATGAATATCAAAATAAGAGCATATTTTGAATTGATGAAAGTCAAAGAATACTGATTATTTTGCTGTTAAAAAAAAACTTAAAAGACTGATTTGCCCTTTCAGTAACTGATTTTGCAATAAGGTAGCTATATTATACTGCATATTCTATTGCTAAAAAAGATGGAAGTAATTGGAAATCAAGTTAACACCAAGAATATATTCAGCTGAGCAGATTCTAGGGTAAGTCCTATAAATACAAATCTTTGTTTTTAAATGAAGAGAATAGAATTTCCGTTCAAAAGAAAAAACAGGCAAGCAGGACGCTTTTGAAAGGATCATGTTGAATTTTTGTATAAATACACTGTTTTTACATAAGTATACTATAGAGTCAATGCATTGGTATTAGGACACAATTCAAAATAAGGGAAAAAAAACTTATGAACAGCTAGAAATGTCCAAAAATGGAATGGACTGCTTTCATGGAATAGTTCCCTTATAGTAGAGCTCTTACCAGAACTTTGATGTGATCACTTACTCTTGTGGTGGTGGTTAGAATTTGTAATTTGGATAGGGGGTTAGAATGGTGACTTCAGATGCCTTCTAGTTCTGAGACTATGATACCATTAACTACATAATATAATAATTGATCATAACGATGACTCTGAATCACCAAAAGGTTAATTGATCATCAGTATACTCTTTTCCTGTGACAGAGGAAACGACTAATATAGTTTACTTTATTTTTAAAGTTTTATTGATCCCTTGTTTTTTATACAATTTCTTAACAATATGCCTTCTATAGAGGAGACAGGAAATAAACATTTATATAGCACCTACTATGTGCCAGACACTGTACTAAGTACTTTTATAAATATTATCTCATATGAATCTTACAACTCTGGGAGGTAGGTGCTATTGTTACTCCCATTTTACACTTGAGGAAACTGAGGTGAACAGATTAAGTGACTTACCCCTGGGCACACACCTAGTATGTGTCAGAAACTGGATTTAAACTCCAGTCTTTATGACTCCAGATTCAGCTCTCTACCCAGTGTCCCCATTAGCTGTCTCAAGAACTCTTATAACTAAGAAAACATTTAGACAAAATCACCTATCCCAGCAACTACAGCTGACATTATAAGCAACATTCTACATTTGTAGTTCACCAGCTCTACTAAGAAGAAGTATATTTCATCATTGTGGAAGGGATGGTTTTAGAGAAACTTGAGAAGATTTATATAAACTGATTCAATGTGAAGTGAGAACCAGAACAGTTTATATACTAACAACAATATTCTAAAGAGTAATAACTTTGAAAGACTTCACAACTCTGATGGATGGAACAAACTGGTTGCCATTCCTGAATCCTGATGATAAAAGATGCTGCCTGTCTCCTGACAGAGACTGCACATTGAGACATAAAATTTTTGGGATGTGGCCAGTGTTGGAATTTCTTTTGCTTTACTATATCTATCTATCTGTCTGTCTATCTGTTTATCTGTCTATATTGATATATCTATATCGATAGGTATATTTGTGCAAAGTTTTTTTTTTCTCTTCTGTTTTTCATTGGGCAGGAGAAAAAGTAGATCTGCATATTTGAAAAAGATTAAATTTAATTTAAAAAATATATTTCATTATTGGTTCTCTGGAACCAAGATTAGTCATTCATTTTAATCTGAATTCTAATATATTTCAATATTCATTTATATTACTGTGCTCATTATATTTTTTATTCTCTTGGTACCTTTTTTTCCAATGATATCCATATAATTTTTTGTGGTGTAATATTCCATTCTATTCATGTTTCACAGTTTGAATAGCCATTCTTCAATCAAAAGGCATCCGTTTTGTCTCTCTCCACCTTTTTTTGAGAAAAATCACTTTATGCGTGAAAAGTTGCTAAACTTTTCACACTCTTTCCAGGTGATCTCGTTACTGTACATATATTCCCAGGAGCTCAGTTAAATAAGGGTCCCTTTCTTTCAATACTAAATATGTATAACAGTATTTTTTGTAGTAGCATCTGATAGAATACATTTTTTTGATTCTGAATTTAACAAACACCAAAACAAGAACATTTCCATGTACAAAGGACAATAGAAAAAAGAGGATTACATATAAAAAATTCTAATCTGTATCATGTACCGCTTGCTTTAAAAAATGAAAGCCATAACTAATTCAGCATGTTACTTTCAAAGCTGTCCTGCTTGTCCATTTTTCCTTTTGAACTGAAATTCTGTTTCTTTCTTGAAAAAAAAATGCTCTAGTGACTGTCTTTCTGAAATCTTTTTTAGTGTCAACTCCATCACTAGCCTCCAAATCTTACCCCCCTTAAAAAGAGTGGAAAAACATAATCCTTGTAACAAGTATAGCCAAATAAAACAAATCTATGTTTGTTGTATCTAAAAAATAGGTCTAATTGTTCACCTTGACATCATCATTCATCTGTTAGGAGGTGAATAAGTAGCCAACTTTATTTATCTTTTGGAATAGTGATTAGTCATTGTACTGATCAAAGTTATAAAATCTTTCAAAGTTTTTTTTTTGTTCTATGCAACATTATTGTTAACTGTATAATATTTTCTAGTTCTCACTTCACTCTGAATCATTTCATACAGGTCTCAGGTTTTTCTGAAACTATCACTTATTACAGTACAATAATATTCCATTCCATTCATATATAGTAACTGCTTTCCTGAAGCCCCTTTAGCAGTAATCATTTTCCCTTTTTTGTTGTCTTTGCTAATCTGATAGATGTGAGAGAGAATGTCACATCAGTATTAATTTGCACATCTCGATTAATGATTCAGAGCATTTTTTAAAATGGCACTTGATAACTTGGATTTCTTCCTTTGAGAACTGTCTGTTCATGTTCTTTGATTAATTTACCTACTGGAGAATGACGGTCATTTTTACATAATCAAATCAGGTCCTTGATTAGAACTTACCAGATAAATTTGTTTCACAATTTTTCCCCCTCAATTAATTGCTTTTCTTCTAATTTTAACTATATCAATTTTTTGTACACCATTTCAACTTTATCAAAATTATCCATTTCATCTTCTGCGGTTCCCTCTATTCCTTGTATTTTCTGCCTTGCTCTCCTAATTTGTTTATAATATGACTTTTTATATTTAGGTCATGTATCCATTTGGTCTTCAACATGTTTCCAGCATATTTTAGAAAAATTTAAATCACAAAGGATTGAAAAACTACTTTGTTTCTTTAAAGCTTTGACTTTGTTATTCAGTTTGTCATTTAGCATGCTGCAGTGGCACATGGGGGTAGGTGAGCACAGGCAGCCAGTTACGAAGAGGGATGGCTTAGGGTTCCACTGAGTTCCAGTTACTACTGCATTCTCTTCAACTTACACAAATGCTGTCATTTTGTTATGCATAGGTATTTTCTCCCTAGTGAGATCATAAAACTCACTGCCTTGTATTAATAAATATTTATCAAATGAAGGAGCCCTGTTTTTTTTAATGCTGTCTTCTACCCCTCCAGCTCCTAGACTAGTATTGAGTATTTTTGTTTTGTTTTGTTTTACCGAATTTATGAGGCAACAGAAAAAGCAGACTTGAGAAAAACCTTTCGTGTACAAGCTGTGTGACCCGGGGTGTTTCTTTCCTTCTTTGAGCCTCACTTTCTTCATCTGTAAGATAAACTACTTTCACTACTGACCTCACAGAGTTGTGTAATTAAAATTTACATAAATTTTATTTTTACCTCTATTGACGTATTTTATATTGACGTATTCTATACATGAACAAGAAAATAGAGACTCAATCTTAAAAGCAAAAACCAGCTAACCAATTAAAAACAATGAGGTAGCAAATGATGTGGCATTTCTGTAACTGATCATTTATAGATCATTAAGACCAACACAAAAAAAGTACATACTGACTTTAACATATATATACAACATTGTTTTTGTTTTCCTCAACTGTATGTGTGTATATACATATATATATGCACAATACATGTGCATATGAATATGTATATATTCACATGTATGTTGCTGTTGTCTTCATGGTAAAATAGTCAATGTGTATATTATTTGCATCTACTTTCTTTGGTCTGTATCACTTTGTACTTCTTTTTTTAATTGTTTATGTTCATTGTTTCTTGTGAAGTAATAATTCTATTACATTAGAGGTTCTTAACCTTTTTTGTGTCATGGATCACTGTGGCAATATGGTGAAACCTATGGAGCCCTTCTCAGAAGGTTTTTAAATGCAAAAGTAAAATATGCTTAGTATTATAAAGGAAACTAACTATATTGAAATATAGTTATCAAAATTTTTTTTAAACATTTCATGGACCCCAGGTTCCTGTATGAATTAGTTCATTTGTCATTTGTTCAGACATTCCCCAAAAGATAGGACCCTAATTTATTTCCAGAAATTTTGAATAAAATCTTTTTTTTTCCCATCAGTAATCTCCTTGGGGTATAGTCCCTGTAGCTGGGTCAAGTGGTATCTGTATTTTTCTGATACTTTGTGTAATTCCATATTGCTTTTCAAAAACGTAGACCCAAATTACCCATTCACTGGTAGTCTGACAGTATTCCTGCTTTACCAGAGTTACATAGAACTCTGTTACCTTTTCATTACTGTCTTTGCCAGTTTGAATGTTAGTTAAATGGAATCTCACTTTATATATTTTCTTGTGATTGTTGATAATTTATATTTCTTTCAAGCATTGTCTTTATGTTCCTTGACCACTTATCAGTTGGAGAATGGCTATTACTGGTACATATTTGTGTATTCAGCAAAAATTATTGGGAAAATTGAATTGACTGGCAAAAATTGGGAAAAAACTGAAATCTTTTACCATGTATCAAATTCCAAATGAATCCGTGGTCAAAACTTAAAAAACAGAGGATTAGAAATTATTTTATATCTTTATATAACTTCAACAGATACAGAGATGAGAAAATTTTAAGTTTTGACTTACAGGAAATTATAAGAGAAAAAATGATTTTGATTATACAAAGATATAAAAGTTTTTGTGAAAAAAATTTTTTGAAACAAGTTTCTATGATACAGACCTCATTTCTTAAACATATAGAGAATTGAGTGAAATTAATAAAACTAAGAGCCATTCCCAAATTGATAAATGATCAAAGAATATGAACAGTTTTCAGATGATGTAACCATACTGAAAAATGATTAATTGGACCTTATTTTATTCAAGTCAGTATGAATATGAATTAGAGCATTTCATATGAAGAAATGCTCTAATTCGTTGATTGGAAAAATACAAATTAAAACAATTTTATACCTATTAGATTGGCTGATAGAAAAGGAAAATGAGAAATCTTGGAAAAGATGTGGGAAAAGTAGAACATTAATGCACTGTTGGTGGAGTTGTGAACTGACACACACACACACACACAAATTGTTGAGCAATTTGGAACTACGCTCGAAGGGCTTTAAAACCATGTATATACCCTTTGACCTAGCAATACCACCACTGGATCTGTAGCACAAAAAAGATAAAAAACCGAAAAGGAAAAGGACTTATATGTATAAAAATGTAACAGTTCTTTTTTTCCTGGCAAAGAACTGGAAATTGAGTGGATGCCCGTCAATTGGGGAATGTCTGAACAAGTTGTGGTATGATTATGATGGAATACTATTGTGCAGTGTATTGGAAGTGATGAGCAGGGTGCTCTTGGAAAAACCTGGAGAAACTTGCATGAGCTGATGCAAAGTGAAATGTACTGTGTACGAAGTATCAGTAATACTATGTGATGATCAGCTGTGAATGACTTATCTGTTCTCAGCAATATAGTGATCTAAGACAACTCTGAAGGACTTGTGATGAAAAATGCTATCCATTCCTAGAGAAAGAACTGGTGGTGTCTAAATATGGATTGAAACAGACTTATTTTTCTTGAAATTTTTTTCTCTATGTTTTCTTTCACAACATGACTATTATGGAAATATTTTGCATGACTACACATGTATAATCTATATGAAATTGCTTGCCTTCTCAATGAGGAGGGGTGAGAAGGGAGGAAGACAATTTGGAACTCTGAGTTTTAAAAATGAATGTTAAAAATGGTTTTTACATGTAACTTGGGAAAAATAAAACACCAAATAAAAATTTTTAAAAAGCTAAAGAAATATGGGAAAGATTTTGTACAACTCAAAAGTCGTTATATCCAGATTAAGAAGGATAAAAGTTAACTGGGAAAATTTCCTTTAAGCACTTGAAATAAAAATGTGACTTTAAGTTTATAAGGAACTGACAAATCTTATTTTAAGGGAATTTTTAGCCTTCATGGAGAAATCTTTATTTTATTTATAAATATACATACATGTATACACATACATACTTAACACATATATATACATATTTTTTCTCAATTATATGTAAATAAAAATTTTTAAGATTCATTTTTAAAAATTTTAAGTTCCAAATTCTTTTCCTTACCTCCTTGAGAAGTCAATTAGCAATTTGATATAGGTTGTACGGTTCAGTCATTAAAAACATTTCCATATTAGCCATGTTACAAAAGAAAACCCAGACCAAAAAAATACTGAATAATAAAAAAAGTAGAAGTCTGCTTCAGTCCCTGTTCAGACTCCCTTAGTTGTTCTTTCTCTGGAGATGGATAACATTTTTCATCAAAAGTCCTTTGGAATTGTCTTGGATCATTTTATTGCTAAGAATAGCTAAGTCATTTACAGTTGATCTTCTGTGAAAAATGATTAATTGGACCCTTATTTTATTCAAGTCAGTATGAATCAATTTGACATGATTCCATAGGGGTAATGATTGTAAATTCTGATATTAGACCTCAGAACCACATGTGAACTGCATATTGTAAGTTTACCTGCTTAATCATATAGGAACCTAATTAGAGGACCTCTCCCCTTGTTGTTCCTTGTTATGGTGACCAAAAGCAGTGTGACAGAGGTGTCTCAATTACATGGAAATCCCCCATCTATGTTTGTTGCCCCTCTGTCCCTTTATTGCCCAACATGGGGAGATGACCATGAGCATGTATCCATGAATGACTCTGGTTGCTGGCCTGCAGCCTGCCCTTCTCCCAGCTTATTGGCCAGTGTAGATATTTTGACATCTGCTCATCACTTCAACCCCATGAACCTGTTCACTGACTTTGATAGTATCTCCTGGAAGTTCAAGATATTTCTCTTAAGACCTGCTCACTGGGCTGTTTGTCACCCAATGGGATTCTGTATTTTGTGTAGACACTCCTGGAGAGTCATGGTCAAGGTCTATCTTCCAATCAGAATCTGTATTTTTGGCTGCTCTACACATATTGTCTGGGTATCAAGCACTATAAAACCAAGGCTCTGGAGGGAGGGGGCATCTAAGATCATAATGAAGATATGAGATCTACTTAATTAGAGAGGGTCATGGACCCTTTAATAAAGTGCCATTGGCTCAGAATTCTGCCTCAGTGGTTTTTCTCGCAGCTTGAACTATTTTGAAAATCCTCATCTGTCATACAGTATTACTATTACTGTGTCAGTGATTTTTCTGGTTCTGTTCCTTTTACTTTGATTCAGTTTATGTAAGTCCTCCCAGTTTTCTCTGAAAGCATCTTGCTCATCATTTCTTATAGCACATTAATATTCTTCACAATCCCCTACTACAAATTGTTCATTTATTCTCCATTTGGTGAGTATCCTCTCAATTTCCAATTCTTTGCCACTATAAAAAGAGCTATTGTAAATATTTTTGTATATGTAGTTCCTTTTCCTTTTTCTTTGAATTCTTTGAGGGTATAGACCTAGTAGTGGTATTGCTGAGTCAGGGTATGCACAGTTTTATAACCCTTTGGTCATAGTTCCAAATTGTTCTCCAGAATAGCTAGATCAATTCAGTAGTATATATTTTTGAATATTCTAATGTTAAATAATATTCTGTAATTTTAATTTTTAAAAATAAAGTTTTTTTTCTTTTGACATAGGTATCCAGCTCATATACAGGAAATTGACTATGAAGAAGGGAAAGTACTCATTCATTTTAAACGTTGGAACCATCGTTATGATGAATGGTTCTGTTGGGACAGTCCTTATTTACGTCCATTAGAGAAAATACAGTTAAGGAAAGAAGGGTTACATGAGGAAGAAGGATCTTCTGTGAGTAGAAAATTATGCATTTTGTGAGCTTTCATTCCTGGAACACGCTGATTGTGAGCAACTTGGCAGTGTATGTTGACTCTTGAGCTAGTCCAAATAACTCGCTAAAGAAGCTGTAACTCCTATATTCTTCTTTTTGATTCTGAGACTGTTGGCCACATTTTTCCAAATTCAATGTTGTAGTTGATAAAGTATGTCAGATGGCCATTTGAGGTTCATGATGTGGAACGTAGCTTCTAAAAAAGTTTAAACAAACTCTTGGTTGTCTGTATTAGT
The DNA here is from genome assembly GCA_023548195.1 of Bettongia penicillata ogilbyi. Taxonomy (NCBI): domain Eukaryota; kingdom Metazoa; phylum Chordata; class Mammalia; order Diprotodontia; family Potoroidae; genus Bettongia; species Bettongia penicillata. The sequence goes on from JAJHZJ010000444.1 coordinate 4,339,968, forward strand.
AGGGAGGCAGGCACACCATAAATCTTTTACTTCTGTAGACAATTCTCAAAACCCATTTTAGGTGAAAGCTACAGCCAACTTCCTGAACTCATCATGAGTCCTAATTAGTATCATAGGTGATTGATTTTCTCCTTGTTACAGTTGTTTTAGTTTTCAATGAGAAGTGAAATAACTGTAAGGTGAAAGGCTCTTGCTTTATCCATGATATGTATTATTAAATCCCTAACATTTTTATAATACTTTGAGCTTTCAAAGGCCTTTATTATTTCATCTGATTGAGATTATATTTCTGGGAAGCAGATTGTTGTCTCCATATTATAGGTGAAGAAACTGAGGCATAGAATGGTTATAACTTGCCTGAGGATAACATAGTTAATAGGAGAGTAAGGACAAAAGCCCAAATTTTTAGATTCTTGAACCCATGTTCTTTTGCTGAAGAACTATTTATATAATCATTTATTCATTCATTAATCATTTATTGAGTACCTATTATGTAAAAGTTCCTTTTTCTATAGTCTTATTTAGGAATGTTACCAGACCTTGAGTAGATTTACATTTATGGTATTCATATTTCTAAATGCCAGTCCAATATATGGAAATGTACAGAAAAGAGAGAATAGTCTTCGGAACTATTATTGAAGTAATTAGTAATAGTATTGTAAAAGTCCTAGGAATTATTCCCGTTATTAGCAGTAATAATAATAGTGATGATAAACTTTGAAGCAGTAAATTATCCATGGTAGTAGTGATGTTTTGGGGAGTCAGCTTTGGGTTCTGTTTCTAGCTCTACTTCCTTACTGTGGGCAAGGAATTCACACCCTGTTTTTCCATATTGTCACTTAACAGCACAATTGGAATTTCTGGCCCTTCTCTAACTTATAAGGAGGTTTTAAGAATTGATAAGACTACACATAGTTTTCACATTGAAAGGGACTTAGGTGTTATCATTTTACAGATGAAGATATAGGGGACCATAGAGGTTCCATGACTAGAGTTAGAATCACACAACTAGGGTCAGAATCCAGAGCTGGAATCTAAACTCAGAACATCTGATTGTAAAATGATTCCTTTGGAGAAAAGGTATTTTAAAATAGAGATTCTTCTGTAAATGCTATTTCTCTCAAGCTGAAATAGATGGCTTGTCCTGAAACTTTTAGATATATTTTACAAAGTTAAAATTAGAAGTATAAAGTGATTATTTAAAAGCACTTAAACAATATTGTAGAAATGCTACACACTAATCAACCATGTTGGTAACAATCTCTTATTTTTGTAGGAATTTCATATAAATGAGCAGGTACTTGCTTGCTGGTCTGATTGTCGGTTTTACCCAGCCAAAGTCACTGCTGTTAACAAGGATGGTAAGGCATTATTATTTGTTTTGCTGGTATACTTGACTTTAAATTTCACCTTTTGTTTGAGGTATCAGGGAGTTAGAAAGAATAGAAATGGATTGTGGATTCTCAGTAAACATTCGCTTCTAAGTTATTTCCTTTCCCTTTTCCCACGTCCAGAATACAGATGGGTAAAATAAGAAAGTGTAAGGAATCTAAAGCCCATTATCCCAGGTTAAATGTAAGCATGAGAGGTGGCTAGGAGTTAGGAGATCTGGGTTCTAGACCTTGATGTCCCATAAACTCACTTGTGCTCTTGGGCAAATGATTTTTTTTTAAAGTTTTCACTGTTTTGCTTTTTCTTTCTGCAAAATAAAGGGATTGAACTGGATAATCTCCATTTTCCCTTCACTCAATGAAGTTTATTGTGTTTATTAATTTGTGTTAATGTGTTTATTAAGCACATACTATGTATTAGGCCCAAAATGAAAAGGTCCCTGGACTGATAACATGTCCATAAATAATATTTTTGTGAGGGAAGACGTGTAGATTTGAAGGGAATCAGGGAAGTCTTCATGTAAAATGTGGCACCTGCCAGCTTGAATAATCAGGAGTGGGTGGGTGGTGGTGGGGATGCAGGAATTTAGCTAGCACATTGGATATATCACTGGCCCTGGAGTGTTGAAGACCTAAGTTCAAATCACTTACTAGCTGTGTGACTGTGAACAAGTCACTTAATCCTGATTGCCTCAGAGCAGTAGCTGGAAATTAAGAAGCAGAAATGTAACTTGAGGGAACACATCTGGAGATGTTATTGATAATTTTTGGTTTTGACTTAGATAATGACTACTTAGGCATCTTATTAAAAATAATTCTGTTACTTTGGAAAGTTGCTATTTAACAGCTGTGTTTCAATTAATACATATTAAACTTTGAAGTAGGTCAGTGACTAACTGGGAGTTGTATTTCTCTCTGTTACTGATTTAGGCATTGTACCACTGTGAGTTTTATTTGTCACATGGATATTGCTTGACACTAACCATGAAAATGGGATAAAAATGGTCTTTAAGAGAAAATCACTATTTAAATAATCATTAGAAGTGTTGAGTTCTGATTCCATTGGTACTCCTTGGGGTCTCATTAGTTGACTGAATGAGGTTGAGGAGCCTAATTGGCTGAGTGGAGGGCCATTGGGAAGCTAGACTTTGTTTGACAGGATCATCCCCTGAAAGGATAAGTCACACTTGAAAAATCTAAGACTTCTTTAGCTACCTTATCTTGAAAAATACACAAAAACTTTATAAGCTTGATTAATTTTATTGAAATAGGGAAATAAACTTCTCTGTTTTACTCTGTAGCTATATAATTGAGTTTAAATCCCTTTCTGACTTAGCAGTAGTGGGTTAATTTCATGGAGAGGTAGGAACATCCCTGGGCCAGGGATGAGAAGACAGATGTTTCATTCTGGTCCTGTAGCTACTAGTCATAAGGCTGTGGCATAAGACTGTACCTCCTTTCTCTGGATCTCTGTTTCTCTATATGTAAAACAGGGATAAGGGCATTGGACTTTAAAATTAAGGCAATCTGGGTTTGCGTAATATATCCAATGCTTTGGTTTTCTTGCCTCTAAAACTGAATAATAACACTCGTACAACTCCTTATAGGGTTGTTTTGAGAAAACCATTATATAAATGTGAGCTGCTGTTATTGCCTCCCTCGCATGTAGGGTGTTACAGAAATGTGACCTGTAAATATTTTAAAAAATCCCTAGTAGCCTTGTTAACATAGATGGGTAGTATATTTTGAATAACTAGATAGGTGCTCTCTAGGGCCCTTCTATCAGGGAACCTTATATGGTTGATCCCTGAGCCCTTTTCTTCTACTGCCATCCCCCTCTCCACAGGTGACAGGAAGGAAGTATGGTTGCCAGTTGTTGTGCCACCTGCGCAGTTCAGTGCTCTCCCATTCCCAATTCAGTAAATATTAATAGGTGCCTGTTGTGTGCAGCCCTAATGCTGGGCCCTGTGCCAGTCAGAAGACTCTGGGGAAATCTTAAATAGCTGCTTATCTGCTGCTACAGATCATCATCTGTGGCACTAGAGAAAAACTGGGGACTCTTTAGTAGCTTGATAGGTCTGGTTTCTTACTAAGCACTTTTTCCACTTTGTAATTATTAAGATTGATTATGCATTTGGAAATGGAGTACTTGGAACTATTAATACAGCCTTGCCAGTGAACAAAAGATTAACTCTTACAGTATTGAGGTGGGCCCTTTTTAGGTGGATGAATAATTGTGGAACTAGAACTAGCTCTTCTCTTATCTGATGGTAAGAGGCAATATAGGGACGAGGATAATTCACTTAAAAGAAAAAACGAAGGCATCCTGTTTGAAAGGTAGGATAAAGGGTACATTTGGAAAATACATAGTTACTTGGGCTGCAGTGAATAGGAGACCTTTTGATTATAAGATTTAATTTTTTTGTTGAAACATGGTCTCTTCCTTTGCTGTTGAACTGACTGTTACTCTGGGCATAGTTCCTCTGATTTCTAATTGCCCTAATTTCTTCCTCTGTAAAATGAAGAGTTGAACTTAGAGGTTCTTAACCTGCAATCCTCCAAAGGGTCCTTGGATAGATTTCAGGGGGCCTGAACTTGGAGGGGGAAATTAATTATTTCAATACTATTGGTTTTCTTTATAATCCTTTGTATTTTATTTAAGACATTGTTCTGAAAAGAGGTCCATACACTTTGCAAGATTGCCAAGGGGGTCCGTAACACAAGAAATGTAAGAACCCTTCACTAGACGATTTCAGTTTTGTCATTCTGTGATAGATGGGCAGCTTGCTATAGTGTAGAGACTACTGATGTGCAGAATCAGGAAGACTTGATGTAGAATCTTCTTCTCAGATATTTGTTACCTGTGTAGTTTATTTACTCTTTCAGAGCCTCAGTTTCTTTGTCAGTAAAATGGAGACAAAAATAGCATGTATATAAAGTTCTTTGCAAAATTTAAAATGTTACATAAATGTGAGGTATTGTTATAGTTCCGTGAGTATTGATGAAAATTGCTGATCTAGCCAGTCTAATGACAGGACATTTGTTTCCATGTTGTTTACTTGTCCAGAGATTAGTTTGTAATTGTCCCTTCTGCCCATCCACCTTCTTGAATTTCTGGACACATTGGGTTCATTGATCACTGGAAGTATTTCAAACCCTGCCTCTGTATGTGTGCAGAAAGGTTTGAATTGACAAAGAATTCTAAGAACCTCAGCCTTGTGGAATGCCAGTATTTTTTATAGGTTGCTGGTAATCTACTTTTTAATTTTGTCCTTATCCTAAGATCTATTACTCTAATTCCATGTACCCAAGTAAGTGTGGAAGGATAATGAAGGATAAATTAATTTTTTATTAGTGTTTGAAATTTTATTCCTTCTTGTTTCTTAATTGTTAAAATCAGAGGGGGTAAACCATCCATGCACTGGTACTGCATAGATGTTCAGTCATTTCAGTTGTGTCAGACTTTTTGTGACCCTATTTGGAGTTTTCTTGGCCAAGATACTGGAGTAGTTTATTGTGTCCTTCTTCAGCTCATTTTACAGATAAGGAAACTGAGGCCAACAGGGTTAAGTGACTTGCCCATGGTCACACAGTGGGTAGGGTCTGAGGCCAGATTTGAACTCAGAAAGATAAGTCTTCTTGACTCCAGGCCTGGCACTCTATCCACTGGAACACCTAATTACCTATTACATAGATAGTGAGGAGAATTTTCCTTATTTTCCATTCAGTCCCAGACACTTTCATCTCTTTGAAAAACAAGAGCAAACAAATCCAAACTGCAAAACAGATTTCTGTAGAGCCAGAAGGCTTTAGGCAGGATAAAATTTTTAATGGCTAAGTGATGGTGCTTAGGATTTAGTAGGTTGCCCCCTAGGGGGTAAATAAAGTATAACATTAAATTCACTATCTGTAAGTAGAAGCTGCATTATTCAAGTGTAAATTTACTCTGTGATCTTGGACAATTTTTCTATCCGGTTGCATTGCTTCCTATGTAATGCGAGGATTGATCTTCTATGAATAAGTTAAGTAACATGTGACTTAATTACCTCTTGTAGGGGCATTAAAAATAAAGTTTTTATTATTTAGGGAGTTTATAGCCTTTTTGGTTGAGGCAGCTAGATGTAGTGATAGAATGCTTGACTTACAGTCAGGAAGACCCAAGTTCACATTTGGCCTAAGACATATTACAAGCTTTGTGACCTTGAACTAGTCACTTAACCTCCATCTGCCTCAGTTTTGCTCATCTTTAAAATGGTTATAGCACCTACCCCCCAGAGTTGTTTTAAGGATAAAATGAGATAATATTTGTGAAATTCTTTGCAAATCTTATAACTCTATATAAATATTATTATTATTAGAATGATTTGAAAAAATCCTTTCTATGAAAATTGAAGGGAAATGAATATTAGCAGTATTAAGTTACAAAGTTTTTATATGTGTTTACATTAGGTCTGATTTCTCTGTGTCTTTTTATCACCCCTTCCCCCTTTGCCGCGTTTCTCCTTTTGACTCTTTGTGTTCTTGAATGAGCTTAGTTCTGAAATATATGGAGCTGTCTATTTAACATGGAAGAGATGACAGAAATATATAAAGCATCTGTCAGTGGATGACTTTCCTAAGGAAGAGTGGGTGGGATTGTGGTCAGGTTCTAACATTAGAAACCTCAAGAACTATAAAAATTTAGCTGCATATGTATTATTTATCTACAGGAACATGGTCAGATAAATTCCTCTCTACCTTAGACTACTTGAAACAAGTTACATTTTAATTTTGAAATCTTCCTTCGAATTTCCATAGACAGGGACTTGTTCATTAAAGCAGGTAACGGAATAGAAATCAACAGAGACTATTAATTCAATATTTTTTCTCTTTAAATTTTTACCCTCTACATGAAACTCTCATTTTTGAGTGCTGAGAGAGTGTATGTTGTGTGGTGGTTGGGGAGAATGGGCTATATGTTGAATGTAGATTAAAGTTAAATGATGCCCTTCAGTTCTATGGATCCCTCTCTGTGAGGAGAGTGGTGGGGAAAGGAATGGGGGTCTAGGATCATATGGTTTTTAAGCCCATTGACAAACATTAATTTAACTGTTGGCACTCTCAATGTGTCATCCTTGCTCACTGATATTCTGTTAAATATTGAAAGAACCAGAGGAAAGTCTTCATTATGTTGGTTGGATCTTCTGTAGAAGATTTCCTTAAAAACATGGAACAGACTCCTTCAGAATGAGAAGGCTTGGCAAACTTGTAGTCTCACCTGTAGAAGGAATATACACATAGATGAAATCATGGAATTTTTGAGGAAGTATTTGCTCATCATAAGAGGTTTATTCTTTCCAGGGTTGTTGGTTGGTGGACATTTATTAATTACTACTATATGCAGGCATTGTGCTAAGTTCTGACAATACAAAAAATGGCAAATGATAGTCCCTGATCTCAAGAAACTCACAGTCTGTGAGGGAGACAACATAAAAGCACCTGTGTTAAAGCAAGAGGATCATGAAGTGAAATGGTATAGAGGAAGACGAGAGGAGAGTCCTGCACACAACCTTATGATTTTACTAGGGTTAACAGGCATGAGCTGGACAAAGGTCCAGCAGAGGAGACTGAGAAAGAGCGGCCAGATAGGTAGGAGAAGAAGCAGTGCAGTGTCACAGAAAACTTAGAGACAGGAGGTTACCAAGAAGAAGGGGATCAGCAGTGTTGAGAGCTGTAGAAAGGCAAGTAGGATGAGGTTTGAAAGGTCATTAGATGTGGCCATTAAAAGATCACTAGTAACTTTGGAAAGAGCAGTTTTGGTTCGGTGGTAATATCAGAAACCAGACTGTAGTGGAAGAAGAGACTGAGAGGAAAAGAAGTGGACATTATGGACTATAAACAGCATTTTCAAGACATTTGACCACAAAAGGGAAGAGAGATGAAAGGGTGGTTAGAAGGGCTGGACTTATCAAGGGAGAGTTTGCTGAGGATGAGGGAGACATGGGCATGTTTGTAGACAGTAGGGAAGCAGCCAGCAGACAAGGGAGAGATTGAAGATAAATGAGAGTGGGGATGATAGAGGGGGCAGACTGCTGGAGGAATCCAGATGGAATAGGATTACTTGTGTGTGTAGGAAAGTTAGCCTTGAAAAGGAAAAGGGCCTCCTTTTCATGTGGTATAGGAGTGAAGGAGGACTAGTTGCAGAAGCTGTCAGGTTGAAGAGGGCCAATGAATGTCCTTTGTGTGTGTGTGTGTGTGTGTGTGTGTGTGAAATATGAAGCCAGGGAGCAGGGAGCAATGGAAGGTTTGAGGAGGAATGAAAAGGTTTAGAAAAGCTGTTGTGGTGAGTAGAACAGTGAGTTAATTAGGGGGTATAAAAAGATTTCCAGGAAAGTCTGACTTCAAATTTGGCTTCAGGCACTTATTAGCTGTGTGATCCTGGGCAACTCACTTAATTCCATTTGCCTCACACACAAAAAAAAGGCTATGTGACTTACTTAGGGCACAAACTTTTTAAAAGTCAAAGCCTAGATTCAATTCCCCACACTGTCTCGCAATGCCCTGCGCCCCAGGCTTCTGTGTTGGTACCCTGGCTCCTCAGACAGGAGCTCCTGGGCATACAGTGACATAGGGAAGCATGGGAATTGCCCAGTCTGGTACGTATCAAGTGTCTGAGGCTGGACTTGAACTCAGGTCCTCCTGACTACAGAGTCGGTGCTCTATCTACTGTACCATTTAGTCGCCCCTATTAGATAGCCTTTCTAAGCCTCAATTTCCTTGTGTGGTAAAATGGGGATAACTCACCTCATGAAATGCTTCCAAGAATGATAATTGGTATTTAAAGTGTGTTAAAGTTCCCAGAAGTGCTTTACATTTATAGATTATCTCATTTGATCCTTGTAATGACCGTCTTGGGTAAGTGATATAGGTATTGTTATCCTTATTGTTATTCATAGAGGCATTGTTATTAATGAGAGAACAGATATGAGAATCAGAGGATATGGATTAAAATTCTACCAGTGTGGTCTTGGACAAGTTACTCCCCTGTTTGGGCTTTGGCTCTTTGACTTGTAAAATGATGGAGCTGGATCAGATGCTTCTAATGTCCCTCCCAGCTCTCAGTCCATGTTCTTTGGCTAGATCTGTGAATGTCTACTGGACTATTCATTAGCTTCCTTCTTGCTAGTCTACGAGGAAAGGACAGCTAGAACTAAGTTGTTGTGGGAGAAGCGCTTCCTTTTCTAGCTGTCTCACAGGTGAATAGTGCCTGTCTTTCTGAGGTTCTGGGCCCTTACCATAGGAATGCAAATGACATTTTGGCTAAATTGTGTTACAGTTAAGTAATTTTTTCAGATATAGTATTGATTTATTCTGGTTTATGTATTAGTGCAACTAGGACATCCTCAGACTAAGTGCCTTTGGAATATTCCATAGGGAAAATTTCTATTTTTAGGGCCAGGAACCAAGCCTCTGTTAGGAGGACCAGGTCTAAGATGCTAAAGTAGGAAAATATTTCTGTACTTTCCTTCCTCTCTTACTTGTCCCCCACTGCATCTGGGACCATCTCCAGTTGTCCTGATCCATATTTGGCCACTGGACCCAATGGCTCTGGAGGAGAGAGTTGAGGTTTATGACTTTGCACAGCCCTGCCTCACTTAAATCCAATTCATTTGCAAATCATGGCATCATCTCCCTGAGGTCATGGTCCTCTTCGAGAACAAAGAACAAACAACAACTTGTCATTAGTGTAGATTTCTCTAGAAATTTTTTCTTCCTGAAGGTCATTTACTATTTGTGTATAAGGTCTTTTACAACTCTGTTTTGTAGCTAACAGCCTTGGCCTGGTCTTTATCTGGGCAGCTTCCAAACTCTGTGAACTTATACTGAAAAATGGATGTGAATTGATGAAGACACAGAAGCATTAAGTGTATCCTACTTAAGATGAGAGAAGGTTAATTTTTTAAATTTGATTTATTTTTAAAAACTTTACCTGTATTTCCCACTATGTGCCTTCCTCTTTTGGCTAGCTGTTTCTTAGAATAAAGAGGAGAAAAGAGGGAGGGAAAAATTCAGCCAACCTAGTCAATGTATCAAAAGTCCTATTATGTTGGATAGGTGTTCCACACTCTATGCCCCCTTGGGGGCATAGAGTGTGGAACACCTATCCAACATAATAGGGAGGAGATGTCTTCTCATATCTCTTTGGAGAATGTTCCTTTAAAAAAGTTTCTAAAATTAATTTTGGCAAAGGGAATGAAATGTTGATAGACATTATAATTTTAGAGATATATTCCCAGGGGTTACAGTTTTTACAACTTGTCAGATATCTACATGCTGCCATCTTCATTCTTAGGTGTCATCCTAGGCAGGTGCTAACATGATATCATTTTTGATACATTCTTACATTCTGTTTTATTCTATATGTTGCAAGGGAAACATTTTTCAGGTAAAAATTACCTAATCCTGACTCTCTCTTAGTGTCAGGAATTTTCTAATTGGAAAACTTAACCAATGGTAAGAATGAATCAATCTGTTCTATCTGATTGGTAAATTTGGATCGGCATAGAGTAGCTTGTTCACTTGCAGGTAGTGTGGCTGGACAAAGCACCTGTGTGACCTTGAATGAGTTGTTTAATAGTTTTCCTTTCGGTAAATGAGAAGATTCAGCTAGATGTCATAGGTTCCTTCTAATTCTGACATCCTGTGATCCTTATGTAGAGGTAACAACGCACATGACCTATTTCAGAGATGAATCTAGTTAGAATGGAGTGTTTTTATGTGCAGTAAAGGGGAATAATGGAGATCCTTGAATGCTGGGTTGGTGCAGTTGGACTTAGCCTGTAAGTAAAGGGGGAGACACTGAATGTAAGAAAAGCATTTATAAAGCACTCACTATGAGCCAAGCACTGTGCTCATTGCTGGAGGTACAAATACAGAAATGAAGTAAATGATCCTGGCTCTAAAGAAGCTTATATTCTAATGGGGGGGACTACATTAGTAGGGCAGTGAAAGCCAGGGAAGAGGATTTTAGTATGGAAAAGCCATAATAGAAGACTTCACTAATGTACCCTTTACAAGTAATGGGCATACTGATTTGTTTCCCAAAGCTAAAAGTGGAGGGGGGGGGTGGGTGGGTTGGGTGGCATGGGTGTGGCTGGTCTCCGGCTAGTTTGAAATAGAGGAGGGCCATTGGAATTAACACTCATTCACTCACCAATCAGGACGGCTCAGATATTAGGGTAGGAGTTAGAAACCTAAAGGCCATTGAGTAGGCCTGTGAAGATTGAAGTAGCTCCTATCTTCACCTACATTGAAAAGGGGGTCAGGGGGAGCAAGCAGGAAAGTATGAAGGCCAGTTATGAAATCTTATAGTAGAAGGGCAGATATTTAGCTGTGAGAAATGAGCCCAATCAACAAGCCCCCAGCTGTGAGAAACATGCTCACCTTAAGGAAAGAACAATACATGTTGTGAAATCAGGAAAGGTTTTATTAATCTTTATGTTTGTTCCCCCTGAATAAATGAGTGGCTCCCACGGAAGGCTATAGGAAGATTACAATTTGTTCAGACCAATGCAAGCCCTTTTTTACTATCCCAAATTGGACTTCCTGCCACACCATCTCCTCTCTGAAAGGCTTTCCCTAAAACCACTCATCACGCCTGTGCACAGGTTTCTGGCCTTTAATCTGACCTAGCTAGGTCACAACTCTCATTAACTGTCACCACTCAAAGCTGGAAGTTTTTACCCTGTGGAAACAGAACTCTTCCTTGTTTCTCATAGTAGTTATGTTAAGTATTTGCTCCATTGCTCAATGAGGCTTCCAGGGCCCAACATGCAGTAGGGTCAAACTGTAAAGTTAATTGTGGGCATTTATTTTTATGTGGAGGCAGGATGTAGGGCATGGTGTGGGTTATAGGATGGAAAATGTAGAAAATTATTGAGATCATGCAATAAACTTTGTAGAATTTGGCAGTATTGAAATATATGAAATAATTTATAATTTTGCTTTTAGGTGAGTATATACTCTCCACCTGAATCTGAAATATAATAGTACTTTTTCTAATGGACTAGAGCTATGGATGCGATTGAAGAGCAGCTGGCTAGGAGTTTTGATTCTTTAGTTATAAATATTAATTGTATCATGGAACATAATTCATATATTCATCTAGTAATGCAGCTGTATTATTATGAAGAAGGCTTTCTTTTTTTGTAGATATCTGGGTGAATAGATGAGATTCTTTCATGAATTTTAAGAATTACAGTTACTTAGGGCTACTCATAGACCTTTCAAAAGTGTTGGTCTCCAATTGTATATATTTAGAGTTCACTATAGAATAAAAAAGTGGATAGATATTTGCCTCTTTTTCTTCTTTAAAGTAAATTTTTAAGGATATTTTTATATTAACTTATGTTGCCCATTGTTTCCTACTTTCTAGAGAACTAACCCATATAATAATAAATTAAAAAGAAGAAAAAAAGTTCAGCAAAACTACCTATATATAAAAAAATCTGACATTATATGCAGTATTCTTTCCTCATGATCCCCCTACATCAGCAAAGATAACACCACTCCCTTACTCTTTAAGTGTTTTACAGTAAAAAAACTCAGGTGAATTTTTTGATTTTACTAAATCAAATGAGAAACAAATATGTGTGTGATATATAGGTACACTTTTGTAAGATTTTTTTTTTTTACATTCAGTTAATACTTAGAATATTTGTCTTGATGGAAAAATGAATCCAAGTGCACGGTTCTTTTGAACACAAATAATGGTTAAGTATATTTTCTAAGTAATTTTTAATTCCTATAAATTATGTATGATAGTAGGTTTGTGTTGAACTATGTTGAAAAGTTGTTTCTGTAATTGAAATTCAGGTGTTAAACTTATGATATATTTTTGCATTTTAGGTACTTATACTGTGAAATTTTATGATGGAGTAATTCAGACTGTCAAACATATTCATGTCAAAGCTTTTTCCAAAGATCAGGTGAGAAACACAGTTTTGTGCTTTGCATGTAATTTGAAAAATTGTAATGTTTTGGTTGCTTAAAGAAAATAAAGACATTGGCTTTGTTATGATGGTGGCAAAAATGTTTATCCTTTTACTCTGATACAGATTTCACAGGAAGGAAAGAAAGTATTTCTGGGTAAAATACTTGGTAATGGGGTTGATTTATAATTCACTTTAACTCAGATTCCTTCAGATGTAGACCCACACTTAGCTGTCAACATCTGCATTTCTATGATTCTTTCTTTCTTTCCTTGCTCTTCATATAGAGCCATTATTCACTCAGCTTGTACAAGTGGCCTGAGGACACCTGAAGAGTATTCCTTTTTAGGTTACTCTAGTGCCCTGGGATGATAGCTGTTATTTTCTTTGTTATCCCATTCTTGAACCTAACAGGATTAATTCCTCCCCAAAACTGTGGTTTGCAGTGACCCATTGGGATATTTTTCCCTTTAAGTGAATTTTACTCCCACTACTTAATGAAGCTTTTGGGGAGAAGAAAGGATTTAAAATATGGGTATTGACTTTTGTTTGTTTATAGAATTTTAATTTTTATTGTTGGAATTAATTGTTAAGATATACTTAGAGATTTTTAAAGAGCTTTATTAATGAATTAGTAAAAGTGTTTATGTTAATCATCCAGTGAAGCTACTCATTTCTTTAGTGGTGAGTCAGTGTAGTAGTTTTCAGTAGAGAGTTATTCACATCATGGAGTCTTGCACTTTGATATAATTAAATGCTTCTATTTGCCTTATAAGTTTAGTAAATGTTTCTCTAAATATGTTACATTATAAAGGGAAGCAGCTAATCTATTGAACAGACAAAAAATTCTGGTGTTTCCACTAGTTGTCTCTTCCTTTCTGTTTAATGATATAATCCAGAGGCACTAAAGAGGACAATTAAATTTCATTAATTCAGGTTCTTCTTATTTGAGATTTATAAAACAAATGATTTTGATGTGGGGCTTAAAATGTCCTCTTTCTTTTAAGAGGAAAGTGGGTTACTAAATTAATAACGAATTCCTTTATGTGGTAAATGTAATGAATATTACTCTAAGGTAAGCCCTGAATGTACTTGAAGGTTTTTCTATACTTCCTAATAGGTTCATACCCTAGATCTGTTTGAATGATGGCCTTTTTTTTTTTTTCTTTGCTGCCTGACCTCTAGGGTACCTGAATTCCTCTAGTTCTCCTGGCTTGAATTAAAAAGCAAAACAGAACAGAAATCCTCCTTTAGTACTTCAATCAACTAAGACAGCTTTACTAGTTAACCTGGTTAGCTTAGATAATTAAGGGAAACAAAAAATTAATTTTAAAAGTTTGATTAAAATAGTCTTATTGTTGAAGAAATAATATTTTTTTTGATCCTGCATAAGGAACCCTCACCCCAAATCTCATCCAGTGTTTTGGTGTTGTTTCTCTCATTTACCACAGTCTTTGGGCAGTTGTGCATCTGCTTGTGAGTCATTTGAATACTGGACTAAATTTCATTGACGTGTTTATGAGCAGTCTGGGATCTGAAAGTTAGTTTCAAAGCTTCAGCTTGTCTTGTAGGAGCCACTTTGCATTTGAAGATGATAAAGGCTCACAAGCATCCACTGAAGGGTAGGATTCCCTGGTACTTCTGTTCTGAATCTAGGACAAGAAGGTTAGATAGACAAAAAGACACAAAGAAAAAAATTTACTCTGCATTGACACAAAGAAAAAAGATTTACTATGCACTGACTGTGCCAAGCACTGTGATAAGGGGCATCTGTGGCAAGTTTCTTTTTAGATCACTTCATGTGGATGTTTGCCTATTTTGTCTTTGTATAGTTTTGATCTATTATAGGTATTTAAGTGATATTTTTCTTATGTTATTAGCTTGAACTTTTCATCTAGTACATTAATTGGTCCAAAAGGGCATATTTTCTTCTCTGTTTTCATTGCTCTTAACATCTTTATGTTGGTTATAATGGTTTCAAAAAGAATGAGTCATAAAATAGTAAAATGAGTAATAGATTAGGAAAATCTTTTTTTATTACCTCTGAAAGGCTTTATTTACTGTAATATCATTGTTTTATTTGTACCTTTGTCGCATGAAATAGGTCTTTTTCCACTTTACATGTCATGTATGGTAGAATACTTTGATCCTTCCTTGCCAAAGGGTAACTGCGCTGTAGCCTTTTTGGCTAAGAGGACAGTAGCATCTGCCTTGTCAGAGTCTTTGAGCTCTGTGATTCAGGTTCTCCGATGCGCAAGGATTTGTAGACTGGTGGTCTTATATTATTTAGAATTTTTAGTCTGGATCTTCTGAATGAATTTTGACTCCAGATTAGTTGTTATTTGAAATGAGGACTGATAAATGCTTCCTTTCCCTTTCTCTGCTATTCTTGCTAAGGTAGGGGCATTCAGAGAAAGTATCTTGTTAATTTCAGAGACTGTGGGTTCAGGAGGTTTTATTGTTGTTACATGGATACTCTTGAGAGAGAATGGTTTGCCACTTAGAGGCAGAAATGAAAATTATCTAGGACATATAGCACAGGTCCTTGGTCTGAGCATGACCATCACCGTGCACCATAGGCTTGATAAAGGACTCGACCTGGAGAATAGTAATGTCCAGTTTAAAGCACTCATCCTCTACTTTGTAAGGATCATTTTCAGGTGCTCACATGACACACAGTAAAAGGGACCAAGCAGAGTTTGGCTACTGAGTGCATGTGTTAAAAAAGCTTCTCTGATGATACTTCTAAAATCGTGGACTGAGGATAGATTTGCCTATTATTTATTGTACTTGGCAGTTTCTGCATAAGGGTAGTAAATTCTTCATAGAATTGGAGAACCGGATTTTAACCCCATTACTTATCAGAAACATAGGAGTATGGTAAACCTTTTTTTTTTTAAGTTTTGAAGGTATTTTTTAAAAATCACATTTGAATGATTCTTTTGAACAAAGCAGTGCTAGATGGACATAGAATAAATGTCATCTCATATTTATTTGTCTTTCAGTCTTTGTAGAAGCCTTCCAGTTTAAAATTGTAAGTAATCACAAAAATATTCTCACTGCTCTTTTCCTTGTTTTAGAATATTGTGGGCAATGCCAGGCCTAAAGATAAAGATAATGAAAGCCTTTCATCTCCTGATAACCGAGAGAAGTTTAAAGAGCAGAGAAAAGCGCCTGCTCATGCTAAGAAAGACAAAGATGACAAGACTTTAAAGGTTGAAAAGAGACCCAGGCAGCCTGACAGAGAAGGAAAGTTAGTCAGTCCTGAAAAAGGTCTGCCAAAGAATGAGAAAGAAGACAAGGAGAATATTTCAGAAAATGATAGGGAATACTCTGGGGAGACCCAGGCAGACAAGAAGCCTGAGAATGACAGTGTGAAGAATTCACAGGAAAATCTAAGAGAACCCAAAAGAAAGCGAGGCCGGCCCCCTTCCATACCTCCATCCGGTGAGTTCTGAAGAGCATGCATGTAGTTGCAGAAATTCCAGCAGGACTTTTTCTGCAGGAAATGGTCTGTTTGTTATGGGTGAAGAGGAGTTGTAACACAGTGACACAATTTTCACTGGCTTGGAAAAGTTGTTCTGTAATATCCAGATGCTGTCTCTGAGATTGTAAATGTACATAGAGAATTGAATTGTGCTCTTGTCCTTAAGCAATGACATCAGCAAGTCAGCAGATTATTTTTTGAAGTTGACATGCACAGTTGTATTTGGAACTGCATTGATAGTTATACAGAAGAAACTTTCATGCAGACATAAACTGTGTCAACAAATCCAGATGCTTTTTGCTTGTGCATATTTGATTAATTTCATTTATGTCACCTTATTAGCAGCTGCTGAATGGAAACTCAAACTGAGTCAATTATTCATCAAAGAGAAGAGTTTCAAAATTAAAACAATGTAAAATGTGATAGGAAAAGTTAGTCATATGTGTCACGATACATTGAAGGACAAGTATTTAAAGATGTACTACAGCTAGGAAGGGGAAGTG
Source organism: Bettongia penicillata ogilbyi (assembly GCA_023548195.1). NCBI lineage: Eukaryota > Metazoa > Chordata > Mammalia > Diprotodontia > Potoroidae > Bettongia > Bettongia penicillata. The sequence continues at coordinate 4,356,319 of JAJHZJ010000444.1, forward strand.
GCATGAAATTTGTAATCCAGAGGCAGTTTTCAAAGATAGTTTGGAAGACTATAGGATAGTACAGTATTTTTTCAATTGTTAAATTGTGTCTCTTTGCCCTAGACAGAAGGTAATGTGCTGTAGCAGAAAAGGACATCAAAACAGAAGTCAGGAAAACTGGGTTTGAATTGTAATCCAAACTTGCTGTGTGTGAACTTCCTGGATCTCACTTTCTCTTTTCTGTAATATGATAGGGTGAATTTGGACTCTAAGGTCCGTTCCAGCTCTATAATAGTCTGTTCTGTATGACAGTGTTCTCTGATCCAGTGTACAGATGGTATTAAGTAAAATTCTGTTACAACAAACTCTAAGAGATTATTCAAATTATGTTGTTGCCTTGGAATTTGTTGTAAAAATTGCTTGAATGAGTTCTGTTAAGTGGAGTTCGGGAGCTCCTTGGGTTACATGTATTTTTGGTTGTAATGGATGTAATCTGTGTTTGACTTTGGAGTGTGCTTTTGTATTCCCTTTTGAATAATGGGATGTTGTGTAGACTTGTATCTACTCAAGATATTCACAAATCTAAAAAAAAAAATTCAAACTGTGAAATGAAATTCCTCCTGAAAGACCAGGAAGTTATCTAGCCCTTCCACTCTGTTTCCTTGTACCCTGCTTTATATGAGAGAAAGGGTGGGGAGGGGGAAAGGGGAAGAGGAGACTGAAAGGGACAAGCTTTGATGGGTGAAAATCAGCTTTTGATGAGATTCTTTTACCCCTCCCCCCAAGCTAGTTATCTTTTTGGCTCTTAGCCTCCTTGAGTAGGTAGAAATAATTAAGTATTTTTGCTTAGAAACAAGCAGTTGGCAGTATCAGTAACAGACATTGCTAAATTATGCCAATAAGAATTAAGAATCAAAAGAGCAAAGAATAATGAAAAATTCTTTGCCAAGAATAGTAAAAGTATAGTGTAGAAAGTAGAGAGTATACTATAACAGCAAATTCAGTTAAGCTTTATGAAGTTGTTTATGGGATCCCATATGAAGATATTGTCATATTTCTTATATTCATACCAGGTAACTTTAAGTTATCTGATTTTCCAGATAGAGTTTGAAACCATAATCAAATAAAAGAGTTTAGGAATTAGACTTTATGATGGTATCTATACAACGTTCTTACTGTATACTTACCAGTCAGTTCACTAAGAGTTCCTATGAGAGCCTAGAAGACCTTGGGAAATAGCCTGGTAAAGTGGAGGGAACCTTGGCTTTGGAGTCAGAAGTTCAAATCACAACTCATACAGTTTGCCTGTGTTACCTTGGGTCTAGGTTTTCTCATGTGTAAAATGAAGAGTTAGGACTAGATAGCTTCTGAGCAAAGGCTATTGCACCTTCAAATCTATGATACTAAAGGATAGGAGAAATGGCTTTTAAAAATAATTACATTGTCAGATATTAATTTAGTTGGTTATCATAGCACTTTGACACTTTTTCAAGGAAGTTAATTATTTTGACATTTGAGCTCCAAGGCTTAGGGGAACATGAGTATGAGTTGGGGTAATGAAGGTTGAGTTAAAAGGTTTGTGATAGGAGTAAAACATAAAAGAGAAGTGGAAAATATATGCTGCTTTATATTAGTTGTCTGCAATGTGTCAGCACCTCTTTTATTGATAATAACTTGGTGAATAGCTCCTTCTACCTTTATGAGGCAATGGTGAAGGAACGAGAACAACTGGACTTGCTTTTCTTAGATAAAGCAAACAAATTAACTGATTATGAGGTAATTTTCATAAAGAAGTATATGTCCTTGAATGTGTCAATGAAGTTAGCTTGGTTTTCTTCTTGTTTTTTAAAATTTGCATTGATTTTTTTAGAACCAAATTCCCAAACTTTGCAACCAATAACATTGGAATTAAGACGCCGAAAAATATCAAAAGGAACTGAAATTCCATTGAAGCGCTCCAGGCTTGAAAAAAATTCATGTGAGTATTTTGTGTGTGCACAAGAGAAAGAGTCTTTAGCTTGATTGATAGACCATGGTTTTAATGAAGCTAAAGTGACTACTTTTGTCTTACATTGCTTAGTTATCTTGCACATTTGAAGCTCTTCCACAGTAGAGCATGGGATGAGGCTGGTGCAAAGCCTTAACTGATGTTAGGAAAACAAATATTTAACTATATGCTGTTTTGAGGGTGAGTTAATAACATAAAGGATAGTACATTTGATTTTGAACATACTGTGATATAACTTTAATGACTTGGCAATTATTTTAGTTTCTCATTCTGAGCAAAATGCTGTATAAACCATATTATTGACTTTGGAAATTGTAATTTGGGACTCTTGGGGAGTCTCCAAATAGACCTTAATATCTAGGATTTCTGAATGACCCCCCATTTCATGTAATTTTAGATCATAAACCTTTATATAAGTAAAATTTTCCTTTGGCAACAAGATCACAGCCTTTTAAAAAGTATAAAAAAGGAAAATGTTTCCTTTTGTGTACTGGAATAAGATTCCATAAGTTTCTGAGAGATACTGAATAAGCAGTTAATCCAGTCCAGAAAGTCAGTCTTAGCTTTGGTATTTCTATGTTAAAATTAACCACAACTGACTACAACTGTATTAATGGATTTTAGCTCAGGAAAAGCCAAAAACTTACCCAGAAAATGATGACAAAGACTTGACCAGGAGACGATCATCAAGGCTTTCTAATAGTGGAAGCCATGAGATCTTAGATGCAGATTTGGTCTTATCAAATGTGGTTGATAGTGCTCCTTCAGAAGATAGTCTGCTTCTTGCCAAGGAATCAGAAGAAGGTAAGTACCTGTCTGTCCTGTACCAGTTTACTACTCTTCTGGTAGCTAATATGTATAAATTAGGGAAATGGAGTTTATTAAACCTTTAAACAAATAAGAAATCCTCTTAAAATAAAATTCTTCAGTGTATTAAAGTGATTTCCTGTTCATTATTCTTTACTAAGATAGATCTTTCAAATGTTATAGTCAGGTTTTGATGTCCCTATGGTCAGAGTTTCAGAAAGTTGGTTTAGATACACATTATTGATGTGATTCTGCCGCTCTGTAAAACAAACTTAGATTGTCTGTCCTTTTCTTTATTCTTCTACATTTTCACCCTCAGTGACTCTATTTCTTCCTTTAGTTAGCTCCTCCTTTGTTTTCATCTAGGAATGATGTCAATCTTAAATATGTATTTACTTAATTTCAGCTTTGGTTTTTAATAATTTAATACACATTATGAAAGTTAATCTTTGTTAGAAAGGACCTGGCTGTCCTCTTGTGTTATTGTGCAACTGTCTATTCCATGATTTTTGTGTAGTTTTTTGACTGGCAAATATATGGTTGCCAAGCTTCCATTTTTTTTTTCTTTTAGGTCAGTTAGAATCTCCTGTCCAATCTGATAAAAGCTCATCTGAACTAACACACCAATCCTTTGTGGATAGATTGGAGACTGCAGCATTTGATTTGAATTGCAATTCAATGGAAGACAAAGCTGTAGATGTTGAACTATCCTCTCCACTTGCTGAATTGAAAGAGATTTCTTCTGTAACAGGTTCAGATTTAGCCCTAACAAATATAAGACTTGAATATCTATTATTTGTGATGAGTTACTGATAAAGAACTTTCTCATGATTATCTTCTAATAGTATGTATTTCTTTGCTTTTGCTTTGATTGCTTAATTAAGCAAATTCTGCTTAACTTCTAAAAATGAATTTTCTCTTTTTGCATAACATTTAGAAGTTGCAAACAGTTTGCACGTGGCAGGATTTGCTTTCAAATAGTGATTGCAATTAAAACAGCTTAATGCATTTATAAAATTTTGTTTGGGTACGAAACCAAATTTTGTTTGGGTACTTTCTCTTTACACCCTTCTTCCTTCCAAATGTTAAAATATATTGGATAAAGCATTTTGAATTATGTCTTTGTGTGAAGAAGGTTAAACAATTGAAATAGAAAGAAAATGACATCTAGGAATGTCATTTTGCATTTGCATGCATTGAATGTATGTTCTCTCTCCCTCCCTCTCTCTCTCTCTCTCTCTCTCTCTCTCTCTCTCTCTCTCTCTTTCTCTTTCTCTCCCCCTTTCTCTCTCCCTCCCTCTCTCTCCCTCTCTCCTCCTCTCTCTTCCTCTCTCTCCCTCTCCCTCTTCCTTCTCTTCTCTTTCCCTCTCCATGTTCTACTCCATCTATCCCTTTCTCCTTCTCCATCTCCTGCTTTCCTTGGATTCCTTCAGGTCCTAGCTAAAATCTCACCTTCTGTGGGATTTCTCGTAATTTTAGTGCCATCCTGCAGTTGATTATCTCCAGTTTATCCAGTGTGCAGCTCGATTTTGCATGGTTGTTTCATGTTGTATTCACAATTAGACTGCAAGCTCCTCAAAGGCAGGAACTCTCTTTTAATTTTCTTTGTATCCTCAGTACTTGGCACGGTTCCCAGTACAGTTTTGTGGTTATTCAGTGTGAATGACTCTTGATGACCTCGTTTGGAGTTTTGTTAACAAAGATACTGGAGTAGTTTGCCATTTCTTTCTGCAACTTTTTTAGAGATGAGGAATTGAGGCAAACAGTTAAGCAACTTGTCCAGGATCACATAGCTAGTAAGTATCTGAGGCTGGATTTGAACTCAAGTCTTCCTGACTCCAGGCCAATATTCTATATCCACTGTGCCAAAACAACAAATTTTGAGGTATTTTGGTATAGCACCTTTTAAGGGTCTTAGACTTCTTGTACTTAAATACATTCTTTAGGCCTTTATAGCTGCTTAGTAGCTGCTTAATCAGGTTTTTTTATTGACTGATTGATTATAGTAGAGAATTTCACAAATGGACCTAGATGCACAGTTTAAAAATAAGTTTGATAGAGTTTTTGGTAGATTGTCTACTTTGCTGGTATAGGAAGTACTCAAGTGACCTTTTTGAGATGAACACTAGAAAACAGAGGAAGGCTTATGCAGTTAGGCTTCTACAATTGGGGAGTAACAGGTAAAAAAAAGTGAGTAGATATTGAGAGGTTCTTCTAACAACATAGCTATTATACTGTATATTCAGCAAGCCAGTTAAAGCATTTAAGAAAAGCAATGTCAGTCCCATTTTGCATTTACAATACTGTAATACTGTAAGATGGAAGTAATACATATTCCAAGGATTATGAAATTAGGTTATTTAATATAACTTTAATATACTTTTCATTTTTAAACACATAATAGTGTTTTGTGCCAAATGTAATAGCATTTTGATAATACTGAATAAGTATATATGAGCCAGTTCTGTTTTTTTCCCCAAAAGTTTAATTTCAAATATTAAGAATAATGTTAACTCATCAGAAGAATTTTATTTTATATAGACAGTGAAGGTGAAATTTTTTAAAAAAACAATTTTTGAAAGCTGTTTTGGTATAACAAGTTTTAGGGGCCTTAGACTTCTTGCACTTAATACATTTTTAGGCCTTTTTAGCTGCTGTATAACTTGCATAAATGTGGTTTCGTAATGAAAAGATTGTCTTATTCCCATTGTTTATTATGTTGACTCAGTATGGTACAGTAGATTTGGAATCAAAGGAACGGTTTAAAACTTGCCTCTGCTGCTCACTCCCATTCTAACATTGGGCATTTTTTTTAAACTTTTAGTTAACTTGTAGGACTCAGTTCCCTCAGCTATAAATTGGAGAGGGCTGGATTAGATGTTAAATCAATTAGTAAGCATTTCCTCAATATTTACTATGTTCTAGGTACTAAACGAGCCTGGGAATACAAATACAAGGTGAGCCAGTCCCTGGTCCTATGAGGCTTATCTTTTATGGGGCTACAGCATGTTCACACAGTGCAAATATAGGATACATGCAAAATCAGTAAAAGGGTTGGGTGAGGTTAAACTTAAACAATGTGTCTAACAACTGGGGTAGTCAGAAAAGGACTCTTTAAGAGGTAGCAATTGAGCTAACCTTTGAAAGGGAACTCTCTCCAAGACAGAGTGTAGGAGGTAGAACATACCAAAAGTGGGGTACAGCCTGTGCAAAGCATGGGGACTGGATAGATACTATTTGGTATAGGGGACAGTAACTAAGCCAGTTTGTCTGGAGCATAGGGTATTTAAGGAAGAGTAATGTGTAGTCAGCCTGGAATGATAGATTGGAACCAGATTGTAAAGGGGCCTTAAATGCCCAACAGAGGAGCTTACTTTTCATCCTAGAGCCCCTGGGGGAACCATGGAAGCTTTTTGAGCAGAGGGGTGACATGATTTGACTTCTGCTTTCGCAATGTCAATTTGACAGGTATATGGAGGATGAAGTAGAAAGCAAAGAAGTTGGATGCAAAGAGGCCAAAGTAGTAGGTTATTGCAGTAGTCTGGGTGAGGAAAGCTTGAACTAGGTTGATTGTACCGTAAGTGGAGAGGAGATGGACTTGAGAGATATTGTGTTGATCGAATTCCATAAAACTTGGCAACTGATTGGTTATAGGTGGTAAGAAGGAAAAGTTGAGAATGACTCCCTAGGTTGTGGGGCCTAAGTAGGACTAGGGAGAAAGGATGAATTTAGGTAGAAAAAGAATGAATTCTGCTTGGACATGGTGCATTTTAACTGCCTTTAGGATATCCAGGTGGAAATGTCCAGTAGATGGTTGGAGAGAGGGACTAGACTTTAGAAGAGAGGAAAGAGCTAGTTCTCTTATCTTCTAGTTTCCTTTTGGCTTTGAATCTTTCAAAACTGTCTTGGGCAGAGATAGATCTTACTGTGAGGGATAGGTCTCTTACTTACTTCAGGGTTTTATTCTTTTCAGCAGGATGAATGATTTGAGGTTTTCTGTTGTTTTCATCAGAACTTTCTGCTTATCATGTCCAAATAATTAACAGTTGACTATTTATTTTAAGGGGAAGTGTTAAAAAGCAGGTGGGCCAATTAACACATCGATTTTTGACTATCTCCCCAAGTGATGGATATCTTTCTTGTTTTCAGTTTTGTTGTTGTAAAAGTGTTGGTGTGAATATTTTGATGTGTATGGGATGGTTTTGTCTCTCTTTATTCTTCTTGGGACATATGCCCAACAGTGAGATCTCAGGTTTGAAGAGTTAGTACATTTTGGTCTTTAAGTGGTACCATTTTAAAAATCATTCTTAAAAGAGGTCTAAAGCCAATGAGGAGAAGAATGCTTTAAAAAGCAGAATTAACCAGATGGAAAAGGTGATTCAAAAGCTCACTGAAGAAAGTAGTTCTTTAAAAATTAGAATGGAGTAGATGGAAGCTAGTGATTTTATGAGAAACCAAGAAATTATAAAACCAAAACCAAAAGAATGAAAAAATAGAAGGCTGTGAAATATCTCATTGGAAAAACAACTGACCTTGAAAATAGATCCAGGAGAAATAATTTAAAAATTTTTGGTCTGCCTGAAAACCATGATCAAAAAAAGAGCCCAGACATCATCTTCCAAGAAATTATTAAGGAAAACTACCCTGATATTCTAGAACCAGAGGGTAAAATAGAAATGGGAAGAACTCACTGATCACCTCTTAAAATAGATCTCCAAAATTCCTTGGAATATTGTAGCCAAATTCCAGAGTTCCCAAGTCAAGGAGAAAATATTACAAGCAACCAGAAAGAAACAATTTGAGTATTGTGAACTACCATCAGGGTAACACAGGATTTAGCAGCTTCTACATTTAAGGGATCGAAGGGCTTGGAATATGATATTCCAGAAGTCAAAGGAAATAGTATTAAAACCAAGAATCACCTACCCAGCAAAACTGAATATAATGCTTCAGGGGAAAAAATGGAATTTCAATGAAATAGAGGACTTCCAAGCATTGTTATTGAGAAGACCGGAGCTGCATAGAAAATTTGACTTTCGAATAGAAGAATCAAAAGAAACATGAAAAGGTAAATAGGAAAGAGAAGCCTTAAGGAACTCATTAAAGTTGAACTGTTTACATTCCGATATGGGGGGGAACTATATATATATAAAAGTGTGTAGGGGTATGTATGTGTATATTATATATGTGTAGGTATGTATATGTACATGGGTGTGCATGTGTATATGCATGTATATATATGTATGTGTATATATGTATGTGTGTATATACACACACACACACATAGAGGGCAGAGGGTGAGCTGAATATGAAGGGAGAATACCTAAAAAAATAAAATTTTCTGTTGAATTGAATGTACTAGGAGTAAGAAAAAGGGAGAGAGAGAATGTAGCAAATCATCTAACATAAAAGAGGGACAAAAGAGCTTTTACTATGGAGGGGAAGAGGGGGGAAATGAAAGGAAATAATTGAGCCTTACTCTCATGGGATTTGGCTTAAGGAGGGAATAACATACACTCAGTTGGACATGGAAATCTATTTTACCCTGCAGGAAGGCAAGGGGGAAGGGGATAGGAGAGGGAAGATAGTAGAAGGGACAGCAAACTGGGGAAAGTGATAATCAGAAGCAAATACTATTGTGACAGGTCAAGGGAGAGAATAGAATAAATGGAGGGCAGGATAGGACAGAGGGAAATGAGATTAGTCTTTTACAACATAACTATTATGGAAGTGCGTTGCATTGTTATATATGTATGACCTGTATGGAATTGCTTGTTTTCTCAATGAGGGTGGATGGGGAGGGAGGGAGAGAATATAGAACACAAAGGTTTAAGAATGAATGTTAAAAATTGTTTTAGTGTGCAACTGGAAATTAAGCTATACAGGCAATGGAGTATAGAAATCTGTTTTGCCCTATAGGAAAATATAGGGGAAGGGGGATGGAAGAAGGGTGGGTAATAGAGGGGAGGACAGACTGGAGGAAGGGACGGATGGGTAGCTTGCTGTCCTGGGGTGGGGGGTGGGGAGAGATGGGGAGAAAATTTTGAATTCAAAATCTTGTGGAAGTGAATGTTGAGAACTGAAAAATAAATTAATTAAAAATAAAAAAAAGTCATTCTTGTCGATGGCAGATGGGTACTGGCAGGAAAGCACAAGAAAGCATTTCCCTGTGTCCTTGGGTGGGTCAGGGCATTCCCCATCAGCAGTGCCTTTTTGTTTTGCTGATGGGCTGTGAAACTAACTCTCTCAATTTAAGATATTATAAAGTGTTAACGGTCATGACTGCTTATTTTCAGAGGCTGAGCCATACCCAGTTTGTAGTTAGTTCAGAAGAGCCAGTTTTGTTCTTTTTTTATTACTCACAAGTTTTTGCTTTTTGTGGGAAATATTGAATTATTGAGCAACATTTATTGAGTGCATGCCGTGTGCCCAACACAGCTCTTGGGCAGTGATACAAAGATATAGATAGCTATCTAGCCATGAAAAAGGTTACTGTCCTTTGTAGAAACGTGTATATATTCAAGTGAATACTAAAGAAATGTAATTGTAATATATTTGGGGTGGGTACTAACAACTGAAATCATCAGGAAATGCCTCCTGAAAGAGAATGTTTCTTGAAGGAGTCCAGGGACTCCAAGAATTAGAGGTGAGAAGGGGCACAGCCTAACGCCTGGAGGCAGGAGATGGAATGTGGTGAAGGGACAATAGGATGGAGGCCCATGTGCCTGCAGTGAAGAGTGCTGAGGCAAGTAATGAGGACTCAGCCTGGCAAGATAGCCTGTTCTTCAAATATCAGACAGCTCCATGACATTTAACTGTGTATGTCCAAGGAGCTGGAAACTAGAGTGTACTGGTATTTATTTAATAATGCAGTCAAGTAACACTATACCCTCCATTTAAGTGTTCCCATGACTCGGGCAATTAGTCATAACACAGTATCCACTGTCCCTATAATGTGTTATTCTTACATAATAGAGGATACTGTTTCTAGAACCAAAAAGAGAGTCTTGTGTTCTTCTTCCCAGATAACACTCTCTTGAGGCAGGCATGCTGGGGAGAGGGTTTTACTATAATGTTTATTTTTGTTTCTCTATACATTCTTTTCTATTTAATTTTAGTTAGAATTTTTCCCAAGGCAATGTTGTATTTAAACACTAATTTTTACTGGAAAGCAATAGTGTAAAAGTTTTCCCAGTGATTCTACTTTTCCTTGTAATCTTAAAACTTGTTTTTTCAGGGAGCCTTAATCCCAGATTTTTTTGGTTTTGTTTTTGTTACTGCTATTTGCTTAGACCAGACGATAAAGGAATAGCTCATCCCCAGAGTTTGTTTATTTTAGCAGTCAGTTACTGCTGGCAAGATATAGTGTTAATAAAAGGTTTGTCATGCCTTAAGCAAAATGAAATTATTCTTTTATTCCCTTTCCTTCTTGCATTCCTTCTTTATACTAATTTGTGTGTTCTTTTAGTATTTTATGAATTGATCTGGCTCTTGTACTGTGCTTAACACTGAATATGTTTGGAGCCTCTAGTTCTCCCTCGTGAGGGTGAACTAAAAGAGTTTAAACATTGCGAGATTGTTCTCTGCCTTTTAATGTATTTATTGTTGTGGTGTGTATTGGGACTGCTTTATAAATGATATTGAGGTTCTCTGTGATCTTGGGTATCATTCCCAGTTTGAACATTACAAGATTGTTCTTTGGCTTTTAATGTGTTTATTGTTGTGGCGTGTGTTGGGACTGCTTAAGGTATTGACAGCAGTTTCTCTGTGACCTTGAGTGTCGTTCTTATCCTGTTCAGGTCATTAACAAGTAATACTGAGTCACAGCCCAGAGTTCTGAGAGCCCTGTGGCTCTGCTATAACTTCTGCTGTGTGTAACTTTGCTCTTATCCCTAAAACTAATCAATTTGCTACATGAATATTCCAAACTGAGTTTTTTCTTTGGAAAAGCACTTATTTGTTCCACCTTTTCCCAATCATCTCAGGATTTGATTTGGAGTGAAATGCTCTTTAATTGCTAATTTTGTCCTGGGGAGAAAGATGGAAAGCAATTTTTAGGTATTCTTTTCTTAGATTTTGTCTTTTGCCATGCTATAACTATTTAAAGAAAAGCTTTTATCTTTAAATTATAATTATACTGTTCATGTGTGATCTAGTATGAACTTTGAACCATTTAGAAGTAAAAATTATTAAAAAGAAATATTTAAATGGAGAACTTTTAATTTTAGTGAATTTGTTTTTAGAAAGGGAAGTACTAGAATTGCCAGAAACTTAACTGAACCCACTGTTAAAAAAAAAAAAAAGAAGTCTTTTCATTTAGGGGAGAGAGCATGGGAGTGAATGAGACAGAGAGAGGGAGAGAGAGTATGGAGGGAAGAGGGGCAGCTTGGTGGCATAGTGGATATAACATTGGGCCTAGAGTCAGGAAGACCTGAGTTTAAAGGCAGTCTCAGATGTTTACTAACTGTGTGACCCTGGGCAAGTCACTTAACCTCTGTTTGCCTCAGTTTCCTCAGTTGTAAAATGGAAATAATGAAGCTTAAATGAGATATTTGTAAAAAGTGACTAATACAGTGACTTGCACATAGTAGATACTATATAAATGCTTATCCCTCCCCTCTTCCCAGATTGTTAGTAAAAAGCCAGCTTTGTGTATTCTTTGCCAAGATAATCTGTCTAGTACATTTAACATGTATAGGATGTTTCTTCTTGAAAATGTTATGTATAAAATAAAGTTCTTACACATTATGAATTATTTCCAATATTTTGTATTTCTTGTCATAAATTACATTTACATTTCTGAAATTTGAGTCATTTTATTCATATGTATTTGTTGAAACATTTATACTGTTTCTTAATGTTAATTTAGTAATGGCAGATCATTCCAATTTCATTTTACTTTAACACAGAAACAGTAACTCTCAATAATTATCTTCCAGAGAAGTGTTCATTGTCTACATTCTGCCATGTTTCCTAATTCAGTTGAATCAGATTGTTTATTTTTCCTATTTCACATATAGTTCTATACTCTTAAAAACTCAGTACCAAAATTTAAGTTTTACTTAACTTCCCTTTAGTAGAGATCTTTTTGAAATTTCTTAGTTTACAAACATTTTCTTTTAATCGTCTACAAAATGCTGCTAAGTCTATCCATCCCACCCCTGAGTGAGTGATAGTAACTCTGACTAGAACATCATTAAGAAATGGATGTAGGTTCGGTTTCTTTAATTCTTCTATTCTTGTAGCCCCGCTCCGCCCCGCCTTTATTCCTCTCTGGCCTCTATTCCTTCATTGCCCCCCGCTTCCCGCCATGGTTACATCTGGCTGAAGGGCTCCCTCAGAAGTGCAGGCTGATCTGTTTCACAGTTACACATGCCTAGTGTTGCACATCAAATGATGTTCTTTGCATGCATGTTCTTTTGTGTTCTGACTATCATATGCCAGCTAACGAGTTAGGACAAGCAACAGGGATCTTTGTTTTTATTCTTACAGTAACAAGTACTTCTAAGAGAGATGAATTTGTTACTTCAACAGCTCCCACTGTCGACCTAGACCGCAAGTTTAGATGCACCTTCCTGGACTGTTTAAAATTCTTCCGCAAAGCTAAACTCCTGCACTATCACATGAAATATTTTCATGGAGTGGAGAAGATGCCGGAATCTGAGGAGAATTCAGTGAAGAGGCACGTCCAGACAAGAAGTTCTTTAGCTTCTGAAAAGTCCAGTCAAGAAGGGCTGACCAGAAAGCGGATCACCTCTAGTTCCTTGCGTAAGTATCTGGGTATGCCATGTTGGTTAATGGAGGGTTCCTGTGACCATTTTTATTTTTGATGGTAGAAGTGGAAAATATACATTGAGATCTTCTGCCTGTTTCTCTTATTGATAACCAGGGCAGTGACCACAGTGTTACCACTGTGGCCTGTTGAAAGCATTGCCTTCAGAAGCAAGAGGCCAGAGTTCTGTTCTGTTCTTCTCTGCTTCCTGTTTGGGCCTCTCTCAGTTAACACATCTGTAAAATGGTCATCCTATCTGACCTACTTGAATGAGACTGAAATCATGGATAATTTCAAGTTCTGAGATCTATGGTTTAGATAATTTAGTCAACTAAATTATTTAAATAAGTAATTTTAAAAGTGCTGGAGCTTTCTGTGACCTGTGCTTTGCTTCTTCCACCAATATATTAAACTTTTCATTGAGAAATTCCTTGTCCACCTTATATTAAACCATTCTGCAGGCTGTGTAACTGCTTCCCAGGCTAGCACAGTGCCTAACACACATATGCTCAGTCATTTAGGTGCAATTTTTGTTTGTTGTAAATCCCTCCTGAAGCATTACCTACATGACACTATGACCTCTGCTGAAAAGAGTGTGTTGTCTGCTTCCGTCACCTTTCAGATGTAAAAGGACTGTTAAGATGAGGAGTAATGCAGCAGTGGGCTCATCCCTGTTCTGAGTTCATATGTAGTTTTTACTAAGGTGTCCTAGTTGGGCCTTTATTTCACTGAAATTGCTGTAGACAAAAGTCTTTGACAATATTGTTTTATTTGAAATGAGCTACCAACTATTCTGAAAATTCTCTAGTCTGTGCATACATACATACATACACACATACATAGATATACACATATATGTATATTTACATTTTAGCATAGAGGACTCAGTTGTGGTTCCCTGCCAGCCTATTTGTAAGTTCACAGGACCTTTTGGTTCTGTGACCAGAGTCTAGGCAGTACTCTGGTGTGTGTGTGTGTGTGTGTGTGTGTGTGTGTGTGTGTGTGTGTGTGTGATGTGGATCTTTTGAGCCTGCTAGGGCTGCCCTTCCTTAGCTACTTTCCCTTAACTGTACCCTCTTCCTCTTCCTACTACTTTTCTCTTACTTCCTTTCCCTCCTCTAATCTCCATCCTTTGGGTCAGGTCAAATCAACCTCTGTTGCTAGGTCTTGTGGTCCTAATAGAATTTCTAAACACCTTATCTTAGACACATAAGCATTTGGAAGTGTTCAGCTTGGTAGCACTTTCTGACTTTTGGGTTTAAAGTTATTTAAATTTGATTAAAGAAGACTTAGATTTATTTCTGTCTTTTATCATTATTGCAAGCTGATAAATTTGCTTAGAAATAAATACATATTGCTTAGTTTTAAAAAAAGATCATTTGTTGAGCAGTGTTGCTTGCTTTTGAAGGGAATAGCAGTAGCTCATTCCCATTTTATTAGTTGTGTTCAGCACAGGTAGAGTCGCAGAGTGGTTAGAAGGCTGGCTTTGGGATCAGGAAGAACTGGATTCAGACAATCGTTTTGAAACATAATAGTTATAAAATTATGTAGAAGTCACTTAACCTCTCCCTCCCCTAGGTAATTCTCTATGATTGTAAGTGACTAATGATATGCTCATTTTCACTGGTGGACTGGGAAGGAGTTTTCTTCGTTGATGAAATCACAAATGTGGAGCCTTCTCCCCCACCTTTTCAAAGCAAACATATACTTCATAGAAATACATATTAATGACAAAATCGTAAAACCCTTCCTACTCCTTACTTTCCCCTAGTCTCTTTTCCTCCCTGGACTTCATTTCCTCTTGCATAAAATGAAGTGTACTCTTTATTTTTAAACTTCTTTTTAGCTCTTTTCTCTTCCCCCTACTTCAGCCTATGCCAGATCTGAATGTAGATCATCACCGAATGTATTTCTTGTTGACAAAAGACAGTGTGGGCTTGCATGTGAGAAGATAGGTACTCTTGGCCGTCTGGCTTTTCATAATGACTTTCCCATCTTAGACATCGAAGCAAGGTGAATCTGGTAACTTAGCAAAAGTTTAAAGGGGATAGGAGGCAGCATGTTTTAAGTAAAAAAAGGAAGGCATGAAAAACTTCTCGCCTTACAATAAATAGATCGTTTTTTGGAAAATCACTTTACTTTCACCAGAATAAAATCAGAAATGATTAACAAAAGCAACTTTTTTTCCCTTCTTCTGAATTTCATGCCTTTTGTTCTCTTGGGGTCAGAGAAGAAGGAGGGAAATCAGTCTGGGTCAGGTTAGAGGACCAAGATGGCTTTGCTTCTATGCTGAGGAATCTGGTTCTAGACTTCATTTGCTGGAGGCGATCACAATTAAATTTTCCTTAGACTAGGTGGGCAAATTAAAAAAGAAAAGCCCACCTGTAATAGCTTTTAAACTCAGAGTGCCATGGATCTGCCCTTGGAAGGGACCTTAAAAGCCATGGAGGCCAACTCCCTCCATTTAAAGATGAGGAAACTAAGGTCTAAATTAATTGGTACTTGCCCAGGGTCGCAGAAGTCATTAATGGCAGAGATAGAATGTGAACTAAAGTCCTCTGATGCCAAAGCCAATGCTTTCTCACCTGCCCAAGAGGCAGTAATACAAAGCTTGCTGAATAAGCTGTAAAGGATGATATTGTATCCCACCAGACTATTCGGCCTCCTTTCAGAGAAGCAACCAGGACTGTCCTTTTGGGTGAGGTGGGATGTGGAGAGGGAGTAGTGCTGTGCTGGGAATATTCTACACCTCAGAAATCACAACCAGATTCTTCTTTCTTTTCTCTGGTTCAGAAAGCTTGACTTTGGAAGAATGAGGTCTAAGAGATCTCCACCTCGAAGAAGAGAGTTAGTCCATGCTTGAACTCAGGGCCATCGTTTTTAAGGAGTGATTGTCCTGTTAGCATCACTGCTCAGGGGCCTGTGAGGAAAAGTCTCACAGTGTAGAGTAGGATAACAAGCAGTAATAACAAAAAATCCTGCCTCCTTAGGCCAGCAGACAGCTTGTAGTTTCTTTAGGCTGGGAATGCTTAGGTAAACTATTCTTACAGAGAGGAGAGGGTGAAATATTTTACTACCTTTGCATAGTTTGCTCCCTCCCTTTGGAAAGCACTGTATATTCAAGAAATGTTTATATATTACAAATCTTCCTCTACCTCTGAAAGAGAGAAAACAAATTAGCCCCTTAGATATTTGAGAGTAGTGATCATAAATTGCCTGAATCCTCCAGAGAAGGCAGGTGGGGAGAGGGGCATGGTAGGTGTCTTCAGGTATTTGGGATGATGAATCAGATTTATTTTGTGTAATCCTAGAGGTAATAGGTGGGTAGAAGTCACAAGGAGGTAGAGTTTAGCTTAATATAAGGAAGACTTAACAGTGGAGGGGGTTGCTTTGTGGTACAGTATTTCTTCTGTCACTTGAGGTAGCCAGCTCTCTGATGGCAGAGGCAGGGCTTTCGTAGGTGCTTCATAGGTGTTAAATTGAATTGGTGTTGTAAAAGGAGTTCATTTATTCACTGCTCAACTTTCAGATTCTCTGATTCTCTGACAGTAAAAGTATATGTTTGTTAACTTTGATCTTACATGTTGGTTTTGTAACCTAAATTGCAGTGATTATAGAAAAACAGGTCTTACCAGCTGTGATTATAGGGGATTCTAGTCTTAGACAAAAAAACATGTATCACTGTTGACTTCAGAATTGGCTTTACTTTTTTTCTTAATTCAATATGAAAAGTCCAGAGTGTGGCCTATGACCTGTGTTATTTTTTAGTGTGTACATACATAAATATATTTCTTTTCCTTTTCAAAGAGATTTCATTTTAGAGGTGTGGACTGTATTCAGACCAGTGAGGTGTATGTATATTTATAAAATGATTACCCAGTTGGTTTTGTATGTATCTGAATAGCTGTGGCTATATCCCTGCAGTTGGTTAAGCCTTGCCTTTACCGGGTTGTTTCTGTACTATCTTGTGTTACTTTGTTTAAACAAAGGAGAATTGTAATTTGAAACTATTAAAACATTGCATACAGTTCATATCCCATCCCAAGGAAATCTAAAGATCATATAGTTTCTTTCATTATGAAGGAATATAAATTATTAAATAATACTTGAAATAAGTGGGCCAGGAGCTGGGACTTAGATGCCTTTGTTTTACATGGAGAATTTTGTTGTGAACTCTTTTCTGATGGAACACAGAATGTGTCCTCTGTTTACCACATTGAGCTGTACTTTATTACCAAACACTTCCAGAAAAAAAATGTTTTAAAACCAAGATGTACTTTATTTTGTTTCCTTGGACACGGGGGTCAGTTCTGGGGCAACATGCAAAGTAGGGCACGCTAGGCCTCTGGACTTCCCCTGGTTGGGGTACAGCCTGATCTCTCCCATTCCCGCTCAGGTGGAGAACAGAGATCTTTGCAGCCTGGAAGGAAAGGAGAGATCAGCAGCCAAGTGGAAGCAACACCTCCATTCATGTAAGTTCACACCTCATTGGTAGGATAATTGCAGATCGGAAGAATCATAGAATCTCAGAGTTGGAAGGGAGGGAAGGGACCTCAGAAGTCGTATAGTCTAGCATACATGTTTTGCAGATGAGGGCCAGCAAGGGGAAATCACTTGCCCAGTGAAGGTCACATGGGAAGCTAATGTCAGAGATAAGACTAGAACTTAGGTTTCCCGGTTCCTGTCTTTTCATTCTCTTTGCTGCAACATAGTGTCACCTTCAAGTTAGTGTTTTTTTCTTCTCTCTACTGAAGTTCCAGGGTTTCCTGACATGAGATAGATCTATAGGAATTAAAATTTCAGTTTGATCCAGGCAGATGGCTTGACTCTGAGGAAAAAAACCCTGGAGGTTCTGTATGTTTAAATGACACACTTTTACCTCCTTTTCCTGTCCCCCTCTTCACTCT
Source organism: Bettongia penicillata ogilbyi (assembly GCA_023548195.1). Classification (NCBI taxonomy): domain Eukaryota; kingdom Metazoa; phylum Chordata; class Mammalia; order Diprotodontia; family Potoroidae; genus Bettongia; species Bettongia penicillata. Next base: position 4,373,792 of record JAJHZJ010000444.1, read on the forward strand.
TTGCCTTTACTCTCAGTCTCCCCTCTAGCCTCCTAGGTATCCCATGCCCCATGCTGCCAATTAATGCCTTAGATTAGACTATTTCTCTTCCTAATTCAAAATTTTGTTCCTCTTCCTCAGGGGAATGACTTAATCTGATAAACCAAATACACTCTAAGGTATGAATGGCCCAGAATTGCTTAAAGTGTATTTTGTTTTGGCTAGTCCAAAGAATGTATTTCTAATGGTAGAATTTCAACCATTGGGATAGGGGCCCTTAGTTGTTCTCTTTTTCCTCCCTCTTTTTTTTTTTTTTCTTTTTTTGGTGGCATGTATGTAAATACTCATTAAACCTCACAAATAAGATCAGCCCTAAGCTGTTCTAATCATAGTGGGGCCTTTTATCACAGCTCCTGGTTCATGCAAAGTTGGTTTCTTATTTGCAAGCTGGAAATTGGATTCATGGTAAAATGACTTTTTCTTTGTAGAGTAATAGCTATAACAAACAGGGAATGCAGCGTAGGATGAAATTCTTCAGTCCATAATAGATTAATCAGAGGGGAGCTGAAATACTTATAGAATGTGGATGTTCTTACTTTTCATGCCTAGGTGATAGCATAGTAGAAGCACCTTTAATGGGGACTCAAATAACCTTGGTTTTAGGGTTCTACTTATAAGTTCTAAATTCTTAGGCAAATATTTGCCATCATATAAATTTCTGTCATCTATAAAATGACAGGTTTGAATTCATTCATTTAAAAAATTTAAGTTTCAAATTCTCTCCCTCTCTTCAAGCACCTCCTCAATTCATTGAGAAGGCAAGCAATATGTTACCTATTATACATGTGAAGTTGTGCAAAACATGTTTCCGTATTAGCCATGTTACAAAAATCCTAAGAAAAATAAAATGAAAAAAGTATGCTTCAGTTTGCACTCAGAGTTTATCAGTTTTCTCTCTGGAGGTAGATAGCATTTTTCATCACAAGTCCTTTAGAATTGTATAGATTTTGTTTTTTCTTTAGTATTGTTTTTGGTTTCATAAGTTAACATGTTAATTTTTACAAGAGTGATTAAATCAGGGCTTTTAAGGTTCAGTTCAGCAATTTACCATATATTTCTTGATTGCCTACTATGTTCTAGGCCTGATATTCAGTGATGGTAGAGAAGCAAAAATAAATATATTTCCTACCTTTAAGAGGTTTATAATCTAGTAGTAGGATTATACAACACATAATTGTAGTGCAAAATAGAGTTTAATTGTGTAGATGTATAAACCACATGCTGTTTGCATGATGTGAGTAAAGATCATTTCAAATGGGCTGAGGTCAGAGAAAGCTTCATGGAGAAGGTACCATTTGAATTTGGTCATGGAGGTGGGTAGGAAATCAGATTCAAGTATTTGTGACTTCACAGATGATTCCACTCTTCCTAAGAGTTAGGTAGAAGAGCTAAAGCAGCACATATTTTAATTATAGTTTCTCCGTTTTAAAATAAATATGAATAATTCATCTGTCTGCTGTAAAGTACTTTTTGTGAGCTCTCTTATTTGAGGAGTTGGTTTGCAGATGGATAACTTCTTCTTACCAAGGAGAGGCTCCATTTCTAACTAAGCTACTTTGAAAGGTAGGTTTTCTCTTTCAAGCCATGAAAGTGCTAGTGTTGTTTTCAGCCAGACTCAACAATTCTGTTTGTATATGGGAACACCATCATTTCCTGTTAGAATTTGGATGTTTTGATATCTCAGGGGACTTTATAATGGGAAAGTACATACTCTTTGACACTTGGTAAGTTCACAGAGTTAGTACCCTGGTCCCTTAGCTTGTCATTTATGGCTATTCAGTTGGGCTTCCAAAAATTTTGTTTAGAAGTACTAGAGACTTCTAGCTCTCCTTAACTTGAATCAGCGGGTTATAATGGGGAAATAGATCGGCTTTTAAAAATAAATTTTTGCATGAAAACAACATATGGGCTGGGCTTCCTGTTTGATGCCTTATTTCTCTTCTTGTTTGAGGCTTTGGAAATTCATCATGATTTTAGCATGTAAATGACCTAGGTTGTATCTCTTCTTGTTTTTAAGCAGGGTAAATTTGAAAAACAGCTGATATTTTTTCCAGGTTGCTAAGTGAACTCCATTGCTTACTCTTGGAGTTGCAGGTTCATTTTTAACTAACTTAATTAAGAACCATTGTGATTCTCAGCTTTCCGAGCACAGGCCTTTTCCCACAGCAGATTCTGAAACACTGTCTTTATGTGATAGCCTTGGTCACCACTTAGTAAAGATTGCATGTCTTTGCAAAGGGTGTTTGGATTTACAAAGATTGTAGAGAATCATGGGAAGATTGTGTTTGAAGTATAATAGTTCTCCTCAGGCCAGTATTTATTTTTCTGGCCTCTCTCTTTACACTCTCTTTTTGAGTTTTTAAGGTTTTTGCTTCATGCTCTAGCATGCCCTTCTGATCACTTGTATTTCCTGGTGTAGAACAAGAAAAAATTTGTAGATTGTAAAGTAGAAAACTGAAATAGCTTTTTCAAGTTTTTTTTGTTGTTTTTTTTTTTTTTTGGTGACAAATGTAGTCATGAAACAGAACCCACAGTCTTTTCTGGACATAGGAGCTTTCATCAGAGGAAAGGTACTTGCCAATAAAATTCAGTTCAGTGGCACACACCTTCCAAACTCTGTAGCTGGAGGTAGAGAGATCTTTGTAGAAAAAAATTTTTCGGTAAATCCACTTCTCCATTATGCAACAAATTTGCAAGTTACTGAGTAGTAAAGTTTTCAGTGTTTGATGATTATAAATGAGCACCAGTTAATAAAATAGTGAATGACCATTGAAAGTAGGGTGCTCAGGGTGTTCTCATGGAAAGAGTTCTGGAGTCAAAGCCCATCTTTGAACCCCAGGTTCTCTATTGTGGGATTTTGAGTACATATATTACTAATTTTTCTAGATGTCAATTCCTTATTCATAAAATGACCAGTAGGTTCTTTGCCAGCTCAGAATCCTATGATTCTTTTTTTTTAATGTTTAAATATTTGATTTGTAAGCCCAAATCCAACCCATTATAAATACATATAGTTAAAACAAATTTCCACATTGACCATTTCCAAAAATATTTGCCTCATTCTGCATCCTGAGACCTTCATCTCTCTTTCAAGAGGTAGATAGCATGTTTCATCATTAGTCTCCGGGAATCCTGTTTAGTCGTTATGCTGATAAAGTCAGCACATTATTATTCCATCATATTTATATACTATAGCTTCTTTATTCATTCTGTAATTAATCGGCACTCCCTCAGATTCTCATTTTTTGGCACCTCAGAAAGAGCTGTAAATATTTTTGTATATCCTTAGAGTTTATATTGCTTAGAACTGATCCATCCCTTAATCTGTCCTTCCACAAATTCTCTCTTCTCCCTTTACCACTTTCTCTCCTATTTCCCTGTTCAGTAAGATGTATTTTCTTTTCTCTTTTGACCAGTTCAAATGAGGGTACGATTCAAGTGTCAGTCATTTCATTTTCCTTCTCTTCCTTATTTGTATAGATATCTACTCGTGTACCCTTATTATTTGAGAAAATTTCCCTTCCCTTTCCTTTCTCCATTCCCCTTACCTCATGTATTTCTCTTTCACTCCCATTCCATTCTGTCTCTTAAGATCATCAAGACTTAACAGAACTATTCCCAGACCTTCTGTCCAACTAGACTCCCTCTGTGACCTCTGATGATGATAGGATTTTTAGGGAACACATGCATCATCTTCCCATATTAGAATGTAAGCATTTTATCTTTGTTTAGTCTTTTATCCTTGTTCGTTCATGTTTATCATTTTATATTCTTTTTTTATTTTTTTTTTTTTATTTTTTTTTTTAATTTTTATTTTTTTTTATTTTAATGTTTTACAATCATTTCCTTAAAGTTAAGATTTTATTCCCCCCACCCTTCCCTCAATACCCCCCTCCCTCCCCATGACAGCATACAATTCTGCTTAGGTTCTACATATACTTTCCTATTGAGCACATTTTCACTATATTCATGCTATGTAGTCGAACTAAAATAAATGGAAGAAATCATATAACAAATCAACACATATTACACTGAAACCCACCCACACACAAACATGATCTGCTACATTCTGCAAGTGGCTTCCACATTTCTTTCTCTGAGTGTGGAAGGCATTTTGCCTTTGAAGACCAACATTAGGATTTTTTTTTTTCCTCAGTAAGTTCTTGTGTTATTACAAAGTTCCAAGTCTACCAGAAGAAACTCTCGCACACTGTGGTCGTTGCTGTGCACAAAGTTCATTTTATATTCTTTTTAACTGCCGTATTTGAACATTAAAGCTTCTACAGAGCTCAGATCTTTTCATCAGGAATGTTTCAAAGCACTTTATTTCATTAAAGGTTGATTTTCTTATCTCTGTAGCATTATACTCAGGTTTTTTTGGGAAAGTTATCCTTGACTGTAAATTCATATTCTTTGCCTTCTGGAATATTGTATTTCAAAATCTCTGCTCCTTTACAGTGGTGGATGCCAAATCATGTATGATTCTTATAGTGACTCCTTTGTACTTGAATTCATTCTTTTTGGCAGATCACAGTATTTTTTTCTTTGTCCTGGAAGTTTTGACTGTGATGTTCCAGGGAGGTTTAATTTGGGTCTTTTTTTCAGGAGGTAACCAGTAGATTATTTCAGTTTTGCCCTTTAGATCTAAAAGATCTAGGCAGTTTGTGTTTTTCTTTTTTAATTTTCTAAATTTTTTTGCGGGGGGAGGTGGGGCAATTGGAATTAAGTGACTTGCCTATGTTACCCAGCTAGCAAGTGTCAGAGGCCAGATTTGAGCTGAGGTCCTCTATCTACTGCACCACCTAGCTGCTCCAGAATAAGATTTCTTGAAATAGACTGTCTAGATTCTTTTTTTTTTTTGGTCTTAATAATTGATTTTTTTTTAAAGCTTTGACATAGAAATATTTACTTCAAGGGAACTAAAACAAATATACAAATAATTTACCTTCTTTACTACAGAGTACAGTCCCAGTTCCAAGTTAAAAATCCTATTTGGGCTCTAGTCTGAGCTATCTCTGACTTATCAGGGCTTTACTGTCAGGCTACTACAATATCACACCTAGAGTCCTGGCTGCAAGGGTCACCATTGCACTAACTCTTAAATCATCTACCTGGTAAGGGGTTATAGTTAGGGATTCAGGGAAGCAGGGTGTTAGTCCATTTTAGTATGCTTGAAAAGTCCCATTACACATTTACCCTTGTTTCAAAGTTGATGCCCACAGAAAATATGAATGAGTGCATTTTGATTAACATAAGTCCATGTCCCAAATTCAGAACAGTTCTCTAGAGGTCTCTGGGGAGGCAGAAGCAATTGTTATTCACTTGTTTCTCTGGTGTCATACACTCAAGTCTCAGAGCAGCCAGTGTTACATGAAATCTCACACGTACAAACAGAAATTTTATTGGTACCCAAATAACAGGTTTTACAGATTCACAAAGGCAATATTTCACAAAGTTTAACAAATATTTCTGCTTGCTTAGCCTTTGCCTTGCAGGGCCTTTCTTTACTCCAAAGTGAAAAAAACAGGCAAAGGAAACTTTTCCCATTTCACAGGAAAACCTGTTCCACAACTTAGGTGGATTTGGGCATTATAGTTGACTAGAGGCTAGATGAGAAAATTTTCCTGGATAGAAACTCTTCCATGATTCTCTCAGGGTATTGGACAAACCAGTGGGGGTCTGAACAATATGTGTCCCTTTCTACATAGGAAACTCCAAAATTCCCTTTGGGTCTGTCTGTACCATAGGTCTGTCTGTACCATAGTAGAGGTCTGGGCAATTTTCTCTGGGTCCTTATTCTAAATTACAGAAACTCCCCAAGTGGATCCATGCCTCTGCCAGAGTAAACTAAATGGAGTTTCACACTCATCTGGACAAAAAAGTCAAGTAGGAGCAGTTTGAGAAGTAGCAACGAAAGGCAGCTATTTATGGATTTTAGGCACATCCAAAAAAGATTTTGGGTATTTTGCTTTCGCAAAAGGCAAATAGTCTAGGTTGTTTTAAATGCTGAAGACCAATATAAACATTTCTATAAGATAGTAGCAATCTTGTGATACTAGATTTCTCTTGTTCAGTCATTTCAGTTGTGTCCAACTCTTTGTGACCCCATTTGGAGTTTTCTTGACAACGATACTGGAGTGATTTGCCATTCCTTTCTCCAGGTCATTTTACGAGTGAAGAAACTGAGGCAAACAGGGTTAAGTGACTTGCCCATGGTCACATAACTAGTAAATGTCTGAAGCCAGATTTGAACTCAGAATGATGAGTCTTCCTGACTCCAGGCCCAGAACTCTATCTACTTCACCACCTAGCTGCCCTTGCCAGATTTCTCACAGTAAGCTTAATACAGGACTAATAATATTCTAATAACAGGACTCATTAGACAGTATAACTGTATCAGTACTTACATACAGAAGTGCCAGTCCCTAAATAGTCAAGCAATTGAAAACTGAAAAGTTTGCAAAATTATGCCAATGCAGCTGACTTGTAGTGTTCCCTCAAGCATGTGTGTGTATGTGGGTCTAGTTCTGTTTAACCACTGATAATCACATTAGCCTTGACAAAAATATTTATTTCCAAGATATAAAATAAATGTGTAAACAGCTTAGTTCCTATAATCCTCAGTGCCAAGTCCAAAACCCCTTTCAGGCTCGAATCTCAGGTCACCCTGGCTTCTTGAGGCTTCCCTTCTGGGATGACTGCAACATTGCATTTAGAATCCTAGCTCCAGGATTGTCATGGTGCAACTTCTGATCCAGTGAGGATCACCATTGGCACCTAAAACTGAGAAGAAAAAAATGAAACAGAATAATACACATACTCCTAGTCATATCAAGGGAGTCTAAAAGTAGAGGGGAGGGCAGAAAGGTATTCCTCCCCTGAACCCCTACTGTACTTCATGGTGTCCTTGCTGTGGCTGAGTTGAGATCTCCACTTTTTGGATGCAGCAGGAAAGTGAAATCCAGTGATTATTAGGTTTTTTTTTTCCTTGATCTGTTTTTCAGGTCAGTTGTTTTTGCTGTGAGATACCTTAATTTTTTCTTTTTTTTTATATTTTAGGCTTTTGATTTTGTTTTAATCATTCTTATTCTTTCATAAGCTCTTTTGCTTCTATTTGATCCATTCTAATTTTCATGGAATATGTTGGCTGGGTAAGATTTTATACGTCTTGTGCCAAGTAGTTAGCTTTCTTTCCAGTTTTTTCTTCTGTATCTCTCATTTCTTTTCCAAAATTTTCCTCACGTACTCTCATTTCATTTTATAAAGACATTTTAAACTTTTTTTTCAAAATTTTTGCCTCATTTCTTCCAGGAATTCTAATTAAATTTTTGCCCAAGCTGGGGTTTTCTCAGAAGTTTTGCTTGTAAATATTTAGGAGTCATTCTCTTCATTTTGGTTTGTGTTGGAAGCTTCTCACCCACTATAACAGCTATTTATGGTGGGATTTTTTTTGTTTTTTTTGGTTTTGTTGTTGTTTGCTTATTCTTCCAGCCTACCCTCCTGATTTAGGACTGGATGTTAGGACTGGGCTGGGCAGTACTTCTGAAGGGAAGGTTTGGTCTATTCTTGCTCTTGTTTTCTTTGGGTATTGAGTGTTGTGAAAGGTAAACTAGACTTTCCTAAACCGCCTTCCCTAAGGCATAGTCCTATGACAAAAGAATGTAAATGACTTTGTGCTTAAATTAATTGAAATATCCCTAAAACTCAAGAGAACTGACAATTGTCTGTGGCAGCTTTAAGTCCCCTCAGTCTGTAGAATGTATTAAACATCTGCTGTGTGCCAGATGTTGTGCTAAGTGCTGGGGATACAAAAAAAGGCAAAAAGATAGTTCCCACTTCTGAGGAGCTCACAGTCTAATTAGAGGAGAAAATATGCACACAGATATGTACAAAATAGCTCTATTCAGGATAAATAGGAGACAACACTAGATTGAAGAGAGTTTGGGAAAATCTTCCCATAGAAGATAACATATAAGCTGGGGGATTTTGAAGGAAGCCAGAAAGTAGAAATAAGAAGAGAGAGTAATCCAGGCGTGACAGAAAAAAATGCCTGGAGATGAGAATCTCCAATCTTGAGATCTCTAGTCTTGTTTAAGGAGCAACCAGGAGACCAATGTCACTGGATGGAAGAGAGCAGAGACTGAAGAACAGTGAGATGTAAGGTAGGAGAAGTCTGGAAAGGTAGTTGGGGTGGGAGTTGGTTTTGAGCGGCTTTGAACCTCAACCAGAAGATCTTAGTAAGAGGTTGTTTAGTTGTTGGTTTTTCTAGATATTTAAGATGCTATGTTTGGGCTGTAGTACAAAGATCTTGGTTGGGTTCATGGCTGTACTCCATACTCACCTTGTGGCATTAGATGAGTGAGTCTTGAAAGCTTTAGTCTACCAAACCAGAGGGGGGCAGTGGCCAGGAGTGGGGGCTCCGTGAAGGGAAGGGAAGGAGCATCTCTTAGGAAACATGAAGATAAAGACTTTAGAACTTAGATCTAATAATGGGAGCTGGACTAAATAGTCTCCTGAGATACCCTTTTAATTGGAAATCTCTGGTTCTGTGACCTGCATCTGTGGTCCATATGGAACAGTTATTTATTAGCTTTGAAACCTCAAACAAATAATTTGCTCTCTCTGATTGATTGTCAGGAATAGAGAGGGTAATAGTTGCACTGTTTTCCTCATGGGATTATTGTGAGAAAATCTCATTGTAAATTTTAATTTTTTTAAGAGGAGAAATAGATATGAAAAAAAATTTACAAAACTAAGCTTTTTTTAAAGAAAAACTTAGAATGATTAGCTAATTTTTTTAAATATCAAATTGCCTAAATGAAAAATGAATGAGGTGTTGTTACATCTGAAAGGAAATACAATTATCAGAAACTATGATATAGAATTCTATGCAAGCAAGACCTGAGTTATTTAAAGAAATTGAATGGACATTTGCAAATTCATAAAATATTGAAATTAACAAAATAAGAAATAAAGAAGAAAGAATATTCTTTAAAAGAAAACTCAGCAAGCATAAGTAATATATGTTGTGAACTTGAAAGTGATAAAGAAATGTGAATTTATTATTAGGAGTTGTAATACTTTGAAATGCATAGAAATCATGTATTGTTTTGGTTGGAAGAGATGTTAGACCATCTGGTCTAGGGAACCCCAACTCATTCACACACACAAATATGTGGATTCTACACCTTATCTACCCATTGTTGTCACCATATCCTTTCCTCTTAATTTTTTTTTTAACTCTTTAACTTGGACTGTGGCATATCATTTGAAATACTTATCTTCTCCCAAGACATTAAAAAAAGAACAGCTCCTAAGAAGAATTGGGTTGACTTCCTCCTTTTTCAGAGGCAGAAACCTAGGCTCAGAGGAGGAAAGAGACTTAGTCAAGGTTACATAGTCAGTTAGTGGAAGAGCTAGAAGCTAGGACTACTAATTAGTATACATCCCATTGCCCTCAGGAAGACCTGATGTTCATTGCTGCTATTTGAGTTTGCACATTAGTTAACAATATAACCTTTTATTATGACAAAATAACATTTATTAAATACTTACTGTGTGCCAGATGGGGTGCTAAGCACTAGGTAAAAATGGTTCCTGTCCTCAGGGAGCTTAAATTCCAATCAAAGATTCAAGATTTACATGAATCAGTATATACAGAGTAGATGGAAGATAGCCTTTTAGGAGAAGGCACTGTCAGGTGAGAGTGGATTTTGGGGTGTAGGGCGCACATATCTGAGAAAGGCCTCCTGCAAGAGATGGTACTTGAGCTGAGTCTTAAAGGAAGCCACTGATTCTGAGAGGCAGAGGTGAACAGGAAGTCCTTTTTTAGAGGTGGGGGCAGCTGGTACAAAGGCATGGAGAGGAGAGAAGAGCTTCAGATATGAGAAAGAGCAGGTAGGTCCAGTCTGGCTGGACTCGAGTGTAGATAGTAGAATAATGAGTAAGAAACCTGGAAAGATAGGAAGAGGCCAAGTTGTAAAGAACTACTAAACTAAAGAGTTTGTATTTAATTTTTGAGGCAGTAGGGAACCACTGAAATGCAGTTAGTAGTGTTAGGAAAATCACCTTGGCAGCTGTGGAGGGGGGGGCAAGATAGTTGAGGCAAGGAGGCTAATTTGAAGGCTGTTTCATTGGTCTATTTGAGAGGTGATGAGAGCCTGAACTTGCTTGTATGAGTGGCGAAAAGGGGAAAGTGTTGTTGTGGGGGAAGAAATTGCAAGATTTGGCAATGATATGTGGGGTAAATGAGAAATTGAGAGTGACACCAACGCTGCAGATCCAGGTGATCAGGAAGGATGGTGATGCCCTTAAGAGTATTAGGAAAAGAATCAGAAATCAGAGAAGAAAAAACTGAAAGACTTGTCAGATTTAAAATAATGCGTCAAATTCTTTTCTTTCCTAGCTGTAAAAGACAAGGAAAAGAACAAAGAAAAGAAGTTCAGAGAATTTGTCAGATTAAAGTCAAAGAAAAAAAAGAAAAAGAAAAAGAAATCCAAACCTGGTAATTTTTTTTTCCTTTGTGGAAATGTTGTTTGTAAATTGAATATGGGGGTGGAATATGGGAGTGGGTTTTTCCTTAATCCTCTTTAGTTTAGGCAGTGTATTCAGTGTTGCAGCCTAATCTCTGGAGGTGAGGAGGCACTCTGTTTTTGCCCCAGTTTCAGGATGCTGTAATCTGATAAAATGAGTTTAAGAGAAGTGAATCTCACTCTTTTCCCAAACTCTGTCCAAACACATTGCTGAATGTTGAGGTGGTCCTCAATTCTGGTTGTAGGATGCAGAGTAGATGAGATTTGCCTCTGTTAGTTTTGAGACCTACTGTTTATTCCTGATGGAATTCACATGAGTTGATCTAGATTTATGTTGGCATTTTAAAAATTATGATAACCAAAATTTCTACATATTGCACTGTTTGTTTGCTAAACTAGGTTTGTGCATAAAGGAAGGGCTGGCTCTTGAGGGATTGATTCTTCTCACACTCCCAGAATTACAGGGAGTCATTCTCAGGCAGGTTCAGCCACTCTTAAAGAGGACTGATCCTTTATAATGTGAAAAAAGGCTAATAGAAATATTTTGGATGAAAAACTTTCTATGTTACTGAGGTTTGTACCACAAAATTCTGTAGTTCACAGATGGTACTTTGTACATGCTGCTTATTTAAATTCAGTACAGCACTGTATGTCCATGTAGCATCATTCACTCCTGATCTTGTTTTACTTACAGAATACTCTTGCAGTGAAGATGCTAGTGATGTTTCCCAAGAGTGTTCGCCTCCCAAGCCATTTGCTGTTACCAGGTGTAGTTCCTCAAATAAATCTGGTACTCCCCTGAGTACGTCGGTCCATAGCTCTGATTCTGGACATCACCAAGAAAGAGGAAAAATACCTGGTAAGAATGAGCATATATGTCCCATTCATTTGGCTTAGAAATATGAATAAAGGTGAGGTACCCTTATCCCTGTAGAGAACCCAGACCCTATGAGCCCACCAAGCCATAGGCAGCAACATGGAGAACACTTAAAGACTGCTCAGAATCCCAACTTAAAGAGGGTTTATTTCTCTAGAAGTAAGAACCTTTTTCAGGGGTTGCGTGACCCCCTGTTGACAAATGTTTCTGGACTAGAGAGTGTTTGATGCATTTTCTAGCACAGTGAGTCCTTTCGATTCTGAGATCGTGTGATTCTCTAATGCCCACCCCTTTAAGATAGGGGACTGTGCACTAAATTTGTTGTTTATACTTGTGTGCTTGTTTTGTTTTTTGTAATAGCCTAACAACAAATTAATGTTATGACTCGATTTTAGGAAATAGAAGGAAACTTTTGGCAGGGGTTCCTTTAAAGTAAGCCAATTCATGAAACCATTTTTCTTTCTCCACTCTGCTGCTGCTAATTGTCCCATCCCTGGTTAATTGAATTTCTCCTTACTTATCACTGAAACTTTTCTCCAAAGGTGATAGAAAGGTTACTTTGCATGCCAAATTTGGGTGGTGGAACAGCAAATGGTTGCATTTTTCTCTTTTGTCCAAGCAGTTTCTATAAAATGAGATGCAGGAGATACCAAGAAGACCTCCTGAGAAGCTACAACTTGAGGATGATAAATTCATCTAAGTTCTATGACTTGAACAAAGGATATTAGTTCTTTATGATTATTAACTTCTTCAAAATCATTTTACCAGCTGAAAATATAGCAGTGTTAAGGATTATTCATACTAGTCCTCTCAGGGAAAACAGAGAAAATGAAAACCTCTTAGGAGTAAAAACCAGGGAGACTAGCCCTGCTTGCTGTCTTTTCCTTATGCATATGTATAAATATTATCTAAGTTTCCCCTGCCTTACAGTGGAAGTACAAAACTGAAGTAGAGGCCACCTTTTAAAAAGAAGTGTTAAGAGATGGGTACCTTGACTGAGGATAGGGGGAACTGTTGGGTATGAAACATTGCATACCTTTTTACAGTAGGCCAGAAGTGGCAGAAATGTGGTTTTCCTTAATATGCATTTTAAGATTTTTTTTTCTTTGTTTAAAAGGAAGATGGGGTTTGGAGGGAATGGTATATTCTAGTAATAACTTTGGTATAAAAACAAATGACATCAATAAAATTTTTTTAAAAAGGAAGAAGGGAAAGATCTCTGTACTGTGAAAGTGGGAAATCTGTGTTATTTAGTTAAATTTACCTGCAAACTTGTAAGTATAAGAATATCAACATGCAATAAAAACCAGTTAAAGATAAAATTAAAAAATTATGGTCACCCTTTGATTGTCCATGTTCCTGACAGGAAATATGGTTAATAAAAATCAGTAGGGATTTTTGTATTTTTAGCTCTTTTATAATGTTATGTAATGACTGTGACATCTTACACCTATATTAAAAAACTTCAATTTTATAATTTTTTGATAAATCAGATTGTCAAAGCCTTACTGTGAAGAGAACCCAGGCAGGTTTAAAGTGAGTGCATAGGGGAGAGATTTGGAGTCACAAGAAAAAGAAAATATTTTATGGTACTGTGGACCTGCCTATTTAGTCCTTGCTCTCTCAGCTCATCAGCTGAGTGATCATAAACATTTTGTTTCACCTTTCTGAGTCTTGATTTTCTTCCTCTGTAAGATGGAAATATATCTCAGTTGTAGATAGTTTTATAGTCAGCTAGTTGATGGAGTAGAATCCTGGAGTTAGGAAGAACTGAATTCAAACCTGGCCTCAGACACATACTAGTTGTGTAATCCAGGGCAAGTTGCTTAACCTCTGTCTTCCTCAGTTTCTTTAACTGTAAAATAAGTATCATAATAGCACCTACCTCATAAGACTGTTCTGAGAATCAGAGGAAGCACTTATAAAATGCTTTCCACAATGCTTCACACACAGTAGATGCTTTTATAGAACTAGTTTGTGAATAATATGTGAGAATGTATATGAAGTGCTTTCTTAACTATAAGGCAATAAAAAATTGTAAAATTGTATTAATAGAGTTGCAGTATAGTAAGTATCACTCCTTCATCCAAAGAACATTTTTTACTCAGTGGTTGCCATTTCTTTCTACACATGCCACAGAAGAAGATAATGTGAGTGACTCATCTTCAGAGAGTTTTCTTTGGAGTGATGAAGACTGTAGCCACGATGTTGATGTCACTACTAATCCAGATGATGATCTTGATGGAGAAGACAACTTTGACTTTGAAGTTGTTCGGTGTATTTGTGAGGTCCAGGAAGAAAATGACTTTATGATTCAGGTATGTAGATACAGATTTTTTTTAAAAACAAGGTTTTCCTTTTCTCTCCCAGAGAGCCAACCCATATAACAAATAATATTTTAGAGAGGGAAAATAAATCACCACAACTGATCCATACATTGAAAAAGTATGAAAACATATGCCATGTGTAACACCTGTGGACTTTCCACCTTCATGGAGGGTGGAGTGAGGATGTCTTCTCATACCTCTTCATTTAAGTCCTGTAGTGAGTGTTGGGGAAGCAAACCCATCATGAAGCTGACTCTATCCTAAAGGAATGTATATTTCAGTGTAGACTGAGAGTGACTGGCCTGAATGGCTCTCTTTTGCTGGGAGTGGTTGTGCGCACCTGTGATCCTTGCTGGGGAGGTTGTGACTGGTAGATCTCAAGCTCAGGAATTCTTAGCTGCAGTGGGCCAAAGTCAGTCAGGTTTCTGGACTAAGTTCGGCATTAACGTGGTGAACCCTAGAAGTAGGGAGCAAGGAGAGGTTTTGCTTTGTGATTATTCCCTCCCTGCTAGCATCCTCCTCCTACATTCCCTATCATTATCTGTTTCTATGTTGAATTTGAGGTATTTCTATAGAAATCTGTTTATGTTTATATTTACATTTGTCTCTATGTGTATGTTTGTGTAGTCAATCAGCCTGATTTTGTTCAGTTCAGGTAAAAATGAGGCTCATCTGATGCCCATTCTCATCCAGTTCTTTAGATATTATCTTCTTCGTCTTACCTTCCTTTCTCTTTTCCTTCTTCAAACCTTCAGAACAGTAAGTACCCTTTGAAGACCTTAAGGTTGTGGGGACTTTGTTTCTTCTGATATTAGAATGTTAGCCCTCCATTATAATACAAGCTTTTCCAATTTTTGGAATAAATTTAACTTTCTAGGTGTCTTTGTACTCTTGTATTTGCGTTTCAAAATTTTTACTCAAATTTGTTCTTTTCATCAAGAATGCTGAACAGTTTTTGTATTCTTTTAGAAGTTCATCTTTCCCACTGTAGGATTACACTTAGCTTTGTAGGATAAGTTATACTTGGTTGCAAATTCATATCTTTTGACTTTGGAAAATTCTAAAATTTTCTTAAGGAGAGTAGAAGTTGCCAGATTTTGTGGGATCCTGACTGTGGTTACATGGTACTTGAACTCCTTCTTTCTTCTCCTTATAGTATTTTTTCCTTTGATGTGGAATTTCTGGATTTTGCAATGACTTTTCTGGGATTTCTCTTGTTTTTTTTTAATTAAATTATTTTATTTGTTTTCAGTGTTTGACAATCACTTTCATGTATGTTAGATTTTTTTACCCACCCTCCCCATGCCCTCCCTGAGATGGCATATAATCTTATATAGGTTTTACACATATATTCCTGTTAAATACATGTTGCATAGAAGAATTACAATGAATGAGAGAAACCATAAAACCATACCAAACCAAACATAATACAAAAGAAAATGGTCTGCTTTTGTCTGTGATCCAAATCCATAGCTCTTTCTCTGGATGTGGAAGGCATTTTGCCTCAAGAATCCTTTGGAAATTTTTTAAGTCCTTGTATTGTAATGAAGTACTAAGTCTATCAGAAAAATTACTCTCCCAGTATGATTGTTGCTGTGTACAAAGTTCTACTCCTTTCACTCAGCATCAGTTCATATAAGTCTTTCCAGGCTTCTCTGAAGTCTTCCTGTTCATGGTTTCTCATAGCACAATAGTATTCCATTGTAATCATATACCACAACTTGTTCAGCCATTCCACAATTGATGGGCATCTCCTCAGTTTCCAGGTTTTGGCCACCACAAAGATTTTTGTACATGTGGGACCCTTTCCCATTTCTGTGATCTTTTTGGTATGGAGTCCCAGAAGTGATATTGCTGGGTCAAAGCATATACGCATTTTTGTACCCCTTTGAGCATAGTTCCAAATTGCTCTCCAGAATGGTTAGATCAGCTCACAGCTCCATCAACAATGAATTAGTGTGCCAACTGTCTCACATCATCTCCAACATTTATCATCTTCCTGTTTTGTCATATTAGCCAATCTGATAGGTGTAATGTGGTTGCTCAGAGTTGTTTTGATTTGCATCTCTCTAATCAATAGTGATTTAGAGCATTTTTCATATGATTATAGATAGCTTTAATTTCTTCCTCTGAAAACTCCTTGTTCATATCCTTCGACCATTTATCAATTGGGGAATGACTAGTATTCTTGTAAATTTGACTCAGTTCTCTATCTATATTAGAAATGAGGCCTTTATCATAGACACTAGTTGCAAAAATTCTTTCTCAGTTTTCTGCTTCCTTAGTTGCATTGGGTTTGTGCAAAAACTTTTCAATTTAATGTAATCAAAATTATCCATTTTGCTCTTCATAATGTTCCATATCTTTGTTTGGTCATACATTTCTCCACTCTCCATAAATCTGACAAATACACTATTCCTTGTTCCCCTAATTTGTTTATAGTATCAATCTTTATACCTTAATCATGTATCCATTTGGACTTAATTCTTGTGTACAGTGTCAGGCATCAGTCTATCCACATTGTTATCCAGTTTTCCCAGCAGTTTTTGTCAGACTGAGTTCTTATTCCAGAAGCTGAAGTCCTTGGGTTTATCAAAGAATAGATTGCTATATTCATTGACTACTGTATCTTGAGTACCTAACCTGTTCTACTGGTCTACCACTTTGTTTCTTAGCCAGTACCAAGTGGTTTTGATGATTGGTGCTTTATAATACAGTTTGAGATTTGATAGAACTAGGCCACCTTTCCTAGCATTTCTTTTCATTAGTGCCCTTGATATGCTGGACCTTCTGTTTTTCCAGATGAATTTTGATATTATTTTTTCTAGCTCTAGAAAATAGTTACCTGGTAGTTTTATTGGTATGGCACTGAATAAGTAAATTAATTTAGATAGAATTTTCATTTTTTTTATGTTAGCTCAGCCTACCCACGAGCAACTGATGTTTTTCTGCTTATTTAGATCTGACTTTATTTGTGCAAAAAGTGTTTTGTAATTGTGTTTATATAGTCTCTTGGGTTTATTATAGATATTTTATAGTGTCTAACATAGCTTTAAATGGGATTTCTCTTTCTGTCTCTTGCTGTTGGGCTTTGTTAGTAATATATAGAAGTACAGATGATTTGTGTGGGTTTATTTTGTAACCTGCAATTTTGCCAAAGTTGTTTATTATTTCAAGTAGTTTTTTACTTGATTCTGCAGCTAAGAATCTGCAGCTAAGATTCTCTAAATGTATCATCATATCATCTGCAAAGAGTGATTTAGTTTCTTCTTTGCCTATTTTAATTCCTTCAATTTCTTTTTTTCTCATTGCTAAAGCTAACATTTCTAATACCATATTGAATAACAGTGGTGATAATGGACATCCTTGTTTCACCTCTGATCTTTTTGGAAATGCATCTAGCTTGTCCCCATTGTATAAAATGCTTACTGATGGTTTTAGGTGGATACTGCTTATTACGTTATACAAAGTTCCATTTATTCCTATGCTTTCCAGTGTTTTCAGTAGAAATGGGTGTTGTATTTTGTCAAAAACTTTTTCTGCATCTGTTGAGATAATCATGTGGTTTCTGTTAATTTTGTTGTTAATATGATCAATAATGCTAATAGTTTTCCTAATATTGAACCAGTCCTGCATTCCTGGTACAAATCCTACCTGATCATAATGCATTATTCTCATGATAAGTTACTGTATTCTTTTTGGTAGTATCTTATTGAAAATTTTTGCATCTATATTCTTTGGAAAAATTGGTCTATAATTTTGTTTCTCTGTTTTGACTCTTCCTGGTTTAGGTATTTGAAGCATATTTGTCTCATAAAAAGAATTTGGTAGGAGTCCTTCTTCGGCAATTTTCCCAAATAATCTCTATAGTATTGGAATTAACTCTTCTTTAAATGTTTGATAGAATTCACTTGTAAATTCATCTCTCCTGGAGATTTTTTCCTAGAGAGTTCTTTGATGGCTTGTTCAGTTTCTTTTTCTGAGATGGAGTTATTTAATTATTTAAGTTATTTAAGAATTCAACTTAAAATAATCATCCATTTCATTTAGATTTTTGAATTTATGGGCATACAGTTGGGCAAAGTAATTTCTCCTCTTTCTCCATTTTATTTATGTAGGCATTCAAAGATATAAAACTTCCCCTAAGAACTGCTTTTGCAGTATCCCATAAGATTTGGTAGGTTGTCTCATTATTGTCATTCTCTTGAATGAAGTTGTTGATTGTTTCTATGATTTCTTCTTTAACCCATTCCTTCTTTAGGATTAAATTATTTAGTTTCCAACTGATTTTTGCTTTATCTTTCCATGGCCTTTTATTACATATAATTTTTATTGCATTATGATCTGAGAAGGATGCACCGATTATCTCTGCCTTTCTACACTGGATTTTGAGATTTTTATGTCCTAGTACATGGTCAATTTTTGTAAATGTTCCATGTACTGCTGAGAAAAAGGTATATTCCTTTCTATTCCCATTCAGTTTTGTCCAAAGATCTATCATATCTACCTTATCTAGAGTTTTATTTACCTCCTTAACCTCTTTCTTGTTTATTTTGAGGTTAGATTTATCAAGTTCAGAAAGAGGGAGGTTGAGGTCCCCCACTAGTATAGTTTTGCTGTCAATTTCTTCCTTCAACTCCCCTCAATCTCTCCTCTAAGAATCTGGATGCTATACCACTTGGAGCATACATGTTTAGTAATGATATTGCTTCATTGTCTATGGTGCCTTTTAGCAGGATATAGTTTCCATCCTTATCCCTTTTGATTAGATCTATTTCTGCTTTTGCTTTGTCTGAGATTAGGATTGCTACTCCTGCCTTTCTTACATCAGCTGAAGCACAATATATTCTGCTCCATCCTTTAACCTTTATCCTATGTGTATCCCCCCGTTTCAAATGTGTTTCTTGTAAGCAGCATATTGTTGGATTATGGCTTTTAATCCATTCTGCTATCTGTCTCTGTTTTATGGGAGAATTCATTCCATTCACATTCAGTTATGATTACAATCTGTGTATTTCCCTCCATCTTCTTTCCCACCATTTGTGCTTTTAGCTCTGCTGTCTCCCCCCCCCTCCTCACTAGTATTTACTTTTCACCACCTCCTCTTGCCGCCTTCCCCTCTTTCTTTTAGCCCCCCTCCCTTTTACTCCCTTTTACTCTTATTGCTTCTTCCCTCCCTTTTGCCTCCCTCCCCTTTCTTCCCCCTTCCCCTCCCACTGCTTATAGAGCTAGTTAGGATTTTCTACTTAAGTTTATTGTTCCGTCCTTTAAACAAATCCGATGAGAGTACCTCTCACACAATGCTCATCTCCCTCCCCTCTTTCCCTCTACTATGATTTTGTACTTCTTCTTGTGATGTAATTTGCCATTTTCTGCTTCCTCCTTTTCACACCTCCTATTACACTCCCTTCTCATACTTAAATCACATTTTTTATCATGATATCATTTACTTTATACCCGTTCCCCCTATGCTTATCCCTTTTATATTTCTTAATAGATGCACAGTTCTCAAGATAAACAGAATAAACAGATATCATCTTCCCTTATAGGGAGGTGAACAACTTGCCCTCATTGAGTAGCAAGTTGTTACCCCCCCCCCCCCCCCCCCCCACTGTTTACCTTTTTATGATTCTCTTGAGACCTGTATTTGAAGATCGAATTGTCTATTAAGTTTTGGCGTTTTGGTCAGGAATCTCTGGAAATCCCTTACTTCGTTGAATGACTTTCTCCTTGCCTGAAATGTTATGCTGAACTTTGCTGGGTAGTTGATCCTTGGTTGCAGTCCCAGCTCCCTTGCCTTACAGAATATTGGGTTCCACTTCTTATGATCTTTTAATGTAGAAGCTGCAAGGTCCTGTGTAATCCTGATTGTATCTCCTTGATATTTAAATTTTAAATATTTAAAATTTCTTTCTGGCTGCTTGTAATATTTTCTCCTTCACTTGATAGCTCTGGAATTTGGCAGCTATATTTCTTGGGGTTTTGAGTTTGGGGTCCCTTTCAGGAGGGGAACGGTGGATTCTTTCGATGACTATTTTGCCCTCTGAATCTAGTACTTCTGGGCAGTTTTCCTTGATGATTTCCTGGAAGATATTGTCCAGGCTCTTTTCTCCATCCTGGGTTTCTGTCAGGCCAATAATTTTTAAGTTTTCTCTTCTGGATCTATTTTCCAGGTCAGTTGTTTTTCCAATTAGATATTTTACATTTTCTTCTATCTTTTCATTCTTTAGATTTTGTTTGACTGATTCTTGCTGTCTCATTGAGTCGTTAGTTTCTACTTGCCCAATTCTAATCTTCATCACATTGTTTTCTTCTGTTAACTTTTGTATCTCTTTTTCCATCTGCCCAATTTTTCCTTTTAAGAAGCTATTTTCTCCAGTTAATTTTTGTACTTCCTTTTCCATTTGGCCTTTCAGGAATTTATTTTCTCCAGTTAATTTTTGAACTTCTTTTTCCATTTGTTCAATTTTCCTTTTCAGGGAGATGTTCTCATCAGTGAATTCTTTCTTAATAATTTTAAAATTATTGGCCAGTTTATCTTCTATTTCCTTCTTCAGCTGTTCCAGGAGAGCTGCTTGTACTTGCGAGTAGTTCACAGTCCCTTCTGAAGTTTCAGATGGAAGTACAGTCTCAGCTGTGACCTCTTTGGGGCTTGTGTTTTGGTCCTTATCCCCATAGAAAGATTCTATGGTTCTTTCGGCCCTCTGCTTTTTCCTGTTCATGATTTTGATTGAGTGTTGTGGCTTCTGGTTCTTTCATTCAGAAGCTAGAGAACTTTTTGCTGAGCTGATGTGTGAAAAAGCTAAAAGCAGGTATTTGTTTGGTGTTTCCCTGATCAGCCCTGGGTTTAGCTTGTTAAGTGTGGGGGAGGAGTGGTCTGGTCCCAGGAGATTTCCTTAGCTGAATTGAGGCAAAGGCAAGCTCAGGGGCTGGTAATCCCAACTGCCCTATTGTCTTTCTGATTCCCCTGGACAGCTGAGGCACGCCTAGATGCTAATGCGTGTTCCCAACCCTCCTGGGGCTCCTCTCTCCTGGTGCTGAGGCTTGCCTGGGTCCTAGTGCGAATTTTCTCTGCCCTGGGTCTTCTGTCCTTCAGGTTTGCCTCTGCCGCCGTATGAGGAATCCCCTTTAGCTATTTTCCTCGTCTCAGGTGTTATGAGACTATTGGTCTCCTTCTTCTAATTCTACTGATCTGGGATTTTTCTGGGGAGATATTTTATGGTTCTTTCACGGTCATCAAGGGGGAAGGAGAGAGCATTAGCTGATCACTCCACCATCCTGGCTCCCGTAAGTTCAAGTAGGTGACTTACCAGAGTTTGATCTTCGGGCTGAAGGTCTCAGGAGCTGCTGCGCTGATAATCTGGCGCTCAGGGGCTCTCACTGACTCGGTTCGGCTTGTCTCCCACCCCGGGTGCCGCTCCTCTGGTTCCGCCTGCCACTCAGGTTTCTCAGATCTCTTCTGCTCCGCTGCGCTGGCCACGCTGCGCTGTGCGCTGTGGGCTCACCCCCGCGGAACAGATCCTTCCTGTGGACCTTCCAGTCCCACCTGAGCTCCGAATCCGTCACTGTCTGTCTCCTACTTGATTCCGCACCTCCAAAATTTGGTCAGATTCTCCTTTCAGAGGTACCTGGAGGAGTTTGTCCAAGAGCTCAGGTGAGTCGCTGCTCTCACTCCTCCATCTTGGCTCCTGACAAAGTAATTTCTAATGATTGTTTTAATTTCCTTCTCATTGGAGATTGGTCCACTCTTTTCATTTTTGATATTGGTAATTTGGTTTTCTTTCTTTTTTTAATCAAATTGACCAAAGGTTTATCAATTTTATTGTTTTTTTCATAAAACCAACTCTTACTTTTATTTATTAGTTCAGTACTTATCTTAATTTCAATTTTATTAATCTCTTCTTTGGTTTTCAGTATTTCTAATTTGATATTTACTTGAGGATTTTCAGTTTGTTCTTTTTCTAGCTTTTCTAGCTGCATGCCCAATTCATTGATCTTCTCTTTCTCTGTTTTATTCATGTAGGCATTGAAAGATATAAAACTTCCCTAAGAATTACTTTTGCAGTATCCCATAAGATTTGGTAGGTTGTCTCATTATTGTCATTCTCTTGAATGAAGTTGTTGATTGTTTCTATGATTTGTTGTTTGACCCACTTATTCTTTAGGATTAGATTGTTTAGTTTCCAAATAATTTTTGGTTTATATTTCCATGGCCTTTGATTACATATAATTTTTATTGAATTATGATCTGAGAAGGATGCATTGACTATCTCTGCCTTTCTGTACTGAATTGTGAGGTTTTTATGATCTATGATAAGTTTTTGTATATGTGCCATGTACTGCTGAGAAAAAGGTATGTTCCTTTCTGTTCCCATTCAGTTTTCTCCAGAGATCTATCATATTAACCTTATCTAGAGTTTTATTCACCTCCTTAACTTCTTTCTTGTATTTTTTGAGCTTAATCAAGTTCAGAGTGGGGGAGGTTGAGATCCCCCACTAGTATAGTTTTGCTGTCTATTCCTTCCTGTAACTCCTGTAACTTCTCTAAGAATTTGGAAGTTATACCGCTTGGAGCATATAAGTTTAGTAGTGAAATTGCTTTGTTGTCTGCTTTTTAACAGGATGTAGTTTCCTTCCTTATCTCTCTTGATTAGATCTATTTCTGCTTTTGCTTTGTCTGAGATTAGGATTGCTACCCCTGCTTTTTTTTTACGTCAGCTGAAGCACAATGCATTCTGTTCCAGCCTTTTACCTTTACCCTGTGTGTATGCCCCCATTTCAAATGTGTTTCTTATAAACAATATATTGTTGAATTATGATTTTTAATGCATTGTGCTGTCCACCTCCGTTTTGTGGGAGAGTTCATCTCATTCACATTCACAGTTATGATTAATATCTGTGTCTTTCCCTCCATCTCCTTTCTCCCCCTCCCCCTCCATTTATGCTTTTAGTTCTCCCTTCCCCTCCACAATAGTTTTAATTTTTGACCACCACCTCCCTCAGTCTTCCCTCCCTTCTTTCAGGCTCCCTCCCTTTTAATCCTCTTTTCCCTTACTACTTCTATCCTCCCTTTTAGCCTCCTCTCCCTTTTCTTCCCCTTTCCCCTCCTGTTGCCTATAGAGCTAGTTGTATTTTATGATTATCTGAGTTTGTTGTTCCCTCCTTGAACTCAATCAGATGAGAGTAATTTTCAAACAATGCTCATCTCTCTCCCCTTTCCCCTCTACTGTGATATATTTTTGTGCCTCTTCCTGTGATGTAATTTACCTTTTTCTAACTCCTCCTTTTCATATCTCCCATTACAATCTCTTCGCACTTTTGAATCACATTTTTATCATAACGTCATTTACTTTATACCACTCCCTCTATCTATGTATATCCCTTTTATATATCATAATAAATATACAATTCTCAATATATTATATATCATAATAAATATACAATAAATATATAATATCATCTTCCCTTACAGGGATGTTTGCCCATATTGAATAACAAGTTTTTTTTCCCCCTTTTTACCTTTTTATGCCTATCTTGAGACCTGCATATGAAGATCAAATTTTCTGTTTCTATTTTCTATTTCTATTTCTCTGACCTTTTCATCAGGAAGGTCTAGAAATCCCTTATTTCATTGAATGTCCATCTCCTTGCCTGAAATATTATGCTCAACTTTACTGGCTAATTGATCCTTGGTTGTCATCCCAGCTCCTTTGCCTTATGGAATATTGTATTCCATTTCCTTTGATCTTTGAATGTGGAAGCTGCAAGGTCCTATGTGATCCTGACTGTAGCTCCTTGATATTTGAATTGTTTCTTTCTGGTGGCCTGCAGTATTTTCTCCTTCACTTGATAGTTCTAGAATTTGGCAACAATATTCCTTGGTGTTTTTAGTTTGGGATCCATTTCAGGAGGTGAATGGTGGATTCTCTTGATGACTATTTTGCCTTCTGAATCTAGGACTTCCCAGCAATTTTCCTTGATGATTTCTTGGATGATATTGTCCAGGCTCTTTTTTTCATCATGGCTTTCTAGTAGACCTATAATCCTTAGAGTTTCTCTCCTGGATCTGTTTTCCAGGTCACTTGTTTTTCCAATTAGATATTTTATATTTTCTTCTGTCTTTTCATTCTTTAGATTCTGTTTGACTGACTCTTGATGTCTCGTAGAGTCATTAGCTTTTACTTGCCCGATTCTAATTTTTATCAAATTGTTTTCTTCAGTTAACTTTTATATCTCCTTTTTCATCTATCCAATTGTTCCTTTTAAGGAGTTATTTTCTCCAGTTAGGTTTTGTACTTCCTTTCCATTTGTCCAATTTTCCTTTTAAATTCTTCTGTGATTTCTTTTTTCACATTTTTAAAATCATTGGCCAGTTTTTCTTCTATTTCTCTAATTTGGCTTTTTAAATCCTTCCAGAGCTCTTCCAAGAATGCTCTTTGTGCTACAGACCAATTCATATTCCCTTCTGAAGTTTCAGATGGTAGTACAGTCTAAATGTTGACCTCTTTGGTATTCACGTTTTGGTCCTTGTTCCCATAGAAAGAGTCTACGGTCTTTTCTTTTCTGCTTTGCTTCTCACTCATGATTACTCTTTTCCTGGCTTTTAAAGTAGATATCTGCATCTGGGGCACAGGGGGCTCCTTCCCACAGTTCTTGTGCCTAAAACTTGAGGCTTTATGTATTACGGCTTCTGGTTCTTTCAGCTAGAATTCTCTTGGTTTTTCTCTTAGCAGGTGATTTGTGAATTCTTTCTGTTTTCACTTTGTCTTCTTATTTTTATAGATGTGGAGAGTTTTCATATATGATTTCTTGAAGACAAGAACCAGACTTTTTTTTTTTGAAATGGTTTTCAAGAAGTCCAGTGTTTCTGAAATTACCTGTTCTTGACTTGTTTTCCAGGTTTTGATAGATATACCTTGCACTTTTTCTATATTTTTCAATCTTTTGATTTTTGTTCTAATATTTTCTTCTGTCTCATAGTCATTGTTTTGTTTGGTCTATTCTAATTTTGAGGGAGTCTGTTACTTAAATATGATGTACTACTCTGTTGTAAGTTATTAATTCTTCTTTAAATTCTTTATGCCATAGTTTTTTTTTAAATCTCTTTATTTCTTCTAGGTATTCATCTGTTCTTTTTAAAAATTCAATTTTATATTCACTTCCAAATTTCTTTCCTATCACTTCTCTCTTCTCAGTCATAGAAGACAAAAAAAATTGTTACAAATATGTTTAGTCAAGGAAAATACATTCCCTCATTAACCACATCTCCTACCTTCATAACCAATCCACCCCTACCCCTACCTCTCATACACACACCAAAGAAAGAAATGAATGGAAAGAAAATATGCCTTGATTTACACTGTCAGTCCATCATCTCTCTATTTGGAGTTAGAGAACATGATTTTTGTTAAGTCCTTTGGAGTTGTGGTTGGTTATTGTGTCAATTAAATCTTTTAAAGTTGTTTATTTTTACATGTTGTTATTGTGTAAAATGTTCTTCTGGTTCTGCTCATTTCACTGTGCAGTAATTCATACAAGTTTTCAAAGATTTTGCTGAAATCATTACCTTTATTATTTCTTGTTGTACCATAGTATTCCATCACATTCATATGCCATAACTTATTCTTCCAGTTAATGGACAACACCTTAATTTCTAATTCTTTGCTACCATGAAAAGACTGGTAAAAATATTTTTGTCCATATGGGTCCTTTTCCTCTTTCTTTGATCTCTTTAGTATCTTGATCAGTTAGAGGTATCACTGAATCAAAGGATATACAGTTTAATAGCTTTGAAGGCATCGTTCCATATTGTTTTCCAGAATGGTTGGATCCACTTGAGAGCTCCAGCAGTGGTGCATCAAAGTACCTCTTTTTTTTTGTCACAGTTAGTGAACTTTTATTTCAGTCAGAATTTGTGCAGAATCCAAAGTAGATGACCCAACAGGTGTTGGAATTTATTTTAAATTTATTTATTTTAAGTTTTCAACATTTATTTCCACCAAATTTTGAGTTCCAAATTTTATCCCCATCTCTCCCCTCCCCCCAGCACAAAACGCCAAGCATTCTAATTACCCCTACCACCAGTCTACCTCCCTTCTAACATCTCTCCCTTCCCATATCCCCATCTTCTCTTTTGTCCTGTAGAGCAAGATAACTTTCTATACCCCATTACCTGTATTTCTTATTTCCTAGTAGCAAGAACAATACTCAACAGTTGTTCCTAAAACGTTGAGTTCCAACTTCTCTTCATCCCTCCCTCCCCACCCATTAACTTTGGGAAGGCAAGCAATTCAATATAGGCCATATATGTGTAGTTTTGCAAATGACTTCCATAATAGTCATGTTGTGTAAAACTAACTATATTTCCCTCCATCCTATCCTGCCCCCCATTGCTTCTGTTCTCTCTTTTGACCCTGTCCCTCCCCAAGAGTGTTGGCTTCTAATTGCTCCCTCCTCCCATTGCCCACCCTTCCATCATCCCCCCACCCTGCTTATCCCCTTCTCCCCCACTTTCCTGTATTGTAAGATAGGTTTTCATACCAAAATGAGTGTGCATTTTATTCCTTCCTGGAGTCAAATATTATGAGAGTAAGCTTCATGTTTTCCCTCTCACGTCCCCGCTTCTTCCCTCGATTGAAAAGGCTTTTCTTGCCTCTTTTATGAGAGATAATTTGCCCCATTCCATTTCTCTCTTTCTCCTCCCAATGTGTTCCTCTCTTACCCCTTAATTTTTTTTTTTATATGATCCCTTTTTATTGAACTCACCCTGTGCACTATATAAAGTGTCTGGAAGGATAAGCTGGAGTCAGATAATGGTAGACTTTAGCCTTCATCTGTTCCATTCTAATTTTTAAAGAACTATTTTCTTCAGTGAGCTTTTGAACCTCCTTTTCCATTTGGCTAATTCTGCTTTTGAAAGCATTCTTCTCCTCATTGGCTTTTTGAACCTCTTTTGCCAATTGAGTTAGCCTATTTTTCAAGGTGTTATTTTCTTCAGCATTTTTTTGGGTCTCCTTTAGTAAGGTATTGACCCACTTTTCTTGCATCGCTCTCATTTCTCTTCCCAGTTTTTCCTCCACTTGTATAACTTGATTTTCAAAATCCTTTTTGAGCTCTTCCATGGCCTGAGCCCATTGAATATTTATTTTGGATGTTTGGGATACAGAAGCCTTGACTTCTATGTCTTTCCCTGATGGTAAACATTGTTCTTCCTCATCAGAAAGGATGGGAGGAGATATCTGTTTACCAAGAAAGTAACCTTCTATAGTCTTATTTTTTTCCCCTTTTTTTGGCATTTTCCCAACCAGTTACTTGACTTTTGTGTTCTTTATCAAGAGTGGGGTATATGGGGGGAGGAGCCAAGATGACGGAGTAGAAAGATGCATATATGCTAGCTCCTAACCCACAGCCCATAAAATACCTGTGAAGAAGAACTCCCAACAAATTCTGGAGCAGCAGAAGCCACAGAACAACAGAGTGGAGGAGATATCTGTCCCAGAGAGACCTGAAAAACTGACACAAAAGGTCCATCGCACACGGGACCCGGAGCAGAGCCCCGCCCTGCCTTGGTCAGGTGGCACCAAGGGGAGCAGATCCGAGCAGGGTTCAGGGACAGAATCTCCAGCCGCCATGCAGGTGCCTCCACCCACAGTGCCAAAGGTCAGTGAGAGGGTCTTTTCAACTTTGCTGAGAGGGAAGTGGGGTGTCTCCATAACTCAGGCCTCCTCCCAAAGCAGGCCAGAGCTCGGATCCATTGTTGAAGGTCTCCACATAAACCCCCTGAGGGCACTGAGCCCTGTGGGGCACCCCTGCCCTACCCGAGCAGCTGAACTTAAATCTCACACTGAATAGCAGCCCCACCCCTGCTGAAAGCCCTGAGGCTGGGAAGCAGCATTTGAATCTCAGCCCCTAAGCATTAGCTCCGTGGATCTGGAGGCAAGGTGGGTTTGGAGAGGAAACTCAGAAGTCAACTGGCTGGGAAAATGCCCAGAAAAGGGAAAAAAAAATAAGACCATAGAAGGTTACTTTCTTGGTGAACAGATATCTCCTCCCATCCTTTCTGGTGAGGAAAAACAATGCTTACCATCAGGGAAAGACATAGATGTCAAGGCTTCTGTATTCCAAACATCCAAAATAAATATTCAGTGGGCTCAGGCCATGGAAGAGCTCAAAAAGGATTTTGAAAATCAAGTTAGAGAGGTGGAGGGAAAACGGAGAAGAGAAATGAGAGAGATGAAAGAAAAGCATGAAAAGCAGGCCAACATCTTGCTAAAGGAGACCCAAAAAATGCTGAAGAAAATAACACCTTGAAAAATAGGCTCACTCAATTGGCAAAAGATGTTCAAAAAGTCAGTAAGGAGAAGAATGCTTTAAAAAGCAGAATTAGCCAAATGGAAAAGGAGGTTCAAAAGCTCACTGAAGAAAATCGTTCCTTAAAAATTAGAATGGAACAGATGGAGGCTAATGACATTATGAGAAACCAAGAAATCACAAAACAAAACCAAAATAATGAAAAAATGGAAGATAATGTGAAATATCTCATTGGAATAACAACTGACCTAGAAAATAGACCCAGGAGAGACAATTTAAAAATTATGGGACTACCTGAAAGCAGTAATCAAAAAAAGAACCTAGACATTATCTTTCATGAAATTATCAAGGAAAACTGCCCTAATCTTCTAGAACCAGAGGGTAAAATAATTTTTCAAGGAATCCATCGATCACCTCCTGAAAGAGATCCAAAAAGAGAAACTCCTGGGAACATTGTGGCCAAATTCCAGAGTTCCCTGGTCAAGGAGAAGATATTGCAGGCAGCTAGAAAGAAACAATTCCAGTATTGTGGAAATACAATCAGGATAATACAAGATCTAGCAGCTTCTACATTAAGGGATCGAAGGGTGTGGAATATGATATTCCAGAAGTCAAAGGAACTAGGACTAAAACCAAGAATCACCTACCCAGCAAAACTGAGTATAGTACTTCAGGGAGAAAAAATGGTCTTTCAATGAAATTGAGGACTTTCAAGCATTCTTGATGAGAAGACCAGAGCTGAAAAGAAAATTTGACTTTGAAACACAAGAATGAAGAGAAGCATGAAAAAGTAAACAGCAAAGAGAAATCATAAGGGACTTACTAAAGTTGAACAGTTTACTTTCCTACATGGAAAGACAATATTTGTAACTCTTGAAACTTTTCAGTATCTGGGTAGTTGGTGGGATTACACACACACACACCCACGTACACACACAGACACAGATACACACGCACACAAAGAGACAGAGAGCACAGAGTGAATTGAATAGGATGGGATCATATCTTAAAAAAATGAAATTAAGCAGTGAGAGAGAAATATATTGGGAGGAGAAAGGGAGAAATGGAATGGGGCAAATTATCTCCCATAAAAGAGGCAAGAAAAAGACTTTTTAGTGGAGGGAAAAAGAGGGGAGGTGAGAGAAAAACATGAAGTTTACTCCCATCACATTCATTTAAAAGAAGGAATAAGATGCACACTCATTTTGGTATGAAAACCTATCTTACAATACAGGAAATTGGGGGAGAAGGGGATAAGCAGGGTGGGGGCATGATGAAAGGGAGGGCAGTGGGAGGAGGGAGCAATTTGAAGTCAACACTCTTGGGGAGGGACAGGACCAAAAGAGAGAATAGAAGCAATGGGGGGCAGGATAGGATGGAGCAAAATATAGTTAGTCTTACACAGCATGACTATTATGGAAGTCATTTGCAAAACTACACAGATATGGCCTATGTTGAGTTGCTTGCCTTCCCAAAGTTAATGGGTGGGGAGGGAGGGATGAAGAGAAGTTGGAACTCAACGTTTTAGGAACAACTGTTGAGTATTGTTCTTGCTACTAGGAAATAAGAAATACAGGTAATGGGGTATAGAAAGTTATCTGGCCCTACAGGACAAAAGAGAAGATCGGGATAATGGAAGGGAGGGATGTTAGAAGAGAGGGCAGACTGGTGATAGGGGCAATTAGAATGCTTGGTGTTTTGAGTTGGGGGGAGGGGACAAATGGGGAGAAAATTTGGAACCCAAAATTTTGTGAAAATGAATGTTAAAAGTTAAATAAATTTAATAATAATAATAATAAAAGAGTAGGGTATACTCTGGCGATCTGTAAGTTCTCAGTTCCTCCAAGGTGGCACAATCAAGCACATACCTGTTCTTGGAGCAACCAGAAACTTTTGTGCCTGGAATCTGTGAGAGTAGTTTTTTCTCCATAACCATCTGACCTCCAGTTCCACCAGGCCATCACTGGGGGCTAAGATTCAGATAAACTGCTCAATTCCCCCAGGGGCTTTGGAAGGGGTAGGGGTCACACAGGGCTTAGGTAAGGATTAGATGCTCAGTTCCCCCAGGGTTTTTACCATCCAACAATGGATGTGGGCTGCTGTGGGAGGTGCCTCTGCTGCGGACACCTGAGGCCAGAGCTATGGGTAGACCCTGTTCCCTTCTCTGCCAGCTGAAAAAACCCTCTCACTGACGTTTGGCACCAGTGGGTTGAGGGATCTGCAAACCGTGCTGGGGATTCTGCCCCCAAGGCCTGCTCGGGTTCTCCTCAGGCACTGTTCCTTGCAGCCAAGGCTGGGCTGGGCTCTGCTCCAGGTCCCATCCAACAGGCCTTTCAAGTTGGCCTTTCAGGTCACCCTGGACTGAAAATCTCCTCTAGTCTGTTTTTCTCTGTTTTCTGCTGCTCTGGAATTTGTTGCGAGTATTTCTTTACAGATATTTTATGAATTGTGGGGGAAGAGTTAGTGTTTGTGCGTCTTTCTACTCTGCCATCTTGGCTCTGCCCCTAGAGTACCTCTTTTTTTTCATTGCATGACATTATTTGTCTTTTCTCTTTTCTTATTTTCATTTCATTTTCATTTTTTTCCTTTGTCAATCTGATGGGCATATAATGCAAAATCAGAGTTATTTATTTTGTATCTCTCTAGTTATGAGTGATTTAGAGCATTTTTTCATGTGGTTATTATTAACTAGGATCTCTTTCTTTGAAAATAGTCTATTCAGTTATCCTTTGATAAGAATGGTTCTTATTCTTAAAATTTGATTCATTTCCCTATGTAGCTTGGAAATGTATCCTTTATCATAGAAACTTGCTACAAAGATTCCCCTCTCCCCAATTTCCTATTTCTCATCTAATTTAACTGCATTGTTTGTACAATACCTTTTTAGTTTTATGTATTCCAGAGTGTCCATTTTACTTCCTGTGATCCTCTCTATCTCTTATTTGATCATGAACTCTTATCTATAGACCTAACAGGTAATTTCTTCTGTGGTGCGTTAATTTATGATGTCATCTCATATAAATTATATATTCATTTTGAGCTTATTTTTATATATACACATTGTGAAGTGTTTATCTATACTTAGTTTCTGCCATACTTCTTTTTCAGTTCTCAACAGTTTTTGTTGGATGAGTTCTTGCCTCTATAGCTGGGATCTTTGAGTTTATCAATTAATAGGTTACTGTGCTTGTTTGCTTCTATATTCTACCAAATCACTGTCCCACTGATTGACTTCTCTATTTTTCACCCAGTACCAAATTGTTTTAATGATTATAACTTTGTCGTAAAATCTGGTGCTGCTAGGCCTCTTTCCTCTCCACTTTTTTTTCTATTTCCTTTGATATTCTTGACCTTTTGTTACTCTAGATGAATTTTATTATTTTTTTTTTATCTATGAAATAAAGCTTTGAGTTGATTGGTATGGCACTAAATAAATTACTTTAGGTGGTATTATCTTTTTTATTATATTGGCTTATCCTGTTAGTGAATATTTCTTGTTATTTAGATTTTTCTTTAGTATTTCATATAGGTCATCCTATTTAAGCAGGTAGAGTTTGAAGTAGTTTTTTCTGGCTGTAGTTATTTTAAATGGAATTTCTCCTTTTATCTTTACACGCCGAATTTTGTTGATAATATCCAGAAATGCTTGTGATTGGTGTGTTTATTTTATATCCTGAAATTTTGCTGAAGTTGTTAATTGTTTCAATTAATCTTTTAATTGCCTTTCTAGGGTTTTTTGAGTAAACCATCATATATCATCTGCAAAAAGTTAAAAAAATGAGAGTTTTGGTTTTTTCTTTGCCTTTGTTTATTATTTCAGTTTCTTTTTCTTGTCTTCTTATGCTGTTGCTAGCATTTCTAGTCCAATATTGAATAATAAATAATGGTGATAATGGAAACCCTTGCTTTATCCCTGATCTTATTGGAAAGACTTTTCTTTATATTCGTTACAGAAAATACTAGCTTTTGATTTTAGATAGATGCTCCTTATTTAAAGGAAGTTTCTATTTCTATGCATGGTGTGTGTCTGTGTGTGTGTGTGTGTAAGCAGGAATGTGTGTTGTATTTTGTCACAAGCTTTTTCTACAGCTATAGAAATAATCGTATGATTTTTGTTATCTTTGTAATAAATGTGGTCTGTTATACCTAGAGTTTTCCTGTTTTGAACTAGCCTAGTAGTCTTGATTTCAGTCCAAACTGATCATAATGTTTGACCTTTGCAATACATTGGTATAGTCCCCTTACTAATATCCTATTTGATATTTTTGCATCAACGTTCATTGGGGTCTATAGTTTTCTTTCTATGTTTTGATTCTCTTTGAGTGTTAGTTAATCAAGACCATTTTTTGTATCATGGGAGGAATTTTATTGGACCCCTTTTTTACCTATACATTTAGTAGAATTTACTTGTAAATCTATATGGTCCTGAATCTATATGGTCTTTCTTTAGGAAATAAGAAAAAGTTTATAGCTTTTATGAATTTTTTTTTCTAAAGTAGGGTTAATTTCCATATTTCTTGTTCTGTTAATCTGGGCAGTTTTTATTTTTATAATATTCGTTTTATTTAGGTTATCAATTTTATTGGCATGTAGCTAGATGAAATGTATCTTATAATTGATTTTGTTTCTTCATTGGTTAATTCACTTTTTAAAGTTTTGCTAATGATAATTTCATTTTCTTTCCTTTTTAATACTGGCATATATTATTTTGTTTGTTTTCAATGAACTCCCTCCTGGTTTTATTTTTTTCCTTTTTCTTTTTATTTTGTTCTCTTTTTTTTGCTTTCAGTTTTCCTTACTCTTTCCTTTGATTTTCAGAATTTCTATTTTGATATTTAATTTTTCTGTTAAAAATTTCTAATTAAAATAGATTAGAATAATGGTTTCCCCTAAGTTGTTGGTTTTCTAGAGAGTTTTTTTTGTTTGCTTCATGCTCAGTATATTCATCTGCTTTGTTTCCTTTTTTAATTGATGACTATGTTTAGAGATATAAGAATTTCACGTTCTGCTTTGGCTGCCTCCCACAAATTGTAGTATGTTATCTTACTGTTGTCACTATCTTTAATAAAATAACTGATTCTGTTATTTGTTCTTTAACATCCATTCTTTAGGATTATTTTGTTTCTAATTAATTCTTAATCTTTGATTCAAAAGTCCTTTATTGAGTGTAACTTTTTTAGTGCATTGTTATTTTTGTGTTCTTGTTTCAGTCATGTCTGCCTTTTTGACCCCATTTGGGGTTTTCTTGGCAAAGATACTAGAGTGGTTTCCCATTTTCTTCTCCAGCTCCTTTTTTACAGATAAGGAACTGAGGCAAATATGTGTTAAGTGACTTGCCCAGAGTTTCATAACTAGTGTCTGTGGCCAATTTGAACTCAGGAAGGTGAGTCTTCCTGACTCAAGGCTTAGCACTCTATCTATCCACTATGTCACCTAGCTCACTACCACAGTATGATCAGTAAAAGACACAGTCAGTATTTCTGCTTTTCTGCATTTACTTGTGAGCCCTCAAGTGTTAATTTTTATGAAGAACTCTGCCCAGCTGAGAAATAATGCATTCTTTTCATTCCCATTGAATATTCTTCAGAAGTCTATCATATCTAACTTCTAAAATTCCATTCGGGCGATTAATTTTTTTTTTTTATGTTTTTATTGGATTGAGCTAGGTATGAGAGGGTTAAATTGTAGTCTCACACAATGTTTCTCTGCTTTACATATCTATCCCACTGCAGTTCAACCTCCACACAACTCCAAAGTGATTTTCTTAAGTCAGGTCTTGCCATATCACTTTTCTAGTTAGTCAGTTCCTCTTTCCTCTAGGATCAATATTAAACTTCACTCTTTGGAATTCAGAGGTCTTCATGACTTCATACCATTTTTCTAGCTTCATTACACATTACTCCCCTTCTGATGCCATGTGATCTAGCCACGCTGACTTTATGACTGTTCCTCGTATATCTCCTGTCTCCTCCATCTCCTATCTCCAGGATTTTGGGCTGACTGTCTTCCATTCCTGGAATGCTCTCCCTCCTCCCTTTTGCCTTTTAGTAAACATGTTTTCCATCAAAAGTCACATCAAGTATAACTTTCTACACTAGGCCTTTTTCTGATCCCTTTAACTGCTATTGCATTCCCCCTTAAAAATTTCCTTTTACTTGTCTTTCGTATATACCTGACTGTGTATATTTTGTCTCCCTTCGTAGGAAGTAAACATCTTTAGGGCAGGGACTATTACTTTTCTCTTTGTTATCCTCAGTACCTTGAGTGGTGCCTGGCATATTGTAGCACCTTAAGTTTTGTTGATTGATTGCACCTTCAGAAAGTACTTTTATTTATTTATTTTCACCTACTTATATTTGAAAGCTTTTTTAAAAAAATTATCTCTTTTGTAATTTAGATGCATTACTTGGATGCGTTTTTACACCCTCACTCAAAACAAAGTCAAGTTCAAGTCATGTCATCATTTCTCTGATGGCATGGTCTTCTTCAGAAACAAAGGACAAACACAAACACCTAAATACCTTTAACACATCCCCTGACGTATCTCTCCCAAGATTTCAGTGTTTGAAGAGAACTTAGAGACCAACTAGTCTCCTTCTAATGTAGTGCATGGACCACTTCTGGGGCACATCTTACAGGTTGTTATTTAACTTGAACACCACTAGTAAGAGGAAGCCCCTTACTTCATAAGGCAGTTCATTACAGTTTCTAAGAGCTCTATTTGCTAGAAAATTCTCCTTTCATTAAGCTGAAATTATCCCCCTTCTGACTTTTCACCCTTTAGTTCTAGCTCTAAGCACAGATGTGGTTTTTTAAATTATTTTGTTCTCAGTGTTTTACAATCACTTCCATATATCTTAGATTTTTTTCCCCTCCTTCCCACTCCTTCACCACTTCCTCCCCACTCCCTCCCTGAGATGGCATATAATTTTATATAGGTACTACACATGCATTCCTATTAAAGACATTTTCACCTTAGTCATGTTGCACAGAAGAATTAAAATGAATGTGAGAAGTCATAAAACAAAACAAAACATAATACAAAAGAAAATGGTCTGCTTCATTCTGTGATCAAATTCCATAGTTCTTTTTTTGGATGTGGAAGGCATTTTGCCTCAAGAGTCCATTGGGAATTCTTTAATTCCTTGCATTGCAATGAAGTACTAAGTCTACCAGAAAAATTCCTCTCACACTGTGGTTGTTACTGTGTACAACGTTCTCCTGGTTCTGCTCCTTTCACTCAGCATCAGTTTATATAAGTCCTTCTAGGCCTCTCTGAATCTTCCTGTTCATCATTTCTTATAGCATAATAGTATTCCATTATATTCATATACTACAATTTATTTAGCCATTCCCAGTTGATGGGCATCCCCTTGATTTCCAGTTTTTGGCCACTACAAAGAGTGCTGCTATAAATATTTTTGTACATGTGGGACCCTTTCCCATTTTTTATGATCTCTTTGGGATACAGTTCTAGAAGTGATATTGCTGGGTCAAAGGGTATGCACATTTTTGTAGCCTTTTGCGTATAGTTCCAAATTGCTCTCCAGAATAGCACAGATGTTTTGAATGATTTACTATAATGGGGGGATAAGAGAGGGAGACTGATGAAATAAACAGTCCTTCAGCAGCACAAAACTGACCCTGGTATATTGCATTTTGACAGTATTAGAAAGAAACTGAGATTCATTGCCCAGTGTGTTCCATATCTGAAATTTTTTTTGAAAGTCATTTGAATTTGTGATTTCAAGTGTGTGTGATTGAGATATAAAATAATATTGCCACTAAACATTTGCTTCTCCATTTTGCCTCATTTTTTGAGTCACACCAAAAGTTTTATCTCTTCCATAAAGTGTGTCGCTCCTCCAGCTTACTTTTATTACTCTCATTTCTGAACTCCTTTGGCACTCAGTTGTGCTTTACTTGTTTCATGTATGCTTCTCTCTCTCTCTAATGATGTCATGAGTTCCCCTAAGGGAGGCACTACTTTGTGTGTACTTTTGATATCCATAATTAATGATGAGTGCATTGAAAAACCTTTTATTCATTGATATCTCTTCCCCTTCTCCCCCACCTTGATTGATAATTTGCCCTTAAAATATGAACAGAAATGAGAACAACTTGTGTGAATGCTGTCAGACTAGCTGTGAATGTCTTACTTGTTACTAAATAAACCTAGAGATAGTGTGAAGGGAAGGCTTCCCAGGTTAGTTGTCATTAGAATATATCTGACATCTCTGCAATCTGATTTTGTTGCTTAATTTCTGCAGTGTGAAGAATGTCAATGCTGGCAGCATGGAGTGTGCATGGGTTTGCTAGAAGACAACGTGCCTGAGAAATACACCTGCTATATTTGCCAAGATCCTCCAGGTATAGATTCCTAGGGTTACATATTCAGGATGATTTTCTCAGTATTTTTCTGTACACTCAGTTGTAGTTTTTGAGGAAGGAATTTCTATGAGTGCTTGAAGTGAACTAAACTTTATTGGCTTGAACCCTATTAATTAGTAATTTGTGATAAGTTGGAATTTATATTAGCTCACTCATCACCTTTACTGATTGAAAATTAATCATGTGATCCAGATTTACTCAAGGCCAGTAGAATGTCTAGAAAACAAACAAACACCACACCACATACACGTTTTAGAATAGTTGGAAAGTGACACATTTTGTTAGTCATTAAGGTGGCCATTGTGAATCATTGCATCCACTTGCTCACATTGCATCCTGAGCCATTACCAGTTGTCCTGATGAGTATCAGGCCACTAGATCCAGATAAGGTTGATGACCTTGCACAGCCCTCCCTCATTCAAATCAAAGTCATCTGCAAGTCATGTCATCATCTTGATGTCATGGTCCTCTTGGAGAACAAAGGACAAACACACAACACATCTACATAGGAAAATTCCTCTTGGATCTTTGGCTCTGAATTTCTTTTTACAAAATGAGAGGATTAAATGGACTGTATGATCTGTTAGATTAATTTTAACTCCAATAGACTATAGTAAGCACCTATTTAATGCTTTTTTGGATTGAGGCCTTCCAAGGCTCTTCCAGGCAATATTGTTGAATTTTTTCTTATTTTTGAAAGTGATGGAATATTTTTTTGATAATATCTCAAGAGCTTTCAGTAATCCAGTCAGTCATTCCCTTTACTTAGGCTAGTTTAGTAAGCATTTAAAACCAAAAGCTTAGATTGTTTATTTATACAGTAAATAAACATAATTATTGATAATTCATAATTTTACTTTGCATTCTTACCTTTTAACAAATTATTTAGCACTTCTTGATGCAAATTCCTGTCTCCTCACATTCTTAGACTCTTCTGTCATGCTTCTTAAACCCCTGAATCTGTTTTCGTAATGAAATAGGAAGCGAACTAAACCTTTCTTCTATGTTTTGTCCTGCAGTTGTATAAAGTAAAAATTATGGGTGCAAACACATAAAATTAAGAGAAAGTCTTCTTAAAAATCAATAAATATAGTTCTTTAGGAACTGCTAAAATGTATGAAGGTAAATCTGGACCTATTTTAATTGAGTAGAAAAGGCAACAAATCTTCTTTAAAAAATTCTTTTAATCAGCAAAAATCCATCTTCTCACCTTCCCAACACAAATACCCTCAACTTTATTAAGAACTAAACAAAACAAAACAAAAACCGCAGTAAAGACATGTATATGTATATATGAAACAAATTTCTTACATTGGCCATGTCCAAAAAATGTATTTATTTCAGTTCTGTACTTGAGTCTTTCACCTCACTGTCAGGTGATGATTAGGCACATTTTATCGTTAGACCTCTGGAATTGTGGTTGGTCTTATGCTCTTAAGAGTTTTTTCAAAGTTGTTGCCTTTACCACTGTATAAATTGTTCTCTTGGTTCTGTTTACTTCATTCGCAAGTTACTTTATACAAGTTACTTCAGGTTTCTATGAAATCATCTTATTTCTTACAGCACAAAAGTATTACAAAAGTAATATCATTTATATACTGTAACCTTCCCATCTATTCCTCAGTTTATGGGCATATTCTCAGATTCCCATTCTTTGCCACCTGAAATTAGCTACAAATGTTTTTATTCATACTTTGAGAATTTGTTTTTCTTTAGACTGTTCCTTTCTTTAACCAACTTTCCTTCCAATTCCCCTTTCCCTTTATCCCCTTTCCCTCCTATTTCTCTATTGAGTGAAATATTGTTTTGTACTCATCAGTCTATGTTTGTGTGTATGTATCCTTCCTTCTTTTGATTAGTTCAGATGAGAGTGAGGTTGAAGTACCAGCTTTTTCCTCTGTCCCTTCCTCTTTGTTAGTATATTTGTCTACTTATGTACCCAAATTATATAAAATAATATTCCCTTATCTTCCCTTCCATCCACCTCCTCCCCCAAGGGTTTTCTTTTCCCTCTCTCTTTCCATTCTTCTCCTGAGATTACCAAGACATAATAGAACCACTTTCATACTTTTTGTTCCTCCCACAAACCACCCTCTTCTTCCACTGGGTCCTCTGGCATGCTTCTTCCATAGGCAAA
Source organism: Bettongia penicillata ogilbyi (assembly GCA_023548195.1). Taxonomy (NCBI): domain Eukaryota; kingdom Metazoa; phylum Chordata; class Mammalia; order Diprotodontia; family Potoroidae; genus Bettongia; species Bettongia penicillata. Next base: position 4,412,405 of record JAJHZJ010000444.1, read on the forward strand.
AACTTCCCTTCATCCTAATTCTTTTCTTTCTGTCTTCTAGTTATTACTGAAACCTGGCTCTCCCTAATTCTTCTTAACTTCTCTGTAGCCTTTGACATGGTTGATTACCTTCTCCTTAATAGTCTCCTCTTTTTGTGAGATACCACTCTATCCTGGTTCTCCTCCTACCTATCTGACTGCTCCTTCGTTGTCTCCTTCGCTGGGTTTTTGTCCTGATCACATCCTGTCCCTCCAGGTAATAGTCTTGAGTTCTCTTCTTTTCTGCCATTATATATCACTTGGTGATTTCATCAGCTTCATTGGATTAATTACTGTGTTCATGCTGATGATTCTCAAATCTACCTATCCTGTCCTGAACTCCAGCTTTCTTTCAGACATTTCAGACTGGATGTCCAGTAGACATCTTAAACTCAACATGTCCAAAAATAAACTCATTTTCCTTCATAAACCCCTCGCTACCTCCTATCTTCTCTGTTACCACAGAGGGCAACACCATTCTCCCAGTCTCTCCATCTCACAACCTAGGTATCATACTCTACTCCTCATTGCCTCTCACACCTCCACCCCTGTATCCAATCTGTTGCTAAGGCCTGTCAATTTCACCATTGCAGCATCTTTCAAATACAGTTCTTTACTCCTCTGACACTATCACTGGTCTGGTGCAGGTCCTCATCGCCTTATGCCTACTAATGCAGAGTCTGCTGGGTCTACCTATCATAAGTCTCTCTCCACTCCAGTCTGTCCTCCGTTTGTCCACTAAAGTGAGTATCCTGAAGTGTATGCCTGACTCTTTCATTCTCCTACTCAACAAATATAAAACCCCCTGTTTGGCATTTAAAGCCCTTTATAACTTAGCTACCTATGCCTTCCAGTCTTTTTACATCTTACATCTTACTCCTTTGATCCATTGATGCTAGTGTCCTTGCAAACAAGACACTTCATTTCTTGGCTCAGCATATTCTCTCACTGTCTCCAATGCCTGGCATGTTGTCTCTCTTCATCCCCATTTGCTACCTTCCCTAACTTCTTTTAAGTCCCACCTTCTACAGAAAGCCTTTCCCCAAACCTCTCAATTCTAGTGCCTTCTCTCTGTTAATTATTTCCTTTTCATCTTCTATATAGCCTGTTTGTACATATATGTTTGCCTATTGTCTCTCCGATTAAATTGTGAACTCCTTGAGGGTAGGTAGGGACTATCTTTTACCTCTTTTTGTATCCCCAGTGTTTAGCATAATGCCTGGCATATGCCAGTAGGTGCTTAATAAATTATTTTTGACTGCCCTTTCTGTGATCCCTGATAATGTGACAGTCCCTAGGGGATATGTATTATCTTCCCATGTTTGAATGTAAGCAGTGTATCCTTTCAGTTCCTATGCTGGAATGTCACAGTTTCTACACAGCTGTGACCTTTTCATCAGATATGCTTAGAAGTCTTTTATTTAATGAAAGCTCTGTTTTTTCCCTCCAACATTATACCCATTTTTATTGAATAAGTTATTCTTGGCTGTAAGCCCACATCTTTTGCCTTTTCGAATATCATATTCCATATTCTCTACTTCTTTGTTAATGGTGGCTATTAAATCAAAAGTGATCCTCACTGTGACTCCTCAATACTTGAATTCTTTCTGGCAGTTTGCAGCAATTTTTCTTTTACCTGGAGTCTTTGTATTTTGGCTATGATGTTCTTGGGAGTTTTCATTTTGGTGTTTCAGGAGATGACCAGTTGCTTGTTTCTGTTTCTACTTTGCCCTTTGGATTCTAAGGGATCCTGGGTAGTTATCTAGATTTTTTTGGGTGGGGGGAATTGTCCTGGCATTTACAGAGTCCAATGATTCTTAAATTTTTTTCTCCTTGATCTGGTTTTCTGGGTCAGTTATTTTTCCTGTGAGAAACTTCACATTTTTTCCCCTATATTTTCAGTTTTGATCTTTCTTGTCTCATGGAATCATTGGTTTTTGTTTGGTCCATTTTAATTTTCAAGGAGTCTTATTACCTGATCACAGTTGTTGTCTTGTGCCAAGACATTAATTCCCTTTCCAATTCTTTATTCTTTCTCATTTCTTTTCCCCTTTTTTCCTCAAGGGCTCTCATTTCATTGACAAAAACAATTAGACTTTTTTTTTTTAACTCTTCCTTCTTTTTTTCCAGAAATTCTCTTTGAATTTGTGCGTAAGCTGTATTTTCCTTTGAGCCTTTGCTTGTACATGTTTTGAAGTTATTGTCTTCTTCCTGATTTATATCTTGAGCTTCCCTACTAGTGGTATTATGTTTTTGCTTGTTCATTCTTCTGACCTGTTTCTTGACTTCAGACTTATTGTTGTTAGGGCCAGGTTCTGTGTTCTTCTGGAGGGAAGGTCTGAGCTGGTTCTGGATGTGTTGGAGATCTCAGGGACAGCTCAGTTTGGGGCCCTACAAGCTTCCAGTGCTCCTCAGATGGTCTGATCCTGGGGTAAATCTGATTGTTGTATCTCTGGTCTCAGTTCTGCCATTTTCTCACTTGCGTTTTGATCTGAACTACTGTTAGACTGCTACCAGACTTGGCTTCTATCAGCCATCAGAAAAACTCTTGGTTCACAGTCAAAGAATTGTAGACTCCCTCTAGCCTGGAATTCCTGCCATGGCTATTCCCATGTAGGCTGGCTCTCAGGAAACTGAGAACTGAGACCTATATTTACTCTTTCTGTGGTTTCTGAACTTCCTTTTTCTCAGAATATTGTGCAGGAACTGTGTACCTTGGAAAACCACCCTGATTGTCAGGCTTCTTCTGTTCTGTCATATATCTGAGACCCCAAACAGGATAGTAGCAGCAAAATTGTCACTCTTGTGGTAGTCAAGACATGAGATGATGTTGGCCTTTAACACAGTTGTAGTAGTGATGGAAGAAATAAGGAAGTGTGTGAGAAAGATGTTAGACAAAAGTAATAGGCCCTGGTAACAGATTGAATATGGGGTATGAGGGAGAGTGGAGAGTTAAGGATGATACCTAGGGGATGTAATGTGACCAGGACAATAGTGATACCCTCACTAGTAATAGTAAGTTAGGAAGAGGGTAGACTTTGGGGAAAATGGTAATAAGTTCTGATGAGTTTATGTTCATGTAGAATTTAAAGTGTCTGTTAGATATCCAGCAGGATTGAAGGTCACACTGAGGTTAAGGCTATATGATTAGATTTGAGAATAATCAGCATAGAGATGATAGTTGAATCTGTGGGAGCTAATGAAATCACCAGTAGTAGAAAAGAAAAAAAGAAGGCGGCCTAGGACAGAGGCCTGTGATTGGCACCCAGGGTTAACTGGATTGAACTGGACAAAGATCCAGCAGAACTATTGGTGGAACTGTGAACTGTTTAACCATTCTGGAAGCATCTTGGAACTATGCCCCAGAAGTTACTAAACTATGCATACTTTTTGACTTAGTGTAATGTTAATGTAAGGTTAATGGGGGAGGGAGGAAGAGTTAAAGATCTTCCCGACTCGTTAATAGGCCTCAGACTTCTTTGGTTAATTTCTAATGAGGCACTGGGTTGTGCCCTCCAGCCCTGAAAAGAGTATACTCTGAGTTCAAGTTTTACTTTAGGACTTATTTTTTGGAAGAAGGTTCTTGTGCCTGATGAGACTCTGGGAAACCATTTTAAGAAGTCCTCTTGACTTTGAAAACCTATGTTTGTGCTTCTCTCTCAGGTAATGATGTATGTATTGTCTTTCTTTTGGTCTTTATGTTTATAATTTGTGCTTGTAATTTCTGTTTGTATTTTCTCTGAAGTTCAGGGTGCTGTGCTGTCTTTTCCCCCTGAACTAAGTGAATGATATATGTGCTTGATTAAAGTAGATTGTTCACTCCTCAAAAGTTGCTTTCCTTTTAGAAAAGCAGATCTAAGAACCTGTACAGCAGACCCTTCTGTGTATGTCGGGGTCCTTACTGGTGCACCTAGTGATAACTCTTACTAGGTCTGTACCCCATAGAGGTCAAAAAAAAGGAGAAAAATTTCTATGGATGAAAAAAGGTATTTATAGTGGGTTTTTTGTTTGTTTTTTGTGGTGGCAAAGAATTGGAAACTGAGAAGTTGCCTATCATTTGAGGAATGGCTGAACAAGTTATGGTTGAATGTTATAGAATGCTGTTGTGTTATAAGAAGTGATGAAAGGGATCATTTCAGAGAACCCTGGGAAGACTTGTATGAACTCATGCAAAGTAAAGTGAGCAGAACCAGTAGAACAATTTGTACAAGAATAACAAGGAACTTTGGTCAACCCAGTGATCAACTACAGTTCCAAAGTACTCATGATGAAGCATGCTATCCATTTCTAGATTTTGATTACAAATGAAAATCCCCTACCCCTCCTGCTCTCATCCTGGTCCTCTCCCCTCCCGATCCTCTCTCTTTGCAAGGAGCTTTGTTTTTCTTGCCTTCTCAATTGGGTAGAGGAGGGAGAAGAAAGAGGGATTTATTCATCATTGAAAATAAAATCTGAATTTCAGAAAAATCAAAGATCCAGCAAAAAAGACTGAAAAGAAGTCATAGAGGTAGGAGGAGAACCAGGACAGAGTTGTGTCCTGAAAACCTGGAGAGAAGAGAGTATCTAAATGGACAATGTCATGTGTTACAGAGAAGTCAAGAAGGATTGAGGAGAGACCATTGGATTTGACAGTTAAGAGATCATTAGTTACTTTGTAGAGAGACATTTTAGTTGAATGACATGCTTCTCTGTAGAGGTAAGAAGAGAGTGAAAGCCAAGGATGTGAAGATACTGAGAATAGATGGCCTCTTCAAAGCGTTTTAGCCATAAAAATACAAGAAATAAGGGACAGTAGTGGAAATGAATCAAGTGAGGATTTTGTGAGGATTGGAAAGGAGCCAGTAGATGGAGAGATCGAAGATAAGAGAATGGAGATGATGGAGGGAGCAGATCGTTGGAGCAGCTGGGATGGGATCACCTATGCACACAGAAGTGTTATCCTTAGCAAGGAAAAGAGCCTTCTCTTCTTGTTGATACTAGGATGAAGCAGGACTAGTTGTAGAAAGCATCTGTGCATGAGGAAGAGAGGGCTCTCAGTGAATGGCCTTAATGCTTCCAAGGAAATAAGAGGCAAGGGGACAGAACCTTGGGGGGATTGAGGAGGAATGAAAAGGTTTGGAAAAGCTGGTATGTTGATTGAGATATAGTGAGTCAGTCAGGGAGGGAGGTATAAAAAATTACATGATTGAAATGAGGGCTCAACTGAGATCATGTAACCTAAGTGTATAAGTGGCTTCAGGTGACATTATTTTAAGGCAGCTGATTATGGGAGTGATCCTCGGTGGAAGCTTAACAAGGGAAGATACCAGTGAAAGGATAAGGTGTTTAGGGACTTGAGAGAACCAAACGGTCACAGTAGGGAGGGAGGAGAGTGCCAGTATAGGGTTGATGGCCTAGGAAGGAATTGAGGGGATTGAGATCTTGGAGATCACAGTGAGGATGACAGAGTTAGGGGATTGCAAGGCAGCAAATGAGGTGGAATGCCAACAGTTTGTACTTAGATAAAGGAATTCAGAGTTCATAAACATGCAAGTTTTCCATTTCTGGGTGATAGCAAGAGTGAAGGGTATGACCCTCTCTGTGAAGCTGAAGTGGTATGGAGGTATGGGTTATGGGAATTGTAGAGAAGGTTAGATCTACTGGAGGACACCATTTGTGAGATATTTTTTCTTATCAAGTTTTCATCTGAGATATCTTCAATTCTTTTATGTAAAAGGGTTCATGTTGAGAATAGGCAGAAAAGTATAGTGAGTAGTGCCCTATATTTGGAGTCAGAAAAGCCTAGGTTCAGACCCTGCCCCTGATACTTATTGGCTGTAACTGAGGAAGTGACTTTTCTGGGTCTCAGTTTCTTCATCTCTAAAATTAACGAGTTTTTCATGCAATTGAAATCTGTTTTATCTTTTTGATGACCTTTCCAAAAGGGTGGAATGATCATGGTCCTTATATGATTTAATTTAATACTGAAGATTTAAAGAATCATCTGCTTGGTATACTAAGTTGAAATAAGCAACTAGGTGATACGATGGATAGAGTGCTGAACTGGAGTTAGGAAGATAAAATTTCAAATCTGACCCCAGACACTTATTAGCAGTATGACCCTGGACAAGTCACTTAACTTCTGTCTGCCTCAGTTTCCTCAACTGTAAAATGGAGATAATAATAGTACCTCCCTTACACGGTTGATGTGAGAACCAGATGAAATAGTTGTAAAGCACTTTGCATAATGCATAGAAAAGAATAGGTGTTTAATAAATGATTGTTCCCTTCCTCCTCATTAAAAAAAAATTAAATTAAGGAGTTTGATTCTGAATTCCAAGGTTCTTTTCATCTCTGAATCTTGATTTTATGATTCTTTGAGTATTTGCATAAAGATTTCATAAATATAGGAACGAAGACAAAATAGATTTGGTTATTCTTGATATTTTGGTCGCCTTTTAAACTTCAAATAAAGTCCTTGATCTTTTCCCTAAGCATTTACAATATTGTTCTCTCATCTGATAGCTTGAGAATTATTCCATTAATATTCCCTGAAATTTGTCAATTCCAGCAAGGACATACTCTGTATATACTTAGTATATATACAGATTATAGCTTATCTTTCGAATTAAAAAAAAAGGAAAGAAATCATTGCAGATGTTTTCAACTTTTAACTGATTTTTCCTTAAGTTTTGACTTTAAAATGCCCTCAGGATGATCTGACTTAAAATTGGGACTCTTCTCAAGTTTTCATTAAATTTGTTCTTCTCTCTACATCCTTCCCATCCCCCTCCCCCATTACTCCTTTATGAGGCAGAAATGCTGTTAAGCTTCTGTCAACTTTCTCTGGAAGATTTTGTAAACAAGTTTATTTCTTAAATTGCTCATGCCCTGGGCTACCATATCTTTTTGTTGTACAGAGATAAGATTTTTAGTTCTTTTGGTCTCCTTTGTTTTATCAGTTAATTTTACCCTTGAATAAACTTAAAGAAAGTTGATCATCTGTATTGGTTTCTATTTTTAAAAAATATATTTCTTCTTTTAATAGTTTATCTAACAAGGTCAGATAGATTTGCCTCAGTTGCATATTTTATCTTTATTTTTCAGTTTTTTAATTTTTTATCTCTAACAGATTTTTAGCCTGATTGATATGTCATTGATTTGGAAATGATCCCCATATTGGTAACCAATCATATTCTTGGTCTTTAATAATATTTAATTTGAATCTTTTTTCACGTTCCCCATGTTCAGCACTGCCAGCCCAATTGAAATAATCACAGCATGTAGGTGTGGTTTTTTTTGTACTCTAGAGTTTCATCCCTTTCATTTATTTTTGTACCAGGTTTTCCAATATTTTTCGCCTTCCTTGCTGTACAAAGAAGTCACTAAATATCTACATATATTTTAATTAAATTTGGAGAATTTTATTAAATTCTTCATAGAATTTCTTTACGTTCTCATCTTCCAGCTGATGACATTGACATATAAATTACAATGATTTTCATGGCTATTGCATGCAAATTTTGGTCTACACTGAATACAGCAGTAAGATGGTCAAGTATCCCATGAGATAATGTTACTTTTTGGTTTTGGACATTTTATTTGCTTTTCTAAACAAAAGCTGTGATCCTTTCCATTTAGCCTCAGCTTCTTACTGTCTTATTTCTTTTATAGCAATAATATAAAAGATTGATGTATGATTCCTTCAATTCCTTCAATTCAATTCCTTCAGTGAATTCCTTCAATTCAATAATATGCCATTTAAAAGATTTTAATATTTAGAATGCCAATAACTAAATTAATTTAGATATTCAAAAATTATGTGATTCTCAGCATATTCTGCTCCCTTTTGTGACCCCGTTGCCTTAGTTATTTACTTTTGGTGGAATGGGCTTCTTCATCAAGAGCCTTTGTAGTTGGAAAAAAGAGACATGTATGTTTATAAGAGGTGGGGGTCCAGTCATATGGTGACAGCAAGGGATGACCTTCAAACTCCATAGATTTTTATGCCTATGGGTAAAGGTTGAAGGAGTGAAAAGGACCCTCTTTGGAAGACTTATTTAAAAAACCTGGAGAAGTATCAGATAGGATAAGGGGCTATAAATACATTATGGTCTGTATCATTGGAGGGAGTCCCTATATCTTTGTAGTCAGAGATCCATTGAAGTAGCAAAGAGTGTTTCCTAAGTGATTGGGTCCGAAAGAGTAGTCATGATTGGTTATTCAACTGAATAAGGGAATCCTATTAAGGAATTTTAATTTTATGACTTCTTTTTGGGCAAAGCTCTTGACCAGTGTCACTTGGTCTACTCTCCTCAGCTTCCTCAGCTTTTCTTAGCCCCACGTTAGCCCCAGAGGTGCTGGGAAATGTTTCTTTCCAGAGCTAGTATTAGAAGATTTGTTTGTGAATTACATAAAACAGTGTTGTGTTCCAATACCTCCAGTATTGGAAGTGTTGCATTTTAATCATTCTTCATTTTTTCTTTAGGTCAGAGACCAGGCGTAAAGTACTGGTATGAGAAGGAATGGTTAAGTCATGGCCACATGCATGGTTTGGCATTTTTAGAAGATAATTATTCCCATCAGAATGCCAAGAAAATAGTTGCTACTCACCAGCTTCTTGGTGATGTGCAGAAGGTGATAGAAGTTCTACATGGGCTGCAGCTAAAGATGAGAATTTTACAGTAAGTGTAAAGTGGTTTTTTGAAAACATTTGAGTTGGCATGTGCTGGAAGTGGAAAACGTTACAAAACTCTTAGAAAAAGAAGAAATGTCTTTAAGAAGAACAACATTTTCCTCCTAATTTCTAATTTTCAAAATGAAATGGCCAGAGAGAGGTAAATTGTGACTCTCGGCTATGTTTGGGTTGCTCTAGTAACAGGGTGGATACAATTGTGAAGTAGTTACGTTTTCTATGACCATGGTCCTTTCTTGGTGGGAAGATTTCATATTCAGTAAAATGACTACCCCCCCCCCCCATTTGTAATATAAAACCTGATTCTAAATAATAGTTTTTTCAATGAGATGTGCTTAATGTAGTGTTTAGATGCTAGAAGCTAGCATTCTTTTTTCCAACTATCTGGGAAGGAAAAGTTGAGTTCAAATCTGGCCTCAGAAACTTCTTAGATATATGATTCAGGGAAAAACACTTAACCTCAATCTGTCTTAGTTTCTTCCTTTGTACAATGGAGATAATAATAGCACCCACCTCCTAGGCTGTTGAGAGGATAAAATGAGATAACATTGTGTACAGTACTTTGCAGACCTTAGAGTGCTATATAAATGTTATTATTAAATGTTGTCTTTTCTCTGAAATGTCAGAAGACTTGTAATTTGAATATTTGGGTGATAATGATGAGTTTAAAAGCATACTAATGTTTCCCCTTTGGAGCCACATACATGAGGAGCTATTGGATAATTGTGACATGTAACTATTGGTATTTGCATATTGCTGATAACTTATTTTTCCTTAGCTCGTAAGTGTCACAGACTCTATGTAATCAAGTAACAGAAAATTTTGTTAGGTGAATTTTTGTTTGGAAGGTTTCTCTTTTTGGATTAACAATTCCCTCTGTACTTCACTGATTAGGACATATGTAGGCTTTTCTTCCAAGCTTGTTTATGTGTAGTCTTCATGATTTGAGATCCCTTTGAGTTACTCTAGAGAATTTTTCCTGATTATTCTCCCCTCAGGAGCAAAGAACACCCTGATTTACAGCTGTGGTGTCAGCCCTGGAAGCAGCACTCTGGGGATGAGAAGTCTCACCCCAAGCACATCTTTCACATTGAAGACAAGAGAATGGAGGATGTGCCGAGCTATAGAACTTTCAGTGGGACAGTAGAAAAAACACTGCCCTTTCCTTCCATGGAAGAGTCTTATATCACCAGTGAACACTGCTATCAGAAACCCCGAGCCTATTATCCTGCTGTGGAACAGAAGCTTGTGGTAGAGACCAGAGGGTCAGCTATGGATGATGATGTTAACCCCATCCGGGAGAATGGGGATGATGTGCTATCAGAAAGGTTTGGGTGGGAGTTAGACCAAGAAAAAATCAAGCTGCAGAATGAATTGAGACATACTTACTCAAAGGTAGGTTTGTATCTCTTGAATTTCCTCAGTGTTTATAATGTTTGTGTCATATGCAGTAACCTACTTTTTTCTCATGGCTAAAGTTTCCTCAGATCCTAATATATTGTTGAATTTGTTTCGTTTTGTATTTGCTGGTTTTTAAATTGAGTGCAAGGCCAGTGCATGTGAGTGACATAGAGTCTTATAGAACATGCGATCTGGAAGAGACTCCTGAGGCTGTCTAGTTCAGCAACCTTCATCATAGAGATGTGTGTCCTGAGTCTTAGGGGTGGGGAGGGACTTGTCTAAGGCCACACAACTGGTTTGTGACAGAACAAAGACTGGACTCTACTTCTTCTAAATTTAAGGCCAGGATTCATTCTACTGTACCACACTCCCCTATTTCATTTTTCATTATGGAAGCCATATACAGCCATGACCATCACCAAGTGAGGAGCACAGGAGAAAAGTGGTGCCGGTGATTCTACCTTGGGATAACTTTATAGTGAGTTCACACCATTGTGGCAACATCCCATCAACCAATACTCAATCATTTCTTAGGATAGATAATTATTTGGAACAGAAGAGCAGCAACACCCCACTTAGCTCTTCATCCCATGTAACTATGGGCACTTAATCCTGATTACGCTTTTTACTTTTGAATTTCAGCTTTTAGAGTGTGAAAATGTTCACAACATGACATTTCTATGTATCCAAACAGCTAATTCCTACTAAAGAACCAAAGATTTCATATTAGCATTATTAGTTACATCCAACTTTTATTAAATATATTATATATACATATATATTAGATATATGGCTACATATTTTATAGAACTCTTATGCTGTAAACTCTCTAATTGCAGAGACCATGTTTTATGAATCTTTCTTTCCCCTTTTTACCAAACAAACTCAATAAATATTGGTTAAATAAAAATGTCATTCAACCAAACACAGGAGTATGGTGATTTAAGGTTATTCATTATGCAAGGATATAGTCTTTGCAAGGATTTCAAGTAATGGTCCCCCCAAGATTTATTAAGAATCTTGTTAAAGGAGAGTTTGTGCTTTGTGTAGACATTGGAATAGACAAACCCTGAAGGCCCACCAACCTCTACAGGTCTGGATTGCAAAAAGATCCTTTGCTGACTTTAAGCAACAAAAAGGCAAAAACACTACTTGTCCTTTCCCCAAAAGCTCTGAGGGTGGCAGAGGGAGTAAAAAGTCTCTTTCTAGGGCTCAGAGTCAGGACAGGTCATTTTTGTAAGCTCTCTCCACCTCCCTGATCCTTGACAGTGGTCAGAGTTCATTCTTGCCCTTTGAGGTGACCTGAACTGTCACAAAGGAACCAGGTTCTTTCTGCCTTAGGAAGGGGAACTCTTAAAAGAGAATCAGAAACTGTACCAGTATTTATTCATAGAACTCAAACCATGAGTCCTTTTTCTAGCTTTTGGGACAAATATTTGGGGAGGGAGGGATCAGGGCTTGTGAATGAGCTATGCAGTAGTAACACAGTGTTGTCGGTCTTTAGGTGAGGGAGTGTGCTTCTAAAAAGTCCCCCTCAGAGGAAGCCCCCACAATGAAGCTGTTGGAAAAAGACAGGGAGGGAGTGGTGAATGCTCAACTCCAGTGGCAGTTTAATTTGCTCACGCACGTGGAATCTCTGCAGGATGAAGTCACACACAGGATGGATTCCATCGAGAAGGAGCTGGATGGTAAATCTCTCTTCTTTTCAGAGATCCCTGGAACACAGGCAGGGCTTTGATCTTGTTTTCAGATTCCTCTACCTGCTCCTTCCCCTAAATAAACACAGGTAAGCTCCACAGGCTTTCCTCTGTTCCTTTCACGTTGGAGAACTCTGGCACTATTTTCAGTTCATGGTTCATTTTCAGTTCTTCCCCTCTCTAAACAGCTTACCTATGTGCCCAGCTTACTATGTCCCACATAAAAGAAACAGCACCACTTGAAGTACTAAATGAATTTAAAGATTTCCTGAGGAATAAGGCATGGTTCCTATGAGCTTGAGAAACTAGAAATAGAACTTACATTGCACAATGTGGAAGGAGCAGATAAGAGCCTGTGGATCCTATGTGTGTATATTTGTTGAAGGGAAAGAACAGGAACATAGTAAGTAGGTCCTTAAAGCATCATATTGAGTTGGGAATGTGGAATCTTTAGGTCAGGAATATAATGGCTGAGGTTTTGAGTTATGTTCTAGCAAATCAGTGCTGTAAATGGTGAGACAGTACCAACCTTCATGAAACACCTACTTTTAACCTATAAGTGCATGGTTGCTATAAGTGCACAGGATGACTCTGTGTAAGTATTAGGGGGTTAACCCATTTGGGGTTATTAAGGAAAGTCTTCTTGGAGATTCTTCATAAGCTGGGTTTTGAATGAAATGGTGGCTTCCAGTTAATGGAGATGGGGCAGGAATGAGCTTGACAAAGAATTTCACCTGACTGTAATGGGGACATAAATTGAGTATCATTGAGAAAGGCAGGCATGACTACTGCCCGAGCAACATTGTATTGTGTAGAAATTGGTCAAAGAGGGAGTAGAATAAGGTTATGATTATTATGTGCAGTATTTTGTTTGGAAACCCAGAAATTTATTTCATGAAAGCTTAGCTCAAGAGATGGTGGACCAGTTTTATGAAGTATCTTGAATGCTAAACTGAGGTGTTTGGGTTTTATTGTACCATCTATTTAAAGCCACTGTAGGGTTTTAAGCAGGGCAATAATGATGAAAGTGGTAGTTAGGAAGACCAATGTGATCTCATTTAGGACAGATTGAAATAGAAAGTAGCATGACCAGATAGAAGGCTCTTTCTGTGATTTAAAAGTTAAGGTAATGAGGGTCAAGGAAGGGTCAGGACTGGGATTGTGAATTAGAAATGGAAAGTTATGAATGAGTTGGATTTACATTTGAGAGCTTAAGGAAGGAGTCAAAGAAGATGCTTCTAAAGGCATCTCATCTTGTTCTTTAAGGTACAGGATTCTTTGGTATTTGAAGTTCTTTGACAATGCATATTTTTAAAAGGATTTGACATTGATGGGTCTTTGTATAGCCTTAGTCCTGGGATGTGCTCCGAATTTCCCAAGTCAGCACTATTATTTGGCATTTCACGTCAAAAGAATAGAGACCAATTATATCCTCCCTGAAGATCACTTTCTTTGGTCAACTTGGTGCATTTGAGTTACTCATAGAAAAAAAATGTTAGATTCCAGAACCCAGCTAGGAAATGGAAAAGAGGTGGATGGAAAATTTAACATATTAGGAAGCGTAAACCTAGAGTTCACAGATGACACGAATATTCCCATTTCCCTGAAGAAAGTGCAAAAGGTAGAACATTAAACCTTGTGTAGGATTCAGCCTCCCAAATAGAAGAAAATCTTTTGCTGATTTCTTCGATCCTGTAGATCAAGCTGATTTGTTCTGTGCTGAGTTTTATATTGACAACACCAAAATAAATTTTCTTTAGAGCCACCTGGGAGGAGGTAGATCATATAAATGATTTTCCTCCTTAGGTCTCATATTGTACTTTTATTTTGCAATTTTGTATACTATTTTATATCATTATTATTATTATTATTTGTGTTTTTAGTTTAGTTTATAGCTTTTGTTTGTATCAGTATTTGTGTCTTATAATCCCCTACTAGACTAAGAGCCCCACAAGGGCAAGGACCACTGATTGAATTTTTTTTCTCTTTGAGCATCTAGCAAGCATGCTTTTGTGTATCCTGTAATACATACTTGATTGAATATGATGCTCTTTTCCCTTCCTGCTTTGATTTACCTTCTAAGTGCAGTCACTTCTGGAAAGCAGCAGGAAAGTTTTATAACAGATAAATCTCCCTTCCCTGGCCTATAGGACATAAGGCAGGCTTGTTCATTTTAAAGTATAATGAGGCTTATTCATCAGTTCAGATTATATAGTTGCACTGAGTCAGCTCTCTGGAACATCTGGGGAAAATTAAAAATGTGATTCCCTACTCTCAAGAAGCATTAGAGTGTAGTATACATCCACATGAAAGAAAGGTAACAGAAGGCCCCATAAGTGAGAGGGTATAAATCACAGCAGTGTGATGCTGTTGTAAGAATGACACTGAAAAGGTACTGGATTTAAAGGCAGAACTAACCGAAGTTCAGGTACCTAACTGTTACTACTTGCAGTGCCTTCTATCACTGTGAAGCTGCTAAAATTGAGAACTAACATCATGCAGAAGATTTGACATGAAAGGTCCTAGGTTTGAATCTGGGTCTTCTCCTTCTTAAGTGAGCCTAACCTCTTGAATCTGTTTTCTTCCTGTGTTTTAAAAAGAGGAGTCCACTTTAGTCAGCCAGGGCTTCTTAACCTTTTTTTGTGTTATGGTCTCTCCCCACACATACACAAATTTGTGTGTGTGTGTTTGTGTGTGTGTGTAAATAGTTCAGCACCCTTGTTTGAGAAGGGGGTCCATAGGTCCGTTGACTTATGGACCCTTTCTCAAAATGTTTTAAAATGCGTATGATAAAATACATAGAATTACAGAGGAAACCTTTGGGATCTGGTAGTGATTATGGGCCTCGGGTTTAAAAAACCCTCGACTGGACTTTCTAGAAATCCCTGTCTTTATATCTTAGGATCTCTGTGAGTTAAAGTCAGAGCGTTCCAGGAATTCAGTGGGTTGATTGCTGCATTAGATAGACTAGCTGGAGAAGTCTTCATTGAAGTGGTGGAACTTGAGCCGGATGAGTAGAAATTGAATAGATGGAAAGGCAAAAGAAATTCCAAACAAGAATGTCAAGAACCGAGACAGAGGTGGGAATGAATACAGTTCCACAAAAGTTTACATGTCTTCTTTGTACTGTGATTATGGGAAGAGATGGAGATGTCTGAAAATGTGTATTAATGGAGCATAAGACCAAAAGTCACAGGTGGCATTGCTAATGGGCCAGTGAGGTTTGAATTGAGTTCTTCTTTGGATACTCTCAAGGGACCTTGAAAGTCAGACCAGGGTGTCTGGTGTCCCCATACTGCCAGGTGCTTAATGCTTGTTGATTTGAGTAATTTCTCCCTTTAATCTTGACAGAAAATGTTCATGTACCAGGTGCAGAAAGTTCCAATAAGTATTTTAATATTCTTAAAGAAATGCTGAAGACTAACCAGCTATATCTCTTTGTCTTTTGGGCCCAGTTCTAGAAAGTTGGTTGGATTACACAGGAGAACTGGAGCCACCAGAGCCATTAGCCAGACTCCCTCAGCTCAAGCACTGCATAAAGCAACTCCTGACGGACTTGGGCAAGGTGCAACAGATTGCGCTTTGTTGTTCCACGTGAGACTGACCTGAGCGCTACCCATTCACCATCACCAGGATGTCTTTAGGAGGCTCTTTGTGTATTTAAACAAAACTTGCATACTGAATGCATGGAACATGGATTGACTTCAGGGATCCAGGCAGAGTGTGGTGGAAACAGGACAGGCACCTTACTCATATCAAAGCTGCTGAAAGCAGGGTGTTCCAGTCAACACAGGCTTCAAGAGCAGGAAGGCAAAGAAGAAATGTTAGAATTTACTTCTTACACATAAATTGTTGAATGAAAAGAATAATTTTTTTTTTTGCACAAACTTCACTTTAAATCGTGCCACTGAGAAAGGAGTAAGAGCCAAAAATGTTTATTTGAAAATGGTTGTAATTCCCATTCTGCAGTTTACTTAATTGACTTCTGTTTCAGATTGGATCACAATAGCCTTCCTGGTTTGTCTCACATGATATTTAATCAGTGGGAGTTGTAATTTTGAGCTTTGTGAGGATGTCCTTTTTATGACTTAACTATTATATGGAGGTTAAATAGTACAGGCCCAAAAACCTGCACCAAGTACTCTAGATTGCTATAATAAATGACCATTTGGGCTGTATTCACCCCCTAGTAAATGATTATTTTAGTTCATCATGTCTCTAGCATGAATGACTTACTCTATGGTACTCGGGAAAATCAACTTAGTCTGAGCTTTTTCTGTTCTCAATCCCAGGATGGACCTGGGCTTTTGCTTGCATTAGGGCTAACAGGCTCCTCTGGGGGAGCTGGGGTCTCACTGCATGTGACCTATGTTAGGTATTCCAAACTGTAGCAAGGTCTGTAATCCAGGGAAGTGTTTTCTATATACCCACCTTGTTAATATTTGATAGCTCCTGTTCAATTTTGAAATGTAGATTTTTTTTCAAAGCTATAAACTTACTGTAAAGATTCGTTACAAAAACAGAATGTCCTTTGGGGAGTCAGCTTATTTTATATACTGTAAGGACTTGGACCCTATGTACCGCTGTAAGCCTCCCCAGAGATTCACCTTTAATGGTGTTTCCAAATACCCCACAACCCTTTTTTTAAAAATATACAACATTTTAATTTCCAGGTGTATCTTATTTTGTGAGATCAAGGTGATTATGCTGCCTAAATTTCAGGTACATTATCATTTAGTACCTTTGAGAATGATGTATTTGTGTTACTTTTGCAGCCATCAATAATAGTCCCTATATCATATTGTGTTCCCTATGGTGCAGTGCAGGGGAAATCCTCCTTGTGCTTTTAGATCTTCTTTTCCACTGTTAGTTTTGCTCATGATTATACCACTTAAACATCAAAGCACACTTGTCCATTAGCATTTGAGAATTAATGGTTTATGAATCTGTAATATTATATGCTGCAAATATTTACTATGTAAACTTGAAATAGTCAACATCTTAATAGGAATGGTTAAGATCTGCAATGATCCTTTGGATTTAAGTCTTTGGGAAAGGTCCAGATTGTTTAACATTGAAAATGAGGGCCTTGGGGGAAGGATATTTCCTAATTCACAGTAAAATAAGTAATGGTAGCCTTACAGCAGAGAATCCCAGTGACTATGACACTTGCAATAAAGTTCATATGACTCTGCTTTAAAAAAAAAAATGTCTTTCCCATCACTAATGCTGCTGTATGAAGAAATGCTTAGTATATTAATATTTAAATTAGAAGTAATTAACTGGACAGCTGCTTCACCTCCAAGCCAACTGAAAGGAAACAGAAATGAACGGCTGTTTTCAGACTGAAGATTCCTTTTGCAAAAGT
Source organism: Bettongia penicillata ogilbyi (assembly GCA_023548195.1). NCBI lineage: Eukaryota > Metazoa > Chordata > Mammalia > Diprotodontia > Potoroidae > Bettongia > Bettongia penicillata. The sequence goes on from JAJHZJ010000444.1 coordinate 4,429,563, forward strand.
TCCACCTGCATATCAAATGTGGGTTATCTAGAGGCCTCATTAGTAAGTTAACATTGAAGGTAGTTAATTGGTTTGAAACGGGTTAGATTTTTTACAGAGTTGGGAAAAGAAATGAATATTTTCCTCTTGAATTCTGCCAAGTGGCCAGTTTTTGTTTCGTTCTGCTGGATAATTTTAAAAAGAAATAAAATTCCATTTCATTTTATTTGACTTGTCAAGTTAAGACTTGTCTTCCTGAGAAGAGGCAATAAAAAAGCAAGGACTTCAGAAAGGGATTTTATTCAGCTGAAGCCTTACAGTATGCCCCTTTTCAAATTTCCTTTGGAAGAGGTTCTGTCTTACGTGATACAGAGGATGGTACAGGGACAAGGGCCTCCATCTCTGAATGCTGGACCAAGCTTAGTTAATCTAAAGTTGGAGCACTGGAAACAATTACTGCTGTTACCTTTAAGAAATGTTTAGTTATTTTATGTTACCTAAATTTGAATTTTGTCTGTTTGGATGAAAGCTATCCTAAAATTGTCTTGGCAGAATCAGTTCTGGTTTGACTAAATTTTGTTTCTTTAAATCAGTGGTGGGTGAATGCAAGGTAGAACCTTGATGAGATGAGCCAACATTGCACTGTGGAGATGTAACTGTTTGTTTACGCACTATTAGAATGGAGGGCACTGTATATAGAAGTTTTGCTTTGGAGCAATATTTACAAAACATGCAAACCTCTTTATCTGTGTTTGGAAAAAATAAATAGGTTTTTGTTGTTTTATGCATCGGTGCTTATTTTGTTTACTGTCCTACCACATAAGTCCCTTAATAAAACACTGTGTAACTACTGACATTTTCTATAAAACAAGGTTTTTGCATATAGAATCCTAATGATCACATAAAAATCATACCAAAGAAATCATGGATCCTCCAAAAACGTGATACTTTGAGTAGAAGATGGGTCACGGTGAAGACAAAGTTTTACCTTACAACTTATGAATGCAGGAAATCAGTTTGAATCACAAAGGAACGCAAGAATCCTTTTCCGATTAATAATTTAATGCTTTTTTAAGAGGGTAAAAATGCCAGGAGCACCTGATGCTTGCCAGTGAAGTGAGGAAATACAATGTCTTGCCGAAGCACCAAACTGGCTATGGTTACATTCTCCAACTCCAGATAATTTCAGCTCTGACATAAGTCAAATGTTTTAGCATGTTAACTAAAACAAAAAAAGTAGCTATTAGCTGTAAATTAATTCCATGTGAATGTTCAGACACACTCCAGAATAACTAGAAAAAAGGCACCAGCTAGGCACAACAGTCCCAAGAGGGCCCACCGCATGTCACAAACAATTCACTAAAGTCCTGGGGTGGGGGTCCATCAGCCCCGGACCGCAGAGTCCTAAGCATTCCACTCCAGGCGACACTGGCCAAGGGCAAGAAACAGCTGCATCTTTCTCCGTATTGTAGATGGCAGAGTGAGAGACTAAACTAAAAGCAAGTGGTTTGACACTTAATGAGTTGTAATGAAAAGGAAAAAATGCATTACGTTGGGCTCGGGGGTGCTACCAGACCTCAACCGTAGGCCAACCTGGATATTGCCAAACAGTGGGTACAAGGGCACCCTCCAACAGCGCACTAAAAGCCCCCGATTCTGTATCAATTGTGTACCCTAGGCCAACTCTTAAAGATATAACGCATGTAAAGGGCACTGCCCCAAAATAACACGAAAGGAACTGCCAATGATCTTTTCATTCCTCCACCACAATTTAACAAGCCTCTACTATGAAACAGGGGAGCTAGACAGAATCTATGGTCCCTTGCAGGTCCTCCGACCTTTCACGAAGAAATAACACTACAGACACAGGACATCGATCAGGTCTCTTTACAGGAGGTGCTCCAGCAGAAGGAATAGACGGCTACCGTCACAAGACACTGGGACCGCCGTAGAACACAGCACTGGGCAGTCTCCACCGTAGGGGCCCTCCCCCCAGTTAGCCACATGGAGAGCGGGGATGGAGGCTGCCAGGGAGCAGAAAAGCAAGAGGCGAAGGAAAGAGTCACAACAGGCCACGACTGCCAAAAATCAGGCTTCATTAGTGCGGTGGCGGGTGCGGACAGACAAGACAACGGGAGCTCGGCGGCCCCCGGGCGAGGGGAACGGCTTCACGCTCGCTCGGGGGGCCGGCGGGGCCGTGGGCTCCCTCGGTCAGCCGGTGATGCGCACGTCTCCACGGCGGCCTCGCCGGCGGGCCCGGATCTCCTCGGGCAGGATGGCCATGAGCTGCTCCTGCACCAGCATCTCCACGATCTGCTCCTTGGTTCGGACCTCGGGCCGCAGCCACTGGCGGGACAGTTCGCGGAGCTGGCGGAACGCCTCGCGCGGCCCCGCCGCCTCGTGGTAGCGGAACTGCCGGAAGCGCTGGCGGAACGTCTCCGGGCCCGGCCGGGACCCCGCGGGTCCGTGGGCCGGGGGCGAGGCCTCGGGGGCGGCGGCGAGCCGGACCGGGGACGGGGGCGAAGCGGAGGGGGCTGCGGGGCCCGGGGGAGCGGCCTCGGGGGGCGCGGGGCCAGGGAGCGAGACCTCCGGGCTAGCGTCAGACTCCTCCAGTTTCAGGGGCGAAGCTCCTTCTTCCTCCGGGGGCGCTGGGATCGACCGGCCCGTACTCCCCTGCTCCGCCGCCATCTCCACGGCTCCCGGCGTCACCCTTTGTCTCGCGGCTGGGGGTCTCTCTGCGCCTGCGCTAAGGCGTGGAAGCCGGCCTACCTCAAAAGAGAGGAATCGCTTTGCGCCTGGGTCTGGGGCAGCGTTAGAGAAAAGGCGGCCTCGGCAGTGCTGCGACGGGCAAGGCTTTCGTCGCAAGAACGAGGCCGCGATGGGCCCGAGGGCTTCACCTCCCCTCGTCGGGCCGGCAGCCCAGAGCCAGGCTATTTAAACGCCAGGTCTGCGAAGCGTTAACCGGAATCGTCAAGGAAGCGGAAGCGGAAGCAGCTTCTCTATGGTCGAACGCTCCATCAACCCCCCCAGCTTGCACATCGCCCCCTGGTGGCGGAGGAGCGCTCTAGGCGCGGAACCGGCTGTGGGGAGTTCAGTTCCGCAAACAGCACCCCTCTGGGAAGGGCGAATGTGGGAAGGGTTGTGGGAAGAGAGACGCAAGCGTGCGCTGGTGGAGCTGGAACCGATACAGCCATTTAGGAAAGCAGTTTGGAATTATGATTATAATATTTGGCCCTGAGATTCCACTGCTAGAGATATGTATACACATACACACACACACACACACACACACACACACACACACACACACACACACACACACACACATATATCAAGAAGATTGTTTATAAAAAGAAATGACCCAAATACTAAGAAAAATAGCAGCCTTTGTGGTAGCCTATTTGTGATAGCAAGGAATTGGAAACAAAGTAGATGCGTATTGATTGGGGAATGGCAAAATAAACTGAGGTGCATTATTACAGTGGAATATCATTACTCTCCTCTAAGAAATTAGAAATATGATGAATACGGAGAAATAGGGGAAGGTATGCACAAAAGGGATGCAAAGTGAAGTAAGCAGAGCTAAGGAAACAGAATTACAAACACACAATCACAAGTGAATGTGACAAAATGGCCAAAACGAGCATAACTCCAAAGAAGAGCTATGAGAAGAGGTGAGAGGTCCACCTGTACAAAATACGTTTTAACATAGTTTCAAATTTTTTCAATGTTTTGATCAGTTATATTGATTTTTTTTTTGTCTTTAAAAATATTTTCTATATGGGATTGCTCTCTGGGAGGGAAGGGGGAAATTATGGTGATTTTAAAATAGCACAAAAGGTTTTTTTAAAGAGCCTATTGTGTGTATCCGTGTTGAAATGAGAAGTTTTAATGATTTGAACAAACATTTAGAATTCTATAGGCTCTAGAGCTGAGAAGGACAAGCATCTTTATTTTATAGATAAAATACACTTGAAGAGGGAAAATGACTTGTCTAAGGCCACCAAAATGGTAACAGAGTCAAAAAAAGGTCCTCAGTCTCCCAATATGGGGATCTTCCCATTTATTCACTTTGCTCCTGCCATTTAACCATTACATCTCCCAATTTTTCATTTTCAGTCTTTCTCTTTTTGGCTCCTTTGCAAACAACTTCAACCCCTGCCTCTCCTTAAAAAATACTTCCTTGACAAAAATATCCTCTTCATCCTATAACAATCAACAAGCATTTATTTGTTCTTTGTGACAGGCATCTAGGCACTGAGAGTACAAATCTAAAAGACAGTCCCTGCCTTCAAGGGGGTATGATACAATATTAGGGAATGGTTGTCTGGAAAGGAAGTTTTGGATAAGGCAGTTAGTCACAGGGAACTGTTGATTGCAAACATAGGTCAGTCTATTATTCCTGTTCTTTCCAATAGAAAATGTAGTTGAGCTAATTATTGTTTGATAGACCAGAGGTAAAAGTATGTGGGGAGAGGGGAGGCATGATAGAATTATGTGGAAGAACAGATGGTAAGATTCCCCTTCTGGGTGAGCCCTAGTGAATAGGGGTCTAGGAACTTGGTATTGCTAGAAAATGCTAAGATAAAAATGGATTCATGCAATCACCAATGCAGGCAGCTCTCATTGCCCTGAGTAGTCTGAAAATTGAGTGAATTAACTGGGTTGGAAGGTTAAACTTTGGGAAATTGTTAGAGTCACCACTACTTAGTCATTCTTTACCCCCTTGCATTCTATTTTCTTTTCTCATAACTCTGTGAAAGCTGTTTTTTCAAAGGTCACTAGTGGCTTCTTAGTTGCTAAACTGATGTTCACAAAGAGCAAACTTTTTCAAATCAATCTTCAAATTTCTTGACTGTTTTTTTTTTTACAGCTTTTGACATTTGTCTGCTCTTATATTCCTTCCTTCTTTGGCTTCTCATTGCTCTCTCCTGGTTTTCTTCCTATCTGTCCAACTGTACCTTTTTAGTTTCCTCTACTGCTTCTAGCTGGGATCTTCTAGTTCCTCCTACCTCCTAAATCCTTGTCCAATCTTCATCTCTTACCTAATTATCCCTGGGGTGATCTCATCTGCATCTGTTTCTATAGTTTCAATGATCACCTCTATGCAGGTGACTCCCAAATATCCCCAAATAACCTGTGGTCCAAAACCACAGTTCTGGGTTTCCACAGCCTGGTTTTAACACTGGCTCATGTTCCATCCATGATTTCTCCAGGTATTATCAGTATATATAACACATGTCTTCTTCTTTACAAAAAAAAATTCTAAGATCTTCCATGCCCAAGCAAATGTTCAGGCTAATAATATACAGAATTGAACAGGGGTTCTTAACCTTTCTTGATACTTTCAGTCAATGAAAACTTATTAAGCGTCTAGAGGCACTGTGCTAAGTACTGGAAATACAAAGAAAGGTAGAAGACATTCCTTGCTTTCAAAGAGCTCACAATCTAATGAGGGAACATTTATAAAAAGAAGCTGAAAAGAACCAGGAATGGAGGGGAAAGGAAAGGAAGTGTTCTAGTGCCATGTTGAACTCAATATGATGAAGTCTTGTGTAGGAAATGAGTAGAAAATGATGAGATGGTTGCCCAGAGTGACCTCCTTAAATGGAGGATCAGGGAAGAGCTCTAATGTTAGAAACACACGTGACACACAGAGTATCAAGGAAAATTTCTTTAAGTAGAGTTCAGAGAATTGAACTCGTTGGCCAAGGTGAACTCTACCCTTCCTCAAAAAGGGAGAGAGGGAGAGATATGGAAGTGAGGGCATTTTTATAAAGTTAGTACAGGACAGATCCTCCCATCAGAGAATGGATTGGTCCATACTCTTTCTGGTCACAATCTTTTGACATGCCCACTGTGCATCATTAACAAGTGCAGTTGGATTTTTAGGTGGCCCCTTACAATGACTTCATGTTCTCCTCTCTGATAGACTTTCCCCTAAATAGTTTGCCAAGTCTACCCACAAGGCCCTGACCTTCATTTTGACCATGCTAGGTCACAACTCCAATTAATGACCACCACTGAGAGTTTTGATCCTGTGGAAACAGAACTTTTTCCTTCGTTTCCCACATCTAAGATGTCCACCCTCTGCCCTTTCCAATCTGAGAGAGGGTGGGCTAGGGGCTGGTGGTACCGAGGAGGTGAGAGTTTGAGAGTTGCTGTGATCTTGCATGGAGATCATGATAAAATCTTTGGGAGCGGCCCAAGTGACTGCCATGGGCCATCTCCTTAAATGGAGGATCAAGGAGGAGCCTTCTGATGTCCAAATCAGTATGGTACAACCTATGGACCTTTTCTCAGAAAAATGTATACAAATGTATAAAACACCTACGAGTATAAAGAAAATCAATTATATTGAAATACAATAATAAAAATAAAAGTTCATACACCCCAGATTAAGAGATAGGTTTCTTTTTGTAAAGGAATTGCCAACCCCCAGCCTCTTGGATGGCATTCACAGGTCACGACTCAGGTCAACTGAGGGGAGACTTATAAGGCATGAACAAGATGGAGCTGGGAGGAAGGGTTCCGCCCCTGTTTTGCTTAAGGCTATTTTCCCGGGCTTTTCAGAGAACAAAGAAGCCCAAAAATGTTTTTCCTTCTAGGGGCTACATGTCGGCCCTGGGCAGTCCTGGTCAAAGGTATCCTACTTCCTTATAAGGGCAAACTAATTGCTGATAGGTTCACTTAGGGCTCTAGTGTCAGAAAAGAGATAAAAGCATTGCTCACTGCTTGAATAAACGGAGTTCTTACTATCTTGTCCCCCGCCTCGGTCTTTGCTTTCAGCTACACTCCACCAAGGCCTGCAGGCCTCTGCTGGTCAGATAAAGCCTGTAAGCCTGAGAGATCAGGCCCAGACTCCTGGGTCCCTAACATCTTTTCACTTAGCAGAAAATGCAAACCATGAAAGACTCTCCCATAAACAGTCATCCCTTCTCTGGTGAGCCCTCACTGCCCTAGGGGAGATTCTTAGCAGTACTATCTGTGGTACTACCTATCTACTTCCTTAATTGCTCTCTTCCCACCCCTGTTCCCTTTATTTTCACCAAAAGGGAAAAAAGCACTTGCAGATTATATCTATATTTATATACATATATGGATATATGATTTATGAATACATATCTCTGTTCAACGTCAAGAGTGCATGAGGAAGACCCTGAGCACACTGGGTGTTTACAAGAGGATATGGACGCAAACTTGGATGGTTACAGTCTCCATTGTTGAAGGGAATATTCACAATGCTGATATGAGATCTACAGGCATACTGGAGTTTCTGTCTAGCTTGGTGGATGGTGGAAGAGTTGACCTCAGAGTCAGGAAACTCTCAGTTCAAACCCTACCTCAGACACATAATGGCAGGGGTGTACTGTAGCCAGCTTGAACTCAGCTAATGCTACAAATTAAGGCTTGATTTATTTTGTTGAATAACTAGATTTATGGAAGTGATGGAGAAAAGATTAATAATGCTGATTAAAATCAAAAGTGTTCATGAATTTTCAGAAACATTTACAAGCGCCCCTTTGCATTGTCATTAAGTAGTGACTAACCTGTCGCTTAACTTCAATGCCCAAGACAGTTCTCTAAGACTGTATGTTACAGAAGAGTTACTGTAAATCACAGATGTAGATCAAAAATTACTGTTATTGTGTATTTTGTTCTCTTGCCTACCTTGTTCTGCATCAGTTCACATGAATATTCCTATGTTTGACTATAATCTGGCTTTTTCTTATTTGTCTTTTTTACTTACTTTTTTTTACTTTCATTTTCTTTTATTACTTGTCTTCTTGAATTCTAGGGTCCAAACAAACTGGCCTTCTGGCTAATTCCCCATACTTGACATACCATCTCTCATCTCTGGACTTTTGCACTGGCTGTAGGTCCCCGATGCACTCCTTCTTCACTTTTACTTTTTAAGATCGCTGGTTTCCTTCAAAGCTCAGCTCAAACACCACATTGCACAGTGAAGCCTTTTCCCTAACCAGCCCTCCCCGCCTCCAGTCACTAGTATTTCCTGAAATTACCTTATCTTTATTTATATGTACTTATATTGTGTACATGTTGTCTCCATTAATAGAATGTAAGTCTCTTTAGGGAATGCTTTCACTTTTGAATTTGTATGCCAGCTAGAATATTGTGGGCATTTAATAAATGCTTATTGATTAAGGACAAACAACATTTATCTTGTATCTCTGATATGTTGTCCTTCCTCAATAACCCCAGTAGAACAGAAATTTCTTGAGGGCAGGGAAGTTTCACTTTTTTGTCTTTGTATCTCCAGTATGTAGCACAGAATAGGCACTCAATTTTGAGAAACAGACTCCAAAGGTTGATTTATTCAAGCTCCTTTTGTTTAGTCATTCCTTTCTTTGTGCCTCAGTTTCCTCATATATAAACTGGGGATAATATCTGCAGCACCTTCCTTCTCTTCTCAAACCTGATGATAGTTGGTGCAGGTGACTCTGGGTCCTTGAAGGCTATATAGTATTAACATCAATGCAAACTGGCAAGTTTTAAGCCGGAAAGGCTTCGAGTCTGGGCCCAATGGTTGATATACTCTTTGACTTCTCGTCTCAGGAATGCACCGCCAACTAAGGCTCTTTTGCCAAGTTGGCCCAGAAGAGGGAGAATTATTTTTGGCCACTTGAAACTCTTCAAGAGTTGATATCTGTGTTGTTGGAGGGGGCATCCATATGACCATTACATTAATTACATTAGATTACACTCTCCAGAAGGATTCTTGTAAGAAATGCTTACCTCACAGACCTGTGGGGATGATTCATTATATGAACTGTGATATGCAGAGTGTTATGGAAAATTTAAAGAATAATAGAAATATCATTATTTTTAAAATGGGGAAGATAATCCTAGAATTTCCATTCTGCTTTAAGATTTGAAAAGTGCGTTCCTCAAAACCCATTCATCAGGGAGGAATCAGACATTTTTCCCTTTCCATTTTTTTTAAAAAGTTATTGCTGTGACCTCATGTAGTTTGCCATTTTAATAGGTTTCTTGCTCATCTGTGGCATCCCGCCATCATCAGGATGAGCATGTTTCACCATTCTCCTCTGAAAGTATGATCATCGTATACTGATCGTAGATCTTAGAAATTTCCTGTCCCCTCCTTCCCTTTTGCAGATGAGGACATGAGGCTGACCACAGAAACTAAGAAGCCTCTGAGGCAGGAAATGTTCCCACTCCCAGTGTCAGCAACGCTACCCCTCCACCGCACTGCATCTTCAACATTTGCACTGCTTACTTCACTCACAGAATGTAAGCAACGTCCATCCATCCCGGCTTCATGTATCAGGGTGCGTGCTTACGCATGTGCAGATCACCCAGTAGGGAGTGCCTCTGACACCTCTGTGCAAGAGAGAAACCAGTTCTTTAGCTCAGTTTTAACAACCTGGATGTTAACAGCCAATCAGAGGGAGGCTATCCTGGTAACCCTCCACTGAGGGGCTGAACCAGGTCTGCCCCAAGCATGCAAAGACTTCTTCTGCTGGAAGGGCTGGATGAGAACAATTTGTTCCAGCAACCACGAAGGTGGCTGAAACAGGTGCTTGGTCAGACATTGAAGATCGCCAAAGTTATCCACTGCATCTGGGGCCATCGAAGGTTATCTTGACTTTTGATTTCAGCAACTCAGGAAAAGAGAGTGAGGCTCACAATTCTGCAACTCTCTCTGCCTCACTTAAATCCAATTCATAAGCAAGATACAACAAACAATCTTGTTAGAGCAGATGTTTTCCTAATTGTTTTTATTACTTATACCTTATTAGTGTAGACAATTAGAATAGAGAAAGCTTTCCTTTGCTCTTGCTACTTTCTACATGAAAGATGCCTTAAATTCTAATTTGAGTTTGTCTTCAGGGATGTCATTGTGCATTTCTATTGCCTTGCAAGCAAAAAATCCTATAACTGTCCTCTTAAAGAGTTTTTCTTTCAGATTTCACAATATCTCACAGACTTGGTGTAAGAAAAGTTCTGTGTAGAGAACTATAAATCTCTGGTCTGGAGAGTTGTGAAACTTGGGTTGTGATCTCAGCCTTGCCATTAACTTAATGAGTAAAAGCTAAGCAAATCTCTTCTTTCCTCTTTGGGCACCAGGTTCTCCATCTGCAAAATGAACAAGTTGATTGCTGTCTAAGTATGAACCAAACTAAGATACTCACATTGGCTCTAAACTCTACAGCTGCGATGATCTGTCACTAAATAGCTGTCTTTGTGACCTCATCAGGCAGTTTCCCTGGTGACTCTACTGAAGGATTGATAAGAGATGTGGAGCAAGGGATAAAAACTCAGTCCTCAGGCTTTCTGGGGGCTATTTTTTTTTTTTTTGCAGATTTAATGGGAATGGGGAAGCAAAAGTCGGGTTCCACCTCTTGTGAAAATGAATTTTTCCAGTTTTTGTGTTGAAGAAGGCATGGAGAAAAAATCCAAGGTATATCATGGGGGACTTGGGAAGAGAGAAGTGGTAACATATTAAAGGTACTAGGAAGGCAAAGAAAAGGAGGTGCTAGATGGGGTGCATGCTGTCCTGGGGTGGGGGATGGAAAGAGATGAAGAGAAAATTTTGAATTCAAATTGTTGTGGAAGTGAATATTGAAAACTGTAAAATAATGTCTCCAAAAGAAATTTTGCATTTTTTTTTGCATTTTAATTTAATTGTATGGTAAGCTCTTTTAGTTTTAAAGCATGGACTAATTTGTATTATGCATAATATGAAGACTAAGTAATTAAAATTTGGTGTCTTTAGTTTTTATTAATAAAAAATAATATCCCTTATGGTTGAGTAGTCAATAGTTTACCTTTAAAAAAATAAATAAAATAAAAAATAAATAAAACTGCCTAGGTGCACACTAATGGAATGTGCTGCCTGCAGCCTATAGTTCCCTCCTTTCTAATAATGTCTTTTTGCCCTTGGCCTCCTCCCCACTTGGGTCTGAGACTTAAAACTTTCTAACCCAGGGTTTCCAGAAGCCAGGTCCCCAAGCTCTTTAGGAAGTTAATCCACTTATCTTTGAAGCTCCCATGTAGGGCCCAAAGAAGTTGAGAGATGACTAAGTATGTGCCAACTAACTAGCCTACTCAACTCATTATCTGCTGGTTAGTCTGGGTAACTTCACGTCCCATCTAGCCAGCTATCCAAGTCATTTTCCTCCTCCATGGTTAGAATTTTTAAAAATTATACTTTCCAGTCAACAAAAATTTGGTTTTTTTCTCCTTTCCCAATCTTGAACCCTTAATTGAGAACAAAAGAAAAACAAAATTCCTTGTTATAAACACGTACGGTCAGGCAAAACAAGTTTCTGCATTGGTCACATCCAAAATAAATATATGTCTCATTCTGCATTCTGAGTCCTTTACTTCTCTATCAGGAGATGGGTAGCATGTTTCATCATTAGACCTTTAGAATTGTAATTGGTCTTTACTCTGATCAGAATTCCTAATTCTTTCAAAGTTGTATGTCTTTATCATTTTATTGTCTTTATATTAATTGTTCTCTTGTTTCTGTTTACTTCAGTCTACATAAATTCACACAGGTTTTTCCAAGGTTTTCTGAAAACATCCTTTTCATAATTTCTTGCAGCATAATAGTATTCTGCCACATTTATATAACATTTAGATATGTCATTCCTCAACTGATGGGTGCCCCTTCAGATTTCTATTCTTTGCCACTTCATAAGTTATTATTTTTGTACGTCCTTACTTCAGATACTTAGAACCAAACCCTTACCCTAAGTTCCTTTTAATTTCCCCCTTTTTCTTTCTCTTCTATTTCCCTGTTGAATGAAATATATTTCTGTACCCAGCTCCATATGTGTGTGTCTATTCTTCCGTCTTTTGACCAATTTAGCTGAGAGTGAGGTTCAAGTGTCAGCTGCTCCCCCCATCCCTTCCTTCTTTTTCATATAGATACCTACTTATACACTCTGGTATTTGAGATCATTTCCCCTAAACTTCTTTTACCCTCCTCCCTCAAATGTGTTCCTCTTCCCCTCTCTTTACAATCTTAAGATTATCAAGACAACAGGTTGATTTTTTCATCTGCCTGTGATCTCCCCTTATAGCTCTCTAGAGCAAAGTAATCCTCCTAGGCCAGCACTACTTTGAGTTGTCTTAGCCTACTAAATGTAAACGCCTTGAAAGCAGTGACTGTCTCTTTAAAAAAAAAAAAATTGTTACTGTTAGAATTTAGCACAGTTCCTGGTACATGGCTAAACTCTTTTTTTTTCTTTTAAAGCAATCTGCATATTTTTTTATTAGTATTGATAGCTTTTAACACCACAGATACTTTCCAAAAAACAGCTGAAGAATGTACATGGTAAACTCTTAACCAACACTGCTTCACAGATAAAGGGGAAAAAGTTCAACACAAGTAACCAAAATGTCAACAAGACTGATAGTATATGCAATATTCCATGCTTGTAGTTCCCAAACTCCACAAAGAATGGTGGAAGGTGCAGTTTCCTATCTCTTCTTTGGGGCCAAACTTTTTGTTTTTTAATATATAATTTATTTTACAGTTCTCAATATTCACTTCCACAACAATTTGAATTCAAAATTTTCTCCTCATCTCTTTCCGTCCCCCACGCCAGGACAGCATGCACCCCATCCACTCCTCCCTCCAGTCTGTCCTCCCTTTCAGCATCCACCCTTCTTACATCCTCTTTTCCCTCTATTTTCCTGTAGAGCAAAACAGTTTTCTATACTCCATTGCCCATATATCTTTATTTCCAGTTGCATGCTAAAACAATTTTTAACATGAATTACCAAAGCTTTGAGTTCCACATTCTCTCCCTCCCTCCCCACCCATTCTCATTGAGAAAACAAGCAATTCAGTATAGGTCATACATATGTAACAACACAAAGCACTTCCATAAGTCATGTTGTAAAAGACTAACCACATTTCCCTCTGTCCTATCCTGCCCTCAATCTATTCCATTCTCTCTCTTGACCTGTCCTCCCACAATAGTGTTTGCTTCTGACTATCCCCTTCCCCAACTTGCTGTCCCTTGTATTATCTTCTCTCTCCTACCCCTTTCCCCCTGCCTTCCTGCAGGGTAAAATAGATTTCCATATCCAATTGAGTGTGTATTATTCCTACTTAAACTGAATCCCATGAGAGCAAGGCTCACTCATTTCCTTTCATCTCCCGCCTCTTCCCCTCCTCTGTAAAAACTCCTTCTTCCCTCTTCCATGTGAGATGATTCATTACATTCCACTTCTCCCTTTCTCCTACTCCCAGTACTTTCCATTCAACAATAATTTTTATTTTTTTAGGTACTCTCCCTTCATATTCAGCTCACTCTGTGCCCTCTGTCTATATGTATACACACATTTACATACATACATACACCCATGTACATATACATACCTACACATATAAAATATACACATACATGCATACCCATCTATGCCTACATATATATTCCCTCTAAGTACTCCAATACTGAAAAAGGTCTCATAAGTTACAAATAACATCTTTCTATGTAGGAAGGTAAACAGTTCAACTTTAAAGAATTCCTTAAGGCTTCTCTTTCCTGTTCACCTTTTCATGTTTCTCTTGATTCTTATATTTGAAAGTCAAATTTTATATTCAACTCTTTTCAACAAGAATGTTTGGAAGTCCTCTATTTAATTGAAAGACCATTTTTTCCCTTGAAGTATTATACTCAGTTTTGCTGGGTAGGTGATTCTTGGTTTTAGTCCTAGTTCCTTTGACTTCTGGAATATCATATTTCTCGCCCTTTGATCCCTTAATGTAGAAGCTGCTAGATCTTGTGTTATCCTGATAATATTTCCATGATACTCAAATTGTTTCTTTCTAGCTGCTTGCAATATTTTCTCCTTGACCTGGGAACTCTTTTCGGATCTCTTTCAGGAGGTGATCAGTGAATTCTTTCCATTTCTATTTTACCCTCTGGTTCTAGAATATCAGGGCAGTTTTCCTTGATAATTTCTTGGAAGATGATGTCTAGGCTCTTTTTTTGATCATGGTTTTCAGGTAGACCAATAATTTTTAAATTATCTCTCCTGAATCTGTTTTCTAGGTCAGTTGTTTTTCCAATGACATATTTCACATTGTCTTCTATTTTTTCATTCTTTTGGCTTTGTTTTATAATTTCTTGGTTTCTCATAAAGTCATTAGCTTCCATCTGCTCCATTCTAATTTTTAAAGAACTATTTTCTTCAGTGAGCTTTTGAACCTCCTTTTTCATGTGAGCAATTCTGCTTTTTAAAGCATTCTTCTTCTCATTGACTTTTTGGGCCTCTTTTGCCATTTGGATTAGTCTGTTTTTAAAGGTATTATTTTTTTCAGCATTTCTTTGGGTCTCCTTTAGCAAGCAGTTGACTTGTTTTTCATGATTTTCTTGCCTCACTCTCATTTCTCTTCCCAATTTTTCATCCACCTCTCTTACTTGATTTTCAAAATCATTTTTGAGCTCTTCCATGACCTGAGGCCATTGCATATTTTTTTTTGGAGGTTTTGGATGTAGAAGTCTTGGCTTTTATATCTTCCTCTGATGGTATGCTTGGTTCTTCCTCATTTGAGAGGATGGAAGACAATACCTGTTCACCAAGAAAGTAGCTTTCTATAGTCTTATTTTTTTTACCTTTTTTGGGCATTTTCTCAGTCAGTTACTTGACTTTTGAGTCCTTTGTCAAGTAGAGGATATACTCTAGTGACCTGTAAGTTCTCAGTTCCTCCAAGGTGGCACAATCAAGGGAACTCCTTTCCTGGCCTTCACTCTGCTCTGGGAGCAACCACAAGCACTCTTTTCTGCCCTGGAACTGCAAGTAGGATTCCTTCTCCACAGCCACCACCAGTCTACTATGCCAGCACCAGTGTTCCTCCTTACCCCAGGACCTTCACTCAGGGCTGAGATCCAGATCAGTCATGGATTCCCCCAGGAATCCCCCAGGAATTTTAGACTGAGGGCTTCCAAAGTGGATGCTGCTGCCACAGCTGCCATAGTGGGTGCTGCTACCCTGGGGCCAGGGCTGGGGCCAGACTGTGTTCCCCTCTCACCCAGGTGAAAGAGCTTTCTTAGTGACCTTTGAAGCTGTCTTTGGCATTTGTAGGTTGAGAAATCTTGAAACCACAGCTGCTGTCCATGATTTTGCACTCTGAAGCTTACTCCAGTCTTGTTTGTGCTGCATGGCCAAGGATGGACTGTACTCCACTCTGAACCTGGTGCAATAGACTTTTTCTGTTGGCCTTCCAGTCTGTCTTGGGCTGGAAATCTATTTCACTCTGTCATTTATGGTTTCTGCTGAATCTAGAATTCATTCAGAGTCATTTTTTACAGGTATTTCATGGGCTATGGGGGAAGAGCTAGAGGAGGTCTGTCCTTCTACTCCACCATCTTGGCTCCACTTTGGGGCCAAACTTTAGGTTTTACAGATTTCAATTTTGTTCTGTTGTTCTATTTACATTGTAATCACTTTGCACCAGTTCTTATATCTTCTTATGCTTTTCTGTATTCTTTACATTGTTTCTTCTGTAAAATAATATTGTGTTACATTAATGCATGGAAATTTATTTAGTTATTCCATAGTCAATGGACATCTACTTTGTTTCCATTTCTTTGCCATCACAAAAAATGCTGTATTGTTATGTATTTGAGACCTTTCTTTTTATTATTCATCTTCTTAGGATATATGTCTAAGCAGTAGGATTTCTGAGTCAAAAGGTATAGACATTTTAGTCACTTCCTTAACATCATTTCAAATTGTTTCCCAGAATAGTTGAAGCAATATACCTCTCCCTCAATGGTTATTTATTAATATGTCTGTCTTTCAACAACCCCTCTCATTATTTCCTAGCTGGATACTTTAAAAAAAAAAAATTAAAGCTTTATTATTGCTCTTCACTTTTATACCACTATTATTTTTCCTTAAATCTCCCATCATCCTATAACACAACATAATTTGGTTTAAGTAAAACCAAATGACACCATAAGACAACAAAGCATCACAGTTTACTTATACTATTTCAAAAGCCTTCTAATTGGTCTCCCTGCCTCAAATTTCTCCTCTTTCCAGATTGTTCTCTACATACTCAGCCAGCCATCAATGGGATTTTCCTAAAATATAGGTCACTGTTGCCACCTCCTCATAAATTCTAAAGGGCTCCCCATTACTGCTAAGATCAAATTTAAATTCCTTTCTTTGGCATTGAGCCTCACAACTCCATCCCTTGATACTTGAAGTCCACTCCATGCATTCTGGGTTCAATCATACAGACCTATTTACTCTTCCTCACACATGAATTCCATCTCCCATTTCCTTGCCTTTGTGTACTGGTTTGTGTCCTATGCCTGTAATGCTCTCCCTCTTCACTTTCATCTCTTAGAATCCACGACTTACTTCAAGACTGAGTAAAAGCATTCTCTTCTGTATGAGGCTTTTCCCAGTCCTCCTCACTGCTAGGACCTTCTCCTCTAAGGTCACCTTGTGTCTATTTTGTATGTATCTTACATATATTTTTATATGTACATATTGTCTTTTCTATTGGAACATAAGCTTCTTGAAGGCAGGCACTGTTTCATTTTTGCCCTTGCATCCTCAATGCTTACTACAACTCCTAGCACCTATAAAGTACTTAATAATGTATTTTTACTGATACCACCTTTGGTACCTGTATGTATCCTACATTTATTTCTACTGAGAGCAGGGACGTGCCATTATCAATTGTTTGAAATCTAGATTGGTTAGCATCCAATGGACTTGTAGTGTTGCTTTCATTTATGTTATCTTTTGGATTAGGTTGTAGAAGTAAGTGACCCTGAATTTTCTGGAGAAATGTATGTATAACCCATTATTTGTATGCAGGGGCAGAGTTGGCAAGTTATCTTTCTCTCCACAAATGAAGAGAGTCTTATGCAAATGCCTAGGCTTGAACTCCAGGTTACATCTGTAAGGAGAACTGTTGATCAAAGTGGACACCCACATACATATTTATAACTATATCTATTTGGGGGGTGGTTCTGGACCTATGATTTTTACTCCCACTGTTGAAACTAACCAACCAATGCAGCTCTGTTCAAGTCTCCTACAACTTATAGTCTTAAAGAATTGCTTGGGGCCACTGAGAGTCTAAAGGACTTACCTTGGTCACATAACTGGTATGGATGTAAGCGGTAATACTGGAATCTAGGTCTTGCTGCTTCCAAAGCTGTCATCATTGTACCCCTCTGCCTCTCCTGGAGAAAATACAGTAACAAATTTAAAAGTATAGAGTTTTGTTTTGTTTTGTTTTTGAGACTAGATGTTGCTATTTCACCCAGGCTAGAAGTGAATTGACCCATTCATTGACCTGATTCCACTACTTATTGACTTAAAAGCTTTGATCAGTGCTCCATTTCTAACCTGGGCCAATTTGCACCTCCCAAGGCAACCTGGTGGCTTCCAAATCCCAGGGGCTCATCATTTTGCTGCTAAACTTAGTATGGCTACCGTAATGGATTTTAGACTACTGCAAGTCAGAACTCTGGAGTTCAAGTGATTCACCAGTTTCAGCCTCCCCTATAGCAGGATCTAGGAGTGGTCCACCAGATCCAGCTGAGTTTTATATTTGCAGAATACTTTAACTTACAACATCTTGAATCTGATCTATATAACAATACTGGGAAGTAGATCTTGTAGAGTTAGGGTATAGATGAGGAAACTGGGGCTCAAAGTGACTTGGAATCACATCTGGGGAGGAACCTTAGAGACCTGACCTTCTCGTTTTACAGTTGAGGAACCTGAGACTTAGAGAACAAGAAGGACTTGATCATTGTCATACAATTGAGTTGGTGCCAGTCAAAATTTGAACTCAGGTGTCCTGACTCCCAATCTAGGCCTCTTTCCCACTTCACAAGGCAGCTTGTGAAATCAGTCAGTGTCTGATGAGTGGCTATGAGGGATTAAGTGTGGTGTATATGTGTACTTTGGGGAGTGAGCGAGATGTACTATGTATACATGTGGGTTCTATGGTGAAAAATACAGGAATCCAAAAGATTCTTGCCCTGAGATGCTTAAAGTCTAGTAGAGGTATGACACAATGGAAAGAGCAGGCACTGGACCTAACTAAAGTCAAAGGGCCTTGTTTCAAAAACCAACTCTATTGTGACCTTGGGCAAATCACTTCTCTGGGCTTCAGTTACCTCATCTGTGAAATCAGGGAGTTAAAGTAGATAACCTGAATGGGTCTTCTTAGTTCTCAATATCATATAAGAGGATACTCAGATCCTTGAAATGAAATCATATTTCCAGACCCAGACAAATGACTATGTCAAGGATCTGAAAGAACCCTGATCTGATCATGGATCCTATTGTTATTACTTTTTGCAAAACCAGAGGGACATGAATGCTGCTTAAATATTTATCTGTCTATCTATCTATCTATCTATCTATCTATCTATCTATCTATCTATCTCTATCTATCTAATGGACTATCATGTGGATTTGGAAATAGACTTATTTTCTTATGGTTCCAAAGGTAAAACTAGGACTCATTTGTATAAAAGTTATTCAATAAATAGAAGATTCTAATAATCTGAGCTGTTCAACTATGAGATGGACTATCTTGAGAAGTAGTGAGATCCCCATTACTTGGGGTATCCAAGCAAAGGTCTCCAGGTATGCTGTAGAGGGCATTTGTGCATTGAATTTAAATACAGACTAGATGATTTCTGGAGTAATTTATTTAAGTGCCTGCTGTGTGCAGAGTCCTGTGTTGGGTTCTGTAGTTTAAATAAGACTTGTTTCTTACTCCAGTGCTCCCTCTCCTTATAGAGAGATGGCCATAAATAATAATCAATATGTGATCATTTTATGAGAGAGGTTCAGATAAAATGCTTTGTGAGGTTCAGTGTCTTTACCAAAGGGGGTTTCAAGGTTAAAGTTTCATGGAGAAGATGGGATTTGAGTTTGTGTGAAAGGATGAGTCAGAAGAGGGGAGAGGGGTGCCTTTTAGGCATAGGAAAGAAATGATCTAAACAGAGACATGGGGTGAGAGCCCTCTTTTGACTCTGGGATTCTATGACTTTTGCTGTCAATGAAAAGAGTAATTTGATAAACTCATTCTTATTACTGACAACATGTGAGCTCTGACAAAGGGTATTTGCATTGTGAAAGAGCTTGCAAAGAAAGAGCCAGGTTTAATCCAAAAGACTGGAATTTACTCCAAATGGTGGAATTTCTGGCACTGTAACAGAGGGAAAGTTCCATTTGGTACCCAAAAGGCAGGGAACCACATCTTCATCATGCCTCATACAGTATCTTAGCGAGATTTGGTAGTCAGTATGATAGATTTGTTCATCATCTTTGTATCCTCAGTGTCTAAGACTTAATAAAAATATTTTTCACAATCATTTCATAAAAGAATCTAATAAATTCTTAATAAAATAGCCTAATAAAAATAAAATGTGTTTAATAAAAGCCTTTTGACTTGAAATGAATTGAATGCTGATATGACTATTTTTCTCGTATTCTCTATGGGTCCTTACAGAAATACTTTCATCACCTAATTAAGGAGATCATCACCATGATTCGAGTGTGCAAGATATTTCGTCAGGGCCTCGGTGGATTCCGAGAGTGTGAGATCATGCAGACTACAGATGAAGGGAAACCTGTCTTCACTGCATGGGATGTAAGGGAAGGGCCCCGGACATTTGTGTAGTTCTTTCTGTTTCCCTCCAATGTCAACATCTCGAATAGGGGATAACCCCTGACTCTCAGGAGAGGCTGCCTCCCAAAGGTGCTGCTAAGTGTGAATTGCTTTCCCAAAGAATACCTTACCTTTAACCAGCATGATGTAGTGGAAGGGGGATTGAATTTGGAATTAGAGGAAGTTGCTTCAAATCCTAGACTTGCCATTTGTTATCTATGTGACCTTGGGCAAGTGACTTAACTTCTCTGGAAACTTCTCAGTTTCCTCATTTATAAAATGAGGGTATTGGACTAGATGACATCTAATGTTCCTTCCAGCTATAAATCCACGGTTGTATGATAATCCTGAAAATCCCAGTAGCCTGGGAGATTTATAAGCATTTGATCCATTCCTGAGCAATTCTGATCCATTCCATCTCTAAAATCTATCTTCCAAAAAAAAAAATCATTATCTTTTTGAAAGAATAGGTGGAGGTTACACAGAGGAATATTTTCAGCTTGATGTAAAAAACAAAAAAACTCATAATTCGAGTTATTTCAACAAGTAAGTTATATATGTGGAAAGAAGGTCTACAAAACCAATAAAAACAAGAATATTATGATATGGTCAGGCTAAAGTGAGTGTCTTTTAGGCTGAAGTTAACAATTGGTAAATAGAGGAAGTTTGTAGACACATGTATGTTTATTTATATTCTGTCAGGTTGGGTTAAATCTTGTACATTTTAAGAATTCTCTTGAATGCTTGTACCTGTTAATGGAAGTTAAAATAAAAATTGTATTTAAAAAAGCAATTGGAGCTGTTGAAAAATGAAATAAATTACCGTGAATAATGAGCCCTCAGCCACTGGAGGTTTCAGGGGAAGGCTCGTATATTCACTTGCTGTGGACATTGGGGATGTTCCTGTTGAGATCTGGGCTCAACTTGATCATCTCTGAGGTTCCTTCCTAAGATTCCACAGTTCTGTAGAGCATAGAAGAGAGTGATAGACAAGGAAAAACAGTCAATGAGTCTAACCTTATTTCACAGATGAAGAAATTTAATACTCAGAGAAGTACCTCACGCTAGTTCACACAAGTAGTTAGTAGCAGAGCCTAGATTTGAAATGAAGTTTTCTGGCTCTCAAATCAATGCTCTACTATACCAGTCTACAGCCACATATAGCTTGCTTCCCCCTGGTTTGGTCATAACAACTGAAATAGGATTGGTTGAAATTACATATCAGGAAGGTTAAAGTTACCTATCAGGTTAGTCAATATTTCAGTTGTGCCCCCCCCCAATAATGGATCTGGGTATGTTTGTAGAGTATTAGGTACAATTTTAGATATATTTTGTCACTCACAAATGTTTTATGCTCCCCCACAGGGAAACTGGGAATGTCAGCATTTCTATCCTTTTGTTCTATCCCAGAGGAGCTCCCTTGCAAGCACTCAGGTTAACAAGACATCAAATATAGGAATGAAAGTTTGTTGTTTTTTTTTTTTAGTAGACCAAAAAAACCAGAGTTGTCCATGGAAACCATCAGGTCAACTCTCCTCCCTTTTCTGGAAGGAAGTAAGCAACTTTCACTGCAAAGTAGGGATCTATTTTGTCTTGGGACCTATGCAACATTCATGACTCAATGTACCAGAAAAAGGATAATATACAGGTTGTTCCTCAGCACAAGCCTGCTGTGCTAATATCTGTAGTACCAACAAAGACAAAATCTGCAGGTTTGTCTCTCCCTTTTGTTGACTCTGTGCCTCATCTTCCTTGGTGTGCATATGGTTCCTTTCTGTCTTCTCCCTCTAATATTAGCAAGGGCAAAGTCTGTGGGTTTGTCCTTCCCTTTCATAGTCCATAGTTGGCATGGTAAGAAGTGAAAAGAGTTCAGAAGAATTTTCTCACTGTAGGCCAAAGTGGACTAAATTCAAAAAGTGAGAATCTAAAGCAGAAATGAGTAATTCAAAAGAAAGACTTAGTGCCTCAGGACTTTTCTGATTGGCTGGCTGACTGAGCAATTAGACTGTGGGTCTAAATCTCAAAAGAATTACAAGAGCACCTGGGAGGACGCCCCTCTACCGAGGAGAAAACGCAAAGAGCTATAGATGGCAGCACATGGAGACTCACTGTGGAGCAATTTGTTCAGAAAGGTGATAGTGCTGCAGAGAGAATTTGTTTAGCAGAAGATCCTCACAATTTGTAGGAGTGGAGTTCCAATCTCTCACATTTCCAGACCAGCAGAGACATCAGCACCTCCAAGGGAAAAGCAATAGTATCAGAAGCAAAATGCTGTTACAGAGGGAGGATGCTGGCTTACCAGCAGGAGTTACCTTGGCTATGCATGTTCACTGACCACATGTGTTTCTTATGTGTACTATCTCTTGCACAAGTGTGATAACCTGTGTGTATACCAGGGGGGTGGGAAAGGGAATGTTCATCAATGTTGCTGTTACTATCATTCTTTTGGTATTTTGCCATACTATTAAATGTTTCTTTGACCTAGTATGTTCTGATTGGTCTGGCAAAAGAAACATGTGGTGGCTTGTGAACTTTGGTTAAATAGTGGATATTGAATCAAAGTTTGACTAGAAACTAGAAGAAGCTTTCAGGGATCTGTTATTGAAGGTAGCCTGGGCTACACTGGTGGTTTATTTGGTTTTCCTTTTTTTAGGGGTACTCTGTCTAGCATTGTAAAGATACTTTTTTTCCTTTTTTTATTTTTAACATTCATTTAAAAATTTTGAATACCAATTTCTCTCTTTCCCTTCTGCCCCTCCCCACCCTTTGAGAAGACAAGCTATATAACAAATCATACTTGTAAAGTCATACAAAACATATTTCCATATTAGCCATGTTGGGGGAAAAGCAAAAGAAAAAAAACCAAACGAAATATAAAGTGAAAAAAGTATGCTTCAATCTGAATTCAGAGTTCACCAGTTCTCTCTCTGGAGGTAGATAGCATTTTTCATTATTATCTTAATCAGAAGAGTTGAGTCTTTCACAACTGATCATCCTCACATTATTATCACTACTGTGTGCAATATTCTCCAGGTTCTTCTCACTTCATTTTGCATCATTTCATATGTCTTCTAAGGTTTTTCTGAAACCATACTGTTTGACATCTCTTATAGCACAATAGTATTCCATCACTATCATATACCACAACTTGTTCAGCCATTCCCCAATTGATGGACATCCCTTTAGTTTCCTGTTGTTTGCCATCACAAAAAGAGCTGCTATAAATATTTTTGTATAAATAGGTCCTTCCCCTTTTTTTTATCTCTTTGGGATAAGAACCTAATAGTAGTATTATTGGGTCAAAGGATATGCACAGTTTTATCACCCTTTGGGCACAGTTCCAAATTGTTCTCCAGAATGATTAGAACAGTTCATAACTCCATCACAGTGTCCCTATTTCCCCACATCTTGTCCAGTGTACATATGATTTTCCTAAAAAGATATTTTTGAGATTTTTCTCCAGAACCCTTTTCTAGGTTGTTCTTGGATAGCCTGATTTTTCAATGTAACTTTTATAATATCAGACCAATTGTTTTGGTCTAATTGTTGTGTACAAAGTTCACTGAAATGGTTTTTAAAAAATACACATTTTTAGTCTATTGCTGCACATTACAACTGGTACCCTTTCATAAGAATTAATCAGCTTCTAGGGCTATAGAGTAGCACCTTTTGACTGTCCTGATGTTGTATGGCCTTTATAATGTATGTATGACTCATTGGAATATGAATGGATAAAAAACCATTAAGTGTTAACTATGTGCAAATACTATGCTCAGCACAGGGTATACAAACAGAAAAAAAAGCAAGACAGTTTCTGCTTGAGATAAAACATATAAAAGGAGGAAGCTGTAAGTCAGATAGAAAGATCCCATGGTCTTTTGGGTACATTGGCAAACTAAATGATAGTGTCATTTTTAACATCATTTCTACTCTCATAATCATATCTATTTCTGACATGGAACCACTTGGTAGTGGCAGGGCTTTGGTTATGAGAACATTTCTTTCCATGGCTGTGGTTGCTGAGAAAGTGGGGGCTGCAGCACCCATGGAAGCATTTGCCACTCTTTTTAAGACTACTTTCTGAATTGATGGCTCTGAGGATATGGATCTATAGATGCTGGTGGATTACCAATTGGAAATGTTGTGAGTCCCGATGACACCTTGTAAATTTTTTTCCTTTTTTCTCCATTGCTTGCTTTAAAAAGACAAAACTAGCTTGCTCATCAGGGCCCCTTTTAAACTTCCTTCTGTTCTCTTCTGTATATTAAAAATATTTTAATAGTCCTTTTTAAAAAAATTTAATTATTTGTTTTCAGTTTTTAACAATCACTTCCATAAGTCTTAAATTTTCTCCCCCTTCCTCTCTCCTCCCTCCCCAAGATGGATTGCAGTCATATATATGCAATCTTACATACATTAAACGTATTTTCACATTAGTCATGTTGCATAAAAGAATTAAAATGAATGGGAGAAACCATAGGGAAAAAAACCAAAACAAAACACAACACAAGAGGAAACAGTTTGCTTCATTCCACATTCTGATTCCATGGTTCTTTCTCTGGATGTGGATGGCATTTTGCCTCAAGAGTCCTTTGGAAATATTTTAGGTCCTTGCATTGCTGTGAAGGGCTAAGTCTATCTGAAACAGTCTTCGCACACTGTGAACTGTCACTATGTATAATGTTCTCCTGGTTCTGCTCATTTCCCTCACATCAGAACATCAGTTCATAGTCCTTTTTTTTTTTTTTTTTTTTTTTTAGCTTCTCTATTGATAGCTCCTCTTCCCTCAATTAGAGGAATTTTAAAAATACTGGTAATGAGCAAGTGAATCGACAAGAAAAATACACAGTGGCCATCCAAAAGTGTTTATTGTTTGCTACACTGTGTCTCTCACCTATCAAGCAGTGAAGAATCCCGATCCTCTGGAAAGATGGTTGCATTGATTTAGAACTCTTGGGTCTTCCAAAATTTTTCTTTACAATGTTGCTGTTCCTTGTATAAACTGTTTCTGAAATCAAATATTTTGTCTTGTCTTATGGCCCAGTAATATTCCATTACATTCATAAATCGCAATTTGACCAACCATTTCCCTATTATGTAAAAAGCAATTAAAAGCATTAGATTTTAATTCTTTTTTCCTTTTTTAATTCTTCCTTCCAGAAGTTATCCTTATGACCATTCCTTCCCTGGTAATATTCACCCTCTTAATATTGCTCCCTCCTTATCCCTGCTTATTTTGCCATTATGTGACTAAACCAAACTTTTTGTGTGTGGTCAAGCTCCCGTTTTTTCAGATATGTGTGAAGTTCATTTGGTGTCCACTCACCCTGTCCTTTCTTCTATATTTGTATACTTTTCTGTACTCCAATTATGAGAAAAAGCAAGTTCCACCTTCTTTCTTCTTTCTACATTACTGTATTCCTTTTAACTTTCCTTTTGTTTCCATTTTCAAACTCTTAGAAAGAGAATCAATCTATACCCAGGACCTCTGTTTTACTAATTTGAACTCCCTCTACATCCTTTGGAGACATTAAGTTTCCAAAGGGACATTTGTTTCTTCTGCTCTAGTATTATATCATCATACGGCCTCTTCCAGTTCCAACAGATTTACCTTTATAGGTTTCTCTGATCTGGATTCTTTAATTTATATTTCAAAATTCTTACTCAGCACTAATCTTTTGATAAAAATACTTGAAAATCTTCTATTACATTAAAGGATAATCCACTATCTCCCTCCTCAATTGCTTTAGGATTATATTCAAGTTTGGTAACCTAAGTTATTCATGGCTGTAAGCCTGTTTCTTTCACCCTTTGGAATACTGTATTTTAAGATCTTCTCTCATTTATAGTAGAAGCTGCCAGGTTTTGTGCAACTGGCACTATAATTCCTTGAATACTTGAACTGATTCTTTCTGGATACTTATAATATTTTCTTTTATGTGAGAACTCTGGATTTTAGCTATGGTATTCCTGTGACTTTTCCTACTGAGGTCTTATTCAGAAGGTGATTGGTAGATTCTATCTTCACTTTGTCCTCTAGTTCACTAATAGATCTGGTCAGTTTTCATTTATGATTTCTTGAAATACAGGTCCTAGGACTTTTCAAAATTACGATTTTCAAGGAGTCCAGAGATTCTTAAATTATCTTTCCTTGACCTGTTTTCTTGGTCAATAATATTTTATTTCAGATATCTTACATTTTTCTCAGTTTTTCAATATTTTGATTTTGTTCTAATATTTTTTTACTCATTAGAGTCATTGATGTCTATTTTAGTTTTTGAGGAGTCTATTACTTGGGTAAGATTTATCACTTTTTCTTCTTGTTATTTATTTTCCTTCCAGTTCTTGCCTCAACAGCTTCTTTTTTAACTTTTGCTTTCTTTATGGTAGGTATTTTATGTAGTCCTTGTAAAAAGTCCATTTTTGTATGTGTGTCTCTTTTTGTTTGTAATTGTATAGTATATTTTCATCTTCTTTGGGGCAATTTCTAGATTTGCAATATTTTTCATTTTGTTTCCTTTGGTTTACTCATTTCTTCAGTATTAACTTCTTGAATTTGTGCTTTATGTCGTAGCCAAATTCTAGTCACAGCCCTGGTTTTGGGAAGGTGATCAGTCCTCTTTGGTTTTATTCTGGGATACTTGGTGATTTGCATTGACCTCAAGCTTCTGGAGTTGTTTGCCTATCCTCTACCCCCCAATCTTTGAAGTTTAGAGTATTGAATCTTCAAGATTCAGAGCAATGGATCTTCAGGACCCTCTATGAAATTTTAGGACTGATTGTTAGGAAATCTCATAGCCCCTGGCTCTGGGGAGAGGTGTGGTGTTTTGATCTGAGTACCCATTCACTGTGCTGCCATTTCCCAATACTATCCCCCTCATTATATGCCATTGAGACTAGAAAGAGAGTTCAATTTATTTCAATCAGACTATCCTGAAGAACCCAAAGGAGAGAAAAAGCAAATATATACAGAACCTCTCTTCACAGAGAGTCTAAAACATTTGGGACAAGTGGTAAAGAGCAGACTGCTTCTGCATCCATGTAAAAGGACCAAGCTTTTTGGTTCGGATGTAGATTAAATGGCCACATTTTTGTTAGGCATACTAGAAAAGAAAATCTAATGTTCATTTACCAGAAGATAAATTTATAAAATTAAAAGGATGATGGTTTCTAAGATCCCTTTCAGATATAAATATATGATCCTATGAACTCTACTAGTCTAGCATCAGAAGATGGAGATGGACATTGAGGAATGGGACTGCAGCAGGCCCTAATCTTTGTCTCAACTGATTCCTGAGTTTTTTCCACCTGGAGTCATAGTACCCTATATAGAAATGACAGCAGAGATAGAAGATGCAAAGTATTCTGCTGTGTTGGACCATGGGTCCAAGTGAAAATGTTATTCTATTTTCTGAAAGATAATTCCATAAGTACAATCAGTTTATTCAGAGACTAAAGCCTCTGTCAATGGAGATAGACCACATTCATATCTAGGTTAAATGAGTGTAAACTGGAAGTTCATTAGGAAATACATGGCATCAGGAAGGAGGCAGAAACTATGACTCTGCAATATCCGAACCCACCAACAACCTTTAAGATGTCATTATGATTGAAACCAACTCTAGTGTGTTCAAAATACTGTGAGATATTTTGGCAGCAGAGTAGGACTCAACCCCCAAACATCTTGATAATCCATGTCTCTTCTACTGAAGCTTATAGGAGAGACCATGGGTGGAAGCAAGTACCAAAGAAATATCAAAGCTTACCTCAAGGTTGGCTCCAGCGAAGTCTACCTTTAGTCTAAGACACTCCAGTATCGGGGGAGGAGCCAAGATGGCGGAGTAGAAAGACTCACATATGCTAGCTCCAAATTCACAGCCCATAAATTTCCTGTAAGAAGAACTCCCCACAAATTCTGGATCACTGCAAGGTGCACAGAAACACAGTGGAAGAGATTTCCATTCCAGAGAGCCCTGGAGAGTGGTCCCCAGGGGTCCGTCATGCCCCAAGAAGCGGAGCCCACCCCTGTGCTGCCCTGGCCACAGCCCCAGAGGAGCAAATCCGAGCAGGCTTCAGGGACAGAATCTCTGGTGGCCGGGAAGGTCCCTCCGCCCACAGACGCTACAGGTCAGTGAGAGAGACATCTAGGCTGGCTGAGAGGGGAGAGGGGTGTCTTCGTGGCTCGGGCCCCCTCGGGAGGCAGCAGCAGAGGGAGCGGCAGAGGCAGAGACAGAGGCAGAGGCAGCAGTGGCTGGGACTCCCTGAGCAGACAGGAGCTCCATTACCAAAGGTCTCTGCATAAACCCCCTGAGGGAGCTGAGCCTGGGAGGCGGCCCTGCCCCCCCACCCGCTCCATTACTGAAGGTCTCTGCATAAAGCCCCTGAAGGAACTGAGCCTGGGAGGCGGCCCTGCCCCCACCCCAGCACCAGAACTTAAGCTCACACTGAATAGCAGCAGCTGCCGCCACAGATAGCCCTGAGACTGGGAAGCAGCATTTGAATTTCAGACCCCAAGCACTAGCTGGCAGATCTAGGCAGGGGTGGAGAGGAATCTCAGAAGTCAAGTAACTGGCTGGGAAAATGCCCAGAAAAAGGAAGCAAAATAAGACCATAGAGAGCTACTTTATTGGGGAAGAGATGTTCCTTCCTCCTTTCGTTTCTGATAATGAAGTAAAATGCTTGCCATCAGGGAAAGATGTGGAGGTCGGGGCCTCTCTATCCCAGACATTCCAGGTGGATGTCCGGTGGGCTCAGGCCATGGAAGAGCTCAAAAAGGATTTTGAAAATCAAGTTAGACAGGTGGAGGAAAAACTGGGAAGAGAAATGAAAGAGATGCAAGAAAAGCATGAAAAACGGATCAATACCTTGGTAAAGGAGACCCAAAAAAATGTTGAGCAAAATAACACCTTGAAAAATAGGCTCACTCAATTGGCAAAAGAGGTTCAAAAAGCCAATGAGGAGAAGAATGCTTTCAAAAGCAGAATTAGCCAAATGGAAAAAGAGGTTCAAAAGCTCACTGAAGAAAATAGTTCTCTCAAGATTAGAATGGAACAGATGGAGTCTAATGACTTTCTGAGAAACCAACAAATCATAAAACAAAACCAAAAGAATGAAAAAAAGGAAGATAATGTGAAATATCTCATTGGAAAAACAACTGACCTGGAAAATAGATCCAGGAGAGACAATTTAAAAATTATGGGACTACCTGAAAGCCATGATCCAAAAAAGAGCCTAGACATCATCTTTCATGAAATTATCAAGGAAAACTGCCCTGAGATTCTAGAACCAGAG
This sequence comes from Bettongia penicillata ogilbyi, assembly GCA_023548195.1. Classification (NCBI taxonomy): domain Eukaryota; kingdom Metazoa; phylum Chordata; class Mammalia; order Diprotodontia; family Potoroidae; genus Bettongia; species Bettongia penicillata. The sequence goes on from JAJHZJ010000444.1 coordinate 4,458,496, forward strand.
GGCAAAATAAGTATTGAAGGAATCCATCAATCACCGCCTGAAAGAGATCCAAAAAGAGAAACTCCTAGGAACATTGTGGCCAAATTCCAGAATTCCCAGGTCAAGGAGAAAATATTGCAAGCAGCTAGAAAGAAACAATTCCAGTATTGTGGAAATACAATCAGGATAACACAAGATCTAGCAGCTTCTACATTAAGGGATCGAAGGGTATGGAATAGGATATTCCAGAAGGCAAAGGAACTAGGACTCAAACCAAGAATCACCTACCCAGCAAAACTGAGTATAATACTTCAGGGGAAAATATGGTCTTTCAATGAAACAGAGGACTTTCAAGCATTCTTGATGAAAAGACCAGAGCTGAAAAGAAAATTTGACTTTCAAACACAAGAATGAGAAGAAGCATGAAAAAGTAAACAGCAAAGAGAAGTCATAAGGGATGTACCATAAGTGAACTGTTTACATTCCTACATGGAAAGACAATATTTGTAACTCTTAAAACGTTTCAGTATCTGGGTAGTTGGTGGGACCACACACAGATGTACACACACACACACGCACACACACACATGTACATGCGTGTACGCACACACACATACACACAAGCACGCACACACAGAGACAGAGAGCACAGAGTGAATTGAATTGTTTGGGACTATATCTTAAAAGAAATTAAGGTAAATGGTGAGAGAGAAATGTAGTGGGAGGAGAGAGGGTGAAATGGAATGGGGTAAATTATATCTCATTCAAGAGGCAAGCAGGAGACTTTTTAGTGGAGGGAAAAAGAGGAGAGCTGAGAAAAAAACATGAAGTTTACCCTCATCACATTTGACTAAAGGAAGGAGTAAAATGCACACTCATTTTGGTATGAAAACCTATCTTACAGTACAGAAAAATGGGGAAGAAGGAGATAAGCAGGGAGGGAGGGATGATGGAAGGGAGGGCAATGGAAGAAGGGAGCAATTTGAAGTCAACACTCTTGGGGAGGGACAGGATCAAAAGACAGAATAGAAACAATGGGGGACAGAATAAGATGGAGGGAAATACAGTTAGTCTTATACAACACAACTGTTATCGAAGTCATTTGCAAAACTACATAGATATGGCCTATATTGAATTGCCTGCCTTCCCAAAGGGAATGGGTGGGGAGAGAGGGATGGAGAGAATTTGGAACTCAAAGTTTTAGGAACAACTGTTTAGTATTGTTCTTGCTACTAGGAAATAAGAAATACAGTTAATGGGGAATAGAAAGTCATCTGGCCCTACAGGACAAAAGAAGGGAGGGATGATAGAAGAGAGGGCAGATTGGTGATAGGGAAAATTAGAATGCTTGGTGTGTTGGGGTGGAGGGCGGGCATAAATGAGGAGAAAATTTGGAACCCAAAATTTTGTGAAAATGAATGTAAAAAGTTAAATAAATAAATAAATTTTAAAAAAGAAAAGAAAAAAAGACACTCCAGTATCAAAGGAAAGGAAGGATCATTGGGGGCAAGAACTTAGTACCAGAACTATTGTGATCTTTACTTAATGAATTGGATATGGGTTAGATCCAGAAGGCAATGTAGAAATTCCACCACAATGATCACTGACCATTTTGAGAGAAGTCACATAAAAGATACCACTACCCTCTCTGAGGTGAAAGGTCCAAGAAACCATCACCAAAAGATCTTTTGATCACTAGTATCATTATAGAGTTTTTTGGTCTGGCTGCCTTATAATGGTGGTTTGAGAGGAGATTGGAGAAATCAAAATGGGCATCAATTTGATGGCTTTGAACAAGAGCATTAGGGTCCATTAGCACACCACACTACAAGTTCAGGGTGACTTCTAAGTAGCCAATAGTTTTCAGTGATGGATTTGTGCAACAGGAACTATCACATCTCCATGCCAGAGGAAGATTAGGAAAAGATGGTTGAATCTGACCAGTTTGGACTATGTGCTCCAAAGGATTTCTAGAGTTCCTGACAATTTCCAATGGTTTGTGGCTTGGGTAGATTCCTTAATCAATGTGATGAACTATATGGTGGTGAACCTGGGACTTTTGAAAGTACCCCCGCCTATGGGGTATAGACATACTTACTGACACCTTAAGATGACAAAAAACTGAATAAATCTCTGTGCCCAGGGCTTCCACAAGATAGTTTAGGTCTGTCCTGTCTTTCTCCTGCTTTCTAGGATACGGGTTTCAGTGACTGGGTTTCCTTGAGACCATTTGGCTTGGTTTGTATTCTTGAGAGGATGGATTTTCTGATAGGAGCTATCCCTTAAAACTGTTACTTGTCTATAAAAATGAGCTAGCAACTCTGATTAGCCCTCTTAGACTAGTCTCACTCTTCTTCTGGAGAAATATTGAGAGATCTGTGAGATCCTGAGAGATTTATGTCTGGGGTTGGGGACTGGGGAAAACTGTTCATGGCTCCGTGCAGGGGCAGAAATTCAGGTGAACTACATATTTGTTCACCCACAGTTGTTAACATAGAGGATGGCATAGGGTCATGGAGACAACCTGAGAGTGCTGGCTTTCCTTGCCTGAGATGACTGCAGCTAAGACTATCCTGGAGAAACATATGGCAACTACATATACTCATCCATTTGGATGAGGGAACTTTGTGGACAATGTTCCTCAGCTCCAAACTCCTGTGTACAGGAAAATGATTGTGATTACTCAGGCAGAGCACGATCCTAGAAATCTAGTCTCCTAACTAGAAAAAGGAGGTTTTTTTGGGCACTACCAAGCTTCAGGATTGTAAGAGAGTTTAGAAATCTGACATTCTGGAGAGAGAAGGGGAGTTTGTAAGCAGTGTGCTTGCTTCTTAGAGAAAGAGGAAGATTACCCACATGATTTCTTGTAGGTAGGAAATTAGTGCATGACATTGAACAACAGAAGACTTATACTTTTATCCCTGCTATTACCTTGAATTATTCAGATTGAGTAGGTCTAAGGAAGGGGTTTACTTGTCTAGCTACCCCAAAGTGTGTTTGTGTTCTGGGAGGAGTCCAAACCCCATCATGGTACTTTAAAAAGTCTGTGGGAGAGAAGGATTCCCAGAAATGTCAAGTGTTCCCTCCCATGTTCAGTTCCCTTGTAAGGGGAGTGGAAACCACTGGATGGCATTGAGTTGAAAGTAGTCTAGACTGTGGAAAATGGGAACATATCATAGAGGGAAAAGTACATAAGATAGAAAATGACAGAACTGATAAATTGAGCATGTAATTTAAAAAAAAGAAAATTATTAAATTACCAAACTCCATATAAGCATAAAAGGTGAAATCATGAAAATTGGAGGAGAAATAAAGTTGAAAATGATAATAGGGAAATAACATAGCTATTTTTAAAAAGGCCTAACAAAACCAATAAAACTTTAACTAGCCTGACTTTTTAAAGAGAGGAAAATCATATTACCAAAATCAAAACTCAGCAAGACAAACTCACAATGAACAAAGGAAATAAAAAAATATTATCAGAGACTACTATATACCCAATTATCTGTTAGCAAACTTGTGAAGTTAAAGGAAATGGATTACTTACAAAAATATAAAATATACAAATGAACAAAGCAAAATCTTAGGTCATCCAGTATCAGACAGTGAAACTGAATAAGATATCAAGGAGTTACCAAAGTAAAAATAGTCCTGATCCAAATGGCTTTATGGCTGAATCGTATCAACTGTTTAAAGAGCCGTTTATTATCTCTGCTACAAAATTATTATTTTTTAAAAGAAATTCTGAATTTCAACAAATACAGTTTACTTTCTATTTTAATTTATAGTACATAGTAGGCATATAATATTCTCTTGCTGATTAACTGATTTGTTGAACATACTCATCTTCCTATTTTCTGCCTTTATTGATATGAATATAATCCTATGGGGGAAAAAAGCTGCTTTTCTGTTTTGCAATGTTTTCTTTGCATCTTAGGCACCAAAGAGGAACAAAAGTACTGAACTGGAATGACTTCAGGGGCTCTACAATAAAGGGTAGAGGCCAAAGAAGGTCACACATCATTGTGAGCTGGTGGAATTTTAAAGAGCCAGAAAAAAAATATTTGTTTTCTCTGGTTGACAGTATGGATCTGCTTCTTTTGTTCAGAGACAAAAAGAATGTGGATAGTACTGGTTTGGGAGGCCTGGATTTTCCTAGGTTTAGTCCACTGAAATATCTTGCCATTAGATTTGCCTGTTGAACAGCTAGGAGTAGTCCTTACTCAAGCAGTTCTTCACTTTTTATTTTATGGCTCCCTTTGGTGTCTGGTGAAACCTATAGACCTCTTCTCAGAATACGATTTTACATGCCTAAGATAAAAATAAAATACATGGCATTACAAAGGAAACCAATTATATTGAGTTAAAGATGTAATTTCTTCCCCTTCATATTCATGGACCCCTGGAAATCTATCCATGGAGGTCTGTGGACCTCATGTTAAGAACCTCTTGTGTTTACAGGAATAAAGAGATGAAATGAGGCAAGTGTGCTGCTTCATGTTTTCTAATGTGCTTGACTCTGAGACTGAAAATTCTTGGTAGCCTTTTACAAACTAATTTATGGGTGTTTCTATCCTAGTGGTTGGTATAAGATCAAAGAAATAGCATTTAGAATTGGTGGAGGGACTTGGAAAATCAGATTCAGTCAGAAGGGTGGTTGTGGCTTCTTCAATTTGATTTGAATGTTAACACAATTATTTTTTACTTTTGATTTCATTTTGGTAAATGCGCTTAGCCCATATGTTGAATGAATGAACTCTTTAGGGCTATACTGAGAAGAGAATCAAAATTGGGATCTCAAGTGGGTGGGCTGAGCAAATATGATAAATAGTAATTTAATCAGTCAATCAATCAACATATATTAAACTCTTCCTATGTGTCAATGCTGTGCTAAGCGATTTATTATGCATAGGATGACTGTAAACTTTAAGTGATGCACAGAAGCCTGTGAATAAAGGAGAGCACAATCTCAGTTTGGAGGAAACTGGGGAGACTTAACCTTTGAGGGCAGTCTCCTAGTGGCTTATCTCGAAAAATGGTACCCTGCAGCAGCTGTACCAGACCCTGCACATAACTACTGGCCTATGTGAAACAAGTGTTTCCTAGGATTACAGATTAAGAGATGGAAAGGACCACAAATAGAAAGTAGCACACAAGAGTCCTTGAAAGCTGTAACAACAAAGATAACCTTGTCTGATTACTCTCTCATCATCCATATCAAAAGAATCCAATGTCAGAAGTATAAATCAGACAGAACTCCAAAGAACTGTGATGGTCCCAATAAAGCTGCCACCAGCTCCAATATTCCAACTTCCTTATATGCCCCGCTAAACAACCACACAATCTGACTTTAACCACACCACAGGCTCGCAGACTCAATTCAGCTACCGTCCTTGGCTAGCCACTGCCCCCAGATCCAAGTCACATATTAGAATAGGTGTGTTGTTTGTACTCAATCGCAATCACATCATCCCTTTAACCCAAGACAGGACCACGATTAGCCATCTTGATCAGACAGGACCACAATAGCTAGCCAATTGGAAGGCAGCACAACCAGGATGTTTGACCTCTGAACCATATAAAGGGGAGGGGTCTCTCCCCTATTACCTAATTCCTTAACTAATCCTGTCTGTCTTTTTAACATTCATAATGTCTGCCGTGTAATCAGCATTGTTACACTATAAAATTGCCCGTCTTGTCTTACTAAGTTGCTGGTTCCTCTTGGAACCTAGCCTGCTTCTGAGGGGCATCAATCCTCAATAAATGTCTGTACTTGGATTAGGAGTGGTCTGACTGAATTCTTTGAGACAGTGCCACCCCAACACACCATGAAACCACAACAGCTGCTCTGAAAATTGACACTGGATTCATCAGATTCAACTGAATTCCCAAGTGAATTCTACCTTTAAAAAGAAGTAACTCATTATGTAGACTATTTGAAAAGAAATGAAGACTTTATACTACAGAAAAAAAAAGATCTTTCCACAATATGATAAAAAGTCTATGTTTAAAACCATGAGTTAACTTTATCAGCTTTAAATCTACGATGATATAATGCAGAAACATCAGAATCATTCTTATTAAAGACAGGCATTGAACAGGGAGGGTCACTGTTACTGCTCCCACTTAACATTGCTTTAGAAATCTTAGCAATAGCAATAAGGAATGAAAAAGAAAGTAAATTAATAAACCTTGGTAATGAAAGAGGCAAAATATACTATTTTGTAGCCATGACAATTTACATATATAGAAAGCCCAGGTTGTGGTTGTTAAGCTGTGTCTGACTCTTCGTGACCCCATTTGGGGTTTTCTTGGCAAAGACGCTGGAGTAGCTTGCCATTTCCTTCTGTGGCTCACTTTACAGATCAGGAAACTGAGGTAAACAAGGTTAAGAGTCTTGCCTACGGGTCACACAGCTAGTAAGTGTCTGAGGTCAGATTTGAATTTAGGGAGATGAGTCTTCCTAACTGTAGGCCTGGCCCTCCATCTGCTGCACCACCTTGCGGCCCTTGAAAACCCAAGAGAATCAACAACAGAAAAAAAAGTGGAGATAGTAAATGACTTTAGCAGAGTAGTGCAATATAAAACAAATCAGAATACATCTGTATGAATACCACTAGTAGGTGTATATCCCAAAGAAATTAAAAAAGAAAAGGGAAAGGACCTATCTGTACAAAAGTATTTATAGCAGTTCTTTTTGTAGTTGCAAAAAAATTGAAAACTGCAGGGATGCTCATCATTTGGGGAATGGCTAAACAGGTTGTGGCACATGAATGTTGCTTGGTTGGTTGATTGTTGTCCTTTGTTCTCTAAGAGGACCAAAATAACATCACCATGATAAAGTGAAATTTCAGTCTGACTGTGGCTGATCAGACCAATATGAGCTCAGAACACTCTACCACAGTCTGGGCACAGATAGTCTGTATGAATATTTGGGGTGGATACTCCAAATTTGCACAACCTATGTTTACTTTGTGCTGTCTCAATTTCGCTTTGCTCATTGAGCACAGCACCGTTTCTGATGTGGGTGCACCATGTTGAGTAGTCCTGTGCCAGTGTCTCCCATGTTGCACAGTCAAATCTAAAGTTCTTGAGAGAGACCTTAAGAATGTCCTTATATCACTTCTTCTGACCACCATGTGATTGCTTGCCCATATGCAAGTTCTCCATAAAATAGTCTTTTTGGCAAGTGTGTATTTTGCATTCAAACAGTGTGGCCAGCTCATCGGAGCTGCGCTCTCTGAAGCATAATTTGAATGGTTGGCAGTTCAGCTCGATCAAGGATTTCAGTGTCTGGTACCTTATCCTTCCAGGTGATCCTCAGAATCTTTCTAAGACAGTTCAAATATAAGTGATTCAGTTTCCTGGTATGGCACTGGTAGACCGTCCATGTTTCACAGGCATACAACAATAAGGTCAACATAATGGCTCTGTAGACCTTCAGTTTGGTAGTCAGTCTAATACCTCTTCTCTCCCAAACTTTTCTTTGGAGCCCCCCAAACACTGAGCTAGTTCTGGCAATGCATGCATCAACCTCATCGTCAATGTGTACATCCCTGGAAAGTACACTACCAAGGTAAATGAACTTATCCACAGCTTTCAAAACTTCTCCATTTGTTGTAACCAGTGGTTCCATGTATGGATGGTGTGGTGCTGGCTGATGGAGCACCTGTGTTTTCTTGGTGTAATTATTAGGCCAAAATTAGCACAGGCAGTAGAGACTTGATCCATACTTTATTGCATCTCAGCTTCAGAGGCTGCATTGAGTGCACAATTATCTGGAAACAGAAAATCATGCACCAACACTCCCTCCACTTTGGTCTTGGCTTGTAGCCTTTTCAAATTGAAGAACTTACCATTAGTACATTAGTTGACCTTGATGCCGTATTCATCACAGTTTGACAACATGACTGAAAACATTATGCCAAAAAGCACGAGAGCAAGCACACAGCCCTGCTTTACTCCATTAGTGACTGGGAAGTCACGAGAGTATTGTCCACTATCCAGAACCTGGGCAAACATGCCATCATGAAATTGACATACAATACTGATGAACTTCTTTGGGCAACCAAACTGTGACATAATTTTCCCTAAACTCTCATGACTAATAGTGTCAAAGACCTTGGTCAGATCTACAAATGTTGTATACAGACCTCTGTTTTGCTCTGTCATTTCTCCTGGAGTTGTCTGGTAGTAAACACCATATTAACCATTCCTCAGCCTTTTCTGAAGTCACACTGGCTTTCAAGTAGATGATTATCTGCCAGGTGAAGGATCAGCCTGTTAAGGAGGATGCTGGCAAGAATCTTGCCAGCAATGACTAGGAGAGAGACCCCATTGCGATTGTCGCAGGACAATCTGTTCCCTTTATCTTTATAGAGATGGACAATGGACACATCCTTGAATTCCTGGGGAATAACCTCCTCTTGCCAAATAACCTGGAAAATTTCAGTCAACTTTTTTTGTGAGCAATGGTCTCCCTACCTTGTAAATCTCAGCCAGAATAGAATCAGCACCAGGTATTTTGCCCCCTGAAAGAAGCCTAATGGCCTTCAAAACCTCTTCTTCAGCTGGAAGTTCAGGTAAGGAGGGATTGACTTCAACCTGAGGTAAACAGTAAATAGTTTCAGCATTGATAAAATACTATTGAATCTGTTAAGAACACTATGGAAATGTCCATATCACTAATCAATGTGGCTCCATCAGCACTGAGTAGTTGTGATACACCATAGGTTTTTGGTCCATAAATAGCTTTCAGGGAATCATAAAAAGTACTTTAGATTGTTACTATCAGCATAAAACTGAATTTCATATGCCTTCTTATTGAGCCAGGAATCCTGCATCTCTCAAAGCTTCACTTGTACTTTACTTTTGATGCAATTAAATGCTGCCTTCTTGGAGTGGATGAACTATTCTGCTGATATATCCTGTGGAATTCTTGTTTTTCGTTCAGCAGCTGCCCCATCATTTTCATCAAACCAGTATTGGTGTGTGTGTGAGTGTTCTGACCCAGATGAGCAAATACAGTGCTGTACACCAAATCTTTGAAAGCTACCCACTCCTTTTCTACTCCACTGTTGCCAACTGTGTTAGCTCAACTTTTCCTCCAAGTTAGCAACAAACTGTTCACACTCAAAGAAGAGCTCTAATTTGTTGACATTAATTCTTCTGGTAGTCGTTTTTTTTTTTTTTTTTTGCCTTGGTGGGGGATGAAAGTGAATATTTAGGTTGGAAAGGATAAGTCTATGATCAGTCCAGCATTCTGCACCACACATTGCCTTTGTCACTCTCACATCTTGTCTATCTCTTCTCCTTATAATCACATAGTCTATTGTGCTATAAGAAATGATGAGAAGACTTCAGGGAGGCCTGGAAGGACTTACATGATCTGATGTTGAGCTAAAGGAGCAGAACCAGGAGAACTGCATGCACAGTAATGACCACAGTATGAGAGAGTTTTTACTGGTAGACTTGGAACTTCATAATAACGCAAGAACTTATTTTAAAAAAAAATCCCAATGGTGGTATTCTAACACAAAATGTCTTCCACACTCAGAGAAAGAAATATGGAAGTCATTCGCAAAATGTAGCAGATCATGTTTGTATATGTGTAGGTTTTAGTGTATTATGTTTTGCTTTGTTATATGATTTCTTCCATTTATTTTAGTTCGACTACATAACATGACTATTGTGAAAAGGCATCCAGTAAGAAAGTATATGTAGAACCTATACAGAATTGTATGCTGTCGCATAGGGAGGGGCAGGGGGGATAAAATCTTAATTTTAAGGAAGTGATTGTAGAAAACCAAAAAAATAAAAATAAATAAATAAATTAAAAAAAAAAAAAGAAATGATGAGCAGGTGGACTTTTGAAAAACCCAGAAAGACTTACATGAACTGATGCTGAATGTGGTATGCAGAACCAGTAGTACACTGTACACAGAAAGAGCAACACTGTGCAATGATTAACTTAGCTATTTTCAGCAACAGTGCTCCGAGACAATTCCAAAGGACTCATGGTGAAAAATGCTATCCATATCTAGAGAAAGAACTGATGGAATCTGATTGCAGATTGAAGTATATTATTTTCACTTTCTTTTTTTCATGGCTTTTTTTCTTTTGGTCTGTCTTCTTTCACAACATGACTAATATGGAAATATGTTTTACATGGTTGCACATATATAATCTATATTAAATTGCTTGCTGTCCTAGAGGGAGAAGAGGTGTAGAAAGGAAGGAAAAAATTTGAAACTCAAAATTTTAAAAAAAGAATGTTAAAAATTGTTTTTACATGTAATTGGAAAATGTAGAATACTATTGAAAAAAGAAATAATCTGCATATCTATATACCACCACTAAAAATCAAGAAGAACTGATATAGAAATATACTTTGCAGTAACAACAAAATATATCAAATATTTGGACATTAACTTGTCAAGGTATACAAGATACTTATACAACACAACTTCCAAGTAATTTAGACAGAAATTGAAGAACTAAATAAGTGGAGACATAGTCCTTTACTCATAGTTTAGTATATATAGTGGAATAATATAAATTTATTACAATATCAATAGCTTATTTTTATAGAATTAGATAAAATCAAAATAATTTTTTGAAAACTATATGGATACCTGATACTATTTATCATAATAAGCTCCAAAGATGCATGATCTAACTGTAAAAGATAGTATTTAAAAAATGAATAGAATGGAAGGATATGCCATTTCCAAACAACCTTTCACAACAATCTAGGAACAAATTTTAATTAAACAAGGAAAAAAGATTATCAGAGAAACAAAATAGATAATTTTGATTGCATAAATAAAACAATGTGTCTAGGATCAGAAGAAAATCAGTTAATGGGAAAAAAAATAAACTTTGCCAAAATGCCTCTGATGAAGTTCATATAGTGAAGTTACCTGGGTTATGGGTACAAAAACAGGAGAACAAGAATCTTTATTAGATGACTAGATATTTAGATAAGTGTTCAAAGCAAATAAATAGTTTTCAAAAAAGAAAATGCAAGTTAGCAACAAATACATGAAAGAATGCTCCAAATCACTAATAAGGACAAAGCAAATTAAAGCAAATTTGATGTTTCACCTCATACTCATAATATTGACAAATGAAAGAAAAAAGAAAAAAAGAAATTCTGAAGGAGACAGAAATAAAGCATTACATAAATGTTATTATCATCATCCATTGCTATTTGGGAACATTAGAACCTGTTCCACATTAGATATAGAATTTAATTTTCCCTGCTGCCTCAAATCATTGTGTATGGTTTTCAGAGATAAGGATCAGTAGCTTTGGACATTGATAACTGGCTTCTCGTACCTCTTGTAGTATGATGGAATCATAGATTTAGAGTTGAAAGGGACACAGAAGCAGTGGTGTGTAGGTAAATGTTTAACCATGGACTTTAGGGAGAGGAGGAGTATGCTTTCAAATTTAATCTGCATTTTCAACATTTTCCACTTTCTCTTAGGTCTAGGCAATCAACAGAACAATAAGTCAAGCCATAATTTGTAGCATTTGCAAATTTCCAAAATGTTAATATAATGGTTCCCAAGTTGGTTCTAGCACACCTCTGGAGGGGACATTGAGTGCAAACCCCTCATTTCAGAGATTAAGAAACTGAGGCTCAAAGAGGTTAAATGATTTGTCCAGAGTCATACTGTTAATAAATATCTGAAGTGTAGCTCGAATCCAGGTCTTCTTGATTCTAATAGGTCTATTAAGATTCTAATAGGTGCACTATCCATTATTCTCTGCTGCCTTCTCAGTTAAACTCCAATATGACAGTCCATGTCGGAGTTCCAATGTCTCCCATTCCTGAAATAGGAACTTGTCTTTAACCAAATATAGTCTGCATCTCCTTTATAAACACACACACATATACGTGTGTGTGTGTGTGTGTGTGTGTATATATATTCTTTAATGATGCTTTAAAAAAAACTCACAGCTACTTCCCACCAAGCCTCCTTCTTTCTCTCTCTCTCTCTCTCTCTCTCTCTCTAACACACACACACACACACACACACACACACACACACACCTTGAACATAATCTTGTCACAAAGCACAATTAAATAAAACAAATTAGCCTACTGGCCATGCCTGACAATGAAAGCTTTCTTCTGCCCCTATATTTCCCCACCCTTTATTGTTAGTTCTTTGATGTCATGACTGTCTTTCAATGTTCTTTTTCTTCATATTATTGTAGCTGTTGTGTAGTATATTTGTATACTATATAGTATAGTGTGGTTGTATAAGTTGTCCTCCTAGTTTTGCCTACTTTGCATCAGCTCACACAAATCTTTCTAGAGTTTCTTTGAGTTCCTCATGTTAATCACTTCTTAAAGTACAATAATATTTCATTACATTCATATACCATAATTCATTCAGCTATTCCCCAAGGGATAAGCACCCTTGCATTCCAGTTCTTTGCTACTAAAAAAGTATTTATATCTATACACCTATGTCTATATCTACATCTATTTTTATCATTGATCTAGATTGGTTGCATTCTTTCTGTCTTTGATCTTTCAAAATTAATTGTTTTTCTCCAAGACTCACTTTAAACATCACTTCCACATAAAGCCTTTCCTGATTTCCTAAGGAATAAATGGCAGCTACGTGGTACAATGGATAGAGCACTGGACTTCAAATTAGAAATACATGATACAACCATTCTGGAGAGCAATTTGGAACTATACCCAAAGGGCAACCAAACTGTGTATACCCTTTGATTCAGCAATACCCCTACTACTAGATCTTTATTGCAAAGAGATCATAAAAAAGGGAAAAAAAACCTCTTTGTGCAAAAATACTTACAGCAGTCCTATTTGTTGTGGCAAAGTATTGGAAATTGAGGGCATATCCATCATTTGGGGAATGGCTAAGCAAGCTGTGGTATATAAATGTAATGGAATACTATTGTGCAATGAGAATGATAAACAGGCAGATTTCAGAAAAATTTGAAAAGACTTGTACAAACCGATGTGAAGTGAAATGAGCAGAACCAGGAAAACACTGTACACGGTATCAGCAACATCTTAGGATGATCAACTATGAATGACTCAGCTCTTTTCAGCAACACAATGATTCAAGGCAAGTACAAAGGACTCATAAAGGAAAATGCTATCCATATCCAGAAAAAGAACTGATGGACTGAATGCAGACTGAAGCATACTGTTTTTTCACTTACTTTATTCTTTCTCATGCTGTCTCTTAAGAACTTTGGAATTGATTGTGTGACATAAGAGACACTGGCACAGGACTGCTCAGCACGGCATGCCCACATCAGAAAAGGTGCTGTGCACTATGAGCAAAGCAGAATTGAAACAGCTCAAAAGATGCAAAATGAGCAAATTTAGAGAACACACCCCAGATGTTCACATGGACCACTTATGTCCAACCTGTGGTAGAGCATTTTGAGCTCATATTGGTCTGATCAGCCACAGTCAGACACATTGTAACGACTCTACCATAGTGATGTCCTTTTGGTCCTCTTCGAAAATGAAGGACAATAATCAACCACTATACAAAACTATGTATCATAGCAGGTGGCCACTTTAGCACCTCTGCAGTGCATACTCATTAAAACAATGTGTCCGAAACATAAATTTTTGCAGAGAAATATGTTTCTAATTGACAAAAATTTACTCCTTGTCTCTTAAAGTTCACAAACTTAAAATTTCATTCATCTCAGTGCTCTTCTCACAACCATCGGGTTCCTGGGCTCTGTACCTAGAGGCGCCATAGGATCATCATAGATCTAGAGCTAGAAAGAACCTGAGAGTCCATCCAATCCAATCCTTCACTTTACAGATGGGGAAACTGAGTCTTGGGGAAGTAGAGTGACTTTTCCAGCAGAGACACAGAAGAAAGCATCAGAAATGGGATTGACTCTTGAGCCAGTGCTTTTTCCCCTCTACTACAAACTATACAGAGTGAAGACATTCCATAATAGAGAAATGATATGTTTGTTGGAGGAAACTTACCCTTTGTGAGAGATTGCCTCTAATGGTAGTTGACATGGTCTGGTAGGGGCTTGAGTCCCTGGAGGTCTTCCTCTTCTTCCCTAGTTTCATTATGTACATGTTTGAGACTCAGGTCTCTCTCATCTGAAGCTGGATAGTATCTTTTTTTCACACTGAAGACTCAAGTGCAAACCCAAGGAAGAAACACCAGTCCAGCTGTGGAGTAGAAGGAGAGAGAGAGACAGAGAGAGAAAAGGAGAGAGAGAGCACAAGAGAGAAAGAGCAAGCGAGAGAGAGAGGAGAGAGAGGAGATAGAGAGATGGAGACAGAGAGATGGAGAAACACCAGGGAAAAACTGAGATACACACACACACACACACAGACACACACACAGAGATGCAGACGGAGAGATAGAGACAGACAGGGACACATAAGAAACAGTAACAGAGTCAGAGACTGAGAATCTTGAAGAACTTGCAAATGATAGGTCGGTCCTGTCATTTATCATCCCAACCTCACCTGAAACTACCCCCTTTTCTCCTTTCCCTTATTTTCCTCTCTTCTCTCCCTTTCTTTCTTTCATGACTCATCTGTAAGGTTCTAGACTCTAAATCTCTTTAAGAGTTCACCAGATTTTGACTGATGCCCTCTCCTTTTCTAATCTCTGTCCTCTCATCCTCCCACTGTCTGTTCTCTACTTTGTTCTTTCCATTTGTTCTGTTTCCTAACTGCCTATCAGACATCTTTAACCGAACATGTCCGAAGTTAAACTTTTGTTATCTTTCCTCCAAACCTTCCCCCAACCCAAACTTCCTTATTACTGTTCACACCATCTTCCAAGAGTCTCAGGCTCCCAACCTGAGATGTTTCTTGACCCCTCATTATCTCTCACCCTCTAATCTGTTGCTAAGGCCTGTCGATTTTACCTTTAAAACATCTCACCGATACCGTTAAAACATCTCACCAACACTGTCTCCGCTCTGGCGCAAGCTCCCATCCCCTCATGCCTGGGTGCAGGATACAGTGGGTCTGCCTGCCTTACCTCTCCCCACTCCAATCCACCCTCCAGCCAGTCACCAAAGCGCAGGTCTATATACATTATATTATATTATATTATATTATATTATATTATATTATATTATATTATATTATATTATATTATATTATCATTATATTATATTATATTATATTATCATTATATATATATATATATAATCTAGCTCCCTCCTACTGTTTTAGTCTTTTTACACATTCCACTGATGCCAGCCTTGTTGTTTTTCTTCCAATACTATGCTCCATCTCAGCTCTGGACATTTTCTCCTCATCTCTGCCTCTTGGTTTTCCTGGCTTCCTTGAAGTCCTAGCCAAAATCCTACCATCTATAAGGAAGTCTTTCTCAATCCCTCCTAATTCTAGTGCTTTTGCTCTATTGTCTATTTATCGTATGCATATATATGTGTATATGTATACATACATATATGTATATGTATATATGTGTGTATATATCGATATCTGTCTATCTTGTTTTTGTACATATCTGTTTGCTTGTTGTCTGCCTCTTATATTGTAAGCTCTCTGGAGGCAGGGAGTATCTTTTGCCTTTTATTGAATCCTCAGAGTTTAGCACCATGCCTGGTACTTGACCAGAGTTGACACTTAATAAATGTTTATTGACTGTTTTCCTTCACTCTTTCCTCTCTTCTTTTTATCTCTTATGCTTATTTTCTCCTCTCTGTTCTCTCATCCCTCTTCTCTACAGTTTTCTTCTCCCTGATGTATGTTCTTGTCTCTCCTCTTTGTACTATTTTCCTCTCTCCTCCTGTTTATCCTTATTTGCCCCTCTCCTCTCTTTTCTGATTTCTCCTTTCTGTTCTACTGTGTTTCCTGTTCTCTCTCATTCCCTTCACTTTCTTCTTTCCTCTCTATTCTGTTTTTTCCTCTTCCTCTGTTTTCTTCCTTTTTTCTTTTTCTCCCTTATTTTTCTTCCTCTGTTACCGCAGCAGCACATCACCAATGTCTGTGCCAATTAATGTTGGTAAGCTGTAGAGGTTAGGCCAAAGTGGGTTGGGCCTAATGAAGAGCCCGGGCTCTTCTGCTAACCAACACTGATCCAGAAACTGGAGACTGCGCTGAGAACAGGAACTTGTCTCCCCTCCCCTCTGCTTTTCCAGAAAAAGCAACAGGACAAACTGACCTTCGACTACAGCGAGTTCTTCTTTGAGCAGGTATGGATGGATGGCACTGGCCTCTCACAGCTAGAAAACAATGTCTTATCCTCATGGTGGGCTACTAGGTAGAATCCTGAAATGTAAGTTAGAAGCTCTCTGGATTCCAGTTCTAGCTCTGCCACTGACTTGTTGTGAAAACCCTTCCTCTCCCTGGGCCTCAGTTTCCTCATCTGTGTGATGGGCCCTTTCACCTCTGATGTTCTCTAATTCTAGGTTTCACCTTATCTTCATGACCTAGCTTCTACTGTCACCTAACTGAGGTTGGAGAGGGGGAAAGGAGCTCTTTAATTTGGCTATATCAGTTCTCTTTCCCGTTTTTCTTCTCCTTATCTTCCCAAAACATTAAGTCTTGAGCTGTTCTCAGAGGGAAAGAATAGGAAAATCACTTCTGTTCTTTCTCCCCACCTCCCACAACCCTGAAGGGTCGTTGGTTATTAACCTTGTGCTGGGGGAGGGGTGGGGAAGGCTGTGCATGATGACAATAAAGTCTCTTCCCCCTCACAAGCCCCTATACCAGAGGTGGGGAACCTGTGGCCTCAAGGCCACATGTGACTGTCTAGGTCCTCAAGTGCAGTCTTTGACTGAATCCAAGCTTCATAGAACAAATCCTTTTATTAAGGTGAAACACCCTGTGGTTGAAGTCTAATAGGAAGCTAAGACTCACGTACACTGTGAGACAGTGAATGAGTGTCCATACAGTATAAATGCCATAGAAGAACCAAAAGGAGAGAGCTCAAAGTGGACTGGAGTGCTCAAGATAGACCTAGAATAAAATATGTCAGAATTGGGAAGCACCCTAGAACAGAGAACATAGACTGCTGCACTGAAGTGGACTCTAGAACTCAGAACACATAATGTAAGAATCAGACAGAACTTTAGAGTCAATAGGTCTCATTGAATTAAGGAGGTAACTGAGATCCCATGAGGGGGAAGGGTCTTCAAGTCATGAATTATTAGAAATTATCTATGAAGATGATGGATACACAGTCTCAGATAGGAGAAGAGACTTGGTCAAGTTCACAAAGGAAGTTAGTGGGAGATGACATGAGTGATATGGGTCCTGACGGGGTGGATAGAATTTAATTAGGGGCAGGCAGAGGGGAGGTGGTGTAGGCATTAACAGAGAGTGGTGTAAGCAAAAGCACAGCATTAGGAATATGTACGGGAAGATGGTGGAAGATTACCTGTTGGAAGATTATCTGTCAGGCAGGATATAGGAAGTAGGCAGTACAAAGGGATGGGAAGAGAAATCAGGTCAGGAAAGAGAAGGTGCTCTCTCAGGCCTGGCTTTGGGTCATGACACCTCTTGGGTCTTTTCTTTCCAGGGACACTTCCCTCAAAGAGCTATTCAAATTACTCAGAAGAAGCCAGAGTGGAGAGACGAAGAGGAGGTCCACAACCTCTGCAATTTTTTGCAGGTGTTGGAAAGCTTCTGGAATTACAGCCAGCGGCAACAACTGCTGCTGGCCAAAGTCATCCGTTATGAACGGTCAGTGCCAGCTTCTAGGGAGGGAAGGGACACAGAGATATTATTATGAATATTTACACTTGGGGCAAAACCATTTGGGAGCAGGGAGAATAGTAGGCAATGGCCACAATGGCATTCAGAGGACAATTCAGCTGCAGGGAAAATGGTCGAACCATTGCTTCCTTCCTCAAAGGAGTTGAGGGAATGGCATGTACTCTAACGGTGGGATGGACCCCATGTGTGTGGTCCAGGGACTGTAATGATGTATGACAGTCTGGGTCAGCAGAGAACTAAAAGGCATGGTGATCCAGGCTCTGTGGAGGAAGGGTGCCCTTCTCCCCTATGTCAGGGCCCTGGGACAAAGTCCTATTTGCTTAGGTTTTTCATGACTCTGAAAGGAAAAGCTTCCTTAAAATCAGAGCAGCAAATGCCAAGGACTCCTTCAGAAAGGACAATATTCACAAAAAAGGACTAAATTATTTCATC
Source organism: Bettongia penicillata ogilbyi (assembly GCA_023548195.1). Classification (NCBI taxonomy): domain Eukaryota; kingdom Metazoa; phylum Chordata; class Mammalia; order Diprotodontia; family Potoroidae; genus Bettongia; species Bettongia penicillata. Next base: position 4,476,644 of record JAJHZJ010000444.1, read on the forward strand.
TTTGGTTCATAGATCTAGGAGGAACTGAAGTCATCCATGAATTCCAACTCCCTCACTTCACAGATGAGAAAACTGAGACCCAAGGAGATTAAGTGTCTCACTCCAGGTTATACAGGTAGAAAAGATCAGAGGCTGAATTTGAACCCAGGTTCAAATGTGTTGCCAAAATCAGGTTTCTTTCCCCTGTTTCTCAGCATAGTAGATCACTGGTGTCAAACTCAAATAGAAATAGATTCCACTGGGCTGCAGAATGACTTAGAAAATCACAAAGGAACATTATGTTATACTGTATTTTTATTTTGTTAACACTGGATCTAGATGGCTCAGGAGGAGAAACGGAGGCTGGTGACCTCGCACAGCCCTCCCTCACTCAAAACAAAGGCATGTCATCATTTCTCTGATGTCATGGTCTTCTTCTAAAATGAAGGATGAACACAACCACAACAACCCATTAACATTTTGGTCTGGTTCAGGTGGCCCTTGAGAGTTTTGCAGTAGCTGTATTGGGAATTCATCAGGCAGGGATTTGGACTAGGGGATCCAGAAAATGGTTTTACTCTGAGGTCCCTGGGACCATTTATTTCATGAGATTAAGAGAATGAGATGCCAGACTTCATTGATGATTTGTTCCAGGTCCCACAGATTGGAACTTTTTAGTCAGATGGCCTCACCTCCCTAAATCATAATTTTCTGACCTATAAATGGGTGTAATATTTGTGCTATTTCTAAAGGTTGTTCTGAAGAAAATGCTTTTCAAACTCTAAAATATTACTATTGTTCAGTCATTTTAGTCATATCCAACTCTTCATGACCCCATTTGGGGTTTTCTTGGTAAAGATACTGGAGTGGTTTGCCATTTCCTTCTCCAGCTCATTTTAGATGAGGAGCTCAGGCAAATGGGGTTAAGTGACTTGCCCAGGGTCACACAGCTGCTAAGTGTCTGAAGTCATATTTAAACTCGAGTCTTCCTGACCCCAGACTTGGTGCCCTATCCATTGTGTAATGTAGCTACCCTAAAGTGTTATGAAAATGTGTTATTGTTAATATTATTATTATTAATAGCACTAACCCTAATCCCTTAAATTCACCCACTTTATTTCATGTCTGCTATGTGCAAGGCCATGTACAGAACACATTTGGGGAGGCAGACATAAATAGAGTCAGAGGACCCAGTTTCTGATCCTGGCTCTGTCTATATGACCTTAGGTCCTCCTCTGCGTCTCTGTTTCCTCATCTGCAAAACAAGGGCATTCAACTGATGGCCTCTGATAGGGTTTCCAGCTATAAAGCTTTGGCCATATGTTCATGAGATATTTTTTTTTACCTTGCAAGAATTCACAGTCAGGTAAGGGGGAAGAGACATCTATTAATCACTATATTGCAAGGTTGACTGTGAACAAGCTTGTTGAGTGGTAGAGGCAGTCAGTGTGCTTGAGTAATACAAAGGCTCATTTCCAGCCTAGAGAAGATGATGGAGAGGAGATAACATTTGAATTAGGGCTCTGAATCATGGAAAATTTTGTTCGATTCATTTAAAAAGACATTAAATGCCAACTATGTTAAGCAGACCTCTGAGAGGAATGGTGGCCAAGTGGCTTAGAGAGCTGGTGTCAGAGCCAAAAAGATCCAGACTTAAACAGTCCTGTCTCTGACACATCCTGGCTGTGTGACCTTGAGCAAAGTCACTTGACTTCTCCATGCTCTGGAAATGTCAAACTTCTGGCCAGAGTACCCAAGTGTAACCCAAGTCAGATTAAAACATAGTTGGGAAACATTTAACAAAAATACTATAGGACATAGATAATGTTAATATCTGGTTTTCTAAGTCAAAATGTGCTTATATATGGTGTAGTGGCCTCATTTGTTTTTGAGTTTAATACAGCTAATTTAGACAACTCTCTAAGACTGTAAACTGCAGAGAAGATGCTAATTTGTATTGGGAGAGGTATTTTCCTCTGCTGGGAGTTCTCTATGCCAGTGAAATCACAGGTCTTGTTTCTATTTCTATGTTAAGGACATGGATTAAGAACTGGAAAGAACCTTAAATGTCATTTAGTCAGACTGCCTCATTTTGCAGGTAAAGAAACTGAGGCCCAGTTAAATGACTTGTTCAAGGTAATACACATTAGTAGCAGAGGCAAGACTTGAAACCCAAGTCTTTAGTCTCTAAATCCAACTTTCTTTTCATAGTGTCACAGAGCCCCTTATTGTTCAAGGTATTGTACTGAGAAGCAAACACTCACCTTGCACTGAGCCTCATGAACCAACTTAGAAGAGGCAGCTTTAAACCTAGTCTAAAAATCCACTAAACAGCAAGCTCACTAGGGCCTACCAGACCAAGCAGAAGTAGCACCGGGAGCTGTCCAGAGCTGCAGTGTACCCTCTTCAGATTAGGAGTAGGATGATGCCAGAGAGAGGGAAGGAGAATGTGAATATTGTACTGGACTCTTTCCAAGAGAAGATCTTCTGAGTTCAAGTCTCCTTATCAGGTTCTGTTCTCCATTGCTCTCCAGATGATCGTCTGTATGCTTCTTCTTAGGTTTGGCCGCAGGCGTGTGATCATTAAGAAAGGGCATAAGGGCAACAGTTTCTACTTCATCTACTTGGGGACAGTTGCTGTGACTGCAGATGAAGATGGAAGCAGTGCCTTCCTAGACACACACCCAGACTTACTCTGCAAGGGCGCCTCTTTTGGAGTGAGTTGGTGTCCTTCAGTCTCTCCCCTTAAACTGGGTAGTTTGTTTGGGTTTGCGAGAATGGCATTCCCAGTTCCCTGAAAGGGTGATATTCTCAGGGAATAGGCCCAGCTGGAGGGAAGTAAAGCAGGGCTATGGAAAAGAAAGTTCTAGGGCGGGAGTCTTGGGCCAGGACATAAAGGTTGTGGTCCAGATTTGGCTGCTGGATGTCCACAGGAATTCGGGCTTTTAGAATCTCAGTTTCTCTTCACAATGGAGGCTAGATTAGAGCCACTTTTTGGGTGATTCGAATTACTAAAATCCATAGAAGGGAATTTGGGCATTATCTATTCCAAACACTTCATCCTGTCAGTATTTATCTGTTTTACGTATAGGAGTCTGAGTGCTATGGTAGAAAATGGACCTAGATCCAAATAACCTGAATTTGAATCCTGCCATTGACTTGTTCTGTGACCCCAGATAAGTCACTTCATTTCTCTGAGCAATAGTTTTCACATCTGTGGAAAAAGGATCTTAATTGTCATACTCCCTTTCCTACAGGGTAGGAAGGGAGTCCATTCCACTTAAGGTCCTAGAGAAATGTGAGCCATCATAGACCTAACCATGTCCCTTCCCTGCTCAAATTTTTTCTTTTACTCACAGTATAAAGTTAATAATCTCTCACCTCATATTCAAGGACCTTTATAGCCTGGTGTGACTCTGATTTTTCAGTCTTATATTACTTCCTACACTTCCAGGAGTTTGCTCAACCACTCAAATTGAACTACTCTTTGTATTCCACACCTCATGTCTCTCTCCCTTTTTCCTTTTCTGTCTCTTTCAGTCTTTCTCTATCACCTCCTTCCCCACTCTACTCCTCTGGAACATCTCTTGGAAACACTGGGTTCTCTACTCCACCCTAGTCCAGACCCTCATCATTTCTTGCCTGGACCATTAAAATAGCCTCTTAAGTGTCCTCCTGACCTCAAGCCATCCTCCATCCACTACCAAAGTGACTTTCCTACAGGGTAAGCAGTCACCATTACTCTCTTGCTCTGGGTTTTATCTCCAGGGTCAAATGTAAATTCCTTTTTTTAAAAAAAATTTATAGCACTTCACAATCTGCTCTTTTCCTCCTCTTCCAGACATTTTACATTTCACTGTCATGTACAACACTACGATCTGCCTGTGGGGCCTCCCTCGCTCTTGCTCTTATATGACATGACATCTCCTGCTCCGTGTCTCCACACCGGCTGTGTTCCACGCCTGGAGTGCTCTTCTTCCTGACCTTTGCCTTTTAGAACCCATGGTTTCCTCAAATTCAGTTCAAGTACCCCATCTTCCAGGAGATGTTTGGTGGTTCCTCCCTCCCCCCCCATCAGCTTCTAGTGCCATAGTGTCTGAGGCTATCTTCCATCTGCTCTGTATTCATCTTATTTATAGATGCTCTATATTTATCTGATTTAGCTCGGTCATTTCACTCATTAGAGCAGAAGCTTCTTAAGGGTAAGAACTATTTTCATTTTTGTTTTTGCTTGTTCGTATCTCCAGTGCTTAGTTAGCACAGTGCCTGGCACATAAAACGTGCTAAATAAATACCTGTTGATTGGCTGGTTGTTGATTCTGGTGCAAAGAATGGATTGGAGTTTGGAGAGGTGGGAGGCAGGAAAAGAGATCTTCTTTTATTCCCCCACAGGAGATGTCTTTGTTGACTGGAGCTGAGAGGATCGCCACTGTGGTCTGTATGGAGGACACCGAGTTACTAGTTGTGGACAAGGAGGATTTTTTTGGTAATAAGATGGATGAAGAAGTAAAGAAGGAATTTCAAGTTCGGTTTAACTTCTTCAGGTAAATCAAGCATGGGCTCATTAAGTAGTGATGGAATACCGGCTGTGTGGAAGCCCATGGATTCCTCTGGGAGGAAGAAAGGGGAGCAGGGAGGGAAATGCTGTGTGACTTGGGCAGTCACCTTCAGTTTCCTCATCTGAAGGAAGAAGGGTAGTGCTGAGTTTGCAACTGGGAAGGGGAACAGCTAAGGGGCTGGAGGAATCACATCTTGGGATTCCAGAAAACAATTACATTTCAATATAGCTATTAAAAGATTTTTTGAAACACACAGATTCATCAAATCTAGAGTGTAAACTCATAGGTTCTCAAGAAATTCCTTCTAGATCTAAATTTCTGATACTGTTACAACATGGATCCTGCCCTCCAGGCAGGGTTGGTAAGCAGCAAGGCAGTCAAATAGACAGCACAGGTTCAAGCATGACCACAATGTTGCAAAGAAGAAATACTCTATGATATAGGGACTTGGAGAGGCCAAGGAAGCCTCTATGGAAGAAAGGGATCATCTAGGTAAGAAAAATGGAGGTGCAATCATGCCACCTGCGTTTTGAGGGATAGTAAGGAGATCATGCTGATTGGAGCAATGAGTTTCAGGGAAGAAGGTGAAATGACCTAGAACATTACTGAGGGTGATTAAATACTAGATCAGAGCAAGGGACAGAAGGATGACTAGGATTTTTTTTCACTTGGGAGAAATGAGGAGTGGGGTACAAATAGGTCTGCAGATGGTATGGGGAATTTAGCAGGAGGAAGCACATTTGAGATGACAGAAAGTTTTTATGTTGCAGAATGACCAGCAAAAGTGGGCAAGGATTGGGGGGTGGGGTGGGATGGTGGTGCATGGTTGGGAGCAAGGCCATGGGAAGAACAATCCTGCTGTTTAGATATTGATACCCTGGGGAAAACCCTTATTGCTCTGCCTTAGTTGTGTGTGTCTCTGGCAAAGAAGTGGGTGGAAGAGACAGGATGTCCCCCAAATCCTTGGCTCGGAAAAGGAAATGACCTTTAATATCCATTCTCCTCAGGGAGCATGATCTCTTTAAGACATGGTCTGATAAGACCCTCATGAAAGTGGCAAGTCATTGCAAGGTGGAGAAGTTCTCTTTTGGGCAGCTGATAACTCGGAATGTGACAGAGTCTGGATTTATCTTGTTTGTCACAGAGGTGAGAGATAGATATAGAAAGGTCAAAGGGCTGGGGGAGGAAGAGTGTGGAGGGTGATGGGCCACTTTGAAAGAGGGTGTATGCTTTAGCACAAACGGAATCTACATATGAAGGACATTTTTCACATGTATATATATATATATATATATATATATATATACATACTTGCATAGTTGTATGTGTGTGTGTGTGTGTCTGTGTGTGTGTGTGTGTGTGTAGTCTGCCAGCTATGTACTAAGGATGTAAAGAAAACTGAGAAACACAGTTCTTTCCATAATCAATTCTCTAACCCGCTCACCACAATACCTTTTTCGGAATCTCCTCAGCTCTCCTCAAGTCTATTCATGCTACCTCTACTCCCTATAGTCTCTGCTGGGAACCTTAACTCATGCTTTTCAACCCCCACCCCCCAAATGAGGCCAATAGATGAGAACTCTTTTTTTCTTCTCTTTTCCTAATTAACATCTCTCTGAGTCGCCCCCAACCCCTAATCTTCTCCACTCCAGGTTTCCTGGCCAAGGTCAACATCTCTACATGTGTGCTTTTGGTCCCATACCCCAAGTCTTCTCCAGTTGCTTGTCCCACTATCATCCCCACTGTCTAATCTTTCATCTTTCCCTATATTCTGTCTCCTTTCCTGCTGCCTACAAACATCCTCATATCTCCTCCCCCTGTAACACCAACGTAACCCAAAGCAGCCGCTATAAATATGCATGTGTACTTCCAGGGTAAATTTTTAAAATAATAGTAAACTCTCTTCCTCAAAGGCAAACCTAAATATTTATTTGGGACATCATTAGAATGACAGGAGGTAAGATTTAACAGGGTACTTATCACTAATCCAGGGAACACTGGCATCTGAAACCTTCTTTCTGTCAGGTCTCTCCACAAAAACAAGTTCCCCTAGATAAATTCCTCCCTCTGCCCACTCACAGCTTGCTTCTCTCTCTCTGCTGTGCCTGGTCTCCCTCTCTGCTCGTTCTCTCACTCTGTCTATCTGTCTCTCTCTCTCTCTCCCCGTCTTGGGCAAACTCCTCCCAGTCTGAGCTCCATGTGACCCAGGCTCCATGTGTTAGGCCTATTATCGGGTGGGGAAGATCTTCTTATTCGATTAACATTACACACCTTTAAAAAGATCTCACTTGACCTAACCATCCCTGCTAGGTATCATTCTATATTTCTTTTCCCAGATAAACTCCCTGAAAAATCTGTACTCAATGCCTTTATTTTCATTCGCCTCACTCTGTCTGGATTTCAACCTCATCATTCAACTGAATGATGTTAACAAGTTAACAATGCCTTATCTAATGACTGTGTTTCAGTTTTCATCCTTCTTGATCTTTCTGTAGCATTTGACACTATAGGTTTCTACCACCAGATACTCTTTATTCTCTGGTTTTCTCTTCTGCTTGTCTGACCACTCCTAGTCAGTCTCCTTGGCTGGTTCTCTATTGTATTCGGTGCCATCCTTTCAGTCACCTACCTTAATGTCATCTTTAACTCTTCACTGTCACTAACCCTACATATCCAGTCAGTTGCCACATTTCAATCATTCGTTTCTCTACAGCATGTCCCAAATATATCTTCTCTCTTTTCACATAGCTACCACCCTCCTTCAGTCTCTCATCACCTTTTTCCTGGCCTACTGCAAAGGTTTTCTAATTGGCCTCTGTGATAATTGTGTTTTTATACCATTTAATGTCATAGTTATACTGATAGGATTCCAATATGGAGTTTCTTAGGTGAAGTCATCCTATGTCCATAAAGGATGTAGGCAAAGATGCACAAGGTTGTTCTTTTCTACTGTTCTGACCTGTTAACCTGGGGCATCAAGCAGTTAATGCTCACAACTTCTGATCAGATAAAATTACTGACCTACTGTAGCAATCTGCATACAAATGGATTGTGAATTCCTGGAGGGTAAGGATTGCTTGGAAAATCTTAAAGCAGGGGCAGCTAAGTGGCACAGGATGGAACATGGCCCCTGGAATCAGTTCATATTCATATCCAGCCTCACACACTTACTAGCTGTGTGACCTTTGGCAAGTTACTTAACCCTGATTGCCTCAAAAAAATCTTAAAGCATTATGCAAGTGTCAGTTATTAACACCTCATTTCTCACAAAGACAGTAAGTTGCACACAGCAAGAGTTTAATAAATGCCTTATGAAGGGATAAATGAACGTTAAACAGGAAAAAATTGAAACTGTGGTTTATTGTTGCAGCATTAAATATTCAATGCCTATTGGTACTATTTGCCTTTACATTCACAACTTAATATTCATAAATCCATTCATTTTCCAAGACTTCGTCTATATCGTCATGTAATTTCACCATTTACCACTAGGTGGTAGTCTTGTTCACATTAGACACACCTGATTCAATCCTGAGGACTTCTCAAAATCACCCTTTTGAGTCAGTCCTAATTTACCCCGAGGGCACCAGAATTTGGCTTGTGGCCACGTCTCTACAACCGAAGGAAAAAATGCTCTGCTCCTATCCAAGCACTTAGTCTAAAAAGAGAAAAGAGATAGGACAGGCTTTATTTCACTCAATAGAAAATACAGAAAGCCAAGTACTTGGATTGGTAAATAGTTAAGGAAACTCTCCTTTTCTAGTGAGACCTATCTCTCTAGGAATCTGGGCAGCCTGTTCAAGACCTGGGGCCACACTGGACATAATCAGTAGATGGAAATATTAAGCATTGTTAGAGAATCAAGCAACTCTTTTATCTGATGATTCCCACCTTTCCAGTTCTCTAGGTTTTAGTAACTTTCCTCTAAAAGAAAACACCTTTCCCCAGACCTGCAAATTCTACATAATTCACAGTCACACTAAAGGGTGAGATGGGAGTATTCCCTCCGCACCATTGCTCTGTTCTCTAATGATAATAATAACTAAAATTTATATAGCTTTTACTATGTTCCAGGCACTGTGGTAAGCATGATAATATACAGTTACTATTTCATTCCATCCTCACAAAAACCCTGCCAGATAGGTGCTGTTATTATCCCCATTTGATAGATGAGGAAACAGAGAAAAACAGAAGTGAAATGATTTGGCCAGGGTCACACAGCAAGTAAGTAGGAAAAGAACACAGGTTTTCCTGACTCCACGCCAAGAGCTCTATCCACTGTGGCCACTTAGCTGCCCATGTTTCTTGGCATCTGCTTTTACTTAATCTTGGAAGCTGGGGTGGTCTAGGAACTCTATATGGCACAGACACTCCTCCACTGCCATTTCTGGGGCTGAGAGGTTCTCTGAAGGCGCTGTGTTCCTATTCTTTCATGTTTTTTTCTTTCTTCTCTGTGTCTTCCAGTCCTATTTTTAAGGGTTAGATTTTAGATTTTAGATTTTAATTTCATCAGCAATGGGAGTGAAGGGGTGTTTCAGTTTGGAGATAGTACCAAGGTGAGTTTAATTTGGAAATATTCAGTATAAAATTAATTCACAAAGAGTTGTCAAGAGAATTTCACACCTTTTTCAACACATCTTCAGTTTCAGAAAAGGTTCTCATTAATTGGCAAAAGGACTTTAGATTTCAAAATAATGTCAGGGAAACCTGAGTTCAAATCCAACCTCAGACACCTTACTAGCTGGGTGAACCTGGGAAGGTCACTTAATCTGTCTGCCTCATTTTCCTCATCTGTAAAAATGGGGATAATACCTGGTAGGGTGACTGTGAGGGTCAAATGAGATAATTATGAAGCACTTAGTATAGTGCCTACACACAGTAAGTGATATATAAATGTAAGCTATTATTATTATACATGACATTTCATAATTAATTTCCTGGGTACATCTACTAAACTTCCTTCTTTTTTTAAGGTAAAACTTTTCATTCTTTAAACATTATATCAATCAACCAACCAAAAATATATCCATTTAATCTAAATAAATACTGATTTAATCCACAACCAATTTGTTAATTACCTATTATATGAAAAGTTAGGCCCTGAGATGACAGTTGCAATGAATGAAACAAGCCCTACTCCAAGAAGCTACATCTGGAGACAACTGCAACACATATAAATATATACTGAGGAATAAATATAAAGAAAATAAATACAAATAAATGTAAAGTAGTTAAATATAGGGTAACTTGAGAGAAGAGAGAGGGCGCTGGTATTTGAGGGGTTCAGAAAAGACTTCATGTGGAGGTAAGCCTTAAACTGCATCTTGAAGAAAGAGAGGCTCCATGAGGTGGAGGTGAGGAGATATGAGGAAGAGAGAGTACAAAGATGTGGAGATGGGAGATGAACTAGATTGAAAAGTAGGGGAGAGGACATAATGTCCAAAAAGGCTGGAAAGAGAGGTTGGACAAGGCTGTGAAAGGCTATGAACTCTTATATTGTCTCTCCACGATCTGTTCTCCAGATCAGTTGCTTTTCTAAAGAGATATTTCACATTCTCTTCTATTTTTTTTCTCGTTTTATTATTTCTTGGTATCTTATAATGTCATTCGATTCTTCTTGTTCAATTATAGTTTTCAAGGAGTTCTTTTCTTCCTTAAGATTTTGTATCTCTTTTTTTAATTGGTTAACTTTCTTTTCATAATTTTCTTTGATTGCTTTTTTCCTCTAATTTTTCCTCAGTTTCTCTTATTTGATTTTTTAATTCCTTTTTAAGTCTTTCCAGGAGTTATTTTGGGGCTTGTGACCATTTGACATTAGTGTTTGGAGTAGGAGTGACTTTTTTTTACCATTATCTTCCTCTGAATATGAACTCAGATCTTCATAGCTCTTTATGGTCGGTTATTATACCTTTGCTTACTTGTCTTTATTTTTAATTTGTTTATTTTATGTCTCTCAGCTTATTATTATTATCAAGTTTTAATCCTGAGTTGTGGGTAATGTTGCTGTAGGCCTCAGGTCTTCCTTCCTGTTGTTTTCTGAATTCTGCCTGGGGGGCTCAACCTCAGGGGATACCTCTCCTCTCCTAAGACACAGTTAGATTCCCCAGTTACACTGTTTCAAAAATGTTCTTGCTTCCAGTGGTACCAAACTCATCGGATGTGTGTATGTTCCTCCTCACCCACAGCCACATCCAGGGATTATCTCTGGTCAGCACCACTAGGTCTGACCTCAAAATACACTGGGGATGTAGAGGGGAGAGGGATGTCCTTCAGTCTTCTCCCATTAAGCCTGTCATTGTTCCTTAGATAAAAGTTTGTGAGGTGAAAGTTCCTGAGGTGAAATTTCTTGTGAGTGAGGTGAAAGTTAAGGCAAAGATTCCCCAAGGCCTACTCAGAGTCCTGACAGAGTTGCTCCAGGGCCTGTTGCTTGTTGACCTAGCTGAGTAGGCCTGGAGTTGTCTATATTTCACCTAGGCCAAACCTCAGCCCTTGGAGAGGAGGTCCTATCTTTACCAAAGTCCTCTCAAGAGGACTTTGCCCCTTTATTTTTGCTGCTCTATATTCATTTCTTGGTAATTTTCTGTGTGCTTGTAGAGGAAATCTGGAAAGCTTGGAAATTACTGACCTACTCTGCCATCTTCCCAGAATGCCCCTACTTCAAGAGTATATGTTAAATTGTAGAAGCAATAGGGATGTCACTGAATTCACTAGGACTTACTGAGTAGGGAAGTGACGTGATCAGATTTGAGATGAAGAAAAATGACTTTGGTGGGATGGATTAAAGTGAGGAGAGACTTGAGGCAGGTGTACCAGTTAGGAGGCTGTTGCCTAAATCAGGAGGAAGTGATAAGAACCTGAGCTAAGTAAGGTTGGTGATTGTGTCAGTAGAGAGAGGAGAGCAAGTATGCAGGAGATATAGAGATAGAAATGCCTGAGATATGGCAACTGATTGGATATTTGGAGTGAAAGAGATTGATGAGAGGGAATGGGATAAGCATTTATTAAACACCTACTATGTGTCAGGCTCTCTGTTCAATGCTTTACAAACATGATCTCATTTGAAAGTGAATAGTCAAGGTCAAAACTAAAGGAACAAACCTGGGGAGACCAAGAGGAAGTTTAGAAGAGAGGAGGATTTGAGGAAAAAGATAATTTGGATATGTTGAGTTGGAAATCTCCCTGGGACATCCAGTTTGAAATGTCCATTAGGGAGCTGGTGATACTGGACTGAACCTCAGGGGAGAGATTGTTGTTGGAGGTAGGAGATCTGGGAGGTATTTTCATAGAGATGACAGTTATATCCATGGGAACTAATGAAGTCAGAAAGAAAAGAAGCCTAGGACAGAACCTTGAGGGACATCATGGTTAGGGGGCATGATCTGCATGATGAACCAACAAAGAAGTTGGAGAAGTTGTCATCAGACAGGTAGTATGAGAACCAGGAGAGAGCTATATCATGAAAACTCAGAGGAGAGTACCCAGGAAGAAAGGGTGGTTGAGAAGGTCAAATACTGCAGAGAGGTCAAGAAGAATGGGAACTTTGGGCACACCGGTCAGCATTCAGGTTCTGCCCATTCCTGGAGAAGATTCCACAGTTCTAGAGAGCTCTTAGAGGTCAACAATGACATTGGATTTTCTCCCAAATACTTTCCTTACTAACTGGAACCTCTTCAAATATAATATCCTTTTAATGATATCCTCATGGTCCATATGCTCCCCCCAAATCAATGATCCTTTATGACGATCCAGTTAGGCCTCCAATAATTGGGCAACCTTTGTGCTTAAACTCATGCCTAAAATATAATTGCCTTGGCTCAAATTTGCCTTAATGAGAACTTATGAGAACATTGTCTATGTTCAGTCAACACTAATGCTTAAAACATAGATCCTAAGCAGCAATAACACAAAACATACTATAATAACATATAGAACAAAAAATAACTAGTGAAAATAAAGTAAAAAATAAAATCACAGAAATAACAAAACTAAAAAAAAAAAGATTTAAAAATTCTCTGCTATTGAAAGTTGCTTGGATATGCTAGAGAGCATAGAGGCTTCTTCATTTAGAACTGTAATTATGTTGTTCCCAGCATCCATAGGGAAACCCCAAATAGTGACCTGTGACCCAGAGCTGCAGTTCCAGGTTCACAAAAATTAGGTTTAATCCAGATCCTTCTTACAAATCACTCTCTGTTCTTCTCTGGCTCTGAGTACCTCTAGGTTAAGGATTCTTATCTTAACCTGGGAGCGATGAACTTGTTTTTGAAGTATTTTGATGACTATATTTCAATATAATTGGTTTTCTTTGCAATCCTAAAATACTAAATAGCAAAACAATGCTAAAATGAAATAAATTTTGTTATACAATTAAAAACATTAGAAACAGAGATTTTACCAGGCTGCCAAAAGGGTCTAGGACACACAAAAAGATAAGAACCCTGACTTAATGCTAAAATATGAAATACTTAATACGAAACATCAAATAATAAAATAAAATACTTTATTTTATGCATTTAAAAACATTACCCTAAGAAGGTGTCCATAGACTTCACCAGACTGCCAAAGGACAGGACTGTCCAGGACACAGAAAAGTTAGGACCCCCTTCTTTAAGATAAAATACAAATGCCTCAGTATGGAATTTAAAACTATCTGCAGTATGGCTCCTATTTTCCTCTTTAGACTAATTGCATTATACTCCCCTTCTGTCTGTCTCCATTTTAGCCAGACTGCCCCGTACATGGCATTCCTTTGTCTAGGAAGGTCTGGGAGGCGCTCCCTCCTAATTTCTTTGTCTCCCAGGTTCCTTGTCTTCCCTCAGAGTGCAGTTCATTTGCTACCTTTCATAACAAGGCTCTCCTGCTTCTGGTTGAATGAAAAGGCTCAAATTAGTGCATGTCAGCTTGGCAGGAGATCTGCGTCAGAGAGCTGCAGGGATCTGCTTGGCCCTGTTAGCACTTGGAGATTTTTAACGTTTTTATTAATGACTTGCATAAAGACACGAGTGGCATGCTCATCAAATCCTCAGATGCCATAAAGCTGGAAGGATAGCTGGCCCACTGGTTGGCTTTGTCAGAATCCATAAAGATCTTGACAGCCTAGAACTATGGGCTTGAGTCTAATAAGACGTAATTTAACAAGGACAGATGTAAAGTTTTCCACTTGAGGGTCAAGTTGACGGATCCTACTGTTGACATGCAACACCTCTGTGCCCTCTTCACCACTCACGCAGCAGTCAGCCCAGTTTTGTCTGTGTGATTGCAGTAACCTCTTATTTTGGCTCCTGTCTTGAGCATCATCCCCCATCCTCCAAGCCATCCTCTGCACAGCTGACGAAATGATTTTGCGAAAGCTCACATCTGATCTCGTCAACTCCCTATCCAGTAAAATTCATCTACTTATTTCCCCCAGGAACAAATATAAACAATATTGGCATTTAAATCTCTTCCCAAGCTGGGTCCTTTCTACCATTTTCAGTTTTCTCATAATTGCTCCCTCCATGTACTCTGTTCCTCAAAAACAACCCGCATCGCCATGCTTTTGCACTGGCTGTGCCTCATGCCTGTAATGCACTCCCTCCTCCCTGTTTTCTCTCAAAATGGATGATTTCCTTCAAAACTCATCTCAAGTACAGCCTTCTACATGAAGGAAACCTTTCCTGATTCCTCTAGCTGCTAGCGTCTTTCCTTTCCTAGCTTCCTGGTATTTATATACCTAGAAATAAATGTGCATGGGGGTCTCCCTCTCCCCGCTTTAGAGAGCAGGCTCTTGAGGGGAGGGGCTGCTTTATCTCCTTTCCTCTGCCTGGCACATAGTAGGCACCTACACAGTTGTTAATTGGTTGGCTATCACTTTAGTCACATCACCTGGCTTTGCACATAGTAGGGGCTTATTACATATTTGTTATTCAACAAACTTTTGCCCTCGTTTTTGGAACATCAGAATTGGCACGTGTCTAGTCTCTCTCTAAAAGGAAGAGGACCCCCAACTTCCACAGAGCACAGACACAGACATGGACACACACATAACACATACAGAGTCATAAAGTGTAAAATAGACTTTTATTTAATCTGATAGAAAATGCATAACACTAAGGACTTGCATCAGAGCCCATTAGTTGGGTAAAATACATTTTCCGTACCAGTGCAGGGACATCATCATCATCGTCATAGCTAGCATTTATATAGCACCTTACGGCTTACAAAGCAATTTACAAGTATTATCTTACCCAAAACCCTGGGAGGTAGGTGCTGTTATTATCCCCATTTTACAGAAGAAAACTCAGAATGGGTTTCTAAATCAACCTGGATGATGACATCCTGAAAAGAAAACATATCAATAACTCCAACACTGTCTAAGTGCACGCCTGCTTTATAAACCTTAAAGCATCTGAGGAACTGCTGACACTTTTGCATCTTCCCCAGCTCAGAGCACAGTGAATTGCAAACAGTAAGTTTTAAAAGTTTTTTGCAGAAGTTTTTTTTTATGCCTTCTGTTTTTAAACCAGTCATTTTGTTAAACCACTGAACCCTTCCATACACAAAGGAAAACATTTAAATAAAACCAACAGCTATCCACCTCCAGATAGAGAAATGATAGTCTCCGAGTGCAGAATGAAGCATATTTTTCCCCTTTATTTATTTTTCTTGCCTACTCCCCCAATCTTGAACACGGCCAATTCCAAAATATGGTTTGCATGACTGTGTATGTATAATGGGCAACATATTTCTTGCCTTCTCAATGGGAGGGGAAGGGTTGGAGGGAGGAAGAACATTTGGAACTGAAAATAAAAATTAAATTAAAAAAATCTCAACAGACCTAGCAACCATGTCTGACAGAATTTACCAGAGTGGGCATCCCCCTGCCTCTGCACAAGAACAGCAGGGAAATTAGTCATGATAATGAGTCAGCGTTTATCACATTGGCCACTGTATGTATAACTGTCCTGATTCTTCTTGCTTCAACTTCCATCAGTTCATATTAGTCTCCCTTTCATTCTCTGAATTCTTTATATTTGGGTTTTTTAAAAAGATATAACATTGAATTACTTTCATAGACCATAGTTTATTCTATCATTTCCCAATGGACAGGCAAGTATTTTGATTTCTGTTTTTTCACTACCACAGAAGGGCTGCTATGGAGATTTTGATACACCTGGGACCTTCTTTTCAGCCTTGTCAGTCATTTATTAAGCACTTGTTATGTTCTAGCCACTCTGTCTAAGCAATGGGGATACAGAATCCCAGTTCTCAAGGAGATGACAGTTTAATGGGGAAGACAACATGCAAACAATTATGTATAAACAAGCTATATATAGGATAAATAGGGAATAATCAACAGGGGAAAGGCATAGAATTAAGGGGGATCTGGAAAATCTTCCTACAGAAAATGGGATTTTAGTTGGACTTAAAGGAAGCCAGGGAAGGCAGGAGACAGAGATGAGGATGGGGAGGGAGAGATTCCAAGCATGGAGGACAACCAGGGAAAATATCCGAAGTGGAGAGAATATTTTGTTTGAGGAACAGCTGAAAGGCCAGAATACCTGGGGGAGGGGAGGAGGTATAACAAAATTGGAGAAGTAGGGGAGAGCCAGGTTATGAAGGGCTTTGAATGCCAAACAGAACATTTTGTATTTGAATCCTGGAGGGAGGCAGGGGTGACACGGTGAGACTTGAACCAGAGGAAGATTTGTTTGCTTGCTGAGTACAGGATAGCCTGGAGTAGGGCGAGATTTGAGGCAGGCTGACCCAGGGCAGGCTATTATTTCAATAGTCCAGGAATGAGGTGCTGAGGGCCTGCACCAGAGTGGTGGCAATGTGAAAGGGTGGCATATATTCGAGAGATGTGATGAAGGTGAAATCGATAGGTGTTGGTGACATATGGAGAGAGGAACGGAGGATGACACTAGTATGTAACCTTGGGAGACTGGAGGATAGTAGCGCCCTCAACAGTAATAGGAAAGTTAGGAGGACAGGAGTGTTTGGGTGGGAGAGGATGAAATTAGTTCAGTTTGGGATATGTTGAGTTTAAGATGATTTTGGACCACCTAGTTTGTGATATCCAGTATGTACCTGAAAATTGGAGGTCAGCACAAAGATCAGAGCTGGATAAGTAGATCTGTGAATCATTAGCATAGAGATGATAATTTCATCCATGGGAACTGATAGGATTACCAAGTAAAATAATAGTATAGAGGAAGAGAAGAGAATCCAGGACAGAGCTCTTTGGGACATTCATAGTTAGGGGGCATGACTTGGATGGAGATCCAGCAAAAGTGTCTAAGAAAGAGCAGTCAGATAGAGAAGAGCCAGGAGAGGAATAATGTCCTGAAAACATAGACAGAAGAAAGCTCCAAGGAGAAGAGGAATTGGCAGTCAAAGGCTGTAGAGAGGTCGAGAAGGCTGAGGACTGAGGAAAAGCCATTAGCGATCACTGGCAATTAAGACATCACTGGCACCTTTGGAGAGAACAGTTCTAGTTAAATGGCAAGGTCTGAAGTCAGATTGCAGAGACATAAGAAGAAAAGGAGAGGAAAAGAAATAGAGACATCTGTTCCAGGAGGTCTTCTCAAAGAGTTCAACCATAAAAGGCAGGAGAGATATGGGACAACAGACAGCAGAGATGGATGCATCCATCAACTTAAGAATTTTTGAGAATGCGGGAGAAAAGGGTATGTCTCTAAGGCAGTAGGAAAGCAGCAGGTAGACAGAGATTGAAGATGGGCAAAAAAGTGGGGGTGACAGAGAGGACAATCTGCTGTAGAAGAGGGGGCAGAATGGGTTCACCTGTGCATGTAAAGAAATTTGCCTTGGCAAAGAGAAGGGGCTACATCAATATGTGAGATGGGGAAGAGATTGTAGCAGAAGGCATCTGAGTGATGTGGGATGGGGGAAAGAAGAGGGAGCTCTAGGAGCACTTGATTTTTGCCTCAACTATTTTTCAGTGAAATACTAGATAAGATTCTCAGCTGAGTGGGTGGGGTAAGGGGGAACCATGAGAGGTTTGAGGAGGGATGAAATGATCTGGAAGAAGAACTGCTAGGGTGAGTGAGGTGGTGAATTACTTAGACATGTGTAAAAGGGTTGTCTCTGTTGAATGATTGAACTTTTACCCTCATTCTTGGAACATAAGAATCTGGCTAATGTCTAGTCTCCTCCTAAAAGGAAGAGGGTCCCTAATGCCCATACAAGCACACATGCATGCAAATTGTAAAATGTAGAGTAGACTTTATTTAATCTGATGGAAAATGCAAAACACAAAGGATTTGCGTCAGTTGAGGTTATGAAACATAAATTTGTAAAGGATCCAGTCATTATGGTTTCATGATTTTCTCCAGCTTTATTCATCAGCACATGTGTAGGAAAAAAGGCATGAGAGAGTGGGATTCATCCCAGACTGAGGCTTGGCAGGCATGATCACTGATAGGATAAGGGTCAAGGAACTTGAGAGATGAAAACAGTGTAGAATTGAACTTGTTTACCAAGGAGTCAAGATGTGGAAGAGAGGAGACTGTGACTAGTACAGATGATGACCTGGAAAAAGAAAGGAGTTGAAAGATTGGAGACCATAATGTGGATCAAAAACAGAGTTTGGGGTTACAAGGCAAAAGTGGAATGAACACAGATTTTGAGCAAATGAGGGGATTTCAGAATTCATGAACATGGCAAGTGGGACAGTTGTAGGTGACGGCAAGATCAAGAATGTGACTGTATTTGGGTGTGTCTAAGGTAGGATGGAGGAATAGATCAAGAGAAATGAGTAAGCTGAGGAACTGGGAAGTAAAGGTGTTCAATGGGATGTTGGCTGTATGTTGAAGTCCCCTAATATTAGGGTAGGAGTTGAGGAGAGAAAGATAGGGTTCATTGAAGAAAGAAAAAGGAGTATTGTGGAAGGTGGTAGACAATAGCTCCCAGAATTTTTATTGGGGGTTGATATGGATTGAATGGACCTCGAGGAGAGAATGAGGGTCAAAGTGGGAGAAACTGGAAGTGGCAATCAGGAGTAGAGTATCCCAACTACCCCCATTTCCACCAGGGAGTGGGGTGTCAAAAATGAGTGAGAGCTCTGCCGGTGCTAGAAAGGGAAGCCCCCTTTTTGGAGTATATACTCAGTTAATGGGTCAAAAATTTAGCAATAATTTAGTGATTTGGGGGGGGGGGGTTAATTCTATTATTTTTCAGAATAATTGGACCACATTACGGTTCCATCAACTGTGTATCAGTGTGCCTGAATTCCTACAGTTCCTCCAAATTTCAATCTTTACAATTTTGAAAAATATGAGGTAAAAACCTTGGAGTTTTTAAATGTACATTTATTATATTATTTGTGACTTGAAGCAATATTTTATACTGTGGTTGTTAGTTTGTAATTCTTCTTTTGAAAACTGCTCATTTCCTTAGATAATTTATCTCTTGGGGTAGGGCTCTTGATAGTGTGTGTGTGAGACAGGCAGACAGACAGACAGAGAAGAGAGAGTTCCTTATTCACACCCTCATCTCTCAGATGATCTATTACAATTAACCTCCCTATAGTTTCTCCAATCTCCAAACCATCTTCCATACAATTCCCAAATTAATATGCCTAAAGCATATCCGATCATGTCACTGCCCTGCTCATGAAGCCCTCAGTTGCCGCAGGGACAAAATACTGACTCCTCCGTCTGGTGTTTGAAGCCCTTTACAATCTGTCTCCAGCTATCTTCCTAGACAAATTTCATATTACTCCCTCTTGGACACTGCATATTCCAGTCTGACCTCTTTGCTGCTCTCTATACCTGCCTTTCCATCTCCTACCTTCAGGGCTTTGCACAGGGTGTGCCCCCTCCCTGGAATGCTCTCCCTCCTCACCTGTGCCTCCCCAGCTCCTTCCAGGGATCTAAGGGTCATAGTCTACACAAGGCCTTTCCTGATCCTTTTTTCTCCTCCACCCTCAGATTACTTTGTCTTTGCTAGTATTTATTTCATTTGTGAACATGCTGTTTTCCCACTAGTGGAATATAAACTCCTTTAGGGCAGAAATTGTTTTGTTTTTGTCTATATATAGCACCCAGCTCAGCGTCTGACATATCATTAATCAATATTTATTGAATTGTAATTTAAGTTACCTGTTCACATTCACAGCTTCATATTAATAACAACTTCTCATTCATCCCAGAAAATGTAAACTCCTTGAGGGTAGGTATCTTCAGTATCTACTGCAGTACTGCCTCACTCATAACAGGCATTTAACAAATACTCCACGAACTAGTGGTCTCAATTTTTTTTAATCACTCACACCTACAAATTAAAAGATTTTAAGCTTGTACTCCCAATATATATTTATTAACATATTTATATATTATAGGCAGGTACCATTATTTTAATGATATATATTATTAAACACACAAAAGCAGAAACTGAAAAAGAATGAGATAGAGAATAATACTTGACTCTCGAATCTATAGGGAGAAAAGCAGTAACAGGTCAGACCTAGACTTTAGGAAAATTACTTTGTTAGCCATGCATGGAAGATGAATCTGAGTGGAGAGGCAATTGAAGCAGACAGGCCAATTAAGGAAGCTATTGCAAAAGGCCAGGCAAGGGATGATGATGTCCAACCGTGTGGATATGGGGAGACAGAAGCAAGAAGATCTGGCAGCTAATTGACTATGGGGGTTGCGGAAGGATGACTCATCAAAAATGTCACCAGGTTATGAGCCTGGGTGACCGGAAGGATGGTAGCGTTTGACAACAACAGGAATTTTCTCCTGAGGGCTAGGTTTGAGGATAATGATAATATTATGAGATCCTTAATGGATGATAGCCCATCCATGCCAATGCCTCTCACTCTGTCCCATCTAAGACAAAAAGGGGGAAGAGAAGGGCTCTTATTCATAGATCACTACCCTGGAAGGGTGTGGAGAGGGAGCAAGAGCTAGAGTGAGGCATTTTCCCCATGGCACCAGCTGCAGTAAGTGGGTACTCAGAGCAGTAATGGCTCAGGTTGTAAATGCCTTCGGAGGCGGTTCAGAAGGGACGTTGGGAGCTTGGATTGCGGACGGAGTGGAACAGTGATCTGGTCTTGGTGTCAGTTGTTTGCCAGACAAATCCCAGGATTGCCTATTGTGGGTTCCACTCTCAGGTGACTGTCACCCTGGAGACCCCAGACCCCCACTTTGGAGACTGCCATAAGCCTTCCAGATAGTTCCCTCCTGGTTCTAAGCCTTGTAGATTTCACTGGGCAGAACAGTGATGATTTCTTTTGAGTCCCATAAAGAAATGACAAAACAAAGCACTTCCTATGTAACAACTCAGTAAGGGAGACAACTGCTATCTCCACTTTACAGAAGAGGAAACTGCAGCTCAAAAAAATGAAGAGATGTCCCTGTGGATACACAGTTGCTTGTCCTTCATTCTTAGTCAGTACTGGAACCCAAGTCTTCTGACTTTAGGCTTAGTCTCCTTTTCCCTCATGCTGTGCCACAACTCCAGTGATATAAAAATGTTTCATATTTTGAATCTTTTTAAAAATAATATTTTATGATTTAGCTATTCTCAGCAATACAACAATCCATGACAGCTCTGAAGGACTTAGGATGAAAGAAAAATGTTATCCATCCCCAGAGAAAGAACTGATGGTGTCTGAATACAGATTAAAGTGACTTTTGTGACTTTTTTCCCACTTTATTTTTCTTGAGTTTTTTGGTCTGTTTTCTTTCACAACATGACTATTTTTATGTTAAAAAAATAACAAGACATCAATGGTTTTGAATCTGGTACTGTCTCTGGAACATGTGTTCCCTCCAAGTTGAAGGTAGAAGTTGTCTGAGAGCAGGAATTTTGCTGGGTTTTTGTCTTTTTTTTGTCCCTATTGCTTAGCATGGTGTATGGAACATAGTAAGCATTAACAAATGCTTGTTCAGTGACAAAAAATGCCATTTTATTTTCTCCCCAACTACATGGAAGAAGAAATTTAACATTCATTTTTTAAAAACTGAGTTCCAAATTCCATTCCTTCTTTCCTTCCCTGCTCTGCCTTTGAGAAGATAGTAAGCAATTTGATACATCTTGTAAAACCTATTTCCATGTGAGTCATTTTATGGAAAAAAACTCAAACAAAAAAAAGAAGGAAAGAGAATAATAGTATTCTGTGATCTGTATTCAGATGTCATGAGTTCTTCCTCTAAAGGTGGATAGCATTTTTCATCATGAGTTCTTTGCAATTGTCTTGGATCACTCTATTGCTGAGGAGAGTTAAATCGTTCACAGTTGTTCATCGAACAATATTGCTATCACTGTGTACAATGTTCTCCTAGTTCTACTCACTTCACTCTGCATCAGTTCATGTAAGTCCAGGTTTTTCTGTTTGTCATATCTTATAGCAATTTTTTATAATATTCCATTACAATCATGTATCTCCTATTTTAAATCTTGAAATTTGCCCTCTGCAAGCTCAGTTCCTGGATCCCTTCTACAGTAGCCTAGTATTAAGTTCATCCCCAGAACTAGATTGGCCTAGGTCCCTGGGATTCACTCTACCATTTTCCTTGACACATCTAGGGCGTATGTGACGTCATCCGGCTGTTGGATCTTTCGAATTGTTTCTCCTACTACAAGTGGATATGGCAGCTGCTGACACCGTTGGATCACAGTCTTCTGGACACTCAGAAGCTTGGTAGAGTCATAGAATTGCTAGCTGTGGTTAGGGTGCCCCTGGGCTTCCAAAATCTGACAATGAATAGGCTTAGAAGAAATAAACTCCAGTCTCTTGCCTCGGGCATAGCAGAGCTAGAGAATATTAATAATGAAAGGGCCCTTGGAGACCATCACAACCAGACCCCTCATAGAACCAGAGCTGTCGAATCTGAGCTGGCAGGGACTTCAAATACCATCTAATCCAATCTGTCCTTGACTAAGAACACAACTTCACAACATTCCCAGTCTAGTGATCATTCAGCCTTTCCTTGAAGGCTTTCAAGGAGAGGGGAATACCAGTGCCTCTTTGAGTCAGCCCTTTTTACATTATAGAATTCTCTCTTTTACAGATGGGGAAGCTGAGGCCCAGAGATAGGTTGAGACTTCCCCCAAGGTCACACAGTGAATTAAGGCAAAATCAGAACTAGAACCCAAGTCACTCTACTCCTATTTAACAATCTCTTCCCAACTGTTGTTCTTTTAAAAGGGGCACATGGGGGTATGATCAGTTATATCCATGTTTTTCATTTAAAGCCCTTTACAATTCTCTTTCTTGCCTTACATGTCTAGGCTTCTTTCACATTACTCTCTTTCATGTATTTGATATTCCAGCCAAACTGCCTACTTTACTGTTCCTTGGACTTTGTATTACAAGGAGTGCTATCTCCATGCTTTTGAACAAACTCTCCCTCATGCCTGGAATGTACTCCCTTCTCCCCTCCATTTCTTAAAGGCTTCTTCAAGACAAGTGGTATCCCCCCTGAAGGAAGCCTTTTCTAACTACTCCTCTCCTCAGTTGCTAGTGCCCTCCTCCCCAAATTACTTAGTATATGTTTTGCATTTATTTGTGTAAATGCAATTTTCTTCCAGTAGAATATCTCACACAGTTCTTGACCCATAATAAATTTTCCCTCAATTGAGTTTCATTCACCAAGTCTGGTTCTCATTCCCTGATTAATGTTTCTGATCTTTTCACGGCCTCTTGCTTCGCTCTCTGGTGACTGAGAGGTAAGGTTGTAAGGCAAGAACATCTGGGCCTCTGTTTCCTAAATGGCAAAATGAGGGGATTGTGCTACCCACTCTCTATCTTGTCTTGACCCAGCTGTACCCTTGTCTTATTCCTGAGCCTGTAATATATTTATGAGGGCACTGCATTTTCTCTTGCTGTGTTTTCTCCCTTTTAGAGATAGGTAGGACCTCAGAGTCACATTCTCAGAAGGACTCCAGATTAGTCTGGGGTCAACATTCATTAGCAGTTTCTCCTAGAAATCTGTCCAGCTTAGACCATCCTCTCTCCCTTGTAGCTTCCACCTTGACACATAGATACTCATGGACAAACGGAGCTTCTAGCTAGAAATGAAAGAAATGACAGATGCCAGAGGCCCTGACTCAAAGGGAGATGCACACACTCAGACATAAGAGCAGGGCAGAGGGAGTTCTTTAGGATACCAGGACTTGCACAATCCCCCTTGCCATATGTACGAAGAATCAGTAATCAACAATAACTCCAGAGTAGGGCTGTGGAGGGGCCCGTTAGGAAAACTCTGGAGCTGATTTTTATCAGCCTCATTGCTCCTGGGTAGGGGCAAGGAATGCTCTACCATCTCTCTCCTGCTATATGCACAGGTAGCTGTTTACAGCTTGTCACATCTGTGACTGAACTCCCTGAGGTTTCTATGCTGAGCTCTACTCATCTTCAACTTTAAAGGCCTCCCCAGTCTATGGGTGAAGGGGGCTGAAACCCAGAATCCCTGATGATCCTTGATATGGAGGAAGAACTGAGCTGTATCCTCCTCCCACAGACTTTCTTCAAGTCAATAGGGCCAAGCTTTAGGGGAGGGAGATGGGAGGAAGTCATTAAGTGTTTCTCATGATTTCAACACTCAGGGATCCTTTTCCTTTGTCTTTTCCTTAAAATGGTATTTCCAAATTATAAACTAAATGCCAACAAAAATCAAATAACCCAAATACCCCCTACTCTAACCCTATAGCCATATTTATAACAAGAAATTAATAACAGTAATAGTGTCATTAGAGAGATGTATGACTTGAAAGGGTTACTGAAGCATTTTTTTAAAAAAGCATAGAAAAGAACAGAAAGAAAATCAAAGGAGACACAGATAAGCAGGTCAGCTTTGAAATTAACATCATCATCATAGCTGATATTTATATAGCACTTCATCTGTGCCAGGCACTGTGTTTACAACTCTTATCTCATTTGATCCTCACAATAACTTTGGGAGGTGAGTCCTATTATTATCCCCATTTTACAGATGAAGAAATTGAGGCAAACAAAGGTTAAGTTACTTGCCCAGAGGTCACAAGCTAATAAATGTTTCAGGCCAGATTTGAATTCAGGTCTTCCTTACTCCAGACCTAGTGTGCTCTCCATCATGCCACCTAGTTGCATGCCCCCACATTCACATGTTAAATTTATTATATAGTAAAAGCAAAAGCAAACTATATATAATGGAGATTCAGGGTTTCCTATACAATTGTCTTTTTCTGCCTTACTTTGCATATGGAAATTTTGGTTCTGTTTAGTGTTAAGATTATAATAAAAAAATTTAAAGAACAAAAATAAAAAGAGAGAAGATCAAGGAATAACAAAAAGATGGACTCTACTGCTGTCTCCCAGTGAGAGAGAGAGAGAGACAGAGAGAGAGAGAGAGAGAGAGGAGAGAGAGAGAGAGAGAGAGAGAGGAAAGGGAGAAAAGCCTGTAGCAGGTTGGGTGAACAAACCATGTGGAGGATGCCCAGGAGAACACTGACAAGAGTTGAACAGAGTTAATATGATTGATGGGTTGCAACCAGGGCAGGGACTATGCCTTTTGATGAAAATGCCAATCTGTCAAAGCATCAAAGTATTTATAATAGCTTATTTTCTTCATGTCTCCCCATTTCTGTGCTTGTCTTTTTACACAGAAAAGTTTTTTTAAATACTTAAAAATTTTCAATTTAACAATCTTAATGGAAACCTACTCATGCTTTACTTGGAGAAATCTCATTTTTCTCTAACAGAAAGTTCTCCCCGGAAAAGGTTTAAAGATTTTCAGCTCAAATCTTATCCAGTACTAGACTTCAGTAATCTGAAAATGGCACATCTGGAGAAGATGAAGCAGGAAGGAAAATCTGACAGACCCAAAGATGATCAAGACAATACAACTGACTTCAAATTCTTGAACTCACAGAACCAGTGAGTAGGGTTTGGGGAACAGGGAAGCTCTAGGCTTAGAGTCGGGGAGGACATGAGGTTGTTGGGTCTTTTGTGGGGGAGACAGTTATTAGTTAGGAAAAGATGGGAAGCTCTACCTCACAAAAAGACATCTAGTACTACCCTGTCAGAGCTAGAATCCAATTGCCCAACTGCCCACTGGTGCCCTCACTACAACAGTTTCTCTGTCCTTGGATTTAGCATGTAATGTATTGGATACTGAGGAAATATAATTCAATTAAACAAACATTTGTTAAATGTCTTCTATATACAAAGCACTATGTTAGGGGCTAGGAATACAAAACCAAATGAAAACGGTCCAGTTCTCAAGGAGGACCCATTCTATTGGCAGGGTTGGAGTAGGGGATACAATATTTACACAGATAAGTAAATGCAATACAGTTCAAGGAGAGAGAACTGACATTGAGGATAATCAGGAAAGACTTCTCATGAAGGATGACACCTCACCTGAGCCTTGAAGGAGATCAAGAATTAAAAGTGATGGAAGGGTGGAGCAGGTGCATTCCAAGTACAGGGACAGCCCTTTAAAAGATGTGGAGGGGTGAGCTGAACACCAAGTTCAGGGTCAGATGACCATTTTGACTGAAACATGGAGTATGTGAAGGAAAAGGATTCCTTCCCCCATTTAATTGACTTTTCTTGTTATTCTAGCTACACTGATTTTGTTTGTGTAAAAGTCTTTACATTTTATGTATTGGAATCGTCTCTTTTATCTTTTATGATCACCTCTATCCTTTTGCTTATCTGAGAATTCTCTCCATAGTTGTGCAAGTTACTCCCTTAAAATGATGTGACCTTTTATATTTAGACCTCAAATCCATTTAAAGTTTATTATGGTGTATGGTATAAGATGGTAATATAAACTTAATTTCTTTCAAATTGCTTTCCAGTTTTCCAAGCAATTTTTTGTCAGTTTAAGAGTTTTTCCCCCACTAGTTTGTGTACTTGGGTTTGTTGAACACTAGGCGACTATGTTAAATTGTTTCTGGGTCTTGCTTCCCTAGTATGTATTACTGACCAATGTTTCTATTTTTTCAACTGCACCAAATAGTTTTGGTGATTACTTTTTTATAGTATAGTTTGACATCTGATCATACCTGGCCGCTTCTACTTTTTTGCCCCCTTTGAGATGTATAAGCTTTTGTTCCTTCTGATGAATTTTTGTCATTATTTTATCTAGTTCTAAAAAATAAATTTTTGGTAGTTTAATTGATTTGGCACTGTATTTGTAAATCAATTTAGCTAGCACCATCATTTTTCTTATATAGATACAGCTAAACCAAGAAATAGAAAAATCTTTCTGATTATTTGCCTTCCTTTATTTTGATAGAGTATTTTGTCATAGTAGTCACAAAAGTCCCAATTATGTCTTGGTAAGTTAACTTTCAGATACCTATTAGCCATTTTTATTCTGGCATTTCCAATTTAAAGATAATTTTCTTTGGCAAAGAAAACAAGCAAAAAAAAAAAAAATAGAAAAGGATTGAGTAGCCTGGCTTTCTCTCAATCATCTGTTATCAGCGCCTCAGGCAGCAGGATCCTGTCTTTTCTTTGATCCTCCACTTTCCCTCAGGACAGCTGAAAAACTGTCCTTATGGAGAATAGTGATTGCTTATACTGCCAAACAAACATGGTTGATGTGCCAGCTAGTTTTACTGAACTGCATTTTTTATCTTTCTTTTTGATCTTTGTTCCAAGGAAGAGTTTGCTGCATATGAGAGTAGGGAAAGATTATATTTGAAAATTATTGTGATTATTTGAAAACTAATGTGATACGAAAACAAAAGATATCGACAAAAAAAGATGGTTTTTTTGTCCTTTTTATCATTTTTCATAAATCTTAGCTCATTCTCAAAGTCATTAGGATTTCTGAGTCTTGAAGGACTTACCTGACTTTTTATTCATCTTCTATTACCTGCCTTTCCTTCTAGCTTTTAAATTTTTTTATTGATATTTCTTATTTTTACATGTCTTTTTAAAGTATAAGTTGGAGTGAGAGTGTAGATTGATGCATACAGATATGTGTGGATACATATGTCCACATACATACACACATACTATAGATACATATATATGTGTGTGTGGAGAGAGAGAGGGAGAGAAGAGAGAGAGGGAGGGAGGGAGAGAGAGAGAGAGGGGGGGGGGGAGAGAGAGAGAGAGAGAGAGAGAGAGAGAGAGAGAGAGAGAGAGAGAGATGTAGCCAATCCACTTCTCCATTTCTAGACTCTGGGCATTTTCTCTGGCTATTTTCTCATGCCTAGGATGCTCTCCCTCCTCCACTCCAACTTACTGACCTCCCTGGCTTCCTTTAAGTCTCAACTAAAATTTTATCTTCTACAGGAAGCCTTCCCTAACCCTCTTAATTCCATTGCTTCCCCTCTGTTAATTATTTCCTACTTAATCCTGTAGATAACTTACTTTGTATATATTTGCTTGCTTGTTATCTCTTCCATTAGATTATAAGCTCTTTGAGGACAGGAACTGTCTTTTGCCTCTTTTTGTATCCCCAGTACATAGAACAGTATGTGGAACATAGTGTCATGTAATCAGTGTTTATTGAATTGAATTGAAATGTGGGACTTTATTTTGCTTGATTATTTATGTTTATAAAGAAGGGTTTTGTTTTTCTTGCTTTTTCAGAAGGGGGTGAAAGAAAAGGTGGATTTTTGTTAGAAAAAAATTAATACAAATAATAAAGAAATTTTCAAGTTCCCTATGTATCCTTTTTTGTTAACTTGCCCTTTTCCTCCTCATTAAAATCATTTATCTGTATGTCTTTAGAATTTCTTCTTTTATCTGTCTAGGTCTAACACTCTCTGTGGAATTTTAAGACATGCTACCTGACCTATCACTTCTCTGAATCCTTTAATATCTGATCTCCAAAAATCTAAAGTACATTTCAGACTACATCTAGTTTTCCTGGTTTCCATTAGAGATTCTAGAATGGATTGGGTCACTTTCCGTCAAGGTTCCCATCATTTTGCCTTTCATTATCAGTTCTTTGTCAGAATTAGATTTAGACTAATAGCTCCTCTGGTTACTTTCTCTACCTATTTAAGGATGAAATCATCGTCAAGCAAGCTAAGAAATCATTATCTGCACTTCTTTTGGCAAAGACAGAGATCCAATAGATAACCAGAGAGTTTCAGTCTCCTCATCACTACTATATCAACCCTTTGTGACAGGCTTGTGATCTGTTTCCTAAACTCATATCTTTCCTCTTCTCTCAGAATCTGCTAACCATATTCCCATGACAAGATCACGAATCGACAACAATAGCTTCCTCCTTCCATTGATCTGAAATTCTGAAAGACAGTAAACTACATGAGGGCAAGACTGTTTCATTTTTGTTCATTTTTTTTCCAGAAAGATCCCCAGAAGCAGCTAGAAGGTGGCCCAGCTGACAGAGTATTGGTCCTGGAGTCAGGGTGACCTGAATTCAAATCTGACCTCAGACACTTATTAGCTATGTTACCCTGGGCAAGTCACTTAACCCTTGTTTGTCTCAGTTTCCACATCTGTAAAATGGGGAAAATAATTGCATGTATCATTCAGGGTAGTTGTAAGGATCAAATGAAGTCTTATTTGTAAGGTGCTTACTTAACACAGTGCATGGCACATAATAGGTGCTCCATAAAGGCTTGTTTCCTTCCTTTCCTTGTCACTTGTGCATAGCACTTGGCACATAGCTGCCTATTAAATGCTTTTTGATTGTGATGCCTAATGTTCTCCACTATCCTTTCTCTTACTGGTTCCTGAATTCCCTACATGAGTATATTTTCTTAATATAAAATGCTATCCTATCCTCCTCTTTTCTCTATTTTGTTCCTTCTGAATAAGGAAGAGCAAGCTGGGGAACCTTCCTAGAGGCATATTCCAGTTCAGGTTCCCATTTTGCCAGGTATCAAGGATACTCGTGAGGTCAAATTTGCCTCCTCAGGTTCTGAGTTCAAGTTCTCCTTGTTTGTCACTTCTGTTTTGTGCATTTGTGAGCAGGTCTTTGAGGCCATCAGTTTTATTCCTGTCTCCTGTCTTGAATTTTGTCTTCTAGGAATTTCTGGCCATCCCTACTGTTATTCTTCCTACCTTGTAGTTATATTCAATTGTATTTAGTTTACAAGACATATGTAGGCATTTTTCTACCTGTTTTCCTTTTTAGTTTAAAGACCTTTTAATTCAGCTTGCAAAATTCCAGGCAACACACACCACACACACACACACACACACACACACACAGCCCTCATGAGGTGTATTCCATTCCTAGACAACATCTTATCCTTCCTACATTTTAAACTGTCATACAGAAATCCATTCTTTTTAAGAAAATGGAATCTGAGAACAGGTATTGAATTTCTGAAACCAGCATCTGTAGTTGCCTTCTCAAATTCTATCTATCTCATCTTAAGTCCAGGGTCAAAAATACTACCTTGTGCCTGTAAGGCCTTCATCTTCTTGCTCAGAATTGCCCATTCATTAACAAGTCTTCTTGCATTGCTCCTTGTAGTATCAAGTCTACAAATGAATCTCCAGAAGCTGGTAGTGATCTTTGTGTTTGATAAGCCTTGGGAGATTTTCCTTTCAGTTCTGATCCAGGAAAATTTTTTTCCTTTTACATCATGGATGCCTTTTTTTTTTAGCTGAGGAAATTAAGGGAGAAAAGAACAATTTTCTAGTACATGTTTACAAGTATTGTCCTCCCCATTTACAGACTAGCAAAATGAAACACTCAAAGGACAAGTGGCTCCATGACTTTCGATTTTTATTGTTGAGGGACAAACTGGTCGAGTTAAAGGCAGTGAGCTATAGTGGAAAAAAGTGGGTGGACGCGGAGCGAGCAGAGCCTTTGATTTGAATCGTGACTCCCATACTTACTAGCTGTATGACCTTAGGCAAATCACTTCATCTTTTGGAACCTCAGTTTCCTATTCTGCAAAATGGTAATAAAAATAATTATGACAGCCACCACACAGAATGATAGTGAGGAAAGAACTCTGGAAACTTTCAGGCAATTGATTAAACAATCAACAAGCTTTTATTACATGCCAGGCATGGTGCTCAGAGTTAGGAAATGGGAGTTATGATGATTATAGCAATGGCTTCACTCAAGTCTTCTCCTAATGACTCATCATTGTGAATTTGTTACCTTAAGTTCTTGAAAGTTGTAAAAGCTGGCTAGTATTTATGTAGAACTTTAAGAATTGCCAAGCACTGTGCATATGCCATCTCATTTGAATCCAACAACACCATAAGCAGGTCTTATTATTTTCTCCATTTGACAGATGAGGAAAGTGAGCCTGAGTAAGCTGAAGTGACTTGTCCAGAATCATGCAGCTAGTAAATGTCTGAGGCAGGAATTGAACTCGGCTCTTTCTAACTCCAGGGCAGCTAGGTGGCAAATGAGTAGAGCACAAGGCTTGGAATGAGCCTCAGATACCAGCTGTATGACTCTGGAAAAGTCACTTAACCCTGTTTACTTCAGTTTCCTCATCCATAAAATGAGCTGAAGAAGAAAATGGCAAACCACTCCAGTATCTCTGCCAAGAAAACATCAAATGGGGTCACAAAGAGTCGGACATGACTGAACAGCAACTACCTAGCTATGCCAATGGGGCATTGTATTGAATATAAGCTGTACGAACTTAGCTTTTGTTCTTCTCCGTTGACAGAAAGGACTGGCAGAGCCTACGTCACTTTTGTCTGTAATCCTAGCTCCTGAATAAATGAGTATTGATCTTTTGGTGATTAATAATTTTTTGCTGTTGTTAGTTCTTTCAGTTGTGTCTGACTCTTTGTGACCCCATGTGGGTTTTCTTGGCAGAGATATTGGAGTGGTTTGCCATTTTCTTTGTCAGCTCATTTTACAGATGAGGAAACTGAGGCAGAGTTAAATCACTTGCCCAGGTTCTCACAGCTAGTGTCTGAGGCCAGATTTGAATCCAGGAAGGTGAGTCTTCCTGACTCTAGGCCTAGTATGCTATCCATTTGCTACCTAGATGCCCTGATAATTAATAATGATTAATTACTTCCTTGGTTAAATTTTAAAAAATTGACCTCAAGGAAATTATATTCTGCAACAGAATACAAAATTTGCATAGTGTAATACCAGGTAATTTGAGTTAACACTTCTAACTCTAAATACTATGAAGCAAGAAACACAGGTCTGATCCTAGGGTTATGTATGGAAATAGATTCTTTAGGGTGGACTCAGCCTGCTAACTCTGGGTAAGTGGGAATTCTCCTGGAAGGAGGGAAAGGTGAGTGATCAATAAAGATTGCTTAATAAATACTTGTTGACTGAGTCACCTAATGTCCTCAACTCCTCCTGGGCCATTACAGGTGGACATTCAAGTTTCAGTGATACTGATCTCTCATAAGAGATCCCCCAAATCCTTCTATTTTTAGATACTTCAGGATTGGCACTCACTCCAGTCCCATCTCCTGCCCCATGGTGATGACGCAGTTTGGACCACTCCCAAAGGATGCTGTGGTGGGCGTCTATGTGAAGGTTCACAATCTGGAGCCAGGCAGCATTCTGGTAAAGTATTTACTAAAGTCCCTGGGTCCAGCTACTAGTAACATTGCACTGTTTGTCATTATAAATCATGGAACCCAACAGACAGCAGGGCCCTGGGGTGTGGAAAGAGCACTGGATCTGGTCAGTGGGCTAGCTTTCAAGATACAACTTGCTAAGTAGGTATGTGACCTCAGATGTTACTTTCCCTTTCTGAGTATCAGTTTTTTTCATCTGTAAAATGTTAATAATACTAAAAAACAATAATGAAGATGATGTTCACACTGCCCATTTCACAAGGTTTTTATGAGAAAGGACGCTTTGCAAATTTTATGAAATGTTCTTTAAATGTAAATTACTATTATTACCCATCTGAATGAACTATATCACCTTCAAAGGTTCCTTCTCTGCCTGGTAGAGAGCAACACCCTAATCCTAATCATATATTATTCTCTCTCAGGCACTTTTGGATTCAAGGTAGAGAAATTCTGTTTTACATCTTTAGAGTTAAACTGCATTTGGACTTCAAGCTGGGATTTCCCTTCCCTCCATCTCCCATGATAACATTACCCTTCTTAGTTAAAAGTGCCCACTCCAAGTGACTTTGGGTCACACTCATTCTCAAAAAGGAAAGATTTGCCTCCCTTAAGGAGATAATACTAAATACTCCTCCTCCTGCCACTGCTAGTGTTGCTCTACTACTACAACTAAGGACTGGCATTATATACTGCTTTAAGGTTACATTGACTTGATCCTCACAAAAACCTTGAGGAGTAAGTGCTTACAGGTATTATCACTATTTTACAAATGAGAAAGCTGAGGTAGACAGAGGTTAAGTGATTTGGTCAGGGGAAGTGCCCAATGGAGAATCAGAAGTCAGATCTTCCTTACTCTAAGTCCAGTATCCTTTCTACTGTACCATCTAGCTGTGTCCTATCTATCTCCAAAAACTGCTCCCTAAAGGAGTTTGAAGATGTAGAGCCATGGTAGACCTTCCTAAACTCAAGTATGATCTTCCCAGGGGCTGGCTCTGAAGGGCACCTGATCCCAGAAATATGATACTGAACTGTGTGAGTTACACAGTTAGCTAAGAGTACTCAGGGCTAGTTACTCAGTCAGTTGGTATGGTGGCCTGACTGGCCCTAGTCACCAGACCCTTTGTGGGGAGAGTCTGTCCAGGCTTGGAAGCCACAGAAGAGAGGCTTGAGGTGAAATGACTTAGATACTGAGGAAGAAGGAAGTAGCAGAAATAGCTTGAACCCCATTTCAGTTTGGGCTGGAGCCTCACTGAGACATGGGGGAAAGTTGTATTAATGGATCCAAGAATTACAGAGCTGGAAGGGCCCTCACTGGCCATCCAATGCAGATTTCTCATTTTAAAGATGAGGGCATTGAGGTTCAGAGGGATTGAATAATTTGCTGCCAAGGTCACACAGGCAGTAAGTTTCAGAGGTGGGACTTGAACCCTGGTCTTCCTGACTCCAAGGCCAGCTATTGCTTACCCATACATAGTGCCTTGTTATTGTCCAGTTGTGTCTGATTCTTTGTGACCCCATTTGGGGTTTTCTTGGCAGAGATACTGGAGTAGTTTGCATTTCCTTCTTCAGCTCATTTGACAGATGAGGAAGCTGAGGCAAACAGGGCTAAGTGACTTGCCCAGGGTCACCCAGCCCATACTATCTATAGTGAATACAAAGCAATTGGGGTGATTTGGGGAGTAAGAGCCTTGCCTGGAGGGCTCAGAGAAAAGTTTCTTGGGAAGTGGGAAATGATCAAGGCATTCCGAAAAATAGAAGCAAGATGAAGGAGGTGAAGAAGGAGAGCATTCCAGGTGTAGGGAACATTTTGTAGAAAGGCATGGAGATGAAATACTCATGTACAGGCAACTGTACATACACTACTGTGGCTAGTACACTGGATGTTTCAGGGGGAGTTATGTGAAGTGTCTGGAAAGATAGGCTGGAGTCAGATTTAAAGTAGGCTTTAAATCCACTGGTATTGTATCTTAGAGGTGACAGGGAACCACTGGAACTTCTGATATCCAAGAGTGATATAGTTGGATCCATGCTTGAGAAATATCAAACTATGTGGAGAATGGATTGGGAAGGAGACTAAAAGTAGGGGGACCAATAGGAAGGCTATAGGAAGGAATATAGGCAGAAAGTGACAGAAGCTTGAACTAGTAGCCCTGTGAATGGAAGGAAGTGAATGGACAGATGCCAGAGATGTTCCACAGGTAGAACCGACGTGATTTGGCCACTGTCTGGATACAATGAATGAAGGAGAGGAGAGAAAGATGATAGGCTTTGAAGCTGGGAAACTAAGGGGAGATCTGGTCCAAATAGAAAGAGGGAAATTAGGAGGAATGATGGGTTTAGTGAGAAAGACAATAACCAAATATTTATGTTATTGATGTTCAGTCATTTTCCATTTAGGGTTTTCTTGGCAAAGGCACTGGAGTGGTTTCCTATTTCTTCCTCCAGCTCATTTTATGGATGAGGAAACTGAGGCAAAGAGAGTTAAATGACTTGCCCAGAGTCACACAGCTAGTAAGTGTCTGAGGCTAGATTTGAACTCAGGTCTTCTTGATCACAGACCCAGTGCTCTATCGATGTCATCTAGTGAGCAGTATCATGGAGAGACCAAGAAAAGGAGTGAACAGCAGCATCAAAAGCTATAAAGATGTTGGGTAGTGTAACGATTAAGAGCAGGCCAACAGATTCAGCAGTTATAAGATCATTGGTAATGTGACTTTGGAGAAAACCATTTCAATTGAGTAGCGGGGTCCTGGCAGCAAATCACTGGGGTAGTCCCAGTGAGTAGGAGGTGAGAAAATGCAGTCAAGGAGTGGAGATAACCCTTTCCAGATATCCTTTTCTAGGGAGTGGAGCAAAGTTATAGGACAATTGCTTGAGAAGATGGCAGGATCAACTGACTTATCTTTTAAAGATGGAAGAGGTCTGGCATATTTCTAGGCAACTGGTGAGGCTCTGAATGATAAGAAGAAATTAAAGACAGAGAAAGGAATAACAGAAGTGACAGGCTCCCAAAGAAGCTGAGAAGGGACACGATCAGGGGCACAGCTTTAGTAAGAAGGGTCACTTCTTCAGAGATATCAAAGGAAAAGAGAAAGATGATATGACGCAGAGGTGTCAAACACTCCTAAGTGAAGTCAGAACCAGATTAAAATGTGATCAGAGATATTTAACAAAATAAATAAGAATACAAGAAAACATAGATAACATTAATATGTGGTTTTCTAAGTCAATATGTGACCTACAGGAATCCTTATGTATGGTTTAGTGGCCCCGTTTCTATTGGAATTTGAGACCATTGGGTTAAATGTAAGTTAGATGCAGGGAGAGTGAGTGCAGGAAGTTCATGGTAGCTGAACTTAATTTTCTTAGTAAAGTAGAGAACAATGTCCTCTCTTGAAAAGGAGGGAAGAGGTGGCATATGGGACTTGAGGAGCGGAAAAAAGTTTTGGAAGAGCATGAGCAAAAAGTGTGATAGTCAACCAAAGGAGAATGTAAAATTGCTGTGTCCTGTTGAGGGCCCATGTGAGTATAGCTAACATAGGATGGGAGTGGAAAAGTTGAAAGGTGAGGATAACCAAGGTAGGACTTGGCAAGGGGTATATGGCAAATGAATATGGAGAAAGGCATTCAAGGATAAAGGACCACACTAATTGAAATGGTCAATTATAGTATTAAGGGTGTGAAGAGATATATGAGGTGAGAGCAGAGGTGATGATAGAACAGAGAAGAGTGATAGATACTAGAGTTTATGATTAAAAAAAAAAGAACAGATTTACAAAGATTAAGAATGAGATCAAATTGTACAAGAGGTTATTCAAATAGGGGAATTTCAAAATATAGAATCATGGAGTAATACAACGATGGTGAAATCTAAAGTAGGACCATACCTGCGAGTAGCTAAGCTGGAGCTACGATTTAGATCATAGGAATTGATGAGGTTGATGAACTGAGACCATCAGCGTAATTAAGGGCACATAAACATATGTAATGAAGTCCCCAAGTATGAAAGCAGGTCTTGGAATGTAGAAGACTGTGAGTCAGATACTGAACTTCTAGAGAAAGGAAGTAAGATACCTTGATACATTGTTGGTGGAATTGTGAATTAGTACTGCTGCCCTGGAAAGTAATTTGGAACTGTGCCTCCAAAATGACATAACTGTGCATCCCTTTGAACCATCAACAATACTACCAGGTTTATGCCCCAAAGATAATCAAAGAAAGAAGAAAAGGTTTTATAAGCAAATATATACATATTTGTGTATATTATTTATGGCAGGTCTTTTTGCAGTCACAAAGAATTAGAAATTAAGGAGATGTCCATCAATTGAGGAATGGCTTAACATATTACAGTATATGAAAGTAACAGAATATAATGATGATATAATAAATAATAAAGTACCATTTTACACTCATCAAATTGGCTAAAAT
Organism: Bettongia penicillata ogilbyi; assembly: GCA_023548195.1. Taxonomy (NCBI): domain Eukaryota; kingdom Metazoa; phylum Chordata; class Mammalia; order Diprotodontia; family Potoroidae; genus Bettongia; species Bettongia penicillata. The sequence continues at coordinate 4,513,064 of JAJHZJ010000444.1, forward strand.
TTCAACAAAGGAAGATTACAAATGTTGGAGAGGATGTGAGAAAGTAGGTTTGCTAGTGTACTGCTGGTGGAGCTGTGAACCTGTCCAACCATTCTGGAGAACAGTTTGAAACTATGCCCCCAAAATAGCTATTAGACTATATTTACCTTTTGTTCTAAGTTGATACCTCAAAGAGATCAAAGAAACAAGGAAAAAGACCCCTCTGTACAAAAATATTTATAGCAGCATTTTTTGTGGTGGCAAAGAAATGGAAACTGAGGGGATGCCCATCAACTGGGGAATGGCTGAACAAGTTGTGGTACATAATGTGGTGGAATACTATTGTACAATACAGTGATGAAGGGGAAGTGTTTCAGAAAAATATTAAAAGACTTGTATGAACTGATGCTGAGTGAAGTGAGCAGAACTAGGAGAATCATTTATACAATGACAACAATATAGTAAAAATACTGTGAAAGACTTAGTAACTGATCAACACCATGACCCATCACAAAGGACTCCTGATGAAATACGCTATCCACCTCCAGAAAGAGAACAGATGGACTCAGAGTTTAGACTGAAGCATGTTTTCTTCTCATTCTTTTTCTTTCTTTTTTATTCTTGGAACATGGTTGATGTGGAATGCATGACTATACATATTTGTAATGATTCTGTTTTTTCTTGATTTCTCAATAGGTCAGGGGTGGGGAGAGAATTTTGAAACTGAAAATAAAATAAAATTGAATTAAAGCTTAAATAAATAAATAAATAAGAGGTTTCAGAGAAACCTGGGAGGGGTTGTATGAACTGATATAGAGTGAAATGAGAAAAGCCAGCAGAACAATTTATGCAATAACAACATTGTAAAATCCAGCAATTTTTAAAGACTTAAGAATTCTGATTAATACAATGACTATTACAGATCAATAAGGCAGAATATTATCTACCTCCTGACACAGCCATGATGGGCTAAATAGAGAGAATGGGATATACATTTTTGGATACAGCCCATATGGGGCTTTGTTTTGATTGACTATCCATACTGGTTTTAAGGGTTTTGTTTTTCTTTTTTAATGGGAAGAGGAAATGGGAGGCAGAAACAATAAATGCTTAATAATTTTAAAAATTTTGTTAAGAAAAAAGCAGTAGAATGATTTTTGGGAAGGACTTGAGATAGCTAGGGTTATACATACAAATGCAGTTGACTGAGGGTAATTCTGCATTTTTTGGGTCTCTTGCTTATATTGGGTATTATTTTTGGGTACTTGCTTATATTGGTAATCTGCTTACCCTTTAGTAAATGCCTATTTTGTACATTACACAGTTCTGTGCTCTGGAATGAGATGGGGCCCTAATGTCCAGAGAGAGTGGAAGGGTAAGGTGACCTTGGGAGGGCTCCTGCAGAGAATTCTGTTGTTTGTGATTTGGGGTGACAGTTTTTCTTTCTCTAGGGCCTGCACCAACACCTCATACCTGACAATTTACAGGATAAGCGAAGCTTGATCTTGGTGAGCCGAGGAACCACCATTATGCGCATTAAAAAGGACATATTTGATGAATTCATAGATGCTGAGACCAAAGGAAAAGTGAAAAAACTGCAGATTGCCTACCCCAGGTCAGTGCTGGGAATAGGTTGTGACAACCCAAGAAGTCATCCTAGGGACTAGAAAGACATGGTTTTTTTCAGTCATTTTCAGCTGTGTCCAACTCTTTATGACCTCTTTTGGGGTTTTCTGGTAGAGATACAGGAATGGTTCGTCCTTTCCTTCTCCTGCTATTTAACAGATGAGGAAATTGAGGTAAACAGAATTAAGTGACTTGCCCAGGGTCTCACAGCTAGTAAGTGTCTGAGGTTGGATTTAAATTCAGGTCTTCCTGGCTCTAGGCCTATTACTCCATCCCCTGTGCCATCTAGCTGTCCCAGCAAGCTAGGAAGAAGTCTTATATAAAAATTAAGCCTTCTTCTTTATTAAAGGGGTGGGAGAGACACCTGGCTAGTAATTCAGTCACCAGTTTTCTTTTATTCAAACCATCCCAATTTAACCTTTAACCTTTCATCTCCATCAGTGTGTGTGTGTGTGTGTGTGTGTGTGTGTGTGTGTGTGTGTGTGTGTGCGTGTGTGTGTAAGATTACTATGCTCAGAGAGAAGAAACCCAGGCTTCATACCTTGGTTCTTGGCTTTGTTCTCACTAACTGTGTGGCACTGAGCATCTCTCTTGGTCTCTCCAACCTCTCATCTGTTTCCTTGTTTTGGGAGGGGGGGTGTCATAATACCTATATTTAGCGCCATCTGTCCTAGTGAATTTTCTAGCTACAGAGGCTTTTAAAGACTTTTTACTAAGTCATTAAAGGTTGTTATCTGTGTGGGTAGAGTACCTACACTGAAAAAAATCACATTTTTTTTTTTGAGATTTTAAAGAGATGCTTTGACTACCTACTTCACAGGGTTGTTCTGAGCTCTTTATAAAATGTAAAGTGCTTCTGTTGTTCAGTCATTTTTCAGTCCTGTCTGGTCCTTTTTCTTGGCAAAGATACTAGAATGGTTTGCTATTTCCTTCTATAGCTCATTTTACATATGAGGAAACTGAGGCAAAGAGGATTAAGTGACTTGTCTAGGTCACACAGCTAGTAAGTATCTGAAGTCATATTTGAATTCAGGTCTTCCTAACTCCAGGCCCAGGGCTCTACTGGCTGCACCACCTAGGTGCCACATAAAATGGAATAAGATAATTATGTGAATTATTAACTTCCTGAAAATGTTGTGACCCCGAAAAGGTACAGTATTTTAATAGAGGAGTAACTATCTGACCTTGGGAATCATTTGCTTGCTCTCTCTCCCAGCCTGTTTCTTCATCTGTAAAATGGGGAGTTTGGATAAGATAAATTAATGAATCAAGGGCTTATTAAGGACCCAAGTTGTGCTTAGGTACCGGACATACAAAGAAAAAAATAAACTAGTTCCTACTCTTGAGGAATTTGCAGTCTATTGAGGAAAATATATATTTATTTATATAAGTATTTGCAAAATACATCTGAAATAAATAAATATAAGATAATTTACTGGAGGGAGAAGGAAGGAAACACTTATTAAGTGCCTATTAATATATGACAGGCACTGTGCTTTACAAATATACTTCACTGGATTTTGGATCTACCTTGGAGGTAGATGCTATTATTACCCCCATTTTGCAGTTGTAGAAACTAAGGCAGATAGAAACTAAGTAACTTGTCCAGGGTCACATAGTTATTAAGTGTCTAAGGCTGTATTTGAACTCGGGTCTTCTTGACTCTAAGGGGCAGCTAGGAGGTGAAATGGATAGACTGCTGGACCTAGAATCAAAAAGACTCAATTTCCTGAGTTCAAATCTGGCCTCAGATATTGACCCTGGGCAAGTCACTTCACCCTGTTTGCCTAAGTTTCCTTGTTTGTAAAGTGAACTGGAAAATGAAACTGCACACCACTCCAGTATCTTTGCCAAGAAAACCCCAAATGGGGTCATGAAGAGTCGAACATGACTAAACTCACACACACATACACATTCTAGGCCTCATGGCCTATATACTGCAATAATTAGCTGCATCAGACACAGCTTGGGATAGGGGTGGGGATTGGAAATCAGGAAAGACCTCATGTAGAAGATAGTGTTTGAACTGAGTTTTGAAGGAAATTGAATTGAAGGAATTTGAAGAGGCAGAAATCAAGAGGGAATACATTCCAGCCACAAGGGGCTGCCAGTACAAGAGCACAAAATTGAGAGGAGTGATATGCATGAGAACGAGCAAAATGAGAAGTTTGGTTGGAATTTAGATTGTAATTTATAAGAAAGCTGGAGAGGTCAGTTGGAATCAGGTTGTAAATAACTTTAAAAATAGAACAGTCTGTATTTCATCCTAGAGGTACTAGGGAGCCACAGGAGTTTACTGAGAAGGGGAGTGATCTATTCATATCTCTGCTTTAGAAACCTCACTTGGTTAATTGTGTGGAGGACAGATCAAGGAAAGGAGAGACCTGAAGCAGTTTGGCAGCTATTACTGTCAACCAAGCGAGGGCTGATGTGATGAACTAGGGTAACGGCTGTGTAAGTAGAGAGGAAACAAATACCGTAAATGTTAAGGGTATGAAATCAACAAGCTTGGCAACTGATCTGATATACGAGTGAAAGGACAGTGAGGGATCAGGGATGAAACTGAAGTTGTGACCTGGGTTCTGGAAAGATGCTGCTACTCTAAACAGGAACAGCAAAGTTTGGAAGAAGGTGGGATTTTGAGGGTGAGAAATAATGAGTTCTGTTTTGGTCTTGGGGGAATTTGAGATGTCTATGAGACAACCAGTTCTTGATGTCCAATAGATAGTTGGTCATGCAGGCCTGGAGCTCAGGAGAAAGGCTAGAGCTGGACATATATATATGGGAATCATCTACAAAGAGATGAAAATTAAACCCATAGCAGATGATGAGGTGAGAGAGAGGGGGAGAGAATGAAAGGAGGAGAGAGGGGAGGAAAGAGAGAAGGCAAGAGAGAGGGGAAGGGGAGAGAGAGAAAAGGAGAGGGGGAGGGGAGGGAGAGAGAGGGGGGAAAGAGAGAAGAGAGAGAGAAAGTGGAGGGAAAGGAGGGGGGCTAGAGAGAGAGACAGAGAGAGAGAGAGAAAGAGAGAAAGAGAGAGAGAGAGGAGAAGACAACAGAGGTAGAGCCTTGGGATACAGTTCCATTTAGCGAGTGTGATGTCATTCAGCTAAAGAGACTGAGGAGAGTCAAGTCAGTCAAGTAGGAGAACCAAGAGGGAAAGAAAGAAAGACAAAAAGACAAAAGCAAAAACCAGAACCCAGAGAGAAGAATATCCAGGAGGAGAGGGTGGTCACTGGTGTTGAATGCTGCATTCTGGAGGATGAGGAAGGATAAAAGATCGTTGGGTTTGTTAATGAAGAGATCACTGGTAGCTTTGGAAATAGTATTTTCAATCGAGTTATGAGTTTGGAAGCCAGATTGCAAGAGATAGGGATTTAAGTGAGTAGGTGGAAAGGAAATGGAGGCATTGAGGAGGAAAGAGGCAGCTTTTCCTGATTTGGCTGTGAAAGGAATGAGCTCATGGGAGATGGTGTGTTCAAGTGAGAAGCTGACCCTGTAACTCTAAAATTCCATGATTTGGTGAGAAGAGGACCTAAATGCTCAAGAAATCCAGACCTAGACCCCCTCCTAAGCTCCAGGCCCAATCAATCAATGTATTTATTATGTGCGTAGCACTGTGCTTATTGCTAAGGTTAGAAGACAAACATTAAATGGTCCTTGTCCTCAAGGTGCTTACATCCTAAAGTAGGAGCCCATGTTACTTCCCTCCATGCAGTCTACATTTTGGTCAAAACGTCCTATTTCAGCAATTCTCAAACTTTTTGGTCTTAAGACTTGTGTTGGTCAGTAATTTTTCAGTTGTGTCCAACTCTTCATGATCTCGTTTGGAGTCTCTTGGCAAAGATATTGGAGTAGTTTGCCATTTCCTTCTCCAGTTCATTTTTTTTCCAGATGAGGAAACTGAGGCAAACAAGGTTAAGTAAGTTGCCAAGGGTCAAACGACTAGCTAATAAGTGTCTGAAGCCAATTTTGAACTCAGGGAGTTGAGTCTTCCTGACTTCAGGCCCAGCATACTATTCACTGCATCATCTAGTTGCCCCAAGACTCCTATCCTTTTAAAAGATTCCCAAGAGTTTTTGTTTCTGTGGGTTATATCTATTGACATTTACCCCATTAGAAGTTAAAACTGATAAAAATTTAAAATATTTATTAATTCATTAAAAATAACATTACATGTTAACATTAATAACATTTTATGAAAAATATTTTCCAAAACAATAAAATTTAATGAGAAGAATGGCATTGCACATATTTTTGAAAATCTCTTTAATGTCTGGCTTAATAACAGAGAGTTGGATTATCCTATCTGCTTCTGGATTCAAGCTGTTGCAATATGTTATCTGGAAGTATATAAAGAAACCTAGTCTCACATAGATATGTAATGGAAAAGGGAAAAATATTTTAATACGAAAATAACATCTTAGTATGGCTAAGAAAATAGTTTTGACCTCACAGATCCATTGAAGGATCTGTGAATCCCCAGGAATCCTGGGACCACACTTTGAGAATGCAACCTACCTACTATGTTGCATAACATACACTTGATCATCCAAAAGCTGCCTTTTTTCCTTTGGGTTTACTAGCTAGATTTCTTGCTCAAAAACCAAGCCGTAAACCCAACTCACTCTGGAGCTCTAGATTGGACAACAGGTCCCCGCCCACATAGCACAAAGTGAAGGTAAATACTAAATAGTAGCTGTTTCTCTTTTACCCAGGAACCCTGAGGGTCTTCCCCTCCCAGTCTGATTGTTTTTTTTTTAACGGAGCCATTCCTTGAATAACTACTTAAAGAGGCCTATTCATTGAATGGTTGTATCTCACTCTAGGTAAGAATGTGATAAGACCTTAGCCTAAAATAGTCAGGGTCTCCCATCATATCCTGAGCCCTCTCCAGTCGTCCTGCTGAATATCTGGCCACTGAACCCAGATGGCTCTGAAGGAGAAAGTGAGGCTGGTGACCTGCACAGCCCTCCCTCACTCAAATCAAAGTCAACTGCAAGTGATATCATCATCTTGATGTCATGGTCTTCTTCGAGAATGAAGGACAAACACAGTTAGTCTCTGCTTGAAGATTCCACCACTTCTCAAGGCAGCCCAATTCTCTAATAACTGCTAGTCCAAATTTATAAAATTACAGTATCCAGGTCAAAGAGCAGCTATCCTTTTCATGTTACAGAGGAATCAAACTTACAGGTACCATTTCAAAATCTAAAACACTTCTATATAATATTTTCCCACATTACAACATAAAAAATACCTTAGAAACTTGACATTAATAATACTAAAATATCTCATGAACCTAAAAGATAAGCACAAAACAAAATTTATAACTAGTCCAACAACATTCACCCAATGGAATCATTTTACACAGAAAAACCTTTCTAATAACCTAAGAATATGTTATTATTTCCAATTTACTCTGTATATAGTTAGTTGGAATGGTGTTTTCCTTATCTGATTTTAAGCTCCTTTAGGGCAGGGGCTGTCTTTTGCCTTTTTTGTATCCCCAGGGCTTAGTACAGTGCCTGTCACACAGTAGGCACCTTTAATAAATGTTTAGTGAATTACTGACTGATTAGTTGAATTCAGAATATAGAGCAGTTATTACTTCTGCTCTGTCAGCTACAAAGAATGTTACCTTCGGAGCCCAAGTCAACTCTGCTGTGAATAATAATTGTTCTCAATTAATTTGTCAAACCCGATAAAATCCAAAGTTTAAATTGTTCCATTTTAAATTGTTCCTACATGATTCTAGCTACTTTTCTACAACTACAAGAATACCAGAACTTGTGAAATTAAGCTTGGAAATCATTAGCAAAAACCAACTCCAAGTCCCCAAGGAAGAGATACACATTTCTTCAAGTGGAGTTCACAGTTCTGCAGGCAAGCCATGCCAGACTGACTATTCTCTTCTTATCTCGATAGAATCTTGAAAAACTTCCTAAAACTTGCATTGCCAATTTCTCTAATCCTGAGCTTTTCTTTTTCCTCTGCTGTTTTCCTCACTTAGCCCTTGCTGGAGATTCTGATACTGGAAAAATGAGGACTTTGTCATGGTTCCTGCTGAAGTGAGAACTCCCTAGTTCTATTTCCTACCTGTAGGAAATCAGAAATTGACTTAACTCATCTGACTTCCAGATGAATTAATACTCCTATATGCAGTTGAAATGTCAGATTTTTTTTTTTGCATTTCAGAGCACCTTTATATACTTCTCATTGTCTTTTAATCAAACTTCAAGCCAATACTGTGTCAGTATAAAAACTATCTCTAATTTCTTTTTTATTTTAGTTACTGATCCTGATTAATCTAGACTGATCTTTGCAAATTTTAAAATTGCATTTCTTTACATTCACTCAGTATTTCACTTTCGAATGCTGTTAATTTCTTAACTTCATATTTCTATACTTTCAAATAATTTTTCAAATGGTTTTGAGATTTGAGTTTCCTTTTTTCTCTATTGAGTCTTTTGCAAATTAGCACAATTTTCTCATGGCTCTCAAATTCATGGCAAATTCCTCTTTTTAATGGGAGCTGAAACTTCCAGGTTTACAGACAATTTCTCATTTTGCTCAGTAAAACACTTGCAATTTAGTTTCTTATTTAAGAACTTGCAAATGTCTATCCTAATTTCTTTTAAGTGATTTTGATTCCTGTTTTACCTAGGCAATTATATTTTGACAAATCATTGAGAAGCTCATAGTGGTCAAGCAAACTCCTGAGCAGTTCCTAAAATGAAATGTTACCGTTTTTCTCAAAATTATTTCACTCACCTTTTCTGAGGTAAATTTTCCCTTACTTAAGATGGCTTAAACAAAAGAAAATTTAAGAGAACAATTCCTGAGCCAGATAAGATTTAGTTTCAAAATTGTAAGAAGGCTTTTTTCTTTCTCTGCTTTTGGAATCATGGGAAACAAAACTTTTAAACTGGTTTCAGCTTTTTTTATAGACTGAGCACTTTTTTACAGAATGGATATCAACACACACTCACAGAAAAAAACTAAACATTTCCATTCTTACCAACATTCATTCACACAACCAAAAAATCCATTGACTCAGTTTAAATAAGTACTTTTAAAACTATAGCCAAATCATTTTGATCAATAATTTGCTTACTTTATTTTTCTAATGGGTGAGATAAAAATATCAGGTTTTCTAGGGGCAGAAATATTCTTATATTTTTTGCTTCATTAGCTGAGTTTCTTCCAGCTTTTTCCAAGTTGAGAGTCAAATCAAATCATCAACAAGTATTTACTATGTGCCAGATAACTATGCTAAAGGTTGGGGATTAAAAAAAAAAGGCAAAAGACAGTCCTTGCTCTCCATGAGCTCATATACTAATGGGGAGACAAAATGCAAGAGAACTGTACAAACGAGATACATATAGATCAAATTGGAGATAATCGAGATGGAAGGCATTAGCATTAAAGAGAATTAGGAAAGATTTCTTGTAGCAGATGAGGTTTTAGCAGGGACTTGAAGGAAGCCAGAGAAGCCAGGAGGTACAGATGATCAAGGAGACCATTCCAGGCATGAGGGGCGGTCAGAGAAAATGCCCATAGTCAGGAGATGGATTGTTTTGTGCAGGGACACTTAGTACTGACTTAGAAGACCTCATCCCCAAACTCACTGACCAATAAAAGACCAACCTGGTCTTTATCTTTGGGGCATAGAGGCATCTTTGACCACATTTCCCATGGCAGAGGATTTGATGATCTTGAGGCCAGTTACTTTCAGACAGGAAGATCCACTGACCAGTTGTGGTCAAGTACTCCAAAATAACAGAAGGATCTCTTGAGCAAGAGATCAAGCACTTTTGGGGGAACCCTTGTGATCTTGTGGTAAAACATTCAATGTGGAACATCTACTGATGTAAAGATCACTCACTCCTTATAGATTCATATCTTTAAATGCAAAACAATTTGACTGAAAATAAAACAAGCCACAAAACTGAAAACAGCAAATTTATCACCTTCAGCTAACTGGAAGTGTCTGGACGTGGCCTTCATGGCATTCCTAGAATGGTGAGAAGTAATTAAGTGGCTGCTCATGAACTGAACCCAAGTCCTGGGTAATCTGCTGTCTAGATTTGCTGCCCAGCACTCAGAAAAGAGGATCAGGAAAGCTTACTCATCAGCCAAACTCATATGGTTAGGCACAATTGTTACCTTGTTCTCAGAAACCTGGAGTCTTTTTTCCTGTTGGATGGTCAGGGTTTGGGTGCAAATGAAATTGACTAAGGTCTCAGAGCAGTAGGTGACTTAAAGGTGCATCAGACATGAGTCTACACTGGCATAAAATAAAGCTTACCACATACAACAACACAAGGTGACTAACAACCCAGACATGAACAGAAATGGACAAATACCTCTCATCGTGTCTAACAGTTGGTCTTTCTCTGAAATGGTTAGATTCTGTGAGTTTAAGCAGAAGTCAGAAAGACTTGGGAAAGACTGCTTCAAAAAACTTTCTCTAAGGGTCTAAAAGCTTCCTCACCTCTATATAGCTTTCTATAAAAATAGTATTTTAATGAGAAGCAGTCCTGGACCCATAGTACCTTTTATTAGGCATCAGAATATGAGACACTATTAAAACTATTGAAGAAAAAATATTAATACTAACTTTCTAATCTACATTTTAGGCAAAAATTTGCCATAAACAATTTATTTAGTATGAATCTAATATTCAAGCATTTATAAAAGAGAGATAGAAAGATAGAGAGAGAGAGATGTTTTAATTAGCATAGTCCCCTATGCCCTTTGACTTTCTACCTCAAGAAGATTTGAGTTAATATTTGTAGGAATCATGAATATGAAAAAACTCCATAGTACATAAAAATAGAATTTGGGTTAACATTGCTGTGTAACCAAGCCATGGTCCCATCCCTCTTGGATCTCCCATCCCCCCCTCTCCCGGAGGAAAACAAAAGGACCTCCTCCCTGCAATAGAGATTGATATTCTTTCTCATTAGAGAAGCTTGGGTCATGGCACCAATCATTTTATGTGGTTAGGGAATGAATGATGTATACAAGACCAGAGTTACCCTTTGTTGAAAAAAAATTAGGTGTCATACCATTTATTTTCCTGTGAAAAAGCCTTTTGTCTTTGATCTATCACCTACTTTTCCAAGGGCTTTTTCTGGGAATATAGAAAGGGCTTTTGAGAAAAATATTATTTCTTAATATCTCATTTTTACTAAAGAGAAATTTTTTAGTATGCCTCAGTCCTGGCTGCCTCAAATAAAGCATGTATATTGTGTCTTCTTCTGATTTCCTTATGAGACTAGGCATGGAGCAAGTTAGCCACAAAGAATTTTAGAATAGAGGTAAAACTCTCTTAGGATCATAGATTAGAGTCAGAAGGGACCTTAAAGATAATCTAGTACCACTTCCTCTTATCATAGTTGAGGAAAATGAGGACCAGAGCGGGCAAAGTCACTCACTCAAAGTCACACTGGTAGTAAATGGCCAACCCAACAATGGCTGGATCAGTGGTAAGTCGTAGTAAATGACTGATTGAACTATGGCTGGGTCAGACTTCAGGTCTAACGCACATCATACTAATCTGCCAATGGGAACCCTTAGTGATCTCAGGTCCCAAACTCCTGATGAACTGTAGCCCTATTATTCCTGTAACTTCAGAGACCCACAGGAAGACTCTGTCCTGCCACCCTCTCCCCCCTCCTCTTTTTTATGAGTCTTGCACACATTCCTTGATACTGGCTGGGTCATCAGGGTTCAAGGACTAGCCAGTACTCTAGAAGAGATCACAAAGTGGTGTCAGTTACATTTCTAAGAATGCAACTCATTTACTTCAGGCAAATAGGGCATCCCAGTACTATGCTCACCTTTTAAAATGTCTGAGGCCCTGCTATCCAATGAGATAATATTTGTAAAGTACTTAGCATAGTACCTGGCACATAGTAGGCACTTCGTAAAAGTTTATTCTCTCCCTCCCTATAGACATGTGCATCTGCTTGTGGTCTTCTATGACCTGCAGATCTCTGCTCTCTTTCCCAAATTGGTCTCATACTTAAGTTTTTCCTGTTTTGTCTTCTCTACAGTTATGCATATGGATCTCTTGCAAAGGTGCTGGTGGGGGGAAGGGCTCCCTAGGTAAATCCTGATGCTTATTTTCTGTTACTTCCAAATCAGACCTTCTCCACCTTTTAGCTAATTCAAATTTCTCTTCAGCTCTAGTTGGGACTCTACTCCCCTCCCCACCCCTGAACCCTCTTAGCTTTTTGGCACACTTCTAACTTCCAGCATCCTCTTGCCCTGTGAGGAGAAGGGGATGAATGAAGGTGGGTCCCTAGAGTTCTGAGTTGTGTCCTACCAGATAACTCCCCTGACTGCCATGCAACCCAGAGTGTCTGCCAGTTATCCTCACAAAGGCTTTGTGTCTCCCTTTTAGTGATGACACTATGTGCAAGAAGATCTTGAGGGAGAATTCATGGAACATTTTCCGGAAGGACCTACTGAAACTCTTGACAAAATTTCCCCCCTATGAGACGTTCACTGCATTCCGGACCCGAAAAAAGGGCCTCTATTCACCTCTGTCTGCGGTTCTGGACCTCAAGAGTTTAGGGAAGGAGCCACGGGTCTCATACCCCATCTTTAATGCAAAAGTAGATCCTGTCCCCAAAAAGATCCTTCCCCCCCTGAGAGTGGTGGACAAGATCTCTCCTCCCAGGTACCAACTTAAGGAACTCATGCCTAGATATAGGAGTCCTGGCATTCTTCTCCAAAGCTAAATAGAAGAGGTCAAGACAGCAGCAGCATTGCTGAAGGTGGGAGCCATGGCCCCTTGTGAGAGCTTCCACAAGTAGGACAGAGCTCTGGAAAAGCTATTGAGACTTGTGCCGTCAATCCAAACAAGTATTGGGTGTTGGCCAGCACAAGCATTTATAACTGTTGTCATGCCTCTTTCTTTAATTATAAGAACCAGGTTCTCAGAAAGGGCCCTGCTGCCTCTAGCTTACCCTTAGCTGCAAATTCTCCAGTGCCTTCATGTAGTTTTCATGCCTGATTTGGTAGCAGAGGAAGTTGAGGAAGGAAGGAAAAGAAATGGCCTTGGCTTTGGAAGAGATCTTGGATGTCCACTGTTGAGAGGCACAGCCAGGAACGGAAACCAGGCGTTCCAACCCCAAACTAACCTTCCCACTACACTTGGCCGCTAGTGGGAGCTCCCCTTTGTATACTGACACAAATACACACACGCAGAAGAAAGATAACAGAGACAAAAGAGAGGGTTTTTAGGGAATGTTTCTTACCCCAAAGCTTCTTGACTTTTTCTCTAAAATAGAGGACATGATTATGGTCATCACACTGTCTTCTACTCTGGCCAGGCACCACCTAGAGTATATCATATTCAGTTCTGGCACCACATTGTAGGAAAAAGCAATGATACAAGAAGAGGAAAATATGATGAAACTGTCCTGAGGATGGGTTGAAGGAACTGGGTTATAGACTATAAATGATCAATTTAGAACTTGAAGGATTCTTAGAAACTATTAAGTCCAAACCCCTCATTTTATAGTTGAGGAAACTGAGGCACAGTGACGTTAAGAGGTTAAATAACTTTGTCCAGAGTTATACAAGTCATAAGTATTTGAGGCAAGATTTGAACCCAGGTCTTCTTAATTCAAACCTTGCCCTCTAACCACTGTGCCACCTTGATGCCAATAGTTAGGAGGGGAATGGTTAGCTTACACAGAAGGGAAGGCTTAGGAGGAAAGGAAGATACGATGACTGTCTTTAAGTATTTGAAAGGGTTGTCCTATAATATCAGAGGACAGTATTAGGGGAAATTGTTGCGAGGTAGATTTCTGTTCAATGTAAGGAAGAACCCCCAGAACTGGCTGTCTTGGAGAAAGTTAACTCCTCCTAGTTGGGGGTGTTCAGTCAGAATTTGAATGACCCTTCCCAGAGTACTCTGGATATTCCTGCAATTAATGGAAGATTAGATTGTGGAAGGAAGTACTAACTCAAAGATTCAGAGGACCTCTCATCTCTGACATTTATTACCTATCTGTCCTTGGACACATCTCCTAACTTCCCTGTGCCTGAATTTCCTCATCTGTAAAATGAGGGGACTGGACCTGATCTCTGAAATCCGTTCCCAGTTTAGATGTATATCCTTCTAAGGTTCTTTGCAGTTGTGAGAGTCCGGGCCAATGTTCAGTCCTGTCCTCATTCTTCCCACTCCCTCTGCTGGGAGTTCATTGGGAAAAAAAGTCTGAAGGAAAAAAATCCAACAGTGAAGAAAGACTGAGCTATAATTTGGACCTGATCAAAGGTCTGGAAAACGACTCTGAACTCAGGGTTGGGGATGCAGGGTGCCCGCATCTAAGCAGCAGCTGTGTTGGTCCCTGCTGCTGGTAATTCACTCTAAGTTGGGAAGTAATGGAGCTTAGGAGGAGGACCCAGGACAGGGACCTTTGTGCAGCTTTTGGGATATAAATGAGGAGGTATTTTTCTTGCTGTTCACAAAACTGCAAGATCTGAGAGCTGGGAGAGACTTCAGTGGCAGTCTAGGCCAAGCCGTTCATGAAAGGAATCCTGACCATAATATCCCCAACTGGGTCACCCAGTCTCTGCCTGAAGGCCTCCAAGGAGGTGATGACCTTTGTGAGCATCCCTTTCCATTTTTGCATAGTGCTGTTAAGTATTTCCTCACAACAAGCCTGAAATTGCCTCTTTATAGCCCATTGTTTCTGTTTGTCCTTTGAAACAGAGTAGAGCAAATTTAATCCTTCCTTCCCCCCCGTGGCCCCTCAAGTACTTGAAAACAGCTCCCATGATCCCCTTGAGTCTTCTCTTATCCAAGCTTAGACAACCCCTGTTCCTTCCACTTATTCTCCAGTAACACAGATTTTTAGGGCAAAAAGGCAAAGCGACTCAGAGAAATAGAGGATTGGGGGAAAAGGGAAATGGAGCAATTAAGTGCCTATTACGTGCGAAGCCCTGTGCTAAGCGCTTAACGTCTCCTTTGGTTGGAACTCCTATCACATAAATGAAAAGTCTTGACCTGGGAGTCAGGAGATCCAGCTTAAAAGAATAAAAATGAGCTTGTATTTTGGTAATAGTGCTCCATAGTTTCCAGGAGGGGCAAATGCCCATTGCCTTCCCTTGTCCACACAAGAAGCCTGGGAGGTCCACAAAGTAGATCAGATGGTAGTGAACACATTTCTATGGCGTATGAAGTTTTATAAATTATTTTTCTCTCAAGAAGTAGACTCAGTGTTATCACACTCATTTTACAAGTGAAGGAACTGAGGTTCATTGAGATGAAGTTTCATCTGCCCAGTAATTGTCTGGGTTGGGGAGGGAGGTGCAGGCTCAAATCTAGTTGTTTTAGTTCTTAAGACAAAGGCCTACTGCACCACACTGCCTTACGTTCCACTCGCTCATTGTGATGTCTAACCTGACATCTGTCATTCATCCCTCCAATGGGTAGTCACCACAGGCCTTTCTTCACACCACACCAACTTGTCTAGCAGGTCTTGTCCATCCTATACCTGTATAATTGATTTTTTAACCCAGGGCTAGGTCTTGACACTTATCCCCACAAAGTTTTTGTATTAGACTATTAAAGAAAAAAATTGACACTAAATTCTTCATTTTAGGTACAAGCTTGCCAGAAACATTTTTATTTATCATTATTCTAATCCAAGCATCGTTCTTCGAGCACCAGAGTTCCAAAATTCTGCTGCTGCTACAAGGCTGTGACCAGGTGTTACTGTATGCATCACAGTATGATAGATGGGGCACTGGAACTGGAGGCAGAAAGATTGGGTTCAAAATTCATCACAGACGTTGTATGTCCCTGGGTAGGTCACTTAGCCCTCTAAATCTGTTTCTTAATTGACAGAATGAAGATAATAGTAGTGACTTCACAGGGTTATTGTAAAGATTCAATGAGATAATACACAGTAAGCACATCTCACAAACTCTGAAGAATTATATAAATGTCAAATGCTATTATTGCTAAATGCATGCTGACTCTTACATCCTATCGAACAGTACGCCAAGAATAAATTCCTTATCTTGCATCCGTCAGTTTGGAGGACTGGTCAAGAGTTCTCTTTTAGTCCTTTTATGGGTGGAAAGCCTTCTTTAATAGCCTCTCACAGGATCTTTGCCTCTTGGAGGATGACTTCCAGTCCTACCTTCTCCTCTAAAACATCCTTGGAAGATGGTCCTTCTGTCTCCATTCAACATTCTATCAATAAGGGTTTTGCTCTCTCCTTGGGCAGTCCAATGGCACTTGACCAGTCCATTACTGGTCAGCTCTAGTGAAGAAGTTTTTACCTGATCTTTAGCCTAAATCTGCTAGTCTGCAGTGTCTTCTCATTGATCTTAATTCTAGCTTTTTGCATATCCCACAGAACAAGCCTAATCTTTCTTCCCTGTCAGGTACTTAATGAGCACAAACATGTCCTAGGTAAGTCTTGTCTTCTTCCCACTAAATATCCTTAGTTCCTTTATCCAATGCTCTGACATATGATTTCTCAACTAATCATCCGTGCTGCCCTCTGGATATGCTCCAGCCTAGCTGATGCCTTTCCAAAAGTGGTCACAAAATTCAGGGCATTGGTTGACTGATATATACTCCAGATGGGATCTGAACAGGTGATCAATCATAAATCATAGATCATAGGATTTGGAGTTGGAATGGACCTTAAAGTTGGGAGAGATCTCAGTGGCAGTCTAGGCCAAGCCATTCATGAAAGGAATCCTGACCATAGTGTCCCCAACAAGGGGTCACCCAGTCTCTGCCTGAAGACCTCCAAGGAGATGATGACCTTTGTGAGAATCCCTTTACATTTTTGCATAGTTCTATTAAGTATTTCCTCACAACAAGCCTGAAATTGCCTCTAGTCCTCCCATTTTCTAGATAAGAAAGAACATTGAGCCTGAGAGAAGTCAAGTGCTGAAGGTCACAGCATTAGTGTGTAGTAGAGGTGAGATCGGGGTGTTATTTATCTTGTTCTTAAAGCTGTGAATCTACTAACACACCCTAGAACTGAATCATCTCTTTTTGGGCCACCAAATAGTTATGCTGTCCAATGAAGCATGTAGTCTTTCAAATCCCCAGGTCTTTTTTCACACTGTTACTTAGAAAATCTTGTTCATGCTATACAGGCATAGGTTTGCAAAATTGATTTCTTTTTTAACCAAGGGCTAGGTCTTGACAATTACCCCTATAAATATTTGTATTAGATTCTTAAAGAAAATATTAATACCAGGTTCTTCATTTTAGGTACAAGCCTGCCAGAGATGTTTTTATTTACCATTATTCTAATCCAAGCATTAATCTTAGAGGGAGAAATACCCAAACTGACAAGAGTTCCCTCATGCCTTAGGACATGTCTTTTCAAAACAAGACATTTTGAAGTGACACTTTTTAGGATTCTTGAACAAGGAAATATGAAATAAAATAAAACATAGCTATACAACTCAGAATAAAGTAATGGTTAACATTTTGCTCCATCATTCCAAGACAATAACTTTCATCTTTGAGAATCACTTTGCTAATGGGGTCATCCTCTATATGGATCCCCATAGATGGTTATGCCTCCATGATCATTCTTCTCAAGGTCTCTCTCCTCCCCAACTGATCACAGGTGGCCTGAAGTAATCAAAATGACTTCTTCCTTCTCTTGGCTGCATCATAGTAGTTGTCTCTTGGGGCCACTGCTCCAAGGTGGATCAATTGCTCTTCTCCTTGCCTGGTCACTGTCCTGGTTACGTCAAAGGAGTCTTCTTTCCTGGGCTGACCAGAGAGGGGATCAGAACACTCGCTGTTTTCAAAATGACAGAGAAAGACCAGTGATGGTTTGTCTTTTAGATTAACACAGTCTCCAGATTAGGATACTTTTAAATGTTTTCTTAATATTTCTAAAAGGGAGACCAGGGGAGAAAGCTTTGTCTGCTATCATATGATTCTAGTTATTGAGATTTTTTTAAAATTTATAGTCCGATATGCCAGCTCCTCCCTATCCTTAAGTTTTTTATGTCTTTGTGTTTTTATCTGGCAATTGACAGGGTGGTGGTAGCGACTGCTATTCAATCCTGTCTAATTCTTCACATTCCTACTTGGAGTTTTCTTGGCAAAGATACTGGACTGGTTTGCCATTTCCTTCTCCAGCTCATTTGACAGATAAGGAAACTGAGGCAAACGGTTAAGTGACTGGGTCTGAGGTCAGATTTGAACTCAAGAAACTGAGTCTTCCTGACTCCAGAGTCAGCATTCTATTCACTGCACCACTTACTTGCCCATAAGGTTGCTGTGGTCTTGGGAGGTAGTCTGGGCAATGTGTGTTCTTTTGCTGCAATCCCTTGTTCATGGGTGAGTAGACAGTTCTCTACCCATGAATCTTCAAGTAAACTGATCTCTAGCGACTGGAATTGAGA
The DNA here is from genome assembly GCA_023548195.1 of Bettongia penicillata ogilbyi. Classification (NCBI taxonomy): domain Eukaryota; kingdom Metazoa; phylum Chordata; class Mammalia; order Diprotodontia; family Potoroidae; genus Bettongia; species Bettongia penicillata. Next base: position 4,531,086 of record JAJHZJ010000444.1, read on the forward strand.
CCAAGCATTTAAGTGGAGTTGCTGCCTTGACAAAAAGTTCCTGTGAATGCAGAGAGATCACACCTGAATCAATACAATCAAAGTCAGTTGTCTGTTGATTATATTTGCTGCAAAGAGGTGACTTTTTTTAGGTGACCAGGTAAGTTTGGATAGGAGGGATTTTCTCTTGGCTTCCACTGTCTGATGGATGTACGTGTCCAAATCTTCAACTGTACTTTTGTTCTTATGGTTGCATTTTGTTACTGTTCAGTTATTTCAGTCGTGTCTGACTCTTCATGACCCTATTTGGGGTTTTCTTGGCAAAGATACTGAAGTAGTTTGTCATTTCCTTCTCCGGCTCATTTTACAGATGAGGAAAGAGACAAACAGAGTTAAGTGACCTGCCTAGGGTCACGCAACTAGTAAGTGTCTGAGGTTAAATTTGAACTCAGGAAGATGAGTCTTCCTGTCTCCAGGCCAGGCACTGTATCCACTGTGCCACCTAGCTGCCCATAAGGTTGTACTTACTGGATTATAAATTCTTTGAAGCTCTTGAATACTAGAAGCCAGCATGGATTCACTGAGAGTAAACCAGATTGATTTCACTTCCTTTTCTGACACAATAGCTAAATTGGAAGATCAGGGGAATGCTATAAACATAGTTCACAATCTCTCAATTGCTTCATTTATATATGGGAATAACAATCACTGTCCTAATCACCTCTTTGTACTGTTGTGACATAAACACCACCTGTTTTTAAACAAAAATTTTTGAAGACTTTTTAAATATAGATATCATTTCCTAATTAATACCCTTCTCCATAGAACCCACCCTTATAACAAAGAGTTAGTAAAAAAGTAGACAAGCAAAACAGACCCATGCATTGGCTATATCTGACAACATGTGTCTTGTTCTGCACGACCTCTATGTTGAGAGGAGGGAGGTATGTTTCCCCAGTGGTTTCTGCAGTCAAGAATGGTCATTGCACTGATCAGAGTTCTTATTCTTTTGGTTTCTTTACATTATTGTGATCATTGTATGACTTGTTTCCTTGGCTATGCTAATAGCTCTACATCATTTTATACAAATCTTTCCGTATTTCTCTGAATTTTTTGTATTTGCATTTCTTGTTTAAAATATTCATTATATTCATATATCACAATTTGTTCGTTCATTCCCTGATGGGTGCTCACTTTGCGCTGTAAATATTTGGGTACACATGGGACCTTTTCCTCTGTCTTTGACCTCCTTGGCTCATGCCTACTAATGATATAGCAGCTGCACCAAAGGGACATACAACCCACTGTCTTTTCTAGTATGGTTCCAAATTGTTTTTGAGACCAAGTCATGGTTACTTATAGTGTTTCAGCATGTTTATCTTCTCATTGTTCCAGCAACATTGACAACTTTTACATTTTGTCTTCTTTGCCAGTCCCCGTGGATTTGGGTCTCAGAGTTGTTTCGATTTTCGTGTTGCTTCTTAGTGGTTATTTGGTATGTTGTATTATATATATGAGTGAATGAATGAAAAAATATTTATTAAAATATTATTACATGCCAAACACTGTACTAAATGCTCTAGAAATAATGATCAAAGTGAAGATAGTCCTAGCCCTTGGATAGCTGATGTCCTAATAGAAGAAGGAAGACAATACAAAAGATAGAGTGGTGACAAGGGTGTTATGTTTTAGAAAGTTACAACAATGATAAGTCAAGTAGTGGAGGAATAAATTGACATGCCCTTCCCAGTAGCACTATCAGTTTTAGTTTAAATATGGTTCTTATATGCAAAGGGCTATAAAACGGTGCATGGCCTTTGACCCAGCAATACCACTTCTAGGTCTGTATCTGTAAAAGCAAGCACTCTGACACATTCAGGACAGCCTGCTATACAGTCCTTAGATCTGCTTTTCTAAAAGGAAAGCAACTTTTGAGTTTTATTCAAGCATACGTATCATTCACTTAGTTCAGGGGAAAAGTCAGCACCCTGAACTTCAGAGAAAATACAGAGAAGTAAAGAGCAACCAACAGATAGGGCTTGCAAGTGCCTGACCATAAGCAATATATACATCACAGATCAACAGACAGATCCAATAGCCTGACCATACGTACAATTACCAGAGAGAGAAGCACCAACATCTGGATTTTGAAGGCCAGGGGGCTCCTGAGAGGCTACCCAGAGTCTCATCTGGCCAAACTAACACTTCCAATGAGTAAGCACCAAAATAAAACCTCACCTCAGAGTAGTTATTCATTTTTCAGAGCCAGAGGGCATCACGACCCTTGAGAATCAGTGCATTAGAAATTAACAAAATGTGTGGGCCTCCCCTAATCAAACTTTCCTTAATGGGCAGGCCCATTAATGATTGGCGAAGATCTTAAACTCTCTGATTAGCATTACAGTATCCCAAAGAGATCGTAAAAAATGGAAAAGGACCCACATGAACAAAAATGTTTATAGCAGCTCTTTTTGTGGTGGCAAAGAACTGGAAACTGAGGAATACTATTGTGCTATAAGAAATGATAAGCAGCCTACCTTCAGAAAAACTTGGACTTACACGAACTGATACTAAATGAATGAAGCGAGCAAAACCAGGAGAACACTGCAACACAACACCATGGGATGATCAACTTTGATAGACTTAGCCCTTCTCAGAAAAACAATGATCTAAGACAATTCCAAAAGACTCATGATGACAGTGCTATGCAGATAGAAGTATACTATTTTCTCTCTTTTTTTTCTTCTTACGGTTTTTCCCTTTTCTGATTCTTCTTTCACAACCTGATTAATGTGAAAATAAGTTTAATATGATTGTACATGAATAGCCTATATCAGATTGCATGCCATCTTGGGGACTGGGGAGGGGAGGGGGCGAGAAAAAATTCTGGAACTCAAAATGTTGAAATTGTCTTTACATGTAATTGGAAAAATAAAATACTAATAAATGAATTTAAATATGGTTCTAGAACTGGAAAAAGGGTATTAGGGAAGGTTAAGAGTTATGGGTATGTGCTTGGTAATAAGGCAGCTCAAAAGAAGGTGGCCAGGGAGTAGAACAAGGAATGGCTTGAGTCAGCCTGTCCAAAGTAGTGGGCCACGTTAGATACTCCCCGATCAAGACATTGTGTGCTTTAAGGGCAGAAGTTTCGGAAATGAAAGAAATAGTGTAGTCTCTGGTTCAGGTAGAAAGGCAGCTATTTAACAGATGGCCTAGGAATATAGTTTAAATTTCTTTTTTTTAAAATTACCTATTCAGATCATTTGATCACTTTATCAATTGGGGAATATACACACACACACACATATTTTAGACTTACATATATATAATATACAACTATGTAGTATTACATTATATACATGCATATGTGTATGTTATATATAATATATACTACATAATATACCATTGTAATGGGAGTTAAATATCTTCCCCGTCCATTGATAGGCCTCAAGTGGGACTATTGAGGGAGGCTTGAGTCGGGGAGGCTTGTTTCCTGTGAAGGTCCACACCTTTTGCTGATTGCTAATGAGGCCCTGCATCTTGAGAGGTCCTGATCTCTGGCTCTGGAAAGAGTGTATATACTCTGAGGTGAGTTTTGCTTTGGGGATTAGTTTTTGGAAGATGTTTCCTGTGCCGGATGAGACTCTGAGCTGTTTTAAGAACCCCCCCCACCCCGTCTCCCCCCATGCTTTGAAAGCCCAGATGTTGTTGCTTCTCTCTCTGGTAATGATGTATGAATTGCCTATGGTCAGACAGTTGGAAGCCCTGTCTGTTGGTCCTGTTTGTATTTTCTCTGTTGGTATATGTGCTTAAGTAGATTGTTGACCTCTCAAAAGCTCCTTTCCTTTTAGAAAAGCAGATCTAAGAACCTGTACAGCAGGCCATCCTGTGTATGCCAGAGTGCTTAGTGCTACAACTATACATATATAATACAATGTGTATAATATATGTATACACAACACACACAATTATTACACGTGTGTATGATACACTGTGTGTTATATAATATATACACAAGATATATATTATATATATATATATAAATACAAGTATGTGCTTATGTGTGTATCAATTCTCTCTAAATTTTCCTATCAGACTTTAATCAGAGATACTTTAAGAGGCAGCTAGATGGTTCAGGTGGATTAGAGTATGGTTTTGGAATCAGGAAGACCTGAGTTCAAATCTGACCTCAGATACTTACTAGCCAGTCACTTAATCCTGTTTGCCTTAGTTTCTTCATCCGTAAAAATGAGTTAGTGAAGGAAGTGGCAAGCCTCTCCAAATCTTTGCCAAGAAAATCCCAAATGAAGTCATAAAGAGTTGGACATGACTGAACAACAGCATTTTATGAGATTCCTTTCCTCATCTACAACTCCTCTTTTTATTCTAGTTAAACATTTTGTTTATGCAACATTTTTTAATTGAAGTGTCTATTTTCTTATGATAACATCTATCCCTTGTTTGTTTAAGAATCCCCCACCCCTGCCATAGTTGTAAAAGATATTTTGTACCGTTCCCTCTTTCTTCATGTTGTGACTTTTACATCCTGTTTACTGTAGAATTACATGAAATTTGTCGGTCTAAACCTAATTTGTACAAAATCAATTTCCAGTTTTCCCAGTTCTTGTTGAATAGAGAAACTTTGTCCTCATAGTTTATGGCCTTAGATTTATTTATTCAACACTAGGCTATTTTGTCTGATCACTTCTGTATCTTGCTTACCATTCCACTGTACACGTATAACCATATAATTTTGATGATTGCTGCTTTATAGTATAGCTTTGAGATCTGGTAATGTCAGGCCCCTTTTATTCTTCTCTTTTTTCATTATTTTCTTTGGGATTTTTGACTTTTTTTTTTCTCCAGGTGAATTGGATTTTTTTTTTTTTTTAGTTTTATGAGTTAATCCCTTAGTAATCAGATTGGTATGGTACTAAATCTATAAATAAATTTAGATGGTATAATTACTTTTGACCACATTGGTATGGATTTACCACAGACATTGAATCTCTAAAATTATTTGTTTTTCTTCATTTCTGAAAAAGTGACTTGCATTCACATAGGTTCTTAGCAAGTCTTGGTAGATTAACTTTCATTTCTTTCGTGAATTGTATAGTTATTTCTATTACAATTTTCCCTCTCTTCTCTTATAGAGTTTTGTTAATATTACACAGAAAGGTTAACGATCTTTATAGGTTTATTTTATGTCTTGCTCCTTTCCACAAGTTATTGCTTTGATTAATTTTTTCATTGACTCTCCTGAGATTATCCAAATAAAACACAATACAATATGTAAATAGAGATAATTTTGCTCCCAGAATTGTCAGTGCTATTCCTTTAACCTCCTCTTCTTATATTATCACCACAACTGTCATTTTTGAAACTCTAATAAAAAATAGTGACAAAGAATATATATGCTTTATCCTTGATCTTATCGGGAAGGCTTCTTCTCTGTTACAAAATTGCTAATTCTTGATTTTAAATGGGTTCTATTTATTATATGATGGAAATTTATTTTTAGGCTAGGAAAGCACTTTCTAAACTGTAAAATGTTATGGAATATGAGCTTAAAAAACATAATGTGACAAAGGCAGGCAAAAAAGTTAATGTGATGTTAGACTGTATGGATAGATGTTTAATGTCCAGAATCCGGGCAATGAGAGTCCTAAGGTCCTCTGTCAAGGTCAGACCCTAGCTAGAATACTGGTTCCAGCTCTAGGTGCTGCATTTGGAAGGGCCATTGACTTACTAGGATATGTCCAGAGGGAAGCAAGATAAGGAAGGGATATGAAGAAACTGTATCCTGATTGGGTGAGAAAAATCTTAGGAGAGACACTATCATTATTTTCAATAGTTTAAGGTTTATCATGGTACATTAGGCTTGTTTGGACCTGAAGGGGTGAATCAAGATCAACAGATAGAAATTGTTGTTCCGTCATTTTTTTTGGTCATGTCTGACCCATTTGGGGTTTTCTTGGCAAAGATACTGGAGTATTTTGCCATTTCCTTCTTCACTTATTTTATAGATGACAAACTGAGGCAAACAGGGTGAAATGACTTGCCTGAGGTCAATCAGCTAGTAAGGATATAAGGCCAGGTTTGAACTCAGGAACATAGGTCTTCCTGACTTAGGCCCAACCTCCATGCATTGTGGCACCACCTAGCTGTCCAAATTACAGGGAAACAGAGTTTTGGCCAACAATCAGAACCATCCCACAATGGAATGAGATGCCATGAGTAATCGTAGGTAGGGAATTTTCCATTGCTGGAGATGATTAATCAGAGTCCTTGAAGGTCATTTGTTGAGAAAGGCAGCATGGTTCAATTTGGAGTTGGAAGGCCTATATGTGAATCCTGACTTTAGCCTATATGTGAATCCTGACTTTACCACCTATTTAGAGGCAACTAGGTGTCGTAGTGGGTAGAATGCAGGACTTGGCATTAAATCTGACCTCAGACACTTACTAGGTGTGCAACCCTGGGCAAGTCACTTATCCTCTGTCTGCCTCAGTTTCCTGCTCTGTAAAATGGACCAACCAGGGTTACTGTAAGGACCAAATGAGTTAATAATTGTAAAATGTTAGTCATTATTTAGCACATGATAAGTGCTATGGAAATATTAGCAAAAATAATAATTATCATTATCTGTGTGACTCTGGTCAGTCATTTCATATCTCTGGGCTTCAATTTCCTCATTTATAAAATGTAGAGGTTAGATTAGATGACCTGCAAGGTCCCTTCTAGCTCTAATCTAAGAGATTATTGGGACGTTTTAGAAGGGATTTCCTGCAAAAGAAAAGGGATGACTTCTGAGGTCTAGAATTACAGCTCTGAAATTCTAGAAGTCTTATTCCCATTTAGTTTCTGCTTTTGGAAAAGTCTGCCCCAATAGGTCACAGAGGATACCAAGCTATTATGCTGAGGAACTGGGGGGAAGGGATAATTCATCAATGCCAGGCACATAATTGAGCATTTTAGGGGATGGGAACAAATTCCATCTCATCTCTTCCCTCCATGTTGGAAAGCTCAAGTTTGTTGTCCAGGCAGGTATTTAATGAAGACTTGATCACCTCTGTAATCTCAACACTTTGCAGGGCCCAGGATGGAGCTTCTTTGTTGAATGAAAACAGTCTCCTTCACTGGGAACTACGAAGTATTTCCTACCTAGATAAGTGATCTCCCCATCAAAATCTCCTGGAAAACAAAAAACAAAAAACCCAAACTGTGAAATGCAATTTTCTTCCCAGGATGAATCAGAGATTCTGGGCCTGACTATATGTATGTAAATAAGAGTCATCACACCCTGGGAAAAGCTGCTCACTCACCAAAAGCCTCTCCAAGCCAGCCTTTAGGGCTGCAGCTTTGGGAAAATAAAAGTCTCTTTGGAAAATAAACATGGGTAAGCTGTTGCCAGGACTGGTTGTATAGAATGTCAGAGGGGGAAGGGCCTGAAAAATCAGACCATTTCAGAGCCATAACTAGGAAAGAGAGTGTCCAGGCTTAGGTAAAAGGTGCTAACCTTGGGAGAATGGGGTCAGGTAGCTGCTTCTTCCCTTCCACATCCTAGTGTTTCCTGATCTTCATTAGGGCCCTATACCAGGAGACACAAGGAAGGTTAGATTCTACTGCTTATCCCCATTTCGCTTCCTTTCTAGTTCTCTGTGGGATTGTAAACTAGGTAGACAGCTGGTGTTGTCCTCCCCTCTCCCTCCTCCTTCCCTTCCCTCTCCCGCTTCCCACTTTGCCTTAGACAAGAGAAGTCTTAGGATCAGCATCACTGACCTTAGAGGTCATTTAGTTCATCGCTGTCATTTTACAAATGGGGAAACTGAGGCTTTAGAGAGGTCACATAAACCATAGGATTATGAGATCATAGATTTAGATCTGGAAGAAACCTCAGAGGTCATGTACAATCCAATTGCATTTTAGAGATGAGAAATCTGAGGTTTAGGATGAAGTTGAATAGACAAAGGTCAGACACATGCTAAGGGGCAGAGCCTGAGATTTGAATCCAGGTTCTGTGACTCTGAATCTATTATTACAATTCTCCCATCCTACAGATGGAAAAGCTAAGATCCTAATTGGAGAAATGACTTGGCCTAGATTACTCAGTGAGGCAGTGGCAGAGCCAGGACTCAATCCAGGTCTCCTGACTTCTAGGCCAGGTCATTCTCATCCACACTATCCTGTCCTATCAGCAATGAATGACATAGCAGGACATCCTAGGACACTTCCAAGGATTGCCTAAATAAGTGAACAGAAGGTGACTTTGACAGCAGTTGTTTGTTGGATAGCCTTGAGGATCCTGATTTCTTTCCCAGGGAGCAAGTTTGCTTTCCCAGGGCTCAGTTGTGAGAGTGTTGGATGAGTTTTGCATTCACACTCTGGTCGCCTTATGGCATTCTTTTAGAATTAGTGACATGGTGAAACATATGGATGACTTTCCTCCTACCTCTGGGGAAACATCCCAGGGTAACTTTTCCTACAGGTCCCAGAGCAGCAGGCCAAGATGAGGGGAAGCCAAGATTGTATGTGTTTCAATCTGTTTAAAAAATCCAGTTTTCTGTAATTGATGGGAGTCTGAAACAGGCCTAGCAATCTTAGGTCCCATCTACGGGAGACCAAAATAGGGAACCTTCAAAATTTGCCTCTGAACACTAGCTCCCTTTCTCTGAGGGCCCCTTCTCTCTCTTTTAATGGTGCACTCCCCTTTCAAATCCCCTCCAAATGGAGAGATTCACACTGTAAATTTGGGGATGCCCCACTGCTTCACCAAATGCATGAAAGGCTGTTATGGGAAGAGACTGGGCTTTTTTTCTCTTTTTCCTTGATCCCAGAGGGCAGAATTACTGGAAGAGCAACAGGAAGATGTTTGGGAATCAAGTTTCATTCTGACATAACAGTGCTAATAACTCACAATTATATAGCACTTTTATGGTTACTTCACTATGGGTCTGTGATCTCACTCATGTGAGCACTCCCTCCACTGGGATACATTATCACCCATTTAAGCTGTCTCATCCTCATTTCTGCCCATGTTTTTCCACAAGTCCTCCATCGTGGATCTACCTGAAGCACTGTATGTATACCTTCCTCTAAGTTTTTAAAGTGGTCCATTGACAGTCCTCTAGCCCAGATGTGACACCACATCACACTGAGTAAGAAGCTTCAGTGACTCCTGTTGCTTCTGGGAGAAAATACTGTCAGACTCATGTCTGGAACGTTCTTCCTTCTAACCTCTGCCTTTTAAGACTCAAGGGTCACTTCCTAGAAAAGGCCTTTCCTTCTCCCTATTACTAGGCTCCCTCCCCTAAATTCCCTTGTGTTTATTTCCTATATCACTTGTATTTAAAGAGGAGGTAAGATATTCTTTAAGAAGCAGACAGTCTGAATTCAAAAGTAGCATTTTAGTAAGCACTCACTTCATGAAGGGCACTATGCTGAGCACTGGGACAATGTGGATTAGTGGATAGGGAGCTGGCTTCAGATTCAAGGAGATCAGAGTTTGAATTTCACCTCAGATACCTAATAGCTGTGTGACCTTGGGCAAGTCACTTGATTTCTCAGTGTTCTAAGCAATTCTCTAAAACTATAAATTTCAGAGAAGATATTGGCCTCCATTGGTAGAGGGAGTTTCCTCATCTGAGAGTTTCCTGTACCTATGAAATAAGAGCCAGTCACTACATCTATATTTTATATTTACTTGTCTATATATAAATTGTATTCCCTTCCCCTCTCAGTAGGACTCCTTGAGGACAAGGACTCCAGAATTTTTGTCATTCTATTCCCAGTACCTAAAAGATGGCCTGGCATGTACTAGCTGTTTAATAAATGCTTCCTGACATTGAATTAAATTCATGGAGACTAGGAAAAAAGTCAGGTCGCACGTGGCCGTGATGTTGCTTTCTATACCACTTACAGGAATTAGAATTAGAAGGGACCAGAGAAACCATCTGCATTTTTATCTCTTCTTCATTTTTATCTCTTTTCCTATAGAAATTCAACCAGTGATCTCAGTTTTCCCCTCCTGAGCTATCCAAAAACAGATCTACTCTTCTCACATGACAGCCCTTCTGATGACTGATATGATAATAATGATAGCTAACATTTATATAATATTTACTAGGTTGCCAAGTGCTATACAATTATTATTTCATTTGATTCTCACAACTCTGGGAGGTAGGTGTTATCATCATCCCCATTTCAGAGATGAGGAAACTAAACAGGTTAAATGACTTGCCCAGGGTCACATAGCTAGTAAGTGTCTGAGGCTGGATTTGAACTCCCGTCTTCCTGACTTCAAGCCCCCCACTCTATCTACTGTGCCACTAGCTGACTGTCATGTCCTTTTCACTCCAGACTAAATTCCTTCTATAAAGGAAGGCACAGAAGGCCTAATTATTACATTAATCTACGACATAAACTTACAAGTGATAACTAATGGGTTAGATGATAAAATTAGGGTGTACAAAGATTGTACTAGCTGGAATAATGGACTGAATCTAATAGGAATAAATCTGAAGCCCTACACCGGGTTTCCAATAAATATACCAGGCTTCTACTGGATGGATGGGGGAGGCCTGCCCAGACAGTGATAAATGTGAACAAAGAAACAGAGTTCTCTTTTGACCACAATCACAATGTGAGACAGCAGTGAGGTTTTCATGCTGCATGCATGGAAATAGAACATTCATTTTGCTTGATTATGTATATCTGTTCACTGAAAAACAAAAGGAAAAAAATTAAAGAAATAGAAAACCCAGCACACTTCCCTCACTTTGGTAGATCGGGGAAAGACAATGGTTGTGGAATTTTGCTTATTCTGTTAGATTCAGTTGGTGTGTATTGTATTTTATTTCACTACTTTCTTCTTTTTTTGTTAAAAGGATTGGCTTAATAGGTAGAAGGCAGAGAAAGATATTCATACATTAAGATGATATAAAAACAAAAGGTATCAATAAATTTTGAAAAAAAACATGTCCTTATTTCCATTACTTCTTAAGCATAAATCAGCTTTGGTGATACCCTTAGCACTGCTTACATTTATCATCTGTCTTTCCATTATCCCATGGGTCATAAATGCTTATGGTTATGAAGTGCTTTCATATCCATATTTCATTCATTCCTCCTAGAAGTCCTATGCAGGCTGCAGGTCAGGGTTTATGGTCCTCGTTTTACAGATGAGGAAACTTGGGTCCAGAGAGTGGATTCGTTATGCAACTAGATCATACAATATGAAAAGGGATGGAGTCCTGACCAGAACCTAGGCCTCCTGACTGCCAGCTCAGGGTTCTATCCACCCCATGATCCTCCTGTTATCCATTGTGTTAGAGATGCCCTGGATCGCTAGAGCAAAAGTTACTTTAGAAGTTCCCAAGAAGAAACATGGGAAGAGATCTTTGTTGGGCATCCCAGATGGTTAGCCCTAACTCCCAACTGCAGGCACAGAGACCATGTAATGAACATAGAAACTACAACATGATCTACAAACTACATTATCTATAACTTTATCATAGAAATTATATCACCAAAACTTCAGCAAGTTAATCATCTATTATTTTTATTAGCATTTATTATATGCCAAGTGCCAGGAATACAAATACTGGTAGAAAAAAGATAGTCCTTGCCCAAATCTTAGTTTAATGAAGAAAGCCAACACATAAGAGGAAGCTGAAAAGTAGGGTAGTCCCTGCAGAAGGTGGGGGGAACTAGGTGGGAAGTCAGAGAGAAGCCTAGAGAGGAATGAGACTGGACTGTATTGCCTTTCTTCAATGTTTCACAGAGTGAATATGTCCCTACATAAGGAATCTCTAATCTGGATCCTTCATGCATCATCGCTAAATTTAAATCAATCAACTGACAAATCTTTATTAAGCACAGACTGTGAGAAGCAGTGGATAGAGAACCAGCTTAGAGTTAAAGCTCTGAATGCTCCACCTGTGGCACCAAATAGAAAAGGTATCCCTGGGGACCACATGTTAACTTAGAAAACTACAAATTAACATTATCTATGTTGTATTGTATTTTCATTTGCTTTTAAGTATTTCCCAATTACATTTTAATCTGGTTTGGCCTCATTTGGGAGTCTGCAGGTAGCTTTTAGAAGCAGGAGAGTTTGAGAACCCTTTTGGGTAACTCTGGAAAGACTAATTGCAGAGAAAGAGCTGATCTGCACTGATAGAGGGAATTTTCTCACCTGGGAATTTCCTGTACAAATGAAATCATAGGTTTAATCTTTATCCCTCCTCTATGCCAGACATAGAGCTAGGTACTAGATGTTAGGGTTACAAAGACAAACATAAAATACTTTTGCAGTCAAGAAGCTTCAATATAGACCAAATATGAACTCTCTTTTATGAATTGTTTCCTCCAATTAAAATGTGAGCTCCTCAGAGCAGAGACGACTCAATGTATCCCCAGTGCTTGGCACATAGTGTTTAATAAATCAATAAATGTTGTTTTCTATTCCATTACAAGCCAAGCTTATACACAACTGTATCTTTCCCCCCTCCCTCCCTTTATTCTTCCTCCTTCCCTTCTTTCCCTCTTTCCTATTTTTTTTAAAAGCTGCACAACCTCTTCTGCGCTTCCCATCCGCTGTCCCTTCCAGTCCCATCCTCTTTCCAGCTCTAAATCTATGATCCTATGTTTAGAAACAGATTTTGCCAGGAAGTTTTCTCAAGTCTAAGCAAACCATTCATGCCAAAATTAAGACTTTTTTTCCTTAATTTCTTGGACATAGATAATCACCAATCCCCCAATAATATTACTCTATTTTTTTTTTTGGCCTAACGATTTCCCCAGACTGTCCCAAGCTGCCTGCCTATATTTCTACCTAATCTTACCCTAATGAGGGCTGGTGAGACTGGAGAGGCAAAGTGTTGTGCTGGACGAAGAATTAGACCTTTAATCAGAAGACCTGGGTTAATTTCCTACCTCTGAAAGTTGCCAGCTAACCATGTGACCAGGAACAAGCTGCTCTCCTACTGTGCTCAGCAGTAAAATATGAATAACACCAGTAGCACCTACTTCACAATCACTCAGTCAAATAGCTTTTATTAAGCGTCTGCTATGTGCAAAGCACTCTGCTAAGTGCTAAAGATACAAAGAAAGGCAAAAAACAGTCTCTGCTCCCAAGGAGCTTACAATATAACGGGGAGAAAACATGCAAACTACACACAAATAAGATTTATGTGAGATAAACTGGTGGCACTTTCAGAGGGAAAGCACTAAGATTAAAGGGAAGTGGGAAAGGTTTCTTGCAGAAAGTAGAATTTTAGTTAAGTCTTGAAGGAATCCAGGGAATAGAGAAGGTGAAGATGAGAGAGAGAGAGAGAGAGAGAGAGAGAGAGAGAGAGAGAGAGAGAGAGAAGGAGGGAGAGAGAGAGAGAGAAGGAGGGAGAGAGAGAGAGAGAAGGAGGGATGGAGAGAAAGAGAGGGAGGGAGGGAAGGAGGGAGAGAGAGAGAGAGGGAGGGAGGGAAGGAGGGAGAGAGAGAGAGAAGGAGGGAGAGAGAGAGAGGGAGGGAGGGAAGGAGGGAGAGAGAGAGAAGGAGGGAGAGAGAGAGAGAGAGGGAGGGAGGGAAGGAGGGAGAGAGAGAGAGAAGGAGGGAGAGAGAGAGAGAGAGGGAGGGAGGAAAGGAGGGAGAGAGAGAGAGAGAGGAGAGAGACAGAGGGACACAGAGAGAGAGAGAGAGAGAGAGAGAGAGAGAGAGAGAGAGAGAGAGAGAGAGAGAGTGAGAGTGAGTGAGAGTGAGTTCCAGGGAGGGGGAGAGCCAGAAAATCCCTAGGGTCAGGAGATGGAGTGTTGTGTGCTAGAAGAAGCAATACCTCCATTGTCACTGGATTGCAGAGTATGTGGAGGAAAGTAGGTGTAAAGAAGGTAGAAAGGGGCCTCGTTATTAAAAGCTTTAAATACCAAATAGAGAACTTTATATCTGATCCTGGAGATGATAGGGAGTCACTGGAGGTCACTGAATAGCTAGGGGGAAGGGAAGGTGACATGGTTATGTATTGCTTTAGGAAAATCAATTTGACAGTTGAATGAAGGATGGATTGGAATGGGAAGGGAGACCAGTCCAGGTGTGAGGTAAGGAAGGCCTGCAACTGCATGGTGGCAATGTTAGAGGAGAGAAGGGATTACAGAGGTAGAAACTACAGGGCTTGGCAATTGATTGGATATGGGGGTGGGGTGAGAGATAGAAGAGTTTAATAGGTTTTGAGCCTGGATGAGACTGGAAAGATTAATGTAATGGGGGAGTTAGGAAGGGGAGAAGGTTTGGATATGTTGGGTATAAAGTATCTACAGGATATCCTGTCAATATCTAATAATCAGTTGGAGATGGAGATTGAGACTGGAGGTTGAGAGTCTGTAGCCTACAAACATTCCCATATCTGTCTCCCCCATCCTCAAAATCTTTTCCCTTGCTTGGTCCATTGCCCACTAACCATCCTCGTGTGTCTCTTCCCATTTGTGGCTAAACTCCATAAGAAGGCTGTCTGTGGCAGGTCCCTCCATTTCCTTATCTCTCACCGTCTTCTTAACTCTTTGCACTCAATAAAGGTCTCTTAATTACCAAATCAAATGGCCTTTTCTCAGTCTTCCTCCTTCTTGATCCTTTCTGTAATTTTAGATATTGTCAACCACTCTCCTCTCTTCAGGTTTTCAGGACACTATCTATCCTGGTCCTCCAACCTCTCTACTTTGCCAGATAACCACTCCCCAAGGTTCTGCCCTGGGTCCCTTTCTTTATCTGTACTATTTTACTGGGTGATCTCATCAGTTTCCATGGTTTAAATTATGATCTCGAGGCAGACGACTCTCGGACCTACTTGTCCAGCATTCATGGAATTCTTGTGAATATCAGATGAAATGCCAACTTTGGAATGCTATGTAAATGTCTGTTATTGTTATGATTACTCCCCAGGCTCCGAAGAGGGAAAGGTCTCCCCCTGGTTTCCGATCGTGCTCTATTCTCAGTCTGGAATCAGACCCAGAGAATTCCTGGGAGAAATGTTTGGCCCCCTGTTCCCTCCCATTTTCCCCAACATCCTGTGTGGATCGTGGGATCAGAGAAATCGCAGAAGGTTCCAGACAAGGCTAATCTGAATTTTCAATTTTGTCCCAGGCCTGCAAGGATCAAATCAGCAGCAGGATCCATCTGAGCCTTTTTATGCTCCATGAAAAATTGAGAATAAATCCTGAACAGAATGGCCAGTCTGACAAGGCTGAAAAGCAGCCTGGAATGGAAAAAAGAACACTGGAACCATACAGAATAAGAAGCTAGGAACCAGAATATAAGGCTAGGTGCAGGTCGTTTGATGGCTATAGCACTGGACCTGGAGTCAAGAAGACCTGAGTTCAAATCCAATGTCACACTTCCTAGCTATGTGATCCTGGGCAAGTCATTTAATCTCTGTGGCTCAATTTCCTCAAATGTAAAATGGGGATAATAAGAGCTTGGGAGAAATGCATGAGAGAATATTTGGAAAGCTTTTTAGAAGAGTGCCTGGAAAATAGTAGGCACTTAATAAATGCTTCTTCCTTTTTCTTCATGAGACAGGCATTAGGATCAGGGTTTTCCAGGAGCTGTCTTCCCTAGGCAATTCCAAGAGCTAAGAACATTGTCCTGGCCGAAGACCACTTGGACCATTGGGTTTTCTTTGAGGTTTCAGTCTACCTCATGACTGAAGGAAAAGAAAAATTAGGAGATGGTCTAGATTCTTAACTTTTTTAATGTCACAGACCCCTTTGGCACCTTTGGACCTTTCTCAGAATAATATCTTTGTAGTTCAGTTGTTTTAGCAATGTCTGATTCTTCATGACCCCATTTAGGGATTTCTTGGCAAAGATACCAGAATGGTTGGCCATTTCCTTCTCTTGCTCATTTTACAGATGAGGAAATTGAGGCAAAGAGGGTTAAGTGACTTGCTCAGCGTGCCAGGACTAGCTAGTGTCTGAGGCCACATTTGAACTGCTCTATCTATCGTGCCACCTACCTGCCCAATAATGTCTTTATAAATACATAAAATATATACATAAAGTTATAAAGGAAACCAATTAAATTAAAATACAGTTATCAAAATATTTTTAAAAACCAAGTTCTTGGACCCCAAGTCAAAAACCTCTGGTTTAGACCCTTTCCTCTAAACACATTACTTTTATGTCTTGTTATGTCCCCCCAAAAGATGTTCATTAGGCTTATGGAAGTTACCAGCTCATTAAATGTGCTAGGACAAGAAATACCCATGTGACCAGTTTGGGAAGCAAACTGTGTGTAGTTCAATACTTCATCTATATCCCTGGTCTTTATTCTTAATTATTACCATCATCACTATAATTACCACTATCATCACCCCCATCATCACAACAAAACCACCATCACTCCTATCAATACCATTATCATCATCACTGTCATCGAAATAATCGTCACCACTCCCATCGCAGTCATAACCTCCATCATCACCCTCACTACAAGCCCGACTGCCGTGACCATTAACAACATGCAAATAAAATGATGTATGTGTGAAATTTATACAAGGTGGATTCAAGTATTCTGAAAGAGGTAGGCACTAGTACTATAGGGGTCAGGGTTGGGGTAGAGACTGGGGAAAGCCTTTTGCAGAAGGTAGCAGTTAACCTGAGTCTAGAAAAAAGCTAAGTGGCTAGGTGGGTACAGTGGACAGTGCCTGGAATCAAAAAGACATGTATTCAAATATGACCTTATATGCTTACTAGCTGTATGACTGTGCGCAAGTCATTGAACTTCAGTTTCTCCAACTGTAAAATGGGGTTTATAATAACATCAATCTCCCAGGGTTGTTGTGAGAATCATATGGGTTCCTATTTGAAAAGTGCTTAGTTTACTCCAGGGCAGCTAGGTGGTACAGTGGATAGAATTCTGGGCTTGGAGTCAGTTAGACTCACCTTCGTGATTATAAGTTCAGACGCTTACTAGCTGTGAAACCCTGAATAAGTCAATTTACCCTGTTTGCCTCAGTTCCTCATCTGTAAAATGAGCTGGAGAAGGAAATGACAAATCACTCCAGTATCTTTGCCAAGAAAATCCCAAATGGGGTCATGAAGAGGCAGACACGACTGAAACACTGAACAACCACAAAAGAAGGACACTAGGGAAAAAAGAGAAGGAGTTGAGGAGGCAGAGCATTCCAGATATCATTGTCATCATCGTAGCTTGTATTTATAAAATACTTATATATAATACTTTATAATATATATTATGTAATATATATTGTGTTATGCATACTATATAATATATATATAATACTTTATATGTAACACTTTTAAGCTTTGCAAAGTACTTTATAAATAGGATCTCATTTTATCCTCACCCTGGTAGGTACTACTATTTTACACCATTTTATAGCTGAGAAAACTGAGGCATGCAGAGATTAAGTAATCACATTCTTAGGAAGTATCTGAAGTCAAATTTGAACTCAGGTCTTCCTATCTCTAGCTTTCTATCCTCTATGCCACTTAGCTGCCTGGAAATGGGAAGAGGCCAGTATACTGTATAGAAAAGAGTAAGACAGGAAACAGGAAAGACAGGAAAGGGGCAGATTATGAAGAGCTTTAAACACAAAGAACTTTGTAGGTTACCCTGGAGGTTTTAGGGAGGCACAGGTTGATAAACGGAGGGTGGGGTATTATGGGATCAGACTATGCTTTACAATAATTCTCTTGGCAGCCAAGTGGAAGATGTATTGGAGCAGGAAGAGACTTGAGGAAAAGAGACCCTTTGGAAAATTATTGCTGCATTTCAGCAAAAGGTGATAAAAATCTGACCTAGGGTCATTGCTACATGAGTAGAGAGAAGGGGGTATATGTGAGTGATATTGTGCAAGTAGAAACTACCAAATTTGTCAGTGGATTGGATGCGTGTGGTGAGAGGAACGAGGAGGCAAGAATGTCACTGAGGTTGCAGGCCTGGGTATCTGGGAGGACAGTCATGTCCTGGACAGTAGTAGGAAAGTTTTTAAGTGGGTAAGATTTAAGATGAAAGACGAATGCTTATTGGGCATGCTGAGTTTGAGATGCTTATGAAATATTCAGCTCAAGATGTTTAAGAGGCAATTAGAGAGATGGGACTGTGATTTAGCAGAGGGCTGGATGTGTAGATCTGAGAGTCATCTCAGATATCATTTTCAAGCATAGAAATGATCATCAAACTCATGGGAGCAGATGTGATGACCAAATAAGGTCATGCGTGTGTGTGTGTGTGTGTGCGTGCGTGTGTGTGTTCATCCTTTGTTGCCAAAGAAGACCATGCCATCAGAGAAACAATAACATGACTTGCACTTGATTTTGTTTTGAGTGAGGGAGGGCTGTGCAAGTCACCAGACTCACTTCTCTTCCAGAACCATCTGAATCCAGTGACCAGATGTTCATCAGGATACCTGGAGATGACCCAGGATGAGGCAATTGGGGTTAAGTGACTTGCCCAAGGTCACACAGCTGGTGAGTGTCAAGTGTCTGAGGTCCTTCTGACTCCTGCACTGGTGCTCTATGCACGGCACCACCTAGCTGCTCCCACTAAATAAGATAGTATAGAATTAAAAGATAAGGGGCCCCAGGACACCCACAATTAATGGGCATGATATGGATGAAGAACTAGTCAGAAATGAAATGTGGGAGAGATAGGAACCAGGAGGAAGCAGGGGCATAAAAACCTAGAGAAGAGAGAATATCTAGGGGGAAACGCTGACTTGACAGTGTCAAAGGCTGCACAGAGGTCCGGGAGGATCAAGCTAGAGAAAAGGCCATTAGATTGGGCAATGAAGAGATACTGGTAACTTTGGAGAGAGAGAGCAGTTTCACTTGGACAATGAGTTTGGGAAGTCAAACTGCAGAGGATTAAGAAAAGAGTTAGTGGAGAAGAAATGATTGCTGTTGTTCGGTCATATCTGACTCTTTCTGACCCCATCTGGGGTTTTCTTAGCAGAGACATTGGAGTGGTTTGACATTTACTTCTCCAACTCATTTTATATATGAGGAAACTGAGGCAAACAGAGAGAAGTGACTTGCCCAGGGTCACACAGCTATTGTGCCTGAGGCTGGATTTGAACTCATGAAGATGAGTCCCTGATTCCAAGCACAGTGGAGGCACAATAATAGACAATTTCTTCTAGATGTGTAGGCACAGAAGGGAGGAAAGATATAAGAACAATAGCTGGTGGACACAGTAGGATCTAGTGAGTTGTTTTTTTGTTTTTAAGGATAGGGAGCCTTGAATGTATTTGCAGGCAAAAGAGAAACCAGTAAATAGACATTGAGGATTAGATGGAAAGGGGGAAGTGAGGGTTAGGGTAATTTAGCAGAGCCAAGAAGAAGAGTTATCTCTTCATCTGAGATAGGGAGGGAGATAGTCCAACACTGTGAGATGAAAAATTGAGAAGAGGATGCTTGTGGCAAAAGGCCTTGATTTTTTCAGTGAATTATGTATCTCAGCTGAAGAGGTGAGGGAAGCGGGTGTTGTGGATGGCTTGAGAAGAGATGAGAATATTTGGAACAACTGCCGTAGAAGATGGGAGATAGAGTCAATTAGGGAGGAATTTATCTTGCTGCAGTGAGGGCCCAATTTAAGATTAGATAACAAATATGGAGTGGGTCCAGTCAATATGGTATTGTAATATCCTCCAGCTCCGTTCAGTGGCAGGTAAGTAGAAGCAAAGGAGGTGGCAATAATGCAGGGTTGGGCTTGACAAGGCAGGATCTTCAATCAGACAAGGGCAAGGGAATCAAGGATGGACAATAGGGTAGAGTCGAGTTGATTCACCAAGGGGTTGATATAGGGAGGACAGTGTAGCCCATGCAAGGGTGAAAAAAACTAGGAAAGAACTGAGGGGTGGATGGAACACAATGAGGATAAAGAATAGGGTTAGGAATAAAAAGGCACAACAGAAAACAGAATGATAAAAAATTATAAGAAATTTTGGAGTTCATGAACGTGTATAAAGAACATTTGTGAGTGATGGCAAAGTCAAGGGTGTGGGTCAAAGGTGTCATCTATATGTATAGCTGAGGTAGAATGGAGATACACATCATGGCAACTGTGGAAATGGAAAGTAAGGGCATACCATTATGTATATTAAGTCCCCCAGTGCAAGTGTTGGAGGTGGGGAGGAGAAAAAGACTGTGAGTCAAGCACTGAATTCATGGAGGAAGGAAGGAAGGAGAATGTCTTAGAGGGTAGGGAAGGAGTCTATAGATGAGTCCTGGGGATCTGGATAGTGTATATTTGCATATCTTGGAGGACAGGTGGTTTAGCAAGGGTGTTTGAGGAAAAGTGTGGCCTTTGGGACCCCATCAGCCTCCTTCATCCTGCATTGAATAGTGAACCCTGGGCCCTGAGCTCCCATTTCTACAGGAGAGGGTTTATTCAGAGGTATACTGGGTCTATTTGTTAGGACCTTCCCTTACCTTGGCTTCTTCCCATAAGTCAGCTGAAGGGAAGGCAGGGAAGAAGAAACCACAACTGATATTAGAGTCTGCTCCTGGCACTGGTGTGTACTCTCCCAATCCCCCACACTTCCAATCCTCCTCCTTTCCCTGGTACAGAGGGTTAGATGAGCCCCACCCAGGGTCAGTCCTGGCTCCCCTCCCCCTGCTACCTCCCCAATCCTCAGCCTATCACTCCCACCAGCTTGCCTTCTTACTGCTGCCATGGAGACCACCCTGTGCTGTGGCTTCTCTGAGATGAGGAGGGGGATGGGACTAGGGTGATAATCCTCTGACCAGGGACCTCTCAGCCTTGCCCATCCTGCTTTTAGCAACAAAGTCTGATACCGGGGGACAAACAGGGGACCTTTCCTTCCCTTGACTTGGTGAGAGATATATGAGTGAATTTCAGCCTCAATGGGACTCTGGGCTCCTCTCCCAGTTGCTAGAAACCCTGCGACTGTCACATGCTCCAGACACACAGGGCCCAGCCCTGTCGGCAGCTTAGCCAACAATTCTGCTGCTGCCCAACTGAGCTGAAAGTCAGTCTATCGGAAGAACTTGTTGACTGTCCAATGGACAAGATAACCCCTCTGAGTGATGATGATATAATTCTTCATCTGACTGACTATTGGTCTAACTCATGGTCTGCCTGAGTGTTTGATCCATCTGCCGAAAGGTCTGAACTCTCACTGTCCAGTTATCTAACCACCTGAGACTATCTATCCATCCCTCTGATGATCCAGCTGACTGTCTGTCTAACTGTCTGTTCAACTCTCTTGTCTAACCATCTTTATGACAGAGGGTTTGTCTGACCAACTGTCCAGGTGTCTGATCAGTGGAATAACTAATATTCTGTCTGACCATAAGCCAGATGCACCATCGAATAGCTAAGAATCCACTTAACTAGTGACCCATAGCTGAGATGCAAGGGATTTGAATAACCTCAGCAAAACACTTGGGTTTAAGGAGATTCCTGAGAACAGCTTTCATTGTTTTAATCTGCCAGGGACTCTGGATGGAAGTTTGTGAGGTGAGCTCCTGGGATGGAGTTCTATGAGGTAGGGGGCTAGAAATGTTCTTAGGATCTGAGGCCTGAGACTGAGGTCAGGACTTGGAAACAGATACTGAATGAGGGTGAGGTAGGCAGCAAACAGTCACAATACTATCCAGGAGTATTTCCTTGGGGACACAGAGACTAAGGGTGGGGAGCAAAGTACATTCATGTGTGTTTGTGGGTTGGTGGGAGGAATCCTTACAGACTCTCCTGGCTCTAAAATCCAGCCTCACAAAATGTCTCAGTTGGAAGAGACCTTAGAACGCAAAATGTAGCAGCTGGGACAGAATATCAGCACCAGAAAGGCCCTTCAATTCAAAGTACAAGGGACTCTTCTAGGCACTGGGAATATAAAGACAAAAGTAAAGTAGTCCTACTCACATTCTACTGGAAAGATACAACATGTACACAAGCAAATACATATAGAGTTTATGAGAAGCAATTTCAAGAGGGAGAGAGTCCTAAAGAACTGGTGAATCAGGAATGGCTTTATGAAGGAGATGTCACCTGAGCTGTGCTTTGAAAGAAGCTAGGGATTCTTTGAAGACGACATGGGGGAACCACGTGGGAATTAGAATGTTTTATATCTGGGTAATAGCTAGCTGGCCAGTGGGACTGGAATGGAGGCGGTGTGAGAGGAATAGATAGGAAAAGATAGGTGGGAACTAGACTCCATATTAAATATCAGGCAGAGGCGTGTGAACCATTGAAAATTTTTGAAGTAGGAAGGTGACATGGTCAGATCTGTGCTTTAGAAATATCAATTTGGCTTAGAGAAGAGACTAGAAGCACGGAGACCCATTAGTAGGCTCTTAAAATAATCCTCATTAAGTGTGATGAGGACCCAAGTAAGGGTAGAAGCTGTACAAGTGCAGAGAAGGGGGAGACGTGGGATGTTGTAGAGGCAGAATTAATAAGACTTGACAACAAATTGGATATGGTGTTTGAGGGAAAGGAAAGGATTATGGATAATTTGAAGAATATCAGAGCAGGAGAGACTCTAACAACATAATATGAAAGAAATGAAAGACCTTAGAGTCTATAAAGTCCAAATATCTTGTTATATAGATGGCTACAGAGGGGGCAAGGACATACCTGCTGGATATCACCAGGTTAGTGAGTGACACCCAGGATTCCATAATTAAGGATTAGCCTGGGTAAAGAAGGGAACAAAGCGGTTTGGTATAGTTGGGATACACTGGAGAATGAGAGATGGGACTGGAAGACTAGTTAGAGATGCTCAGGGCGTTGGAGGGAGAGGGTATGGTTTCACAGTGAATGATATTTTCTGAACAAATGAGTGGTAAATATTAATCTCTTTTGTTCTTTGCTGGTTGTTGAATATCTTCCTAAAATGACCAATGTCACTTTCCTTCCAGTCTATGGAGGGTCCACACAAGGATCTGGTCATAGGATCTTCTGCTAATTGTGAATTCTCCCTATCAGGCTGGGGATGGAGATGGTTCAGAGAACTAGGTGAAAGGTGAGTTGGAGTTACCAAAATCTTTGATCTCAGCCTGTGCTCTCATCTGCCTGTTTCTCTTTAAACTGAAGACAAAGGAAGGATTCCAGATAATAAAGGACTTGGTGAGTTGGGTTCTGGGCAACAGAAGCCCAGGTAAGTGGAATTCTGGGTAATCAAGGAAAAAGAGGTCAAAGGGAATCTCACCACTGGATCCCAGGGATCATGCTCTGCTAAATCCCTGCACATTGTTTCTTTCTTTATTTGATTTCCCCCCGGTTACATGTGAAAACAATTTTTAACATTTGTTTTTATAACTTTGAGTTCCAAATTCTCTCCCTTCTTCCCTCCCTATCTCCCCTCATTGAGAAGGTAAGCAATTTGATATAGGTTACTTATGCCTACACATTCTTGAAAGCTCTACTCCAGTGGTATCTCCTCTAGGAAGCTTTCCCCTGATCCTCTTGTTTATTAATGGTTTTTCTCTGTGGAGTCCTCATAGTATTTTTTTGCACCTCTCTTAAAATATTATATACTGTGATTATCTGTGTTTTCATCTAATGCCCCTTAATAGACCATAAAGCTTGACAAAGGCAGGGAATGTTTCTTTTTTAGATTTTGGGTTTTCTCCAGCATCTAGAACAGTGTTCTGTTCTTGATAAAGTTTTGTCAAATGAATAGATAAGTGGATAGATGAATGAATAAACATCTGAGTCAATAAACAGATTAATAAGTCAACAAATGAAGAATAGAAGAAAACTTGGAAGACATAAACTAGGAAAAGAAGCTGCACCCTTTTCAGGGCTGCTCATCCACCTTTGCTGTCGACCTGCTACCCAACTCTCATCTATGGCTCCAAGAAACTGTAGCACCACACCAGGTTAAGGGTAACTCACATGCCTCAAACTTGTCGGTGAGTTAGGGGGATGTCTACTCCAAGCATGTGAAGACTTCCCCAGACAGAATAGGCAGATGAGAACTATTTGTTCCAAAGGCCATGAAGGCAGCTAAAGCAGGTATCGAAGGTCATGTTGACTTTTGTCTTTCCACTGCCCTTTGATGATTTTGGAAGACAGGGTGAGGCTGATGACTTTTTGTAACTCTGCCTCACTTAAACCTAATTCACATACAAGTCAATAAATCATTGGTCCTTTTCAAAAACAAAGGATGCACAAGAGTCAGTCAGGGAGGGCTTCCTTAGGAGTTTGAAAGGAAGTGAGAGCATAAAGCAAATTTTTTGAGTTTTCCTTTTCAATGACTCTGCTTTTGGGGGCCTGATAGATTAACCCAAGGAAACCCTGTGGACCACATTAATTGCTATCACAACTCTAAGATATAAAAGTCTTAGTGCAGTGTTAAGTTGTTAAACTCATTAAAGTTTAAAACTCTGAAAGACTTTTAGGACATCTGTAAAGTCTGGACAGAAACTCATCAAAAAGCCATTCCACCCAGGGGTAAGACACAATTTGGGTCAACAGTTATTCAAAACTATAGTTCACAAGCCTCCATTATTTTCTGTTATGAGACCAAATTGGAGGATCAAAATAAAAGATAATTTAATTAAAAAGAATAGCAAGTTAATATGGAGTGAAATATCCCTCCCTGCCCTCTCTCTCCAACAGGGTTACTTTTTCACCCATTCTGAAGCCACCAGTAGGAGACAGAATACTCATAGGATACAAGTATAATCAGGGCAACTCATGTTCTTGGTGCAGGGATGTTCTAGACCCAGCTTGTACCTGCTCAGAATTAAATTTTCAGTGTGAATGTTTACACTTTGGAAAATGGCAAATACTACAAATAAGGTCTTGACTTACTGTTTTATTTTTTTTAATTGTCTAGACAAAAAACTGATGCAGAAAATGTTAATAAAACACTGAACTTAAAAGTATGTCACAGTTAAACATTTATCAAAAGATCACTGTTTTGAGGGTTGCCTTCGAAGCTATCTCAGCTTCCTGAGTTCAGATCTCACCACAGACACTTGACACTCACTAGCTGTGTGACCTTGGGCAAGTCACTTAACCCCAGCTGCCTCATCCAGTCATCCTGATGAATATCTGGTCCCTGGATTCAGATGACTCTGGAGGAGAGGTGAGGCTGGTGACCTGCACAGCCCTCCCTCACTCAAACAAAGTCAAGTGCAAGTCATGTCATTGTTTCTCTGATGGCATGGTCTTCTTTGGCAATGAAGGATGAATACACACATCTCAGCTTCCCCATAGAGCTGCTGATGTCATCTGTTGGGCTGCTTATTCAGATGAATTGTGAGCTGCTAGTTTCATTTGTTGAACTACTCTCTCTGCTGTGCTGCCACCTGCTGGTTCTCTAGTGAGCTGGTATGGACAGTTTCTGAGTCAGCTGAATTGGCAACAGCTATGCAATACATTTTCCCCATGGGAATGACACATTTTTAAAAATCCTAACCCATAGGCTCTACTTCACTCTTACCCATAGGTTCTACTTCACTCTTTTGGGCGTCACACACCCACATCCAGTCAACCAACCTTTAAATCAAGTCCATCTTTTGAGCAGC
This sequence comes from Bettongia penicillata ogilbyi, assembly GCA_023548195.1. NCBI lineage: Eukaryota > Metazoa > Chordata > Mammalia > Diprotodontia > Potoroidae > Bettongia > Bettongia penicillata. Next base: position 4,556,576 of record JAJHZJ010000444.1, read on the forward strand.
TTTATATTTGCCTCGGGTAACTAGATGGTACTGTGCACAGAGAATTGGGCCTACAATCAAGAAGGCTCATCTCCTGAGTTCAAATCTGGCCTCAGACAGTTACTAGCTGTGTGACTCTGGGCAAGTCACTTAGCCTTCTTTGCCTCAGTTCCTTATCTGTGAAATGAGCTGGACAAGGAAATGGCAAACTATTCCAATGTCTTTGCCAAGAAAATTTCAAATGGGGTCACAAAGTGTCAGATACAAGCAAACAAGAACAAAAATGTTTGTCTCAGCGACCATTCCCCCAGGCCTGTCTACTGTTTAAACTGGAGAGAGAAAATTCTCTTGGCTCCTAGCAGAGGGCCATTCAAGTTACTGTTAAGCTTTATTTTTCAGTACTGGAGGGCTAGGGCAGAATTGGAATCCTTTGTCTTACATTGCTGTCAAAATTACAGTTTTCCCTAAAGAACCGTGGTACTCCAATGATTGGAGAGACATTTAGAGGGTCTGGTCTAGGGTTCTTAACTTTTCTTTGCATTTTGGCAGTCTGGTCAAATCTATAGGCTGCTTCTCAGAATAATATTTTTAATGCATAAAGTACAGAGAAGAACAAAGGAAACAAATTATTTTGAAGAAGTTATCAAATAGTTCTTTAATAAGTTCACAGACCTCAGGTTGAGAACCCCTAATTTAGGCCAACTCCTTCATTTTGCATATGGGGAAACTGAGACCCAGATTGGAGAAGTAACTTTCCCAAACTCATATAGTGAGAAGCCCTGTCAGTTCTGGTATCTAACTATTCTCTGGAGCTGAGTTTTTTCCTGCTCTCTCAATCCTCCTGGGGCTCACATAATGAAGTCAGTAATGGTGCTTAGTATTAGGGGAGAGGGAGGAGAAACAGAGGCCCTGGAGAATTCCTGAATGCCACACTTTGGGGGAAGAATCTCTTGTCTCTCCTTTTAGAAACAGCTTTTAGTATTTTCCCCTCTTTCTTTTTGCCTCCTTCAAGGAGGCCTTCTCTTAGCAAAGGTTCTGGGAGTTTTCAATGCCACCTGAGTCAGTTTCCCTCTTCCTCTCCCAAAGTTTCGTCACATCCCTTACGGTTATAGGATTTAGAACTGGAAGGGACCTTAGAGATCATTCCAGCTAAACCCTAGTTATACAAATGAGTAAACTGAGGTGCAGAGAGTGAAAGAATTCTCTAAAAACAAAATGGGATGCCTCAATAGGTAACGATTTCTCTGTCACTGGAGGTCTTCAAGCAGACACTAGTGACCATTTATTAAATCAATATGTTGTAGAGCAGATTCCAGTTCAGATATGAATTGGTTTGGATGGCCTCTGAGGTCCCTTCTAGTTCTCAGACTTTATGATACTGCAATCTGCCTTAGGTAATACAGTAGGTCAAAGACAAAGGCAGGACTAATGGATCACAGAATTCAGAGCCAGAAGGGTTCTTGGAGATCATTTAGGCAAACCTGCCTAATTTTACAAGTGGGGAAACTGAGGCCTGGAGAGGGGAGGTGAGTTGCTTAAGGTCACACAGGTGGCAAGTAGAAGAGCTGAGGTTTGAATCCAGTCTCCTGGCTCCCATTTTGGGAATTTTTCCACTATACAACCTATGGAGGCTGATGTAAAAAGATTGGGATGTCATCTGGGTAAGCCAAGGACCAAAACCATAGACTAGAACCAGAAAATATCAGAGCTGGAAGGGACCTTAGAGACAAGGAAACTGAGGTTCAGAGAGAAAAGGGAACTTGTCAATCACACAGCTTGTAAATGTGAGGTCCAGGACTCAAATCCAGGTCAGCCTAGACCAGGGGGTGGGGTGGGGAAGAAAGGAGCAATTCCAAGCTATCTTCTCTAACCACTGGGCAGCATTCCCAGCCTTGGACTGTGGCCCTAGGGGTGTGGTGAAACCGAGTCCTGTTGCTGTTCACCTTGGGAGGCCTCCTAGGAATGTCTGCCTGGGCTCCAGACAGTGGCCCTTTGTGGAAGGAGGGAGGAGTAGGTCTGGAAGGGGCTGCAGTGTGAGACACACCCCCTGTTCAGCATAGGTCACTTTCCATCTAAGATGGCTTGAATGTGAAATGGGAACCCTAGGCTGTCCAGAGGGAAGACATGGGAAGGCCTTTACTATCCTATGGTCAAACCAAGGAGCAGGCAAGGTGATATATTTGAGAATAGCTCTCCCCCTCTCCTGCCCCAGAAAAAGATGAAATGAGGGCTCAAGGTATCCTAGAAATGGAGCCTGAGCGCCCATATAGGGAAGGCATATTGGGACAGACTGTCCCTTTTTCACAGCTCCCTTCTCAGCCCAGACAGCAACAATGCCAGGGCTGTTTTAGGTCTTTCCTGCCCAATCCCACACTCAAAGGAGGATGCTGCCCCCTTTCCTGGCCTGAGGGAACCTTTTATAGAAACCCTTGACCTTGGAAGATCCAAGACATTGGAAGATACCAGAATTGGGCTTCCACCTCTGCAAGGATAAAGGTGGTCTGGTGCTTTGGGGAAGAATACTGACTTTGGGGTTAGAGGCAATAGATTCAGTGGTGAACTAGCTGACATTTGATCCTTCCCAGTTCTATGGTCCTCTGACAGCCCTGGCATTGCTGCTGTCTGCGTTGGGAAGGGAGCTGTGCAAAAGAGACAGTCTGTCCCAATTGCAGCTCTGTTATTTACTAGTTTATCTCACAGTAAGGGTCCTCAGCTATTCCATACTGGTAATGGATATGTGGCTATTCACAGGGCAGGTGAGCTCACACCAAAGGCCTTTGAAGACCAAACAGGTACTGTTCCTGGCTGAACAGGGAGGAATGAACGGGTCTACCTTTGCAGTGAGTCTGAGGGAAGTTGTCTAAGGAGTCATTAGCCTGCACCAACCACAGGAAGGACCTGGCTCCAGGCCTAAAACCATGACAATCTCAATTCTTTTCTGAAGCATCTCCAGAGGAGACTGCAGGATCCTTTAAAAAAAAGAAAGAAAGGTTTCTCCCTTCCCCAGAGATTTGTCTCTCAAAACAAAAGAATTTTTTTAAGAGAATGAAAGAGAAGCAATTCTAGAAAACTATCAACATTACCAACAGAGACGGAATATACGATGTTTTGTACCCAAAGTTTCCCATCTTTGCAAAGAAGGAAGGGAGGTACATTTTCCTCTTTTGAGGTACCAAACTTGATTCGTATAGGGACATAGGATTCACTCAGTCTTGCTTCCCCACCCCCATTTGTTCTTTCCATTTACACTGTGGAAGCCATTGTCCTGATTTGCTTACTTTGCGCCCATTCATATAGGTCCTCCAACACTTCTCTATATTCTTCATAATCATTGGTTTTCATAGTACAGTAATATTCCATTATGCTCATGTAACAAAATTTCTTTAGCCAGTCCCCAGCTGATGGACAAATACATTATTTCCACTTCTTTGCTGCTAGACAAAGTCTGCAGCCTTCTTTGGAAACAGATAAAGGTTCTCTTCGCTTGGACTTCAAGGAGTCAGGAAATTCTCTTTGCTGTCTAATATAAATCCTCCTCTCTGCTGCCTAATTCTCTCCCTTTGTGCAGTGTGTCATCTGATGCCTAGTGAGCACTGCTACTCACGTAATCATTAAGCATTCCCACCCCAATTTCTTCCCCCGCTTTTCCCTCCCTGTATTGCATCTGTATAATACTTTTAAGGTCCCTTAAGCCCTTTTATATCTATCCCATGCAGTTCTAATATTGAGTCTTATCAAAGTCTTACCTACTAAATCTTCCAGTTTGGACACTGACTTACTAGCTATGTAACTTTGGGTAACTGTTTGGGCCTCAGTTTCCCCATCTGACAGCCTTCATGGATTGCACAGGGAGAAAAATCCTGGACTGGGAGCCAGGAGAACAGGTTCAAACATTGGCTCTGCCACTTGCTGCCTCTGTGACTTTGGACAATTCATTTCTCCTCTCTGGGTCTCAGTTTCCCCATTATAAAATTGGGAGAGTGTGTATTTGGACTAATGGATATTTAAGAACTTCTTCTAGCTTTAAATTATGTTTGCCCTCTTATTTTACAAATGCGGAAATCAAGGCCCAGAGAAGAAAGTGACTTGTCTGGGTTCACAAGATACCTTACACTTTAGATGTCTCTCTACTGAGAACGCTGGATTTAGAGTCACACAACTTGGGTGTGAACTTTGGCCACTCTGAGGAAAGAAGGAAGCTCTGTGGGCCAGTCTTTCTCTTTCACCCCAAGTCAATTGTGGCTCTGAATTCATTTTTTTCTAATCCTCTGAGATGAGTTTAGGACCACCTGGGAGGTAACTAAAGTATGTCACTAACTCAAGTCCATTTTCTTTCTATTGCACCTTCAGGCTCAGGACTATGGCAAAGGGTGGCAGGGTTAGGGATTAATTTGGGGGAGGTTTCTTAGGAATCAGTTTCCCTTGCCCTTTTTCTTGTTAAGGGACATTTAATGCTATTTCTTTTTGTCTACTGGACAGCTTTGGCCTATCCCAGTCTCCAAAAGGAGACATTACTATTATGAGCAGGGGGAAGAGAAGGAAGTCTGCCTCTTCCCCTTTCCCAGGTGTGACCTGAAGTATGGATAATTTTTCAAGGCAGGAATACACAGATACATAGGATAAGGCTTCTCACCTCAAGCAGTTTTTAGAAGATATATCCAAATAACTGTTAGTTGGTCATAGGATCATAGCTTTAGAGTTGGAAAGGTTGAACTCCTTATTTTACAGAAACCAAAGCCAATATAGGTTAAGTCAGGTGATTTGTCCAAGGTCATACAGGTAGTTTCAGAGGCGGGATTTGAACCCAGACCTTCCAGAATACTTTTGCTACTATAGGATGCTGCTGATAGGAGGGAGAGTGAGGGAAATGCAAAGGAGAGGTACTGTGGGGAATTTGAGCTGGGAGAGATAGCTTTTTACCTGGAAGTTCAAGGCAGGCTTCATGAACGAGGTGGCACCTATGGATTCACTTGGCCTTGAACTAAAGATTTCAGTGACTGAAGATGAAGAGGGAGCATGTTTGAACCTAATCCAGTAAGCTTTTACTAAGCACCTACTATATGAAAGGCAATAAACTAGGCACTGGGGATATAAAGACAAAACAAATTGCTCTTGCCATCAAGGAAGTTATACTCTATTGGTTCCATGCATGGAAGACAGATGTAGAGACATGGCAATGTGGAATGAACCAAAACCACTAAGAATTTCAGAGTTGGAGAGACTTCAGAGGTTAGTCCAAACTGTATCTGACTGAGAATCCCAGTGAGTGCCCATCATCCAGCCAGAAGGCTTCCTGTAAGAGAGAGCCCATTTTCTCCTTACGGCAGAAGGACTACTTTGGGCTAGTTTTTGACACTTGAAAAATTTCCTTTAGATCAAGCTGAAATTTGCCTACCTGCAGCTTCTACTCATTCCTCCTATTTCTAACCTCTCCTCACCCCTCCTTCCCCACAACAAGAAGAACAAATCTAATCCCTCTTTCACTCAAAGATCCATTAAACAAACCATCAAATATTTGAAGCCGGCTAAGCTGTCCCCACTTAGGTCTTGATAAATAGCTCGAGTTACTTTAACCAAACCTCGATAACCATGCAGACACACAGATAGATTACACAGATAATAAGATGCAGGGGAAAGAGCCCTGGGCTGAGAGTGGGGAGACCCGCTTTCTAATTCTGACTCCAATACCACCTTGCTGTAAAATTTTGCGCAAGTCCATTTCCTTTTCTGGACCTCAGTTTGCCCAACTGTAGAATGAGAGGTTTGGATTCAATGGCCTTTGGAATGCTACTGAAGGCACCTTTGGGGAATTCCCTGGCTTTTGACAGGCAAGACGGGTGGATAGGGGGAGGGCAGGGGAGACAGGGTGGAGGGTGTGGGGGGGGGGGGGGTAACGTTGGGAGGAGCCCGGAGAAGAAAGACGTGGGAACTCACAGACGGGTCCACAGCCCGGAGCCAGGCCACTGCCAGTGTAGACTGCAGTGGGTTTGTGGAAGGCCTGATCCTGGATTTTGAACTCGTGGAGACAAGGAGCAACCTAGTACCGGCCACGAGCCAGAGCTGGGGATCCCCCGGGCTTTACACGAGAAGGGGCGGGGCAAGTCCAGTAGGATCCCCCCTCACCGAGAAAGGGGGGCGCGGCAGAGGAGGAGGGAGGGGCCCGCTGGGGCTGAATCTCCGGCTGTCTTTATCTCGCAGCCGGAAGCCTAGTACTGGCTTGCGTTCCCAGCCCAGGTAAGCTAGGAGGAGCGCCTAGGGATCGGGGATTAGGACCCTCAGCTCTCGAGGGGCGCAGGCAGTTCCCCAGCTGGTCCTCGAGTCCCATTCCCTCCCCTGACTCATGGCCAGGGCCGGCCCAGCAGCCGCAGTTCCTCGGCGCCTGCGCTCGCCTTCCCGGCTCTCGGGGGGGAGGGTCCGGGGCGGGGCCGCGGGGGGAGGGGGACCGGGGGTGTGCGCGGCGGGCGGGGCAGAGGGAGTGGGGGGGACCCTCTGCGCACCGACGGGGCGGGCCATTTCTGCGCAGCGCAGGCGAGACTGGGAGCCCCGGAGCCTGGGTCCCTCCGGCCCGAGTCGCTGCGGGAGCGTCGCTGTCCCGGACGCTGGACAGCCCGAGGCTGGACCGCGTACAGGTTAGCTTCCCCACCCCCCACCCTTCTCCTCCCCGGGGCGTCTCCCCCCACCCTCCTTCTTAAGACACCGCGAGGGGTGGCCAAGGCTCTCCTGGGGGGAGGGGGCGATGCGAACCGCAGAGATGGGGGGGTGACAGGCCTGGACCCCAACCTCAGGATTGGGGGGCTGCCCGCCCCGAAGCCGGGACCCAGTTCTTTCAGAACCAGCGGGTGTGTGTGTGTGATTATGTGTGACAGCTTGTACGTGTTTCTGTGTGATTGTATGTGTGTGTGTATGTGGCTTTGTCTCCGCACGGATGGGCGGTGTATGTGTGTGGCGAGGGGGGATCGGTGAGAGGTTAGGGGGCTCGGAGGTTATGGGGCTGTGGGTGTGAGGGAGGTTGCAGGGGAGGGGGAGTGGGGGGCGAGGCTAGAAGGTTTCTGGAGCGCCATGGTTCTGTGAGGTGGTTGAGGTTTGGTAGGGGAATTGAGAGATTGGGGGGCTTTGGGGGAAGGCATTCGGAGGGCGGTGGCTGTAGGAGGAGGTTGGAACTGTGTGTGTCTGGAGCTTTGGGGAGGCTTTGGGGGAGGCAGCCACAGGGCCCCCGTGGGAGACCCAGCCGACGGTTCCAGTGTGCTTGGTGGGGGTGGGCGTTGGAGGTTTGGGGTGGGCTGTACATTGGGAAGGCTTAGCGGGCTTGGCGGCTTGTGACTTTGGGGGGGTTATGTGGGAGGGGCTGGTGGAGGGGGTTGCAGAGCCCCCTCTGGGAGACCCCGCAGACGCTCGGGGGCGGGGACTAGCGGCGCAGGCTTCGGGCAGTGTGCTGCCCGACCTGGGGGAAATCATTTATGTGGGTGGGGTAGGGTGGGGTGGGGAAATGGGGGGTGCTTTCCTACTCCTACACCTGCGGGGGCTCCGCCCACGGAGGGGCCCCGCCTCTCAGCCGGAGCAGGTGACTACTGGACACCCCCTTCCTCCCTCCCAAGGGGCAAGAACTGGGGTTTTGAGTTGGGGGTCTCCTTTATCTCTTGGCCCCTGGCCGGGTTCTTGCTCTGGAGCTGCGGTCACCTTTCCTGGTCCTAGTGGGACTCGCCCTCTTAAAGGGCCAGTGTTCCTTTTCCTCCCATCCCCAGAATCCTCTCCCTGCCCTTTTCCACGTTGAAAGGGATGTGAGTGGTGTATCTTTGAATGCATATGTGTCTTTGTGCATAAGGAATGTATATCTGTATATGGTGGATCTTTGTGTGTATGAAATGCCAGTATCTGTTAGGAGAGGGGTGACATCTGCATGTATATTAGGTCTATGTAAGGGGGTATTTTGCCTCTTACTGGCTACAGTTGTACTGAATTGGTCTCAGGTTAGGGAAGGTGCCTGAGAAGAATTCAGGACCCAACCATCAGGGGCCCTTGAGGCTGCTAGAATGGAATTCTCTAGGTGAGGAATTTCTGTGTATGGGTGTTTTTATTGTAGTGTATTCTTTCTGTAACCATTTAAGTGTTTATCTGGACCAGGAGGTACTCTGGAAGGAAAAGAAAAAACTCCATGGATGGCATTAAGCATGGATGAGCATTAAGCAAGGCCTGGTGACCTTTCCTATATTATGCTTTCCTAGATTATACAGGTTCCTAGATTTAGAGCAGGAAGAGACCTTAACCCATCTAGTTAAACATCTTTCTTTTATAGTTGAAGAAACTGAGGCACCAAAAAGTTAAGGGGATAATGATTTGGACACTAGTTGTAGCTCTGCTACTAAGTTAAGTCTTTGACCTTGACCAAATCTTTTTCCCTTCTGAGTCTGAGTCAGAGAGAGTTGGACCCATTTCTGACACTGGAATGCTTTGTTTCCCAAAGGGATCTGTGCTGTGGAGTTCCAGCTGTGGTTTATATCTGGGTGTAGATTGTGATCAGGGCACGTATATATCAGAATAGCTCCGTCACCTCAACCTAATAGAGTTCCTGAAGTCATTTTTGGGCCTTTCACTCTTCTGGGACCCCTGAAATTTATTGTGGTCTGAGGGTCTGGGGTGGCTTGACTTGGGCCACCACCTCTTTATGGAGCCCAGGGCAGAATTGATTTTTCCTTCAAGCAAACTTTCCATAACTCATATTCTTTCTGCTCCATGAAATCTTTACCATCCCACGTAGAAGTAAGCACTTCTGGGCATCTATTATTTGAACTACATTTACTAACTAGCACGTAGGTCATATATTGTATGATGAGGAATTCCTGGAGGCTGTTCACCTCTTGGACTTCTCACTGGCAACTAGCATAGGACTGAGGACACAGGAGCAGAGATAACACACATTTGCAGATTAGCAGATGATAGGAAGTTAGGATAGAGAGCTAAGGCACTAGACAGCAGAGTCAGAGTCTAAAAAAATTGACTGGTTAGACGAGGAGTTCTTAATCTGGAGTACATGAACTTGTTTTTTTAAAAAAATATTTTCATAAATGTATTTCAATGCAATTGACTTCTTTTACAATCCTATGTGTTTTACTTTATGTGTTGAAAAGCATGATTCTGAGACTGGCATCCATAGGCTTCCCTAGATTGCTGAAAAGGTTCATTCAAAAAAGAAAAAATTTAAGAATCCCTGGGTTAGAATAATTTAATAAGATGCAATTGAATAGGGGTAAATGTAAAATCCTAAATTAGGTTCAAAAAATCAAGTATACAGAGGATGAAGGTAGTCTGGCTAGATAAAAATCTCTGTTGGAAAAGATAGGGAAAGTCTTCTAGGAGCTCAAGAGCTTGGACTGTTTTAATCGATGCATTTCCTGAACAAGGGAGGTCATGAGCTTTTTGTCCTCTACCCTGGTCAGATTCTATTTGAAGTGTCACATCAAGTTCTGGGACCATGTTAAAGGAGGCACTTTGTTCAATGAACCCACCTAGAGGAAGGCGATCAGTATAGCGAGGGAGCTCAAACCCGTGGCACTATAAAGAGTTTTAAAGAAACTGAGGCTGTTTGCCTGAAGAAGAGAAGACGTGATAGCTGTTTTCAAGTATCTAATGGGAAGTCATGGGGGGTGAAAAACTAGATCAGTTCTTGTTTAGTGCCAAAAAGACAATTCAGTGGGTAGAAGTCACAAGAAGGCAACGGTTCATAAGGAGACAGTGCTGTCCTACCAAGAAATGTGGGGTTTATAAGGCAGGGAGTGCCTCATTACTAGATGTCTTCAAATGGAGTCTGGAAGACCACTTATTGGGGATATTGTACAGAGGATTCATGCTTAGGAACTGGTTGGACTAGTGTGACTCTGAGAGTAGAGTCTCTGTTCCTATGACATGTCTGCTGGTTTTGTTGGGAGAAGTGTTGGAAGGGCATTGGACTGGCAGTTGGGAGATTGATTCTAGATTTAAAGCAGGAAGGGACCTTAGAGGTTATTTTATCCCATTTTACAAATGAAGAAACTAAAACTCAAGGAATCCTAGTTCTATACTAGAGTCTGAAGGAACATCAGAGACTATCTCATCTAACTCTCTCATCTTGCAGATGAGCAAAGTGAGGTCTTGGGTGGTTAATTGACTTGTTTGAGGTCACATGGTAGCCAGGATTCAAACCCAGGACCTCTGACTCTGTATTAAGGATTTTTTCTATTGCATCAAGTCCTTTAAATGAGGGTTAGACTAACTAATCACTGAGGGCCTCTGGTTGCTGTAACATTCCATAGTAACTTTTGTTTGCCAAGGGTAAAGCCACTTCTCTTTCTTCTCAGTGACTGCCTTCAGTGAGTGTCTGGGTTATCTCTCTCACGCATTCTAGGCCTCCCTTCTCACCCACCTGTGATTAGCCCTGGGGCCCAAAGCCCTGATGACCAGATCCTAAGGCTAGGTTTCTAGTCCTTCCTTCTAGCCATCTATGTCAAGGCATACCTGCTTGCCACTTTCTCCCCATTAATCCTCATGAAAGGGTAGGACAGAAATCCCTGTAATATATTGCCTCTCCACCCCTACCCAGATGCTTTTGGGTCTTGAGTTAGGTGAGGGGAGGGACAGTTCCAAGTAAGAGGTTCCCATCCAGTAGGCAGCATGGTCTAATGGGCAGAGCACTAGATTTGGAGTTAGAAAGGTCTGACTTGAAATCCTACTTCTGACATTCTGGCTATGTAACCTTGAGTGAGTCACTTAATAGAGGCTAAGCCTTAGTTTCCTCATCTGTAAAATGAGAGGGTTGCATTAGATGGCCTCTAAGGTCCCTTCCAGATCTAAATCTATTATTTGATGTTTCTGAATGTCTGGGAGACCAGTGGTCCAGTTAAGTCTGCCGAAAAGAAGGAAGGATGAGAGTGTGGGGGGACTGAGGTCAGATCTCTTCGGCAAGGGGAGACTCCAACAGAGATGAAGATACACTATTATTTCCCTCTTCCTCATTCCTACCCTTCCTTCAAAGTCTATTTAAGCTCTCCCCTTTTCCTGGAAACCTTCAGACTCTTCCCCCAGAGCCATTGGACTTGGAGTTAGAAGACCAAGGTTCCTATCCTGGTTTCAGCACACATTAGCTATCTGATGGGGCAAGTCACTTTTCCTCTTTAAAATGGGGATAATATAATGTCTTCCTTTTTTTGTACAATTCAAAGTGAAATGGCAGCTACATAGCATTTAATCCTTCTTTGAGCTTCTTTGATATTTCGCTTTTTAGATCCTACGATTCAGAGTGGATTCCAGACCTTGGTTCTCTATGACTGTCTGGTCTGTGTGCTTTTCTTGTTTCCTCTTTGGGAATCATTCCCCTCTACTTAGTTCAGACTCTCATCTCTCTTTGGACTATTGAAATAACCTTCTCATTGAACTAGTCTCCCTACCTCAAGCCTTTCACTTCTTCAGTTTATCTCAGTTTATCACAGCTGCCAAATTGATTTTCCTAAAGTACAGGTCTGACCATATTCCTTTACTATTCCATGAACTTGTGGCTCCCTATAAACACCTCTTTTTTTTGGCATATAAAACACTTTACAACCTGGCCCCTTCCTTTCTTTCCAGTATTCTTTTATTTTACTATCCCTCCTTCCAGCCATACTAGGCTACTTGGTGTTCCTCATGCCAGATCCTGTCTCTCCCATCTCTTTTGCCTTTGCACTGGCTGTCTGCATATCTGGCATATTCTCCCTCATCTCTTAGCGTCTCAGGCTTCCTTTAAGTCTCAGCTCTAGGCTAGATGCCTTTCCCAGTCCCCCAGCTCTTCCCTCCCAGCTTCCGGTGTTTCCCCCCTTTAGGTTACTTTGAATACATACTTTGAACGTATGTATGAATATTCTGTGTATGTATCTTGTTTATGGTCATTTACATATCTTCTGTCTTGCCCATTAGCATTAGCTCCTTGAGGACAGGGATGATTTTTGCTTTTTCTTTTTATCCCTGGGGCTTTACACAGAGCCTAGCATATAGTAAATGCCTCATTAAGCACTTATTGATTGATTGATTTTCCAAAATTGAGCCTCCCCAGGGCTTAGCTCTTGTGGGATTTGCTCTGTCTGTCCCGGCCTCAGAACTGAGCCTAATATGTGGAAGGGATGTCAGCCCTTGTGGAATCAAACTGAGCTGTCCTTGGTGCCGTCTGTCAAAGATGAGCTCCAACTCCTGCGAAGGATGGCTGGCCCCAGTCAAGTTCCCTCCTGGAAGGCATCCCTGAATATTCCCTCCCACCCTCACTGAGCTTTCATTTCTCACTATGCACAGAGGCTGTGCCCCCATATTTTAGTATCAAAGACTTATAGGACTTCAGGTCTAGAATGTTGAGTCCAGCCCCCTCATGTAGCAGCAGAGGGAACCAAGGTTCCATAGACAGGGAGATACTGGCTCACTGGCACAGCTAGTTTGTTTTGCTTGTTCTGTTTACAGCCAGTGTCTGGTGTTACTTTCAGGAGGTGTTAGTGGATGCCTAAGAATGGTTGTGGGGCCCTATGAGGGTGCTGGGTGTGTGGGTACCTGGCCTTTGTCCTTTTGGGTCCCCTGGCTGGAGAGGGAACAGGGCCCCTGCTGAAAGGGAAGCCTCTGTCCCTTTCCTCCCCCCCAGGCTGGTGAATGGGGAGGTTGTTCCGTTATCAGTCCTGCAGTTGCCTCCTCTGCCAGGCCTGTAGAGGAGGGGTGAGGGGGAGGAGATTGGAGCTGAGGTAACTCTCCTCGTGAATGTCTTCATTTAAAATAGGAGAGCATCTCTTTGAGGTTGTTTCCAATCTCCCGTCTTTCCCTGGCCTCAGGAATATTCAAGGCCCTAGGAAGGCATTAAAAAGAAGAGACATTTTGTCCTGTCAGTGTTTGGGCCAAATCATCTTGTTCTGTTACTCACATGAGAACAGTGCTCCTTCCCCTCCCTACCCCTTGCTTAGAATCATAGCATCTCAGCGTTGTGAGGGCCCTCCAAGGTAATCATATGGCCATACACTCAGACCTTGAAGGGACTTTAGGAGCCATCTTTTTACACATGGAGAAACTGAGACCCCGAGAGACTTGCCTAAGGTCACACAGAGAGTGTCAGATCAGGGAATTAAATCCAGGTTCCTTGACTGGCAGTCCAGTTTTCTTTGTTTTCACAGTGCCACAAAATGAATCCAAAATAGTCTGTCTGATGCAGTCAGCCCCTATGTAACTTTCTGACAAAGTGGACATGGAATCTCTTCCTTGGAGACCTGTAGTGACAGGGAGCTCATTATCTCTCAGGGTTGCCCATTCTAGGTTTTGGGTTTGGTTTTTTTTTTTTTTGACATCTCTTATTTTCATTCTTTTTCTTCTGGTTGAAATAAGAGGAGTATACTGTGTGTTGGTAGGGAGGTAGGGGGTGGGAGCCTTTGATTTGGGCCCAGGGAACTGGGTTTGAATTTTAGTTCTGCTACCTGGATAGTTCTAGAGATGTCCTTTCCCGCAGTGCCTGCATTTCCTCAGTCAAAATGAAAGAGTTGAACCAGATCTTTAAAGATCTCTTGCAGTTCTAAATTCAGATACTCTGGCCTGGGGTTCCAGATCCTTCTCAGACTTACTGGCCAATTATCTTAAGGCCTCCATGACTTTAGGCCTCCAGGCTCTCCAAATTTTGGTTTTCCCTTCTATATAGTGTGGGGAAAGTGGCCTGCCTTTGTAGTAGATTTTGGAGGTTTTGTAAAATTTGTAGCTAGGAGCAATCTTAGCTTTTTTCTGCTAAAGTCTCAGCATCTAATAGCAGAGGCTAAATTCAAAAGGCAGGTATATGGTTTTTTTTTTTAACTCCAAATCTAATATTCTTTACAAGGCACCAACATATGGGGAGGAAAGCTACAGAAATGAGAGTTTGTAAATTCAGCTCCCCATAATTATCATTCCCTCACTGTTCCACATACCCCTTCCCCCCTTTTTACAAACTGGTCTTGGTTTTCCTCTGGTGTCATTGGGAATAAATCTAATCCTTCCTAATGACAGAAAACTGCTTTGATTGACCCTCTCTCCTTTTCTTTCTTTAGGATTAGAAATCTGGAGGGGGCGGAGTGGAGAATAGTCTGGGTTGGAGGCCTGAGCTGGTTGTGGGGTCGAGTAAGGTTGGGTTGCTCAGGGCAGGAATCGAAAGCCCTTTGGTATTACTGTAAGAAGCTCTTTAAGGGGTTGGGGATGAAAAGTTTTAGTGAAGCATTTCTTTCCTAAATATATTCTGTTTGCTTGCTTTTGTTTGTTCCTTTTTTTTGTTACATTTTTAAGTAATGGACCAAGGGGATATAATAGAGCTGAATCCAGTCATCAGGTTATTAGTGTTAGAGGTGGAAGAGACCTTGTAGGTTATCTAGTCCAACCCTCTCATTTTACAGATAGGGTTTAGTGACTTGCCCAGGGAATCACCCAGGTAGTAAAGGCAGAATTAGGATTTAAACCCAGGTCCTGTGCTTAGATTCAAGACCTATTGTTCTTTCTAGGGCAGTATCCTACCTCTTAATCTAACCCTCTCACTTTATGGATGGGGAAATGGAGACCCAGCCAGAGGAAGAGAGTTGTTCAAAGTCACTCAGGAAGTCAGTGGCAGATTCCAGATAGGTCTCCTGGCTCGTAGCCTAGGAGTCTTCCCAATACTTCAGTCTTTGGGTTTTTGACTCTAATATCAGTGATTTTTGTTTCTCCTGTCACAACTGGGAAAATGATCTCTCTACCTACAAAAAAAAATTCCTAGTGGTGGAAAGAGGTGGAGTCTGTGGAGTGCTTTGAGATCCTCTAGCAAGTCCTAGTACTAGGAAAGGTTGTCTTCACTCTGGAGTATGAGGCAAAAGGAAATTGGCCTCCCTGAATTGGCTATCTTTTCCCTCCTATAGCAGTGGTAGCTACTCCCTCATGTAGGAGGGACCCCTAAGAAGTCTTCTATATTGTTTTGTGATCATGTCACTCCCCTTACTCAAAAACCTGTTTTTGAAATGAGAAAGCCTGGCATGGTAGAAAGTTCAATGGTCTTAGAGTCTAGACAAGTTGGGTTTGGGCTCTTGAGATGCAGTCTCCTCATCTTTAAATTGGGGAGAATGACATTCATTCTACTTATCTCAGAAAAGTTGTTGTAGGCAAATGGCTGTATTGATTTATAGGCCTTATGGGAATATGAACTATTATTCATACCTCTCTGTGGTCCTCCCAGTAAAGTTCAAATTTATTAGATCTGTATTCAAAGCCGTATACAAATTGACTCAACCTCCCTTTCTAGCCTTATCTTCCTTAGTCTTCTGACAACTACAAGTCCTAAATTCAACAATACCTGCCTCCTATGCACCAAAAACTGTTTTTGGTGCTAGGTATACAAAGACAGAAAAAGAGTACTCAAGAAGCTTAGATTAATGGGGGGGTAGGAGGGTTGGGAAGAGACTATCAGGATGAAGACAGATAAATACAAAATCCAGACAAAATAATTATCTGGGAAGGGAGTATTAGCAAAGAATGGGTTGGGGGGAGAGGGAATTGGGATAGGCTGATTCCAACCTTCTAGGTCATCTCCTTCCCTCAATATTTGCCCATTGACATTCTGTCCATCATTTTAATCCCAGCTTAGATACTATCTCTGCCTTCTCAGTTGGATTGCACAAGTTACTTTCCTTCTCTGGGCCTTGTGTTTCCCCAACTATATAATTTTATAACTGTATAATAGAATATAAAATAAGAGTTTGGATTGGATGTCTCTGTGTTACCTTCTAACTCTACATCCTGTGAGCTATGATCTATAAAATATTAAGCATTTAAGGACTTTTTTATGTCCCAGGTCCTCTGCTGTGCACAGGGGGTAAAAGATGAAGGCTTCCTGTGTCCTCCCTCTGCCCCCTTTGTCCTAACATCAAACCTTGTTTGACTTCTCTCTATGTCTATGTTATTAACACATATGGTTATGGATGACTTTTTCCTGTGCTTATGTCTTCTTGGCTTTGCTATACTGAGTTCAATGAGGGTCCTGCCCACATTGCTCTATGAAATTGAGAAGAATCTGGCCTAAGTTAGAACTCAAAGAAGGGAAGGGGAGGCAGGAAGGCTGAATAGAAGACAAAGCCCATCAGAGACAGAGCATGAGGAATGAAGGATTTTTGGTATCCCTTCCCTCAACGGCTGCTTTTCTAGCCTCACTCATCTCTTTATACTTTGAACTCTTTGCCATTCCAAAAAATATACTTGCTCCTTCTTTCTTTTATATGGCCTGTTTTAGCCCAGAAAATTGCAAGGGAAAGGAGAGGGACCAGGCAGGAATATCCTGGGAATATTAGAAAAGGGACCTTAGGGACCATCTACAAGAGTTTTTAATCAGCAGGCTTGTGGTTTGGTTTTTTTTTTTTTTTAAGAATATTTTGATAACTGTTTCATTATAATTGGTTTCCTTTGTAATCCTATGTATTTTATTTTTTGCATCTAAAAAATAATTCTGAAAGGGGGTTCATAGGTTTCACTAGTCTGCCAAAGGGTGAGGAGTTGGAAGCTCAGAAATGGGTAGAAATGGAACTATCCTAGGAGTCCTACAGCTCTTTAGGTCTCCTGATCTCTACCCCATGGTATCATGCTGTGTGCTGTCCCTGGGAGGCTGGGACTTCAGGGACCTGGAACAGGTTGTTTTGAAAAGTCCAGCATTGACTGCCTGAGTCTTCCTAAAGGAGGTGGAGAGGGGAATGACTAAGACCGGGGGAGGTAGGCTGGCAACATTCAGAGTTGCTGAAGGAGAGAGAGAAGTGTGTGTGTGTAGGGGGGTGGCAAATAGGGTGGGACTGGATGATGGAGGTTTCAGATGCCAAGTTGTGAAGGGTCTCTAGGCAATTGTCTTTTGGACTGTTTGAACAGCCATGGGACAACCTAGGTGAGGCCCAGATCCATTAGACCAGGAGGGAAGGCCTGTTTTGTGTCTATCTGCCATCTCTGGAGGAAAGGGGATGAGTAGCTGCTTGATTTCTTCTCCCCTTTCCCCTTTTCTCCCATACTTATGTTCTAAAGGAGCAGGAACAGGCCACACCTGGAATAGAAACTAGCCTGAGTTAAGGAAGTTAATTGTTAATCCAAAGGTAGGGCAGAGTTTCTCCCAAACAAAAGCTTGATTTAGAGAGTGAAGGACAGAGGGACTGGGGGCAAAAGAAGGTGGGGAGAAGGAACGTAGATAGAGAGCTGGGACTTTAAAGGTCATCCAGGTAACACAGTGAAAAAGGCTCAGGACCTGGACAAAGGAAGACCTGAGATCAAGTCCAGCTTTAGACACTTACCAGCTCTATGATCCTGGATAAGTCACTTAACTTCCCTGTGCCTCAGTTTCCTCATTTGTAAAATGGGGATAATAATAGCCTCTGCCCTTCAGGGTTCGTGTGGGGATAGAGGAGATATTCGTCAAGTATTTCTACCAGCCGTAAAGGCTTGTTTAAATGTTGACTGTTACTATCATTATCATCATCAAGTCCAATTTCCTCCTTTCATAGACTGAGGCCTAAAAAGCCAGGAGTCAGGTTTCAAACTGAGGTCCTTTGACTCCTTTGATTCTAGATGTATCACTCTCCCTACTGTATTCCGTTGAAGGAAAGAGGCTGGCATTGCAGACTGCTCTGGACTGGGAAGAGTTTGAATCTTCTAGTTTTGTCTGGCTCTGACCTGCTGCTCCCTCCAGGCCTGGTTCCTTTTTCCGTGACTCCTACTCATCTGCCTAGCTTAGAGCCAGTCCCACCTGATAGACTGATAGACTACCTGATAGTGGGCCAGCCCCTGGGGCTCTGTCACATAGGATGATGAGAAGCCTTCAGTGAAGAGCGTGGAGAAGGCTGAAACGGAGTTATCAGGCAAAAAGTAGGTTTCTTGACTGCAGAGGTCCCTTTCTGCAGGGTTTTAGCTGTAAGGACATGGCTAACGTTGCAAGGACTGTCTCTCTTTAGGTAGCTAACGTCTTCCTGGCCTGTTAGATGCAATACCTGAAAGAGGAATCCCTCCTTTGACTGTTTCCAGAGGGCCACTCTTGAACTGAGCCTGTATTTCTTGGGAAGGTTGACCTAGTCCTGCAGGTTAGATTACTGTCATTACTCTCATAGCTCATGTTTCCACAGACACAGTGGTGGTGAGGGAAGCAGGGCAGGGATTATTTTCCCACAATTTTTTGGAAACCTGGGTAAGGCAACTCTGACATACTAGTGTCTTTCCAACGTGGCCTGGTTAGGGTAATGGTAGCAGAGAAGGAAGAGACTACCAGTCTTTCTAGCTCTCAGAAAGCAGAGATTGGAAGAGGTAGGGGATGAGGGAGGGGCCAGAGAGTTGTGGAGCTGTCTCTTGGTGTTCTGTGGTGCCTTCATTTAACATCATCAGAGGTTGATGGTTGGACCTAGAGAGTCTGAATCATAGAATTATGGCATGTTAGAAATGAAAGGGCCCTCAGAGACTATCTTGACAATACCCCTTGTTTCATCCAGAGGAATCCTAATAGGTTCAGAGAGGGCAAGAGACTTGCCTGAGGATAGCTAACTAGTAGTAGTGCCCAGATTCCCTACCTTTTAGATCAGGGTGCTGACATACTAAGTTTTCATTGGATTTTTTTAGGAATGGAACAGGATTTACATAGTAGGGATGGGGAGGAGATCAAGAAAAAGTCATGAGGTCTGCAGGAGAGGCTGGATCTGTGTGATCACCTCTGGTGCTCTAGGAGAGTCTGGAGATAGAAACTGATTGGCTCTAGGTCCTCCCATCCCTAAAATTCTAATTTATTCAGCAAGCATTTAGTTCCTGTTTGGGGTCCTGAAGAATGAGAAGGAGACTGTCCTTGTCCAGTGGTCAGGAAAACAAGATAAGCTAGACATATAGAGATGGTGTTGGATGCCTTCTAAGTACTGTGGAAAGAAGGAGAACTGGGAGAGGTAGGAATTTAGCTGAACCTTGGAGGATGGGGGAGGATTTGGGATAGTAGGGGGAGGAAGCGGAGAGAGGGAAGTAGAAGGAAACTCAGCATTGAGGTGGTGCATTAGTTGAAACACTGGGCCTAGAGTCAGGAAGACTTGAGTTCAAATCCAACCTCAGATACTTGCTACTCCTGGGCAAGTCACTTAATTGGTTTCTGCCTCAGTTTCCCCAAATAGAAAATGAGGATATCTCCTACCACACAGGGTTGTTGTGAGGATCCAGTGAAATTAAAGTGCTTAGCTTGGCACATAGTAGGTATTTAATAAATGCTTATTCCCTCCTACCAGCCCTGGGAGAGAAGCAGTAGCTTGTGTATTGTCCCAGAAGCCACTTGAAGGGGCTGCCTCCCAAGCTAATGTGCCATTTAAGATTGAGAAATTAAGGCCAAGGGAGGCAAAATGATTTTGTCCATGAAGAACATTAGAAAGCAGAATGACTCCTTGCCAGAAATGTGATGGAGGAGATCACTCCAGGTTGAGTTGAATTTGATGTGCTATGAGATTATAAGAGTTTCTCCTTCTGTTAGATCCATACAGGAGCCTGACTGTAGTCCACTCCACTCCCTGTCTTCAGATTCACAAAATAAGCTTCTGGAGATATGGAGAACCCCAGACTTCTTTTCAGGAGATCTGGATCCTAGTGCTGACTCTGTTCTTAACTTGCTATGCCTTCTAGTACAAGTTACTCACTGGACCTCAGTTTTCTCATCTCTGAAATATTCTAGGACATGTATCTGGGTCACCTTGGCAAAAGTACCTGGTGCTGGTTCTGCAACTTAGAACTCCCTTGGTGATCTTGGTTAAGTCTTGGTCCTCTAGGCCTTTTTCCTGAGGAAAGACGTTATGGGGACAATGAATGAAACCTGTCCTGCCTTCTTGGTAAGGTTATTGTAGAGAATCAGATAGAGGACTTGGATGTCTAAGACTTTCGAAAGATATGAAGCATTATCATCTCAGACCTTGGCCTGCAACTTTACACAGAGTAGGAGCTTAATAAATGGTTGTTTGGGTGAATGGAATTATGTGAACTAGGACCTCCAGGCTTTCTCAATAGCACAGACTCTTGTGTTTCAGTCACCTTACACAAGACATAGATTATCCCCAATTTACAGATTGGAAAACTAAGGCCAAGGGAGGCAAAATAATTTGCTTATGAAGAACATTAGGTTGATGGTAGAGCCAAGCCAAGTCCAGGCACAAAATGGATAATAACATCACCTACTTCCCAAAGTTGTTGCAGGCATGAAATGAGATATCTGTAAAGTGCTTGGCAAACCTTGAAGCTCAATATAAATGCTATTTACGATGGTACTGATAGTGGTGATGATGATGTCAGGGCCAGGGAATTGACCCGATGTTCTGCCTCTTCAGGTACTTGAGCAACATCCCCATCCCTCAGGGAGCTGGGGGCAGGGATAAGTGTTCCTTGGATTCCAGCTGTCTTTTCTCTTCTCTGCTGATATTCAGCACTTGTCTGTTTTTTTCCTCCTAGGGCTCTGAGGTGAACCCAAATCTCAGAGATAGAGACAGCTTTAGGGAGTCACCTTGACTTGTGTCACCTTGCTCTGATGTTTCAAATAAAGACACAAGAGGCCCTGGCCCCTGGGAGCAGACTAATAGGAGCAACACTATGGTTGTAAGAAGGCTGAATGAGGATCAAGAGGTCCCTTATTGGGGTTAGGTGACTTGCCCAGATTGACACAGCTAGTAAGTGTCTGGGGCCCAGTTTGAACTCTGGGTCCAGAGCTCTACCACTGCGCCGCCTAGCTGCCCCAGTCAACGCATCTTAAAAAACTGGGCAGGATTGCATAAATCCTCTCCCTTCCTTTGTGGGGCATGCTTACCTTCGCATGTCTTCTTTGGAATAAAGATTGGTCTTCATAATTTAATTTATAATTTGTTTTTGTTCAGCTGTTTTATGGTTGTTCTGTCTACATGGTTATGGCCTTTGGGTCTTATTTTCCTGGCTCTGTTTGCCTCACTTTGCATCAGTCCATATAAGTCTTTCTGTGCTTCTTCGTGTTCATTCTGGTCTTCATTTCTTACAGAATGGTAACATTCCACCTCATTCAAGTACTGCAGTTTGTTCAGTTGTTCTTGAATCAGGGGCCATCTACTTCTGTTTCCACTTCTCCAACACTCTTTTCACCATGACACTGACTCCCTGTGTGACCTTGGACAAATCCTTTCCCTGCTTTGGGCCACATTCTCTTCCTCTGTCAGGGTGTGGAGCTAGATGGTCTCCAGGAACCTCCACGTCTGAGATTCTGTGATTTTAAGGACTTGCGGCCAAGGGAGCATCTCACTAGAATCTAGATCTCATGCTGCTTAGGGAAGTTGTCAGACCTTTGTGAGTGGGAACTCAGAAACTGAGAAAAGCTTTGTTATTCGGGGGCAAGTCCCATGCCTAACAACTCTGCTTATGTGGTAGACACAGAGCTAGGGTTCTTTGAGGCCTGTCAGTCCTGTGTGGTTGAGAAGCTGGCAGAACTGGGCTTTGACATCACCTTCTCCCTGGGAGATTTCATCTTTCCTCCCTTTTATCAAGGGTACCACCATCTTTCTGGTTACCCAGGTTCAACAAAACCTCAAGGACCTCTTCCATTCCTCTTTCTTACTCCATGTATTTAATCAGTTACCAGATCTTGTTTCTACCTCTACAACTTCAGGAACCCAGCCTCTTATCTCTAGTGGATAGACACCACCCTAATACAAGATATCACTGGACAATTGTAATAATCTCATAACCAATCTCTCCCTTCTCTAATCCATCCTTAGGTGGTGCCACAGTGATCTTCCCTAAGGGAAAGTTTGACCCTGTCATGCCTCTACTCTAGAAAATTCCAGCTTGAATTCTGTGATCCTGTGAGGTTGCATTCCTCCCCATCTGCATGAGGAAACAGCATATAGGGCAAAGATCATCAGGCTGAGAGCCAGGAGACCTGAGGTTCTTATGTTGTCTATGTCTCTGACCAGTAGGAGTCCAAGCAAATCATTTCCCTTCTAGGCCTGTGTTTGCTCATCTGTAAAATGAGGGTGGGAGGAGAGGCATCTCCAGTCATCTTGCTGTATACCTTGCCATTGGACCCAGATGGCTCTGGAGGAGAGAGTGAAGCTGGTAACTTTGCACAGCCTCCCTCACTTAAATCCAGTTCATTTGCAAGTCATGGCATCATCTTCCTGAAGTCATGGTCCTCTTTGAGAACTAAGGACAAAGGAGGATTGATAGGCCATCCTCTAGAGTCCCTTCTTAGTCTTTCACTTGGATCTCATGGTTCTACTTTTTTGTCTATGCATAACAAGTGTGTGTATATGTGTGTGTGTGTGTGTGTGTGTATGTGTGTGTGTACATGTACATGGGCACAAGCCCTGACCTCCCCAATCCCCTAAAGCATTTCTCTAGCATTCCAACTGATTCCTTCTTGGTGTTGTTCAGTTGTTTATCAGTCATGTCTGACTCTTCGTGAACTCATTTAGGTTTTATCTTGGCAAAGATACTGAAGTGTTTTGCCATTTCCTTCTCTAGCTCATTTTACGAGATGAGGAAACTGAGGCAAACAGGGTTAAATGACTTTACCAGGGTCACACAGCTAATAAGCATCTGAGGCTGGATTTGAACTCAGGTCTTCCTGACTCCAGTCCTGGTTCTCTATCCACTGTGCCACCTACTGCCCCTCTTTCTTGGTAATGGAATAATTTACCTGGCCTGGGCCTTAGTTTTTCCTTCTGCAAATGGGTAGGATGCTTTTCACTACAGCTAGGCAGATGACCTCTGCTGGGGGCCTAGGTGCCACTGACAAGGACTTTGGGCCTTCTTCTCCCTGCCCTCCTGGTGAGGTATGGTGGTAGCTGCCAAGGCTTCATGGAAGCAGCATCAGAGATAAGGTCTTTCAAAAGCAAGGTGTGGAAATGTTGCAAAGGAAGACAAAGGTGTATTTGAGCCAGTGCCCCACTTTGATGTGTCCATGTTGCTGAGAGTGGACCATCCTCCTCTCCTTTGTGGGCTTTTCTGGCCAGATCTAGTGCTTCCTGACCTCTGTGGCAGCCTTTCCTAAGCTTCCCACTGCTCAGCATTTTCTCTCTCTCCTCTAAATCTGTCACCAGAGGTGTTTGATGAGTTTTTTTTTTTAATGTCCCAGCAGTCCAGTGATAGAGTGTGAAATTGTCCCCATTTTACAGACAAGAAAACTTAGGCACAGAAAGGGTAAGAGATGGTGTGATACAATTAGGGGCATACTCCTAGAGTAATGAGGCCTGGGTTTAAGTAGGAGCTTTAACTGATGTAAGATGTGAGACTGAGCAATTCTCTTCCTTTTTAAGTGGGTAGCATGCCCAATTATAAAATGGAGCTACTAATGCTTGTCATGGCTAGAACACTGGACTGGAAGTCAGGAAGCCCTGGGTTCAAATCTAATCTCATACACTTACTAGCTGTGTAATCCTGAGCAATTTAGTAACCTCTCTAGAAAACCTCAGTTTTCTCATCTAGAAAATGGGGATAATAATAAAATTTCCTTTACAGGGCATTTTAAGGATCAAATGAAAATATATGTAAAGTACTTTGCAAACTTTAAAGTACTATATAAATATCATCATCATTGTAGTCACCATCATTATCTACTACATAGGATGATTTGGGAGGAAAATGCTTAAAAGCTGCAAGAGAAGTGTGAGCTATTATTAATACAGAAACTAGAACCGAGTTGATTTCACACAGACCATAGGAAATCTCTTGTTGTTTCCTAGTCCTAAGTAGACACTAAATTGCCCTGGGAAAGTTGTTTGGTTACTGGGCAAGAGGTGTAGCATGTAACAGCATGGTGGATACTGTGTCCTTCCTAGGGATACAGGGTTTCCATTTGGGAAAGGCCCAGTTATCAAAACAGCAGGACAGTTCCAGGTGGCTTTCCAGATGTTTGAAGTGAAGGGCTGTTCCCTCACTGCTTTCTGTCCTCCCAGAGTCAGCCAGGTGGCACATGGAGCTGAAGTTCAGGAACTCAGGAAGACTTGTTTTCAAATTCAGCCTCAAACAATAGCTGTTTGATTCCGGGCAAATCACTTAATTACTCATAGTCTCAGTTTCCTCAACCGTAAAAATGGGGATGATAACATCACCTACATTATAAGGTTGTTATGAGGATCAAGATATGGGAGAACCCCTGTAAAAAGTGGGATGGAGAACCTGTGGTCTTGAGGTCACACATAGTCCTCTAGGTCCTCAAGTGCTGCCCTTTGACTGAATCCATATTCTGTGAGGTTTGGATTCAGTCAAAGGGTTGTACTTGAGGACCTAGAGGGAGGCCCTAGGTTTCTCACCCCTGGTAGCACATAGTGGGGACTATGTAAATGCTTAATTCTTGTGTTCTTTCCCATCTGTCCAATCTCTTCAGTGGCAGTAGCAAATTGCCTTTGCAGCCCAAAGGTGGGGTTGGGGTGAGGTCTGCCGTTCTGCTGGATATGGAAGGCTTTGGTATTACATTTGTTATTGGGAATCCTTGGGTTAGGATTTTGGTTCTTGGGCAGTCGCTAAAGGCTTTTGAATGAAGAAAGTAGAATCAGAGCTATGCTTGTGAAATCTGGCAGTCTGTATGGGGTAGGATAGGAGAAAGGCTGGGTGGTGCAGCAGAATAAATACCCGGTAAAGGAACCAGGAGGCTGGTTGTGGAGTCTTGGCTCTGCCACTGTCTATCTCACCATATGATGTTGGATAATTTCTCTTAACTTTTCCAGGCCTCACTTTCTTCCTGTAAAATGATCTTGGTCTCCCATGTTCCTTGCAACTACCACTGTGTCTAGGATTCAGAGGCCAAGGTCGAAGTAAATTGAGGGAGCTTAGATTCAAGAACAAGTAGAGTTAAATACTTCAGAGTCTTCCAGACCCTGTGTCCTGGGATTTTTCCTGGACAGCGGTATGGTTTCTGGTCTGAAGGGACTGTCTGAAGAAATGCTCCAGCCTGGGTTTGGCCAGGACTCTCTCTCCTTTCTTGCTGTGCCTGGCTTGTTTGAGCTGGGCTGTGGGTGGCCAGGGAGAGACAGTTTTTTATTAGGTCCCCTGCCCTCTCCCCTCTTCTCTATCTTCTTCCTACGGCTCACTGGGCAGGCAACTCCTCTGGCCTGTTGGCTGCTGTCCTGTTTTGTCAAGACTGGTTTGACAACCTCATAGCTGGGCTCCCTTCCCTACCCTGCCTTGGGGCATTTCCAGGACTCAATGAAGCCACACATGCCCACAGGGACCCATGACTGTCAGGAAATACTGGAGAAGACTGAGGCAGGACCTGGCAGCCTGAGTTACTTTCCCTATCTCATTCTTATCTGTTTTTCTGATCAATGATTCTGGATCTCTTTCTAAAGAGTAGGTGATGTGGTATAAGGTAAAGAGCACTGGATTGGCAGTTATAAGGCCTGTCACTCATTAACTGTGACCTTGGGGATGTCATTTCTTATCTCTAAGACTCAATTTCTTCATCTGTAAAGTGAGAATAGAATCATAGCATGTCATCTGGAACACAGGTTGTCCAACTCAAAGGGCTCATCTATTCCAACTATCTCATTGTAGATGGAGAAACTGAGGCCCAGGGTAGAAGATTTTATCACAGAGGTGTTTGAGGGGATTAAATGGTGAAGTGGATAGAAAGGGACTTTGACAAGGATAAGTGTGTGGATTTTCATTTGAGCTGGTTGGCTCCTGGCAGGCTGGAAAGGCTGGTTTTTTGAGCTCACTTTCCCCAAGACCCATTTGTTTTCTTCTTCCAGGGACCCCTGAAAATGCAAGGAAAAACTCCAAAGAACCTGAGTCATTTCTCCCAGGCAATTAAAAGGTCCCTTAGGTGAGAATCATAGGATGGCAAAATAGCAGAGCTATATGGGACTCCCCAGAGTCCCCAAGAGGAGGTTACTGAAGATCCCATGCAAGTGGTAAATAGAGCCAAAATTCAAATCCGGGTCTTCAGACTATAATACTGCAGCATTTTTTTAAGTGATAATGACACAGTGTTCTAGGTCTTGGATGCTATGCCCAGGTGTCAGATAAGGACAGGGAGAGGGCTGAGGAGGAAAATTGTTTATGGTCTAGGAGAACCTGATACCCTATGGCTAAGAGGGGAGACCCTTTTCTTCCTTGGGGAAACTAGTTTTGGACCTGGATGGTGATGGAAGTGGTGATAGAGGAAAAACTGAGACAGTGACCTTACATTCACCCCAGTACACCTACACAGCAGGTTGAGACATGTCAAGCTCTCTGTCTTTGGGCACTTCCTCTTGGGAGGACTATGGTAGTGGTGGTGACAGGCCCGCCCTCAGGTAAGGGTGGAGCTGGGAGGGGGTGGGAACAGAACAGAAAATTCCAGAGAAAAGGTGATGGGTCACCCAGTTCTAGGCCCCTTAGTTTCCTCTTTGACTAGAGGGATAAGTTGCAGGCAACTAAAAGGGACTTAACTAGTAAAGCTAGGACAGACCCAAGTTCAAAGGAACAAAGATGTCTGTGGTATTCCAAGGGGACTTCCTGGGGGAAATGGGATCTGGATTGTCCTTTGGGACAAGTTGGAGCCATGGGATCTCAGGCTTTAAAGCCTTGTGTGTCATTGGAGTGGGGCTCAGAATCAGTTCTTCATTGATCTGGGGGATACTGATTTTGGGGGCAAAATAGATGGGGAATCAGATCAGCTCAAATGCTTGTTGGGGAAAGATTCTGGGAGACTGAACTTGCTGGGTAACTGAGAGTTAGGATGAAACCTTTTTGTTTCCCACTCATGTAGAGAATCTTTGTCTTGATACTTGAGATAACACTTGAGATCCTTCATCAGGAAAAAACAACAGAGCTTAAGTATTTATTTAGTGAGAATCCTTAGTTAAACTGGGAAGTCACCAGATGGCCAGCTGAAATGATCCCTCTCTTTTCTCTTTTCTTACGTTTTATGGACCCCTTGCAAACTGAAGGCAGTTTCTGGTTCTTATCCCATTTGTAAAAACTCCTGGTTATGGGTTTCACTGGGAGAGGCTTTTTGGCTTATAGGGTATCCTATACACATTCATAGTAGGAACTCTCCCTGTCCATCCTGGAGTCAGAACTTATGTAGACTGGGCTCATCCAGGCGCTGGAGATCTAAGAGAAACAGTTCTGGCTCATTGAGTTTTGTCTGTCACTCAGAGTATAGTGTGAGCCTTTCAGAAGGGGCCTGAGTATGAATGGTAGCTTTAACTACTGGTGAAGTGTTCAGGATGACCAGCCCTGGTGGGTCTGATTCATTCCATCAGAGACTCTTAGAAGCCATCATTTTAAGCTTAAGAAAGCGCATTTTGGCAAATACAGGGCCTGGAGTCAGGAAATGAGTTTGAATAGGGCCTCAAACACTTACTAGCCGTATGACCCTGGGCAAGTCACTTAACCCTCTTTGCCTCAGTTTCTTCATCTGTAAAATGAGCTGAAGAGGGAAATGGCAAACCATGCCATTATCTTTGCTAAGAAAACCCCATCGACAGTATGGTCCACAAGGTCATGAAAAGGTGGGCATGACTGAACAAAAGCAATATTTTACAAGAGGATAGGGAAACTGAGACCCAGAGAAGGAAGGGATTTACCCAAGTTTATTCAGCTAGTAATTACTTGAGCTGAGACTTGAATCTGTATCTCCTAATTACCATACCAGGTCTCTGATGTCTATGGTGTCATCCCTAAGGTGGAGATTTGGCTGCCCCTCATAAGCCTGTTCTAGGATGAATGCCTGCCTCTCCTCTTGGCCCCTGTTTTCCTTTGAGGAAGTTGGAGAGTCAGAAAGGGTGGTTGTCTTGCGAGGTCTTTCTTCATTATAAGGCTTCATTTTCATCCCACCCTACCAACTTTAGGGCTGATGAGAGTGGGAGTTCCCTTTTCCTACCTTCCCCTCCCTCCCAGAAAGCCCATCTCCTTAGTGGGGGAGGTTTGGGACTGGGAGCTGCCATGTGTGTTCTGGGATGAACCAGGGGAAGGGCCCCCAGAGCAGAGAGAAGGCAGCCTGGGCTCTAATGTTTTCCGCTAATGCTTTTAGCAGGAGCCTGTACTGAGAAGGTGCCATTGTCTGCGTTGCCACGGGAACCGGGGTTCCTGCCTGTTCCTGTGACTCTGATTGGCTCCTGGTGGGGAATTGGCTTTAATGAGTGGAAGGCCCTTCCTATTGCCCGAATTTTCCTGAGACCGAGAAGATCCCTGCTGATGGGGAGTGGGGGGAGGGAGGGAAGGATTGAATTCTGTTCCCCAAATATACACATTGCAGCTTTTCCTCTCTTTCAAAGAGCTCATTCATTCACTCACTCAGTAAATACTCAATGGGCTTAAATTAAGGCACTTAAAATCTACCCATCTTTTAAAGCCATAGTCGTGACCCTCTCCTCAAGGAAGCCTTCCCAGACTGGTCTAGTAGAATTTTCTCTTTCCCCATTCTGATAGGAGGATTACCTATTCCGACCCCCTCAACAGATCAGGGTTGTGGTTCTTAAACCTTTCCCACTCAGATTTAGTCCTCTGCACAGCTGTATTAAGTACCTTTCTTACATCAGAATTTTTGTCCATGAAGCCCATCTTTCAGTTTGCTCCTAGACCTGCAGAATTGGGGCAGCTAGGTGGTGCAGTGGATAGACCACCAGTGCAGGAGTCAGGAAGACCTGAGTTCAAGTCTCACCTCAGACACTTGACACTTACTAGCTGTGTGACCTTGGGCAAGTCATTTAACCCCAATTGCCTCATCCTGGGTCATCTCCAGTCATCCTGATGAATATCTGGTCACAGGATTCAGATGTCTCTGGAGGAAAAGTGAGGCTGGTGACCTGCACAGCCCTCCCTCACGCAAAACAAAGTCAAGTGCAAGTTATGTCATTATTTCTCTGATGGTATGGTCTTCTTTGACAACGGACGAACACACACGCGCGCGCGCACACACACACACACACACACACCCAGCAAAACTATCTTTTATTTACGTGGAAGTTGAGGATTGGGGAGGCATAAAGAAAAGGATGAGTTTTACCTACAAAATGGGGATGGTAGTGGTGGGTGGTGGTGGGGCAGGCAGAGAAGTTAATTTGGATCCATGACAGAAATGTAGCTACCAACCATTTCTTAAATTAAGAGACAATTATACAATGGCAAACTTTCAAATGGTACTTATTATTAGAAAAGTAAAAATACAAAACCTACTTAGCCAGAATAATGCTACAATCATATTTAACAAAGTGTTCCATTGATACCTTTTCTTTTTACCTGTCATTTTCAGATATTCTTCCTGCCACAGGGAGCCTTCCCTTGTAACTATGAGAAAGTTAAGAAAAACCAATGGACTCTTCATGTGTCTGTGACAATATATGCAGCACCCCAAACTCATAGCTGTCCACTTCTTCATGGAAAGTAGGGTGTTCATTCCCTTACTTCTGTTCTGGGGCCAAGATTGGTCATTGCAGTTATACAGCACATGCTTTCTTTGAAAATAGTCTTTCCATTTCCGTTTCTGAAGACATTTTGTATGTTTTTTTGGTTCTATTTGTTTAACTCTGTATCAGTTCATGGAAATCTTCTTATCTTTCTCCAAATTCCTTATATCAGTCATTTAATAGGGTCATAATATTCCCTTGCATTCTTATACTAAAATTTGTTCAGCCTTCCCCCATTTCACAGGCATACACTGTTTCCAGTTTTTTGTTATCACAAAAATTGGTGCTATAAATATTTTGGAAATATACAGGTCTTTTCTACTTGTCTGAGGGTAGACAGGTAGAACAATGGATAGAACGTTAGACCTGGAATATCGGGAAGGCCTGAGTTCAAATCCAGCCTCAGACATTTATTTACTAGTTGTATGACCCTATGAAAATCTCCTTACCTCCATCTGCCTTGATTTTCTGATCTGGAAAATGGGGTTAATAATAATAATTATAGCTAACATTTAACCCATTGAAGATCATAACTGTAGGGAACACCAGAGGCTAACTAGTCCAACTACCTCATTTTAGACAAGGCCTTAGGGGTTAAGAAACTTGACCAAGGTCACACGGGTAGGATCACTTTGCAGAGTGCTTTTTTTTTTTTTTAAGGCATTTGGGATTACGCAATTTGCCCAGGGTCACACAGCTAGTGTTTGAAGTGGATTTGAATTCTGGTCCTCCCACCTCCAGGACCAGTGCTCTATCCACTTCACCACCTTGCTTTCCCAAGTGCTTTCTACAGATTAGCTCATTTGAGCCTCACAACCATCCTTCAAGAAGGGGTACTACAGGTACCCCGACCATGTTCTAGATGAGAACTCTGAGGCTTAGACTTGCCAAATGGCTAGTAAGAGTCAGAGACCGGATTTGAACCCAGGGCTTCCTATCTACATTTACTATTCTGCATTCTGTCATCATTAATGATTATAATAATACTTAAAAATAATACCTTTCTTACAGGATTGTTGTAAGGAAAACACTTAGCATAGTGTGAAATATTCTCTACTCTAAAGCTCTCATTTTACAGAGGAGAAAACTGAGGCTCAGAGAAAGGTTGGGAGATTGTCCAAGATCACAAAGCTAGCAGCAGAGCCAAAACTTGAACACCCATTCTGCCAAGTCTAGGACTCTCTCTGCCCTGATCCCTCCATTTTCCACATGACTTCCTCATCAGGAGAACAAGAACTGGACCTTAGCTTTATGTTTTCCCTCCCTGCCCAGCGTGGGGCCTTGTGTGCCATACTGGCTGAGGCAGTGTTTGACTCGTCTTTTTCTTGGAAGAGGCCTTCTTGGGGGAAAGCCTTCCCCTAAGCTGGTCCTTTGAGTAGCATCCAACCTTCATTGACTGTCTTGCCTCATTTGGGCCTCAAGATGAGCTAAGCCAGTCCCTGAAAACACTGGCATTTGTCTTATTTCTTTACTCCTATGTCTTGGAGCAGGACTGGACTGGCGTGAAAGTGCGAGGAGAGCAGAGAGACCTGAGACTGAATCCTGGCTCTTCCGGTATGAGCTCAGTTTCTGACCATTGTTGAGTCCCTTCCCTTCTCCTCTGTAGAACTGGGATAGCTAATTCCTGCTCTATGATTTTAAAGCCCATCTAAATATGCATCACTACTATTATTGTTTGGGGAAGCTGATGGGTTCTTGTTGGCCTCTCCCCAGGAGATATTCTAACAAGTATTGCCTTTGGAGCCTCTTTTCTTCTCCCACCCTCCCCACAACTGGCAGAGAGGGAAAGATTTTGCAGCTGGTGACTTTGTTGTGGAGAGAAGGGAAGGAGATTGTCTATGAACTCACCTGAGAAAAATGCTTTGGGATCCTCCCAGGACCGGAAACGACAGTTAATTTTTTTTCTATATACCGAAAATGGTTCAGAGATGGGGATGTGGAACATGTTGAGCAGGGCTTATCTCAGAGATGACCTAGCCTTAATGGATGTTGCCTCAGTCAAATTGAGACCTGTTAAAAAACCTTAGCTTAAAAAGGCCAAGGTCGCCCACTCTATCTGGGGGCATCTCCAGATCTGTATCTGGCTGCTGGACCCAGATGGCTCCAGAGGAGAAAGTGAGGCCAGTGAGCTTGCACAGCCCTCCCTAACTTAAATCCAGTTCACTTCCATGTCATGGCATCACCTTCTTGAGGTCAGGGTCCTCTTCAGGAATGAAGGACAAGCAACACCAACAGGGCTGTCACATGGAAGAGACAATAACCTTTATCTCTTTGACTCTTGAGGGCAGAACAAGGCAAAGGGAGAAGGTACAGGGAAGCAGATTTCAGCTCTATGTCAGGAAAGACAGAATTTAACTGTAATGAGCTGTAATAATTCTAATCACAGTGGAATGAGCAGCCTTGAGAGATAGTGACTTTACTGTCACCTTAGCGGTCTTCTTTAAGGGGAGACTGTCAGGGGGGTGTAAAAGGCATATGTCCTCTGGGAGAGAGGTTGGGCTGTAGTCCCCTCCATGGGCCCTTTTAGCCCTGGAATCATCTTTTTCTCTCTGGCTGCTCCCATATGTACATGGTTCAGGGCCCTTGTGGAATTCAGCAGTAAGAACCTGTCTCTGAGGCGGTGATGGACTGGTATCTGGGGAAGAAGCATGGGACTTGTCCTGAGTGGCTATTGAGAGCAGAACCGGGAAGAGGGGAAGGGAAATTGTTTAAGCTCTATGCATCTGGAAGACCTTCCTGGTAGTCAGAGCTGTCTAAAGTAGAACAACAGTCCCCCTACAAAAGCAGGAGCTATGTGAGTGCTTTAAAAAAAAAATCAACATTTTTTCTTTTTTTATTAATTGATTGATTTTGACATTCAGTTTTTACATTTTGAGTTCCACATTCTCTCCCTCCAGTTCTTTCCCCACCCATTGAGAAGATGAACAATATGATCCCATTATACATGTGAAATCATGCAAGATATATTCCTATGTTAGCCATTCAGTAAACATTTATTAAGCATATCCTGTGTTCCAGGTATTTTGGAGATACACCTGTTAGCTTTGGTCTTTGTTTTTCTAGTCTGAGTTGGATTAGATGGTCAGTGAGGTCCCTCCTAACTCTGAAGTTCTGGGATGTCCACTAAGTTTCCCAAAATGTGAAATGTGTTTCATTGTCCCTGCACTACCTACTTCACAGGGTGGTGGAAGTCCTTAAAGTACTCTATAAGGATAAACAATGCTGCTGCTGATTCGTGCTGTGCGCATGCATGTGTATATAATAATCTGAATTTTACATTTGCATGCAAGTACTGCTGTGTCTTGTACATGTGAGTCATGTATACTATTTGTATATTGTACGAAGGGCCGATGGAGGTTCTGCCCTGTAATATCCTTTATTTCCGGCTCCTTTCTAACTCCTGCACCAGGGCTTCTGTTCCGTGTTGTCTCCTGACAGCCTGACCAGGTTTGCATGGCAAATGACTTGTGCGGTGCCAGGTGGGGCTGAGCCGTTGTCTCCTGTGAACTTCAGGTAGCCCCTCCCTGGCTACAGTAGTAATGTATGGGGAGTTTGGAGGAAAGATAGTGCTACTGGGAGACTTCCAAATAAGATAATATGTAAATCACTTAACAAAGCACTAGATTAATGTTAGTTGTTACAACAATGGTAATACCATCCTCTCCGTCTTGAGTTGGGTTTTCCAGAGCAGCCATCATTATCTACCTGCCCTGTACTGACCAGGAGACTCAAGTCTGGCCTTGGTCTTGGCCTTGCCTCCAATTTTCCCTTCTCCCATCTCTGTCCCCCCCTCTTCCCATCTCTTCCCCTCAGTCTCTGTCCCCCCTCCTCCCATCTCTATCCCCCCTCCTCCTATCTCTTCCCCTCAGTCTTCCCCTCTCCTAAGGAGTTTCAGTCACCCTGAGCGGAATGTCCAAGACCAGCTGGGAGTTTTATGAGCTGGGCACCATGGGGGAGGGTGGACTGTAATTTACCCCTAATCACAGTGCTGTGAGTTTGCAGGCCATCTTTCTCAGAGTCTCCATGGGCTCAGACATGATCTCATTTATCTGTGAGTGGTACCCATTGTGGGACCAGCCTCATGCAGATCCTTGGCCTTCCACCAGACAGACCATGAGCTTCCCAAGGGTAACCACAGTTTAGTCAGCCTGTGCCCACAGGGTGTCAGTAAGTGCTTGGCAGTTCAGTTCCCCAATTCCATTCCATTCAGTGCAGTTCAGTTTGAACTGCACCTACTATGTCCCATATAATGAGCTAGACTTGAGAAGCTCACTGTTCAGTGAGAACATAAGTGCCCAAATAACTGTAAGGCAAATGAGAACATCATTCAATGAAGAAAGGGGGTCAGAAACATTGGACCTGAGAAATCCAAGGTGGGAGGGAGAAGGGGAAAGATGGATTCTGATTGAGGAGGTCAGGGAAGGCTTCTTGGAGGTGGTGGCATTGAACTGAATCTTCAGGAGGAGACAGAAGACAACAAGTAGAGGTGGGGCAGGGTTATTGAGTTCAGGCAAAGGGTTCATCTTTGCAGAGGCAGGGTTGGATGTGGGGGCTGGTGGTGGGCTGGTGGTTCAGTTTGTTGAAAATGGAGTACATGAATGGGAGTGATGGGGACAGAGGTTGAAAAGAAGATGGTCAGATGAGTGGACAGGTAATCCCTCTAGAGAGGGCTCCCTGGGCCTTGCCTACATGGAGTTAGCTAACAAGAGACATAGATGCCAGGATATATGAGCTTTGACTTGAGCTAAGCAGAACAAACAGGTGATGGAGTAGTAAGATCCTTGATTTGGAGCTGGGACCCGGGTGTGGTGGCTCATAAGGTGGGAGACCCTGGGCAAGTCATTTAACCTCTGAGCTCCTCAGTTTCCGTACCTGTAAAATGGAGGTAATACTAACCTCCCAGGATTGTTGTGAGATTCATAGGAGGTAATATATGTTAACACCTTTTTAAACTTTACCATTTATTGCCCATGTTACCTTGGACAAATCACAACTTCTCTGGGCCTGAACAGTTTTTTTGTATGTAAACTGATGGGTTTGGATCTTTCGCTAGGTTTCTTCCAGCTGTAGATCTCTGATCTTGTGGCTAACTGCCTTGTCTTGCTTCATGGCCCCATGGTCTTCTTTCTTATGGGTCCCTTGCCCGGTATTACTTATGGTCAATCTTGTTTGGGTCATGATCTCCTTTGGCCTTGTGGCGAATCCTATGGATCCCTTCTCTGAGTACTTTTTTAAATGCATAAAATAAAATACACAGGATTTCAGAAGAAACTAATTATGTTGAAATAGAGCTATCAAAATATTAAAAAGTCAAACTCATAGACCCTCTTGAAATCTGCCCTTGGACCCGAGGCTAAGAGCCCCTGATATAATTTAAGGCAAAAGCATCCTGACATTTCCATTACTACAGGCAAGTTTCCCCCTTTTTGAAATGAAAGATTGAACTAAAGAATCACTAAGGGCTTTTCCAGCTCTAACTTCTTGCGGTTTTATGATGTCTCTGTATTCTTTACAGGTCCCAGTGCATAGCAGGTGTTTGGTGTTTGTTGATAGGGTAATTGATTGCAGGGCCAGATGGGAATTATACTGCGTTTTCTGTATGATTCAGTTACTTGTCTCTTTCTGTCCAGTTAGTTGAGGTCAGGAGGTTACTGGTGACAAATCAGAGGGAGCAGGGCAGGGTGGTCCCTCCCGAGAGCTCCCCCTCCCCAGATGGAAGCTATGAGGGAGGTTGGAAGAAAGGAGGAGGGCACATAACCAGTAGGCACTCCCCATAGGGATGCCCTGTTGCTAGGAGATAGGAAGACTGGTTGGTAGTGGCAGTTCTGCCTCTGGCCTCAGGGTGACTAAGGTGTTTTTTTCCTCTTCCCCCCAGAATCTACTGGGTGTGGCAGAGAAGTGGACAGAAAGAAAAGAAGCGTGGGGGAGGAGGAGATGTAGGACCTAATTTTGTGTGACTCATACAATCAGCCCATGTTCATCGAGTACCTACTATGTTTGAGGCCTTGTACTAGGGTTTGTGGAGGTGACAAAGATGAGCTAGGCATTGAGGTGATTTGGGCCAGTCTGTTTGGAGACAGCCAAATTTTGGGTTGGTCTATTTTAGGATGGGCTATATGACTTGGTGTCTGGCTGGACTCTAAGCTAGGTTGGGACCAGCTCTTTGAGGACTGGCTAAATTTTTAATCTGGCCAGGTAATAAGCCATGCCATCTCCAATTCAAACCGCAGATTCTTAGGTGCCTGTGTCCAGGTGACAGTCAGCTCCTGGGACAGGTTCCACGCCCTGTCATCTAATTTGAACAGCCCTGGAGTTGTGCCAAATCAGTTCCAAGCTTTGGGCTGTGACTCATTGAAGATGGAGGAGGGGAGAGTAGGGGTTCCTCAGTCCCTTGATATCCCACCACTTATCTGTTTAAAATGGTTCCTGTCTATGCCCAATGGCCTTTGACCTTGGAGACAACTTCCTTTGAGTGTGAATTTGGTTTAGTCAAAGGGCATCTTAGCTTTTCTGCTTAGCCTCAGCCTGGTCCCTGGACTATGTTTTGGGGACTCATGGTTGGTGAGAAACTGTTGGTTAGAATCAGGAAAATCTCTAGCCAACTGTCCAGTCTAACCTCCCCATTTTATAGAGGAGGAAACTGAGGCCCAGAGAGGATATTTCCCCAAGGTCACATAATGAGGTAGTGGCTGAGCAGGACTAAAACCTCTGTTCCTGAGCAGGGAAAAGCCTGGGGCCCTTTCCACTAACTTTCCCCTTCTTCCCTTTCTTTGTCCTCTGCCCACTCCTGCTACCACTACCATCATTAGAGAGAAGAAATCTATCCTTCAAGGACCAGAATTGTACTGTGGAAAAAAAACCCAACACTGGACCTGGCATTAAAAGACCTTTATTTCAATCTCAGTTTATTTCAACTTTTATTCTTCCACTGAGAATCATGATATCTAAAGCTAAAAAGGACTTGAGATCCTCCAGCCTAGGCCATACCTTCCCCTCCCAACACTGCCATTTGACAGAGGAAGAAACTGAAGCCCAGAGAGGGGAAGATCAATTTCTCATAAATCTTCTCCCCACTTAACCACCACAACTTTCCCTTATAACAAAGAAATTTTTAAAAAATACTGTGAAACAAAACAAAACAAAATATAGGGAGGCACTGTGTTATAGTAGAAAGAATACTAACTCCAAAGTCAGAGGCCCTTGGTTCAAATCACAGCCTTTAATGCTTACTACGACCTGTGTGACCTTGAGTAAGGTCACTTAATTTCTTTGGGCTTTGTTTTCCTCATCTGTAAAATGAGTTGGTATTAGACTAGATAGATTCTGTGGTCCCTTCTGATTCTGAATGATGGGACCCCTTTGACAGTCAGACTCTGTGGTCCCTTCTGATTCTGGATGATGGGACCTCTTTTACAGTCTAATGAAGCCTATGAACCCCATCTGATGTTTTTAAGTGCATAAAATAAAATGTGTGGGATTGAAAGGAAAACAATTGTATTGAAATAAAGATGTCATTCCCCTGCTCTAGGTAGACTATCCCATGAACCTTTGAAATTACCTGTGTATCATCATAAGGAATGGCTCATTCTGCCCCTCTCTCCTCATATAAGCATGGAGAAGAACTGAGCTTTTCCAATGCAGATTTAGATGAAGAAGTGATGCTGAAAGCCATGTACATACAGCCCAAGTCAAGTGGAAAGTGGCTGGATGTCAATGCATTGTTTAGTCAGGCAGGGCTATGGT
The DNA here is from genome assembly GCA_023548195.1 of Bettongia penicillata ogilbyi. Taxonomy (NCBI): domain Eukaryota; kingdom Metazoa; phylum Chordata; class Mammalia; order Diprotodontia; family Potoroidae; genus Bettongia; species Bettongia penicillata. Next base: position 4,593,643 of record JAJHZJ010000444.1, read on the forward strand.
AGCAGCTCACAGAGGGATGCTGTCCTCAAGTAGGGAGAAAGAAAGAAGATCAACTCTGGCTGGAGCCACAGTCTCCATTTCTACACAGGGTCTGGTCCTTGGTTTGGGAACCTCCCATTCACTTGTGGAGCTGGTTTCAAAACTATGTAGTGTATAGGGAGTCTATAGACATTACCAAGGGGCAGGCAAGCAGAAGATAGAAAGAAATATTAAGGTTCCTGAAGTTCCTGAACACTTGGCTATGACTGGCCTAAAAATTTGAGTCAGAGAAAGAGTGACCTTGAGAGTATTGGATTGTAATGCCAGCTCTTAGCTGTGTGACCTTAGGCAAGTCTCTCACCCTATCTTAGCCTCCATTACCTACTGAAAAGTAAGGGTCACTGTCTCTGCTTTCCATCTCAGAACTATTGTGAAAATCCAGTATGGAAATACTTTGTGTAACTGTCAAGCAGTGTAGGAATGTGAGGGACCCTGGGTTCCTGAAAGTAATACCAGTAGAACATAGTCTTTGGAACATGGTGCTCAGCTGGGAAGGGGACGCTTCCTGCGTACCCTTTCCTTTTCTGAATCCACACAGGAATACCAATGGAAGGAAGCTGACCACTTCGTTGTTGTTTTTCCAGTCCTTCCTGACTCCATGTGGGGTTTTCTTGGCAGGGATTCTGGAGCGGTTTGCCATTTCCTTCTCCAGCTCATTTTACAGATGAGGAAACTGAGGCAAACAGGGTTAGGGGACTTGCCCAGGGTCACACACCTAGCAAGTATCTGGGGCTGGATTTGAACTAGGGAAGAGGAATCTTCTTGCCTCCAGGCCTGATACTATCCACTGCGCCACCCAGCTGCCCTAGATTGGCCACTACCAGAATTTTTTTCTCTCAGAACAATTCATGAAACTGTTTTACTAAGGTCAGTCAGTCAATAAATACTTAACTATGCCAGTTACAGGACTAAGCGGAGGTGTGTAGAAGTGATCTACCTGGGTAGATGGAGTGTTTTCCCCAGGGAATCACAAATCTGTTATGTGTTTTCGTTATCATCTCATTTTTATCTTATCCGATGGCATTCAGAGAGGAACAGTCATGGGACAAGTTGCTAACCTACTACTCTTTTATATTTAATGTTCTGTGGATAAAAGAGCTGCTTTTTGTATTGAATGAAGCAGTTGTGCCATAAAGTCCTGTTCTCTCGGCTCAGAACATGTGAGGAGGGACACTTCCAGGAGCAGATGGGACCATGGAGATGATAGGAACTTCATTCTCTTTCCATGTGGCTTTCTGTCTACCACTTGGTCTCCATATCTTGAGATCTATCCATTCCACTGAATTTGGAGATTTGCGTATTCAATATAGTGACATCTGTTTAAAAATTATTGTTCTCATTCATTCAACAAGCATTTATTAAGTGCTTAGGTGCAGGGCACTTGAAGACAAAGTCAAAATTGTTCCCGTCATGAAATAGCTTACGTCTATTGAGTGGGAGAGAGGGGGAACAACATGTACGTTTATAAGCAAATGCAGAACATTTACAAAATAAACATTAGGTAATTTTCCAGAGCAGGGGGAGAAGGCTGGATAAAGGCATGGGTACCATGCTCAATTAGCTAAAATACTGGGTAATAGAGATCCAAAAAGATCTCGAGAGACTAGAGCATTGGATTGAGTTGAATGAGATGAAATTCTGGAGGGGTTTGAAAAAACTCAACTTCATGAGTACCGAGCAAGGAAGGTTAGTTAATCAGCACTTTGTGGTTTATCTGGAAGAGATCTGGGAGGCTTAATAGACTGCAATTCTCAATGAGTCAGCAGTATAATATGGCAGCCAAAAAAGTCTGTGCATTCTTGGGCTGGGTTGAGAAAGACATAGCTTCCAGCTATCAGGAGGTGATAGTCATTCTTTACTCTGTTCTCACCACCTCTGGGATTTTGTGTTCAGGTCTGCCACAGTCTCAGAAGGACCTGATAACCTGAGGAGCAACCAGACTTGTAAAAGGTCCTTGAATCCTTATCACGTGAGGATTAGAACTGGGAATTCTTACCTGGGAGAAAAGAAGGTTCAGGGGAACATGATGGTCATCTTCAGATATCTGAAGGGCTGCCATGTGGGAGAGGGATTTGCCTTGCTACACATAATCAGAGTAAGCAGTGGAAATTGAAAAGAAGACAAATTTAGGCTTGATGTCAGGAAAAAAACAGCCAACCAAAAAATTCCCTGCCTGTTAGAGCTATCTGAAATAGGAATGGCTTGTTTTGGGAGGTAGACCACTAGATTTAGAGTCAGGAAGACTCATCTCCCTAAGTTCGAATCTGGCTTCAGACACTTACTAGCTGTGTGACCCTGGGCAAGTCACTTGACTTGTTTACCTCGGTTTCCTCATCTGTAATATGAGCCGGAGAAGGAAATGGCAAACCATTCCAGTATCTTTGCCAAGAATACCCCAAATGGGGTCATGACGAGTTGGACATGACTGAAGAAGATCAACCAATTCCCCCTTGTTGAAAGTCTCCAAGCAGAGGTTGGATGACTATTTGTTGGTAGTGTTTTTCAGTAATGATTCCTTTAGAGAATGAATTGGATTGAAAGAATGCTTGAGAACTGCTCATAAATCTGTGAAGGTATTTTATCTCTCATCTAGGTCAAACCCTTTATTTTCCGGAGACCCAGAGAAACAAAGGCACTTACCTAAGACCACTTCCTCAACAACACCATTCTGCAAACATTTTCTTCAGTGCCTGCTCCATGCTAGGCATAGGGTTAGTGTGGAATATTGAATGAAACATTGGCCTAGGAACCAAGAAGACCTAGGTCCTGGTCTCAACTCTGCCACGTATGGGCTGGCAGTCAACAAGCATTTTTATTAAGAGCCCACTTTTTGGCTACTCACTGGGCAAGTTGCTTACTTTCTCCTGCTCTATAGGCTATTCTCTATACAAGTGCAGGGGCCAACCTTTATTAGGAGAATATTTCCTCAAAGGGGAGTTCCCATACCAGTGAAATGATAGGTCCAGTCCCTCTTCTTCCCGTTGTAGGCAGCACTGGATTCAAAGACTAAAACAACTCATCCTCTGCCCACCAAGAGTTTCCATTATACTTTAATGTTATAACATTCACAAATAGGTATTTTTGTTATTGTTCAGACATTTCAGTTGTGACTGACTCCTCCTGATGCCATTTGGGGTTTTCTTGGCAGATACCAAAGTGATTTGCCATTTCCTTCTCCAGCTCATTTTATAGATGAGAAAACTGAGACAGAGTTAAGTGACTTGCCCAGGGTCACACAGCTAGGAAGTGTCTGAGACAAGGTTTGAACTCAGGAAGATGAATCTTCCTGACTCCAGACCGGGCACTTTATCTGCTGTACCACCTAGCTGCTCATGAGCATATGCAGATAAGTATAATATAAGGAAAGTTGAGGGTGAATAGGGGCAGGACCAGGGAATGTTTCAGGAGCTTGGGTTGAGCCTTGAAGAAAGGTAAGGATTTTGAGAATAACTTAGGTTTGATGTCAAAAACAAAGGGAAAAAAACCCAACTTAACTAAAGATTAGAACTATTAAGAAGTGGAATGAACTGCTTCAGGGAGTAATGGGTCTCTCATCCTTGAAGGTCTTCAAGCAATCTGAATAATGGCCACTTGTTGGGTATGTGTTAGTGGGGGCAGCTAGGTGGTGCCATAGGGCACAGAGCTCCAGGCCTGGAGTCAGGAAGACTCAACTTCCTGAGTTTGAATCTGGCTTTGGACATTGTGGGCCCCTGAGCAAGCGCTTCATCCTGTTTGCCTCAGTTTCCTTATGTGTAAAATGAACTGGAGAAGGAAATGGCAAACCACTCCAGTATCTTTGCCAAGAAAACCTCAAATGAGTTTACAAAGAGGCAGATAAAACTGCACAATAACACTGGGAATTTTTCTTGAGTATGTGTTAGAATGAGTGGCCTTTTTCTCCCCTGAAAAATTCTGTGGAAGAGGGCATGTGTTCTAGGTTTCTGCCAGTGCACAAAGGTGACAGGCAGGAGGTGGAGTTTGCTGGTAGTTCATCTTGGCTGGAACATGAGTCTGTGAAGGAGGGAGGGCTGTGAAGTAAGACAGGAATGATGAGTGAAAACCCTACTGTGAAGGGGCTTAAACTATAGGCCAAAGAGTTTATATTTTATCCTGTCAGAAATGAGAAGCTTCTGAAAGGCTTATTTAGTAAAGAAGTAACCCGGTCAGCGTTGTGCTTTGGGAAGACAGACTTTTTAGGGGCATGTGTACCGGCAAAAGGGCTAGAATTGAATTCCCATGAGCTGGGGTCAGCTCCCACCTCTGACACTTAACAGATGTGACCTTATACACTTGATTCCTCTGAGCTTCAGTCTCTTTGTTGCTTAAAAAAGAAGGTTTTGGATAAAAATGTGCATACCCTTTGACCCAGCAATACCGCTTCTAGGGCTGTAGATCCCAAAGGGATCATAAAAATGGGAAAAGGACCCACATGAACAAAAATAATTTATAGCAGCTCTTTTTGTGGGACAAAGAATTGGAAATTGAGGCAATGCTCATCAGCTGGGGAATGGTTGAACAAGCTGTGGTATTTGAATGTAATGGAATACTATTGTGCTATAAGAAATGATGAACAGGCAAACTTAAGAAAATCCTGGAAAGATATGTGAAGTGAGCAGAACCAGGAGAACATTGTTCACAGAAACAACCACCGTGGTCTATGACTGACTTTGATAGACTGAGCCCTTTTTTTTTTTAAATTTTGTTTCATTTTTTTTCTCATAGTTTCTCCCTTTCGTTATAATTCTCTTATGCAACATGACTAATGTGAAAATGTGCTTAATAGGAATGTATGTGTAGAGCCCATATCAGATTGCATGCTGTCTGGGGAATGGGGGAAGGGGAGAGAAAATTGAAAACTGATGGAAGTGAATGTTGAAAACAAAAAATAAATAAATTGAAGAAGAAAAAAAAGAAGGGCTTGGACCAGATGACCTCCAAGGTTCCTTCCTTACTACTCTGAATTGATGTTTCTCTGATGTCTCTGGAAGATTGGAGAGGGGAGAGACTGGAGGCAGGCTGTGATAGAAGAACAGTTGATGAGACCCTGAACAGGGTGGATATAACTGATTGAATGTGGAGTGAGAGAGAGGGAAGAGTTAAGGATGACTTTGAGGATGTGAACTTCATATGGATGATCATATGAATACCTTCTGCCTCTGAATCTATGTTTGTGCACTTTATTATCACTTCAAGAAATAACAAAGGCCGGTCTAGTGCTCCGTGGTGATTCTGAGGGAGGTGGGCTCACTCCTTGAAGGGGGTGGTGATCTGGGAAGCCTTCCTAGAGTAGAAGAAAGGAGAAGAATGAGGAAAAGGAGAAGGAAGTGGGGTTCAGAGGGTCACAGAAGTGACACAGAAGATGAAAGAAAGGGAGCAGCATGAACAAAAGCCTGGAAGCATATTGGGAGGGGGTGGGGAGAGGTCCAACCCAGCCTTGTTTCTCTGTTTACTCATGAAAACATTTCTGTCTTCACTGTAAACACACCTTGAATACACACCTGGCTTGTATCCCACACATCCTCCCCTCGCCTCATGCAGTGCCTTCTGTTGGACTTACCCAGTTCATGGATGTTGAACCCGGATAATGGAACCCAACACATTGTTGGGAGTGAGGAGGCTGGTCATGATAAAAAGACCTCTTCTAACCCTGCCTGAACACCACCCTTATTATTCTTAGCATAGTATAATGAATTGATAGTCAAGAGACCACCAGTATTACGCTGCTCTGTGGTCTTGGTCAAGTCCCTTCTCTCTGGGTCCCAGTTTCCACCTCTATAAAATAGAGAGGATGATGCCTACCCAGTCAACCTCACAAAGTGACCCAAGTATCACCCTACCCAGTAACACCTTGGTGGTACAGTTAGGGCCATAACAGCTCAGGAAGGAGATGATTAAGGAAGGGCTACTTGGGAAAGGCTTCCTTCCTAGGGCATGTGGAACTTGGACAAGGCCTTAAAAGATGGGGAGGCTGAGGGGAAGAGGGTAGTGATCCTTTCCGAGTAGACTCCAGAAGCAAGGTTGTACCTGACTTATAGGGGCCTGGGGCCCAGCTTGACTCCAGCTGCTGTCCCCCTTCCTAGGTGTCAAGGGTATTTGAAGGCTGTAAGTCTGGGTTGCCTAGGTGGGAAGGAGTTGGAGGGAATGGGATGGGTGCCAGGGGCACCCAGAGCCTCAATTCCAGGTGGGATTGTAGTAGCAATGAGGGTGACTCATCAAGAATGAGTCAAGGCTTCTCCCACCCCTTCCTGCAGGGCTGTGCAGAACTCAGTGGGGCAGAACTTCAGAAATGAAGAGAGAGCAGCAGAGAAAGGAAGTGCAGGCTGGCCTGGGTGACTTTTAAAGTGACTTCTTCCTCTGAGATTGTAGGATTTTCTGGGATGGGAGGGCAGAGAGATGAAGGAGAGACATTGGTACAAGACCGTGAGACAGACAAGGAGTGGTTGAACTAGGCTGTGTGCTGCTGAAGCCCTTTCCAAATGATTTTTGAGAGATTTTGAGATTGAGAGATGGGGAGAGGCAGAATGAGATGAAGGAGAGCTGTAGAGGAAGAGATAAAGAGAGGCAGAGGTCTGAAGGAGGGTGGGAAGACAGAGCACGGAGCTGATGCAGCCTGCACGTGGCCAGCTTCCCTTTGGGCTGGGCCGGGCTGGGCCATCCAGTGCCTGCGGAGCTGGGAGGGGAGGGAGGGGAGAAGGTTGGCAGCGTGTCCAGCACCAGGCCCCCAGGGCTGTGGGCTGCGGGCACATCGCCCAGCTCCCTGAACAGGCTGAGCTGCTGCGACTGCAGTCAGCATCAATCACCCTCCCCGCCAGTGGGGGAACGAGTGAACGGGGAGCAAGCGGGGGTGTCTAGAGCTGAGCCTGCTCTGCAGAGGGAGCTCCCCCTCCCCTGCTCTTGAGAGGGGCAGCCCCAGCCCTGGAGGAGACCCGAGCCAAGAGGTCTTTCCCCTCCCCTCCCAGGATGGGGATGGCCCAGCCCCAGGTAGGAATAATGGCCTAGCTGGGGAGGTGAATAAGCAAATGGGATCCTGGTGGGCCTGCAGACCTCTGGAGGGAGCATGGTGGGGAGGTTGGAGTTTGCACGCTGTGGGGGAAGGGGGTAGAATTTTGCCTAATTTTTTTCTGCCCTTTGCTGTCTCTTTTCTGTCTCTTAATCCCCTCGTCTATTTCTTGGGTGCTTTGGGTTAGAGTTGCTGGAGGTGGGAAGGATTGGACAGGGTCCTTACTCCACTAATGGAGACTGGGATCTGGAATGAAGCCTGGCTGGGTGCTGGGCTCCCGAGGTCTTGTCCTTTCTGGTGTTTTCCTTCATGGTAAAGGTCCAGAAACTCAAGAGTAATTTGGCTAAGTCCTGAGAGTTTTATTTGTGTGGATCTGCAGACCTAAGCCCTCTTAGAGTCCTTTCCTTTTTCATCTTCCCCTTCTTTCTTTGGGTTTGGGGCTTTTTCAATCCCCCTCCTTCCTTCCTTCTCTCTTACTTTGGTTTTTAGATTATGACTCTGTCCTGACCACCCTGGGGCTTGCCTTGGTTCCTCTCTGGCTGGGCATTGGTCCTGGTACTTGGTGGTGGGGGAGGTGGTGTGGTTAGGGACCCCACATAAGGTGTGAGGGAGCACAGAATGAGGAGGACAGATGGAGTCTCTCAGGTAGTACAGCTTTAGACCATCGATATGGTTGTGGAAAGAATATTGGAGTTGGAATTGGTAGCCTAGGGTTTCAGTTCTAGTTCTGATGGAGTTGGACGAAATAATCATTATGCTCTGATTTGCTGTAATTTTGCCATTTGGGCTTTGCCAGTCAGTCAGGCTTCTCTTAACCAGTCTGTTTTTCTTGCAAAGACCTCAGACTCTGCCCTCAGCACTCTCCCACCATATGGCATCTTTGGGTTCAATCTTAGGTTTGCTCTATTGAGCTTTTCTCTCTCTCTCTCTCTCTCTCTCTCTCTCTTTTTCTCCCTCCCCCCCTCTCCTCACCCCCTTTCTTTCTCTGTCTCTCTCCCTCTCTAAAAGAAGAAGGTCTCTGGGATAGGCAAATTTTCCTACAGCCTCCTGGATTTCTGGCTGGATTGAACCAGCTTCACACTCCTCCTAGAGTCCCATGCAAAGGGTCAGTGGTAGGGGCCCAAAGAAGCCAAGGGTATCCCCCAGAGGAGGTCAGTGGGAGAGCTCAGTGTCCTTAGTCCTGAGCCAGAGATAACAGAGGAGGCTGTGTGCCCATGGCCAGATGGAGCCTGAACTAGAGCCAGTGTGTGCCAACCTCCTCCCCATGGGTACTGTGGGCCCCAGGAATAGATGGGTGCTACACGGTGCCCAGGCCCAGTCCTGAGCCCTTTTGCCTGGCAGACTTGAGTCTACCAGATGCTGAAGTATCCTCCCGGGTATTCATAGAACTTGTTATATTTTTTTTCCAAGTTTCCCATTCAGTGTCTTCAGACACCCCTGGGAGGCAGGAAGTGTGAGAATGATTGTCCCCATTTTACAGAAGAAGAAATCAAGGCCTGCAGAAATGTTCCATTTACACAGTGAGGTAACAGTCAAGCTTTGGGACTAGAACCCAGGACTCCAGACTCCCAGCCTAGTCTTCTTTCCATGTGTCAAGACTCAAGTCATAATAGTAAGCTACTTTTCTATAGAGTTCTAACGTTCACAAAACTCTTTCCTCCCAAATGAAGGAACAGAGGTTCTGAAGGTTAGTGATCCGTGCAGTGTTGCGCATAGAAGGCTGGCCCTGAGTCTGAATTCTGTCTCAGACACTAATTACGTGACCCTGAGCAAATCACCTTACTTTTGAATCTTGGTTTCCTCATTTGTAAAATGAGGATAATATTAATAGCACCTATATCACTATGAGGCCCAAATAAGGGAATTTATAAACCTTGAAGAGTAAATGTGACTGATTGTTATTAATTATTTGAGGGTGAGGTTGGCAGTGTTAAACACGGTTCATATGATTGTGATACATATGAGATGGGTGAGCAGCAGGTATGTGTTTGACCCTCAGCTCTGCTGCTTTCTATTCCCCAGGTGACCTTCAGCACCTTACTTCTCTCTGGGTCTTAGGGTAATTTATGAGATGAGGGAGGTAGATGGTGATTTCTAAGGTCCTTTGGAGTTCTGAATTCTCTGACCAAATGTAGCTGCGTAGTCTCCAGAACCATATTTGGGAACTTGGTGTTTCACCAAACCCTAGTATATAACAAATGCCTGCTGGGTATCTGGTTTGCTACTCTGTGCTGACCTGAGGGGTTAGCATGTGAGCTAGCATTTCTGCCTGACTTAAAACAATGAGTAGCATATATCATCCCTATCCCCTCCTCATTGATAAAACGAACCATTTGCAGGGGAGTGGAGACAGAGCATCCCTCTTCAATCAATATGCGTTTGTAAATGTGCTCCAAGAAGTTAGGAGATTATGTATATCTGTACACTCAAGTAGAAAGCTCTTTACAAACCTTCAAGTGCTATATATAAATGTTAGCTATAATTAGCTAACATTTCAGGCTACAAAGATAAAAATGAAATCATCCCTGTTCTAACACATTCCATCAAGGATAACAACATGTCCTCTTGTGTGTGTATAAGCATTTACACAATAAACACATATAAAAATTTAATTTAATTTTAAAAACAAAATAAAATAGGGAGGGAGGGGAATCAGGGGTGGCTTCCTATAGAAAATGAAGCTTGAGTTGGGACGTGAAGGAAGGAAGAAGGGGCTTCTATGAGTTGGAGGTAGAGGAAATACATTTTAGGGATGGGAGCGGTCAGTGCAAAAAACATGGAAATGGGAGATGGGGTGCTGTGGATGAAGAAGAGGAAGAAAGCCTATTTGGCCTTCTTTGGTTGGAGGCCTGTTGTGAAGGATTTAAAGACAGAGGGACTTATTTTTATCCATGAGGCAGTAGGGAGGCAGAGCAGTTATAGAGTAGGGGAGTAATCTGGTCTGACATGCACTTCAAGTAAACCGTTTGTCAACTGCGTGGGGGATGGATTGGAGTAGAGAGAGACTTAAGGCAGCATTGAGCAAGAGAAGGCCATTGTTGTAGTAAGTGACAGGTAAGGCTGAGGATGCTGGTATCTTCAGCAGAAATGTGGGGGAGGAGGGTCAGAAGAGGTGTGAGTTTGGGGGAAAGATATTAAGTTCTATTTGCTTTCCATCTCAGCAGATGAGGCCTGAGAGGAGGCAGCCCTTGTCATGTGTATTACAATATCTGCTTCTCCTGATTGTGGATCTAGACAAAAGAGCGCAGAATTTAGAATCAGAGGATGAGTTCTTGGAGGAGGCATTTTGAACACTGGTGTGCTGGCTTTAAGTTCAGAGCTCTCTCCATCAGCCTCTGCTGCTTCTCTGTGCCACACCACATGGTCAATGCAGTGTCTTGTCATGAGGACAGTGACCTTGGAGTTTGGAGATCTGACTTTCTGTCTCAGTTTAGTTATTCACTAGATGTCCCACTCTGGGCAAATCTTTTCTTCTACCTGGGCTACAGTTTCTTCATCTTAAAAAAAGAATAATGGTGGTACCATCTCACATCACAGAGCTGTCAAGGGGAGCCAAGAAGATTGCATATATAAGCACAATAAAAATGGGAACCATTATTTTTTAAATAAATAATTGTTAGTATCTTTTTTTTTAACGTCACCCACATTTCCCAATATACACCACCTCTTTGTCTCAGACAGGTATCCCTTAAAACAAAGAATACAAATGGGAGGGGCAAGGGGATCAAAACAGTTCAGTACAATTAACCCATATGCTGAAAAAGACGGATGTTGTCTGTGTTCCACACCATGGTTCTCTGTTGCCCCATCCCCCTGCCAGGGAGAGAGAGAGAGAAAGAGGCCTCCTCTTCTCCTCTTTGGACAAGTTTAGTCATTATAGTTTCACAGCATTGGGCTTCAGTTGTGCCTTTGTTGTGTTTTTCATGTGTCTTGTAGTCATTGTGTCCATTTTTGTCCTAGTTCGCTTACTTCACTTTGCATCAGTTCTTACAAGTCGTCCTGTGTTCCTCCATAACTACCATTTCTCATAACACCGTAATGTGCCATTACATCCATATACCACAATTGGTTTGCCTAGTCTCTGGTTTTTTTTTTTCTAATTCTTTGCTATTACAGAACATGCTTTTATAAGTATTTTGGTGAATATGGGACCTTTCTTTTTATCTTTTTTCTCACTGAGGCATATGTCTAGCAGTGGAATATCTGGATTAAAGAGTGTGGACATTTTAATCATTTTCTGAGAATATTTCCAAATTGTTTCCTCAGTGGTTAGATCAATTCACAACTCTACCAAGTGCCCATTAGCAGGCCTTCCATGGCCAACACTGACTACTCTCCTCTTTTGTCATCTTGGCCAATTTTATGTTGTTTTGGGGAAATTTCAGACTCGTTTTGATTTGAAATGTGGATCCTAATGCTCTGTACTGATCACCTGCTTTCTGCAGGGGCAGCTAAGTTAAGCAGTGGATAGAGCACCTCAGGCACTTACTGTGTGACCCTGGGCAAGTCACTTAACCATATCTGCCTCAGTTTCCTCATCTGTAAAGTGAGCTGGAGAAGGAAATGGCAAACCACTCCAGTGTATTTGCCAAGAAAACCCCAAATGGGTCCACAAAGAGTCAGACACTACTGAAAAACAATGGAACAACAAGAATTTTCTGCAGGGCTTGGTGGTGGGTAGAAGTGGAAGAGGCAGAGGTAAAGAATGTCTGATCCTTGTCTTCAGGGAGCTTACAGTCTGGAACATATTTCTTTAACTGAGGCCACTTTTGTGCTATAAACTGTGGAGTAGAGAGACTGTGGGTTATTCAGGGCATCAAGGTTGTTTTTGTGAACAGAATACAAACCCCTGTTTGAGGACACAGATTGAAGTTTATTGTATTTTTGGTGGTTAGAACATAGTAGTAGCTTAATAAATGCCTGTTGAATAAATATGGATGAATTTTTCCCATCCTATCTAGAGTGGAACTTGGATAGGTATAGGAGATTGAGTAGCCTGCATCTGGAAGTTGTTAATTTATTTATATATTATTAAATCTTTACAGGATAAATTTGATGGTTTCCTCAGCTCCCTGCTAATCTGGTTCTCTCTGCTCACAGTGAAGTATAAAGAAATGATCCCAAGTTAGCCATAAGTTATAGGTTTCCAACTTGACATTACTGAAGATTCTAATCTAGGTCATGGGGTTGTTGACCAAGAGTTCCATACTGTATGCTTAATTGGGGGTTCCAGGTCATAAGATAATGAATGAAAGGTTGACTTCCATCCAGTTGAACCACCATTTCATAATCACTTATGTGCCATTCTAAAGGGTGTGCAGTTGTGATTAATGTGCCATTTAGAGCATATGTGTGTGGATGGGGCAGGGAAGTGTGGTCATATCAGAGAACTTGTCCATCTCTCATTGAACAGGAGGGTATCCCGTAGCAAGATGGTGGAAAATGCTGTTGGGTCAGTATGTGTGCCCAGCTGCAAGCCCTAGGAGAAGTGAGGGTCAAAGAGAAGTGTGAGAGGCAGTTCTATCCCTATGGAAAACAGGCCAGCTGCACAGTGAGAATGAGCCTGAAACCAGACTTTAGTGTGAAGGCTTTTTGGATGAGGATGAGAGATAGGCCTGTTATTTGGACTGGTGGGTGCAAACTTAGAACTTGGGGAATCCAGAGATGAATAGAGGGTGCCGAACTGCTATCCAGAGGTGGGGAACCTATGGCCTTGAGGCCATATGTGACCCTCCAGGTCCTCAAGTGTATCCCTTTGACTAAATGCAAACTTCACAGAACAAATCCCCTTAATAAAAGGATTTATTCTGTAAAACTTGGACTCTGTCAAAATATTAAACCCAAGGGCCTAGAAGGCCACAGGTTCCCCACCCCTGTTACCCTTACCTTTTTTGCTGCAGTAGAGAATGAACTGGATTCTTAGTGTCACTTAGGGTCTGTGAGAGTCAGCACATAGGACCAAATAGGACTGCTGGGGTAAATCTGTCATTTTATCTAATATTATCATGTCCTTTTTCCAGTACCACCGCCACCCCTCTCTGATCCCCTATAGGCACAGAGCTGTTACTAGCAACTGTATCAAATTCAGTTGATTGTGATCAGGGGGCAGACTTTGAGAAAATTAAGGATTGGTCTGTGTATCAAAACTGCCTCTTGCACTTATGGGGTGTAGCCACACCCAAGGATTGATGACCCATCTATTCCCTGGAGAGTTAAGTTAACCCCATGTGTTGCATAGCTGAGAAAGGACTATGAAAACGGGGCAAGGTGAGCGTTGGGCCCCGGGATAGGAGTGCTGTGGCTCTGGGGTGGTGGCCAGGGCCTGGGTAAAGAAGGGAGATGGTTTGTGCAGTCATGGCCCTCTAATGGGGGGCCTGTGGAGGCCTATGAGGTTATAGGGTTGTCTCCTAAGGATGTGACCCATCTGTTGTTAATAATAAGAAACCCAAATCCTACCTTTTGCCAGAGGCCTTTCCTAGTCCCTGATGCTAATGGCTTCCTCTTGAGAGTACCCTCATTAAGCCTCTGTATATCTTGTATGTATCTGATGATTTACATGTCATCTCTCCCATTAAAATGTAGACTCTTTGAGAGTAGGGACAGTACAGTATTTTTGCCTTTCATTGCATCCTTAGTGCTTGGCTAAGTTATAAATGCTCAAGAAATCCTTGTTGGCTGACTGACTGAAGGAATATCTGTGCTGTGAGGCTCTCTAAATTTTGGTCCCCTGGGGTCAAGGAATAATAATTGCTGACTTTTTACATAGCTGCTTCATAAAGAAATTTTTATTCTCCAGTTAAAGAGAGAATATTGAGACCCAGAGGGGAAAATAACTTGGCCAAGGTCACTCAGTAAGTTAGTGGCAGAGCTGGGAGTGGTAGAACCCATGTCCTCTGACCCTTAGTGTGGTGCTTCTTGTACTTCACCAAAAAGGGGTTGCCCCCTGTGGGAGAGCCTATCACCACAAACTAGAAAAGCATCCTGTCCCAGAGGCCTTTGGCTAGGGGTCTGGATGGTAGGGCTAGGGTCTGTCCTCTGCTAACCTGTTTCTGTGTCTTTCTCTTCCCTTGGTCTTTGTTGTCCCTCCCTGTGACTCTCCATCTGCCTCCATCTGTCTCTTTCCCTCCCTCCATCTGTGACTCTTGCCCCTCCCACCCCTCCAATGCCATCATTCCTATGCCTCTTGCTCCCATCTTGCACCCTCATTTGTGCCTGCCCAGGCTCGCTGGTCACCATGACAATGGAGACAGGCCCTGATGCGGAGGTGAAGAAAGCACAGGAAGACCCTCCACCCCAACCCCCACAGCAGCTTGAAGCCTCTGCCTCTCAGGCCTCTGCCACCACAGCCTTCACAGGCCCTGCCGGCCATCCTGAGGCTAACTCCAACGAGAAGCAGGGCACCCAGCCTGATTCTAGGCACACGGAGCAGGTGAGTGTCCGGTGTTGCCAAAGGGGCCTCACTGTGGACCTGGGGCTGGCCACAAGTCCTTCTTCCAAACCCCATGGTAAGCAGGGATGCTGAGAGTACAATTTTCCTGCACTATGTACCAATGGGGTACCAGTTCTCCTAAAACCTGCCTGCTCTGGCTTAATGAACTATTCACTGGAAACAATTCAAATCAGTCTAATTCAATGAAAATAAACCAAATTCCTAGAAGATCAGAGCTGGGAGGGACCTTAGAGATCATCATTTTTCCAAATAAGGAAACTGAGACCCAGAGAGTAGAAGGGACTGTGTGATCCAAGGTCACATAGGGAGCTGTTGGTGAGACTGAGACTGAGTAATACCTGATTTATATAAAATTCTAAAGTTTTCTAAAGCACTTTACATACATTTCCATTCACAACCTTGTGAGGTTGATACCATAAACATTATTGTTCCTGTTTACAAATGAGAAAACGGAGCCTCAGAGAAGTTAAAATTACTTGCCCACACACACACCCAGGTGCACTGATTGCTGGTTCAGAACTCTTTAAAAGAAACATATGTCAACTTGACAGAACCTTAGAGCTCTGATGTGGATTAGGTCCACATTTTACAGAAGAAGAAACTAAGGTTCAGAGAAGGAAAGGTCATAGAGACAGAGAGTCTGGGTTTTCTTTCTCCAAGGCCATTTTCTTTCCTTGTACACCCAGAAGATATTCTGCCCAGTTCACTTCTTTGGGTCCATATAGTCTCCAATCTGATTTCACCAAAGGCGAGACAGAAGGAGAACGCATGGGTCTCTGTCCTTCAAGTGCTCACATTTGCTTAAAGAGTGGAAATCCAAAAGCTTTTAGAAAAATAGTTTAATAACTGTGTCTCAGTATGATTGGTTTCCTTTGTAATCTTAGGTGTTTCATTTTCTATATTTATAAACATTATTCCAACAAGGAGTTAAGAGGCCTTAGCAGAATGCCAAAGAATCCGTGTTAGCAATGAAGGTTGAGGATCCCTGGGCTAAGGAGACAAAACGGGCACTAGAGGCATTTGAAGTCACATACTGAGTCAGTTGAGATCTTAGCCCACACTCTGTGTACCTGCCACCTGGTACAAAAGCTTGTCAGGGTTTGACCCAAAAGATCCCACAGTATGGGCTTCCGACCTCAGAGGTGAACAGACAAAGGAGGTACCATTAGCACATGTTTTAGTTCTGGATGTTTTCCTTTATAAAAACTATAACTCATAGAAGAATCCCTAAATATTAGACTGAAATCTCTGAGTAGGAAAGAGTCTCTAAGAGCAAGAATGCCTTTTGGAGAATTCCTGAGAAGTAGTCATGCATCCTGGGCTTGAAGATGTTCTGTGATGAGGGAATTCACTTTCTCCCAAGATCACCTAACCCTGTCATTAGACTGCTAAGGTTTGGAACATTCTTCCTTAGGCTGAGCTGATCCAAATCCTTTGGAGCTGCCTCTCTTCTCCCCCAGTACTTTTAGTTCTGCCTTCTGAGACTAAGCAGGACAAGTCTAGAGAGATATAATAACACAAACAGGTAGGAATGTGGAAGAGGGATCAGATGTGTTCAGTTTAGGTCCACAGGCAGAGTTAGAAGCAAAGTGGGTGAGTTCTGGGC
Source organism: Bettongia penicillata ogilbyi (assembly GCA_023548195.1). NCBI lineage: Eukaryota > Metazoa > Chordata > Mammalia > Diprotodontia > Potoroidae > Bettongia > Bettongia penicillata. The sequence continues at coordinate 4,609,738 of JAJHZJ010000444.1, forward strand.
CCACATTTTTAGCCCCATACAAGAAAGAATTTGACAAATGTCAGAGATGTCCAACAATGGGGCAAGCTACCTTGAGAGACGCTGGGAATCTGAACTGCAAAAGGTGATTCAAGACTACTAGTGGAGGAGAGCTGTTGAAGGGTTGCCCTGGGTCCCAGAGGGTTATTGCCCAGCACCAATCTAGACGTCCTCTTCCTATTCAAAGATCCTATGAGTTTCTGATTTTGTGAGTTTTTCAGCCTTTTCCCTTCAGATGTATAACTGCTCGAATCCATCCTGTTGACTCATTACCTACAGTGCTGTGGGTTTGAGTGGAGACAGAGATGAGCAAAACAGCCCCTGCTGTCCTGGAGTTCACAGCCTGATGGGAAGGCTGGCTCCCTCTTTTCCGGGTCTCTGTTTGCCAAGCACTCCCATTTCTGCAGTCATAGGAGGGAGGTTCAGCTAGTATTATTATCACCATTTTACAAAGATAGAAACAGAAGCCTGGGAGGGTCTCTTCATGGATTCATGGGTCATCAGTGGGGTCAGGAATAGACTGTAGGACCCCTGGCTCCCAGTCATGGATTATCTCCTTGTCCATCAGTTAATCAAAGGACATTTATTGAGCATATACGATGTTCTTGGTGTTGTGCTAAGGTGCTAGTAATACAAAGACAAAAATGGAACGGTTCCTGCTCTCTGCTAGCTTACTTTCTCTCTGAGAGATACTAAAACCTCTTTCCCCAAAGGTCACAGGAAGCTATGATAACAAGTCCTTTATGTCACTACTGATCTGCAGGGCCTCGACATGGAGGAAAAGGATTATGTTGAGACCGATGGCCTCTCCGACCGAACAACACCTAGCAAGACCCAGAAGTCTCCCCAGAAGATTGCCAAGAAATTCAAGAGTGCCATTTGCCATGTGACTCTGCTGGATGCCTCAGAATATGAGTGTGAGGTGGAGGTAGGCTGGGCCTGGACCCTTGGGAGGTAAAAATCAGTCCCAGTCACTGGTGATTCAGTATCAGATCTGGAAGGGATCTTAGAGATCGTCTCATCCAACCTCTTCATTGTACAGATGGGGACACTGAAAGCCAGAGAGGGGAAGGGAAGGAAATTAGCATTTCCTAAGCCCTTCCTATGTGCCAGGCACTGTGCCAAGCACTTTACAAATTTCTTCTTGATGGCTGATCGTCACAACAATCCTAGGAGGTAGGTGTTACTATTCATCCCCATTTTATGGTTTGAGGAAACTGAGGCAGGCAGAGGTTAAGTGACTTGCCCAGGGTCACGTTGCTAGTAAGGGTCTGAAGCTGGATTTGAACTCAGGTTTTCCTGACTCCAGACCTAGCACTTTATCCATTGTGCCATCTAGAGGAGAGTGAGTCCATTTTCTTCTTTTCCTGTCTGTTCCAAAGGAAGGTGGAGCTTTGCCCTTTCCAGAGCTATGTGGGCTGCCAATTGGATGAACCCCCGAGGGGCTTTGTGGGGGAGCCTGGAGACTGGACCACGGGTTAGGTGAAGGTCACGAGAAGGAGGCCCCTCTGGTGCTACTGTTTGTTCTGAGGGCCACTCAGGATTTGGGACTGAAGTGGAGGACAGTGACTACTCTTTCTCATAGTATGGGCAGGGTATGCAATGTCATCACACTGCTCACCCCTATGGCACCGGCTTGAGCTGGTTGGCAGTGGCCCATGCCCAAGGGACTTTGGAAATAGCTGCCCCCACCCACCACCTGGGTGCCCTACTTTGCTGACTCCGTTACGTTCTTTGTGTCTATTCACAGAAACATGGTCGAGGGCAGGTCCTTTTTGACATGGTCTGCGAACACCTCAACCTCCTGGAGAAGGATTACTTTGGGCTGACCTTCTGTGACCCGGACAGCCAGAAGGTACTGCAATTAAAGACCAGACCTAGGGAGCTTCCTGATTACCTGAGGTCTCTCTGTCCTCTCCCTCCTCTGGCTACCAGCCCCTCCCTGATGGTCTTTCCTTTGTCCTTCATTGCTATTCCCCAAATACTTCATTCACTCACTCACTTAGCAAATATATCTGGAGTGCCTACTGTGTGTAAGACCCTGCGTTTTGCTCTAGTCTTGGACTGGGAAGAAAGGATAAATGAAACAGACCTATTCTCTGACTTCACTGGGAAGGGGGGTATGGCGGGGAGGCATTGACTACTGGAGGGAGATAAGGCAGACAAAGAGATCTATTATGCACAATAAGGCATGATAAAGGAGGCCTAAGGAGCTCTGGAGCTAAAAAGAGGGGAGATCACTTTCAGCTAGGAGGGCCTCCAAAAAGGGCTAAAGAAGGGGTAGTCATTTGATAGTAGGGAGGAACAGGACTTTAAGCCACTGGAGCCAAGCTTTCTGAGACTGGGTAAGGGCAGATGCTTTCCACTGTTGGAATGTTGTTCGATGCTGAAGGGTGTGGCATGGGAGGAGGAGGAGGAGGAGGAGGAGGAGAAGGAGGAGGAGGAGGAGGAGAGGGAGATAAGTAAGTTTCAGGCTTCCAGTATGAACAACATTCCTAATGAACCCAGGCCTTCCTCTCCTCCTTCAGCTTCCTGCCCAGTTTGGTTAATAATAAAACTTTTCTAGGCTTATTACACTTTGTTCTCTGTCACAGACTCTCTGTTCTAGCCAAACCGGACTTCATGCTGTTCCTCATACATAACATTCCATCTCCCAGCTCTGCCTGGAATTCACTTTCTCCTCCACTTGACCATTTGGAATTCTGTGTTCCCAAGTATCAACTCCCACTGGAGGCCTTTCTCAATTCCCCCAGCTGCTGGCCCCTCCCCACCCTCCCCCATTGTATTCATTTTGTATATATCTTATATAAACTTATGTACTCATGTTGTCCTCCAGGATAAAATGTACGTCCCTGAGGGGCAAGAATCATTTCATTTTAGTCTCTGTCTCCTAAGCACTTGGCATAGTGCCTGGCACATAGTAAGCAGTTATTGATTGATTCTTGGAAAAGATGGTACTTGAGTTAGACTTTAAAGGATGTATAGGATTCAGCCAGTAAAAAGTTGTATAGGTAGCAACCTGAGCAAAGGCCAGAGAGGGTTTATGTGTCTGTGTGTATACGTGTGTGTGTATGTATATGTATGTGTGTGTGTATATACATCTATGTGTATATATACATGTATGTATAGTCTTTCTATATATTCTAGTTCTTCCTTCAGTTTGTGTTAGCTTTCTTTCCATGTCTCTTTATATTCTTTATATCTGTTACTTTTTTGTAAGTTTTGAACAATATTTTTGTTTTGAGTAATAATTTTACAATACATTGATGCACCACAATTTGTTTAGCCATTCCTCCAACACTGGACATATAGACCATTAATATGGTTGTTTTTTTCCTCACAATTACAGAGACATTAGGAATGATTGATATGATCAATGAGTCACTTTAAAAAAAAATCAATAAGAATTTATTAGATGCTTACTATATGCCAGGCACCATGCTAGTCAGTCAGTGAGCATTTTTAAATACCTTCTAGGTGCCAGGTACTGCACTTAGAACTGGAGATAAAAAGAAAAAAAAAATGAGATAGTCTTTAAACTCAAGAAGTTTATATTTTATACATGGAGGCAACGTATGCTTATGTAAGTATAAACAAAATAAATACAAGTAACTTTGTGGGGAGAGAAAACATACTTGCAACTGAGAGGTTGATCAGAAAAGGCTTCATGTAGAAGGTGACACTTAAGCTGAGTTTTTAAGGAAAGTAGGAATCTTAAGAGGCAGAGATGAGTGGGGAGTGCATTATGAGTGTGAATTACATCTGGCTCAAAGACAAGTAGATGGAAAGTGGAGTATTCTGTATAACAAATGCCGAGAAGATCAGTTTGGCTAGATCATAGCATGTGTACAATAAGGCTGGAAAGGTAGGTTAAGACCAGCTTGTGAAATTTGATCCTGCAGCCACTGGCGTTGGAATGGGGAATGACACGATCATAACCTTGCTGAGGGAAAGTCACTTTGGCAGCTGTGTGGAAGATGAGTTGGAAGGGAAGAGACTTAAGAGCTTGGAGACCAATTAAGAAGCTATTGCAGTAGTCCAGATGACAAATCATAAGGGTCTAAACAAGAGTGGTGGTTTATATGACTAGAGAGAAGGGGATAGATGGATGGGAGAGGTGGTATGTGGACATCAAGACTTGATTGTCCATTGGATATGCTGGAGAGACTGTGAGGAGTCAAAGATCACGCCACAATTGAGACCCTGGGTGACTGAAAGGGTGATAGTGTCCTATAATAAAGTCAAGTCAGTAAGCATTTGTCAAGTGCCAGGCGTTGTCCTAACTGCTACACAGAAATAAGGGGGTTTGGGGAAGAAAATTAGTGAGTTCTCCTTTATATGGGATATCCAGTTCAAAATTGGGCAGTTGGTAATGCAGGACTTGAGTTTATGGGGGATATGAGGAACCTGATATGTAGATTTGGAAGTCATATGTTTAGTGATGCTAATAAACCCTTGGAAGTGAGGAGATTACCATGTGAGTGAGTATAGAAAGAGAACAAAAGAGAGCCAGGGACAAGGCCTTAGGGTATACACACCATTAAGGTATAAGACAGATATTGATCCAGCAAAGGAAACTGAAAAAGAATGGTCACCAGATTGGGGTGGGGGGAGATTCTAAGAGGGAGTAGGGTCACAAAATGCCAGAATGAAGAGGGTGTGCAGGAAGAGATGGTAGTCAGCAGTGTCACGTGTAGCAGAGAAGTCCAGAGGTATGGAGACTACAAAGAGGCTATTAAATCGGGCAATAAGGGGATCATTGATAACCTTGGGAAACAGTTTCAGTTGTGAGGAAGTCAGAAGCCAGATTTCAAGGGGTTGAGATGAGAGTTAAAAAGGAAGCAGATACAAGGAGTCAAGGAAGTTTTTTCTAGGAATTTGGCTGAGAAAAGGAAGAAAGATAAAGGATGATAGCTTGAGGGGATGGTAATGTTTAATTTTTTTTAAGAATAGAGGATTTGGGCGTGTTTGTAAACAATAAGGAAGGAATCAACAGATAGTAGAAATTGAAGATTTAGAGAGATGGCATGATTATGGGGGCACTCAGCCAGAGAAAATGGGAGATGTTAAGATTTATAATACAGTTAGAGGGTTTGACCTTTGTAAGAAGAAACACCTTTTCATCAGAGCCTAGAGTAAAGGTAGATAGGATGAGGGATGTACAAAGGACAAAAGGGAAACTCCTGGCAAGTGCTCTCTATTTTCTCATTAAAGAATGAAATGAGATCCTCAGTTGAGAAGTAAGGGATACTGTGGGAGACTTAAAGAGAGAGAAATAGTTGTGGTGATAAGAGAAAGAGAAGCAATTGGGGGGGTGGTAAATGGATTGCCTTGTACTAGCAAGGGCTCAACTGATATTAACATAAATTGTTAGTGAATTCAATCTGCAAGTCTTAGGATTTCCTTCAGCTCTGTTCAAGGGCATATGAGTAGGAAGGACAGAAGTAGAAGGTGGGAGTAATCCAGGGTTTTGGCAAGACATGAGTGGTGACAGGGCAGTGGGGTGAGGGATTCAAGGGTAGAGGGCAATGTAGAGTTGAACTGGTTAATTATAAGGTTGAGTTTGGGAAGGGAGGTAAATGAAAGTCAGATTCCTTTATCCCTAAGGTTGTTGGCCTATGAAAGTACTGAGGGGTGAAAGCATTGACATCATAGTGAGAGTAAACTGGTTTAGGAAGAATAAGTCAGAAGGAAGGAAGGAATGATTGAAGGTTATGATCAGGTAAAGGAATTTTATAGCATCCTTAAGGAAAAGGTCTCACAGTAGGACCAGCAGGTCAAGTTTTATGATTTACAAGTGATAGCTGCCTCTTTCTCCTTGTCCTGGCCCCTTCTTAGCCCTACTTCTTTCTTTCCATCTCAGCCCCAATTCCTTTATTGTTCTCTCTGAGCATCTCTTTTTTCTTTTTTAGAATTGGCTGGACCCTTCCAAGGAAATCAAGAAGCAGATACGTAGTGAGTAGTACAAAGACCAAAGATTTGTGGTGGGGCAGGCGGAGTGTTGTTGGTGGTGATGATGATGATGATGATGATAAATGACAGTGATACTGCCATTTAAAATTTGAAAATCTTTCTATATACTTTCGCATTTGATCCTCACAACCATCTTCTAACATAGGTACAATAGGTATCCATATCCCCATTTTAAAGATGAGGAAAGTGAAGCTCAGAGAGGTTGTAAGTGACTTGCCTATAGTCATTCAGTTGGTAAATTTCAGATCTGAAACTTCAGGATATGAACTTGGGTTTTCCTGGCTCTGTAAACAACATATTGTAGGATTATGATTTTTAATCCTTTCTGCTATCTGCTTCCATTTTATGGGAGAGTTCATCCCATTCACATTCACAGTTGTGATTACTATTTGTGTCTTCCTGACTCTGTCCACCAGATCCCAGTGGAAGATATGTGGGGAGGCTCAAAGGTGGGGCAGGGTTTATCCTTGGCCCCTTGAATAGATGAATTATAGGCTCGTGGCAATTCCCAGCCAGTCAGATACCTAGGTATTTAAAGGAACTTCACAATCATTATCTCACTTGGTCATTGGACCATCCCCCTAAAGGAACAGGTCCTAAGATAGGGACTGGAGACCTGAGCCCTAGAGAGAGACAAAGATTTACTCAGCATCACATAGCTCATTTAATGGCAGAGCTAGACCTTCAGTAGAAGTTAGAGAGAGATGGGATTAGGCTCAATGTAAAGAAAAACTTTGTGAAAACAAGAGCTGTTCAGAGTAGAAATGTCATCTCAGGATATTATTGAATTCAACAAACATGTTGTCTTGGATGCTGGGGATATAAAGATGCTAACACAATAGTCTCTGTCCTAAAAATGAGCCTACCTTCCATTTGTGGGATATGATATATAACCAGATAAGTAAGTGAAAGATAATTTGCAGTGGTGTGGGGCAGGTGGGGAGAGAGGCAAGAATTAACAACTGGAGGGGATCAGGGAAGGCTTTGTAGAGAGGTAGCACTGGAGAGTAATAACAATCTTAAAAGGCAGAGATGAGGAAGGAGTACATGCAGAACATCTTCTGCAAAGGTCCAGAGATGGGATATGGTGGGATACTGTTAAGTCTGGGTCACAGCTAGTCATTCAGTTTGGCTGGAACCTAAGTTCCTGAAGGAGAGGAATGTGAAGTGGGAATGGTGGGTAGAGCCAGATTATAGAAAGCCAGATTATTTAAAAGCCAGGCTGAGCAGTTTGCATTTTATCCTAGAGGCAATAGGGAGCCACTGAAGAATTTTGAGCATAGGAGTGATATGATCAGGATGGCCTTTTGGCAGCAGTGCATAGAGTAGATTACAAAGGAGAGGAACTGTAAACAGAGGTGCTAATGAACAAATCATTATAATATATGCTATACTAATAATAATTTGTACTGCATATTTCCATTGGACTGGAACTGTTTACCATATTTCACATAACTTTAACTTCAAATAGTGTATTCATCATTTGTACTAATGGTACTGTAATACCAAGGAGAGGCAATGAGGGCTTAAGAGAGAGTATGAGTGGAAAGAAATGAATAGATATGAAGGGAGACTAAGACTTGGTGATCAGTTGGATATGAGTGATAGATTGGGTAAAGTTAGGAAGAGGGAAGTGTGAAGGGTGAGTCCAAGGTTGTTCATCTATGTGACTAAGAGGATCTTGGAACCATTCACAGAAATGGGAACATTTGGAAGAGGAGCAGGTTTTTGGCAGGAGGTTAGTGGGGAGAAATGAGTTCTGTTTTGAACCTGTTGAGCTTATGATGCCAATGGGATATCTTAGAGGACCTATCCATCAAACTGGTCGGGATGACTCTGTAGTTGAGAAAAGGCATGAAGGCTAGATTTGTGACCTCTAAGGTCCCTTCTCACCCTAAGAATCTATAGTTTGTGATACAGATTTGGATGTCATCCGTGTAGAGCCATTAGTTGAACATATGGGAATCATTAAGGAAAAGAGGAAGTGTCGAAAGAGAAGAGAAGAGAGCTCAGGACTGAATCTTGGGAGAAGCAATGGTTAGGGGATAAGAGGGGGAGATGGATGATGGGCAACAGAAGGCAACCACGTAGGTAGTTAGAGAACCAAAGAAAGCTGAGTTGTGGAATTCAAGGGAGCAGAGTATCCAGGATGGAAGAGGTTGTTACCAAAGTTCCTCCTGCTGCTCAGATCCTTGGAGTCAACAGGGATGCTACAGGGGCCCAGACCAGTCAATCTTTCTGGAACTAGAGAATCTAGCAGGGCTTTGGTATCATTCTGAATGGGAACTCTCCTTGTCTCACCCTATGTAGAAGAAGGGGATAATGGTCATCACAGCCTAGGAACCCTTCCCCTTCACTCATCTCCCCCTACTCCCCTGGAAGTCCTGATAGAGCCTCTACCCCGAGGCTAAGAGATGAATACTCAAGTCCTGACTGTCCTGCTAACTGGCTGTGTGACTCTAGGCAAGTCTTTTCTCTCTACTTTAGTTTCCTCCTCTGTAAAATAGGACAGTTGAATGCGACCAACTTCTAAGGGCTTTTCTAGCTGGAAAGAGCACTGGTTTTGGAATCAGGACTTGAATTCAAATTATGGCTCTGTCACTTACTGCATCTGTCACTTTAGGAAGGTAATTTAACCTCCTTTGATCTCAATTTCCTCAGCTACAAAATGAGAAGTTGAACTTGATGACCTCAAAGGTCACTTCCAACTCTAGAACTATAATCCTGGCTCTGGTAGTCTGTGAATCCTAGTTTACTTCACGGATCCCTCTTTCATCTAGGCCTGTTTTCTTGTCAGCTCTCCCCAATTAGATGTAGAGGAATGCAGGGAAACATTCCTGGTTAATTGAAGGCACTTTTGACCTGGATTCTGGTTGCTCAAGTGTTGTTTGTAACACAGACTCAGAGGCCACATGTGAAAAAAGCACTAGTCTGGGCATCAGTTCTGAGTTCAAATCCTAGTTCCATCACTTCTACCTAATAGGATGGTCCTGTACAAATCAGTTCCCTTCTCTGAGACTCAGCTCCCTTATCTATAAAATTCAGATAATCATACTTGCTTCTTGCCTCATTGGATTATGGTGAGGAAAGTGCTTTGCAGATTTTAAAACACTATGCAAGTGAGAAATCTTGTTATTATCCTTATTATACATGGAGGCAGGCGACACTCTGGTTCCACCAGGGAGAAATCAAAGTCATCCTTAAAGCACAGACTGCCAGAGGCTTAGACATCATCATCTGGCCTACTTTCTTATTTTACAGAAGAGAAAGGCCCAAAGATGGTAAGACATTTACCCAAGGTCACATGATAAATTGAGGAAGTTAGGATGAAAACTCAGGTCTTCTTGTTCTCAGTCTCACAGGGGTGGGGAATTGGCAGCCTCAAGGCCACATGTGGTCTTCTAGGCCCTCAAGTACGGCCCTTTGACTGAATTGTGGAGTTTGGATTTAGTCAAAGGGCTGCACTTGAGGACCTAGAGGGCCACATGTGGCCATGAAGCCACCAGTTCCCCACTTCTGGCTAGGGCTGTTCCACTACGTGGCACAAGATAGAGGCTGATAGTAAAAAGAGCCTCAAATTTAGGGTTAGAAGATGTGCATTCAATTCCTATCTCAGCTATTTGTCTGTGTGACTGGACGAATCATGTCCCCTCTCTGAGCCTTAGTTTCTCTGTAATTACTGGAATAGGTGATCTCTAAAACCCCTTCTGACTTGAATATTCTATGAATCTGTAGTCTTAGAAAGAGCTGGGAACCAGAACCCTCTTAGTCCAGAGGGAGTAGCCATATTGTGGGGGCTAGGCCAGCCTGTCTTTGGACAGATGGGGTTAGGGAGGCCCTTCTGGGTAAGAGGGGATGGGTGGGCTTGGTGGAAAAATGCCTATGCCCTCTTTTCTCCCCACTTCTAGCTTCTCAGTCTGTGGAGAGATAAGCCCCCTAGCTCCCCACTCCTTTGGCTGAGGAGCTGTAGCTGAGCTCGTTTCCATGACAACTGGGAGACAGGCAGGAGATGTTAGCTATCACTCATGGATGGGGGTTGGGGGAGTTTAGAAGGATTGTTCTTTTTGGTTTCTGTGGTCCAAAGAGATTTATTTCAGCCTGTCTGTTGGCCCCACTTGGGGCTCCTAACTACTCTGGAGACACCCCATCCTAGCTAAGAAAACATCACAGTTCAAAAATGCTTGGGCTGGAGTACAAGGCACAACAGCAGAGAATTCGTTTCTAAGCCTGAGGTGTGAGAGGGAGTCACTGAGGGGAGATGCAGCTATCAGAGATGATTTCTTGAAGGAGACAGGATTCCTAGAGTCTTAAAATTGGAAGGAATCTTCAAAGTTATCTACTCCATCCTCAAGCATTCCTTCTATGGTATTTCTAATAATAATAGTAACTATTCACATTTCTGTAGCACTCTGAGGTTTACAAAGCATTTTCACCACAAGTAACCCAGTAAGGTATATAATAGAGGTGATATTTTTACAGATGAGGAAACTGAGACTCAGGAGGGGAACTGATTTGCCCAGTGTCATATAGCAAGTAGGTATCAAAGCTGGGATTCAAACCCAGATCTCCTAACTCCAAGTCTAGGACTATTTCTCCAATACCCTGCCATATTAACAGGTACTCAGGCTCTGACTATACATCTCTAGTGATATGAAACTCACTATCCCCTGAAGCAGTCAGTTTCATTATTGGACAGTTCTGATCATTAGAATGATCTTCCTTATATTGGCTTAAAATATGTTTCCTTTGTCACACTGTTCTCAGGAGCCATGTATATCTCTTCCCTGTGAAAGCCCATCATATACTATCAGACAGCAGTTCCATCTCACTTAAGCCTTCTCTTTTCCAGGAAGGGACATCCTTGGTTCCTTCATCTGGTTCTCCTTCAGCTTGATTTTGAGTCCCCTCCCCATACTGGTCTCCCTTTTCTTGATATACTCCAGTTTATTCCTGCACGATGTTGAACAAATACCTCTTGGTCTCAGTTCTCACATCTGTAAAATGGGAATAAAAAAGTCCTACCTGTCTTCCTAATTAGGTTGCTGTGGCATGATACACATGAGGGCACACTGAAACATTAAAAGCAGGTGTTGCACATGAGGTGGCCTAAGTGTGACTGAGCCATTCACAGTAATGGGGACATTGCTGATTTCTGCTTGTCTCCTCTCTGCAGGTGGCCCCTGGAATTTTGCCTTCACGGTCAAATTCTATCCTCCGGACCCAGCCCAGCTCACAGAAGACATCACAAGGTGAGAGGTCAGGTAGTCTTTCTTGGGCAGTCCCAGAGACAACTGGCTATGAGCAAACTTTTGTTTACATACATGAGCCCATGGCCTGGATGGATGGGTATGTATGGGAGGGGATGCATGTGACCCCGTGGTCTTGTGACCCTGCGTGTCTGTGTGCTTACATAGGAACCAATGTAGATGTGTCAGTTTGTGGAGGTAGAAATGCTCGAGGAAAATTGACTGTCCAGATGAGAGCAAGATGGGCAGAGGGCAGACTGTTTAAGTGAGGGGTAACTCCCAGTCTCAGAATGTCAGAGGTAGAAAGGACCTTAGAGAACATCTGGTTTAACCTCCTGATTTTAGAGTGGAGGTAACATAGCAGCCAGGGAGAGGAAGGGATTTGTCCAAGGTCACACAGCTAGTAAGTGTGTAAGTCAAGACTTAAACCCAATTACTCTAACATCAAGCTGGTGCTATTGTGTGCCTTTAAATAATGACTCATTTACCTTGGCAGGAGATGGGAAGCAGAATAAGGGCCAGAGGGACATCAAGGGAATTGGAGTTCCTGGGGAATAAATCATCTAGCCACAGCCTCATTGCTCCTTGATCACTCTAGGCCTCGGTTTCCCCATTTGTAAGTGAGTTAGCAGACTTGCCTAATCTCTTACTCAGTCCCTTCTGGCCTCAGGGAATCATATGGATCCATAGGGTCATCCATTTAGAACTGGAAGAGACCTTAGCAGTCCTTGAGTCCAAACCCTCCTCACAGATAAGGAAACTAAGACTCTGAGGCTGATCTAATTGATTTGCTCAGTCATACAGCTAAGTGAGTGTCTGACCCTGACCTTTAGGTTTCAAAGATACAAGTCCAGCTTCTGGTACTCAGCCAGCGTTTGAATTGTGCTGGTGGCTACCCCTCAGGTTCATTTACTGACCCTTTAACAGGGTCAGAGATGTGAGCTATGAGTCATTTTGAGCAGAGGGGCTACAGTGAGCCATCCACGTTCCCATCTGGGTCCTTGGCACCTGCAGGACCCCCTGTTGGCAAGACAGTATCACAAAGGAGATTGGAGTTATTCCGCGTTAGCTTATTAACTTTGATGACTGTCATACCACCTTCAGAGTCACTTGCTCTAACCTGAGGACAGCAGCGGAGGAGTTTGGGCCCCCACACTGTGGAGCTTGTATCTTGGGGACAGCTGGTTGACATAGTGGGTGAAGTACGACCTTGATCTTCGTTAGCTGAGTGATTCTGGGCAGGTCACGTAAGCTTTTTCAGCCTTAGTTAGTCTGAGGACAGTAATAGCACTTACTTCCCAGGGCTGATGTGATGATTGAGATGAAATGTGGAAAGCACTTTGCAAATCTTAATACACTATGTAAATCCTAGCTATTTTTGCTATTATTAGCACCTCACATATAGAGCTTGGAGAGATGACATTGATACAGCACTCTAAGTTTTGCCAAGCAATTTAGTTACATTATCTCACCTGATCCTCAAAACAGCTCTGTGAAACAGGTGCTATTTACCTTCGATTTGCAGATGAAGAAATCTAGGGTAATTTGTTCAGATACAAAACTCACAAGGGTCTGAGACAGAATTTGAACCCAGACCATTCTAACTCCAAGTCCAGTGCTCTGGCCACTGTGTCATATTGACATCAGTATAGTATTTGAAGGTTTGCAGATTGCTTGGAGGTCATTTTCCTATTTAATTCATTGACAAATTTTGATTTATTGCCATCTTCCAGGAACTAAGCCCTTCTGGGTAAAGAACTATCAGGGACCTCTGGTCAGAGGCAAGCAGTAAGAAAGAGGAAGTCCTGGTACAAATGTGAGCTAATGTGAAGAATAGGAAATAAACTGATTGGAGGTGATTAAGAGAGACTAGAGATGGGCTGTGGTAGAAAGTGTCAGGAAAACATATCAGAAAAACGGTGTTCTGGGCTACCACTAATTTGCTATCAGACCTTGAGTAAATCTCTTTCCCTCCATGGGTCTCACCTAGAAATGAAAGGTTCAGGGAAGATATTGTCTCTGGTCTGCTCCAGCTATAACATTCTGTGTCCCTGAGGTAGTTAGGAGGCCCTGGGTAGTGAGTAAAGACATGGCCTTCTGGCTGGACTTAAATGGACTTCACCTTCCTTGGCTCTGAGAGTCCTTCTGGCTATGTCTGGGATTATCCTGGGAGGCACCTGGAAGACTGCCTTCACCCTAGAATACCCCATGCCATGGCCTTGTCACTTAGAGCTCCCCCTGTTCTGAATCTCTATGCAAGGACATCACACCTCCACAGCACATTCTTCCTGCTACCCACAGATACTACCTGTGCCTGCAGCTGAGGGCAGATATCATCACCGGCCGGCTGCCCTGCTCCTTTGTCACGCATGCGTTGCTGGGCTCCTATGCCGTTCAGGCTGAGCTGGGAGACTTTGATGCTGAGGAACATGTGGGCAACTATGTCAGCGAGCTCCGCTTTGCCCCCAACCAGACCAAAGAGCTGGAGGAGAGAATCATGGAGCTGCACAAAACATATAGGTAAGCTGCCATAATCCAGTCTTACCTGGGAGCCCGGGGAGCTGTGCTCTCTGCTTTTGCCCCATCACTTACCAGCTCTATGACCTTGTGGGATAGGTTGTAGAATAGTCAGACATCTGAGTTAGAAGTGACCTCAGCAACAAGGCCTGGAGAGGGCAAAGGATTGCCATCCAGTAAGCATTGGAGCTGGCCCTGACTCCCAAGTTCAGTGCTCTCTGCACTATACCCTGTGTTTCTCTCTAATTACTCTTCTCTCTTACCTTCTCTATCTCCCTTACTCCCTTTCCCATTTCTCCTATCTTCTTCTAGGACTAGGAAGATGATTGACAACAAGCTCTGAGCCTGTGCCAATCTAATTCCTTACCTTATGCAGGAATTCACTCTAGAATAGATCATGGGTTCTGAACCTTTTTTTGTTCTGTAGACCCCTTTGGCAGTGTGGTAAAGAGTAGCGGAATCCTTGATTTTTTCTTAATATAAAAAAAGTATTACAGACTCCTCTTTTCAACATTATCTTTGAAGAGGAAATCCTTAGTTTCAGCTAAGTCCCAATGGAGATGCTACTCAAAAATGCTATCACCATGGACAAGATGGCATTGGACTTTTCCACCTGAGTGATTTATATACCTCTTCATCAGTTTCTATAGTTGTCACAGTCTCTTCTACATCTGCCAAAATCACATTTAAGGAAAAGTTAATTGGCACAGTGGATAGATCACTAGCCCTGGAGTCAGGAGGACCTGACTTCCAATGTGGCCTTAGACACTTACTAGCTATATGACCCTGGGCAAGTCCAGGGTCTTATCCCTGATTGTTTCAAAAAAAAAAAAAAGCTATGTTTAAGCATAGCTTAGAAGACTAATCTGCATTGTCCACCATGTTTCAAATATGTCACCTTTTGCTTCTGCCATCGAATTCTTAATGCTCATCATTTCTTATGGTATTATTAATGGTAATATTAAGAATATTCCATTACATTTATGTGCCGTAATTTATTTAGCAATTTTTCAATCACTGGACATTTGTAAAGAATTGTATGAATACAACTACAGGATTATTTAACTTTTTTTCTATTTTTAAAAAAAATTATTTTATTTTTAATTTATGAAATAAAATAAGCATTTCCATAACACAGCATAATAAAAAAGATAATTGCACATGAAATTGAAATCCGTTATGTACCACTTGCTGTTCCTTTTTAAATATATAATAAAGGTATCATATAAATTTATTTTTTTTCCTTTTTTCTTTCCCCTACTTCACTCTAGAGATGGCTACCATTAGACACAAATAGGTATATATACCGAAACTTATTCTGTACATACATACTTCTACTTACCAGTTCATTCTCAGGATGCAGATAGCATGTTTTCTTCATATGTCTTTTATTTTTAATTTGTATATTTATAAAAGTCAAAATGACTTAGTCTCTCAAAGTGCTCCAGGCAACTAACTCTTAAAACTGTTAATTGCAGAGAACCTGCCAATCTACACTGCTAGAGGGAGTTCCCTAATCTGGGAGTTCATTATACCAATGAAGTCTTAGATTTAATCCCTAACTGTAGAATTACAAAAAGGAATGAGTGAGGGAAACTTAGTGCTATAAGATCTTATGACAAAGCAGTAATTATAATAGCTCTCTCGTGCTGTATTTCAAAAGCAGAAAAGTTAATAAATGGTAAAAAAAAAAAAAAGTTAATAGATGCTAAAATAGCAAGACCTAGAAACAAATGCCAGTAGTAGTCTAGTATCTGATAAATCCAAGAACATGAACCATGGCTGAAGTGACTCAGATCAAAGAGAACCTCTTGAAAAAAAGGGAAGCAGTCTGGCAAAAAGTACATTTTGATCATTATCTTATGTCTATACAACAAAAAATTCAAATGGATAAAGTAAATATAAAAAGTCAGACCATTCAGAAATTAGGGAGAGGAAAGAGTTGTGGAGAGGGGAAAAATTAGTAACATATATAGGATAGAAGAGATTCTCAAGATCTAAGTAAACAGTTATAAAAATGTAAAGCACTTTTATACAAATTGTTGTAGCCACAAGCAGAGAATCAGATACAGATTGATTAAAAGAAATATTTTATTTAATAACTGATAAAAATCTGAAACCCAAATTCACAAGAACAGTATTCCTCAGTAGACAAATAAATATTCCAAGGATAAGAGCAGTTTTCAAAAGACGAAACACAAATTACCAGTTATCATCTCAGAAAAATCCAAATAACCTTGGAAATGAGACCCTAAAATGTCCTAAGCTGAGAAATATGCTTAAAAAAATGTAAAAACTCATTGTTGAAGAGGTTATGGGAAGACAGGTATGCAAGGACACTACTGGAAGATCTATCAATTAGTTTAACCCTTCTAGAAAACAGTTTGCAATTAGGCAAGAACATTAATAAATATTCTTACCCTGTGACTCAGAGAATCCATTTTTGGGACTTAGAAAGTTATTGACAACAAGCAAAAACCTGTATCTACCAAGGTATTCATAGCAACATTATTGGTGATAACAAAAAAAGTGAAACATGCAGCATATCTATTTTTTGGAAAAAATGATTGATAACTTTTGTTTTTCCATCATACTCATTTTCTAGTGTATTCTTCTCTCTTACCCCTCCTCTCACAAAGCCATTCCTTATAACAAAGAAGAATAAAGGAAAAAAAATCTTAAAGCTAACCAACCAGTCAGTATTCTATACACGCCCCTGCAAGAAAGGAGGGGAGGGTAACAAGAAGAGAGACGGGAGGGTGGGTGGAGTATTCTCATCTCATCTTCAGGGCCAAGCCCAATTGTCATAATTACACTGCATCCATTTGGAATTTTTTGTTATTCTTCTCACTTACATTGTTGCTAGTGTTGTGTAAGCAGTCCTGATTATAAAGTCTTAATTCCTTCCACTGGGTGAGGTTTTTTCCTTTTAAGGTATATACATTGCTCTTAGAACCGTCCCCTGTGACCAAGCAGTACAAATGTGATGTTTCTTATGTGCAGTAGCCCTTCAGATATTTGCAGATAGCTTTCCTGGGTCCCTGAGGTTTTTTCTTTTCCAGAATAGATTTCCTTTTGTTCCTTCAACCATTCTTTGTAAGACATGGCCTCCAGGGTACTGCCCACCTTGGTTATTCTTTTCTGGATATGCTTCATTCAGACTGTCAGTGTAGTTTGTGAACTGTCACCCCAGAGCTGAACACTAGGACTAGATTGTCACTTGTCTTAGGCCCTGGCCTTTCCCTGCTCACTGCATGCCCTCTTCCCTGACAGGGGCATGACTCCTGGAGAAGCTGAAATCCACTTCCTTGAGAATGCCAAGAAGCTATCTATGTATGGAGTGGACCTACATCATGCCAAGGTACCCACTGAAGGCTGAGTAATGAGGTACTCACTATTTAAGGCTTAGGAATTAGCACCCCAGAACTTGCCTGACCAGTACAGTCATTAGGAAGGAGTTAATCTTCCCCCTTCACAGAGAAAACTAAGATTTGGTTTCTGCCCTCGATGGTGCAGGTAAATGGTACAGACAGTTAAGGTTGCAGATTTCAGGGAGATCTCTTGAGCTTAATGAGACCAGAGGAGGTTTTGTGAAGGGGAAGACATTTGAGTAAGATTTAGATAAGCAGAGAGGGAGGAGAATATCATGAGCAAAGGCACTGAGGTTGAAACATGGAGGATTTGCTTCAGAGGGAACCCCTCCAGAATTCAGGAGCCATGAAGGGAATTTAGTGGGAGATGTGACTGGAAATCTAGATTGCAGCTAGAATGCCAAGCCAAGGAATTTGGATTTGATTCTGCGGGCAATTGGAAACAACTGAAAGATTCTGAGCAATGATGTGAAAAGAGCTGGGCTTTAGAAAATTCAATAAGGATGGCTTAGCAACTAGAAGCAGAGAGAGTGTTTTGTATAATTGTCTGAATGAGAAAGATAGGGGATTGGGACTAGTTTTAGCACCTGACCAAGGTAGGATTAGACTGGACCTTTTACTAAGCTGGATTTAGCCTTCTTCCATTGGAATCAGCTTCAGGGTAGGCTTAGGGTTTCTGCTTGCTTGACCTATATGCCCTAAGTGGATAATAAACCCAGGTCTTCATATTTTGAGGTACAATGGTTCTTTTGCATACAGGCACCTTCTCAGGCACTGCTTATGGACCAGATGCCTGCCACATGGTGTGCCCTGTGAACTTTGACCTTGCTCCTTTAGAGCCAGAGACACCTTCTGTCTGGTACCTTGGGCCTCCTCCAGTAGAATTAAGGACAAGAAGATCCCCAACAAGCTGCCTTTACCTTTCTAGGTATCTCTGGGGCAGATAGAGAGATAGCTCATCCTAGGCTGAGGCTGGATTCTCCAGGCATAACTTACACCCAAAGCACCCTATATCTTATACCCAAAGCACCCTATATACAGCATCCTATATGGCCCAGGGTCTGATGGCTGGTCTCACTTTACTGCTACTTCCTTACCTTTCTTACCTTATTTCTCTTTCTCATTTCTCCTCTCTTCTCCTCTCCTCTCCTAGGACTCTGAAGGTATTGACATCATGCTTGGAGTCTGTGCTAACGGCCTGCTGATCTACAGAGACCGTCTGCGGATCAACCGATTTGCCTGGCCCAAGATCCTTAAGATTTCATATAAAAGGAGTAATTTCTACATCAAGATACGTCCAGGGGAGGTGAGCCTTCTCTACCCTTGACTTTATTTCATGAAATCTGACATAGAAGAGACCTCAGAGGGCAGATATTCTAACCCTTACCTGAGCCAGAACTTTCTCCCCAGCTTTCCTAGTAAGTGGCCATTTGGCCTGTACATTACTGAGTATCTTTATTGCTGGAAAACTCACTATTCCTGAGTCCTCCCCACTTTTGACCCAGCTCAAGTTGTTAGAGTCCATCTGAAATTTGCCTTTCTGCAGCTTACACATTGTATGCTTCCCTTTGGGACCAAGCAGAATTGTAACCCCACCTTTCCTGTGAGGGTCCTTCAGATACTTGAAGATAATGATTGGTTTCCCCATCCTTTCCCCCCTTTTCTTCTCTAGGCTAAACTTTCCCAGTTCTTTTCCCTGAAAGAAATAGTAGAGAAGATTCCCTAGAGAAAGTAGGTCCTAGAAGCATGGGGTCAGAGTTTGGCTAAGTGGAGAGAGAATATGGGGAAGAAAGAGGGTCTGATAAGGAGAGAAAAGGGTGGGGAGAGTGGGTCAGGGCCATGACACTCATCCTGCCTCCTCTGGTTTCCTAGTATGAGCAGTTTGAGAGTACCATCGGCTTTAAGCTCCCCAACCACCGGTCAGCTAAGAGACTTTGGAAGGTCTGCATTGAACATCACACATTCTTCAGGTGAGCAGGATATAACTGGGCAGGGCAGGGGCAAGATGGGGCAGATGAAAACCAAGACTTTGATGGATTCAGGAAAGGGCCTCTGTCCCTCCCTTTGCCTTAAGGATGGAAGGATCAACAGGCCAAGTGCAAGTGCTCCTTATATTGATTCAGGGAGCCAAAGCCAGCTGAACCTGGGAGTTGGGAGGTCCAGGTTCATTTCCTGCCTCTGCTGTTGACCTTGGGCATATTCCTTTTCCCACTTTGGACCTCAGTTTCCTTCCTTCTAAATGAAGAGGCTAGATTAAGTCAGTGCTTAATAGACTCATTTGGCTGCAGAACACTGAGTAATAGCAGAGCTTAAAAATATATTCGTGCACCTTTGCAGGCTGGTTCATAAGGCCTTAGGAATGTAGTTCTCCCCTGTGTGACCTTGGAAGACTCAGGAAAATTCTGGGGTGAAGTAGAAGAAATTTGACCTAGTTTCCATCAAGTTATATTTTTGGATATTCACATAATTTCATGTTTAATATTTGACAGGAAATTGTTAGCATTAAAATTGTATTCTGGGAGCATCATTTCCCTCAAATGGGCTTTGGAAAAGCTAAGCTAAACAATTCTGCTAAATTTTGCTCCAGTCGAGAGGTTTTAGGATTAAGTGTCTGCTGGATGCAGAGCACTGAGCTCTTTATTGCATGAAAGACAAAATTTAGATAAGGTATGATCCTTTTATGGAATTTTTTAGGATCTTATAGATACAGGCACAGGTAATTAGAATATAACAAGATGGCAAATACTTTGTCTCTTTCTAACTTTGAACTGTTCTTGCGACCCTGGTACCCTCCCAACCCTAACCCATGCTCCCAATACAGGCTAGTATCTCCTGAACCACCACCCAAGGGCTTCCTGGTGATGGGCTCCAAGTTCCGCTACAGTGGGAGGACACAGGCACAAACCCGACAGGCCAGTGCCCTCATTGACAGACCTGCGCCCTTCTTTGAGCGTTCTTCCAGCAAACGGTACACCATGTCCCGAAGCCTCGATGGAGGTATGCCCCAAACTTGGGAGGCAGTTGGGCATCTGAATGAGGGGTGGGTGGTTAGTTGGTGGTACCAACCTAACCCAAGAAGGATCCCATTGCTCCTCACCTATGCATTAGAGTACATTATAGTCTTTTGGGTTGGGGAGTCTCTGTTCAAAAGTAAATACCTCTGGGACAGATTATCATGTGATTGACACCCAAGATACTGAATCTTGAAAGGATCTGGTGATTCTAAGAGGCAAAAGTGAGAAAAGGGCATTCCTGGCATTGAGGATGGCCTGTGCAGAGGCATGAAGATATAAATTTTTTTATAGCAAATAGGTTCATTTAGCTGGAACATAGAGTGTATCACAGTGAGCAATGTATGATCAACCTGGAAAGATATAGGCTGGCACACTGGGGAGAGTGGAGTTGGACAGGAATAATGGGGGTGGGCATGAGAGAGATAACTGGGTGTGATGACTAAAGAAAGGAAATTAGGTCTAGGCTAGGGGTTCTTGGGGCAGCTCAGTGGCAAAGTGGGTAGAATACTGGGACTGGAATCAGAAAGATCTGAGTTCAAATGTGGCCTCAGACACTGACTCTGTGACCCTGGGCAAGTCACTCAGTTCTGTTTGCCTCAGTTTCTTCATCTGTAAGATGAGCTGGAGAAGGACAAGGCAAACCACTCCAATAAATTTGCCAAGAAAATTCCAAATGGGGTCATGAAATTGGACATGACTGAACAGCCACAACAAAGGGATTTTGAGCTGTCTTGTGTCATGGACCCCTTTGGCGAGCTGGTGAAACCTATAGCCTTCTCCCCTTTTTATGGTGACTAGACTCTTTATCTTGTCTACCTGGGCTTACAGTAGTCACTCACAGGCCTCATCCCCTGCTGACTGGCCTAGAAACATAGATCTGCTCCTTTTCTAACCTAGGCTGGTTCAGCCCTCCTTGCCCCATGCCCCTCTAGGCTGGGGGCTTACTATATTGGTGCCCAGATGAGGGTACCAGCCTGAGCTCAACTTCCAGCCTCAGCCCTGCCCACTGGCAGAGATTACAGGTGTGCACCAGCATGCCCAGACTGCTTCTTAGGATGATCTTTAAAATGCATGAAATGAAAAAAAAAACCATGGGACTTCAAAGGAAACCATATTGAAATATGGCTATAAATAAAAAAAAATTTCAGAAAGTTCATGGACCTCAAGTTTACAACACTTCCTCTAGAAAGTCAGAATCACAGGCATTCTGAATGGAGTTTTGGGGCAGTAAGCTGTCCCGCCCTTCCCAAAAGCTGTGCTGAGGTTGAATTCATTATTATTCCCTGAGAAAAAAGGTAGAAAGGGAGGGGCAGGGTCATTGACAAGATAACTGTCCTGGCCTGGGTAAGACAACCCAGTTGAGTTCCAGAATTGAGTAGATTAATGGAGTGGGCAGTGGGCAGAGTGTCTTTAGGGTGTGCCTGGCCCCCTTGCCTAGGAGCTTTAGGAGTCCTAACCTTTTGTCCTGGTTCATTCTCCCTTCTTTATCTCCCTGCCATCATCCCCCAGCAGAATTTTCTCGCCCAGCCTCTGTCAGTGAGAATCATGATGTGGGGTCAGAGGCTGAAAAGTCTGAAGAAGACAGAGACTATGGTGGTGGTAGGAGAAAGTCAGAGGCAGAGGAAGGAGAGCTCCGAACCCCCACCAAAATCAAGGAGCTGAAGGTATGAGACTTTTGAGCCTTTCTCTCCACCCCTGAGTGCAAGAGAACCTTGGGCTTCCCCATCCCTACAGATAGGAGTACCTGAAATACATACTGGGTATCCAAGTATCCTCAACTGTGATTTGTGGAGGCCAGCGGCCTTACTCGTATCTTGGGTGTGACGTGTGTGCACCCCAGCTCCTGCCTTTTCTGTTTCTTCATGAAAGGCAGAATGAGCTAGTTCCCTCCCCTCCATCAAGGTACATCTTTGCTTGTGGGTGGGCCATGTACGTGATTGTTCCCATACAGGTCTGTGCCCTTGAGAAAGGAGAGGGGCTGTCATGTGCCCATATACAAAATTCACAAAGTTCATAGACCCCCATTTTCCTGGCATATTCTATGCATGTCCATACTTCCAGATATTGATATCCATAACCCCACTCATGAAGAGGCCTCTCTACACACCTAAAACATTGACATCTATGCCAAGAAAACACACCTAAACCATTATATTTATATGCTTACAATAACTCACATGTAGTATATTTTGAAAAAGTTGCTATTTTTGGTTCTAAACTTCAACATCAAGCTTAATAAATATATACAAATAAGAACTAAAACTTGAAATAAATATAATAGCATATAATTCATATAATTAGCACTATCTGAATTTTTTAAAAAGGCTATAAAGGTTGAACTAGAAATGGCACCTTGTCATACAACCCTGACCTGCCCACGCAGATTCTATGATGGCATCACTGTTGTCTGATACCCATAGCTGGATTACTGGGACCATAGGCATGGGTTTCTCAGACTTGAATAGGCCTTGCCTGCAACTGAGAGAGGCCTCCTGTGACCCACATGGGCACAGCCTTTCAGGGAAGGACCCTCAGAGGGTCACATCTGCCTGCTGCCACCGTTCCAAATACGTATATTATTGCATTTTCCCCAAAGCAGCCACAAACTGAAGCTGGTGGCCAAGGAGGTGACACCCTTTGGGGACAGCCATGAGGCAAGACTATCAAGGCAGGAGATCTATGTTCTCCTGTGACTTAATACCAAGCCCTTCCACAGTGGCAGGGATGTGACCTTTCTCTGGTTGACTCAGAGAAGGGGCCTATGCTTGTGGGTGCCTAACAGCCCATGTCTATTACTTTGTAGTGAGACTTCACATGCACACATGCATACTTGGATTCAGACAGAGAACATAGTGTGTTCACAATATATGCACATATATGAAACAACCTACCTCTTCAAGCACACACATCTGTATATATACATACCTCATGAACATACACACATACCACAGCTGCATGTGCATACCGACATAACATTTATAAGTAAATGAACATGCTTCTTACTCGGTCCACCCAATAACATTGTTGGTAGCCCCAGCTTAAGGTTTCAGTGATGTAGTTTCCCTCCCCCACCTACCTCACCATCCCGCTGGACCTGATTCTAAATGTGTCTAATCATTAGACTCTAATGTTATCCCTCTACTGACCCTGCTGGTTCCTCCCTCACCATGTACTGCTAGCCGGAGCAGGAAACCACGCCGAGACACAAGCAGGAGGTACTGACTGCATCTTGCTCCTTCTGGTCCATTGTCTGCCCCCCACCATCTGCCATGTGCCATTCTGCCTTCCTCTCATTTCAGGACATCCCACCTGCCATCGCTGGCCCTCATCTTTGCACTCGCATTGGGAAAGTCATCCATTTTCCTGGGAAAGGGGGCCCATTGTGCTGTCTGCCTGCTTTCTGCCCTTATAAGTTTGGTCCTCAGTACAGTTCTCACCCTCTTCCTTTATCTTATCTATTTCTTTCTCCCCCTTCTTCCTCTTTGTTTTTCTTATTTTCCTCCTTTTTCTTTACCTTTCTTCTTCCTTTCCCTTTTTCTTCCTTCCTTCATTTTATCTTTTTCTTATTTCTCTTCCTATTTTCCCAACCAGAACCAGCTGTTCTCCTGCTTGTCATCCAAACCCACCCCCTTCATAGTATGTTCATTGCCAAAGTATGTTTGTCTTTTGGCTGTCTTGGGAAAGGTTAAGTTTGAAGATGCTAGAAGGGGAGGGAATATATGATCCTCATTCTCCTACAGAGGCTTCAGATACTCTAAAGCCCCATGGGTTCAGCTGGCTGCCATATCCCTACTATACATTACCCTGCCTGGTATAGGAGTCCTGTCCCATGGTAGAGGGAAGAGACAGGAGATAAGAGTAGGACCAAGGCATTTGATTTTCCAAGCTTCCCCTGAGGATTCCCCATTACTGTGGAATGTGCTAGCTCTGGGACGAAGGCATCAGGCTTACTGTGGAAAGGCAGAAGCATTGAGGCAGGTCACTTTTGTTCCCAGGGAGGCCACGTTTCCTTTCTACTTATGGTAGCTGAAGAGTCAGTGTTTATAGATTGTGGTCTGGTGTTGGAGTCAGAAGTTCTGTGCTTGATTTTCATTTCCATCATATGTGACTTTGGTCAAGTCATTTTACTTTGCTGTTATTTGAGTCTGATTACTTATCTGTAAAATGAGACCAATAATGGTGGTAGTGATAACTCCTCTCCCTTTATTGTGTGGATCAAATTCAGTACTGTACATGAAGCACTTTTTTATTATTATAAAGTGCCACCTAAACATAGACTAATCACTATTATCATCCTTGGTCATATATTTCCATGACTCCAGAGGCTAACTCTAGAAGCTTCTTTCTAGCTATATTTTCAGGCCAGCTCCCTAGGTCTGTAATCTTGTGATTGTTTCTGAAAGGAATCTGCTGACTTTTTTTTTTTTTTTTGGAACCAGTGAAGTGGGATTGTGATGAATGAGACCTCCTGAGGATATGGAAAATAAATGTAAATTGCTTCTCTTCCCCAGGTTCCACCCCATAGCAGGCAGGTGACTGCTTTCCACCTACTGAAGCCAGCCTGTGGTCAGATGCCTCAGCCTTTTCTTTCCCTAACTACTGCTCTCAGGCTACAGTGCTGAAGTTGGCATTCCCTACTTCTGATAACTCGATTTAAAAGGCTCTTAGAAGCACATGGCACAGAGGATGCATATTTGAAAAATGGCATAGACCATTTCCTCACAGAGTTTACAATCTAACTGAGGCATGGCTGTGCAAGTATCTGTTATAATCATGGGAAAGGGTAACTACAGAAGTAAGTTCTGTTTGAGAAAGGAGATATCCTTTTCAACAGAGAGGATCAGGGAATGCTTCATAGAGGAAGAGCTAAGACTTGAAGGAAAGGATGAAAATTGACAATATTCCAAGCATGGGGGACAGTTCACATGAATCCTTCCTTATCTCCTCCTCAAACACATGCAGAGAGCATGAGCATCTCAGGGGATAGGCACAGAGACTTGTAGCTTCTGACTTTTCCAATCTTCCTTGTCCCTGGATGGAAAATTAGTGTGGTTCAGAGGTACTTTCCTTTTTTAACTCACTTGCTTTCTTCATCCCAAGTTCTTAGATAAACCAGAGGATGTACTGCTGAAACACCAGGCAAGCATCAATGAACTCAAGAGGACACTGAAGGAGCCCAATAGCAAACTGATCCATAGGGATCGTGACTGGGAACGTGAGCGGAGGCTGCCTTCCTCACCAGCCTCATCCTCCCCCAAGCATGAAGAAGGAACCCCTAAAGGGACCCCTGAGAAAGCTAATGAGGTGGGTTCTATAGCCTTGGGCTCCATAAAGAAGGGTGGATTGTGGGAATTGAGATTGATTTACATATTTGTTATTGCATTTATTCTCTGCCCAATAGTAGGATGGAGCCAGGGACCATATATTCATTTACTTGATGTTGGAACATGAGATATTAGAGTTGGTGTGGGAGAGAGTTGTTGAAGCTTGAAAGAAGGAATTTTAGGGCCAAGAAGAAGTATAGTATATCCTCTGTTGTTCAAACATTCTACTTAGCAAGAAAACTCTATTAACTAACATATCCAATGAACTCTTTAACACCTATTATTTTAAAAAATGCATGATAAAAATAGCCAGTAAGAATGTGCTACAAGTCTATGAGGTGGGGAGTTACCCATATATCCTAACTTTTCAGAGCACAAGTATAAATTTCTCTATTGAAAAGGAAAAAAAGATCAGATTTTGTAACCCATACTTATAACTCCAAGGTGATACTCTAAGCATTTTTTATAACAAATTCTAAAAAATATTTACCTATATTTGTTATGTAAAAGGCATTTTCTCTCTAAAATCTAGCAAGATTACTAGGTACCATTATATAAACATAGTTGACATTCAATAACCAAAAATAATAACTCCCATTTGTATAGCTCTGTGATAAGTTACTGGTGTAACTTGGAATGTTCTGGGGTTATCTTCAGCCCAAGAGGTAAACACTAATGTTTAGAACCAACATTTCAAGAGGTAGGTAGTACTGAGTCCTTCTAAGCAATTCTCAATATCTCTATCAGAGACAGCCTTCTTGGGCAAAGGGGCTGATTGGATAGTGTTATGAGAGTTGTTGCGATGAAAGCCCTCATGATTAATTTGAGTGCAAATCTGGTCCTAGAGGTGTGAACAGTAAATTGTATATTTTTGAGCCATCATGACAATTGAACATCGTAACAGTTCTCAGAGGTAGATAATACAAATGTTGTTATATTTATTTTTAAATTGAGGCTCAGATGAAGAAACTTGCCCAAGATCAACTAATAAGTGTTTTTTGCCTTGAATCTTAGCTTTCCAACTCCATGTTCAAAGTATGCTATCTTCCTATCTGGGTTTCTGTGTTTAAACCTATTCTGGGTTTATCTGGCTTGTAGGTTTCTCTTAAAGGTTTCTAAATACCTGAAAGAAGATTAAATCTTGCTCTATCTAGATTTAGTGTGAAGTTAATAAAGCTGTTTTAATTCCTTAAAGGTTACTGATCCACATATGGAATATGTGGTATTTCTCTATTAAGCAGAATTTTAAAATAACTCATCATTCCTCAACCTCAACAGAATACTGGACTGGAAATTAGAATACCCAGGATTGAGTCCCACCTCTAATACTTATTATCTGTCTGACCTTGGGAAAGGCTCTTCCTCTCTCTAGGACTTGGTTTCCCCTTTTGTAAAGTGGTAGCAATTTGGACAACCTACTTTACAGGGTGATTGTGAGAAAAGTGGTTTGTAAACTATAAAAGACTAGAGAAATGTGAATTGGTATTATTATGCCATATTACAGAGCATTTGCTGTCTTTATTTGAACAGTGGTGTTTAAGATTTTCCCCCAAGAGGAGCAAGATAGTGTGAAATTAACGCTCAAAGCTCTGTGATAAGTTACTGGTGTAACTTGGAATGTTCTGGGGTATCTTTAGCCCCAGAGGTAAACCCTAATGTTTAGAACCAACATTGTAAGAGGTAGGTAGTACTGAGCCCTTCTAAGCATGCTTAATATCTCTATCAGAGACAGCCTTCTTGGGAAAAGGGGTTGATTGGATGGTGGTATGAGAGTTGTTGCGATGAAAGCCCTCATGATTGATTTGAATGGAAATCTGGTCCTAGAGGAGAGAACAGTAAAATGGCAGCTGAACTTGTCACACCTGTATCTACCCTGCTCTCAGTGACAGTTGTTTCAGTGAGCCGTGGCACTATGTTCTTGGTGCTGGGCAGGGCTTGGTTCTGGCTCCACTGTTGAGATGGCCTGTCAGCAGCCCTGTTCCCTCCGGGATTATGAGTGGAACTGAGGCTGTGATAGTACCAGCCAGACTCCTGGAGCAGCTTGGATATGTATGATAACCATGGAGCAGGGAGTGGAGGATGATCTCAACCTTGGCCATTCCCAGAGAGCCAAATATCCTTTTTCAAGAAGGGAGGCAATCTGCTTTCTTAGCCTCAGTGGGGAGGAGTACCTGGGAGGTGCTCGAGTTGTTAAAGGTGGATTTTAAAGGAAAGATGCTATAGCTGAGTCATAGGGAGGAAACATCTCAGATGGCAGTGGGTAGAGCCTGCAGAGTAGCTCTAGGAGCACTACTGGCCTTTGAATGGGCCTGGAAGGGTCTCCAGAGGGATTCAGAGAGTGGGTTTAGAAGGAGTGTGTCCCGGGATTTCAGGAGTCTAGGTCCTACCTGCAGTCATGATCTCATGGTCTCCAGCTCTTGTGATCCATGGGGGAGGAGAAAGGATAGGAAATCAAAATGTAGGGAGCTGAGTTAATTTCCTGAACTTTTAACTGAGCCTGAGTAATAACCTTTTCACTGAGCTATGCCATCAATCCAATTTTGTTCCCAGAAAAGAAAAAAAAGACCAGTAAGGAAAGCTGTTTGAAAGAGATGTGAACCCTTCCCCTTTTTTATAATTGAACAGGAACAAAGCTGGCTGGATTATCCATGTAATCTTTGATCTTGGGGCTATTCTGATAGATACCAGGCATGGATCTTGGGACCTTCATAAGGGTTTCCACTCCAACTAACCTAATCCTTCCAATCACTTCTAGGTCTGAACTAGGCAGTCTGACTTCATCCTCCTCAACTGCATCCTGCTCAATCTTTTCCTGCTCCATGCAGAGAGGCAGTGTGATATAGTGGATAGAATGCTGGACTTGGAGTCAGGAAAGATTTGGGTTCAGCAAGTTTTCCTTCAACACTATGAACAAATCATTTAACTCCAGTTCCCTGTCTCTAAAATGGGTATAATAGTACCTACCTTCCAGGAATGATAGGAGAATAAACTGTAATAATATATGTAAAGCATGTTTGTAAACCTAAAGCCTTATATAAATATTAGGTATAATGATTATTCTACCTCTCTGAGCTCGTTTGTAAAATGAAAATAGTAAGTATGTAGTTCTACCTCACAAAGTTGTTGTAGGGATCAAATGAGGTAAAGATTCAAAGTACTTTGTTTGTGAACCATAAAGTATTGTATAATTGTCAGCTATAAATATTCTTCCCTGGAATTTCCAAACAAAACACTTTATACTGTTGAATTTGAACCATGGCCATGTGAAGAATGGCTAACTGTTCGTGGAATGTATGTCCGTCTTTCTCTCTTTTTCTCTATATCTCTCCCTCTCATCTCTCCTTCCCTCTTCCCTTTCCCTGTGCCCCTGCTCTCCCTCTGCCTGGGCCCTGGACCTTCCTTCCCTGCAGAGCCAGAGTACAGAGGACGCCTCCCAGCTGGAGCCGGGAATTGCCTTAGGCTTGGAGTCATTCATCCAGAAAAGTCTTGCGTCGTCTCCTGAGGTTACTGTCTATCCTCTGTCACTTGGGGGAGTTTCCATTTTTCCTGGAGTCTCTTCACTCATCTGTTACCTTCTCAGGCATGATGGGTGGTGGGACCTGTCCATGTGTCTAGTTGGGGAGGGTGCCACTCTCCTCTTCGCAGCCAGACTCCAGAGGGGAAGGAGAAGGCCTTCAAGTCTGGCCTTTAAGGAAAGGGCATCTTCAATGTCCCCTCCTCTTAGAGGACAGATTGGCTCCTGGGGATGGACTGAGGGAGTGGACAGACTTCCTTTTCCAGAGTTTGGTAAAACAGGCAGGATTTGCTCAAAGCTGAATTCTGTGTTGACTAAGATCCTCAGGATGCCATGATGGCCACCGTCCCTGAGGACTTGTCTTTATTTCTGTAGGCTCTTAGGAGCTCCTGATCTAGATGATAGTGGTCTTTCTATTCCCCTTTCCTCCTCTAGCTCTCGTCTGGATTGAATTCCTTTGGGGCCTGTCTGATTCCCTGTTAGAAGAGTACCCTTCCCTACCATCCCCCAACCTAGTCAGAGGGTGAGTCTGCTGGGCTTCTGTGCCTGAGGTCAAAGATGGATAAAAAGCCTGAGTGTCCCTTTTCTCCCATTCTTTGCTGTCTAACCCTCACCCCTGGGCTTGCCTACAGAGCTCCCCAGTGAGTAGCATTCCCTCAGTGGAATGGAGAGCAGCAAGGTACTTCCTTACAAGATGTTCTCCTCTTGGCCAATGGCCCACTGACCAAACCCTCCATGGGGTAAGGGTCAGAGGGGATAGCTTTATTCTCCAACAGCCCTGGCCATTGTCAAGAGCAGGCAGCAGTGAGGGCTCCCCCTACCAAAGAAAACCCCAAACTGATGGTGTTAGCAGCAAAGATGGGGAAGTAGTGAATTCTCTATCACTAGAGGTCTTCATGTATGAATGGGAAGACCCCTTTTGAAAGATCTTGTAGAGAGCATTCCTGCTTAGAAAAGGATTGGACTAGATGGTTTTGAACTAGAAGAGAACTTGTAGTCCATCAAGTCCAATCCCTCTTCATTTTACAGCTGAGAAAATTCAAACAAAGAGAGAAGTTAAGTGGCTCACTCAGGGTCGTACAGCTAATAAGTATATGAGTCAGGGCTTGAAGTCAGATCTTTCTGACTTCCAAGTCTAGTGCTCTGTCTCCTTTGCCAGTTATCTACCTCAGGATTTTTCCATTGATCTTCCTTTTCTCTGAGTGAGGGAGTCTTGTTTCCAATCAAGTCAGCACTGGAGAAATCCCAGGAGTGGCCTTAGTGATAAAATTTTCTATTTAAAGGATTTCTTAGCTGATGATGAGACCAGAGCATGGGATGAGCTTAGGGACAGGGGATGGATTGAGTGATTCATATAAGCCAATCCAGGATTCTTCCATGGTAAAGGGCAGCATGTTCTCCACCTGTCTGTGCTGGCTCCTGCTGCCTGAGTATTGCCCTGGACTCATGTCTCCATAATTCAGTTTTCTTTAGGATTCTCCCTACCTTTAAGTACTCTTCCTCCCCTATAGAATCTGCTGTTAAAAGCCTTGTCCCTAGCCACTGTCACAGTTTTGATGCTATATTAACCAAGGCCAGGCTTACAGCAGAGTGAGAAGACAGTATAGAGGGGCTTTCTCTTGATCCCCAATGACAGTATAGAAGGGGGCTTTCTCTTGATCCCCAAGGTGAGACTGACTGAAATGTAAGCATTTCTAGCTAAATTCTCCTGGATACATCTTGCCATCCCACAGCAGAACCCAAAGAAAATCCTTTTTTTTTTTCTTCACCTGGGTGGATGTTTTCCCTTTATGGGGTTGGACTATCCCTCCTCGAGGATGGATCCTTTTGATCCCAGTACCACCTTGTCTAGAACAAAACTGTCCAGTTCATCTTGTCTTCAACTGTGTCTCTTTGGGGGAATGGACAGTCTGTGATTGAACTTTCGAATCCTTTGCTCAAGTGGTCTTATGTAAATGGCAAGTTGTAGGTCTTGGATGCAGGGCAGCTAGGTGGTACAGAGTGCTGGGCTGGAGTCAGGAAGAATCATCTTCATGAGTTCAAATCTGTCCTCAGATGCTTACTAGATGTGAGACCCTGGGGAAGTTACTTCACCCTGTTTGCCTCAATTCCTTATCTATATAATGAACTGAAGAAGGAAATGGCAAACCATTATCCAGTATCCCTGCCAAGAAAACCCCAAATGGGGTCACAAAGAGTTGGACGTGACTGAAAAAACAACTTAATGACAGGCCTAGGATTCCTTCCTCCCAACTTTATCTTGAATTTGTGCTTAAAGCTAATCTTCTAGCCAGTACTTCACTAACTTAGTCTACCATATTTTCCAGGGTTTGGCTTACTACTATATGAGCATCATGATAAAGAGTCCAAATCCTTAAATTGACAGCCTTCTTGTTCCTTTCTTTGTCCCTTCTGTGCTGTGTGACCCAGGGAACAACCCTTCCAAACCAAGGGGATTTCTTGTTTGTCTGTGGCTAGGTGGGTCCTCCCTAGCTTGGGATATGACCTTTTCACTAGCATTGACATTTCTGTACTGTTCATGGGTAACTTTCCTCAGGTATAGGGCTAGCTGTTTGGCCCAGTGGACCTGATCAGTGGTGCTGATAAGGTAGAAGACAGACTCATAGACTTTGCATAGAAAAGATGTCTGTTATGGCTAGAGATGATATAATATTCCTAGCCTTGGCCTTTTTGCACTCCAGATGATTGCTCTTGATCACTCGAGGTACTGAGATGTGATGGGTCTTGGATTCTGACAGCTCAGAATACATGGCCCACTCGGGCTAGGTAGAATCTTCTCAGGAAGTAGGAAGTTCACATAATTTAGAACTTAATTTCAGTGACTTGCCCTTTCAGTAAGACTATGTTTAAGCTCTTTGGAAAATCAAGCTTTTCAGTAAGGATTATGCTGTATTAAAAATACTCTTCAAATCTCTCCCTTCCATATTGCTGACAGCTTGAAGGGTCAAACCAAGAGCCACCAGGTATGATGAGTAGCATAGTCTGCTGCAGGAGAACATGACCATTCTCCCTCCTGTCAGAGAAATCATGTTACAGGTTCTTCCTGCCTCCCTTCCACTTCACATGCGTACAGGACCCAGGAGGACTTTTCCCTCCTAAGAGAGCAGGTATGCCTACATGCCACAGGGGAGGAGATTATAGACAAGAGTGAGCCACATTCTCCAAGAGAAACGGTGAAAAGAGAAGGTAAACCAAGACCAGAACCAAGTAAGATTTTAAGGTTTAGACTGAGTATGGAAACAAGCTGATTCATCAAGAAGCTGTCATCTTTGGGCTTAGTTTTCTTCAAAATCTGGTTGTCCATGGACATCGTTCCCTAGCCTCATCAGTCCACAAAGATGTGATGATGTTCTGGTGATGATTCTTGCTGTTTCTCGTTATAGCTCTTCTGCTAACTTTCTTGGCACCTGGACATCTCAGTACTTCATAGAGTACAAAGGCAGGGGCAGCTAGATGGTGAAGTGAGTAGAGTACTGGTCCTGAAGTCACAAAGATGTGAGTTCAAACACAGAACTTACTAGCTGTGGGACCTTGGGCAAGTCACTTCACCTCTATTTATCTTGGTTTTCTCATCTGTATAATTGGAATAATAATAGAACCGACTTCCCAGGGTTATGGTGAGGTTCAAATCAGATTGGATTTATAAAGCACTTAGCATCATGCCTAGTATCTAGTAGATGTTATATAATTGTTTGCTATTATTATGATGCTAGAACTCCCAGGTTCAGGAATCAGGAGATAAGAGGTTCTAGTCCTGATGTTGTCCTAACAAGCTAGGAAATTAACCTTAGGAAAATCACTTGACAATTTGTGAGCCAATTTTTTTCATCTTCTAAAATCAAGAGATTGAACTAGACTGGAAAGCAAAGATCTTTTCCAACACTCTATTAATCAGTTTCCCAACCTATAAAGGCCGCATACCCTGTCCCATTTCACAGAATTTGGGGGAGGTCATAATGAAAGGAAGCCCCCAGTAGAAGATATAAGAAGGCACTAGTTGGTATTATTTTTCTTTCCTTTCTCTGCCATAACCCAAGGGCAGTGCCATGATCTACCCTTTGGTCATATCAATTTTTTCTTCCACTGACTGGAAGTTATAGGCTCTGATTTCAGCCCCATGCTAACTTTTCTTGCTCCAATTGAAATGCAGGGTTCGGAGCACTGGGTGTTTATAGAAAGAGAGTGCTCTCAGCCTGAAGAGCTTGTGCTCAGGAAGCTGAGCACCCCACAACCAGAGACACCCCCAGCCACAGTCCAATCAGATGACCTCTCCAGCAAGGGGGTCTCCAAGGTGGATGTCCAGGTGGATAAATTCAGAGTTGAAATAGCCACTGAAGAATTGGTCAGAATGAAGGGGCCAGAGGAGACCTGCCAGAGAGGAAGGATGATTGCAAGTCCTGAGGACTTTGAGTCTGTGTGGGAAGATGGGACTCAGGAAGGCCCAGAAAGGACTTCACTCTTGGCTAGTCATGCAGTAATGGAGAAATTCCCAGATAACCTCCAGCCCAGGCTCAGAAGCAGGGAGCCAGCCGTTGGGGAACGCAGAGCTTCTGCCAACCAACTTGAGGGACAAACAGAACTCAGAAAGGAGCTTGAAGAATTCCATGCCTGCAGACAACCTTCAGTAACAGGGCTGGGGGCTCAACAGGAAGTGCCTGGGGTGAAACCTTGGGATCCCCTCTCTGAATCCCCAGCCTTGGAGAGGGAAGGTATGAAAGCATCTCCAGGGGACTCAACCAGAGCAGATTCCAGTGATGAGACAGAGACCTCCCCAGCCGAAAGGAGTTTCTACTTAAGTTTTGCAGACAAAGAACAAGAAGACCTGACTTCCTTTGTCCCTGAAGATGGGAAGGTAGCAAATCTGGGTGCCATCCAGGAGGATAAGAAAAGCCAAGTGGAACTGGAAGATGAGTCAACAGTGGCTCCTGAGCTTAATTCTTTAGATCCAACAGTCTCAAGTCTTGGCAGTAATACTTGTATGTCCTCAGAAGGAGATGAGCCCCCAACCATAGATGTCGGATTAGATGAACTTAAAGTCCTTTTAGAACAACTAAGTAAGAAAACATCCCTAAATCATAAACCAACCAATAATGAGAAGAGCTTTCGGGAAAGGAAAGGAGAGTTTTTTGACTCAACAGGTGGCAAATACATAGAGGAAGAAATGCCCAAGACACAAAATTCTATAGAAAAGACTCAAAAGAGCCCCTCAGATGAATTAGAGAACCACTCACCAAGCAAAGAAGGAGGAAGTGAGTTCCCAAACATAGGTCCAAGGAGTGTCCCACAAGGAGGTGTGAATGGACCAGACAGACAAAAGGAGGACCGTTTCCTATACCAAGAGAGAAGGTCATTTTATGCTCTAGAGGGAGACACTGAGCTGAATGAAAATAAAGCCTCTACTGTATTTCTTCAGATGGAGGGGATCATGATGAGCAACTCTGCCCCAGCTTCCCCAGGGAATTCTGAGGCCCTGAAAGCTTGGGAAGATTGTACAGACCCACCACCTCCAGAAAGAGAGCAGCGGTGCAGTGATGGGCCCTCTGACACAGAATATCCCATCGTCTTTCCAAAGACTATCCGTTTCGCAAAGGGAAGTTTGGGGACCAAGGATTTAGTAGTCCCTGATGTAGCTAAGACA
The DNA here is from genome assembly GCA_023548195.1 of Bettongia penicillata ogilbyi. Taxonomy (NCBI): domain Eukaryota; kingdom Metazoa; phylum Chordata; class Mammalia; order Diprotodontia; family Potoroidae; genus Bettongia; species Bettongia penicillata. Next base: position 4,644,374 of record JAJHZJ010000444.1, read on the forward strand.
GAAGAGCTACTCACTACCAATGGGAAACCAAAAGACGGAGCCAAGCAGACCAAAGCTGGAGGCCTGGTGCTCACTGCCTTGGGAAGGGAACCCAAGCAGGGAATATCTTTCCAAGCTAGTGATCATGAGGGCTCCCAGGAAGACATTAGCAAGACCTCTGTGGCCAATAAAATTAAGATATTTGAACGAGGTGACACTCATAGTGCAGATAACCTCTGGACAAATATAGGCGATTCCAGGACCCTTCCAAGTGAGCAATCATCTGAACCCTTCCCAGGGCAGGTGGAACAGCAGCGTAACAAACTCTTGGAACTAGGTTTTGTTCAACTTCATCCCCCCAATCATCTCTCTAGCCCCAAAGCCACAGAGCTTACTGGGTCAACATCAGATACCAGTCACTTTATGGCTAAATCTGGAACATCTACAGAGTCTAATAGAGCTGTGCCCACTGTCACCGAATTGCACCAGGAAAGAGGTGAAGAGCTGAAACGTGCATCCATGGATTCTGGCTCCAAGGCCATATTGGCAGAAGCCAGGGTAACCAGCCTCTCTCCTCCAACACCTTGCTCTCCTTCCCACTTCCCTATGGAAACTGACTGCATGTTTTTGAGCTTCTTCCTGGGGCATGTTCCTACGGCTTCACATCCATCACCAAGAGCAGAGGGTGCTTGGTCATCTCAGTTTTTGTTTTTCATAAAGCTTATACTTGAATACAAACAGTTGCCCCAGTGACATCCTCCCTTTGGTTGGGCCAGAAGTACCACTAGCTACTGGCATAGGCACAATCTTCCTAGCCTAGAACAGAGGCCAGGGTGGTCTCATGACCAACCATGATCCATCATCATTCTAGTACCCCTTGCTTTATCATGGTCCTCCTGTCCCGCTTGGCTTCTTTAATGATCGTCCCTTCTCCTGCCCCTGCTCCCCTTTCCTACCTGAGACAAGCTGATTGTCCTGCAGCCTCTACCCATTCAGTTGCTCCTCCAACTCAATGTCAAGCTCCCTTTCTGCCTCCTTAAAACTAACCCTTTTCTCTAATTCAGAGCAAAACTTGGGAACCAGTTTGGGAAGAAAAGGACTTGTCAGGCTCAGCAGCTAAAGTTGCTCCAAAGGAGAAGAACCCTTCAGCTGGGCCTCAGGCTGCCCAGGTCTCTGCCATCCATCCTCACTCTGCCCGCCCACCCCTTTTACTAGGCCACAGCTGTACATGCTTTAGCCTCAGCTCCCCCACTCCTGTCTGCCTGTCTCCAGCTTGGAATCAGATCTCTCATACCTCTCAACCTCGCAGAAACTTCATAGATGGGGGCTCAGTCCATCCAACCCCATTTACAGGGTAGTCTTGAGAACCTCATTCTCTGAAGAAACTGTTCCTTTGGGCTGAATTTGGAACTTCCAAATGTCCAACACCAAATAAACCATAAATGTTCTGTTGCTATTTTTATTATCTAAAAGCAGACTTGGAATAGAAGGAAATTCTGAAGCAGGTAGAACTGTCTGTGTGGACTTTAGCCTCTAATGGGTTGGGCCAGTTGAGAGGTATGTATAATAGGCAAGAGGGGCCTGTTTCCCCACTGTGCTTGTCAATTACACTGATGGCCCGTGGTCTCCACCCTCCAAGGGGGCTGAGGGTCGAGCTTGGCAGTGCACCTCATTCTCCTTGTGGCTCTCAGCTGAAGGTACCCAGCTTCATTTTGCTTCATGCCTAGAGTAGAAAACAAGGGTTCCTGCCCCAAGGAGAAAGAGGAGATTAAAGATATTGTATGCTAGGGCATGGTGGGTAATAGTGGCCCATGCTCCATGATGGGCCCAGTGGAATTGACAAGTCAAATTTGCTTCCTCTCTGTTATTCAGAGCTGGCTCCAGCCTCCTTGCCTCCTCCCTTCCTGCAGACTCCTTTGCCATTTTGCAAGACTGGACTTACTTCATGTCAGGGCCTGGCATCTCAGCTGCCCTCTGTGTCCCTTGCACAAAGCTGCTTCTAATGAGCTCCAAGAGCCAAACCTTGGATGGGATCTCTTGTCCAGGGTGAACATACAGGCTGGGCTGTTTGCTTTTTACTCGCTTCTGCCTTAGATGCCTGAGCAGGACTTTGCAGCCTCTCCATGGAGCTCTTGGGAAGGTTATGGTTTTCTTGGCTTGCGCCAATCTCCATCTTTTGGACATTCACATGTGCTCTGATATTCACCCTCTTGATTTTTGTTTCTCTCCTGTGTTCCTTGACTTTCACCTGGTGTTTAGAGAGCAGGGCTGAGGGAGGGCTCAGAAGAGAAAGTCAAAACCCCACGTCCCAAAGCCCCAGAGAGCGACCCAGGAGATGAGGACCAGGACCAGGAGCGGGACTCAGTCTTCTTGAAGGACAACCACCTAGCCATTGAACGCAAGTGTTCCAGCATCACTGTCAGCTCCACATCCAGCCTAGAGGCAGAGGTGGACTTCACAGTGATTGGCGATTACCATGGCACTGCCTTTGAGGACTTCTCCCGTAGTCTGCCTGAACTTGACCGAGATCGGAGTGACTCTGAGGCTGAGGGGCCAGTGTTCCCACGGGACCTTGACAAGGCAACCCCCAGCCAGGAGGAAGAATCTAAGGCAGCGAGTGAAGCCCCAGAACAAGAGATCTGCCCTGCCCCTGATCTGCCCCACTTTGAGGTATGGTGGGGAGCCATAAGCATCCATGTTCATCATGAGTCCTCTCATTGTCTCTCATCGTGACCTTTGTCTTGGTACTGCATGTTCCCTGGGCCCTGGGACCACTGTGGAGATGGCTGGACAGCCCAGAGATGCTTCTTCCTCTTGGGGCATTGTCTTGTGTTGCATGACTGATCCAGCCCCCTCCACTGCATGGGTTTGTGTTAGCATGTCTGCTAAATTAAAGGCTTGTCAAGAATGCCCCACTAACTCACTATTGTTTCATCTTGTTGCATCGGTCTTGACAACACAGGTCTGACCATGACTGGATGGGAGGTGGGGTTGCCTAAGGATTTCTTAACCAAAGCTCTACTCTGCTGGGCATGATGGTCATCAGTAGGCTTATCTGTTGCAGGGTCTGGTTGCTTCTTATTCCATATCCAAGAATCACGTTCCTTGGGCTGGAGAAAACTTATGCCTCAAGGAGAGGCTTCCTGGAGAATGGACTTTGTTTTCAGCTCATGGGGAAATGAAAGTAGATAGGCTTAGAATTGAAGGATCTGAGTTCAGACCATTTCTGACACTTAGAAGCAATGTGACCTTGAGCAAATCATTTAACTTTTCTGAGTCTCTGTTTCCTCTATAAAATAAGGAGAGGAAACAGGGCATCATGGGGAGAAGGCTGATTTTGGAGTCAAGAAGACCTGATTTTGAGTTCTTTCTCGAACACATTTGCTGTGAATTGGTGTCGCAGGTTGCTCTATGAGATTATGTTACCAAAGAGTTGCTGATCTGTGTTGGAGAGAATTCTCCCTGCCTATGAAATCAGAGGTCTGCCTCCCTGGCCCTCTCGCCCCTGCTCTGCCTCTGTCATAAAATGGTTCATAGGATTAAAGGGGACAGCATGCATAAGGTGTTCTTTAACCATAAAGCACGGTATCAATGAGATAGTATTACTTCTACTCAAAAATAGGAGGGTAAATGAGTTGGGTGTGTGGGTGATGGGAAGGATCTAAAAGGACTGGTCTTTGCTTTCTCTCCTGGGTTGCACTATCTGTTATTATTTCTCTGTTGGCTACTGCAGGTGAGTAGCTACTGTGAATTCATTATTAAACTGGGTTCTGAAGGGTAATAGGGGAAGTGCTCATGGTCTCGCTGGGGAGATAAGCCAGGAAACAGCCTGGGAAGGGTTTCAAGACAATTGAGTGATTTGACTCGGTACAGATGAAGTAAAGGAAGGCCAAATCAAGGTGTATGGAGGGCAGGGTTAGTCAGGGTAGGCTTCCTGGAAAAGGTGACTGAGAAACCCAGTGGTAACTCTCCAGACCTTGGATTTCTTGGGTTCCCGGGGTTATTCAGCACTCCCTCTGACTTTGGTATTTAAACCCATTGGTAGAAGGCATGTTCCATTGGAAAGGAAAAAGCATTAGCATGGCTTGGGGGAATTTAGCAGTGGGATGCAGTTTTAGGGCTTAGGAGTATCCTGGCTAATAACATGCAGAGGAGACTTAGGACAGGTTGGAGCTAGGGAAAAAGCACTAGACAGGGAGACCTTGGACAGATACTTTTCCTTCTGGGGACCTCAGTTTCCCCCCATTGTTGGACAAGTTGATCTCTAGTGGATAGAACATTGCTCTTAGAATCAAGAAGACCTGAGTTCAAATGTTGCCTCAGATGCTTACCAGCTGTGTGAGTCTGGGCAAGTCACTTAGTCTCTGTCAGTCTCAGTTTCATCTGTAAAATAGGAATGATAATAGCACCTGCCTCCCAGGGTTATTGTGAGAATAAAATGAGGTAATATTGGTAATGCACTTTGAAAAACTTAGAGCATTCCATAAGTGCTAGATATAATATTATGATGATCATTATTATTTAAGGTCCCTTGCAACTCTTATTCTGTGATCCCAGGATTTGCCCAGAGAGGACCTGGAGTAAATGATCTCCAAGCTCCTTCTGAGCTTACGCAGTTTAGAATGGATCTTACAAGAAATGTAGGAGATTGTACAGAGCCCTGAGTGGGGCGTTGGGGGTAAGAAATGTCAAGAGGAGCTGGTTTCTAGCCCCAGCCTTGCCATTCATTCCTTTGTGTGATCCTCTGGCAGGATCATAGATTGTAGAGCAGGAAAGAAATTTAGAAATCTAGTCCAAACTCTTCATCTTACAGAGAAGATTGAGGCCCAGAGAAGCTGTAGATAGCTGAGGCTCTGGTCTAAGACCTTTGACGCAATTGTGTTCTTCACCACTTTCTTGAGCCACAGAATGAGAGCATGGATCCAAAGGATGTCTTGGAATTTCACTTCTGAGATAGTCTGATCTGCTGTCTGCAGCACCGAGGACAATTTTGTCTCTGGGCCCAGTTTCCCACCAAGTCCTTTGGGAATCAGTGTGGTGTTAGGAGACCTGGTTTCAAGTTCAGACTTAAACACTTCTTGACCATGTGACCCAGGCATAGCTTTTTTGAACCTCAGTTTCCACATCTGTTAAATTGAAACAGTACCTACCCTTTCCCATAGGAAAGGAAATGCCTGGTAAACAAACTTGAAAAAAAACTTAATTGCTACCTCTTGCTTTTATAGTATCTACATTTCCTACTATATTCCTCCCTCTTCCTCTTTCTGGAGAGGCATCCCTCATTTTTTTTTAAAGGAGGTTAGGAAGAACACCTGAACTCTAATCAGCATATCAAGCAAGCCTGATGCTATATGCAGTGTTCTGCACCCATAGTCCCCTACATCTGCAAAAAAGGGTGGGAAGTAACATTCTTATATCTCCTCTTCAAGGTCATGCTTGATCTTGATGATTGCATAGCATCCTGTTTGCATTGTGTCTTTGTTGTGCTTCCTGTTTATATCGTTGTATACATCGTTTTCTAGTTCACTTTGCATCCTTTTATGTGTGTTCCTGTGCATGAAAAAACATGATGTGAATGTGATGTGTTTTTATTGGCTGTTACTGCCATATTAACCCCCTCTCATCCCCTTTATGTATGGCCCATTCTGATTCATAGTGTTTCATGACAAGCATGACTCTTTGTGCCCTCTAGGTCATAACTAGGATGACTTCCCTCCTCCTTAAACTCATGTTTTGTCTGAGGATGAAGGAGTCACCGCCTCTGCTGAACAAGTGGGTTGTCTCCCAGGGTGGGCTGGCTTTCCAACCACATGGAGAGCTGTCACATCCCGGAGGCCAGCGAAGCACTGACTATGTCCCACAGCCACCAGCAGGCTGGGTCGTCCCATTCTGGGTCAGTTGCTGAAGGTTGCCCCCCATTCCTTTTACCCCTCAGCCTGTGAAGACCGAGACAATGACTGTCAGCAGCATAGCCATCAGAAAGAAGATTGAACCTGAGGCCGTATTGCAGGCTAGAATCAGTACCATGGAAACATCTCAGGTGACTTACCCTTCCTCCAGTTCCCCATCCTGGTCCCTGGTCTTGGGAAGTCTCTCAAGAGGCATCTCAAGTAATGCCAGTAAAACTGGCTTGCCCCAATGCCAGTAAAACCAAGAGAATGGTGGATTCCCTTCCCAGCTCTTGACCTCCTGTGATTTCATCATGAGTCTGTATTCATGTCTGTATTTCCAGTCAGCTCACAGTATCCCCTAAACTTCCCTCTTGTCAGCAGGTGGATGGGGGCACAACTGTGGGGAAAGAGATGATAACTTCCCACTCTGTCACTACAGAAACCACCTGCACTACCATGGTAAGCTTATGTAGCCCTGTCCTGTGCTCTCCAGTGAGGATGGGAGAGGGGAGGTGACAGTCAGTGCTGGACATGGACATGTTCCTCTCAGGTCCCTCTCCTTAAGTGCCTCTCACATTACAAGGCATGTGGTCAAACCTTGAGTCTCTGAAATGGGTTGAACTTTGGCAGATGTGTGGCTCTGGGCTTCAGGTATCCCAAGATCCCTTTATTGGTAGGGAACAGGTATACTCTGATGAGCCAAGATGCCTGGAGATTGGGCTCTTCTGATAGATTACTTTTTTCTATGCAACTCAAACTTACCCAGGAATATCTGTTTGAATTCTTACCATTGTACTCAGTCAAGTAGTTGATAAACATTTATTAAGTCCCTACTATGTGTCGGGCTCTGTGCTAAGCACTGGGGATCCAAAGAAGGAGCCTCCAGACTAATGGGAGAGACAATAGGCAAGCAACTATGTGCAAACAAATTATATTACAGGATTTCATGAAATAATCTACAAAGTGAAGGCATTAGAATTAAAGGATATTAGAAAAGAGACCATGTAAAAAGTGGGATTTTTAGCTGGAACTTAGCAGGAAACAGAGACTAGGAGAGAGAGAATTTCAGACATGGGGAACAATCAGTGAAAATATTTGGAGCTGAGATGTCTTGTTCAAGGAGGTCAGGGTCACAAGGTTGCAGAATACATAGCTGTGCTGGGGTGGGAGGGTGTAAAGCATAAAAAGCTTGAAAACTCGGACTGAGGGCCAGGTTATGAAGGGTATTAAAAGCCAAACACAGAATTTTGTATTTAATCTAGAAGTGGATAGGGAACCACTGGAGTTGATTGAGTAAAGGGTGATATGGTCAGATCTGAGCTTGAGGAAGATAACTGACATTTGGGTGGACAATAGACTGGACAGGGGTGAGATTTGTGGTAGGGAGGCTGTCCAGCAGGCTTTGTATATAAGCAATTTTGATCATTGATGATCCAGGAATGAAGAGGAAGATGGAGAAATTATAGGTGATTGGCACAAACTTATATCAAGACTGGTTTTTATCCCTTGGAAAATGTGTTTCTTTTTCGTTTTTAAAGTAATTCCTTGTTTTCTTGTTATTTTCCACTTTCTCTTAAACACAAACTGCACAGAAAAAGAAAGTCAATTTAATTCAACCTAATTCCTAATTTGGAGTTCCTAATTCCTTTATAAAATAAAGGGGTTCAAATGATTTTCTTCCCCATATTTCTCTCCTGCCACTTGGCTCTTGTTCCCGTAGTCCCCAGAAGGTTCAGTGTATTGAAGTTAAAGGGAAAGAGACCATAGTTCAGTATAAGGAAACTAACTGTCTGAATAATCAGAACTGTTTTACAGTGGAATGGGCTACTTTGGAAGGTAGTGAGCTCGCCATTGCCAGTAATGTTCAGGTTAAAGCTGGACAGCCCCTTGTTAGGGGCGTTGTGGGGGAAATCCTACCTGGAAGGAGGGGCTGTCAGAGATAGCTGCTGTCCAACCCTCCAGCACAGACTCAGAGGATTTCAGAACTAAAATGAATCCCAGAACTCACTGAGTCCAGTCCTCTCATTTAATAGACTGGGAAGCTGGGGGTTCAGAAGAGAGAAAGAAATAACCTGGCAGATAGGTTCACTTCATAAGTTAGTGACAGAGTCAGGACCTTAGAACTCAGATCTCTATTCCAAATTACTTTCCACTTAGTTTGTATATATTTTGCATTGATTTGTCGGTCTTAAGTGTTCCTCCAGTAGAGGAACACTTTCCGTCCCCAGCATTTAGCACAGTGCTTGGCACATGACTAGTGATTAATAGAGTCTTGTTGAATGATAAATGAGAGACTGTATCATGCACCCTGGAGATTTAATACTACCATGGCTATTCATTAATTATTTGTTAACTAGTAATTAATAAGAAACTGTGACTGTGGAAGTGTGCCTGTGCTAAAGCATATGGGTGCCTGTGGAGGAGGGCCCTGGGTGCTTGCCCTCTCTGAGATCTAACTGTTGTTGTTTCTTAAGGAGAACAATCTGAGGTCTGGGAAGGGAGCAGCAGCCATGATTCCAGGCCCACAGACGGTGGCCACAGAAATCCGTTCCCTTTCTCCGGTAATTGATCCATCTTCCATCCAGTTCCTTGGTCACCAAAAGCCTAAAGGCTGGGAGAATGGAGTGGACTGCCAGTAAGCCACTCCTGGAATTGGAATCATTTCCAGTTCCCTGTGAATCTGTTCATTAGGAATTTTTTCCTTCTATTGAGGCAGAATGTATACCTCTGTATAATTTCCATCCATTACCTCTATGCCTGAGTGGAACAAATATAATTTCGCCTCTGGTTGGACTTTCGAAAACTTGAAGTGATTCTTCTCGCCACTGGTCGTCTTTTTTCCAGACTAAGCATTTCCCAGTGCTGTTAACTGTTTATCTTATGGCATGGTCTCAGATCTTTTGACTATTCCAGTTCTCCTTTACACTGAAATTAGGCCCCGGATTTAAGCACAACCTTCCAGACTATGGCCGCCACTGACTTCGTAGTTCCAGGGGCGTGTCCAAGACAGCATGATGAATCTCTCCATACATGGTGTGTTTCTGAAAAGTTCTAAACTAGGAGCCAGGAGACCTTGGTTGTAGTCTCACCCCTTGAATAGGTCAAGTAACTTTTGCACCTGTTTTCTGACCCCTGAAATAAAGTGTTGTAGTGCATGATCTTGAAGATACCTTCCCTCTTTTAAGATTCTAGGATGCTGGGATTTTCATCCAGTCCTAGGGAAGAGAGCATCGTCTATCTCATTCTTCTGTCTTTATCATTCCCCCTGGTTGGGCTGGGGGTGGTAGGGGAGAGAGAGGCCTCAGGTCTCTCTCTTCCTTTTGAACTTAAACCAGTGATTCTTAAAGTATATGCCATAACACCAACCTCATATTGCAAAGATCATTTGTCCCAGAGGGTGTCCCCTTGTGGGAAGGCATCTTTGTGAGAAGGCATGTCTCCTCTACCTAATGCCTGGGAATGGGATGGGGCTTGTGTTTCTTGCAGATCATCGGGAAAGATGTCCTTGCTGGTGCCTATGGGGCCACTGCAGAGACCCTTTCCACTTCCACTACCACCCATGTTACCAAAGTGAGTACCATTTAGGAGACGGGAGAGGGTATCTGTGGCATACAGATGCTTTTTGTGAGCATAGCTCTATAGGCCTTGAGACAGTGTGGTGCAGTAGAAAGAACTCTTGATTTGAAATCAAAGGCCCGGGTTGGAACCCTGGCTCTGCTACATACCACCTGGGTGACCTTGGGCAAGTTGTTTAACTTCTCTGGATTCTTCATCTGTAAAATGAGGACCTTGGTCTAGATGTTCTCTGAGGAAACTTACATCTATTTCTCTACATCTACATCTGTGATCCTGGGACTCCTGGGGAAGATCTCAGTTTAGGCCAAGTTGTGCCCCACGCTCTTCTTATGACCTTGGGCAAGTCCCTGCTCTTTATGGGCAAAATTAGAAATGCAAGGTGCTAGACTAGAGTGGGCTAGATGGGACCAGAGGGCCATGGAAGGCAGGCACCACTGTCCATAATCACCCCAACTCTGTGGTCCCGAACACCCTCCCTTTTTATGCCCCTGTGCCAGGCAGAGGTGGTATTTAGCACAAGGATGGGGAACCTGAGGCCTCAAGGCCACATGTGGCCCTCTAGGTCCTCAAGTGAAGCCTTTGATGAATCCAAACTTCACAGAACAAATACCCTTAATAAAAGGATTTGTTCTGTAAAACTTGGACTCAGTCAAGAGACCTTAGATAGATCTGAGGTGATCATGAACAGACTTCCCATGGCAGTGCCAGTAAACTGAAATTTAGAAATACCCCTGGATTCAAATCTCATCTCTTCCACTTGCTCCTTTTTTTGCTTTAGCTAAGTACCTTCCCCAGTGTGGAACTTAACCTTCTGACCTGTGAATGAAGGTATCAGTTGGGCAAGACAATTTCTGACTTTTTCCATGTCTCCCTTCAGACTGTGAAAGGAGGATTTTCCGAGACCAGGATAGAGAAACGCATCATCATCACAGGAGACGAAGATGTAGATCAAGACCAGGTACGCTCTCTGTTCTGCCTAGGACCCCGACTACCCCTTAATCACAGACCATCTGGCCAGGCTAGAGAAGAAGAGGGCAGTGAACTGGGGAAAACAAGGCCGGGTTCTAAGCTCTGATTTGGGAGCAGGGAGTCAGAAGGATGAAACATCAGCACAGAGCTGAGATCTGCCTTTTACCAACCAGAGACCTGTTACCACTGTGACTGACAGTGTTAGTGGTGCTGATCACCCTTTATCCAGTGACCTGGCCCTGAATCCCCAGAAGCAATGACTTGGAAACTGAAATGGCTTAGTAGAAAGATCCCTGACCTAAGAAGGAGGCCAGTGAACTGAATTCATTCAGATCTTAGCTTTTCTACTGACTTTATATGTGACATAAAATAAATTCTTTTCCCTCTCTGGGCTAATTTCCTGCTCTGTAAAAAGAGGTGTCTCTTGTGCTTTCTAGTTCTACATTAATGTTCCTAAGATCACTTTTCAGTGCCAGGAAGTAACTTACCTAAAATCTGAACAAAAGTACCAAGCCATTTCCCCCACTAGAAGAATTCACAAGGTACCCTAAGTTTCCTTCAAAGCAAATGTCAGATCATGAAGAGGAAAACTCACCAAGCAGTTTCCACTTCATTCAGTCTTTGTATATGGAGCTCATTAGGTGATCAGAAATAGACTGAGGTCCTGGGGACAGAACTAAGAAGTATTACCAGTCCTTAATCTTTTCTAGAGGTGCGCTGGTAAATGTTTAACAGCCGGTCCTTGCGGGGGAGGTGTTGTACACAGTATGCTTTTAAAGTTTAGTTTGCATCATTAACATTTTCTCCATTGCTTTTTTAAGTCTAGACACTAAGCAAAATAATAAATCAATCCCTGATGGGTAGCACTTGTCAATTTCTGGTGTGTAAACAATTTTAACAATCAGTTTTCCAAAAACAGTTCAAGTTGACTCCTGCACATCTCTAATGTTTTTTTTCTCCCAAAGCTCTTTGATCCCCTGGGGAAATAAGACATACGTTCAATAAGATATAGAACTGTCATTTAATGGGTACCTGCAGGGCATAGCCCTGTGCTGAGTTTTGGCCTAGTTGAGGTGAGGGGATGTGGTGATCCCTACCCTCAGGTAGCTCCCAATCTAATCAGCATAGAAAAGTCCCTGTGGGCCGTAAAGTCTTTGGGTTTGGTTGGTGAGCTGGCTTCTACCTCAAAGACATGTGCCCTAATCCCTAAATCTCAGTCCTGGTTTCAGTGTATGGGGTTCATTTTGGGATCTACTCTTCTCCTCTCCTCCCCTGTGCATTCTGGGGTGTGAGTCTCTGGGTTCAAATTAGGGGTCGTTCATATCATACAGTGTCCTATCCTTATGTCCCAGGCATTGGCTTTGGCCATCAAGGAGGCCAAACTGCAACACCCAGACATGCTGGTAACCAAAGCCGTTGTATACAGAGAAACAGACCCATCCCCTGAAGAAAGGGACAAGAAGCCACAGGTAATGAATGCCATCTGGAGACCCTCTAAGGCCCTTCCTCTGTCCCCTATCACTCATGCACAGGTTTGTTGTTCAGTTGTGTCTGACTCTCTGGGACCCCACTTGGGATTTTCTTGGCAAAGATAGTGGAGTGATTTGCCATTTCCTTCTCCAGCTCATTTTAGAGATGAGGAAACTGAGACAAACAGGGATAAATGATTTGCCCAAGGTCATATACCTAGTAAGTGTCTGAGTCCAGATTTGAACTCAGGAAGATATGTTCCTGACTTCTGGCCCAGCATTATATGCACTGTTCCTTAATTTAGGGGTGCTCACAGGTGTCCCATATCCTGGGATGCATGGATCACTTCAGCTCTGGGGAAATTGCCTGCTATCTCACTCAAGTTTTTCTTTCCCTGGATAGGCTTTTTGATCTGGGTAGCAACATGTTTGTTGCACTATGTAGAAAAATCTTTACAGGTGTAGAATGAAATATACATTTTCAGATACAAGGAAAGGGAAGGGAAGGAGGAAGAAAGAAAAACAGGAAGAAGAAGGACTAGCCTATGAGGTATCCTAGGTTCTAGTCCCAGTTCTGCTACTAATTCATCTAGGCAAGTCCTGTGCCTCAGTTTCCTCACCTGTAAAATGAGAGAACTGGACTTGATGACCTCTAAGGTCTTTTCCAGCTCTGAGTCCTGGTTCTGAGGTCCCTTCCAGGTCTGCAGTCATTCCTCTCTCATCTCTGAACTATCTTTTCTGCTGTATCTCCCCCATCTAACACCCCCTTATTTCTGTTCCATTCACCGCTCCCCTCCCCCTCAACAAACACGTGTACAAGTTCTTTCCAACAAGGCTCACCATTCTGGCATCCTCCCACCCCTGCTGCTCCCACCTGTAGATCTTTGACAGTTGCTTCTGCTTCTAGCTGCCTCTGCTCTTTCTTTGGCATCCAAACCCATCTTTCTTCTCCTCCTCCTTGGGCTCTGCCATCCACCTTCTTTAATTCTTTCATGCTATCACCCCACGCTGTGCCATCTTTCTCTTTTAGATCCCACTTTCTGGCAGCAATGCCCTTCAGAAGCAGAAGCTTCCTTCTCTTTATTCATTATCCCAGCCCCTGGCAGCCCCCCACCCCACCCCAAGAATCGCCTCCCAGCCTAAAGAGCTCATGGGATGAATGTTGTTTGTTTGTTCATAACTCTCCATGATTGGACAGAACAAGTTGCAGGGAGGCCAGAATCATAAGTCATTTTTAGCAAAGGATCAAAGGACAGTGGAAAGAATATTGGGTCAGTAGTCGTCAGAGAACTCAGGACTTGCTAGTTAATACCTATGTGACTTTGGACAAGTCACTTAATTTTTTCCAGGTCTGTTTCCTCCTCTATAAAATGGGGATGGGGCTGGGAGTTGAACCGGATGACCTAGTATTATCAAACAAATAGTTAACCATAAGTTAACATTATGATATATTATGTTTCTATTTATTTCATTAAACACTTCCCAGTTACATTTTAATATGGATTTAACACCTCTGATATAGTGGATAGAACACTGGATTTGCAGTAAGGAAAAGCTACCTTCAAATCCTGCCTCTGACACGTATTTGCTGAAGAAGCCATTTGATTCCTCTTGGCCTTAGTTCCTCACCTGTCAAATGAGACGGCTGAACTAGAGCACTTCTAATTTCCCCTTCCAGTTTTAAATCTATGCTCCTGTGATCTCTAAGAGCCTCCTTAGTTCTAAATCCTGTGATCCTAGTTTGTTCGGTTAATGCTGGAAGAAAGGGAGGCTTTCTCTTCTCCTCCCGGTCTCTGGATGATAGAGCTGGTCTTGGCTCCCTCCCTTCCCTCATTCTGCCTTACAGGTACCTACCCAGACTCTAATCTACTCCAGACACAGCTGGGAGCACCAACGAGAGTGTGGTTCCTGCTGGTGACCTGTTTCCTCCAAACTCAGTATTTTGAAGCCTTTCAAAAGTACCTCTGATGCTCCTACACTTTTTTCCTTGGGTACATTAAGGCAGAGGGATTGGTTGCCAGACAAGTCTCTGCCCTCATTAGAGGAGTGTGTTACCATGCCCACACCCCTGGCCAGCAGCAGAATGGGGCACAGTGACTATCTACAGCATGAATACCATGTTCTCCTTCTACGTTCTACGTGAAGTGAAGCTTTGATCACAATGGCGAACTAGACACCAGGAGCAGGGTGGGATAGTGTTGAGAGGTTTGAAATGGGAGTCTGGAGGCCCTTTTCAGTCTCACCTCTGCGTGTGTGTGTGTGTGTGACCTTGGACAAGTCTGATGCGATGTCAGATAGTCTCTAAGGTCACTTTTAGCTGCAAATCCTATAGTTGATTATATAGTTGATATTTTGGGGTGATGATGACAATGGTGGTTTATATTGATAATATAATTCACATTTCTATAATGCCTGAAGGTTAGCTAATGATCTTCTTCAGGAGCACTTGCTCTGGAGTTAGAGAATCTGAGTTCAAATCCTGCCTCCCATGTTTATTGCTCATGAGTGAGTCACTTAACTGGTTTCCTAATGTGTGGTGTGAAGAGGCTGGAGTAAATGTTTCCTCCAGGGTCCCTTTGAGGTCTTTCCCATGGGATCTATAATCCTACAAAGTAGGTAGCAAAAGTATAATTATCCCAGTTTTACAAATGAGGCACCTTCTGAAGTATCTCGAATAAACTGACTTGCCCAAGGGCACATGGTAGCTTAGGTTTAGGTTCTTGGCCAGAGGATTTAGAAGGGGAGGGACCTCATTTTACAGGCCAAGAATGATAAAGGGATTTGTTACCAGGTCACATAATCACTAGTACCAGGCTTCCTGACTCCTAGCTCAGTGCTTTTTCCCCTACAACATGGGTTCTTCACCTTACATCCATGAACTTAAAAAAATATGTATTGTGATAGTTGTATTTCAGTATAATTGGCTTCTTTCATAATCCTATGTATTTTATTCTGTGCATCTAAAAACAAGTGATGACACAGCGGATAGAGCACCAGGCCTAGAGTCAGGAAGACCTGAATTCAAATCCAGCCTCAGACATGTACTAACTTGTAACACTGGTCAAGTCACTTAACCTCTGTTTGCCTCAGTTTTCTCAACTGTAAAAATGGGGGTAATAATAGCACTTATCTCTCAGGTAGGTTGTGAGAATCAAATGAGATGATGTTTGTAAAAATACTCAGTACTGGTTCCTGGCACATACTAGATGCTATAGAAATGCTTATTATCTTCCCTGAAACATGACTCTGGGAAGGGGTTTATCAACTTCACCAGATTACCAAAGAGGGTCATGACACAAAACAGGCTGAGAAAGCATCATGTGCTTCTCTGTGATCCCGGGAGAATGTTTACAAATGGAGCATAGAAGCCACCTGGGCCTCTTTGCTCAGCCAGGAAGGAAAAGGCCTGAGATGGGAAGGTGGCAAGCACAAAGTCAAAAATCAGTAACTCATTTTTTCTTTTTTTTTCTTTCTCCTTCCTTCTTTCCTTCCTTTCTCCCTTTCTCTCTTTCTTCTTTCTTTCTTTCTTTCTTTCTTTCTTTCTTTCTTTTTCTTTCTTTCTTCCTTCCTTCCTTCCTTCCCTTCTTCCCTCCCTCCCTCCCTCCCTCTCTCCTTTCTTTTTCTTTCTTTCTTTCTTTCTTTCTTTCTTTCTTTCTTTCTTTCTTTCTTTCTTTCTTTCTTTCTTCCTTCCTTCCTTCCTTCCTTCCTTCCTTCCTTCCCTCCTTCCTTCCCTCCCTCCCTCCCTCCCTCTCTCCTTTCTCTCTCTTTCTTTCTTTCTTTCTTTCTTTCTTTCTTTCTTTCTTTCTTTCTTTCTTTCTTTCTTTCTTTCTTTTTCTTTCTTTTCTCCTCTGATCTCTGTCTTCTCTTTTCCCTCACTCTGGACTTGCAGGAATCTTGACCCCTGTGCAGAGAAGTTGGCATCTCTATTCAAACCAACTTGAAGAGCAGTTGAGGAGAGGGCCTTCACACTGGATTCCGTGACTAGACACAGACAACCCAGCTGCAATGTTCCGTCCCTGCTGAGAGACTACAAAGGAAGAGCATATATATGTATAGATATATATATAGGTATATACATATATATATACACACACACACAGCAAACAGAACACAGCCTTGCACTGCTACAGAAGTTGGGGGGAAAGAAATCAAACCAACGGCTAAAGCAAACCAACCAACCACCTACGTTCGCCTTTGCAGACAAAAAAAAAGATGGAATTTTTAAGAAAAAAAGAAAAGGAAGAAAAAAAATACTATCATGATATACAGAAATAAAAGCCAGACCCCTTGTGACATCACAGCTGCACAGCAAGCCGCAGGCTCTGCATATCCCATCTCCCGTGTGTGATCTTCTTTTCCAACATCCATCACCCTTGTGTATCAGGGGAAATGCTTTGCAACAAAGCAAGCGTCATAGAAGCTCCAGCAAGAAAAATGTTTGAAGGAAGGAAAGAAGATCCCCACCGACAAAAGGAAGTTCTTTCTTTCTGGGCCTGAAACTGGGCTCCCTAGTATCCATACCCCTCTCTTTTCCCTCCCCAGACTCATGCTAGTCTCGACGTATTCTCTCACCACCATTGCTCCACTCTCTTCCTCTCTCCTCTCCTTGTCGCCCCCTCACCTCCTGTGTTTCAACCAGGGCTGCCTAGGGAATTGTAGGCGACTCATCCTTGGAAGCAAAGAATACTGGAGAGACAAACCTGGAGAGAGGAAAAGTGGATGCTGCGTGTCTGTGGCTTCTCACTATAATGGTGCAGCCTGTCACGGGGATTCATACAGATGTGCTTTTAAGTTATGTATATTATATATAACAGGGAAAAATATTAAAATAAACAGTGCTGGTAAGTATGATGCCGAAATTTTTAAATTATAATTCTTTGGTTGATGTATTCTGAGGTTCTTAGATCACACTGAAACCCCCGCAAGAGGCCTAGAGTCTGTGTGCAGGTTCTGTCTCAGTGGCTGAAGGGATTGGTGTCGTGAAACAATGTGTGATGTTTGTCTTTGGTGGGTTGGTAGGTAGTGAGGGGGCAGGTCCTGGGGGGAAGGGGGAGGGGTTTGGCAAGAAGGCAGCAGAGCCATTGTCCAGAGTGTGCCGGTCAAAAGGTCTTACTATTCTCTGTCCCCACCCCCACTACCAGCCTAGCTGAATTCTAGTAGGGAGGCCTTGGGGCTTACCTACCCTGGGACCACAGACTCCTTCCCTAGGGTATAGGCTGGGGTCTGAACTCCCTTTTAATGGCCACATGCCTTTTCCTCCGTGACCACATTCATGGCTGGCCATTGGCCCTGATTCTAAGAGCTTGTTAGGGCTTGCCCTGGCCCTGTCTCCCTCATCTTCATGTGCCAAAGGATGAGCCAGAGCAGCAGCAAGGTCTGGGGGGACCCAGACTCAGGATAAAAATTGTCATGCATCATAGAAGACTTTAAAGTTCAATTTCCAACTCTTGTTCCCAAAGCCTAAATATGACCCAGTGACCTTGGACAATTTATTTAACTACTCTGGGCCTCAGTTTTCTGATCTGTAAAATGAGGAGGTTGGACTAAATCTTTACCCTCCATGCTCTAAATCCCATTTATGCTGGGAATAAAAAGAAACCCAGGTCATTGGCTTCCTGGAAGAGATTCTGGTCCCCTCACCTCTCTCTGCATCTGAACTCAAAACCAGGGAACAGTGGAGCCCCCTAGAAGTTCCACAGAGCCTTTGAAGGAAAGTGTCAGTCCTCCTCTGCCATACCCGTCACCACATCTGGTGTTTAATTTTCCCTTGGCTGCTGGCTGGGGCTCCGTGGAGTCAGGGCCAGGACTGGGCGATCCGCTCCAAGTGGGCTGCCACAGGGTAGGGCATTAGAGGAGAAATGCCCCCACTGCACTTTAAACATCTCGCCTCACTCCACTCCCCAAACACATTTAAATTCTATTTATCCACCTTCACAGAATCTCAGAGCCGGAAAAGATCTCAGAGGTGATCAAGTTTTAACCCTGACCTGAACAGGAATCCCTTCTTTATTCTCCTCGACAAATAGGTGTTTAGTGTGAGAGATAGGGCAATACTACAGCAACTTTCCTTTAGAGTTACCCAGGTTTGAGCAGATTCCCCCCAATCCCAACTCTAACCACAAGGTGCTGGGTGTGCTTCTTTTCTTAGCTTACTTTAGATACCTGGTCTGTACCCCTACCCTATCCTGAGGCACTCTAGGTAAAATGAGATCAGAATGCTATAAGGGTCCTTAGGTTCTACTGAGAGGAAGTGTGAAAGACCCCTTTGTCTGTGGTCCAGACCTCCATTCCCAAGAAATCTTCCTGGCCCAAGCTACCTCCCACAGACCTTCTGCCTCCCGTGTGTGTTCAGTAAATACTATTTCTGGAAGGACTCTAGGGTGCATGTGATCACTGGAAGTTACCAGGTGTGTCCATTCACTGGAGAACTGCAGACAGTCCCACCTTTTTCTTCCTCAAAGAGGTAGGAACCAAGGGAGCAGGTCTTTTAGAGGCAGTGAAGCTACAAAATAAAGCCATTGGCTCTTTGCCACCCATCCCCTCCATGGAAAACATTATACATAAACTGCCTCTCACTCCACCTCCCTCCCTCCATTTCTTTGTTCCTCTCTCTTAGAAGCAGGAGAGGAGTCAAGGGTCAGGAGACCCAGTCCCATGCTTGACTCTGCCCCCAGCTCACTGTGTCATATTGGGCAAAGACCTACTTCATCTCTGAGCCTTAGGTCCTCGTCATGAAAATTGAGGGGCAGGGAGGGGGCTGGATCTGGTGACCCTCTGAGAGTCCTCCATTTCTAAGATTCTGTGAAGCCTTCTGTTTTATTTCTCTGGATCCCTTCAGGTTGAGGGTGCGGGAAGTGTCAGTGCCTGTTAAAAATGCCGAATCCTGCAAGCACATTCCAAGACTGGCCTGCAATTGCATGAATAACGACACTATAAATAAATTATTTTTTCAGAAGCACCTTTGACCAATTGACTACGACAGCCTCCTTCTTGTTCCCTCGCTAACCCCCGCTCCCTTGTGCCCCCCAGCCCCCTCCCCACCAGTGCTCCGTGCTGTATGCGTGTGTGCTCTCTGTTCTTGTACTCAATAAAAGTGAAATAAATGTGTTTGATTCTGAACCAGATGTGGCCCCACCGCCTCTGTCTGTGACTCCAAGGATACGAGCAGCACAGGCAACGGAATCAACAAACAGTAGTATTTTTAACAGCCTGGCAAGAGATTGTAAGCCCCTTTAGTGAGGTGTAACTAACTCCTCAAACACACTGGCAGTCAGTGTTAGATTATCAGCACGATTTCACTTAACTGGAGGCCTTCTTATTCAAAGCACCGGAATAGGAGGCAAAAGGCCTCTAAGCTTCCCACCTCTGCTCTAAAATCCATGAACTAAGTAAGGCTCATGCACAGTGGAGGGACTGGAGTTGGGAGAAGGGAGGGGATGAACAGACACACCTCACTCAATTCCTATTCTTATTTTGCACGTAATTTTAGAAAGCCAGGTTTTTTTATGGTTTTCCAACCCTCAATGACTGCTTCAATCAGGCACTGCCAGAAGTGATTCATCTATGAACTGCTGCAGAGGGGTAGGCAAAAACTCTGGAAGGCAAACACAAACCCCCTTAGAGCCCAACATCTGATACATAAGTGTGGGTCCAAGCAGCCCGAGTCATATTGACAACCATGATGAACCCAAGTCAAAAAGGAAGGGCTCAATTCTATTTATGGTACTCTTTAGAAAGGCATGTGATACATTTTTAAAAGATTTCCATCAAAAATGACAAAAACAAGAAAACATTTTGGTGTCCAAATGGTTTTGTTTGCTGTTTTTTTCTTTTTCATTGCAGCATGTTGTAAGGGGAAGGGTGCTTAAATTATGGCCTATTGGGGCAGCTAGGTATATAGTGGATAGAGCACTTGAGTTCAAATCTGGCTTCAGATGGTTGATGTTTAATAGCTATGTGACATTGGGCAAGTCACTTACCCTCAATTGCCTTGCCAAAAAAAATTATGACTTCCACTACCCATGCAGTTCTAAGCAATTCACTTAACCTCTCATCATCTGTTAAGTGAAGGGATTGGACTAGATGACCCTGAAGTTCTCTTCCAACTCTAGGCCTAAGATGTTACAATGCTTCCTCATGGCAGAGAGGGGATCCTGGATTCCTGAAATCTTATGCTGTGGCAGCTCACCCTGGGTAGGGTCCAGCCCCAGTGACGTAGAAATGCCTCGTGCCCAGAAGCAGGACCAGGTGATAGCAACTTAACCAAGACCTGCTACTGAGGCATTAAGGGGACTGTGATTTGTATGCCAGGTTTATGCAAAAATAATAAAAATTCAATAGAATAATAAATAATAACTGAAAATAACTTTAAAAGAGTGAGGCTTCAGTGACTCGAGAAATCACCTAGGTGGAATATAGAAAATACTACATTAAATATACTTTACAAGTTTAATTAAAAAAAAATTCAACAAGCTTTTTTAAAATTCAGGTTTGGTTCATTCATTTGTTGAATAAATATTGGGGACTATGCACTTGATTCTGCAAACAAAATTGACATTTGTTTCTTGGTTTAAACATTATTTTAAAAATGAGCAGAAGGTTAAAATTAAAATTTTTTAATTGTTAAATAATCTATTTGGAGGCAGCTCTGTTGGGACAGTGGTTGGATCAAATGCTGAAGTTAAAATCTAGCCTCAGATACTTGCTGTGTGACCCTGAGCAAGTCATTTAATGTCCCTCAGTTTCAGTTTCCTATAAAGGGAATTAATACTAGCACCTACCTTCAAAGGTTGTTTTGAAGATAAAAATGAGATGATAATTGCAAGTCACTTTTGAAACCCTTAAAACCTATATGAGCCCCTGGATTGTGCATTGGATAGAGTGCTGGGGCCAGAAGTCAAGAAGACCCAAGTTCAGATGTGACTTCAGACACTTACTAGATGTGTGACCCTGGATAAGTCACTTAACCCTGTTTGCCTCAGATTCTTTATGTTTCAAATGAACTGGAGGAGGAAATGGCAAAAAAATAGTATGTTTGCCAAGAAAACCCCAAATGGGCCCAGAAACAACGGAAAACAACTGAACAATAAATGAAATGTACTACCCAGCCCCTGATAGAGAGATAATGAGCTCAACACATACATATTTATACATATTTTTATACACAGCTAAAGCAAGAATTTGTTTTGCTTGACTACAGAAATTTGTTACAAGGGTATTTTTTTTTCTTTTTTCCAATGAGGGGAGGTGAAGGAATAAGTTATCAATAGGGATGTCAAAGAAAAAAGGATCAGTGAAACATTTTTAACACAGAGAAGTGAATGTAAGGGACAACCAGGAAGAAACAGACAAGCAGGACAGATTTGAAAGTGACATATTGAATTAATTATATTCTTAAAAGATGTCAAAGAAAAGGGATTGTTCTAAGCACAAATTTGCCAGAAATAATTTTTAAGAATTTAACATTCTAAATGTAAGCACGTTCTGGTTCAGAAAGAAAGGTTCAAGATGGCATGGTCCCATTATGCCTTCAGATATCTCTGTACTTCAAGACAATTTGAGGTAACATATACGGGAATCTTGAACAAAGAAAATGTCATAATACGTTAAAATATAATTTGTGCTAACATTCCACTTCTAGACTAACTCAATAACCACCAAGTTCCTTCCTTCACCATTCCTGTCAGGTATTGAAAGGATCTCTTCCCCTGTAATCAATATAATAATAATTATGCTGAATGAGGACAAGAGGACTTCTCTTTGGGGTGGGAGGGACTGGAAAGCAATGATTTTAACAAGACTACAAGTATTCTTTGTTCAAAACTTATTTGCCAGTTAATCCATATCCCTAAGAATGGCATTTGTTCTACACATTTTCCAATGGAGATGAGTCTGAAAGGGGTTTTTAGACTAGAGAAATATTTACAGAGAAACTAAAAAGAACATTTTTAATATGCTTCCACAAAGGAAAAGCAAGGTGTACACAACAGATTTGTGGTTTCTGATATGATTCTGTTTTTCTGTTCTACTTTGTACGTGGAAACGTTAACTTGGATGTGTATTAAATTCAGAATTTTATTTTAATGAAATAGAAAAGAGAAAGAAATGGCAGTGGGAGTGGAGAGTAAGGGACTCCAAAGTGTATAGATGAAGAATTCATGAGACTTGACTCTGACTAGATATTAGAGGATAAAGGAGAGAAAGGAGCCAAGAATGACTTGGAAATTTTGAATCTGGGTGACTGCAAGAATCTGTAAACTATAAATTAAAAAAAAAAGTTTGAGGGGGTGTGGCAGAATTGGACAGCAAATGTTCTAATGAAAAGAATATAGGATTTGAAGTCAGAGGACTTGGTTCCAAGCCCTATCTTTAATATTCACCAGCTATATCACCCTTAGCAAATCACTGCTTCTGAGCCTCAGTTTCCTCATATATAAATTGTGGCTAAAATAATCGTCAATGCTGGAAGGATTTTGGAAAGTTAGGCACACTGATACATTATTGGTGGAACTGTGAATTGTTCCACCCACTCTAGAAAAAAGATTTAGAATTATCCTTAGAAAATGATTAAAACATTCATTCTCTTTTACCCAGAAATCCCACTACTGGGTATGTAGGCAGTACAAATGTCCCAAGAAGCAAATTACAAAAAGAAAAGCCACTGCAGTACTCATGGAAGCACTTTTCATTAGAGCAGAGAACTAGAAACAAATGCTCAAAGACTAGGGAGCAGCCAAGCAAGTTGTGGTTCACTAAAATAATGAAATATTACTACTACTTTGTAAGACATGATGAACGAATTCAGAAAAGTGTGAGAAGACATATGAATTGATGCAAAGAAAGGTTAAACAGGACTGGGGAAAACAATGTACAGTGTACAGTGACAACAATGTAACACAACATGAATACAACAATCAAAACTGAATACAGTGAAGTTATAGGGACCAAGCCAGGCTTCAAAAACATGAGAAGACTTCTTAGTCTTCTTAGAATGGGTAGGGAACTAGGGGTGAAATGTTGGATGTGACTGGTTAGCTTGACTGGACTTATACTCACCCACACCCTTTCTTATTCCTTGTCATAAGGGACGGCTTTCTTAGAGATAAATCGGGAAAGATAGATGGGGAAATGTAGGTGATGTGAAAACAAAAGAGAGTTCACATGTATCTAGCACTTTAAGGTTTGCAAAGCACTTTACTAAGAGGTCCCTCACCAGCCAACACTGCACTATCTGTACGTACATGGAACCATTGGTTACAGCAAATGGAGAAATTTTGATGCTGTAGATAAGTTCACTTATCTTGGCAATATATTTTCCAGAGATGTACACAGAGATGATGAGGTTGACACATATAGCCAGAGTTAGTTCAGTGTTTGGGAGGCTCCAAAGGGTGTGGGAGAGAAATATTAGACTGCCTATCAAACTGAAGGTCTATAGAGCTTTGTGCTGACCTCATTGTTACATGCCTGTGAAACCTGGATAGTACACCAACAATATGCCAGGAAAATGAATCGCTTCCATTTGAGTTGTCTTGGGAAGATTTTGAAAATCATCTGGCAAGATAAAGTACCAGACACTGAGGTCCTTTCTTGAGCTGAACTGCCAAGCATTCAAACTACTGAAGAGAGTGTAACTCTGATGGGCTGGCCACATAGCCAAAATGCCAAATGAACATTTGCCTAAAAGACTATTTTATAAAGGACTCAAAGGAGGCAAGCATGCACCTGGTGGTCAGAAGAAGCAATACAAAGAGACTCTCAAGGTCTCTTTAAGGAACTTCAGGGTAAGACATGAGAGATGCTGGCACAGGACCACCTAGCATGGCATATCCACATCAAAGAGGGTACAGTGTTCTATGAGCAAAGCAGACTCACAGTAACACAAAGGAAATGTGAGCTGTGCAAATCCAGAGATATCGCCCTCCCAGATATTCTAACATTACTCATGCCCAACCTATGGTAGGTAGAGCCTTCCATACTTGTATTGGACTGATCAGCCAGAGCCAAACACACTGTACCCTGACCCCAACATCATGATGTCATTGATCCTCTTTGAAAATTAAAGCCAATCAATAATAAAGTATATTCTCTCATTTGATCCTCATATTGTTCCCATTTTCCAACTGAGAAAACAGACTGAGAGGTTGTGACCTCCTCTGGGTCACACAACTAGTGAGCACCTTAAACTGAGCTCTTCCTTACTCTTACTCCAGTTCTCAGTTCTCTCTGTCTCTCTCTCTCTCTCTCTCTCTCTCCCCCCTGCTCACTATATCCCATCTCCCCATCTCCACCAATAGGGAGAGAGTTCCTTACCAAAAGACTTTGGGTCTTTCCATTTCTTCTCTCATAGCATTATCATGGGGGATTTTTCTATAGAAATTTAAGCTCTGTTGATCATTATATCCCCTACAAGGGGAGGTCTCTCCCTCTTGGAATCTCTTAGGTCATTCTGTTTGTGTATATACTTAATCACACTCTAACCAAGGGTGTGTGTGTATGGGGGGGAGGGGGGAGTGTCCATTCTATGGAGCATGCATGAACATGAGCTTGTGCCTTACCCCTTCAGATGAATCACCTGTGCTCTGATCCCTTGCCAAAGGATATGTGCAACAAATGGCTCCTTGATGGACCAGGTGTTCTGCATCCCCATAAAGGATGACCTCTCTATGACACTGTCCTATGGTCATTTGTTCTATCCATCCCTACCCTAACTAGTCCCTAAACTCTTTAAGTTCAAGGGTTATCTCATTTTTTATTTTATTACCCTAGTGATCAACACAGTAGGTGACTGGCTGAACAAAGTTTGTTGAGTTGAGTTAAAGGCCAGGAGAATGACAGCCCATCAGAATTCTGTGGCTTGGGGCCCAGGCTTTGTTACACCAGGATGGAACCTTTCTCAAGCTAAGTTCATTAGCAAGAATTTCAGAGAAGATCAATTTAGATTTTCTTCTAAATATGACTTCCCTTTCTTTACAGCCTCATCAGAATTAATACCAAATTTATGAAAGGGAGAAAACACATTTCCATACCAAAGAGAATGTGAGTGATGAATTGCATGAGCCAGGAAAGTAATATTCCTGTTAGTGAATTACATGAGGTCCCCAGTGCTTCACCACTGACTGGATAACTATTCTCTGCTCCTCCAGCAGATTAGTCAGCCTTAACGTTTCATCCCTCCTCATCATTTCTTTTTATAATGACCTTCCAGGCAGGACAAGACATTTATGAGGCATTTGGGGGAATATAAAGAGGAACTGGATGAATTTTGTAGATTTACAATGTAGAATATGGAGATTCGTTTTTATTGACAGCTCCCTTTCTTTCTCTGGTCCTCAGCTTCTCCATCTGTAAAAATGGTAGCTTTGGATTCAATGACCTCTAAGGGGTCTTTCAGTTCTGACACTTACAATTCTATGTTTTCTTTGATTTCGGAAGATGCAAGTGTATAGGAGTAAAGCGACCTTCAAAAGGATTCATTTGAGGAGAAAAAGATGGATGGTGCTGAATTTGATCTTGATTTTACCTGAAAGAATGAAGCAAAGCCTGTGACTTATTGGGGTTTCTGTACCATTGGTGTGAGGTGCTGCTCCTCTGGACCAGGGCGCTTCAGACTCTTACTGCTCATCTCCTGGTGCTCATCTCTGAATCAGTGCTCATGAGCTGCTCTTTGGTTGTTTTTCGGTTAGTTATGTCAATCTTGTCCAGCTCTTGATGACCCCTTGCATGGTTTTCTTGGCAAAGATACTGGACAGGTTTGCCATTTTCTTCTCCAACTCATTTTACAGGTGATAAACTGAGGCAAACAGGGTAAAGTGACTTGCCCAGGATCACACAGCTAAGTAAATGTCCAAAGCCAGATTTGAACTCAGGGAAGGTAAGGCATTCCAGGTCAGCACTCTATCCCACTTCACCACCTAGACACTCCCATGAGTTGCCACAGGGAACTGAAAATCACTTTTAGGCCCTGTTCTGTACCTATGTCTTCCTCCTCTGACCCCTACTCCCTAGAGCTCTAGAGTTGGAAAGGATCTTAGAGGTCTTTTTGTCCAGTCTCCTTCCCTTTTTCTCTTGCTCCCCATTCCTGGCCTGTACTTAGTCTCTTCTTTCCTAGCCTAACACTGTTTGACCTCCCAGTGAATTTTATGACTGACAGCAATGTAGGAAAAACATGGGATTTGAGACTCTCAAGATGTCCAGTTGAGATTCTCTTTCTAAGTCTGCCATTTAACCTGTGGCAAATCACTTAACCTTACAGAATTGGAAGAGTCCTCAGGGGGTCATTTTGTCCAACCTGTAGCCAAACAAGGATCTCCTTTACAATATCACCAAATGGCCATCTAGCCAATGCATAAAGACCTCAATTGACAATCAGTGAAGATCTCTTGAGGCAGCTCATTCCACTTAACCTTTCTCAGCCTTAGTTTCCTAATTTGTAAAATGAGGACCCTACAGTGTGCAATACCTACCTTAAAGTTGTGAGAATAAAATAAGATAATGCATGTCTGAATGGCAGTATTGTACAGTGGATAAAACACTCAACTTGGAATCAGGAAGACCTGAGTTCAAACCCCACTTTAGTCATATACAATCTATGTGACCCTGGGTAAATCACTTAATTTTCTGATTCAGTTTTCTCATTTGTAAAATGAAAGAGTTGGACTCATTGGCCTTCCTAAGGTGCCTTCCATCACTCAATCAATGAGTCTAAGTAAAATGCTTTGTCAACTACAAAGTGTAGTTAAATGTCAGCCATCATTATTATCATCATCATATCGGAATGAGCCTGTGTGGACAGATAATTGTGTAACATAACTGTGTGCAGTCAATTTTTATTTGTATGTGATAGACCTGGGGATGGAAGAGTCTATGGCCATTCTTGTCTGAATATTTCTTCACTTGGAATTAATGAAGGAAAGTCTTTTAATCTAAAAACAATCACATGTGTGGGTTGTGCACACAGGACAGACAGCAGTATTTCTGGGTTTAAGAGACAATAATATATAAGTAGATCCCATTGAAAGAAAACCCTATGTGCCAGGTACTGTGCTAAGCAAAGGGAATATGAAGAAAAGCAAAAACATGGTCCCTGCTCTTAAGGGCTCATTCTAATGTAATGGACAACATGTAAATAAGTGGGTAAGTACAGATGCATAGAGAATGAATGGAAAGTAATTTCAGAAAAGAAAGCGCCAGAATAACCCTCTTCCAGAGGTGAGATTTGAATCTTGAAAGAAGTCATAGAAAATAAGAGAAACAAGTGAGGAAAGAAAGAATTCCAGATACAGGAGACAACCAGTACAAAGGTGCAGAGACCAGAGACTGAATGTCATATCTAAAGAACAGTAGGTATATCGTGTTGCTAGATCTATAGAGTACGTGGAGAGAAGTACAGTGTGAGAAGAAAGGTAGGGAAGGACCAGAATATGAGAGGATCTAAATGCTAGAGGTCTTTCTATTTGATCTTGGAGATAATAGGGTACCACTGGAGTTTACTGAGAGGAGGAGTTACATGGTCAAACCCACACTTTAGAAAAATCACTCTAGTAGCTGAACCTGAAGGTTATTGCAACGGTCCAGGTGAGAAGCAACTGAACAAGAGTGATGGCTGTGTCACTGAGAGAAGGGGATGTATATGAGTGATAGTGTAAAGTCAGAGATGGCAAGATTTGGCAACTGATTGGATATGTGGGATGAGCAAACATTGAGAATGACACCAGGTGGTGAGCCTGGCTGACCAGGAAGATAGGAGAGCCCTCAATGGTAATGGAAGTATAACTGAGGGAAGGGTTGGGATAGGGAGCGATAGTGAATTTAGGCATGTGAAATTCGAAGTGCTTATGTAACATTCAGTTAAAGATATCCAAAAAGTAGTTAGAATGTGAGCTCCTTGAAGGAGTTGGGGTTTTTTTCCTTCTTTTCTTTGTACCTGTGCTTGTGCTCAGTGACTGACACATACTAAGCATTTAATAAATATTTATTCAGTGACTAAATGACCAAGAAAGATTAGGGTTGGATATATAGATTTGAGAATAGAGAAATAATTGACCCTATAGGAAATGGTGAGATCACCAAGTGAAATAGTAGAGAGTAAAAAGAGAAGACAGTCCAGGACAGAGCCCTGGAGGACACCTGCGGTCAGTGGGCATGGCATGGATGAAGAACTAGTTATAAAGAATTAGAAGGAGCAGTCAGGCAAGAGAACTAGAAGAGAAGATTGTCACAAAACCCATAGAGCTTAGAGTTTCCAGGAGAAGGTGGTCAACAGCCTTAAATCCCGCAGAGGGATTTAGGAAGATCAAGATTGAGAAAATGACATCAGATTTTGCAATTAAAGGCCATTGAGATAATTGGTAACTTTAGAGAAAACTGTTTCTATTGAATAATTAGAATGGTTAAATGACGAGTTCAGATTAGTATTAGAGATTAGAATGCTGTTGAATGACTAGAGGTTAGAAGTCAGATTACTGAAGGTTTCAAATTGAGTAAGAAGATGGGAAGTGCAGTGTAGGTAACTTTCTCAAGGAGTTTAATTTGAGATGACAAGATAAAGGACTATCACTAGTGGGGATGGTAGAATAAGGTAAAAGTTTTTCAAGGATGGCGAGTTGGACATGTGTGTAAGTAGCAGTAAAGGAGCCAATAGATATGAAGAGATTCAGTATAAGGCAAAAAGTAAAGGTGAAAGTAGAAACAATCTGCTAGAGAAGATGGCAGAAGACAGCATCAAGAGTATATATGGAAGGTTGTCTTTGGAGGAGGGCCACTCTATATTGTACACTAGAATGAAGGAAGAGATAAGCAGGGAAGATACCTGATTGATATGAGATGAAGAGGAGGGGAAAAGGGGGAGTGGAGTGCTGGAGTAGCTTCATTTTACCTAATAAAATATGAGGGGAACTCTTCATCTGAGAGGGTGGGGATTAAGTTGTCATGAGAGACAAGGAAAAATGAGAATGTTTGGAATAGCTATTATGGAGAGTGGGGCAGCAAATCAATCAGGAATAGAATGTCTTGCTGCAGTGAGGGCCCATTCGAGATTATGTAACCTAAATCTGTAGTATAGTTAGCAGTTTTGTGATTTCCTCTAGCTCTGTGCAACAGCATGTGGATAGGAGCAAAGGAGGCAGATGGTGGCAGTAGTCCAGGGTTTGGGCTTGGCAAGTCATGATTGTCAGTAGGACAAGGAGTCAAGGGAATTGAGGGTAGAGGACAGTATTGCTGTTCGTTCTTTGTTTTCACAGAGGACAAATGATATCATGGTGTGATGTCTTGACTCCTGAATGAACTGGATTTAAGTGAGGAAAAGTGGCACAATATTGTCAGCTTCACCCTCTCTTCAGGAGTCATCAAAGTCTGGTAGCAGGACAAAAGTCAAGACAGTTGACAATGGCCTGGGATGTAGTGGATGACCTTGGCGTCTTCGATGTCTGATTGAGTTTTAAGCACTCCACAGCCCCTGCTTCAGTTGCCTTCAAGGTTTTTATAACAAATTGTTCTCATCTACCCATTCTGTCCTGCTTGGTGCAGACACCTCCCCAACTCACCAAGTTACCCTCAACCTGGTTTAGCCTGTCTGCCACACTGGGGTGCTATAGCTTCTTGGAGCCACAGGTGAGAACTGGGTGAAAGGTGGATGAGCAGCCCTGAAAAGATCTCAGCAAGTCCTTCCTGATCTTGCTAAAAAGCAAGGTGTAAGTAAGGGAGACTAGACGATAGTACAGAGTTAAATTGGTTCATCAAGAGTTCAAGATAGGAAAGGGAGGAAAGTATAGCCAGTGTAGGTATGATGACCTGGGAAAGAACTGAGGGGTAGAGAGGATGGAGGTCATAATGAAGATGAAGATAAGGTTAGGAGGTATAAAAAATGGGGAAAGGTGAAAGGAAAATAGACTGTGAAATAAAGGATTTTCAGAGCTCATGAACATGGAGGTGTTATGGGCAAGGTCAAGGGTGTGACTATCTCTTTGTGTAGTTGAGAAACTGGGAAACTAGAGTATCCGAGAAGGTATCAACACATATATTGAAATTCCCTGATATGAGAATAGGAGTTAGGGAAGAGACAAAGACTTTGAGCCCTGTTTTTGATGTAAATGCTTGATCCCTAATATAGTGTTCCTGATTCTTTGCTGAGCTGGAATCTTGTCCTGAGATTTGTTTTCTCTGCAATGCTGCTCTCTGCTGGTCTTTAGCTCCTGTACAACTTCTTTCCCAGTGGCAAGAAACCTCTTTTGTGATTTCAGATGCACTTGGGCATTTAAATTGGTCTTTTGAACTTAACTCCACAGCTATACTTCAGACTTTCAGTGTAAATTCTAATTTGTGTTATGATCAGAAAAGTAATTTTCATTCTTATCTTACCCACGAGAGCCTGCAGATCACTCCAGGAGTTCCATTTAGCAAGACTGCAAAGGACTTCCGTGGAGCTATGGTGAGATTACTCTCTGTGATTCACACAATAATTCAATAGTAAGACTAAAGAAAACTGTTTAATGGAGATAGTAACCGTCCCCCTCTTTTGTTGTCCCATTCCCCACTCACATCTGTTATAGCAGAATAAAGGAGCTGAATAAATGCATCTGGGCAGTGATGTACTGGCAATGCATATGGTTGCAAAACAAACTGGATCCAAGACTCACGGTAACCAAGAACCCAGAAGCTTGGTTTCTCACAGTTAACATATAATTTAGGAGGAGTAGAAAAAACTGGAAAAACACAGGATTATAGGGATTGAGACATCTGGTTTCTCCTTGGTGGAATTTGGGATGGGGGAGAGGATTGGAACACACTGAGATGAGAGGAAGAGGGGTATTCCTGTGACATTCTTTAAGTCAGGGGTGAAACCTAAATCAGGTGACTTATGTGGATTTGAAACATAACTTCATAAAATGGTACATAAAAGCAAAATAGAGTCACTAATACTAATTATCTTAATTATTTGCTGTATTCCTTTTGGGGATTAGAGGACAGGCAGTGGAGAGGCATAGGATCAGCATGAGTAAGCTGCAACACACTAATAATAACTGTTGACATTTATAGAATGCTTGGTGGTTTGTAAAATGTTTTGCGTGTGTGTGTGTGTGTGTGTGTGTGTGTGTAACTTACAACTAACCAAACAAGAAAAGCAGAAAAAAGGATGCCATCAGATATATTGTGGTCTACTGAAAAGGAAGGTGGGCAGGTCATACTGAAAGAGGGAGGCATAACCAATAGATAGTCCTCTTGGTGACATACAAGGTTGAGAGAACTAGAGAAACACCCTTCCCCCACCTACCTCGAAGAGTTGTTGTGAGAATTAAATGAGGTATTTGTAAAATGCTTACCACAGTGCCTGGCACAGAGCAGGTACTTTAAAAATGCTTATTTCATTTCATCCCACCATCTGAGTACATCGAATGGTCCAATGGAGATCCTGTAGATGATTTATGGAAGGATGTGGTCAATAATCACAGAGAATGATAGGGTGTTTATGGGTGGTGATTTGTATCGTTGGAAGTTCCCACATGAATGAAATCATCCAAGTGTGGAAGATGGCAGAAATATTCTCTCCATGGGACAGGATGAGTACCAGTTAGGTTAAATCTGGTTAAGTGTGTTACAAGGCACCTCTTCCAGATAGGGTCTCTCAGGTGGAGGCCCCTCAGGTGCCTGGATTGGGGAAAGAGAAGATCCAGGTCCATGGCAGCAAGGAGGGTTCTCCTGGAAGAGAGACTAACCTTGTTCTTCTTGGCCCTTAAAAGAAGCAAAACTAGGAACAGTTGGTGGGAATTAGAAAGGTAGATTGTAGATCCACCTGAAGAAAAATCTTCCTAAAAATCTAAAGTTTCTAAAAGTGGATTGAGATGCCTTGTGAGGGAGTGGATTCCCTGTCACTAAAAGTCTTCAAGTGAAAGAAAGAGGGCCACCGATTGTCGACTTTGTAGAAGGGATTGCTGCTCAGATCCTGGTAGTGGGTGATGACTTTTCAGGTCCCTTCCAGCTGTGAACATCTGTGAGTGTGAGGTTTGGTGACTGGCTACCTGAGTGGGGCAGGACCTGGAGCAAATCCATAGATAGACAGACAGACAGACAGACAGATAGACAGATGATAGATATGTAATTGTTAACATTCACTTTTGTAAAAAATGGAGTTTTGAATTCTCTGTCTTCAGCTTCCCCATGAGAAGACAAGAAATGTGATAAACCAATTAAATATGTGAAGTCGTGCAAAACAGTTCCCTATTAGCCACATCGCGAAGAAAACGAAAGAAAAATGACGCAAGTGAAAACATGATGTTCCAATCTGCACTCAGACACCATCAGTTCTTTCTCTCTGGAGGTGGATAGCATTTTTCATCCTAAGGCCTTCGGAACTGTTTTGGATCCTGGTATTGATCGGAATAGCTGTCGGTCAATAAACATTTAGTAAGCGCTTACTAGGTTTTCAGGCACCGTGCTAGGTGCTCCTCTAGGACTCCGAGTTCTAGAGCTTCACACACTATGCGGACGCAAGGGGTGGAAGGCGGAACCTGAGGACGTAGGAACCCCTCTGTCCCCGCCCTCGGGTGGGAAGGGAGCATTTTCCCCTTGCACCCGCGTCCCCATCCCGGGAGGAAGCGGCCGCACTTCCGGCGCACGGCGGTAGCGGCCACTAAGGAGTCAGCCGGCCCTGGGAAACGATCCCTCGGGGCGCCTCGGCCACCGGTCCCCAGTCCTCCGGGGCCCCCGCGGCCCAAACTCGGGTCAGGAGGGCCTCCGAGGGCGGCTGGGCGTCCCCGATGGATCCGGAGCTGGCCCGCGGCCTCTTCTTCGAGGGCGCCACGGTGGTGGCCCTGGACGTGCCCGAGGGCACCGAGTTCGGCATCGACTGCAGCTCGTGGCGGGTGGGCCCGCGCTTCCGCGGCGTCAAGATGATCCCCCCGGGAGTCCACCTGGTGCACTACAGCGCGGCGGGCCGCAGCCCCTCGGGGACCCGCGAGACAGGCCCGCGCACGGGCTTCTTCGTGAGCCTGCAGCCGCGGGCGCTGCGCCTGCTCCGCTGGGACGCGGCCCGCGAGGAGCTGGACCCGAGCCCGGCGCCCGAGGAGCAGCTGGAGGCCGTGCGGGCCAGCCTGCAGGAGCTGGACCGCTTCCTGGGGCCCTACCCCTACAAGCTGCTGCGGAAGTGGGTGTCGCTGAGCAGCTGCCTGAGCGAGGAGGCCGTGCGGCGGCTGCAGCCCGAGAGCGGGCGGATCTGCGCCTTCTCCGAGGTGCTGCCCGTGCTGCCCCTGACCCACACCAAGGACCGCGCCGAGCGCGGCCCGCCGGCCTGCGGCGCCGAGTGCAAGAGCTACCGGGAGGGCCTGGCCCGCCTGCCGCAGATGCAGCAGAGGGCCGGCACCGAGATCCGCTTCACCGCGCTGCCCAAGCAGACCTACCCCGACGGCGCCAGCCCGGCGGAGATTACCAAGCACAGCATGGACCTGAGCTACGCGCTCGAGACCGTGATCCGCAGCCGGTACCCCACCAAGCCCCAGGACGTCCTGGGTAGGTAGGACTGCTTCCCTTGTGTCCCGAAGGGGAGAGACGACCGTACGTCCAGGTGGTGCCGGGAGGCCTGGGACTCAGGAGCCCAGGCTTGAGTTTTACTAGTTTTGAGTGTTACAAGTTTTTTGGAGCTCCTTGAGCTCTAATAAGCTTATACGAAGTGCCTTGCTAGACCCTAACACTTTGGTAGCTCCTCCGAAGGAACTGTAGATTGTCAGATCTAGCACAGAGTACAACTTCTCCTTTATGCTGCAGGTGACTTGATGCCCAGAGAGAAGAAAGTGCTTGCCTAAGACAGCGTCCTGTCTCCTACCGTAGAGCATATCCAGCAATGCTATTCAGCTTTCTTTTTCAACGTTTAACACATTATTAAGTATATGTACAGAACACCGTAGGAAATAAAAAGATAAGTAAGACCCAACCTCATCTCTTAAGGAGCTCAGTATAGTATTGCAGTTAAGAGTATACAGATAAATTTAATACAAATGAAATACGAAGGAGTACAAAGAACTATGAGATCAAGTTTCTAAATGAAACAGTTGGAGTTTGTGACCTATAAGGTCCCTTAGAGCTCTACGTGCCATGCCACTAGCCAAAGAACTTAGATAAGGGTTCCCAGAGGAACTAGAATTTGAGCTGGGCCTAGAAAGACCATAGGTTGTCCAGAGGTAGAGATGAAATGAGGGACATTCCTCTTGAACTATTGAATCCTTTTACAATTTTATTCCCTTAATTTACTTTAAGAGTCCTGTCTCAGGATGTGCAGAGCTCTCTTGGGTGCTAGTCTGGTTGCATAGTCAGTGAACCAAGAATTAGTTCTCTTAGGTTTATAGAATGTATTCATGTGGAATGTTGCAAATGTAAAGTTGATTAGTGTACAGCAGGATCTTTTGGCTGCACAAAGCTTTACAAAGCACTTTTCAAGGTGTAATAAATTTTTACAGTCCTCCTGTGAAGCTAAGATAGCATTGCCAGTCACCAACAGAACACTCAAGTTTAGTTGCTAAACACCACAATTTAACAGTGGGTCTCAGCTACTGTTTCTTTATTACAAAGGTAACTGGTGGAGTTGCAGCATTTAACACATCTGCTCACCCTGATGGTTCATCATCATTTCCCCCATTGGCCTCCTGTTGCTCTCTTTGAGGAATAGTTTATTCCATTGCTCTATATCCCTTAGCACATCCTATTGCTCTCATTCCCTTGTGATTTTTCCTGCAGTTCCTGAAATGCCTCCCTGTGTCTTCAACATCTGTTCAGTCCCAATGTAATTATAGCATATAAAGCCCTGGATTGTGGGTCAGGATGCTTGAGCACTGGTGTCAGTTCTGCCACCTGCTCACTATGTGATCTCAAGAAAGTCTACTTTGAGCATTAGTGTCCCCATCTGTGAATAAGGGTGTAAAATTACTTATTCAACTCCAAAAATTCTGAGTCCTGTGAGTCATAAATCAGATACATTGCCCCTTAGAAATTAAGTTAAGATAATTTCCCTTTAGAACCCTGCACTTCAGGCTCCATTTCTCAGAACTGTTAAGTTGGGATTGAAGGTGCTCCTGTTTCATTCCCCTCCCTTACCCCACAACTCTACAGTACTTTTTTCTCCCCCAGTTGCTTCTTTTGAAGGAAGAGAATTTATGAAGGTCCTTCCAAATCTATAGGAAGGGTGAATGGGAATTAAAAGGTATGATATCCCTAGGCACATGCAAACAGACTAGAAAGGACTGGAAATAGTCAAATCAGGATTTTTTTATGGGGTACTGGGACAAACCTGCTCAGTTACAGCAGGCAGGTAATAAGCATTTGTTAAGGCCTAATAGGGTGTCAGACACTGTGCTAAGAGCTGGGATACAGATTAAGACACCTGCCTTCAAGGAGCTTACATTCTATTGGGGGAAGATAGCACATAAAAAGAGATGTGAAAATGGAGTGTAGGTACATGAGGTATGGTGGCAGTCCAGAGAGTCTGAAGCACAGTTTGATCAGCCTGGACCCTTCCCCAAAATGGAGACCCTGGAAGGAGCTCAGCAGTGGGAGAAGAGGGTGAGCATGAGAAAAGGGATCTTGCTTCTGGAAGGCTTCCTGCCCCTTATTGGGAGAGAAACGTGGTTAGTAGTTGTTTGTAGCATTTTGTGTAGAGACCAGTACTGTTGGTATGGGCATACTAAAAATACTTATATAAATATAAATATTTGTATAAATTTTTCTTTTGGAGTCAGAGCTGAAACTAGGGAGGAAATAAGTAAATATGCAAGGTAGAGAGCTGCTGAGGTTACAGCAAGGGACAACTTTTCATAAATGCACATAGAGTTAAAATATATATTGATCTCATTTGTTTTTACATCACCTTCATTTCCGAATATATACCTCCTTCCTTTCCTTCTTGGTGAGTCATTCCTTGTAACAAAGAATAAATAGGAGAGGCAAAAAATCATTTCAGCAAAACTAACCAATGCATTAACTGAATCAGACAATAGTTGCAGTATTGTGGCCCCATAGTCTCCAATCTCTGCCAAGAAAGAAGGAAGGTATATTTTTTTCTTCTCAGAGGCCAAGTTTGGTGAGTATAATTACATAGTACCGAGGTGGTTTTTTGGTTTGTATTATTTTCATTTACATCTTTGTACACATCATGATGTGTATGTTGTTTTCTCAGTTCTGCTTATTGCACTTTGCATAAACACACATTCTTAATGTCAGAAAATTCTGCTCTTTTTGGCATGTAAATATTTAGTGGTAAGTCATTCTGTATGCTCTGTGAAGGACTCAGCCTCCAGTAGACACAAGTCATACAGGGTGAGACCTTTAAACTTCCCCCTAAATATCACGTAGTTCAATCCCTTCATTTTACAGATAAAAAAGTTGACTCTTGTGGCAAATAAATGGCACAACCAAAACTTGAACTGAGATCTTCTAACTTTCACTCTTGTGATTTTTTGACTGCAATACTATCTTCCTTAGTATCCCTTGCCTACCTGAGATTTCATCCATCTCCCCTTAATTCTCCCACTTAGGGAACCTAAAACTTTATAGTTGCAGTCAGTCAAGGTCAATTTGTTCAGTGTTAAAGATACTTTAAGGGACTAATGAAAACTGGGATGAACTTGTGGGGACTGTAGGCATTGTTCTCCTGGCTCTGATTGAAGGGCTATCTGGAACTGTTTTTGAGAGTAAGTGGGGTTTCCTCTGCTATGGCTCATCTTATCTCTTTCTCAGTATCAAAGGTAGTTTTTCTATTGTCTAGAAGACAGTAGAATTGTGCAAAGTGGAGGTCAGAAGACCCAAGTTCTAGACCTGGTTCTGTCAGTGACTGGTTGGGACACCTTGCAAGAGTTACTTTGCCTCTGCTTTTCCCACTCCATAAAACAGGAGTGAACTAAGGTTCTGTCCACCTCTGGCACTGTGTGATTTTGTATCTTGAATAATTTCACTATTATAGAAATCTTACATTAGGTATTAGCTATCAGACTTTCTTCTGAGATTTGTATTTCCTTTTTCTGGGACTCATCAGCTGAGCTGCAATTTGCCTTTATCTGCTTCCTGATTGGGCACGTCTATGATGCATTTGAACATTGGAAGCAGCTGCTGAACCTCCTGTGCAGGGCAGAAGAAGCCATTGGGAAGTACAGCGCCCTCTATAGCCGCCTCATTTCCATCTTGTACCATCAGCTCGCTGAGATCCCTGCTGACTTCTTTGTGGACATCATCTCTCAGGACAACTTCTTAACCAGCACCTTGCAGGTAAGCTATCCTTCCAGGTGGGCCTGGATGCTTATAGATGGCTTTCTCTGGTTAGGTGAGAAAAGAAAGGGACTTTTTAAAATAAAATCTTCCAAAATAGCTGTTACAACCCTTATTTGAACTTGTCATTCAAATAGGTGCTTTCTATTTCCAGGCATTCTGCTAGGGACAAAAATTTTTTTTATTTCTATTTCTCAAGGACTGGGATAGTTTCCCAAATCTCAGAATCACCCCTACCCCCACTACCATGTTTGAGGTACTTGGCCTGAAACACTAATTGCAAGCCTTATACTTCAGGCTTGAGTTTTGAAGATTATTCCCAGTGAAATGTCTGTAGCTCCTTAAATTTCATTTGAACATTAAAGTAACTTTGATTTCTTTTTCAAACAAAATGTCAGCTTCTGCTTTGGTTCTCATCTTGAAAAAAAGGAAATTTCCTTTTAACTTAGCAATTAAATTTTCATTATGAACTGTAATTAGGAGAGATGCTTCAAATGATGTATAGTTTTCATCTTGTGCAATTCTTTCCCTTTTCAAACAGATCAGTCTCCTTAATGTACTTGTGACCAGTTTCTGCCATTATGTGTGGTTCATTTATTTCCTCAGGCCTAGAAGTGGCACAGACCTGCAAAGTGTTGGTTTCCATTATCTTTTCCCCAGTGAGCTGCTTCTTTGTGCATATAAAGGTGCTTTAGAAATCCCCCAGTGCCTAACACAATCTGTATTTGGTTGGTACTTAGTTAATGTTTGTTGAAAAACGCTGTTCTACTCATAGTGCCACTGCTTTATTCTCTATAACACCTGGCACATTGTTGAGCACCTGGTAAGATCAATAAATGTGTATTAAGGGTGATAGTGACAGCCTTCTCTAGCTGTACCTAAACCCTCTTACTATTGTGAGTAGAGCCTGTTCTATCCCCAGGGAAGGTGTAGGATATTGGCATTACTATTCTGCGGGACATCTCAGTATTTTATACCATAACTAGAAGGTGGAAATGAGTCATGTTCATTCGCGAACTGAACCTGGTTTAACCAATTTGAGAAGCTTTTAGAATGGTCATAACATTGCCCTTCAACAAATATGTGCTAAATCCTACTGTGTACAAAGATCCCCCTCACACAATTTGTGTTTCAGCCAATTAGCTTAATAACTGTTGTTCCCCATACGAGATATTCCGTCTCCTGCCTTCATGCTTCCTTCTCCCATCCTCATCTATTTAGAATGCTTTCTATCCTCATTTCCATCTCTTGGAGCCCCATGTCCCTTTAAGGCTTGACTTTAGTGCTAACTTCTTTATGAAGCCTTTCCTGATTCCTACCTTACTCCCTTCCCCCATCCCTTTCTATTTATTTCTTGTCTATCATTTGCTTCTCTGTAAAAATGTCATGTCCCACAAGCTAAATGTAAACTCCTTGAAGGAAAGAATTGTCTCACTTTTATATTGTATCCTCAGTGTTTTGAATAGTGCTTGGCATGTAATGAGTGCTTAATAAATACTTGACTGATTGCTAGATACAAATATAATAAGTAACATATAGTCCCTGCCTTCAAGTTGCTCATAATCTTATAGGAAAAAAAATAAGATGTAAATGACTAGGAATTATAAGTCAACTATAGAGGTGCATGAGAGGTAGAAAGCGCTAAGAGTGTTTGGGGTGGGGATAGATAAAGGAAGCTATATGGTAGAGGTCACATTTAAGTTAAGTCTGGAACGATGGTTAGGATTTCAATCAGAAATTAAAACGGAAAATGGAAAGGGGGCATTCTGGCTGTAGTGAATGGTCTGTGTGAAGGTGCAGAGGTAGATGAGTTCAGGAAATGTTTGGAGAACGTTTGAATAGGCCTTTTTGGCTAGACGTTAGTTCCTGTGAAAACAAGTTTTAAAAATAAGCCTGAAAAGGTAGATCCGAGCCAATTTGTACTGAGCCTTGAGTTCTTGCAGTGGGGAGCTGTTGAAAGACTTGGAACAGGAAAATAAAATGACCAAAGATGAGCATTAGAAAGGTCACTGTAGCAACATGTGCAGGGATGACTGGAGAGGGAGGGACTGGTGGAGAAGTGACTAGTTAAGAGGTTAAGTCAGAAAGAACCGTCAAGATCCTTATAATTGCTTCTTGAATAAAAATCACTTAAACGAGGGGGGCAAGGTCCTCCAGAAAAAAAAGAAAATGCAGCTGTATGGGAAAAGATC
The DNA here is from genome assembly GCA_023548195.1 of Bettongia penicillata ogilbyi. Lineage (NCBI taxonomy): Eukaryota > Metazoa > Chordata > Mammalia > Diprotodontia > Potoroidae > Bettongia > Bettongia penicillata. Next base: position 4,683,692 of record JAJHZJ010000444.1, read on the forward strand.
CCTGTGAGGAGGCTTCCTTGAACTTGGAATGAGCATACTTATAGATGCCATAGCATGTATGTGTGTGTGTGTGTATGCGCGCGCGCGTGTGTGTGTGTGTGTATACGTATACACACATGCATATATATGGTTTTGACTTCAGTCTCCTTGAGAACTCCTCCCCATACAATAAAAAACATTATAGAGTTAGTTTAACCATATGAAAGCCAGCTTGTCATTGGCTCTCTAGGGCATAGTCAGCACAACAGACAGCTGAGTTCTAATTGCAGGATCTTTTTTTGCCAGCAATGATTTATGAAGCAGAAAGAACCCAGCTGGATTTCTAGATTCCCAGGTGGGGTTTAGAAAGCTGATGGTTGGAAAAATTTCTTCCTTTGACTTTTACTTTTTTTTAATTAATTTTATTTATTTTCAGTGTTCTACAATAACTACCATATAACTTAGGTTATTATTTTCCACTCCCTCCCCCTTCCCTCGCTGTGATGGCATACAATTTGGTATAGGTTCTACATGTACATGTCTATCAAATACCATTTTCACTATAGTCATGCTGTGTTGAAGAAGTAAAATGAGTGGGAGAAATCATGTAACAAACCAAAACATAATACACACACATGATCTGCTACATTCTGTGATTGAATTCCATAGTTCTTTCTCTGGATGTGGAAGGCATTTTGCCTTAGAAGACCATTGGGGATTTTCTTTAAGTCCTTGCATTGCAATGAAGTTCCAAGTCTACCAGAAAGAACTCTCACACACTATGGTCCTTGCTGTGCACAAAGTTATCCTGGTTCAGCTCCTTTCACTCAGCATCAGATCATATAAGTCTTGCCAGGCCTCTCTGAAGTCTTCCTGTTCATCATTTCTTATAGCCTTTGACTTTTAACTGAGGAAATTTGGTATATTTATTTGGAAAACAATAAATTACTCCCTCCTCCCCCACTTTTTTCATTTTGGTGTTTATAAAATATTATATTTTTAAATGAAAAATAATGCATATGAATATAGTCTTGGAAAAAAGTGTAATATTTCCTGACCTTATGATTCAGTGGCTCTAGCATGGGGGCTTGCATATATAATTGGTTGTTATTTGGTCATTTCAGTTGTGCCTGACTCTTCATGACCCCTTGGTTTTCTTGGCAATGATACTATTTACTTCTCCAGCTCATTTTACAGATGAAGAAACTGAGATAAACAGGCTTGAGTGACTTGCCCAGGGTCACATAGCTAATTAGTATCTGAGGCCCCATTTGAATTCAGGTCTTCCTGACTCCAGGCCTAGAACTCTATCCACTGAACCACCTTACCTGCCCTTTGCATATAGTAGGTACTCATTAAAATTTTGTTGAATTGAACAAATGATTGTTTACATTTGGTGGTTGTTTGGATGTGAAGGAATGACTTCCAAAAAGCTATATATCCAACCCTAATGTCTCTTCTGAGCTCTAATTCCCCATCTCTGTTTGCTGGACATCTATGCTTGGGAGTCTTGTAGGTATTTCCAACTCAACATCCTGAAATGATTTCTGTTGAGGGCACCCACCATCTTTCTAGTTCATCAGCTGCATAACCTGGGAGTCATTCTTGACTCTTAATCTTTCCCTCACCCCATATTGTCACTTGCCAAACTTCCTTCCTGTTTCCACAGCATCTCATATCTATCTCTTCTATGCTTACCATTACCCAAGCCCTCAGTCATGCCTACATTGTCACAATGGTCTCCTTGGCCTCTCTGCTTTTGGATTCTTCTTCCATACTCTACCTAACTGCCAAAATAATTTCCCTAAAACACGAGTCTTATCCTTTTGATTTGCCTCCTCAAGAATCTTTATTTGACTCCCTGTTGCCTTTAAGACAAATACAAACTTTTCAGCTTGACATCAGATCCTAGCTTTCACCTACTTTTTCAGACTTAGTTCACATGACTCTCCTTTATGCACTCAGTATTCTACCCAGAATGATTTAGTTGCTGTTCCCTAAACTCAGCAGTTTATCCTTCTATCTCTGTACCTTTTTATATAGGCCATCCACATCTTATACGTGCCTGACCACAGCCCTGTTATGTTCAACATTTTTATCAGAGATTTTGATGAAAGCATAGATAGTATGTTCGTCAAATTTATGAATTACCTGAAGGAGGGGGGGAGGAGTGTAGCTGATAAATTGAATGACAAAATTGGAAGCCAGAAAAGTCTACACTTAAATTATTTGGTGAACTGGATTGAATCTGGAACAATGCGCTCAATCTAAAGAGAAGAAACTTTGTAGGGGTAATGAAAAGGCCTGCATTTGAGTTTTAAAAATCAACTACATAGAGTTAATAAGAATATATGTACTACTACACAATCTCATTAGATACCATCAACTTTGAGGGCTTTTATGACACCCAATGGTACCTTGCTTAAAGGAAACTGCCTCAGAGAGGTTAAGTGATTTTCCTGTAGTCACAAAGCTAGCAGATATGAGAAAGCCGACTTAAACTCAATTTTTACCTACCTTCAACACTAGCACTCTTTCCACTGTATCACACTGCCTCAGACAGCATGGGAAGAGACTACCTAGCTAAGAGACCATATTTAAAAGACGTTAGGAACGTCACCCCCATCCACATTTGTGAAAACTATAGCTCACCATTGTTTCTTAAAAATTTTTTTTGTAGTGTAACTTTCTGTATTTAAATTGTTTATCCCTTTGGAATTCATTGTTATATGCTGGTCTACCAGATTGCTTTCCACTTTTCCCAGTAGTTCTTGATGAATAAATAGGTTTTTCCCACCCAAAAAAAAAATCGAAACAAAAGATCTTAAGATTTTAGTAAACTACATACTCAGCGTGAGTTAAGTGTGATATGACAAGTCAAAAAAAAACTAATACCACCTTAGTAATATCCAAAAGAGTTTAAAATTTCTTGTACTCTTCCCTAGTTTGGGAATAGTTGGAGTATTCTCTTCTGGGCACCTTGTTTAGGAAAAACATTGACAAGGTGGAAACTATCCAGAGGATGGAGACCAGGGATGGTGAAGGGACTTGAAAAAGGCCATGCAAGGAACAGCTTAAGTAGCTGATTATGTTTAATCTGGATAAAAGGAGACTTTGAGGGAGTGGGGAGGATGAGAAGATGAGTAGATAAGAGAAAATCATGATCTAGATCTTCAAGAATATGGAATGATATCATAGGGAAGAGAAACTAGATTTGTCCAGCCTAGACTCATAGGGTAGAGCTAGTAACAATTGGTAGTAGTTGTAGAAAGTCAGATTTTATTCCAGGGCAGGGGAGAAATTTCTTAACACTTGATACTGGTCTGCAGTGGAATAGGCTGCCTCCTGAGGGTATGTGTGCTGTCACTGGAGGTTTTCCAGCAGAAAGCAACCTATTCAAGCAAGCATTTATTAATTGCCTATTATGTTCAAGGCATTGTGCTAGGTATTAGGGATACAAGATAAAAAAAGGGACCAGCCCCAGCCCTCAAGAAGTTTACATTCTTATGGACAACCACTAGGGGATGTTGTAGAGGGGGTTCCTGTTTAGGTGAGGGTTAGACTTGGTGACCTTTGTAGACCCAACTCCAAATTCAGTGATTCATTCAGTTTTCAGACATAGTTACAAAATTAATCTGAAGAAAATTCAGAATAAATTGTGGTTTTAAATATGTGCATCTTTATCTGAATAGTAGAAAAAATGCTAACAGCCTTCCAGGGTTATATCAAATCATAAGAATGCACTAAAACATTATTTAAATCGTTCTTCATGATTTAGAATTAAAATCAGAATTTAAATTGAATTCAAATCCATTCTTATCAAATTTAATCTTGTCTAGCAGTTGTGACCTCCTGGAATGATAGACCCATATTTAATGCCCTCACTCCAGCATCCAGCATGCAACTTCATTGTGGAATTTAGGTAGGAGCTCTTCATAATCAAAGCCTGGTTATCTAGCAGTTGGCAGAGTGAAGCTTAGTCAAAAGTTCCAGTCAGTTAAAGAATTACTTTTCATTGCTGTAGTCTCTTGGTTTTCCTATTGCTCAGTCAAGCAGCAAGCATTTACTAAGGGCCTACCTACTGTGTGCAAGCACTGTGGTAGGTGGATATAAAGACAAATATGAAAAAATTCCCACCCTGAAGGAGCTTACATTCTGTCAAACAAGACAATATGTATACAAATAAGTATATATAAGAAAGATGAAAAGTCATTGGTGGGGACACCAATGACTGGGTGTGGAGGTGTGGGGATCAGGAAAGGCTGCTTGGAGGAAGCAGCATTGAAGGAATCTAAAGATTCTAAATGAAGTGATTTAAGCCTGACTTGTTATGAAAGTCGTAGTAAATGAATCTGGCTGTGTGAACAGAAGCCACAGTAACCTTCTGACAAATTCATTTTTGACACTCCTCATCCCTATTTTGCGTGTGCCTAAATAACCAGACATTGAACTTAAGATTTGTATTGGGGACAATTATGACAAAAGATTGGAATAGTCATATTTTGGAATTGTCAGAGGGGTTGTAGAAAGACTGTTTCCCCAATGCGTTGTGTTGATGTGCAAGAGAGTTCAACCATTTTTGGAAAACAACTTGAAATTATGTAAAGTGACTGAAATGTCCACACCCTTTGACTCAGAGATCCCACTAACAGGCTTATTCTCCAGAGAGGTCAGCAATGACAACAACAAAAGCCACACACACCAAAATATTTATAGCAAAGCTCTTTATAGTAGCAAAGAACTGGAAACAAAGTGGGTGATTGTCACTTGGGGAATAGCAAGTTGTGGTACATGAATATAATAGGTGCTTTAAGAAGCAGTGAATATGATTAGTGCAGAGAAACATGGGAAGATTTAGTTGAACTGACATAAAGTAAAGTAAGCAGAACCAGAAAAAACACCATGTACAGTGACTACAACAATTGAGACAGCCACAGCAACAAAGCAATTGAACCTGGTTATGACCAGGCTTGGACCCAAAGAAGAAATAGGAGAAGCCACTTTCCTCACCCCTTATTTGCAAAATTGAGGAACTATGAGTGTGGAGATTTGTGTGGTACAGTGGAATGCTATGATACGATGGACAGTGCTGGGCTTGGACTACGAATGCCTGCATTCCAGTCCCATCTCTGACTGGCTTTGTGAGCAGGCCTGCAAGTCATTAACTGCTTAGACTCAGGCAACTGTCTCAAGGCTATAAATTATGCTTTGATCTGTTAGTGGAGAAAGTTCCTATATAGAGGAAATCAAGTTCTGATAAAGAACTCTGCTGCAGCCACTGTTTTCCACTGAGGCCCTTCCTTCTTTGTTCACATCCTAAATATGGCAAACTTTTATATAACAAACCAAATTAAACAGAGTATGTGTATTTATTTATGTTTCTAAGCTAAGAAAGTGATTTTACTTATCTACAAAAGGTATTTGAAAATGTTGTGTATATTTATATTTCTCAATTTCCATTGCTGGAAAAAAATTTTAAACATGTTATCTTCAAAACTTAAAAAAAATTTGTAAAAGTTTTTTATTTTTCTATCTCTTAACTGGTTGTGTGGCCTTGGATAAATTGCTTAATCAACTACTCTGAGCTACAGTTTCCTCATCTGTTAAGTGAATATGTTAATTCCTCTCTTTCTGGGCCTTAAGGATTTGTCATGAGGATCAAATGAGAAAAGGGAAGATGAAATTATTTTTAAATATCTGGGATTATTGGCATTAGAATAGAAGAATGTGTTGACTTGTATTTTCTTCCAGTCTCTAGTTAACATTGCCTTGGGTCAGGTGGATGGGGAGCCAATTTATTCCATCCTCTTGTTACTAGTTGCTACCAGATTCGGGCTGCTGATTATACTTGTAAGGTAGTTCAAGGACCCCCAACCCCACCTCACCCCTCCTGAGGCTGCATTTTGCCCACCCCTGCTGTCTTCAGAGCTATTAATGTCTCAGTCTCTCTAGCATTGCCAATGAATGTTCATCTGCTGTTTAAGACCAAGAAGCTGGAGAGAGCTAGTGTCACACTGGGAGCTCAGGAGGGACCTGAGGGGAGCTGGAAGTGGATGAGGCCCCTGTAAACTGAGCTGCTTGTAAAGGGAGACTCTTTTAGATGCCTTCAGATTAGCAGCTCACTCTCCCTATTGCCCTCCAGCTCTGGGAACCACACTCCTCTCTCTAATTCATTATTGATCTGGCATTTGTTTTGACTGCTCTTTATGCTCTTGCCTTTAGTTCTCCGTGATTCTTCCCCTCTATCTGTAACCTTGACCCTAGCTTCCTCAGAATGAAACCATTCAAAGCAAAGACCAATGGCCCTTCACTTTGGTTCTGTTGCTATGCCTGATGGTACAGGACTTGGGAATGGATCTAAAGAGGATTTGTTGACTAGGGGTGGAGGAAGGGAGATGTTTGCTCAGGCCTACATGACTTTACCTGGTACCTGAGGCAGTTGATAGAAAGAGCAGGAAGGGGGCTAGGAAAGATCATCATATGTTTTTTCCTCATCTCCTAAAATAAACAAAAGAACTATGCAAGTTGAAATAAAGTGGAAAAAGAAAGATTATCACTCTTTTTACATTGATAATTGGGAAAGGAAATTTGTAATTGTCCAGTTGGAAGGGACCCTAGAGTTTATCTAATTCAAGTCTTACCCCTGAAGCATGAATCCCCTCTTTAACATCCCCAAGTGGGATATTTCCACCTCTGCTTGAATCCTTAATCACCCTCATGGGGCAGTTGTTCCATTGTTAGGAAATTTTTCTTTATATTGATCCAAAATCTTACCTCCCTATGCCTGCACCACTGATTGTGTTTGATATGCCTATGGCCTTCAGAACTTTGCCACCGACTTCTCCACCAAAGACATTGTTCCTTTGATGGCAAGGCATCTGTAAGTTGGCTATGCCACTACAAAGCACATAGGTGAGACTTTGGTGTGGGGTGTCCGTACCTTGGCTATTTATTTTCTATCCAAATTATGTTTCTCTTTCTCCTCCTCTTCTTTCTCTTCTCTCTTGTTGGATAGAATACAGCAGGTGTCCTGGACAACAGCCAGTAGCATGTGATCCACCAGTTATAAGAAGAGATCAGCCCAGTAGGGAAATTTCCACATCCCCATTTCTGCTGGATCTCATTTCTAAGGAATGATTTTTTTTTTTCTTTTATTCCCTTCAGGTTTTCTTTTCCTACATTTGCAGTACCACTGTTGACGAGACACTGAGGCGGAAGGCAGAGAAGTTCAAGGCCCATCTGACGAAGAAATTCAAATGGGACTTTGAGGCAGAGCCAGATGATTGTGCCCCAGTAGTGGTGGAGCTTCCAGAAGGTGTTAACTTGGAAGTGACAGGCTAACTCTGAGACCATAAGCAAATGATTCTCCTCTTCCCAAGAGTCCAGTCATCTTGAATTGGAAGCTCATTTCTGCCAGGTGCCCTTTTGAACTGTGAGGGGGAGCCAGAGATCTCTTGTCTCTAGTCCCATTTCATGGATTTGAAATGGGTTGTCCATGTCTAATAGTCTGAGTCCCTGGGGCTTCTGCTGTGGCTCCTTCCTACCTCCTGCCAAAATCTGGTACTTTACTGACCTGATTGAATTTCACCAAAACTAAGTCTTATGTAAGATCTTCAAAGAAGCTGCCTGAGTGACAACTTAATTCCTTCTAAAGACACAGAGAAATTGAACTGGGAGCTTGAGCCACCAAGTTTTCTTGGGAAAGAGTTTGCCTTGGGATAGGTTGTTTTTGTTTTTTTTATTAAAAACTGCAAACTCTCCCTTTGTTAGTATTTGATATTATTATTTTCCCTAGATGTTCTTCAAAGCTGGGAGGTAGTAGTGACAGGTGAGAAGATTACTGTGCCTGCTACATTTTAATATTGTTGTTTGATGTTCACAAACAGTGTGTCTCTAAAGGAAACCTAGATGTATATGAGGTGTGCAAGACAGTTCATCAGTGCCTGAAGATTAGAGTAGTTTTTGTTCTATTTAAATTACATTCCACTAGTTCTGAGGTCAGATCATCTAACTCCACTGGGTGCAGGACAGTTAGTATAGGAAGCCATAACCAGAGGGTGGACCTGCAATAGCTACTTGCATTGTCTGATACAGCCCCCAGACATACCCTTTTCTGATCCTTCTGGAATAGGACCCTGGCCACATGAACCGATAAGCTTCTCTGGTACTACCTGGTGAAGAAAGACTTCTCACAGTGGTTTTTGGTGTTGCTATAAGTCAACAGCAAGAAGAAAGCAAACCTCCTCCCCCTAATAGTTGTTCCATGTGTTATGGAAGCTTCATGACCCATGTTGGGACCTCTGAAGAGTTTACAGTTTTAACTAACTTCCCTAGGCCTTAGTGCCCTTTCCCCTGACCTCTTCCCCTCATTTCTTCCCTGTAACTGTCAGTCTTTCTGATTTAATTGGAGCATCCACGTGGAGTGGAGCTCAAAGGTTGTACCAATAACCTTTAAGCAAAATGTTATATACTTCAAAGGAGACTGCCCTGAACTGCTCACCTTGTCATGTTGTACAACACAGCAAACCCCCGCTGCCACTTTCTTTAACACACATCCTGGTGTTTCAGCTTTTGAATGAGGATCCTGACTGGGTAGGATTTTTAGTTCCACCTGTCTCCTTGGAGATTGCTTTATAAGAAGGTTGGCTGTATTAAATCTTTTCCTTGAGAATAAAATTGTTGTGTGTGAGTCGCTACATGGGTAATGTCATGGCTCCAGACTTGCACATTGTCACATTTGCCATTTCCATTTTTGCAGCTCTGAAAGGGAGTCCTTTAGCCCTAGTTAATTCCTGGCCCCACTCAGCCCTAAGGAGCAGGATGACAGCCAAAATTTCCTTTCCTTCACTTTACCAGTGAGAAAACTGAGAGAACAGATAAATGACATGAAGTTTTTAAAACTACCTGTAACCTTAGAGATCATCTATTCTAGCTCCATTTTGTGGATAGCAAAGAGTGCATAAAACAGGAGCTAAGTTAGAAATGTATCCAATATTCCCTGCCTGCATTTCTAAATAATATTTTAACTTACAGGCTTTTAATTTTTTCCCTTAGTATTGAGAAACCAGATTATTACAGAAGTGAAGCTGGTGAGGAAAGAATGCCTTGAAAAGACAAATTCACAAACCTTACAGGCTTAGGATATATTTATAAAACTGGTTTGTTTATGTTTTTAACAAAATCAACAGGACTACTTTCCTGACCCGTTCGGCTACCTTGTGGCAAATAATGACTGTTCCAAGCCTTGTTCAAGCCAATTCCATAGCACTCCATCAGCAGAATGCCTACCCTACAGCTGATATCTACCTGTGAGCAATGACTTTCCTCCCATCCTCCTGTTATAAATATTATTTAATGTTCCCGCAGCGCAGCAGTCTGCTATGTACTCTTTAGTCCACCAGATTTTGGTCAAACAGACTTGAGCCCCTACTGCATGATGGGAAAGGAGGAAATGCAGAGTGGATGTAATGGATACACTGAGAACAAGTCATGTTAAGTAGTGTAAGCTTTAAAGGGAAGAGGGATGTTAGAATTGCCTGCCTTGGTGGATGGTGGCTCTCAGCTGGAGGGATAGGATGAGAACTCTCTCCACCCAGAGATTCTCAGAAGCTTTTGCTTCAGACTATATCTGCTTGCAACCCTTTGAGAGATCCTGTCTTTGGACTTACTCATCTCGTTTTTGAATACCTTCCTTTCATTGAACTCTTCTAGTTCTTTATTTTTGTAAATCCAATTTGCAGGCTTGTCCACTCTCCTGCTGTGTGCTTGTTTCTATGTTGGGTGCAGGATGGAGGAGTCAGAAATAGGGCATAGTTGCTCAGTGACAGCCTAGAGGGCCCCACCCAAAGGAGAGAGGTGACTTGGAGATTCCTAAGAGTCCCAATCCCTTGACTGCCAAACCTTCACACTACCAAATTCACCTTTAAGTATTTCCTGGCGATAGTGCTTACTAAACCAAGGTCCTTCTGTTTGTACCACTTTCTAATGCTTTGGAAAATTGGAAATAATACTGTGTCAAAGAGTTGCTGTACTTTGTCATAAAAACTGCTTGGTGGGCTAAAGGTAATGTGAATTATAACAACTAACATTATTATTTTCGGTGTTACTTAGTGGACCAAAGGTAAAATGAATCATAACTCTCAGAATTGGAAGGGGACCTCAGAAGGTCAAGGATTTTGTAGAGGAGATTTATCCATCAATCAAGTTGTTGAATGAACAATACAACCTCTCTGGTATCTCCCCAAAATAGAATTCTCTTAAGTCTGATAGTTGAATGAATATCCGAAGATTTTGAGCTGAAAGAAATTTTAGTGGTGATTGAAACCATGTCCTTCATTCTGCAGGTAGGGAAACCTGAGGTCCAGAAGGCAAATGACTTGTCCCAAGTAACACAGGTAGATTTGAAGCCAGGTCCTGTGACTTCAAATCCCGGGTTCTTCACCAGAGCACAGAGGTAGTTCTTTGAACTCGACTACAATGATGTATTCTATGGTGGCAATGCCCTCCTTACATAGACTAACAGCTTTTCTCACTGGACAAAACATCTCCAATATTTTTTTTTAATTATTCAATTTTTTTTTATTTGTCAAGTCTTTATTGGATAGATGGAAAGAGAGGCAGGATTGGGATTAGTCCTTTTTTTTTTATGAACTTGAATTCTCATATTCTTGGAAACCCTTAAAAATAATATAGTCTCTCACTGGGGGCAAACACCCATCCCAAATCACATCTCACAGACTTTGTACTTGGTCAAGCACCCCCAATGGCAGTTTTGAGGCTTGGAAACATTGTGGTGACTTTTGGGACTCTGCCAGAGGGTAGCAGATGGCCATGGCTATGGTGCTACTGTAGCTTTGGCAGCAGCCACAGCAAAAGATCCCTGGTTCTTTAAACTTCCTGGTAGCCTTTTTTTTTTTGCATGTGAGTCAGCATAATGATGTTCCTTCTAAAATTTGGTATAAGAACTGAACACAATTCCAGGTACAATTTGACCACTGCAGAGTATATTGCCAGTAAAGAGTTACTGAATGCAGACTTAGTGGGCGGGGAGCAGCTCTGGTTGTGTGCCCCCAACCATTCTACTGGAGAGGCAAGGGTTGTATTTCCACCACCATGGACCAAAATCCATATGTGTAAGACTGATGACAGCTGTCTTAAGCTTTTAAAAATAACTTTCAGTGTATAGTCCCGCAGAGACATCTTGAAAGATTTGCCCAGTCATGGTGTGTTGTCACTGTGGGGCTTTAAGAGGCTTATTTCATTATTAAGCTCCCAATGAGGCAGGCTTTGCCTTGTAGATCATCTCCATAGTCAACGGTGCCAAATGGTTGTGTTCATTTATCTTCTCCGTTCTCCTTAGCAGGCCTAATCAGGAGTATGATGCAACCTCCCTTCTGGGCTTTCTGTCCACTTAGTTCTGGAGGGAGCCAGAGGTTGGAAGTTGCTGCATTAGCACAACATTGTTAGGTTTTAAAAGGCCCCCCATTGCAAAGTGCCTTGAAATGATGAAGGATGAAATTAATTTTGTTACAGATTGTGTCCTTTCAGTTTTTAATTTGGCTTCACATTGATTTGTTTTTCCTCTTGTCTTATGTCTTTTGGGTGGAGAATATAATCATCTCATTTAATTTATCTCTCAATATCCCTATTGAGGCAGGGAAAGTACTTACACATTTTATAAATAAGTACCAGAGGTTAATTGTCTTTCCCAAGGACACAGCTATTCTGAGATAGTGCCAGGACCCAAGTCTAGGTCTAGGTCTTTTGGCTCCTCAAGAGATGTGCTGTACCTAACTGCCTTGTCTAACCTCTTCATTGTTTTATTTTCATTAGCTACTGTAAAGCAAGGACATGCCCAGAGCCTATGAAATGTAGACTTTGCCACAGGCTGATTCTTCAAGGGACTCAAAACCAACCATGGACAGGTGCTACTGTGGGTTAAGCCCCAACCTCTAACCTGGTGTGGGTAAATCTAGACCTCCAGACTTACTGACCATAATGATTTCTATCAAAAGGGATACAATGGTGCCAAGCTTCTTCCTTGATGGGGAAACATAGATTCTGCCACTGAATCCCTTTAAGCATCAGTTAGATGGATGCCCTTGAGTATGTTAGAGGAGTAAGCTGTCGAGAAACCAAACTGTGGGGGACTTTCAATACCAATTTTTGATGTCTCAAGCAATAGGGAACAATTGTTGGTTCCAGAGCAGGGGAGTAATATGAGAATGAGCTTTACAGCTTGAAACCAACTCTATCTCTCTATTTAAACTGCGTATCCCCAGAAAGGGCAAGGCAAGAAGTCCCCACAAAGTGGAAAGCAGGGATGCTAGCGTCAGCCAATCTCACAACCAGATGCTATTATGTTTGGTCATCATGGGCAGTAGGTGAATTGTCCAGTTAATAGACCAGATCCCTAGGAACCAGAAAAGGGATGAATCAATAGTGTAGATGTCAGGATAGTTACTGTGTTCGGATGTGAGCACAGACCATGTGGAGAAATGCCCAGTCTGAATGAATGGATAGGACAGTGATTGGTGACCATATGTCTGTTGGTGAATCATCACTAAATCTGTCCCTATGATAGAAATAAGTCCAGTCTTGACTACATAGTCATTAAAGTCAGAAGGGTATCAAGTGTGCCAAGTTTTCTTTTTTAGGGGAGATGGGGGTGGGAACAAGGGCTAGGAGTGAGTTAGGGTATAGGGGACAATTTTCAAGGTAAGACCCAAAGGGATCTGAGTCCATTAGGATTTCCCCTCTCAGATTGCCTGGAGATATTAAATTGAACTTTGTATACTAATTTGTTGTATGGCCCTACCCAAGTCTCTCCTTCCTTATGTGTTCAGTTTCCCCATCTGTAAAAATGAAGTGTCTAAGGACTATTCCAGCTCTTGACATTCTGAGAGTCTGTAATATTTTTGAGTATATGCAAATAGTTTGTATGTGCATATGTTAATTGTCTGCATGTGTCCATGCATGCTGGTCATTCCATCTAAATGGGACAGAGAGAATATATGTCTGTCCCTTACTCATCTTGGATGAAGTCACAATAATCATTTAAGATGCTCCCTGTTTGTCTCCTAGGCCACCTACCCCATCCATCTAGGTTATTTTAGTTTATATGAGTGGCTTAGAATGCAAATTTTATGCAACACCACATGTGCATTTAAGGATGGTTTTGTACTTACACACTTCAGCTTGGAGCCCAGCTGTGGCTTTGACCTTCATGTCTTTTTAACCCCCAAATCTCCTCTCCCACCTTTTCTCCTGGGCCCTTACCTTGCACATCTGGAGTCTGACCAGGGCTAAGGCCAGGAACTTCCTCTCAGGTCAAGTTGGAGGTCACTTTGACCCCTGGACATGTAGCCTCCCCTTGAGTCTACCTGAAACCTTGGAAGGGTAGAATAATCAGGCTAGTTTCATGGAAGGAGCACTGGTTTCAAATTTTGTCATTCACTTTTTTGGATGACCTTAGGAAATTCTCCTGACCTTTCTATGTCTTGATTTTCTTAACTGAATACAAACAAGGTTAGTTATGTCTGCATTTGCCTTAGAGATTAGTGGTTAGGGAGGAATTGTGTAAGAACTCAACGCAGGTTAAGATCTATCAGAATGTGTGCGTGTGTGTGTGTGTCCATGTCCATGTCCATCCTTCGTTGCCAAAGAAGATTATGCCATCAAAGAAATAATGACATGACTTGCACTTACTTGACTTTGTTTTGAGTGAGGGAGGGCTGTGCAGGTCACCAGCCTCACTTCTCCAGAGCCATCTGAATCCAGTGACCAGACACTCATCAGGATAACTGGAGATGACTCAAGATGAGGCAACTGGGGTTAAGTGACTTGCCCAAGGTCACACAGCTAGTGAGTGTCGAGGGTCTGAGGTGAGATTTGAACTCAGGTCCTCCTGAATCCTGCACTGGTGCTCTATCCACTGCACCACCTAGCTGCCCCATCAGAATATGTATGAAAAGGTCAAAGGAGGTGGGGGACTGGTTACCTTGGAAAAGAGAAGATTAAATTCTGCCACTATGGAGAGACCCTAGCATTTGAAAATATAGGCTTATTAAAAGAATTGGTTAGCTATTCTTTAGGGTGTAGTAGTAAGTCTGGGCCTGGGGACTGGGAAGCATGGGTTCTTTCCCCAACACTACCACTAACTCTATAGTTTGGGATGAATCATCTCTGAACCTTAGTTTTCACAACTATAGAATGAGAGTTGGACCTGGTGAGCTTGGAATGAGAGGAATGATTTATCAGACCCCTATTTTATTCCAATCACGATTAATCAGTTCAGTGTGATCCCATGGGGTAATGATCCTTAGCAATTATTAGTGATATACTTATCTAGTAATATACGTTTAGTCACTTCAATTAACTAATATTAGTACAGGAATACATTAATACATGAATACATATTTTACATATATTCAGGGATAATTAGATATGTTCTTTCTTATAATATATCACGAACTTTAAATGACAAGCTTTAAGTTCACTGTTCACTAACCTGTTATCAAATTCACTTGCCTAACTCAAGAATGCTGACCAGTAGAATTCCTTTTGGCTACTAAGTGCAGGACCAAGACAAGTGTGGGTGGGTTATCCTAAATTATAGAAAGTCCTCCAACTTATTTTTGTGTCTGTAGTTACCCTCTGGCCCATCCCGTGACCACCCATGCTGATGCATCATTTCTGGCCCTCCTGGAAAGTCATGAACAAGGTCTGTCAACCGATAAGACTGTGTTTCACTTTGCCTCTTTCAAGTGTCCGAGTATCAAGCCTTATAAAAGTAAGGCTGTGGGGAAAAGCAGCATTTCAGATTATGGGGAAGATCTGAGGGGGCCATGGACCCTTTAATAAGATGCAGTTGACTCAGAGCTCTGCCTCAGTTTCCTTTATTGTAGATTGGAGAGTTTTGGACTCCACAGATCAGATGTAACATTCTGTGACTAGACAAAAGGAAGACTTTGGACAGGAATGGATGTGTCCCTCATGGAGGCTTCCTGCAGTCCTCATGTCTTCCATGAGGGTGAGCACTTTCTTGAACTTGGCCTCAGAACCCTTGATGGAGACTAAACCTCTGGTCACAGCACTAATAAAACTCATAGAAGATGAGATGATCAGGGACTTTTCAGAATGGGATGAGGAAGGCCCAGGATTTCAGTTAGCATTACTGCAGACCTGGTTCACTGGACTTAGAGCTGAAGAAGGGACCTCCTGATCTATCTGAATTTCATGAATATGGCATAACTTGCTCAAATAACCAAGCAGAAGCTGAGACTTGAACCCAGCTCTTCCAACTACAAATTCAGTACTCTTTCTTCTATACCTGTCTGTCTTTGGATGACAGCAGCTAGGTGGTGCAGTGAAGAGAGCTGGACCTGCAGTTGGAAAGACCTGAGTTCAAATCCAGTCTTACTAATTGTGTGACCCTGGATAAGTCACAACCTCTGTTAGCCTCAGTTTTCTCAGTTGTAAAGTGTTGCTGTTCACCAGATTATTGTGAGGCTCAGATGAGTTATTTGTAAAGTTCTTAGCACGGTGCCTGGATCATAGTAGGTGTTATATAAATGTTTATTGCCTCCCCCTTCCTATTTCACATGATTTGTAACTAATTCTCAGAGCAAAAATCTCAGAGAGCTTCTCCCTTCCACCATTGCTTCCTCTGTCTCTCCCTTCTTTTCCTCAGTCATCCTCTTCTCTACTTTCTTTCTTCCTCCGTCTCCCATCTTTTTTTACACCCCTTCCTCTTCCTCTTTTTCTCATCTCTCCAACTTCCCCCTTATCTCCCTTTAATCACACTCTCCCCTTTCTATTCCTCCTTTCTATCTCCAAGTCCTTCCCCTCTCCCTCTGTCCCCCCTCCCCACATGGATTTTCCCAACACTTCCTATACTCATCACTGCAGCTGACATTCCCATGTTGTGGTTGCAGCTCACCCACACAGCCCAGATGTCACATCCTCAATAACTACTTAGACTTCAAATTGCATTTCCTCCATCTCCTCACCATGCTGAAGGTGGGCGAGTTGATGTACCTTAGACAACTCCAACCTTACCATTTCTGGGATGTATTTTTTTAAATTCTTCACCTGGGCATGAATTCACAAATTGTGTTTCTCTTTACCCTTCTATTTCCAAGCCTAATCGATTAAGGCTCTTTGCCCTGCTTAGGGATTCTAACCAGTATATGTGTTTTGCTTTTTTATCATCTATTTCACATCAGATACTCAAATTCTGCAAATTCTTATACATATTAGCTCATGTTTACCAGGGGCAGGTAGGTGAGGAAGTGGACAGAACACTGGTCCTAGGGTCAGGAAGACTCATCTTCCTGAGTTCAAATCTGGCCTCAGGCACTTACGGACTAAGTGCCCCTGGGCAAATCATTTAACCCTTTTTGCCTCAATTCCTTATCTGGAAAATGAACTGGAAAGGGAAATGGTAAATCACTCCAGCATCTTTGCCAAGAAAACTCCAAATGGGGTCATGAAGAATAGGACATGGTTAAACAACAAATCTATACCAACTGTCTGACATAGTCTTTCTCCCACTACTGACTCACTTGTGTGGTCTTGGAAAAGTCATCCTCTCTTCCCAATTCTTTACTTGTAAAACTAAAATGATCCTAGAATCTGAACCTTTCCATTGGCAGTTAGGAGGACAAATTGGATGATAAGACTGAGGGAGCTTGAGTCTTCCTAAGAAAAGTGGAGGATATGAATTCAAGATATTGTCTATTGCAGCTGTCCCTGAGAAATCCAAGAATCAAACCATAAAGGGAAAATCAATACCCTCCCTCCTGTCTCACAAAGGTCTCCCCAGGGAGAATGGAGGGTGATGGTCGATAAGGGTTCATAGAGGATTGGGGACATAGAAAAGATTTACAATAGCACCTGAGATTTGGAAGAGTTGCAGTGATTTAGGATGGAAAGTCATAGTATCAGTTCTGGAAAGGCTCTTGGGACATAGGCAATATAGACTGTCAGAGTTGAGAGGGACCTTAATATACAGACGAATGGAGCAAGAGGGGATTATCCACTCCAACAGCCACATTTTACTGATAGATCAGAAACTGAAGGAACCTGAAGATCAGAGAGGTGGGAGAAACTCAAAGTTTCACAGTGACTTAGTGGCAGACCTGAGATTAGAACCCAGGCCCTCTGTCTCCTAGGCTAGTTTTCCACAACACAGGTCTCTAAAACAATCAAATTGGCAAGTGTTACTAAGGACTTATGTACTGTGCCCTGTGCTAAGTAAGCACTGTGGGTGACGTAAAATAATTAAGAGAGCTAGTTCCTGCCCTGAAAGCCTTACTACAGTGTGGCATAGGGGAAGAAACCTAGTTGTTGTTTCTGGACTTCATTCTGACTGAGAGAAATGATGAAAAGACAAGATGAGGCTTTATTAGGAATGAGGTATTTAGTAAGAGGGGAGCAGTGTCTGAACCGATAAGAGAGATTCTACCCTTGAGGATTCCAAGGTCCAAAGTTAGGCAGTCAGGTGACACCAGTCCTTGATATTCAGAGCAGTTACGTAAATGAAAACACAACAGCTACATGACTTCTTCAAGGAAGAGTCTTGTCAGGCAGTGCGGAGATGGACACAAGAAGGCCAGTAGGACAGGATCACTGAGTGCATGGGGGAATAGGGCACTGGGGTACAAGGAGATTTGAAGGGAAATAAAGGTCTGGGTTGTGAAGAGCTTTACATATCAAAGGCAGGGATTTATAATTTATTGATTTTCTTTAGTCATTTCAGTCATGTCTGACTCTTCATGACCCCTTGTGGGGTTTTCTTAGCAAAGATTCTGGTTTGCTATTTCCTTCTCCAGTTTATTTTACAGATGAGGAAACCAAGGCAAACAGAGAGTTAAATGACTTGCACAGGATCACACAGCTAGTTAGTAACTGAGGAGGAGGAAGTCTGACACTAAGCCCGGCTCTCCATCCACTGCTCCAGTTTTGTAATTAATCCTGGAGATAATAGGAAGTTTATCAAGGAGGGAGAGGGTGACATGGTCAGAATATAGAAAAAATATAGAATATAATAAATATTTAACTACTTAGACTTCAAATTGCATTTCCTCCATCTACATAGAATATAGAAAAAGATCCCTTCAGCAGCTGTACAAGGAAGGATTGGAGTGGGGAGAGGCTTGAGTCCAATTGGGAGGCTATTGAACTAGTTCAAGTGCAAGATGATGAGGGCCTATGTCAGGGTGGTGGTTGTAGAAGGGATGAGGAGGAGACAGAGACAAGAGATACTGTAAGACAGGACCTGGCAGCTGATTGGACAGGTGAATGATCAAGAGTTGAGAAGCTAAGAATGACACTGAGGTTGTGAACCTGGGGGCCTGGGGGCATGGTAGTGCCCTCAATAGGAATAGAGAATCTTGATAGAAGGATGGTTTTAGGGTGGGCATGAGGACATAATGAGCTCTCTTTGGGACATATTGAGTTTGAGGTACCTATGGAAAATCTAGATCAATGTGTCTAATAAGACGTAACTTCTCAGCAGTACAATAACCCAAGACAATTTCAAAAGACTGCTATCCACATCTGGAGAAAGAAATGGTGGAATATGAATACAGATCAAAGCATACTATTTTCACTTTATTTTTTCATAGTTTTTTCCTTTTGTTCTGTTTCTTATTTCACAGCATGACTATTATATATAGTATATATAAGTTTTACATGGTTACACATATATAATCTATATCAAATTGCTTACCATCTTAGGGTGGGGGAAGAGGATGGAGAGAGAAAAATTTGAAACTCAAAATCTCAGAAAAAATGAATGTTAAAATTTGTCCTTATGTGTAGTTGGAAAAAAATACTATCAAAGTGACTAATAAGTAATGATGTAAGATAAGAGCTCAAGTGAGAATTTAAGTGTGGATATATAGACTGGGAATCATTTGAATAGAGATGATTGTCTCCTCAGGCTAATAAGTGAGAAAGAGAGCTTAGCATAGCATCTGGTCCATAGTAAATGCTTCGTAAAGGTTAATTGATTGATGAAGAGTAGAGAGGTGGGAGAAGAGGACCCAGGACAGAACGCTGGAGCACACCTGGTGGATGTAACAATGAATGAGTGAGGGAAGGATGTGGAAAAGGAAGCAGGGGAACCAGGAGAGGGCAGTGTCATGAAAAACTGGAGAAGAGAGAGCCTTCAAAAGAAAAGAGGGTGGGCACCAGTGTCTAAGGCTGCAGAGAGGTGAAGAATGAGAATTGGGAAGAGGCCATGAGGTTTGGCAATGACAATGAAAAGATCCTTGGTGATTTCTGAAAGAGGTCACAAACATATTGCAAAGGTTTTAAACAACGGGGAGAGGAGAGGAAGAGGAGAGGTGGGTGAGGGGAGGTAGTTTTTTCAAGAAGTTTGGCAAAGAAAGGGAGCTGAGAATGGAGGTTAACTGGGAGGGTAGGATCTAGGGAAGGGTGTGTGTGTGTGTGTGTGTGTGTGTGTGTGTGTGTGTGTGTGTGAAGGATGGGGGAGACATCCTTGTAGGCAACCAATAGGCAGCAGAAGGAAACCAGAAGACTTGTGGAGTCCAAATTTTTGCCCCACACCTGTTCAGTAGCCTCAAAAACTGGAGCACTGAGTCAACAAAGCCTGGGAAGATCTCTGATTCTAAACAATGAGTCCAGCTTAAAAGTTTGCAACCTTAGCTGTTTCAAATCAGAAATGAATACCAGTCAATATTGACTGGCTGCATTATTCCTGGTGTCCCGAAAGTCATGGTTTTAAGTTATTAAAGTTTAAAAAGCTTTTTAAGCTACTGAATATTAAAAGTACACTAAGACCTTAGGGATTCCCTGTATGTTTAAGGATTTCTTTTTCTTTTCAGGCTTCCTCCCGTTTTTTATTCATCTCTTATAGGGTGAGGTTTACAAATCTATGTAACTGTAAGGTACAAAGTTACGCTTTTGTAGAGAAGACTGCAGTTAGTTGGGGAAGCATGTGCCGTAAGCTTTAAGATTTCTTTGGGCAAAGATCCTCTTGTGAGGATGCCCTACCACCTGGTGGCAGCAACCTGAGTTGGAGACATGGTTCATTCATCTAGTCATTCAGTGCCCACGTTTTCTCTCTACATAGCACAAGTTCAGATCTGCTGGACACCAGAACACAAAATCAAGTGTTCTTCTTTGTCTGAACAGCTGGACCTTTGACTCAGCCCACCAAGTTTTCAGGCTTTTGATTGGCTATTCGTGGTCCTATGGTACATCTGACATCCCTCGGATTCCTTGCCTATTATCTGGTTGCATTACAAATGCACATAATTGGACTCTTCCTAAAGCACAGGTAACTTGTGTGCTTAAGAAATTCTAGGAGTTTTTTTGTCTTTTTTTTTTTTTTTTGCCTCTAGCCTCCTTTGAATTTTAAAGCCCTTAATTATCTTGCCTTGGCCTATTTTTCCGATTTATTGCACATTATACACTTTTATATATTCTATGTTCCAACCAAACTAATTTATTTGATTTTTCCCATACAGAACACTCCATCTCCTGCCTCCATACATTTGCACAGGCAGTTTTCTGTGCCTGGAGCGCACTCTCTCCTCCATCCCTCCTTATGGAACCCATAGTTTCCTCCAAAGCTCATCTTGAATCCTACTTCCTACACGAAGCCTACACCATTCCTTCATTTGTTAATGCCTCCCCAAATTACTTTTTATGTGTTTGTATACATTTCATATTTGCAGACAGCTCTTGCTTTACATAAATTCGCATTATGCAAATTTAACTCCCGGGGGGCGGTTGGCAGGGGCGGCTACGGCAGCCGCAGAAACACCCGGAGCCAGAAGTCCTCAGCTCCAGGCACTGAGCCACTCCAGCTGCGGGCCCTGCCGAGTCCTGAAGCGGGCGGGGCCCCTCGTGAGGGAAGGGGAGGTCTGGGGACCGCGTTAAGAGAACTGTCTGTATTTACGTTACTTCGCCCCAAAAGAAAGGGGTAAGGACAGGGACTTTCTTGCTTTTTCTGTATGTCCATAGCCCCTAGCACAGTGTCTGGCACACAGTAGGCACTTAATACGTTTGTGGATTGAGAATAAATACTTGTTGAATGAACGGATAAATAAATGAATGTACTGGCTCAACCTTTGTAGTACTCTGCATTTGCCTCACAATCCTGAAGGGAGATCACACACAATGGCCTTTTTATTGGGCATCGGGCAGCTGTGGGCTTCTGCTGTTGAGTCTCCATGATGGACCAAGGTTCTGACATCCAGGACACGTCTACCCTGCTCTTCGTGAGTTTCCTTGCCTGTCAGGCTTGTGCTGCTATATCCAAATCTGATCCTGGATCCTGGATCTATATCTCCTGGCCCATCCTAGATCCCTGCTGTTATCTGGTCTGAAGTTAGAGGAGAGACAGCGCCTGGCAGGAACCGACTACCCTCCAGGAAGTTGGTAATCCCAACTTTACTTCAGTGATTAGAAAAGGTCAGGGAGGGATAACAGAGTAAGCATTTGTGAGAAGAGGACTTCTCAACTATTTTGTTAAGAATGAGTCTAAAAAGACAGAAGCAACAGTAACAACAAGAAAAAACTGAAATCCCTTTTTACCAAAGGCTTAGGCAGTTTGGAAAGGAGCTGCAGGGCCAGCTCTGTTTGCTAATGGTTTGTTCATTAGAAAGAAAGGGTGGTGATGACAGAGGAGGGCATTGTAATTAGGAGATATTGTTAAAGATGAGCAGTTTTATTAAACCAGGGAGAGAAAACTAAGGAAGAACATTGGACTCAAGGCTTGGGTTCTAGTCCCAGGTCTGACAATGATAACCTGTGTCACCTTAAATAAGTCACTTCTCATCTCTGGGTTTGAATTCTCACCTATCTCGAAAAAAAAGAAGTTCCTGGTCTGTATCATCTCCAACATCCCTTCCTGTGTTCAGAGTCAGTGAGCCTAGTAGCTCCCTAATACATTTGACATATAATATATATTTTCATTACTTTTGTGTCTTATCTCCCAGTAAATTGGCAGGTCCATGACGGCAGGGTGTTTAATGTTGCCCAGACATTTTCTCCCCTAGAGCCCAACACAGAGTTCTGCTTAATATATGCATGCCAAATGAATGTAGTAACTGGTTAAGGACCATAGTCCCAGTGGATGGTGGGTGGCATTCATTCAGCAAGCATATAAGTGAGTTTTTAGGTGGGCAGGGAGAAAGAAGTAGAACAGTATTTTTTTTTCCTTTTTCTGTTATAAGCTAGAAGGATAAAGATGATGGAAAGGGAGCAATAAGGAGATAGGATCTTCTTTCCCTAGGAGACCTAGCAGAGGCCAGTGAATTGTGTTTTTCTGGCACTTTTAAATGACTTTTTGGGAAATCTCTTAGCCCCTCTGTCAAAGTCCAGGTTAGGGAGCCATGAAGGAAGGAGATTGAGGGATCCAGATTCACATTACTCTCTCAGACTGGTCAACCTGGTAGATGAGTGCATAGACAGGCTGGAGAGAGAAAGAAAAAGCTTGTCCCTCACCCAGAGCCTTGTAAATAAGGGAAAAGCCCTGTGGGCTATGTAATCATAAGATCACAAATTTAGTGCTGGAAAGGACCTCAAAGGTAAGCTAGTCCAATCGTTTCATTTTGTGGATAAAGAAATTGAGACCTATAGAAAGGGAAAAGGTCTTGTCCAGTGATAGTAAGCATCAGAATTGAATCTTGAATCTTTCCACCATGCTTGTCCTCCAAGTAAGTCCTGAAGGGAGCCAAGCAACACTCCCATCCTACCCTTCCCCACCCTGGCCCATCAGGGTCCGAGAGAGCCTGAGGTAGGGACAAGTGAAATAGAAACAATTCCCATGCTCCCATAGGCACCCTGCTCTCCAATCTTGACGACAATAAAAAGTGGAGGGGGTGGGATAGAGAGAGGGAGGAAAGGATGTTGGTGGTTCAGGGGACACAACTGCGGCCTGAGAGACAGGAATCGTGGGTTGTATTTCCCAGCACAGCCAGTCATTATTAGTCATAAGATAATAGTCAAATCCTATTCCCTCTCTAGACCTCAGTTTCCCTTAAAATCCAAGCGTCTCCAGAGAGCCTTCCATCTCCATCATTCCACTATCTTCGGAAGATTCTCAAGGGGAATTGGTGGGTGGCCACCGGGGGCAGGGTGGGGCGGGAGGAGGAGACAGGGGGGGGCCACAGCCCCGGGTGGGGAATGGGTGCTCAAGGTGGGAGCACTGAGAGGGACTGAGGCCCAGGAAAGCAAACTCCGCCCCAGCAACAGCTCAGCCCTGGACTCCTCTCTCCACAGGCTCCGCCTCCTGCTCCCCTCGGTCCCTCCGGGCTTCAAGTTTGACGGGTCTCATTAAACAGAGCCTGCCCCGCCCTGCTCATCCCTGTCCTCTGCTCTATTCTTAGACCCTACGCAGCTCCTATCTCTCCCAGGCCTTCTCCTCCTCCGACACCGCGGTGCCGTTGCCATAGGAACCCTCGGGTGGGATCCGCGTCCCCTCATTATTTCCCCAGTGAAAGGAACTTTATTTGGGGCTCTACGTGTGTGCGGTGTCAGTTCTGGCGAAGCCCCCGTTTGCAGCGCTGCACATCGCGTTCCTCAGCGCTTTCTTTTTAGTGAGTCGCTCCCCCTCTTCTTGCCAGCCCGATGATGGGACTTCGCTGAAAGGGATCTGCCCTGCCAAGCCTGAATATTCATGAGCTCTTTCATTCATCCCAGTGAGGAGGCTCCATGGAGAGCTAGGCTGGGGACCGAGCATTGGTGATGCAAGCTGGTCAGCAGGGCAGTGAGCAACCCAGCCAGAGGCACTGAGGAGCACTCGCTGCCGACGTCTCGGAGCCTCAGAGCTGGGCGCCTTCATCCCCAACGATTGATTTTCGGCAGCTTCCAGATTGCCTGGGACTACGGAGTGGGGATTGGGGGTGGGGTGGGGGGCAGGGGGAAGAGGAAGGCTAGAAAGGAAGGCATAATGGATAATGGAGAATAAACCGATCTGACAAATATCCCCCAGTCTCTGCTACAGGCACTCAGACTCGTCTTCCTCATCCACAGCTCCAAGAACATCACTCTCGTGTTCAAGAACCTGCCGTGGTTCCTCACTGCCTGGCAGCAGAAAGACTTAGTTGCTTAGCCTGGCATTCAAGGTCCTCCTACATCTGAATCCATTTGCTCTGTCAGCCATAATCTCCAAGCGGGCCAAGCAAATTTAGAAAACTCACCATTTCCTGAATACATAGAATGCTTTCCTGCCCGCACAACCTTGTCCTGATTACCCCGCCCGCCCCCTCCCCCCCATCGCGACTATCAAAATCCTGCCTATCTATCCTTCAAGGTTCAGTTCCAAGGCCACCTCCTCTCTTTTTGTCTCCCTAATTCTCTCTCTCTTTCTTTGTCTCACTTTGCTTGAGTCTCTATTTTTATCTTACTTTGTGTAGGTCTCTTTCTCTACACCTCTATCTCTGCTTCTCAGAACACAAACCCAGGAAGACACAGTTAATTTATCCCAAATTGCTGGAAGAAAGGAAGAAAGTCACAGTCCCCTGTTTCCTAATTAACCTGTAATTAAGCTCAAACAGATGCCAGAAGATGCCACTATAATGAGGCCTCCAAGGGCAAAACAGTGATTTCCCGGTGAATGGAGAGCCCAGCTTAGGGCCAAGTCTCAAACCTAACCTGGGCAATCAGCTTCTGGGGAGAGTCCTTCTGAGCATCATGGACCCCTTTTTACCCTGGTACCCATCAAACATGTCAACCCCATTGAAGCAAGTGGCTGGGTACCCTTTCCAAGGCAGGACAATAAGACACTTTAGTATCTGATGTACTGGTAGAACCTCTGCGTGAATGTCTGCATTTATGTGCTCTCTATATACTTGCCTGCCTGCGTATGTAGGTGTGTGTACGTACATGGAATTGTTCGATTTGGCTCCAGAGGGCAGAATTAGAAGGGGTGTGTAGGAAGATCAGATGAGGCAGAGTTAGGCTAGATACAAGGGAAAACTTCCTAACAATTTAGTTATTACAGTGAGATGAGGAGAAGGGAAGTAATGGAATCAAGTTATTCATTTCTCATCACTGGAGCTAGAGCTTTGGAAAAGTTCCCATGAACTACCTCCAATCTAACAAACATTTATTAAGTGCCTGCTGTTTACAAGGCACTGGGCACTGTGCAACCTGCTAGTGCCCTCTCTGACAAGCATGTTCTTGAAGACCTCCAGAACTCTTTGTCTCCCAAGGTAGCCCATAGGGGCAACTAAGTGGCCCAATGGATAGAGAGCATCAGCCCTGGAGTCAGGAAGACATGAGTTCAAATCCAGCCTTAGACACTTATTATCTGTGTGACCCTGGGTGAATTACTTAATCCTCATTGCCTTAAAAAAAAAAAAATTGGTGAATCAAGGTAGCCCATGAATCTTTTTTTTCTAAGTCTGATTACTAGAAAACTCATCCCACTGTGAGGGGAGAGGGAGTTCCTCTGAATTACATAAAAATAGACCCATTCAAATGACCTAGGAGCAGGCGAGAGAAGAGGCTAGAATGCAGAAGGAGTTGTAGCAAAAGCCAGGCTCCAGAGGACTTCAGTGAAGCTTGTTCTACTTCTCTCTTTCCCCCAGTGTAGACCCTCATTGCTCCAGAAACTGCAAAATGTTTTCAACAAAGACTTGATCACAAACCAACACAGTTTTTTCTCCTAAGTGATGTAAAAGTCCCTGAAAGGATGGTGACTTTGATCAGGTCTAAGAAAGGAGCACATGGAGTTAAGGAACACAACATCAATTAGTATTTGTTAACCAGTCATTCATTTACTAAACCAACATTTGTTAACTATTAAGCAAGGCCATGAGAGAAATGTAAAGTAGAATAAGACCCAGGCTGTGGCTTCGGGTAGCTCGTAGTCCACAGAGGCAAGGCAGGGAGGCTAATAGCAGTGATGTAAGGGAGAGTGCCATAAAGTGTAGGTGTCACCTCTGGGCTGGGGTGAGAATCAGGATTAGGAAAGAAGTTAAGAGGAGGCTTCATGGGGGAAATAAGCACCTGAGCTGAATTTTGAGGAAAAATAAGTTTTTAAAAAATGTTTTTGATATCTTTTGTTGATAATTTCATTTCCAAATATGTCCTTTTTCCTCCCTTCTCTGAAAAGCCATCTCGTGGAACAAGGATTTAAAAAGAAAGAAAGTGAAGATGGGGAGAGTTCATCAGATTTAACCAATACATTAACTAAGTCTGACAATTTGTGCAGTTTCACACCCATAGTAGTCCCCATTCCTGAAAAGAAAGGAGGGAATCATATTTCCTACTCTCTTCTTTAGGGTTAGACTTGATCATCATATGTATATGGCATTCCATCTAAATTAATTCGCTTTTTCAGTATCATACCAGGCAAACTACTAAGGGATTACTTTATAGAGCTAGGAAAAAATAATAACAAAATTATCTGGAGGAACAAAAGGTCAAGAATCTTGAGAAACAGTGAAAAAAGGTGAGGAGAAAGGAGGCGTAGCAGTACCATAGCTCAAACTAAGTAGGAATCATCAAAACAATTGGGTACTGGGTAAGAAATAGACGGATTGGCCAGTGGAAGAGATTAGGTGCACAGTATACAAAAGCAAATAAACATAGTAGTCTAATGTTGGATAAACCCAAAGCTATTGGGTTTAATCAAACTCACTGTTTGATTAAAAAGAAAAAAGACTTTAGGGAAACTGGAAAGCAGTTGAGCAGAAACTAGGTATAGACCAACATCTCACCCTCTATACCAAGATAACATACTTGGAGTATATACAAGGTATACTCCAAATAAGTACATAATTTAGAGATAAACAGAAGAACAAGAAAGAAATTACCTGTCAAATCTCTGGATAGGGAAGGAGTACCTGACTAAATGAGGGATAAAGAGGATTACAGAAGATAAAATGGACAATGTTGATTATATAAAGTTAAAAAAGATTTTGCACAAACAAAACTAATGCAATTAAAATTAGAAGAGAAGCGGGTGAATGGGAGAAATCTTTGCATCAAATTTCACTGATTAAGGTGTCATTACTAAAAAATATAGGGAAGTGATTCAAATGCATTAGAATAAGAACCATTCCCCAACTGATAAGTGGTCATAAGATATAATAGGTAGTCTTCAGAGGAAGAAACCCAAATTATCAAATATTATTTGAAAAAATGACCTGAATTACTAATAATTGGAGAAATGACATTTTAAACAACTTTGACATTCCATCTCATGTCCATCAGATTGGCACAGCTGACAAAAATAGAAAATGACATGCTGGAGGAGATTTGGGAAGTCAGGTACATTAGTGCACAGTTGATGGAACTGTGAGCCAGTCATTCTGGAAAGCAATTTGGAACTATACGCCCAAGTTCTTAAACTACAAGCATATCTTCTGACTCAGTGACACCACTTCTACTAGAGTCACACACTAAAGAGATCAAAGAAGGAAGAAAGGGGCCTATATGTACAAGAATATTTGTAGCAGTGATTTTTGTAATGGCAAAGAACTGGAAATGAGGTGATACCCAACAATTAAAGGATGGCTGAAAATGTTACGATATGTGAATATGATAGAATAGGACTGTGATGAAAAAAGTGATGAAGGGGACTGTTTCAGGAAAAAACAAACAAACCAGAATTGATGCAGAGTAGCGTAAGCAGTGCCAGAAGAACAATTTATATAACGATGATATTTTTAAAAAACAAAACACAACAAACAACTTTGAAAGACTTTAGAACTCTGATCAGTGAGATGATGAATCTCAATTCCAGAGGATTCCTGATGAAACATGCTGCCCATATCCTAACAGAGAAGTGATGGATTCAGGGTGTAAATAAAAATATATATATGCAAATGTATATATACATATATGTACATATATACACACATATGGCTAAGGCAGGATTTGTTTTGTTTGACTATGCATACTTGTTATTTTGGGGGCTTTATTTTTCTTTCTTTTTCTCTTGAGGTGCCAGAGATGAGAGGGAAAGAAGAAGGATTTTGATAATTTAGAAAAAATGAAATATGATTAAAAAATAAGTACATGACATTCAGTTGCAATTTTTTTGTTTTTCCTATTTATACTGTTTTAACCAGTGTATCTATTGTTTTTCCAGTTCTTCTTATTTTTTATCAATTCACCCAAGACTTTCCATGCTCCTTTGCATTCAACATATTCATCTTTTGAGTCACAGTAATTTTTCAAGGCACTCATCTTCCACAATTTGTTTAATTGTTTCCCTCAACCAATGGGCAGAAAGAAGCATTTCAATAGGCTGAGATAAAGAGGGAGAATAATCTGGGCACCAAGGAACAGTATGAGTAAAGGTGCGGATGGGAGAGGGCAAGAGGAGGAGGAGTGACAATAAGTTATAATTTGGCTAAAACACAGACTATTTGAAAAGCAGCTATGAAAAAGAAAACTAGGCTGGTGAATTGCAGCAAATCACAGTGAATCTTGATCACCAGACTAAGGAATTCATATTTTACTCTCTGGGCAATCTGGCGCCACTAACAGAGAAGTAACAGGTCAGACCTGTAAATTTAGAAGCTTCCTAGTAGTTTCAAGCATTAGAAGGAGAAAATATTGTGAGGGGTGGTCTTTGGGTTACTAGGATCAGGTTTATACCATGCCCAGCAAGGCCTGCTAAAACTTCATTCCTTAAAGGGAAGCCTCTCTTTATTTACTTGGTTCCATACAGACCCAAGGCCAATCCTCTATCTCCTGTAATCCACCACTGGGTTTCAGGGTGGCCACTGGAGCCAGGGATGGAGCCTGGGCTCTGGGAGGGGCAAAAGAATCAGCTGGTGACTGATTCAAGACAGATTCAAAGCTGATCTGAGGATGTTGAGATCCTTGGGACCATAGGCAGGGGGAGCAACCCCATCCAAGGACTAGAGAGTCTCTCAACCCATAAGCCTCCTGTCCTGTCTGTCTGGCAGTAGATACAGCCCCTACCATGTTTTCTGATCACTTGGGGTGCCTTCAAGGATGGACACCTGACAGACCCCCAAAGGGCCAAGGATACTTGTGGAAAGGAGGTGCTAACTGCTAGACAGAAGATCATAGACATGAGTTATATGGGCAGATGGGTGGTTGATGAAACAGTGGAACAAGCCTCTGGCTACCTGGCCTTCTAAGGGAAGAGAGAGGTGACAGGTATCATCCAAGTCCCTCAAACAGCTGAGTGAGGAAATGAATGAGTCTGAGGGGCCACACAGACATGGACAGCTTTGGTTACTCAGGGATCAGACCTGGTAGAGGTCAAAGCTAAGAGGGCTGATGACAAGACCCAAGCTTAGGAAAGAAAACGTTTCTAGGACTGGCAGAAAAGGAAACACATCGAAGGGAGAGAGGTGGAGAGGAAGAGAGTGCTATGCTGTTTTGCACATTATAGGCATTCAATAACTGAATTTTTTTTTTATTGAATTCAATCTATCTGTCCCCAATCCTACCAGACCTTACACCTCCCTCACTTTGGGACATCATTTTCCACTTTCACAGATTCTTCCTCTTTGAAATGATGGCTTTGGACAGTATAATATCTAGCTTTGATATTTTATGGTCACACATAGCCTAGTCATAGACTCCCTGGGATTTAGTTTCCTCATATATAAAACTGGAATAATAATACTTGCCTTGACTTAAAAAAAAGTGTTATTGATATCTATTGTCATTTACATCATAGTAGTTTCTGCTTGTTAGTCTCCCCAGCCATCCCTAGTCATTTCTTTACTTCTTGTCATTGAAACTTCTCTCATATAAAAATAAAATAATAATAATAAGCAAAGTAAATGAAAACAATGACTGTACCAGTTTTATGCAACATTCTGCCTCTGCTGTCTTCTACCTCTTTACTTAGAGGAAATAGGTATGTTTCATGATCTATTCTTAGGACTAAAATTGGTCATTGCAATTACTCAGAAGTTAGCTTCCTTTTGGTGTTCTTTGAGTTTACATTACTATGGTAATTTATATTTATAAAAATATATTATATGTATATATACATATGTATATTGTTCCTCTATTTCTGCTTGCTTCTCTTGGCATAAACTCACACAAACCTTATCAATATTCTCAAGATATTTGTCATTTGTTATGGCATAATATAATTCCATTACATTCATATACCAATTTATTGAACCATTCCCCAGTTGATGAGTGCCCACATTGTTCTCATTTTTTCTATTATGGAAACTGTTGTTATGAAGATTTTGGTCCATCTGAGGTCTTTTATTTCTACCTTTTATCTCCTTGGAGATTATGCTTAGTAGGGTGGGTCAAAGAGTATGAATAATTCCGTGACTCTTCTCACATAATTCCAAATATTTTCTGGAATGATTAGAAAAATTTACAGCACCATCAACAATGTACCTGTGTGCTTATCTTTCCACACCTCTATCGACTATTTCCATCTTTTATCATCTTGCCAATTTTATAAGTTTTAGGTATTGCTATTATTAGTAATAAATTAAAGAGATCTTTCATATGATTTTTGGTAATTTGCAACTCTTCCTTTGAAATTTTGTTCATATAATTTTTAAGTTGGATAGTACTTTATTTTTCCTTACTTCATGTCAAGAAATTTTCAGCATCCATTTTTATAAGATTTTGAGTTTCAAATTTTCTCCCTTTCTCCCTCCCCTCTTCTGAAAAATGGTAGACAGTTTGATGTACTTTATACATGTGCTATCATGTAAAAAATATTTCCATGTTAGTCACAGTTGTGAAAGAAGAAATGAATCAAAAAAGGAAGGAAACCATGAGAAAGAATAAAGTAAGTTAAAAAAAAATATGCTTCAATATGCAGTTAGAGTCCATCAGTTTTTTATCTGGATATGGTTGGCATTTTCCTTCCTGAGTCCTTGTACTTGTCTTGGATCATTGTGTGACTGAGAAGAACTGATTGTAATTGTTCATCACATAATGTTGCTGATACAGTGTATAATGTTTTTCTGGTCCTGTTCATTTTACTTTGCATCAGTTTGTACGTCTTTACAGAATTTTCTGAAATCTACCTATTGTTGCACGATAGTATTCCATTACATTCCTACACCATGGCTTATTCAGCCATTCCCCAATTGATGGATATCCCCTCAATTTACAATATTTTGTGACCATGAAAAGAGCTGCTATAAATATTTTTGCACATGTAGGTCCTTTTCCCTTTTTTATGATTTCTTTGAGATACAGCGGAATCAAAGGGTATGCTCAGTTTGATTGCCCTTTGGGCATAGTTCCAAATTGCTTTCCATTGTCTAAATAACTTGGGTTATTGATCTTGGATTTTTTATATTTGTTTAAATTTTTTATATATTTTGATGCAAAGATCTTTTCCCCCCTTTTCAACAGCTTTTCTTATTCTAGTCACATTTATTTTGTTTGTGTAAGAGCTTTACATTGTCTATTTAGTCTTTTGTGATCTCTCTCTTGTTTGGTCATGAATTTTCCCTTCTCTCTCTTCTTTACAGGAAGATTAATGCTGTTGTGAGGACCAAATGAAATAATGGATGAAAAACAATTTATTCACTCATTTTTTCAGTAAACATTGATTAAGTACTTTTTAAGAGCCTAATATGGACACTAGATACAGAAATAGATATGGCATAAACCCTAATTTCAAAGAGTCTATACTCTAATAGGGAGAGAGTGACTTGAGAGTGAGAACAAAGCAAATAAATAGAGAAAAAGTACATTAGGAAAAGATAACTTTCATGGGTGAAAGGAGAGGAGGATCAAGGAAGGCATCATGAAAGAAGTGACACTGTGGCTGGACTTTAAAGGAGGAAATGGACTTCAAAGGTGGGTGACACAAATCCAGAGGATTCATGATGAAATATGCTATGCACCTCCAGATAGAGTGCTAATGAAGCATCTTTTCTTTCCTTTCTTTTTCTTTCCTTTCCTTTTCTCTTCTTTTTGACATGGCTAATGAGGGGATTAATTTTGCATGATTATGCATATTTGTAATGGGCTTTGTTTTTCTTGCCTTCTCAAGGAGTGGGGGAGGGAGAGAATTTGGAACTGAAAAAATTTTAAAAAGAGGTGGGGTGGGGTGGGGTGAGCAAGATGGCATGGGGGGGCAAATTTCAGTAACTCCATATTGTCTCTCGCAAGGTCTCTTAACCTTTTTTATGTGTCACTGGCTTCCTCTCCACCCCCACAGTCTGGTGAAGCTTATGAATCTCTTCTCCAAATAAAGATTTTGAATAAAACAAAATACATATTCTTATTGCAAAGGAAACAAATTATGTTGGAATATAGTACTCAAAAAGTTCATGGAACCAAAGTTAAGATGACCTGCTCTTGGATAAAATATTACCCCATCAGCTTGGCATTTCAAGCCCTTTCCAATCTGGTTTCAGCCTACCTTTTGAGGTTTATTTCAAATTATTTCCCTTTTTAAACTCTGCATTTCACACTAACTGACCTACCTGCTATTCCTGACCTCAGTTTTCCATCTCCTATATGCACCTTTGCACGTATCTGAGATACACTTTCACTTCTCTGTCTCTGAGAATCCTTAACTTTCTTCAAGGTTCATTTCATGCTATTTCCTCTGAGAATCCTGCCCTGATCCCCTTAAATTGTTAGTGTTCTCCTATCCTCAAATAATTAGGTAAATATATTTTAACTTGAAATTCTCCCTACAGGAAAATGTCAGCTCTTTGTGGGTGGAGGGTTGAGGAAGGGGACGATGATTGGTTTTCATCTTGTCTTCATATCCCCAGTGCACATAGTAGGTGCTTAGTAAAAATTTTCAGATTGTATTGGGTCCATTCTATGCCTGGTTGGTGGGGAGAAACAATGTGCTCAAAAAAACAGAGATGAGGGAGAGTAGGACAGAAAGCAACTCAGTTTGACTTAATATGTGGTGGGAAGGGGAAGGGAAATAATGGGAGACAAGACTGGAAAGGCAGTTTGGAGCCAGATTGTAAAGGTCCTTGAATGCCAGGCTGAGGAGCTTATTATAATAAGTAGGTGAGTTGGGAAGCTACTTCATAAATTGGAAAGTGCCTCTGTGTAGATGTGAAGGTTAATGATGATGTGTTACAAGGAGAGATTTGAGCCAGGCTATATTTGATCTTGTATCTGAATTGGTGGGGATGCAATGTAAGTGTAAATAGGTCAGGGACAGGGCACAGTGAGCTAGGGCCCCCACTACAAGATTCCAAGAGCTGGAGTCCATTTTCAATGTATCCAGTGTGGGAGAATGATATAATTGTCAGAAAGATTCCCCTATCAGACCTCTCTCAGTCTGTGAGATCTTTCCTTCTCAGGGAATAAGTAGTGCTCAATACATTTCCTTGTATTGTCCCTTGTTTATGGGGCCCTGAGTTCCACTCAAAACAAAGGCCAATGTCTTTTATTTATTTATTTATTTGGTTTTTTTGTGGGTTTCTTTTTTTTTTTGGAGACTGGCTTCCCTATCTTGCCCTGGCTTCAAGTGCAGTTACCACTCACAGATTGTTTGACACAGGAGTTTTGACCTGCTGTTTCTAATCCGGGCCATTTCATCACCTCCTCAAGCTGGCGGGTGGTCCTTGGTCCCAAGGGCTCCCCATGATGGTTCTGGACTTAGCATAGATGCCCAGTCAGTTTAGAGCATTTCAAAACTCTGGAGTTCAAGGAATTCACCAGCCTCAGCCTCCAGGACCCTGGCGGGATCCTAGATGTGAGCCTCCGTACTCAGCACATCTGTTTGAAAGCCGTATTTCATTTTTAAAATGTAGTAAACACTTTTATTTCACCTATCCTACTCCCCCAAATTGCTCCCTTCATAGAACCACCCCTTGTTACAAAGAAAGATAACTAAGTTAGCCTACCAGCTAATAAACATTTATTAATCACCAACCATGTGCCAGGTGCTGTCAAAGGGACAAGTGAAATAGTCCTTTTCCTTGAGAAGCTTATATTCTAACAGGAGAGAAAGCATGCACACATGTAAATAGGCACAAAACACATACAAAGGAGAAGGCACAACCAGCCAAGAGGGCAACTAGGTAAGAGTGAACAGAGTACTAGGCCTGGAGTCAGGAAGACTTTGGTTCAGATCTAACCTCAGACACCAGCTGTGTGACCCTGGGCAAGTGACTTAACCTTGTTTGCATCAATTTCTTCATCTGTAAAATGAGCTAGAGAAGGAAATGGCAAACCACTGCAGTATCTTTGTCAAGAAAACCCCCAGTGGGGTCATAAAGAAGAGTTGGATGTGACTGAAAAAACAACTGAGCAACAAAATAAGGAGCTGAAGGAGCTCATGAAGAAGTTAGTGTTTGAACCGAGACTTTAAGGAAGTCCAAGATTTCCGTCAGTGGAGAGAAGAGAGCATCCCAGCTAGGGAACAGTTAATGCAAAGATACAGAGTGAAGCAAAACAAATCTTTACAGCAAAGACACCTGGCAACGTTCTGCATCCTTTATCCATACTAGAGAAATAGGTTTCATTTCTTCAGTCCCTGGAATCAATTGATCGTTTCATTCAATCTGAATCTGGATGAATTTTAGTGTTGTTTTCATTTACATCATTGCGGTCATTGTGTATATTGTTTATTTGGTTCATCTTTCTTTCTCTTGCATCAGTTCCTACAGATCTTATGTTTCTTAGCTGAATCTTTCACCTCATCCTTTACTAAGAAAAGATGTCATTCATCTTGAGTTCTGTCTTCTCTTCTTCTCTACATCTCAAAAACTTGATGTGACCCTCTATTGTTTACTTTTTTTTTCACTACAGAATCTGACAGTAAGATAGCTCTTCTTCCTTGCTAAGGCCAGCTCCTCTCTGTGTACCCTTTTCTGTCTTCTCCAGCAGGCTGGTGACCTCATTACTGCCCATGGGCTTAATTTTCCTCTTTTTCAGATGACTCCTAGACCTGTATATTCAGATCTCTCCTGAGCTCCAATCCAGCAGCATCAATTGTCTATTGGATATTTCAAACTAGAAATCTCATAGGCATTTTAATCTCAACATGTACCAAAAAAATTTATCTTTCCCCCTAAACCTACTCCTCTTCTGAACTTCCCTATCCCCATAACAGTCAAGGTCATTCACTGCATGCTGGCCCATTGTCAGTCATCTTGATTTTTGTCCTGCCACTAAACTTCAATGACTTGGGAAGAAAGAGTGAGGTTTGACGACTTTTGTGCAACTCTGCCTCACTTAAATCAATTCAAGCACAAGTCAAGACATCACCCGTGATGTCATGGTTCCTCTTTGAAAATGAAGAACAACAGTTAGTGTCCTCCCTCCTAGATTACCTTGTATTTAAATAATTTTTGTATATTTACATTTATTCACTTTTTATGTTGTACATATTTGGAATGTAATCTCCTCCCAAATGGCAATTGTTACATGCTTTGTATTCACATTACCTAGCACAATGCCAGGCACACAGTAGGTGCCTAATAAATACTTGTTGACTGAAATCACTGCTAAAGTCACCTCCATCCTTTCAGACTCCCAGATTCACAATTTAAGAGTCATCTTTAGTTTTCTAACTTTCTCTAACCCCATATTCAATTAGTTGCCAAATCTCATCATCCCTTTCTCTACATTCCTCTCTTACGTTACCTTCTCTCCATTCACAAAAGAGAGCTTTTTATAGTCTTCCCCTCACCATATTCCCAACCAAAATCCACCTCTCTACCAACTTCCCTATTCCTATTAAGGGCACCACCATCCTCCCAGGCCCTCAGGTTTACAACCTCAGCATCATTCTTAGCTTTTCAACTCTTGCTCACTCACCTTTCCAATAAGCTGCCAGCCCTTGTCTTACAGTATCTCTTGTCTCTGTCTCTTCCTCATCCCTCCCACAACCACCACCCTGACATAGGCCTTCATCATCTTTCACCTGAACTAGTTCAATAGCCTTCTAATTGGCCTCCCTTACTTATGTCTCTCCCCACTCCAATCCCTCCTCCATATAGTTGCTGAAGGGATTTTTCCTAAAGTCCAGGTCTGACATGTCACCTTTTCCCTACTCAAGAAAATCCCTATTTATCTCAGGATTAATTACAAACTCCTACCCTTGGTATTTAAAACTCCTTACAACCTTGACTCTTGCTTCCCTTCTAGTCTCCTTACATTCCACTCCCTTCTCCCCCAGGCACTCAGTGATCCTGGCTTACAAGCTTGCTTGTGTTCTGTACATAGGACATTCCATCATGGTCCCTCTGCCTTTGCTCTGGCTGTCCCCAATGATGGAATTCTCTCTCTCTTCATCTCTACCTTTTAAATTCCTGCTTTCTCTCAAGACTCAGCTTAAGTGACATCTTCTATATGAAGCTTCTCCCAAGCCCTTCAGCTACTAGTATCCTCTTTCCCCAAAAGACCTTGTATTTCTCCCTCCCTCCCTCTCTCTCTCTCTCTCTCTCTCTCTGCTTCATTGTTGTGACCTTGCTTTCCCAGAGACTCAATCCTTCCCTGCATCCCTCATATATATATGATAGAGGGGACAGGGTCCCACTAATTGCACTGACAGTGTATGCGGCACACACATCATAGACACGATTCTTCTTTAAAGAAGCCCTGTAGCTGCTTTGCTTTCATTTATGTAAGCTAGAAAAACAGCTAAGTCAATCAATCAATCCATTCAAATTCTATTATCTTTGTGGGGGTCTGTGGGAAGTTCCAGAAGATGAGCACCTCTGGTGTGAGGGCTGCTGATTCCTTTTCAGGGCTCCTCATTCACCTTTGATGTCCACCTTCACTCAACTCTCACTCCAAGCTCCAAGAAGCCATTGCAAGTGCAGTGGCCATACCCTAATAAAACCATCTCAGCAAATGAACTAAACTAGATTGGGGATAACCAACAGTCCTCAAACCTATGTGTGAGTTAAGGGAGTGTTTCTTCCAAGCATGTGAAGACTTTCCCCAGCAGAATAGGCAGGTGAGAACAATTTGTTCCAATGACCATGAAGGCAGCTGAAATAGGTGCTATGGAGCACTTAGAGTTTGGTCAGACATTGGAGACACCAAGGTCATCTGCTACATCCTGACTTTTGTCCTGTCACTGGACATCGATGACTCAGGAAGAGAGAATGATGTTGACAGCTTCATGCAACTCTGTATCATTTAAATCCCATCCATGTAGGAGTCAAGACATCACCCTGAAATGTCATTGGTCCTCTTCAAAAAGGACAAACAATAATCATCTGTGTGACTCCTTCCTTGGCTGCCAGGAATCTCTTTCTTGTCTGAGGTCCTGAAGTCTTGAATGTCTATCCTGCTCATTGAGTCTTTTAGAAGGCATAATCTATATGAGCAAAGGGCAATTAAACTGTGCATACCCTTTGATCCAGCAATACCACTAATTGGTCTGTATCCCAAAGAGATTTTTAAAAAAGGGGGCGGGGAGGAAGTAAAGGACCTATTTGTGCAAAAATACTTGTAGCAGCTCTTTTTGTGGAGGAAAAGAATTGGAAATTGAGAGGATGACCATCATCTGGGACTGAATAAGTTGTGGTATATGATTGTAATGGAATACTATTATATTGGTTGGTTGTTGTCCTTTGTCTTTGTAGAGGACCAAAATGACATTACCATTGTAAAGTGAAATTTTATTGTGTCCAACTGTGGCAGATCAGACCAATCCAAGCTCAGAATGCGCTCCCACAGGTTGGGCACAGATAGACCATGTAAATATTTGGGGTGGATATCCCAAATTTGCACATCCTGCATTTACTTTGTGCTGTCTCAATTCTGTTTTACTCAAAGAGCACAGCACCTTTTCTTATGTGGACATGCCACGCTGAGAGGTCCTGTATCAGTGTCTCACATGCTGCACAGTTAAATCCAAAGTTCTTGAGAGACACCTTGAGAGTGTCCTTGTATCTCTTCTTCTGACCATCATGTGATCGCCTGCCCCATGCAAGTTCTCCATAAAATAGTCTTTTTGGTAAGTGTACATTTTGCATTCAATCTATGTTATACTGTAAGAAATGACAAGCATTGCCTTCTCAGTAGAGAGGCGGGATGGAAGGAAGGACAGAATTTGAAACTCAAAGTTTTAAAAATGTTAAAAATTGTTTTTTACGTGTAACTGTAGAAAAATAAAATACTAAATAAAAGCTTAAAAAAAAGAAATGACAAGCAGATTGATTTCAGAAAAACCTGGAAAGACTTATGTGAACTGATGCAAAGTGAAGTGAGCAGAACTAGGAGAACATTATGCACAGTAACAGCAATATTATACAATGATTAGTTGGGAATGACAATTATTCTCAGCAATACAATGATCCAAAACAATTCCAAAAGACTCTTGATGAAAAATGCTACCCACATTTAGAGAAAAATAATGAAGTCTGAATGCAAGTTAAAGCATACCAACAAACAAATAAATATTTTTAAAAATTAAAAACAGAAGGAATAATTTGGTGACAACTCTTGTTATTCAACATTTCAAATATCTATATTTTGCTTTGTAAGGACATGTAGACTGTAAGATCTCTGAAGGGAGAGATAGCCCTGGCAGCACAGAAAAGAGCTGAGCAAATGGTAGGTAGTCAATAGTCTCTTGTTTGATAGTCATCCTCATAGTAGCCATGTGAGGAACATATTATTATCTCATTATATAATAATAATAATACCTTTTTGAGGCTGATAAAGTGTTTTCTCCACAACAGTCTTGTGAGGTACGTACTGACAAGTGTTATTCACAATTTATAGATGAAGAAACTGAGACTTAGAGGAGGGGAAATGACTTGCCCAAGCTCACACAACTAGTGGATCAGAACTTACATTATTTTAGAGCTAGATGGAACCTCAGAGGCCATAACACCTTCATTTTTTTCCACAGGAGAAAATTGAATTTTAGAGAGGTGAAGCAATCTGTCCAAAGTCACACAGCTAGTCAGTGTTGGACCTGTAATACAAACCCAGTTCTCCTGAATAACACTCTTTCTTATGACCCGTATGTGAACTTGACTTGCCCAAGCTCACATAGCAAATTAACAGAAAATGGAATGAAGTAAATGGGGTTTTATGGAGTGATGTAGGAACAGAGGGAGCAGCTAGATCCCCTCCTAGAGATGACTTGAAGGGAGGGTTATTTAAGACCCAGAGAGAATTTCCTCTTCTTATAATTCTTCCCACAAAATGGAATCAATTTCTAAAAGCCTCTGATGTGGCAAGAACATTAAGGTCAGAATCAGATGTTTTTTTCCTGGTTCCTTTTTTTATTACTATTTTTTAAAAATAATATTTTGTTTATTTTTCAGTTAGCAAAAATCCACCTTCCCTCCTTATTCTAACCCTCTCCTTGTCCAACTGAGAATGAAAGAAAAATAAAACTCCTGTTACAAACATGTATCATCAAGCAAAATAAATATTTGCATTGTCATGTACAAATATACATATACATACGTACACATATATGTATATGTCTTATTCTGCAATGTTTCAACATGAATCCTCTGGAGTCATGGTTGATCATAATGTTGGTCAGAGTTCCTAATTCTTTCAAAGTTGCTTGTTTATCATATTGTTGTTATTGTATAAATTTTTTGCCTGGTTCTATTCATTTTACTTGATCTTTCCAGGTTTCTCTGAAACCACCTTCTTTATCATGTCTAGAAATACAACAATCTTCTATTACATTTATATAGCATAACCTCTCCATCTAGTCCCCAATTGGTGGGTACTCTCTCAAATTCCTATTCTTTGCCATCTCAAAAAGAGATATAAGCATTTTTGTATATTCTTAGACAAAGTTTGTTTTGCTTAAGAGTATTCCCTCCCTTAATCCTACCTTCTAATCCTATCTTCTTTCTTCTCTATTTCCCTTTTGAATGAAATGCATTTCTATACCCTAAGGTGTGTATAGTTTTCCCTCTACTAGTTTAGATGACAGTGAAGTTCAAGTGTCATGCACTCCCCTGCTTCTTCCCCCCATCCTTACCCTGTTTGTATGGATGCTTACTTTCACACTCAATTTATGTGCAATAATTTCCCCTACCCCTCCTTTCCCTTTCCCTTCTAATTTATTCCTCTTCTCCCTTCTTTCCTTTCTTCTCTTAAGATCATCAAGAGATAATAGAACTACTTCCATGCCTTGTCTAATTGGATTCCCTCTGTGATCCCTGATGATGATAGGATTCAGAGTGGATACATGTATCATCTCTCCATATTTGAATGTAAGCAGTTTATCCTTATTTAGTCCCTTATGATTGT
The DNA here is from genome assembly GCA_023548195.1 of Bettongia penicillata ogilbyi. NCBI lineage: Eukaryota > Metazoa > Chordata > Mammalia > Diprotodontia > Potoroidae > Bettongia > Bettongia penicillata. The sequence goes on from JAJHZJ010000444.1 coordinate 4,723,805, forward strand.
TCACTGGTGTTTAACTTTTTATGTTTTTCTTAACACCTGTGTCTGAATTTCAATGTTTCTATATAGCTCTGTTCTTTTCATCGTGAATACTTGGAAATCTTCAATTTCATTATAAATTCAATTTTTCCTCTGCAGTATTATATTCAGGTTTTCTGGGTAAGTTATTCTCAGTTATAAACCTATATCCTTTGCCTGCTGGACTATCATATTTCAGGCTCTCCACTTCTTCACAGTGATGATTGCTAAATAGTGTGGAATCCTTACTGTTGGCTCCTCAGGACTTGAATTCTTCTCTTGATTCCTAGAAGTATTTTTTTTTGTTTGATTTAGAAGCTCAGGATTTTGGCTATGACGTTTCTAGCAGTTTTCACTTTGGAGTTTTTTTCTGGAAGTTACCAGTGGATTCTACTTCCACTTTGCCTTTTAGTTCTAAAACTTCTGAACAGTTTTCTTTTATGATTCTTGAAATATGATGTCTACGCTTTCTTTCTTTGGTAATAGCATATAGATAGTGCAATAATTCTTAAATTTTTTCTCCTCAATCTCTTTTCCAGGTCAGTTGTTTTTGCTCAAGATGTCTTACAGGTTTTTTTTTCTATTTTTTCAGTCATTTTATACTAACATTCTGTTTCTATTAATATTTCTTGTTGATTCATAGTTTTTTGTTGAATTCTATTTGATCAATTGTAATTTTCAGGGAATTTGTCACCTGGACAAGGTATTTACTTTTTATGTCAAGTTTTTATTGCCTTTCCAATTCTTTCTTGCATATCTCTCATGTCTTTTCTAATTTTTTTTTTCCTCAAGCCCTCTCATTTCATTTAAAAAAAAATTTTAAACTCTTGCTTCATCTCTTTCAGGTATTCTACTTGAATTTGTGCCCAAGCTGTGTTTTTCTCTGAGATCTTGCTTGTAACTCTTTTGGAGGCATTCTCTTTTCTTCTGGGTTTGGGTCTTGAGCACCCCTGTCAGTATCATAGCTTTTTTTATGTGGGATTCCTTTTTTATTTGTTTGCTCATTCTTCCAGTCTACTTCCCTACTTTGGACTTGAAGTTAGGGTCAAGTTCTGTGAGCTTCACTAAATGATTGAGGAGGGGGTTTATTTTTGTTATTGTTTGTTCACTGCCTTCAAGATCTCAGGAACAGCTCAAGCTGGGTACCTGTAAGCTTTCAGCCCTCCCAAAGTGGTTTCATCCAGGGCAAGGTCAGATTTCTTCCCCTCTAGGCTGAGCTCTACACATTTTTAACTTGCATTTGGGCCTAAGCAATAGTAGTGTTTTGCTGGACTGAACCCCTATCAGGCAAGCAGGAAGCACTGCTGGTTCTGAATGAAAGAATTGAAAACTTCCTTTTGGTTTGGAATTCCCACCCAAGTTATTCCTTTTCAGGCTTCAGACTGGGCTGGAAGCTAGAACTGTGACCTTGCTCTCCGTCTGGGGTCCAAGTCACACTGTTGCTACTTGCTCTGAACTTGTTACTCTCAGTACACAACCTTGGGACTGCTACCATTCATCCCCCAGAATGTTAACTTATAGTGGAGGTCCCATCCTTAGTTCATCCTGGATGTGTGGCTTGGATATAGGAAGTGTGTGACAAAACTGACAGATGGCTCCTTTCCCCATGACCTGAACAGCTTAATTTTAAACAAAGTGTCTATTTGTACTGAGAGCTCTATTTGTACAGAGAGCTCCCTACACAGTGTGCTCCTGGCCTGACCAAGTTTCCTGTGTTCACAGATTTCTCTGTCTTTCTCTCTGTGCTGACCTGAACTGGAAAATGACTCACTGTTACTTTTTCTTGGTTTTTCCCATCGGACTCCATCCTGGTACATTTTCTAGATCTTGTCAGAGGAGTTTGGGAGTGGGAGGAGCTAAGTTAGACTCTTTAGAGCTATTTTGCCATCTTATCTCCCTCTTCTCTTGTTCCTGATCTGCCACTAACTCACATTAAGTCACTTTCTCTTGTCCCAGCCTCAGTTGCCTCAGATGGAAGATAAAAGATTATGTAAACAGTCTACCTACCTGATAGTGCTGTTGTAGTAATAAATTGAGATAATACATGTTAATATGCTTTGTAAACATTGGGCTTAGGCAGTTATTGTTGATAATTAAAGCCTGAAGAAAACAGATTGCAGCTGAGGGTTTGGAATTCAGTTTTACTTGTTAACACCAGGGGAAGAAAATAGATATCATTATAATCATTTTTTATTATTCATAAATTATTAATGGTGATAGTAATAACAATACCTTCCCTTTCCATAATCATTTGAAATTTGCCAAGTACTTTCTTCTCAACCACCTGAAGAGCTAGGAAGTGTGAATATTATCATATCTCTTAGAAAGAAGGAAACTAAAGTTGAAAGAGGCAGATTCACAGCAGATCTTCACTGACGCTGATCTGATGTTCACAGAGGGGAAAGATGAAAACTTCTGACTCAAATCTAGATCTCCTAATCCCCAGTTCCAGACCATGCTCTCTTCACTCTATCAAGCTTATTCTGGGAGATCTGGGAGTTCTTTTTAGCTTTGTGAACCTCAGTTTTCCCAACTATAAAGGTGGACTACATAATCTCTAAAGTTTCTTTCATTTCTAAAATCTATGAAGTCTTTATTCTATTACCTTCCAATGTTGGCCAATGCTTTTGATTTCTGTGCTGGTTATAGGGCAGGGTATCAATATGTCTTTGGAAAGAGCCCAGTTCCTGTTGTCAGACAGAACAGAATCAATGCTGGGTTTAACCCCAGTCCAGTAACCATTCTGACACCCATAGCATCTGAAATGATAGGTTCACAAACGGAATTTAGGAAGAACTTTGAAGCCATGGATGAAATCCCACATGGTGAATAGTTGAGTAGTAAAGAGGAAGAGGTCTTCTTCCTAGGGCCAGGCCACAGGGACTTCAGGGTGAAGGATGTGAGGAAGAGTAGAGTGGGTGTGGTTGGGCTAGGGTGGGATACTGAGACAGGATATAGCTGATGCCTCATGGGTAACTTGCTTGGCTTTTTGGTCATCTTAGAAATATTTTTCCCCTTCTAATTTGGGATCAGAAGTCTGGTTCTACTACCCAGTTTTAACATCTGTAAAATGAAAGGGTTAGACTTGAAAGCCTCTGAGGTCCCTTCCAATTCTAAATTTATGAACCTGTGATCCTATGATTCTCCTTCCTCTACTCTTCCAAATCTTCAGAGAGTTTCACTATAACCCTATGAAATGTCTTTTAAGGCACTGAATCATCTTTTAAGAAAACCTACTTAGAAAGACTGTGAGTAAGGGTCCTGGTGAGACTTTAGCACACCAGAATCCCAGTTCTGACACTTATTTGTCAAGGCACCTTGAGCGAGTCAGTTCTTCTGAATCTTGATCTGACCTTGTGGGAACTGAACCATCCTATCTCTCCTTTCCTTATTGTTTATGTTCCAGAAAGATCCTCTCTGACCTGTAAACAAAATAAAGGGGTTGGATTAGAAGACTTCCAAATTCCTTCCAATTCTCAGTCCTATGACACTGTGATTGGGAACCACAGAATCACAGTCTACTATTAGTCATAGTTGTAGCTGACTTCATCTAACTTCAAGACCATCATGGGTAAGAGAGATCACCATTGTTCTGTCTGGACCTTAGAGGATGAAACTAGAACTTAGGATAGTAGGTAGGGAAAGACAGAAAGTTGACCTGGAGGCAGGTTTCAACTTGTCGTAAGGTATTTGCTGACAGAGCTGCCCAAGAGTGGAACAGGCTCTCTTGGGAACATTTGAGCAAAGACTAGATGACCACTTCGGTAATGCTGTGGTGGGGATTCCAGCACTGACTGAGAAATTAAACCAGATGACTAGAGATCAGGTCTCTCCCAATTACGAGATTTATCCCATTCCATTTCTTCCCTAATTTCTTTGAGGAAAAAGAGGCAGTCAAAAAATATCAGGTTCATAATAGGGATTTAATAAAGGGGGAGGGGAAACGAATTCCAGGAAGCTTCTGGAATTAAGTCCACCTTCATTCTAATCCCCTAAGACTTTTCTAGTTTGATCCCTAGGCCTACATAAATAATTAAACAGACACCCAAACTTTTGAGCTGGAAGAGACAATCATAGGATTGTGGAAGAGATTTCAGAGTCCATCTAATCCAAAGGTTCTTAACCTGGGGTCCATCAAATTGGTTTTTTAAATATATATTTTGATTGCTGTTTTTCAACATAATTGCTTTCATTTGTAATTCCATATATTTTATTTTATGGATTTTAAAACATTCTGGATAGGAGTCCATAAAGTTCCCCAAATTGCCAGAGAGTTTCACAACACCACAAATCATTAAAAATACTTAATTGAATCCAGGACCTTCATCTTACCAATGAAGAAACTGAGGCCCAGGGAGGTTAAATGACTTGGTCACCCAGATTGTAAGCATTGGAGGGGAATTTAAACCCAGGTCTTCTGATTCAAGTACTAGAACTCTTTCTAAACAACAAGTATTTACTGAGAACCTGCTATGTTTCAAAATTGTTCTAGGTTTTGAAGATACAAACACAAAAATTAAACAGTCCTTGTCCTAAAGAAGCTTGAATTCAATAATTCCTGAGCACCTTCCATCCATGTGCAGAATCCTGAGATGAGCTTAGGGATTCAATGCTGAATGAGCCTCCAACAGTGACCTTCCAAAGTTTGCAGCCTAGGTCAGAGAACAAGATCCACACACAAGAACAGAATAAAGACATCAGACTGAGGCTCAAGGCCAGGTGAATGGTACTGTCACAGTCGCTCTTATAGCTCAAATAACCTTCGACTGGAGTGGTCTGGGAAAACTCCAAAGAGGTGGTGAGATTGGATCTGGGTTCTGGACAATGCACAGTTTCAGTAAATGCATTCTGTGGAGAATGAGAATGAATCAGGAGGTCAAGCTGAGTTACTAACTTATTGTGTGACCCTGGGCAAGTCCCTTCCCTTCTTTTGTTCTCAATTTCTCACTGTACAAAATGAGGATGGAGAGGGACTTGATAGTCCTTAAGAACCCTTTCAGCCCCAAATAAATGAGTCTATGGGAGACTTTCAGATTGTGGGAGGGAGCAGGGAGAAATGGTAAAGAGTGAAGAAAACACTGTTAGTAATGCTGGGGAGCAGGAATACAGAAAACAATATTTTATATTGAAAATTACTCTTGGGCTGTGGGTCATCAGGATAAGCAGAAGCCTCAGAAAAGGAGGGTAGGTAAAGGTATTGGGGGTAAGTGAGGCAAAAGAAACTGACATTATATGGCTACAGAGTAAGTCGGGAGAAAAGGGGCAGACTGACTATCTAGTCTCATAGGGTTAAAGGAAGGAGGTGATTCTACCCAGGAGCGGTCAGGACCACGGAGAGCTCCAAGCAAACTTGTTCTAACAATTTTTGTTCAGAGGTGTCCCGCTTCACGTTTGTCTAACCTCAGAGCAGGAACTTGACTGAGTCAAATCCCTTCTTTCTAAAGAGGAAAAAACTGAGACCTAGAGAGGGGAAGAGAATTGGTCAAGGTACACCGTGAGTTATTAGTAAAGTCAGAGTGAGAACTCAGACTTCTAAATAAATATAGGTTAAAATTCAGCCTCTGATTCTCACTATCCATGTGTTCTTGGACAAGTCCCTAGGCCTGTTTCCCATTAGTAAATGAGTGGGTTTGACTCCATCTCTAGGGTCTCTTTCAGCTCTAAATGTATGATCCTATCATCCCAAATATTTATTAAGCACTTACTTTTAAGTGTGGTAGAAATGGCCCTGGAAAAAAGAGATTCATCCATTTATTCAACAAATTGTTAAGCACTACTTACTCTCTGCCAGATACTATGTTTGCAGTTGAGGTTTACAAAGACAAATTGACTAGCCTCTTTCCTCAAGGAGCTTATATTCTATTGTGGGCTGGGTGAGACAGCATGTACATTAAAAAATTAAATACAAAATAATTTCCAGGGGTGGTCACTAGCAGCTGAAGGATGTATGTGTGTGTGTGTGTGTGTGTGTGTGTGTGTGTGTGAGAGAGAGAGAGAGAGAGAGAGAGAGAGAGACAGAGACAGAGACAGAGACAGAGAGAGAGACAGAGACAGAGACAGAGAATCAGGATAGGCTTCCTGTAGGAGTTAGCTTGAGGTGAGCATTGAAGGAAGCTAGGCATTCTGTTATCAGAGGGGAGGAGGGATGCCTGGGGTTCATATTCAGGTCTTGATCTATCCAGAGTAATGGGCCAGACAGACACTGGCAGGAGTTCAGGACCTCTCTGATTATTTCTCCTCCAGACGTCTCTCAGACTGAAGTGGAAGCAAGGAGGCCCAGCATTCCTGGGACAAGGATCTTCACAACCAGATAGAGCTTAGAGGGAGACCAAAGAAATAATCAGTTATAGTCACAGAATCACAGAGCAGTTGCCCCTCATCATCAGCATCCACCCAATCACCCATAATCTCTTCCTCCTGCGTAGTGGAGATCTGACTACTCCATAACTACATTAATCTTAGGGATGTAACTATTTGCAGGGACATTCAATCCCCAAGTCCCTGCCTGAGCCCCGACTCTGGCCCTAGACAAGAGATTCTTAACCTTTTCTGTGTCATGGTCTCCTTCGAGTCCGGTAAAACCAGCGGCCTCTTTCTCAGAATAATATTTTTTAATGAATAAAATAAAATACAGAGGATTAAAATGCAAACCAATTATATTGAAATGAAGACGTAATTTTTTTTCTCATTCAACTTCACATCCACCGATCATAGGTTAAAAACCCCTATCCTAGACCAGCCTTGACTCTAACCCCAGACTGAGCACTGGCCTTGTACTTTGGCAGCAGACTAACCATCTAGGGCCCTGAACTCAGACCTAGACAGAGCACCGCTGCATGCATGCCTCCACCCTTACTGAGTCTTAACTTCGGCCCTCTTCCTCCCCCGCTGGGTTCTTGATCCACTCGGTCGATGGTCGGAACTCTGTGCTCTTTTCGCCTCCCCTCAGTGCCTGGGGCGGGGCAGACTGGCTCTAGGCGGCTGCACCACTAAGCGCACGCCGGCCCCTCCCTCCTGGCACACACTGCCCCAGTTTTCTGCGTCCCACCCCCACTCCCCCTTCACTGTTTCCTCTGTGGCCGCCCCCCGCCCCCACCTCCTCCCCTACACACTTAGTCCCACCCCTCCCGGTCCGTGCCTGGTTTTGGGAGCAGCCGGTCGGCGCCTCGCTCCCTCCTCTCCAGTCCCCTCCCTGCTCTCCCCCACCTGCCCCTCCCGACCGTTCCTGCCGTATTCTCGGGGGATCTCGGGCGGCCGCGGCTCCTGCAGCATCTCCGGGCATGGGGCCGTGCGGGGCGCTGCGGGCGGGGGCCGGAGCCACGGTTGCCTCTGTCTAGGGGCCGGTGCCGGAGCCGGAGCCCGAGCAGGAGCAGGAGCAGGATCCGGAACCAGAATCGGAGCCGGAGCCGGAGCCCGAGCAGGAGCGCCGCGGCCGAGCTGGGACCGCGGAGACGTGCGCGCTGCATGGCCCGGGGAGGCGGCCAGGGGAGCCGAGCGCAGGTGAGCCGGGCCGGGGTTGGGGAAGGGGCCAGGATGGGGGGGCGGGGGCGGGTGGGGGAGGCGGGCTTCAATGCCGCGGGGCATCCCCCCCTCATTCCAGAGGAGCAGCCCCAGCCCGGTCAGTCTACTCTTTATCCCCGGGCGGGGGGTGGGGAAGACAGGGGCCGGAGCGCGCAGCGCCCCTCTTGTGTGAAGGGGGGTTGTCACTGTGCCGGGGCAGCCCTCCTCATAAATTCACAGAGCCTGGAGAACGGGGAGCGCACTGCGGCCCCTAGCAGCCACTTCCTCATCCCGGGAGGAAGGGTCACTGTGCCAGGGTATCGTCCCCCCTTCCGTATTGATCCACCGAGCCCCTCGGGGGGTGTGTGGGGGGGTGGTAATGGTCCTGTAGCCCCGGCCAGCCTCTTCCTCATTCCCAGGGAGGGGAGATAGTAAAGAAACGTCGGGGCCCTAGGTAGCTCCTTCTTCAGTCCTGGTGGGGTGCATGTGTGTGCCGGGGAATACTGGGGCCCGGCAGCCACCTCTTCAATCCTGGCAAGACCTGGCAGGACCCGGCCCGGCCCGCCCCCTCTTCGTAGATTCTAAGAACCCCAGGGGGATTTTTACTGTCCAGCCCCCAGCGTCCCGGTCCTTCACCGGATGCCTGTGGGGGGAGGTGTTGGGGAGAAAGCTGGGGGCGCTCCCACTTAGGAGACGAGGGATTGGGGGCGGGTCATAGCCAAGGCCCCTAGTGCAGGCTGCACATAGGACTCTGACCAATGTGGATGGGGATGGGGGCAGGGGCCTTTGCTGGAGGAATTTACTGCGAAATGCACGTGGACGGGCCCTGGTGGTGGGGGCGCCTTTCCGGGAGGGACTGTGGGGGGGGACTCACGTGGCCTGAGAGGGCTGCCTTGGATGCCAGAGTCCCTCCCTTAAAGGCAGAATTGGACTGAGGGGGAGGGGTACGGGCCCGGGTGCTGCATGTCCAGATGTGTCCAGATGTGCCGGAGGCTTCTGTGCGACTAGGGGGGAGGGGGACGTGTGTTACCTGGACATGTGACTCCCCGTGTGGGGCTTCGCCTCTGTGTCCTATGCCTTTCTCTCCATCTCTCCCGGCTTTCTCTGTTATGTTGGGCGTTTTTTTTTTTAAACAAAAACCTGAGACTGTTGTAATATTAATATTATTAGGAAGAGGAATTGGATTGGAGGGGAGAACCCTTTAATGAAGCGTGATAGAGAGGTAGAGGCTGGTGAAATTGAGTTCCACTGGCTAATATGGTGGAGGAGGCATCCAACGGCCCTGGGAAAGTTGCCCTCTCTTTCTTCAGGAAAATGGGGCAAGAGGAGGATAATGAGCACTGAAAGGTTTCGTTTCAGAAGGGGGTCCACTCTAGCTCCTTCTTCCGGCTTCTGAGTCCAGGCCAGGCTCAACCCCTCAGTCAGACTGTCCAGTCTTTCAACCTGGGCAACCCTTCCCACAACTGGGGCAGGTTTTTCTATGTCCCCCAAGGGAGGCTGGCAAAAGGCTAAGGGAAAGCTCCTCTCTTTCTCCTCTCTGGGTCTCTAGCTATCCCCTTTCTGCCTAATTCAGCTCAGCAGCCCACAACTTAAAGCTACAGGCAGGGTCCCCCTCTCCCCCCTCCACCAGTCAAAGCTCCATGGGAAGGATTGGTTGGATAATTACCCTCTCCCTCCTACTGGTGGCCACTCTACCAAGATTAGGCCCCCAGGGCACCCCAGACAGGGGTGACCACCACTGCTCTAAGTAGGTCTGGCCAGAGATTTCTGCTGCTGAGTAGGCCTAAAACTCTAGGTCTGAGAAGGAATTTGAGACTCTAAGGAAGATATCCTAGGCCTGAGTGGCCAAAGGGGGTGCTGTATTGGAGGTTCTTAGGAATAGACTGCCCTCTCCATTCACCCTCCCCTGTTTGGAAACTAGTCTTCCTTCCTTTAGATTGGCTGGCTTAGAAAATCCAATGGTGTTTGCTGCCCAAACCAAACAAGGTGCCAAGGAAGGGGCTAAGCAGTGTGTTGAGGGAGGGAGTGGGTTAAGCTCTTTCAGAGCCCAAGAATTTCCAGAGCCTGGGACTGCACTAGGACCAAAGGGAGTTTAAGACTACAGAAGAGAAGTGGAAAAGGAGTACGGTCTGTAGATACCATGGACAGGGCAGAACTGGAGCTGCCAAAGCCCTTTGGATGCAAAGAAAATGACCTGTGTATCGATTCTATTGAAATTGTGGCCTGTTGCTATCTTTAGAGGCTAAGGTGAGCCATGGGGTTGAGGGTCTGGCTGCTCCACAGGTGGTGAGACAGCCTCAGTGACCCATCCTGAGCAGCCACTGAGGGGCTGATCAATCTGTTCCCAGCAGGTGCTGGAAATACTAGTGATTTGGACACAGTGTGTCTCTGTGAGTGTATGTGGTGGTATATTTTTATACATGTATCTGGACATATGTGGTTTGCATCTCTGAATGTGTCTGAGTGTGTGTGTGTATTTCTGTATTCCTCTGCATGTATCCCTGTGTGTCTTTGCCTGTCTTTACATGTATGCCTTTATATCCCTAGGCACATATATGTGGTGTCTCTGTCTCTGTATGCTTTTATGTGGGTCTTTTGAGTCTGTGTGTATGATAAAGGGGAGGGAGGGAAAGATGCATCTGTAGTGAGTGGTGCATAGTTACAAAGACCACCTGTGTCCTAAGACACTTGGGTTCTCCCCACTCCCCAAAAGGATTCCTTTAGGCCAAGTCTCCACAACCACTCTCTTCCAGGGAGGCAGCTGTCTGTTTTTTCATTTGAGCTGGAGGCTATGAGGGCACCTACAGATAGAGTGGTTCTCAGTGTGTATGTATCTTTGGAGTGGGAAGGAAGCAAAATTGAAAGAGTGACAGGATCTTGTTTTGCTGCTATTGCCATCATCCTTGAGCAAAGATGATGCTCCTGGGCCTGCCTTAGGAAGGAAGGCTTGTGTGTTTGGCAATAGGAATGGTCTGCACCAAGTCCAGGACTGTGCATATCCTTCTCTGTCCCCCTAAGGGACCAAGAACACACATCTGCAAAGTGCTGGCTCAAGTTGGGGGCTGGGGGTGGGCTGTAACCCAGAAAAAGGTCAAAACTAACCAGTCCCTATAACTATGGGTATAGTCCAAGAGGAGTCTACCTTAATTGTTCTCTTTAGGTTGAGAGTGGGCTTCCACTGTCACTAGGGGTGTAGTCTAAGAGGAGTCTACTTTCTTTATTGTCTTTAAGTTGAGGATGGGCTTCCAGGGGTTAGGTTGGGGAGTCCTGAATTCTTTTCTGTGTCTCCCATTGGGATCAGAGGAACAGGGTGATGTGCATGAAAACTGAGAGAGGGGTGGATGGTGTTAGATGCAGACTATTTTATATGTAGTCAACACCTGGGAGGGCTGGGAGCTAATGAGCCCCCTTGAAAAACTTGCTTTAGGGAGTTTGTGTTTCACATGCCACTGAGATGGCAAAAGAAAAAAAATTAAGGCAACAATGGAAAATATCCCTACAGGGAACAAGGACCAACTGGGACACCACATTTCAGGAGAGATGTTGACAAGCTCCTTCATAGAAGGAAATCTCCCAGAGGGCAGGGACTGTTTTCATTTCTCTGTATTCTTAATGCTTAACAGTACCTTATACAAAGTAGGATCTTAAGTGTTTGTTGAATGAATGGATGTAGACACTGGGGATCCTACAGAGGAATGAGACCTTGGTAGGAAATGGTGGAGAGACCAGGTCCTATGAGCTTCAGGGGTTTAGCCTGGATAAGAGCCAACGTGGTGGGGATGGCAGAATGGGAGAGTGGGCAATGGAGATGATCTCTGTCTCCCTGTATTTGAAGGGCCGTCCTAGAGAAAACAAAGCAAATTTCCCCCAGTTGTCTCCAGAGCACAGAACCTTAAAATGCTGTTTAAATGTGAGTTGTTGTAGTTAATAAAAGAGACTCATCAATCTTAGAGTGGTTGAGGTTCCTAGATGTGGATGTTAAGCTGGGCCTTCAAGATGGTACAGGTTAGGGGTCTTAGAAGGAACATAGCATGGTGGGTAAGAATTTGGGAAGACTTTGGTTCAAGGCCCAGTGGCAACATATACTAGTTGTAAGTCACTTGTTCCTTCAGGGTCTCCAGGTAACTTGTTTAAGACTGTAAGTTATAGATGGGTCATCATTCTTCACTGATGGGAGGAATTTCTACACTGGAGGGTTCCCCACAGTAATGAAATCATAAGTCCAAGGGGGGGAAATACCAATACATACTACCAACCACACAGGATTGTTGTGCAGATCAAGTGGGCTGATGTAATGCCACATTTCTCTAACTTTGAGGTTTATATGAAAAGTCTTTTCCTTTGTAGCATATATGAAACCCTTGTAAATTGTAAAGCACTAAAGAAATGTCAGCTATGACTTCCACCGTTATTCTGCCCAGGGCAAGTTCAAGAAGCTGATACCCTTTTGTGCTTTGTCCATGTGGGGCTATATCCCCTTGCCCCACCCTGGCCTAAGCCTCCAGTACCATCCAACTTAGATGCTCAGGTTTTTCCTGCCTGACCTAATTTGGAACACCTGTCACCCCAGACTCCAACTTCTGACCTGGCAAGGAGGATGAGATTTGCCATTGTCCGATTTTTGAGGCATCACCTCTCATCCACCCCTCAGCTCCCATTTATGTAGCTTCTTACAGATTACATGTGGTTTTCAGTCTCTTACATTTTAGACATGTTGGGTACAGCACTTTCAAGTTACAGTGACTTATTGCAGCCATAACTAGCTATACACTGAATCTTCTTGGTAAAACTAGCAAAGTGAGGCAAGAATGATCAATCCCCACTTTACAGCTGGGGAAATTGAGACCTAAAGAAGGAAAGGAACAAGTTCAAGATCACACTGAGTCAGTGGCAACAAAGAACACATTTTAGGGCTTTAGACTCCCAAGCCAGTGCTATTTTCATTACGTCACACTATATTTCTCTCTCTTTTCCTAAAAGTTCGATGCTCTTTATAAATGCAACTGAATTGAAATAAATCGAGGTTGCAAAATGAAGCTTGGAAATCTCTTGTCCAAAGGACTTGTCAAATACTCACCTATGCCAGAGGCGGGGCTGGGCAGCCCTGGTTACTGCCAAAACCATCTGCTATTTCTCTAATTGATGTTTGAAGGGGGCAAAGATAGACAGGAGCAGAGATGTTGAGCTGGAAGGGACCTTAGAGATCATGTGGCTCAGTCCTTTCATTTTGCATATGAGGAAACTGAGACTGAAAAAGATCAAGTGACTTGTCCTGTAGTACCAGATGCAGAGCTGAGATTTGAACCCAGGCCATCTGACTCCAAATCCAGATTTGTTTCTAACTGTACTGTAGTAAGCATCATTAATCTTGTAACTTCTATCTAGAAGAAACAGCACCAGAAAGGAAATCAAGAATCCTCTGAGTATCCAAGATAGAGATCAGTGAATTTAAAAACATTTCTGTCTTAAATTTCTTTTTTTTTTTTAAAGTTTTGATGCTTAAAGGGGTGAGCCTTGGTTGTTTGGAAAGTTCACTTATATGGAACTGTACTTTTCCAAACAAAATTATGCAAATTACAAGTAATCCAACCAATATTTTTGGAGGATACCTAACCCTCAGCACACCTCTTCTGTGGTAGAATAGTCTTCTGACCTAAAGAAGATTACTGTCTTGGTAATGGAGATGACAATATTAATTCTTAAAATGAGTAGCTGAATGGGGTCTCCTGATTCTTATTCCAGGACTGGATAGAGGCAGCTGGGCACGTGATGAATAGAACCTGGCATCAGGAAGACCTGAGTTCAAATCTTACCTCATGTACTTAATAGCTATATTAGCTATAATAGCTCCTTGGGCAGGTCACTAAGCCTCTTTTCTACCTCACTTTCCTCAACTATGAAATGAAAATAATAGCAATCACCTATCTCCCGGGGTTGTGGTGAGGGTCGATAAGATAATATCTGTGAGCCACTTGGCCCAGTGCCTGGCACATAGTAGGTACTTAATAAATGCTCCCTTTATGATTGTTCTAAAATCTAGCCTCCTCCTCACCCGGTTACTAGGGAGCTGTGAGAGGCAGCAGGCCTAGACCTAGGCAGAGTCAGAGGCCCAGGTTCTACCGCGCTGTGACACTCGTTACCCATTTGGATGTGGGCAGATCCCAATCCCTCTCAGGGCTTCAGTTTCCTCCTCTGTAAAATGGGGATAATAACACAGTCCCTGCCTCACAGGACTGTTATGAGGATCAAAAGAGATAGCAGATGTAGAAGGCCTTTGGAACCAGAAAATGCGAGATGAATGCCAGCTATTCTGGGAGCCCTGTCCTCACAGGTGTCTGTCCTCGGCCCCTCTGTAATTCCCTGACCTAATCTAGCCTGTCTGGTTGCTTCTGGAGGCACAAGCCACCTCTCCCTCTGGCCCAGAGGAAGCTTTGGCTCAGGCCTGCCTTCCCAGGGGTGCCCCTAAACACCCCACCCCCAGCAGCTGGCTGGGGGAGGGGCCCCTTCTCCCCTCCCGCCCCCGGACCCTCTCACCACGGCTGCGTCATGCGGCCGAGAGCTTGGGAGCACAGCTTGGAAACGGGGGCCCGGGTTTGCTAAAGACGACAAAAAAATTTTTTTTAAATGCTCTTCCCACACATCTCAGGCTGCCTGGCTTCCACCCCCAGCCAACAGCACTGAGTGTTGGCACCTCTCCCCAGCTCTGCCAGATTGGATTGTGGGGGGAGGGATGGAGAGGAGGCTGTTTCTCATGGAAGGGAGAGAGCCCTAGGTTCTGGGATTTAGGGGACATGGGGCCCAGCCATAACTTACTGCGTGACCTTGATCTGGTCCCTTTCTCTGTCTGTTCCTCAGTTTCCTCTGAATATCAAAAAAAGAATGGAGTAGATTTCCTGTGAAGCCAACTCTCAAGTTGTAGTTTATGTAGTGTTCTGAAAAGAATGTTGCATTTGGAGTCAGGAGACCTGAGTTTGAATCCTAGCTTTTACTCTTTATTAGCTATGTGACCTTGGGCAAGGCACCTGTTTTCTGAACCTTTGGGAACGAGGTGGGGGCGGGATTAAAGTAGACTATCAATCCCTCAGTGTATCAATTAATGAGCACTTTTTAATTACTTACTGTGACCCAGGCATTGTACCACACATTAAGTATGAAAAGGAGGAAGTATTAACAGTCCCTGTCTTCAAGGAGTTTACAATCTAAACTGTATATTTGCATATATGCAAAATACATACAAGGTGATTTGAGTGAGAAGGAATGAGGGAGTCACCAGCAGCTTTAGGGGCCAGGAAAAGTCTAGGATTCTGTGGTAAATAGGCTAGTCAAAGTTGATTCTAGGTGGAAGGAGCTGGCCATGTTTAGCCTAGAGAAGAGCCTTTTTTTTACTTTGCTTATTTTTTAAGTTTTATGATTGTCTTGTTATACAATGGTTATTTCACCTTAATTTCCTTATCACCACCAGCAATAAGTCCTTCCTTGTAACTCAAAACATTAAACCAAGCCAAGACCATGACAAGCATGTCTGAGTGTGTGACCACTTTCCACATCTTCTCTGCTGAGGAGGAAGGACTGTATTTCTCTATCAGTCATCCAGGACTGAGGTTGGACACTACAGTCTGACTGTTTTAAGATGATTGTTTACATCATTGTGGTCATCTTGTACATTGTTTTCTTACTTTTGATTTCTTCTCTTGGCATTCTTCCATATGTCTACCCTTGTTTCTCTGAATTCCTCACAGAGAAGATCAGATTTAGAGGGAATATGAAAGCTGTCTTCAGATATTTGAAAGGTGACTTATGGAAGAGATTAATCTCATCCTGCTTGGCTCAAGAAAGTGGAATCAGCAGCAGGAGGTGGAGTTTGCAGTGAGGCAAGTGTCAGCTCTGTGCAGGAAAAGCTTCTTTACAATCAGAATGATGGGGAAGTGGAATGAACTGAGCAGCGCTGGAAGGAGGTCACTGTCACTGGAGGTCTCCAGGCAGAGACTGGATGACCACCTGTTGGGGCTGTAGCAGAGGGTATTCCCTGTGTGGGCCCAGGTTGAACTAGATGGCTTTGGTGTTCTGTTCCAGTTCTGAGATCCTCTAATGTGATTCTCTAGGTCTTGTTCTTTCTCAGAGACCTAGGTCAGAGACAGCTGGAAGCTCAAACAGAAGTCTGAACTGTGTAATCATTGGTATGTATAACAAGTTGATATTGATCGATACCCTGCCCTGAGCATTGTGGAGACAGTGCTGGCAACACATAGGCTTGGGTGGTCACGTTGGCCTGTGGCGTGCGGTGGTGTACAGGCCTGGGGGGGGCTGGGCCAAGGTGCCTCTGCTGGGAGGCTGTTTGCTGCCGGGGAGTCTCACTGAGAACTGACAATGGGAAACACCTGTTGAGCAAGCTCTTTGGGGGCTAATCCCCCAAGCTCAATTGGGTCATTTCTCTCAGGCCAAATTTTTCCCCATACTAATCTGCCTGGCTGCTACCATTATCTTCCTTGCAAGGATAGGATTGAGGAATAGGATGCTGAGTGGAACAGTGACTTGGGAATCAGGAGAACAAGGTTCCAACCCTCGCTTCATTGAAGGGTAACAATCTCTGGCAATCCAGGAGGCATGTTAAATGCTTCAAATGTGCAAGGCCTTGGAGGACAACAAAGGCAAAAGCTAAGATGACTGTCCTTTCTTGGCCTCGTACAATGAGAAAATTCCAAATCATTAACCTCAGTAGTCTTATCTGTAAAATTAGGGGGTAAGATGATGCCTAAGGTCCCTTCCAGTTACAAATTTGTCATCCCTTCAAATGTTAAATCCCATCATCTTTGCATCCTTTGACATCTTGTAGGCCCTGTTCCATTTCCTAAAATATTTGGGTTCCAGAGGTTCACGAAAGTTCACCTCTTTGTCTAGAGGTATGAGTAGCTAATTTTTAAAGTAGTCAGCTTAGGTGGTTTAGTAGATAAAAGGGCTGAACCTTGAGTAAGGAAGGCCTGAGTCCAAATTTTTGGACTCAGATATTTAATAGCTAAGAGACACTGAACCTCTCAGCCCAGTTCCTTCACCTTTAAGGCAGAGATAACATTAGCACCTGACTCGCAGAGTGGTTATGAGCATCAAATGATGCTCCTTTTACATATGTAAAGCACTTTGTCAAATTCTAAACTGTACGGAAAACTGTACATAAAGGTAAGGGCCTTTCAGGAAAAATGCTTTTGCAGGAGTCAGGGAGTCACAGGGAAGAAGAAGGGGAAAAGGGTTTATATAAAGCCTATCACATGCCAGGCATTGTGCTAAGCACTTTGTGCAGATATTAACCCCTTTTATCCTCACAACCACCCAGAGAAGTAGGTGCTATTTTTACCCCCGTTTTATAGTTAAGAAATTGAGGCAACTGGAGGTTAAGTGACTTGCCCAGGTTCACACAGCTAGTAAGTATCTGAGGCTGGATTTGAATTCATGCCTTCATGACTCTGGGCCCCAGTGCTCTATCTGCCGTGCTACCAGCTGTTGTGTCAGTTGGGTGATAGAATAGAAAAGTCTTGAGCTAAGTGGCAGGACACCTGACCCCCTAGTCCTAGTTCTGCCAGGAACTCCAAATATCACCTTGAAGGAGTCCCTTCCTCTCTAAGGAACTCAGTTTCCCCACATGTAAAATGAGGATAATAATCCTTATGGGAAAGAGTTGTTACTCTTTGTGATGCCCATTTGGAGTTTTCTTGGCAAAGATACTAGAGTGGTTTACCATCTCTTTTTACAGATGAGGAAACTGAGGCAAACCAGGTTACGTGACCTGCCCAGGCTCACGCAGCTAGAAGTGTCTGAAGCTGGATTTGAACATAGGAAAATGAGTCTTCTTGATTTCAAGCCCAGTGCTCTATCACTGAGCCACGTAGCTGCCCGCTAGTAGAGAAGAGAACTGGGCAAACCTTAAATCTCTATAGGAAATGTGAGTGATGTTAATGATAATAATACTCTGAAATATATCAGCTGTGTGACCCTAGGCATGTCATTAAGCTTCTCATGACTCTAAGGTAACTTGGGGTTTGCCAAGTCAATGGCAGTCTATACTGATAGAGGGAGTTTCCTCCTTGAGAGCCTCCCCATTGATGAAATCCAAGCTGCAGCCCAGAATAACAACCGTGACATTATGACAGATTGAACCATCATCCACATATTTCTAGGACATAACATGGATCCATAAAAACTGCCGAACAGCATTTTCAATTGATGTCACTGTACCAGCTGCTCATGACCTCTAAAATGCAGGGAAGGTAAAGCCTTCTTGCTATAGAGACCTTGTGGAGGACATCAGAATCGTGGGAGAGCAGGATGAGATCCATCCCCATCACCCTATTTGCTCATGGGAGGAGTACCCAGATTGCTTTCTGAGCCCACTGAAGATGACCTCACACCCCAGGACTTTACTTATTCAACCACAAAAAATAAAATTAGCCAATTCACCTGTGCCAGAGTCCACAGAATAGATAAAAGAACAAATAACAGGATAGTGATGTGTCCCAGGACCATTTCTATTTGAATTCTATGAAAGAAGATGAGAATTTTCATTAGTAGTAATGGTAAAAAGTGGTAAAGCACTCTAGAAATAGTAATAGTTCACATTTACGTAGTGTTATAAGGTTCGCAAAATGCTTTACATGAATCTCATTTGATCCTCGGAACAACCCTGGGAAGTTGGTGGTATTATTATCCCTATTTTACAGATAAGAAAACTGAGGCAGATAGCAGTTAAGTGGTTTGCCGAGGGTCACAGAGCGTTTGAAGTCAGGTCATCTTGACTCCAGGTTCAGCCACCCAGGTCCTAATAAACAGAAGGGCTATAGAGAGGTAAGCCATTGCGATGCCAAGTGCAGATGAAAGCAATGGATCTGGTTTGGAATCCAAGCTCCTTTACTTTGTGTGATGCTGGGCAAGTCATCTTCCTCCTCTGGGCCTCAGTTTTTTCAGTTGTAGAAATGAGGAAGGGGGAGTAGATGATTTCTAAGTTGCCCTTCCTGTTCTGCGTCTTATGATGGGGGGCTCAGGACTCGTTAGAGGTGTGATGGTTTATTTTGTTAAATTAGATTTTTTAGGCTCAGAAAGAGCCCCAGCCATTCAGCTTATAGCTGATAAATCTGGGTCATTAGTGCAGTGTAGAGCTGTCTCTTTTGGTCACCAAACCCCCTATGACCAATTAACTGAGCTCACAACCACCTTGGAATTGGGGTGGATAGTAAACAGTTACACCAAGGACAAGATGCCTGTCAGATGTCGCCTTGGCCGTGGCAGAACAGAGAACAAGTATCTTGTTCACCTTTTACCTTCCCAGCCCCCTTGAGGCCAGGGAATGTGGAGGAGGGGCTTCTGGGCTGGGTCAGGGATTCTTTGCCCTCCCTTTGTGGCTCCCTCGCTCAAAAGCCCTTTCTTCTCCCTCTTTCCTAAAAACTGAGGCCCATGGCAGGAGGTGCAATCCCTAGAGTCAGGGTGTTAATCTCAGAGATGATTTCTTGGAAGGTGCTTGGTCTGGGAACGTTAAGGTGTGAGGAATTCCTTACGTGCAGCATGAAAAGTCTGGAAAGAGGAGAAAGGTGGTGAGGAAAGATAAACCAGGGATTGCTGCAGACCTGGGGCTTGCACAGTAGGGGGGAGTCTCAGAATGGCCTGCCTCAGCTCTGGACTTGTAGGGAGAAGGGGGAAGAGGTGACCCCAAAGACAAAGGTCCAGGAAGACTTAAACCTCGAACTCACTCCCACCTCCAGTAGGTCCTTCCAAGTCCTCGCCCCATCCCTAGCCCTGTCATTTTAACCTGAATTCACCTCGATACAAGCATTTGGGCAGAAGAGTAGGCAGAGGATGATTTAGGCCACAAGGCTCAGTCCTATGTAAAGTGTGTGGTACCTTAGTGGCTAGAAAGTGCTTTACCATCCCCTCCTCCATTAAACCTTCACAACAACGCTGTGGGCAGGTAGGTTGGTGCAATGGATAGTGCCAGACCTGGAGTCAGGAAGACTTCCAGAGTTCAAATCTGCACTTATAGACTTGTCAGTCATTTAACCCTACTTGCTTCAGTTTCCTCACCTGCAAAATGAACTGGAGAAAGGAAATGGCAAATCTTTGCCAAGAAAGCCCCAAATGGGGTCATGAAGAGTTGGACAAGACCGAAACAACTGAACAACAAAACCCCCAAACAAACAACCCAGGAAATGGGGGCCAGGGAAGGGAGCAGAAGGCTGGGCCCTTAAGTTTCAACGCAGATGTTCTTTTCTGCCAGTTTAGAGAGACTACCTGAAGGAAGCAAAATCCATGTGATATTGTAAAGATAGGAAAAGGCAGGGAGGGATGGGGGAAAGGCCAGACATCACAAGCAAGAGGATTGTAAGGGTATGAGGACACAGGAGGGAAGGGCAGCTTCTGCTCAGTGACGTGAGAGTAGGGAATTCTAGCCTTGGAGTTTTTAAAAGGACCCTGGGACCTTTAAATGAGGGCAGGGGAATTTAACTATTGAGCTGTACCTGTTCTTGAGGTCATCGTTGCAGGCAGTGATTGACTAGCTGGAGTGTGAACACAGGAGAGAGCAGCCAGGGTGGGGAGGGATCGGGTGAAAGACCTGGGGATGGTAGCCTTCAGAAGAGGTGACTTAGTAGGGACATCAAAGTTGTCATCAGTATTTGAGGAGCTGTCCTGTGGAAGAGAGATTTGACTTGTTCTGGGTCAGAAACAAAAGTAATCCATCAGCAAACTTGTATTAAGCACCTACTATGTGCCAGGCACTGAGCATACAAAAACAAAAATGAAACAGTCCCTTACCTCAGGGAGTTTACATTCTGTTGCGCAGAAGGTGAAGAGAGAAGGATTTCACCTCCACCTGCAAGACAATTTCCTAGTCATGGAAGCTTAAACTGGTCCCACATCGGAATGGGCTTCTCTGAAGAGCTACCTCTCCCTAGTGGTCTTTCCATGGGAGCTGTTGAACCGCTTGTCAGGACTCCTGTTCAGGTATGTCTCAGGCTGGATAATTTCTAAGATTCTTTTTAGGTCTGAGACTCTGAATTTCTCTGATTTGGCTGGATTCTGATTGCTTTAGGGAGGGGAGGAGAAGAGGGAAATGTAATTTGGGACCCTCAGATTTGGGGCCCGCAGAAACAGATGGGAGAGTGAGAAAGAGGTTTGCGACCCTTTTTTTGGGTGGCGGTGAAATAAAAGGAGGGAGAGGAAAAGCTATGAAGAATCAGGGAGAAGAATGGGAGTGACTGTGGGGAGGAACTCAAGGCTGAAAGAGCCCTGTGTCATGGTGTGATAGGAAGAGCTCTGGATTTGGAAGCAGGAGGCCCAGCCCTGCCAGTGACTTTCCATGTGACACTGGGAAAATCATGCCCCCTGTCTGGGCCTCTGCTTCCCCCTCTGTAAAAATGAAAAGAAAACTCTTTCAGTTCTCTATCTTGTAATTTGAGGGTGACAGTTTTAGTCATCATGTTGCCTCTGGCTTGCTGCCTGACTTTGGGCAAGCCCTTCACCTTCTCTGGGCCTCAGTTTCCCTATCTATAAAATAAAGGGATCAAAAAAATGAGGGGGTGGATCAGAGTGTCCTGAGGCCCCAGGCAGATCTTCAGGCTTTGAAGAGTCAGAAGACTTGTGATAGAAAGTGAGTCAGATGGTGATTTAGAGGAGAAGATGGAGAGGCCAGTTTGCTAATATTAGTTGTCCAGAGGGTATTCAAATGCTATAGACAAGCAGGACATAAAACATAGTCTCCTGTCCCCACCTGCCATCTGTCCTCTATGCTGAGAGTGGGCATCTTCCCTCTCTCCTTCATCCAGCTGTGTCTCTTCTGTCCTTGAAGACTCAGCCCTAAAGTTAGGACACCTGGATTCTAGTCTCATCTCTGCTGCTAAACTTACAGTGGGGCAAGTCCTGGATCTTCTCTGGGCTCAGCATGTCCCTCTACAAAGAGGGACATAAGCCCTTTTGGCTTTGATATTCTGATTCGGTCATCCCAAAAGTCAAAGGCCATGGAAGGACTTTTCAGTGGAGGTTGAGTTTCCAGCACTATCAGTCTTGTAGGTTTAACTCCAAGTCTGGGAAGGCTGACCGGCCCCTCCCTTCCTTTATAACGCAAAGGTGTTGTCAACTCAAGAGCTGCATGATGGGTAGTTCATTTTCTCTATAGCATGTATGCACAGACATGCCCTCACATCTCTTTAAGCAGATACAGGCACGAACACACGATCTCTACCAAGCCTTTACTCCCATCCTCATCTCCAATATGTAAAACATAAATAGTTTCTACAACACATACCTTCCACCCACTACCCTACACACAGTCTGTCTTCCTTTCTTTCTTACCTACCCTACTCCATCCCTTTGTTTCCTTCTATATTTTCTTCCCTAGGAGTATATTAACTATCAGGGAGCCATGTTTTGGGGCTCAGTGTCATTGGCACCCCACAATCCTGCATCCTCCCTTTTGGATCTGTCTTAGCCAGAGAGAGATCCCCGCAGAAGGAGTCTACTGTCATTGGACCTGGCCAGACCCCCTGAACCAGCCTAGAACCAATCTAACTGTGAACCCCAAAAGAGTAAATTTATCCTTCTTTTGACACCACTTCCTTAATTGTCCTGTGGCCAGTCTTGCAATATCTATGAACAGAATGCCTGTCCCCACCCATGACATGCCTCATGCCTGGTTTCAGACGCCAATCATGAGGACACTTTGTAACAGGTAAGTTCTCCCGGGTTCCCAGTCTCAACTGGTTTTTTGCCTCCATCCAATTTCTACAGCAAGGGAATGAATGGATAAATGTTTAGAGCCTAGGAACCACCCTGTGGTTATCCCCTTCATCTGCTGACCAGTTGCTCCTCCCTTTCCCAGTCTGCCAGTGGCTTCCAGTTTATCCTGGAAGTAGTTTGTGCCTAGTTGTTCGGCATGCTGTCTTCCCCCTTAGCATAGATTACCTGGCAAATAGTAGGTGCTTAATAAATGTTTATTGACTGAATGACTAACCTGAAATACCAGGTCAGGGAAGCCTCTTTATGGTTCTGGTTACAGTATAAAATCATCAAGTGTCTCCTCTCATTAGAGAGAAGATCAAAGTCTGGGAGCAAGCCACCTGCTATGAGCTTTTGATATCAAGTTGGTTGGAGCTCCCAGGCTGTATGGGGTCTGATAACAAAAAGGGTATAGAGGAAGGCATGCTGGACAGTTAAAAGACATGTCATTCTGATGAATACTCACTGCGTGGGATCCTGGGCATGTCCCTGCCTCTCTGAAACCCGGTTTTGCAATTTGCAAATTGAGAATAGTTAAATTTTACGAACTCATAATGCTATTGTGAGAAAAATATTTTGCAAACCTGAAAGTGATGCAAATCTTAAAGTGGGTATCAGCCCTGTACAGTAAACAGAGTACTTGATTTGGAGTGCGAAGATCAGAGTTCAAAACCTGCCTTTGATGTTTATGTAATGTTAGGCAAATCTCTTCACCCCTTTGGGCCTCAGTTTCCCCATCTGTAAAATAAAACAGACCTGATTTCTGTGGTCCCTTTTAGCTTTAAATTTGTGTTGCCTTTTACATGGGAGTTGTTTTTGTTGGCATTAGAAGAGTTCCAGTGTAATAGAGAAGCTCATTGTAGACATAAGTAGGCTACCCCACATTTAAAAGAATTATTTGGGGAAAGTGATATTAAGGATGTCATCAAGCAAAATACAAAGGGAAAAAATGGGAAGCCCAGTATCTTTTCAGAATCATTTTAGCTTCAATTCCCAATCACAGACACTTCAGGCTGACCCATGAGAATCTCTCAGTTGCTTCAGCTCTGTTTGAGAAGTCTCTTTCTGAGGTCTCCTGGTTGTCTCAGCTCCAAGGAACCAGTGGATTTGGGGATTTTATCAGGAGGGTATGTAGGAGCAGATTGAAAAACATAAATGATCTTGGGGTCTTGGTAAGAACTACAGAATTCTACTACTAACAGCAGCAGTTTTCATGTATTTGGCACTCTATGTACCCAGGACTGGGAGTGGATCTTCTGTAGCAGAGTTGGGAGGAGGAGGAGATCCAGGCCAAGTCCTTGGTCCCATCTCTTGGGAGCTCTGAGAGGAGATAAGGAAAGAACAGTCAGGTCCTACCTGCAGGGAGCTCACAGTTTGGAGGGAGAGACCAGGCTTCCTCATATGAAAACAACTGGAGGACAGTTACTAGACAAGGAATCCTATAGAGAAGCTTGTGGCTATGACAATAATAATGTTACCGTAATCATCGTTACATAAGGAGATGCTCGCAGCATGGGGCAGATGCTGCGGAGAATTTGGTGAGGACAAGGAGCAGTTCAGGAGTGAGACATGGGAGGGGAGAAGAATGTTCCCTGGGTCAGGCCAACATTGGGCCAGCCCCTCCCTTGCAAGTACTAGGGTTTTCAGGCTCATCAGAGCCCCTGCCCCACCGAGAAGAGAACAGAGGGAGGCAGTGTGACATATGTGGGGAGGGGGAGGGGGATGGT
This sequence comes from Bettongia penicillata ogilbyi, assembly GCA_023548195.1. Lineage (NCBI taxonomy): Eukaryota > Metazoa > Chordata > Mammalia > Diprotodontia > Potoroidae > Bettongia > Bettongia penicillata. Next base: position 4,747,798 of record JAJHZJ010000444.1, read on the forward strand.
CTCAGAGCAAGGGAGATCTGGGTTCAAGTCCCAGCTCTAATCCATACAGGCCAGTGTGGCCCTAAGGAAGTCACTTGACCCCTCTGTGCCCCAGGCATTTACAGAACAGATGGCAATCTGCAATGCTTCCTCATCAAGAGGAAGAGGAATCTTCTTATATCAATAAAATCACAGGTCTGGTTAAAAGAAAAGGAAAAGGCAAATGCTCCTTGAGGGCAAGGAACGGTTTTCATTTTTGTTTCCCCAGTACTCATGTCTGATTCTCTGTGATCCCATTTGGGGTTTTCTTGGCAAAGATACTGGAGTGGTTTGCCATTTCCTTCTCTGGCTCATTTTATAGATGAGGAAACTGAGGCAAACAGGGTTAAATGACTTGCCTAGGATCACATGGCTGGTAAGTGTCTGAGGATGGATTTGAAATCATAAAGGGGAGTCTTCCTGATTCCACGCCCAAGGTTCTATCCACTTTGCCACCTAGTGACCTGAGTGAGCACTGTGGCTAGCACATAGTAAGTGTGGAATGGAGAGGGTGCTTCGGAGTGATTGGCCTTTGGAGAATTGGAGAATCTGGATTTCTAAAAACCATTCATTCAATTCCTTCATTTTTTAGGTTGAGAAACTGAGGCCAAACAAGGCAAGTAAGTGGTCCTTCGAGGAACTTTAGATGTCATCAAATCCAACCTTTTTTATTTTACAAATGAGGAAACTGAGGCCCAGTAAGGGCCAGTGACTTGTGCAAGGTTATACTCTGGGTTGTTGTCAGAGTCACGACTTGGACCCCCTGACCCCAGCCTAGGATTCCTTCCCCAGCCTTTGCAGAAAGTCCTGGAAAAGTCTTTGCATCAAATTTCAACTCTACCTACTATCTACTAGTGATGTGACCGCAAACAAGTCACTTAACCGTCTGGGCCTCAGTTGCCTTCTTGTAGAAATAAAGAGGATTTGACTAGGTGATTTTTTAGCTCCTTTCCAGCTCTAGGGCTAAAACCCTGTGATCTTATAGGAGCACAAAATTTAGAGTTGACCCTTTGGGCTCATCTAATCCAACCATATCACTTTGCAGAGGAGAAAACAGTCTCAGAAAAGGGACGCTGACTTATTCAAGGTCATACTGATAGAAAGTGGTAGTAGGACTGGTTTTGAAGCCCTGATTCTTCAGGAAGCTCTGTCATCCCCTCCCAAATGTGCTCTGGAGTTGTTTTGCCATGATCTGCTGCACCTCCGTATCGTCCCCTCCCTCTGCCCATCCTCTGCTTTCCTCCTCTCTAGCCCCACCCCCTACTCTCCCCCCTCAGTGGCCTGGTTTGCAGGCTGATGCTGTGTCCCATATACCACATTTCAAAGCTCTTGCTCCCTGGTGGTGAAGGGCTATGGGAACCCAACCCATAAGTATTCATGACATCTACTAGCCCTGGGCCAGCAGTCAGACCCAAATCCCTCTCTCCTCACCCCCTCCTTGTCCATTAGGAGCAGTGGCCCCAAGAGGAGCCGAGATTCAGGTCCAGTGAATGTTCCTCTCTGAGGCTTCTCATCCTCAGACAGCAGGAAGGACAAGGATTTTTGGTTTGTGTGACATTTTATCAGTGGTAATGGTTAGGAGGGAATGATCCTTGCTTTTAAAAGAAAACACTCCTGGAAACCATGCGTACTGCAGTTAATGGATGCACCCGAGTTTAGATTCCATGCTGCCTGGGGGTTTGGGAGCAGATGTACTTCCATGATCCTCTGTATTCTCTACAGATTTTGAATAGGTTGGTTAGAGGCTGCTCCGGAGGGGAGGGACGATGTCAGCTCAGCTGTGGCTGAGCTGGGACATTGCCTTCTCCCTGCTTTGGCTCTGGGCCCCTCTGACCCCAATTCAATTCATTGGCTCCCATGATTTAGAGGTGGATGCACTCTGTGAGATCGTCTAATCCTTGTTTGGAAGTCAGGGAGGAAAGGTGGGGAAGAGAGGGGGCAGGGAGGGAGGAGGGCCTATGGAACGCAGGGAGGAAGGAGAGCTGGGTGTTGGGGCAGTGAATGGGCAGAAGGTTGACCAGGCTGAATGAGGGTGCTGGGCAGGAAACATTTGAAGGAGCGGCCTCAGTTGAACAGTGTTGCAGTAGAAAGAGTGCTGATTTTGGAGTTCAAAGACCTGGATTCAGATCCTTTCAAATCTATCTGAGATAGGCAGGTGGCACAGTGGATAGAGTACTAGATTTGGAGTCAGAAGACCTAAATTCAAATCTGACCTCATACACTACTGTATGGCCCAAGGAAAGTCTTACGGCCTTTCTCAGTCTCAGCTTCCTGATCTGTAAAATGGGGATAGTCTACCTACCTCCTAGGGTTGTCATGGCAAACAAATTAGATAATACTTGTATAGCCCTTGACAAACCTTAAAGAGCTATATGAATATTAGTAATTTTTATTCTCTGTTACTGTTTGACCTTGGGCAAGTCATTCAGTCTCTCCGAGCCTCAGTTTCCTTATCTGTAAAATGAGGGAGTTGAGCTGATTTTTAAGGTCCCTTCCAACTATAAATCTATAAAATCTATAAATCTTTTCTTAACAGATGTGGAAACTGAGATCCATTTGTTTCATACCCTTTGTTCAAGAGCATATGTTGGGTTAAAGTGATATGACACAGGCCTTGCCTTCAAAGGGATTACAGTCCAAAAATAAGAGAGCCCAGAGTTGGTCCCACAAACTCTTGAGAAGGTTGATTGTGGGAAGGCTGGTGAGGGTGCTTCTCTGACTCTTTAGCTCAGCTGCTTACTCGCTGAGTTGCTCAATGATTAGAACTTGGTGCTGAGGAAGCCAAGTCTTTGGGTTATAACCCCACATGGATGAGTTAATTCTGCTTTCATAGCCAAAGAAAATATTCATAGAATGTCAGAGTTGGAAAGGACCATAGCGTTTATCTAATCTAAACCCCTTATTTTGCAGAGAAGGAAGCTGAATTCCAGAGAGGAAAATGATGCCCATGGTCAATGAAGTTTCCTTCATAATCCATTTATAAAAATGCTGTCTACTGTTCACAAGGCCCTATGCTTAGGGTTGGGAGATAGAAAGATAAATACAACACTGTTTTAGTTCTTGCCCAGGGGAATCTCATTCTAGTCAGAGGAGATAAGAGATGATCAGCAGTAACTCTAATACAAATGGGGATGTGACATCTGGGTCCTTGGACTTCGAGCCGCAAGGGGCTCAGAAGTGATCTCATTTTACAACTAAAGAAACTAAAGCCCAGACAGGTTGTGACACTCAGGATCATATTGTTAGTAAGTGTCTGAGGTGGGATTTGAAATAGCAGGGGAGAGACAGAGATAGAGGCATCACCATCACTTCCACCTATTGGGGTCAAAGAAGGTTTCTTCACAGAAGCAGTCAATTTGAGCAAGATCTCAAAGTGATGGTAAGAGAAAGGGATTTGGTGTGGAAGAGGGCAACACAAGAGTAGAGGGACTGACTGTAAGTCACCCCATTTGGCAAGACCACAGAGGGCTTGGGGGTGATCATAGGAGAGAGACCTGGAGAAGGTGATTGGGGCCAGACAGTGGAGAAAATGCCAGGTTGGTAAGTGTGAACATTATTCATGATGAACCAATGGGGCAGGACTATGGAAAGGGTAGCACAATCCTTCAAAGATACCCAGCTTATTCAAATGGCTTAGGGATAGTGGATGGGCAGTGTCCTCTCTATGTAGCTAGGATGGCATTCTGTTCATAACTGAGTGTTGGGATTGATTATGTCCTTTTTTGCCAACCCTTTGAAATCTCCAAAACACAGCAAATCACTCAGAGACCCTGGAAATCACTCAGAGTCCAACCTATACCCTAACAGGCCTACCATCTACAATGTCCCTGACAAATGGTCATTTAGCTTGGAGAACTCCCATATTCAGAAAGTCATCACCTCCCAAGGAAGCCCATTCCACTCCTGGGCAACTCTAATTGTTAGGAATTTTTCCTTACAAAACTTGCCTTTCTACAGTTTCCTCCCTTCCCCCAATCCCCTTAGTGCTTCCATTTTTTCTCTGGAACTGAGTAGGACTCATCAGTCTTTTTCATGACAGTCCATCAGAAACTTGAGGATAATGATTACGTATACTCTGCCCTCCCCCTCTCTGTTTTCTGATCTAGGCTAATTATCACCGGTTCCTTCAATCAGTGACATGGATTCCAGTCCCCTCTCCATGCTGGCCACATGCCTCAGAAGGCATGTGACAGTTGTTAAGTTGTATCCAACTCTTTGTGACCCCATGGACCATACTGTCTGTGGGGTTTTGTTGGCAAAGAAACTGGAGTGGTTTGCCATTTCCTTCTCCAGTGGATTCTTTTTTTTTTTGTCACACAATCAGAAGTTAAGTGACTTGCCTAGGATAACACAGCTAGGTGATGTCTGAGACTGGATTTGAACTCAGGTCTTCCTGACTCCAGGTCCAGTGCTCCACCCACTGAACTCTAAATTGCTACATGACAATGTCCTTCCTAAATTGTAGCACCTGCTGGTCATGGTCCTCCAAATGAGGTCCACAGGAAAACCATCTGTATATGTCCACTGGGAGCCTTTCACAACACAGATCCCTGGATGGAAAGGACCAAAATTCTAAGACTTTTTGACCACTGATTAGTGAGAGAAGGAAGCAAACTTCATCCTTTGCCTTCCTCCAGCATGAAGTAGAAGTGAGAGCCCCTTGAACTAGATTTCAGGTGACCTATAGTACTGGTCTCAGATCTACACCAGTAGTACAGTGTGACTTTCCCTTCTCTGAACCTCACTTTCTCCATCTGCAATGTAATGAGCAGATGAGATCTAAGGTCCTTTAACATCTAATGATCAGAGTTGATTTATTTCATCTGTCCAGCAGCTCAGCTCAAAGGAAATCTTCTGTTTAAATACAGTTATGGGAGTGGAGGTGGGGGTGGTAAATTTGAGTCCCTAAAGGAAAAAAAAGAGATGTTCAGGCGTAAAAACTTTCCAGGAAAAGAGAAACAGGAGTCAGACCACCTTGGGTCTCTCCTTCTGGTGATCTCCACCCTGCCACCCTCCCTGGGAAGTAGGAGGGACAGTCTTTATTTCCTTTTACAGGTGGGAAAACTGAGAATCTTGAAGAGACCAGCCTCAAGATCTCTGCCTCAGTTTCCCTATTTGTAATATAGAACAACTATTACAGCATAAGGGTTAATGAGGAATCTTGCTAGCAGTCATCACTTTTCTAGTAGGAGGAAGCCTGGAGTCCATAATATATTCCTCTTGTCAGATTGACACAGGATTCATGATCTAGACACCCTGGATAAGGACCCTGTTCTATCCATGCATATGCTTCCATGATTCAGCGTTTCTTCTAAGGCCATGCAGGACAGAGTTGAGCTTTCTGTGAGTTATGTTAACCCTTGACTTCACCCAGCTTAGGCCAAGACCATGTACTAAGAACCAAGGTCAGAGGGGGATCTTCTAAGCTCAGAATTAGCCAGGTAAGAGGAGAAGGCAAGGGAACTTTGGCAGTGCAAGAGAGAGGTGAGCTGAATGGAACAGTAGAGCAAAGTTTGGAAAAGCTTTGTTCTAGAAAAGTTACCAGGCCTGCTTTTCTCTGCCCTGGTCAGAGGATATGCCCAGCTGGAGCCTTGAACCCAGTTTTGGGACCACAACTTAGGAAGGACATGTATAGACTGGGACAGGCCCACTGGAGGGAGTGCCAGGATACTGCTGACTATGACAAATGTGTATTGGCTGGAAAAACTAGGGCTGTATAGCTTGGAAAAAGAGAAGACTTACAGGAGATACCATCTCTGTTTTTAATTTTCTAAGGGGTTGTCAAGGGGTGGAAGTTGCCTCTAGGCAGATTTCATCCCAGTGGGAGGGAAATCTTCCTAATGACAGGAGCTGTCCAGCAATAAAAATGGGCTGCCTGTGGTAGAAAGAAGACAGGACTGGATTAGGGAACAGAAAACCTGACTACCTGTGGCCACTTTGCTAATTACTGGCTGTTTGGCTTCTTATACCTGAGGTTCAGTTCTCTGCTCTGTCCCCTAAGGTCCTTTCCAGCTCTATGAGTCTATTGTAGGAAGGAATCCCAGGTCAGATATGCATTGGGTGAGAGCCTCCCCAGCTCTGAGAGTCTTTGATTCTGGGATTTAACATGAACAGGAAGATCTAGAATAGTCCTGGTTCAGAAATGGGACAAAGCTCTAGAATTAGACAGATCTAGGGCAGTGGATATCTAGAGGAGGTATTGTTGGACTTCGACCTAGAGTTAATCTGAAGCAAGGGCTGTCAGAGCAAGAATCTCTAACCCCAAGTGATATCAAGTTAAAGGCATGACCTGAGCTGTCACTGGTAAATCTGTTGGCCCATCCATCCATTCATTTTTATTTATTCATTCATTCATTCAACAGTCACTAAGTCCTAACATAAACCCAACACGTGTTAGGATCTATAGGATACATGGAGGTAAATAAAAATCAGTCCTTCCTCCTTGTATACAGGAGCAATCAAATGATAAAACAACAGAGTGTGTGTCCTTGGCCAGATAAAGTAGGAGATCAAATAGTCAGCACTGTGTACAGAAGCTCAGAGAAGGGAAAGTCTTCTGGGTACTAGTATGTTTGGGAAGGCATCCTAGAGAAGGAGGATGGGGAGGATTTGGAAAGGTAGAGAAAAATCCTTTTCAAATCACCAAACATATATATTAAATGCCCATTAAGTGCAGTGCGCTGAACTGTGATAAAGATTCCAAGTTGGGGATGAACAACTTGAACCACGGTCCAGAAATGGGAATAAAGCTGGCTTGGGGGGGATGAGGAGCCATCCAATAAATTCCTATAAAGGAGCAAATTAGAGTTCTGATGGGAGATGGAGATATGGCCAGATTAAGGAGGGACTGAAATAGCAGACTAAGAAGTTTGGACTTTATTCTGTGGGCAATAGGGAGCCATTGAAATCTGTGGAGTAAGGGACCATGCAGTCATAGATGTGTATTAGAAGAATGACTCTATCAGTGTGTACAGGATAGATTGGAGGGAATAGGCTAGAGACAGAAGGCTAGTTGAGATGCCATTACAGTTGGCCAGGTGTGAGGGGATGAACCTCCGTTAAGGTAAACGTGGCAGGTGCCTCCCATTTGGGAGGGACTCAGCTCTCTCCTGATGCTCCAAGTTCATTGTGTGTTATGGAGGCAAGACCAGGAACCGATATGGGTAGCATCAATATGGTTCGTTAACTCCTCTCGCCTATTAGCTGCAGTAATTAGAGCTGCAATCTGTACAGTGACCACAGAGCGTGAAAAGCCTAAATAACAACATAAGGAAAAACTTCCCAGTAATCAAAGCTGTCCAAAAAAACAGGATGGGCTGCCTCAGGGTAGTGAGTTCCCTGTCACCAGAAGTCTTCAAGCAGAGGCTGGGTGATTGACCACTTGTCAAAGATACTGAAGAGAGGGTTGTTGTTCAGGTCCAAGCTATACTGGAGTTGTGCAGGGTCCCTTATCTGCCTCTCCCTTATCCCAGTATAGAACTAAGCAAAGAGCAAATGGAGGGTTATAGTAGCTATGATCCCCACCTTTTCGGAGGCAGTATGACATAAAGGAAAGTGTGCTGAGGGGCAGTTGCTAGTGTAATGGATTGAGCACTCACCCTAGTGTCAAGAGGACCTAAGTTCAAAACCAGCCTCAGATATTTACTAGCTGTGTGACCCTGGGAAAGTCACTTAACCTCAGTTGCCTCCACCAAAAGAAAAAAAAGAGTACTAGACTTTATTCAGGAAAACCTGGTTTCAAATCCTACCTCAGACACGTTATTTGCTATGTGACCACAGGCAAGTCATAACCTCTTTGAGCCTCAGTTTTCCTCATTTGTAAAATGGAGATGATAATATCTATAGTGTATCACCTTTTAGGATTATGGTGAGGCTCAGTTGAAAGCATGCATCTACAATGCTTTGCAAACCATAAAGCATTATATAAATGTCAGTTACTTCCTTCTCTTCCCCCATCACATCAGGTATGGGATCTGTTCAGAATTTGGCAGCTGGAAGAAATATTTGAAGCTGGAAGAAATCTTGAAAGTCCAATCTAACTCCCCTCATTTTATAGATCATGAAACTGAAACCCAGAGAGATTTGTGACTTGCTCTGGATAACACAACTAGCAAGGATCTGCAGTGGGATTTGAACCCAGTCTTCCTGACTCCAAGTCCAGTACTCTATACTACAACGTGCTGCTTCATGAGGTATAAAACTTTATGCTTTCTATCCTCTGGAAGTTCTGGGGAAGGTGAATTTTTGTGAAAAGCATCATATTCACTGTCACCTTAAAGCTTCCTCTTCAAAAAAGTTCCCATTTTGGCAGAATCAGTCCAATTACAAATGCCCGCTCCTGGGTCCCCAATCATTGAGCTGCTCTACCTCCCTACTGCATCTCTGGTATGCATCTCATTCTTCCATCTCTTTGTATGTGTGTTCTCTCCCCTTCTATTTCTCTTTCTCTGTCTACTTTCTGCCCCCTTCTTTCTGTCTGTCTTTTCCTCTTTCTGTGATGGGTGAGGCTCTCAGAGACACAATCTGGCATCACTGATGGAGGGGGAAGAAGGGGGAGTTTCCTGCCAGGATTCTGTGACAACAGAATTCCATGTGTCACCAAAAACAATATTAAAAACAAAAAAACAAGATGCTTGTTTTGGGGGAAGACATTACAGTGCATTTGGAGAGCTCTCTGGCTGGGAAGAAAGCTTTGGGTTCTAGTCTAAGGCCTGACACTTCCTTAGTCATGGGATCCTGAGCAAGTCAATTTCCTTGTCTTTAAAATGGAGACAGTACCACTGGTACTACTCCATAGAATTTTTTTATAAGAAAAGCGATTGGAAAACCATATCACTTTATTACTTCAATGAATCTCTAAGCTCATCCATGATAGGGCTTTCTCCTGGTATAGATTTTGATCCATCCATACCTTCTCATCCTACAATACTCTTGTCCATGGGGAATTGCTCCAGCATGCTGGGGTACTTCTTCTAGGGCATTTTTTGAGTGGAAGGGGAATATGTCTGAACCTTAGATTTCATATGGGGATCTGCCAATGAGGAAATTCCTTCTATCACTATAAGTCGGTTCTTTCTCTGCCTTACACAGTTGCCCGGGACACAGAGGTTAGGTGACTTGCCCAGGGTCATACAGCCAGTATATTAGAAGTAAAACCTGAATGCATGCGCATGCCTACCTGACTCTGAGGCTGACTCTGTCTACTCTTCCATAGTTGGCTCTCTTCCCCTCGGTCATTTGGTGCCCATTATGTGAGTACCAGAGCAGCGCATGAGTCTTTTCTCTGTTAATCCTGGCTCCCACTAGATGACCACCCCACCTCCTTTTCCAGTCCTATATTTCTTGGATAGTATCTTATGCATCACAGCTTACACAGAGGTAGTCTTCATGGGTGATAGAATCAGAGATCTGGAACTAGAGAGGACACAAGTGATCTTTTAGTCCAAATCACCTGATGAGGCAAAGCAGGTGAGGCCCAGAGAAGTGAAGGTACTTGCCCTGGGTCACTCAGGTAGTCAATCAATTAAGAACCATTTATGAAGTGCCTGTTGTATTCCAGGCACTGTGCTAAGCCCTGGGGATACAAAGAAAGGCAAAAGACAGTCACTGTCCTCAAGGAGTTGGGAAAGGCTTACTGTAGAAGGTGGGGTTCTAGCTAGGATTGGAGGGCAGCCAGCTGGGAGAGATAAGGAGATAGAGCATTCTAGACATGGGAGGAAGCCAGTGCAGATGCCTGGGGTCTGGAGATGGAGTGTCTTGTTTAAGAACAGCAAGGAGGCCTGTGTTCCTGGAGGTAGAAAGCACGTTTGAACTGAGGTTGTCTGACTCCATAACTGAGTCTTTTCCCATGATACCATGCAATATGCAGCAGCTATTTACACCCCCATCCTATATCTCTCCATTGCCCCTTAGGTGACCCACAATTTTGACACTTGAGAGATGTTGTGTTCTCTGACTCACAGCCATATAGCATCAGTGGAAGAACATTGGTGCTAAAAGATTAGGGGGGATGCTTAGGGAGGAGTTGAGAATTATTGATGGCTTTGTGCCATTTTCCAGTTATTATCTAGCCTACTCCCTTCCTCCTGTTCAAGTCTGGGCCTTATAATTGTGTCAGCCTTAAATCCAGATAGAAGCTGGAGCTGGAGTGATTGTCATTATTTTGTTATTATAATATCATTCTGTGTCTGGGGCACAGTCTTCCCATCTGCACAGTGAGGGAGTTGGACTGTGTGCTCTCTGAGGTCCCTCCTGCTCCGCCAGTCTGGACATCTGTGAGGATTCTCCCCCATTGCTGCCTGTCTCTGCTTACCATTGAGCCTATAGGAGGAAGCCAGGAGAGTGGGTGGCAGGACCCCAGCTCAGGCCCATGTTCCTAGGAGAAAATCCCAAGCCAGGGATGCCTCACATTCATAGATTCATAGACTTTGAGTTGGAAGGGACCTCAGAGGCCAGCTAGGTCAGCCCCTTTTTCTAAAAATGAGGAAACTGAAGCTGAGGTGATTTGCTCAGTCACACAGTTAGGGTTTAAACCCAGATCCTCTGACTCACCATTCAGGACCATTCCTATTGTACCTGCTGTAGGCCTGTGCTAGTGGTCAGAGGAACAGAGGCAAAACAAAACCTGCAAAGCAGGCTCATTTGTCTGTCCCCCTTTCTGTCTCTCTGTTTCTCCATCTCTCTATCTGTCTGTCTGCCCCCATCTGTCACTCATCTCATGGGAAGCTCTGCCAGTTTGTATGGAGTTGAGGGTTTCCATTTCAGAGAAGAGAATTGTGGGCCTTAGTAAGGAAAAAAGTTGGGTAACTAGCCATGAGAGCTGCTCTCTCAGCTCGACTCAGTTCATTAATTTTAATAAATGTAAATTATTGATGTTCCAACTTCCAAGTGTGCTAATAAGACTGCCTTATGAAATGCATATGGAGGACTATGGAAAGAATCATGGACCAGGGATCCAAAGACCAAAGATCCTGGCTTTGCCCTTTCCCAGCTATTTGACCTTGAGAAAGTCACTTCCTCCTCCCCACAAGCTTCAGTTTGTACACCTGCAGGTGCGGTGTCATGCTACTTGTACTGTCACCAAGGTGGTTGCAGATCACAAGGAGCTAGGCATTATTTTTGCAGGGTAATGGGGTCACGAGAGTAAATAGCACAAGACAGTCTCTGATGGAAAGGGGTGGCAGAGATCCTGAGAGCCTCAGGAGTCCAGGAAAGAAAAAGAGGAAATGGGCTGTAGATCAGCAGGGAAGGCTTCCTGGAGGAGGGGGAGAGCGTCCTTCCCAATCCTTCCTCCTCCTGTCTAGGCTGCGAGTTGTTTGGGGAAGCCTGGGAGCCTGTCTTTTGCCTCTGTCCTCCAAAGCTCTTCTGCAGCTCTTGTCACACTTGTTTTCTCTCTCTGCTTCCCTGTCTCTCTCTTCATCCTTTCCCAGTTTTTCATGCCTTCTATCCTTTCTTCCTTTCTCTCTCTCACTTCCCCTCTCTCTATCTTTCTCTGTCTCTGTATCTCCGTTTCTGTCTCTCTCTTCCCCTTCCCTTCCTCCTCCCATCTTTCTCTGTCTCACTTTCTTTATCCCCTTTCCTCTTTCTCTGCCTTCTCCCTTAGACTGTTCTCTCCCTCTCCTCTTTCCCCTCTTTACCTCTTATTTACCCTTTTCTTTACTTCTCTTCCCCCTTCTCCTTTTGCCCCCCCCTCTCATTTTACCCATTCTGTCTCTGCCCCTACCCCTTCTGTCTGCTTCTCTTTGCTCAGTCACTACCCTGTTTTTTATGCTTGTTCTCCCTCTCTCCCCTTCTCTCTGTCTCTCTCTCATCTCTCTTTCCCTCTCCTTCTCTCTCCCTCTTTCCCCTCCATATGTCTCTTCCCCCTCTCTCTGCTTTTCTCTTCCTCTCCCCTCTCTCCCTTTCCCTCTCCCTCTCTCTCCCTCTCTTCTCCTCCTCCCCACCCTCCTTTCCCCCTTGTTTTCTCTCTCTCCCCCCCTTCCTTTCTTTCTCTCTCCAATCTTTTCTCAGATCTTTATTACCATCTTGGTCCTGACCCTAATTTACAAAGTAAGGGAGCTTCCAAGGTAAGGGCGCCCATTAGCATCTCAAAAGACGTCTTTCTTGCCACCCCTCTGAGGAATATGTATATCATACAGCTTCAAAGAGAAAGAGGAAAAAAATTCTATGATTTCCAAGAGAAAATGTTCACATTCTAAGAAGGCAGAAAAAGAGAGTCCTGCAGGAGGCAGGCTTTTTCTAGCCCCATAAGAAAGCTGTTGGCACCAGTCCTGACATGGGCTCCCAGTTTTAGTTCCCTCACTCCCTCCCAGAGGGGCAGGTGAGCAAGGGATCAGGCTGCAGCTCAAGGGGCTTTTGTTTTCTTCACCTGCTAAGAGCTCTCCTGTCTTTCTGAATATTATCGGTTCAAGGGTCCCCTCCCTGCAGCCTCTTGAGCTCAGCACAATGTAACGGGAAGAAGCAAAGGATGTCTCCCAAGGCTCCCTAATCCCCAGTTGGGAACAGCTGTCATGGTGATTAAGAAGGCAGAAAGTCTGGGCCTGGCAGAAAAGGAGAGAGGCGGCGGCGGTGGTGGTGGTGGTGATGGTGGTGGTGGCCGTGGCAGTGGTGGCGATGATGGTGACCGTGGTGGCCATGGTGGCAGTGGCAGTGGTGGCAGTGGGGTGAAGCTGGAGGCCTCAGCAGGTCATGGCATCCTAGATTTAGAAATTTACTGGACATTTGAGGCTTCTTGACTGCACTGTATCTGACAAAAGGGGCCTGGAGCCACCACTCAGGGAGTGAATAAAATGGCCGGAGACGATTGGGTGATGCCTCCCAAGAAGAGACGTATTCAGGCATTATGTTTCTTCTCAGCCTCCCATTGCTAGGGCTTATGCTACATTTATTTTAGCAGTCTGTGCCTTGATCACAGCAAGTTGGATGGCGCTCTGGTCCAATTCAAGATTAATGAAATTGGAACACTTTTGTGTAATATTAACATCCTTGTATGTGTAATATACTACTGGCTAATGAGGTCTGATTTAAATAAACAATTAGCCCTAGTTTCTAAAGGCTAAACAGAGCATAATACTAGAACTTCCCAACTTCACTGAGCACATGAGCACAAAGTCAGGCAGCCTGCAACCCCTGTACCCAGGGGCAGCTTCAAAGGCTTGGGAACCAGAAAATCTAGGTTCTAAGTATGATTCTCCTCCTTACTAGCTGTGTGACCATGCACCAGTCTTATTCCTCTCTGATACTATTACTTGTGTAGCCAACCTCCCATGGATGCTGTGGGGATCGGGATGCAGCATAAATCACAAAATACCATAGAAATGGCAGCCTGGGACTATTATAACAAGTCCCACTCCCAGAAGGGGTGGGGCCCAGTCACCATCAAGGGCAAAAAGCGCTGGGGAAAGGAGGTAGACAAATGCCAGAGACAAACTTTAGCTCCAGTTTCTTTCCCCCAGACCAAAGCCTGGACACTTTGTCAGAACCCTGATGTTTGTAGCTCAGCCAGCCAAGCTGGGGAGTGACCTCCCCTTCCCTTGAGCACTAGCACCCCATTTGTGTCAGGCTCATGCTTTCTGTTACCCGGGCTGCCTTTGTCCTGAGTCAAGTCCTTTCTCATCAGTTGGCATGATATCAGAGGCAGAAATCATTACTATGGGAAGTGCTGAATCCTCCCCCAGGGGCTGGCAGAGCACTAGGTGTGGTGCTTAATTCTCCGGCAATTGCATGGGTTTTTTATTTCTATTTGGTTTTTTATTATTATTGCTGCTGATGGTTTGAAAATGCGTTTTAATTAAAGCCATGTTTCCAAGCAGGCACCTGAGGGTTGTGCTGACAGACAACACCAGCTTAGATGACATTGAAGAAATAAGCAGGGGACAGATAGCCTTCCTAGGGGAGGGGAGGGGAGTGGACGGCTGGGCCAGTTGGGAGCACTATAGGCCTGAAGGCTCCTAGGACAGAGTGCCACATTCCACAACCTCCTAATACCAGTGAGCTTACTCTGTAGCCTCTGGGAGCCAGGCTGGGCAGCCAGCACCCTCTCCCTTCCACTCTCTAGCCACCTGACCTTTGCCTATCTTGTACTTCATAGGCCTAGACTCTACTCTATCAAAAACCTACTACTTCTTCACAGTCCAGCAATTCAGGGGTGGGGAACCTGTGGTGTCAAGGCCACATGTGGCCTTCTAGGGCCTTGGGTGCAGCCTTTTGACTGAGTCCAAGTTTTACAGAAGAAATTCTTTTACTGAGGGGATGTGTTCTATGAAGTTTGGATTCAATCAAAGGGACTTGAGGACCTAGAGGGCCACATGTGGCCTTGAGGCTGAAGGTTCCCCACCCCTGTCTAGGTTCAAATCCTCTTTCAGGAAGCCTGGATAGATGGCCATACCAAAGAGCTCCTGTTTTCCTGAATTGCTAAAGTTCGAATCTAGAAATTTCACCTGACCCCTTTGTTTTCCTGGGGGGAAGAGAAGGAGAAAACTGGGGGAAGTTTTGATCTGGGATTTTATCAATGTAGGGGAGTTCCTCATAAGGGACTTTCTTCTACCAAAGCACAGAAGCAAATGTTATGTAACTTATAATTTTGGAGAGTTGCATGGGGCAGTGAGAGGTCAAGTGACTTATAGAGGTCACACACACACACACACACACACACTCTATATATATACAGATAGATAGATAGATAGATAGATAGATAGATAGATAGATAGATAGATAGATAGATAGATAGATACAGATAGATATATGGGGCCGTGGAAGGATTTGAACTCAGGTTGTCCTAACTTTGAGATCGGCCCTCCTTCCGCTATACCACACTGTCTCTTTCTCTCATTTGGCACTTACCAGATACATATTTGTGGAATTAAGTGACCTTTCTACATGCTTGTTTCTAATCTCTGGTGCCTACACAGAGAGATCCCTGTAGGCCTAGCCCAGACCTCACATGTCCTTCTTTCACCAGTGGGTTCAGGAAAGAGGACTCACTACCCTTTGTTTACCAACAAACGCTTTCTAAACCCTTAGGAGAGACAATGTGGCATAGTTTGCTAAATCTGGCCTCATACACTTACTAGCTGTATGACTCTGGGCACACCATTTAACTGCATTTAAATGCCTCAGTTTCCTCATTTGTAACACAGGGATAATGATAGCACCTACTTCTCAGGGTTGTTGTGAGCATCAGATGAGATATTTGAAAAGTGCTTTAGAAACCTTGAAGTACTTCTTTATAAGTACTAGTTGCCGCTGTTATTAATAGACACCAGGAGTGAGAACGTTTCAAGTCCCAGTCCTGACTGGGTGTACTGAGTGAGGCTGTGTAAGTAGGGAGTTTCAGTTTCTTCATCTCTAAAATGGGAACAGTAATACTTACAGTACCCTCCTCATAAGTTTGTTTGGAGGAAAGTACTTTGCAAATCTTAAAGCATTGTTATAAGCTGACTTAATCTTATTCCTGTGTACCTAGGGCATTGTAAGTATATGATTAGTAGTGGTTGGTAAAAGTAGTCCTGCAGTGTTCTGGGGCTTCTGTTTAGGGGCTGCTCCACTTTATGCAGGTGATAACAAGCAAACCCAGAGCACACACTATCTCATTTGATCCTTACAACAACCCTGGGAAGTAGGTGCTATTGTTAACCAGAAAAGAAACTGAGGCATAGAAAGGTTAAGTGACTTGCCCAGTGTCATGAAGTAAGTACCTTGGTTATACTCAGTCTCAGTATATTCAATATCTTCAGTCTCAGTGTCTGCTACAGGATTTGAATTCAGAGCTTCCTAACTCCCAGTCAAGGACTCTATCCATTGTGCCAGCTAGCTGGGTAAGAAGAAATTCCCAACCATCAGATTTCCCCCAGAAAAGCATGAGCTGCTTCGAGAAGTAGTGAGGTCTCCATCATAGCAGAGACCAGAATACATTAAATTCCTAACCCTACCGGTTGAATTAACCCTTAGTTATGAGGAATGCATCCTTATACAGAAAAGAAGGAAGGAGAGAAGGGGAGCCATTCAGCCTTAGAAGTGGGTTTTGAACCCTGTTCACTGACTCTTAAAGTCAACCCTTTTCTGGTGGCAGAACCAGAGCCCACCAGGATGGCTCCCATTGAAGCGTTCGTCTTCAGATGCTGACATAGCTCCAGTCCCAGGAAAGAAATGCCTAATGGCCTGGGAGTGAATATGCGCCTTCCTTGTTTTTCTCTCTCCAGCTCATCCTTTCTAAGGCTTCTGACCGAGGACCGCTAAAAGCTGGGGAGAGTCAGATGTCTCCTAAATATGGCCCCAATGGTTGGGAGGCGGGGATGATTCTGACTCAGATCCTGCTTGCTACAGTGATGTGCCCTCTTTTCCCAAGCCTATCTCTCTCATCTCTCCAGCAGAGACAAAGCTCTCTGACTCACTTGCCTCCTGGGGGCTGGGACTGAAGTGGGTCATGGCAATTTCTGGCTCTGATATCTCAATTTCTACCCTCTCTCATTAGGGTCTTAAAAATATTAATAGCTCTGATTTCTATGGCTCTTTAAGACTCACAAAACATTTTGCTCCCATCCATGCATGAGGGAGGAAATACAAGTAGTGTCATCCCCATGTTACAGATGGGGAAACTGAAGCTCTGAGAGGTCACAATCTAGGAAGCGTGCCCTTGGCAGAACTGAGTCCCCTGTCTTATAACTCCAAGGCCCAGAACGCTTTGTACTATGCTTTATCTCTTTAATGTTTCTTTAGCTCATCCTTCCTATTCAGCATGGTTGCCAGTACTGGCTTGGGCCTGAGGACCTGGGGTAGGAATCCCTACATCTCTCATCCAGCTCAGGGACCTTTAATCCTTGTCATCAAACTCAATTGATTAGGTGCCTTCTGTGCAACAGGCACCGTGCTAGGCACTGGGAATACAATTACATTCTACTGCAGGGTGAGGGGCAGGAATAGGACGTGGATAGAGATGAGTAAATTGCAAGATGGATACAGAATTAATACAAAGTCATTTTTGGACTATCAGGAGGCAAGAACCACTGGGGGAAATCAGGAAAGGCCTTTTGGGGGGGGTGGCCCTTGAGCTCAGACTTGAATGGAGTTTGAGACCTCAAGAGGCAGAGACTGAGGGGGAAGTGAAAAGACTGAGGACAGCTAGGTGGTGCAGTGGATAGAATACTGGGCCAGACTCATCTTCCTGAATTCAGTTCTGGCCTCAGACATCTACTAGCCATGTGCTGTGTGATGCTGGGCAAGTCACTTCACCCTGTGTGCCTCAGTTTCCTCATCTGCAAAATGAGCTGGAGAAGGAAATGACAAACCACTCCAGTATCTCTGCCAAGAAAACCCCAAAGGGGACCATGACTGAGAAACAACTCAACAACAGTGGAGACGCTGAAGTTTCCAGAGGTGAAACTTCACCCAGCTAGTAAGTGGGAAAGCTGGGGCTTGAGCCCGGGCCTCCTAACTTTAGGATTCAGGGCCTGGCTTCACCATGAGCATAGAGGAGAGGGTCAAAGTGCAAGGGCAGCTCAGAGGATGAAACTAATTCATCTCCTTTTTGCAGGAGGTCTTTGCCCTGCTCCCCGCCAAGTGTTAAGTCCTGCCTTCTGAGATTACCTTCCACCTCTCCTGTGTGTGTCTTGTATGGACAGAGGGGCTTGCATGTTGTCTCCCCCTCTAGGACTTTAGCCCATTGAGGGCAGGGAGTGTCTCTGCCTTTCTTCAGATCCCCAGCACATAGTACAGTGTCTGACACACATAGTAAGCACTTTATGGATATCTACTGACTCTGTGGATCAGGGAAGGCTTCCTGGAGAGGATGGAATTTGAGCTTGGTTTTAAAGGCCAAACAGGATTTGGACAGGTGGAGACAGGAGCAAGATGGGGAGGAAAGGCTGCTGACATGAATGGTGAAAGTGGGGACTGAGGCTAGGAAAGCACCAACTGCCAAGGAAATGGTAAGTTGTAGAGGAAAGCAGTGGAGAGAGGGATAAGAAAGTAAGATGGTGTGAGATTATGGGGGGCTTTGAAAGGCAAGAGGAAGTCTGTGGTCTTCATTTTTGGATAAAAGGAAGACACTGGGTATATGTGAGCTCCTTGGGGAAGTCTGTGCTCAAAATTGGGCATGGGAAAGATGGATGACTCCTGTGGTGAGCAGAAGTGGGGAGAAGGACTAGACCCCAGGAATCTAAGCTAGCCTTGCTCTCTTCCTCCTTCCCAGCAACCACTCTCCTCCCCCCAAGGATGTCCTCTGGATCTTTTTCTCCATTCCTTCCCTAACCCCCCAAAACAAAAAACACATCTCAGCCCACCTATCCTGTGGTCATCCCTGCCAGCAGTCATCCAGCAGATACCAAGTGCACCTACTGAGCTCTCTACACCACCCATCAACAGTCCTTTTTGGTGCCATGTAAGCTTAGCTGTTAATGGCTGATAGTGGCCTAGTGGGTTGACCATGCCATATAAAATGGCAGAGACTAGCAATTCTCAACCTTTTTTATCTCAAGATACCTTTAAACACTTAAAAATTATTGAAGACTGCAAAGAACTTTTGTTTTTGTAGGTTATATCTATTGATGTTTTACTGTATTAGAAATTAAACCATTTTAGTATTACTCTAAGAATAGTTTTGGCCCTGTGGAGTTCCTGGAAGGTGGTGGTCTCTGGAATATATTTTGAGAACCATTGGTGAAGACCTATGGTTTCACTGATTTAGATAAGCCTAGTGAGGAAACCCTCTCTCTAATTAAAGCTGTTAACTTAGAGTCTGAGAGAAGTGATTTGCCCAGGGTCAGAGGTGGGTCTTGAACTTAGGTCTTCCTGATACAAAGACTGACTCTTTATATACTCTCTAAGAAGACCAGTGACATCAGAAGGGCAATGTCTCCTTTTACTCATTAAGTGAGGCAGAGCTGCCCAAAATCATCAGCCTCACTCTCTCCTCCAGTCATTGGAATCCAGTGGGAGGACAAAGGTGAAGATGACTGATGATGGCCCCTCTTAAGGGGTAGCAGTAAAACAGATGTTGATGTCTCTTCTTCAATATCATTTTCATCAAAGAAATCCCATGACTTTTTGATATTGAGTCATTGGACAGTGCCAAGGCATCTTCATGGGCTGAGGCTGTAGCTCCTGCAGAAGGAATAACCAGGCTGCCTCATCACAGGGTTTGCATCCCAGGAGGGTGACTGAGGGCCCTGGGCTGGAAGCATTATTAGTTCCAAGCTTCTTTGGTTTGGGGCTCAGCACTGTCTCCATCCCTGTCCAAGGGAAGATAGTGGTCACGGTGATGGTGGTAGTTTGACTTACCTGGCACATGCTTCTTCCAGTCTCTCCCTCAGGGTCTGCTTCAGCTAGCCTGGCTTGCCTGCCCTGTGTGTGGTATTTGGAAGCTGATGAGGGTGGCTGACCCCTTCTCCAGGATGGTGATGGCTGTGCAGACTGAACCAAAAGCAGGATTGATGTTTTGGGGAGGGGTGCTGCCATTCCTAGGGTCCTGTTGTCTGTCTGCCCGCTGGCCATGGTACTGGTGATAAAAAAGGTGGGTCCCTTCTCCACAGTGATTTGTCCTCTCAGTGGTTGTGGGAGCTGGACTGAAAGCCGGCCTGGCAGTTTGAGAGGCACTGCTTCTTCTCAAGGCTCTTGGGGTCAAGTTCCTGGGTTATTTCCATCAATATCTAAGAAGAGATGGTGCTCAAAATGGTGAAGTGCTTGGCGCATAACACCTACTGTCTCTCCCTTAGGGTGCCTTGTTGCTTCAGTTAAGCTGACTTTCCTCCCTCTATGTGTGACAGCCAATTCAAGGAAGCCCTGAGTTCAAATATCACCTCTGGCATAGTATTGGCTTTGTGACCCTGGCAGAATCCTTAATGTCTCAGTGCTACAGGCTATAGATTGCTGAGAAGTTCTGATTCACATTGCTAGAAGGATTTTCCTGACCAGGACATCCCAAACCAGTTAAGTCATAGGTCTTGTATTCCTTCTTTTATTTTTTTACACCCCCTCCCACCCACACCCAATGGATATGTAAGGGCATTAGAAGTTAGGTGGAAACAGAGTGAACTGGGCAGAGAGAAAGACTGAGGATAGAGGAAGAGGCAGAGAGAGAGACAGGGAGAGAGAGACAGAGACAGAGAGAGATAGAGACAGAGACAGACAGAGACAGAGACAGAGAGAGAAAGAGAGAGAGAGAGAGAGACAGAGACAGAGAGAGAGACAGAGAGAGAAAGAGAGAGAGACAGAGAGAGAGACAGAGAGAGAAAGAGAGACAGAGAGAGAGACAGAGAGACAGAGAGATGGGCAGAGGTAGAAAAGGAGAGAAGGAACAAGAGAACCAGAAATAGAGAAGGAGAAATAGGAACAGAGACCTCTAGGCAGAAAGAATGAAGGTAAGTTAAAATGAAGAGGTAGAAAAAAATAAGAGAACTGGATTGTCCAGAGGTATGCAATTACTATATTCATAAATCTTCTCCATCCCTCATGAATATGCTAATTGTCTACCTGATCCTTCACTGTGTGGGGAAGACCAGGCTGTATTTAACCCAGCTGAGATCATAGAGGGGAGTTGGGGGGGTAGTACTTGGTTTCAGCAGAGTCCCGAGCAAAGCCCCTTTCCACAGACTCCCAAGGCAGCAGCCTTTAATTTGGTTAAGCAGACGGCAGCAGCCGAGGCTGTTGTAGAGGTAGAACTTGGACTCTCCCTTTCCCAAGGTCCTGGGACCCTCCTTCATTGGGCTAAAGAGCTGTTGGCTTCAGTTGCCCTCAGTCTGTTTCCTTAGTGGGTCCTGCCCAAAGTCACATGTTCAGTCAGTGGCAGCTGGCCTCCCATTCTCAGTGGCAGTATGGTAGGGGAAGGGAATGAACATTATTACCTACCTACTATGTGCCAGGTATTGTACTAAGTACTTCACAAATATTGTCTCACCTGATCTTCATGATAACCCTGGGAGGTAGGTGCTGTTATTATCCTCATTTTACAGTTGAAGAAACTGAGGCAGAGTCCCACAGCTAATAAGTGTCCAAGGCTGGACTTGAATTCCAGGCCCAGCACTCTATGCACTGCACCACCATAGTACAATGGAGGGAGTACTGGATTTGGAGTCAGAAGGGTTGAAACTCCAGCTTTGACATTTACTGACTGTGTGAACCTGGACAGGTCATTTGTGTAAGCCCTCTGAGCCTTGGGTTCCCCATCTGCAAAGTGAAGGGGTTGGACCAGATGGCCTCTCAGGTGCCTTACAATTCTATTTGATGCCGTGATGTTCGAAATGATCTCTTTCAGCTCTAAAATTGTGGGCTTTCACACCTGGTCCTCCAGCCTCCAAGGTCACTTGGTCCTTGTTGAACATAGGTCTGGGAAACAGATCATTTAGTTGCCATTTCCTGCCTCTCTGCTCCCTCAGTCTGATTGAGGGGCCTGGTGAATCACCAGGATCCACCCACCAGCCTCCTTTAGGAAGGCCTGGCCAGGCAGAGGTTGAGTCAGAGAATTGGTAGGAGAGGATTTCTTGCGGAAGCCCAAGCATGGCCCAGGAAGCCCTGTAACCCAAGGGCACACAGCTGCAAGGTCAAGGTCCCCAAAGTCATAAAGGTCATAGGAATCCTGGTTCTTATCCCAATCCTAAGTCATTGGAGCCTCAGAATCCCAGGGAGGAGTGGTGGTGCAAAACAACAGGCAAGGGAGATCATCTCAGCTTTGGTGGGAACAAAGAAGGTCTTAAGGCCTCAGAGTCTCAGAATCACAAGGCAAAATGAAGACCTGAGGAGGCCACTGCATTCAACCTCCTCATTTTACAAAGGGGGAAATGTTGGCTCCGCAAGGGATCAGGGTTCCCCAAGGTCACCGAGTGAATCTGTGACAGCTCAAAATGGAACCTAGGTCCCCTGCCCAGGGCTCAGGAGACCTAGTTGGGGGGCACCTTAGCTCAAATACCAAGGGGATTTGGGTCTTCAAATTGCTGAAAAGAAAATCTGGGTTAAGGAAAATAAATTCTATAGAGGATTTTCAGAAAGATTTAGATAAGAATCACAGAATGAGAAGGCATGCAGTGGGGGGTGGGGCCTGCCATGTGCTCTGGTGGAAGGACTACACACATTGATGAGTTCATGGACATAAAAATAAAGTCCTAAGACCCGGGATGGGGCCCAGTGGGATGACACAATACTTCTCCACTAAAAGGGTGGTTGCACCTTTCCTTCTCTGGGCTAAAATAAGAGAGCTGGGCCCTTAGACCTCTAAGGTCTTACAACTCTGAAAGTGTGAATGAGGATCAAAGACTTAAAATTTTTATCTATTTATTTATTTTTACGTTTGTATGTATATGTGTGTCTATATATAACATTGCAAACCTTAAAGCAATATGTAAATGACAGTTATTATTTTCATCACAATTATAATTATAAATCTGCGACTCACTGAAATTGTACAGAAACAAGGGACACTGACAAGAGTCTGGTCTGAACCAATTTTTCATTAGAAAAGTGCCTGTTTTTCCCTACTTTTATTCCTTCTTGTGTGTGAAACAGGAAATGGCTTTAAAGAGCCTAGAGGCCCAGGTTCGAGTCCCATTCTTTCCCTTCCCATCTCCAAACTTCAATTTCCTCATCTGTTAAAAGGGCTGATAATACAAACCAGTACTATTGAACTCCTAAGTCTGTAAGGAAACACCATAGAAACCATTAGGTCACTAATCCAGGTCCAATGACAAAGGATTTGCCACGAAGCTCAAATTTGCTTTAAAGTTAATTTTAGTATAGCTCCAGGGCAGAGAGGCCCTCCACACATGGTTGCTGAGTTAAGTTGTAGATGGACTTCAAGTTTGTCCTCCTGGTGGCCCAGACTTGGAGTAAGAGCAGGGATCCTGGGGGGCCAGAAATGACCCCCTCTGCACAGCTGACCTTGGTTCATCCTTGGCAGTTCAAGTCTGTCCTTATTTTGGGCAGGGACATAGGAGATAATTAGTGTTATAATTAAGATGTAATCATATTAATAATCACTGGCAACTCCCTCAACTTCTATGACATTGCTGTCTCTACTTTCCTTTAAGTTTTAACTAAAATCCTATCTTCTATAGAAACTCATTCCCTTCACCTCTTAATTCTAGTGCCTTCTTATCTTGATTTTTTCCTGTTTATGCTATTTCACATTTATGCTATATCACAGGATAAAAAGGTATGCAGTGGCGGGGGTCTACCATGTGCTCTGGTGGAAGGACCACACACATTGGTGAGTTCATGGACATAAAAATAAAGTCCTAAGACCCGGGATTGGGGCCCAGTGGGATGATACAATACTGCCCCATTAATGAGGTTGTTGTGCCTTCCCTTCTCTGGGGTAAAATATGAGACCCTTAGACCTCTAAGGCCCCTTACAACTCTGAAAGTGTGCTTATATACAAATATAATTTGTATATATTTGTTTGCTTGTTGTCTCCCCCATTAAACTGTGAACTCCTTGAGGACAGGCACTTAACTTTTCCCTTTTTGTGTCCTCAGTGCTTAGCACAGTGCCTATCACATATTAAGTACTTAATAAGTATTTGTTGACTGACTGAGTCTCTTAGCTCTCCTTCTACCTGTCTGACCACTTCTCAGCCTTTCTTGCTGGCTCATCATCTATCCCCAGCTCCCTAAATGTAGACCCCATTCTCTTCTTTTTACTCTCTCTCGGCGATCTCATCAGCTCCCGTGGGCTCAATTATCTTCTCTAGAAAAAGGACTCCCAGAGCCATATATCTAGCCCAAAACTCTCTTCTGAACTCTAGTCCCATGACATCCACTGTCTGCTGGATCTGGATCTCTCCACCTGGATGTCCCATTGGCATCTCAAACTTAATGTATACAAAATGGAATTCATCCTATGTACCCCCAAACCCACCCTTCCTCCTAACTTCTCTATGTCTGTTAAAGGCATCACCATCATTCCAGTTGTTCAGGTGCAAAATCTTGTGGTCATCCTTCAATATTTTCTCTCCTCGTTTCTTGTTCAAAAATCCAATCATCTTCCATGTCTTATTGATTCTTCCTCAACGTCTTTCACATCCATCTCCTTCTCTCTGATCACATGACTATTAATCTAATTCAGGTCCTCGATAACTCTCACCTGGATCATTGAAACAACCTCCTAATTTATCTTCCCTCTCCAATCCATCCTGCATTCTGCTGAGAAGTTAATATTTCTAAAATAGAAATCTAATCATGTCATTCCCCTACTCAAAAGTCTTCACTGGTTCCCTACTGCCTCTAAGATAAAATGCAGACTCCTTAGCCCAGCATCCAGAATCACATCTCCAACTGCCCATCAGGCATCTCAAATGGGATATCCCTTAAACATCTTAAATTCCACATGTCCAAAACTGAATTCCTTCCTTCCAAATCTTCTCCTTTTCCAAATTGTTGAAGACACCACCATCATCCCAGATATCCAAGCTACAATCTAGGTGTCATCCTTGACTCCTCACCCTCATCCTCAGTCTTACCCCTCCATATCCAGTCTGTTGCCAAGTGCTGTCAATTACTTTCATAACATCTCTTGCCCTCTTCTCTCCTCTACAACTGCCATCATCCTGGTGCAGAGGCTCATCACTTCATGCCTGGACTATTGCCATAACCTGATGGTTGACCTTTCAGCCACAAATCTCTTCCTCTTCCAGGCTATGCTCCACTCAGTTGTCAAATTAATCTTCCTAAATAAAAGATTAACTGTATCAACTATGTATTTGACAGACTACAGGGGCTCCCTATCACTTCCAGGATCAAATATAAAATCCTTTTTGGCATTCAAAGCTCTTTATAACCTGGTCCCTTCCTATCTTTTCATTTTTCTTATCCCTTGTTCCCCCACTTCTGTCCCCCAACTATGTACTTGGTGATCTGGTGGTGCTGGTCTCCTTGCTGTACCTCATGCAAAATACACCATCTCCCCATTTCTTGCCTTTTCACCAGCTGTCCCCCATACCATGCCTGGATTTCTCTCCTTCCTTATCTTTGCTTCCTCAGTTCCTTGGCTTCCTTCAAGTCCCAGATAAAATCCTACCTCAAAGGAAAAGCCTTTCTGGATCCCCACTTAAAGTTATTGCCTTCTTTCTTTTATTATCTATAACTTATCCTCTCTTTCTCTTTATATATATATATATATAATATACATATATAATGTATATATGCATACAGAGAGACATAGATATAGATCTTATTTGTATATAATTGTTTGCATTATCTCCCTCATTAGACCATGGGGGAAATTGACAAGAACAGGGACTGTTTTTTGCCTTTGTATCCTCATTGCTTAGCAGAATGCCTGGCACGCTATAGGTGCTTAATAAATGCTTATTGATTAGCATTTAAAATCCTTCGCCATCTGGCTTGCACTTTCCGGGCTAGATTGATTTCATATTACCCACTTTTATGTAGTCTACATTTTATTCCAGCTGCTCTACTAGCTATGCTCCAAACATGCCACCCTCCCTCTTCCCACCTTGTTCCTGGAGTGTTCTCCCTTCCCATCTCTCCCTCTTAGAACACTGAACTACTTCACCCTGCAGTCCTCTATGAAGCCTTCCCTGATCTTCTGCTTTATTTTCTCAAATTCTCTCATATTTAACAGGATACATTGTTGCATCTCCTGTGTCCCCAATAGAATATAAACTCCTTGAGGGCAGGGGCTGTTTTGTTTTTGTCATTGCTTTCCCCAGCCCATAGCACAATGTCTGCCACATAGCAGGTACATCATAAAAGGCCCCTCTGAATCAAATTGAGTATTATTATATTTAATAGCTCCCATGGCTACAGCGGTTTTGGATTTATGGAGCACATTCCTCACAGCAGCTCTGTGAGGTAAATAGTGAAAGTAAGATCATCCTTATTTCGCAAATGAGGAAACTGAGGTCCACCGAAGGGAAGGAACTTGATAGAATCAAATCACTAGTAACTGTTAGGGGCCAGGATTCAAACCCAGGTCATGAACTTTTGAGCTTGAAGGAAATTTAGAAACCAACTAGCTCGATCCCTTTATTTTGCAGAGGAGTAAACTGTGATTCAAAGAGAAAGGAAAGAAGCATACATAGTCACATAACCAGCTTCAGAGCCTGGATTCCCAGTCCTTACCCTGACTTTATTTCCCATAGCTCAACAGATATATAATATATGTAAAACATGGCATACTTTTGATTAAAGCCTCATCATATTGTTTCTGTCCAAAATACCTACATCAGCAGCTAATGGATGAAAAGGGCCAACAAGGTGCCCTTCATCTCATGGCTGGAGTGACCTTTTCCCCAGCCCCCCACACCCAGCCCCCCTTGTTTATGAAGACTCCCTTGGGGCAGAGCCTGGGCCTTGGGCTACCAAGGGAATGTGACTTCCTTCTCTTCTCATTTCTTCAGAGGAAATTGAAGTGATGGGAACTTGGGGAAGGAGGAGGGGGGCGGCAGGTACATGGGGTCATCTGGGACCAGAGGGTTCAATTTCCCCAGGGCCTGGTAGGGGAGATGGAATCTGACAGCCAGAGCAACTGGCTTACTCTCCAGCCAAGTACTATCTGGGAATAAGAAGATTATCCTTCTGCCTAACTCCTCAGTACTCTTCTGTGTCACCCTTGGCCATCACCTCCTCACTATTGGGTCCAACCTCAGCCCCACATCTGGGGCTCTCTGCCCGGTCTGTCCTGGTTTGCTCCATTGCAGAATCAGTCAAAGGAATACATTAGGAAGCTCAGATTAAGGGGTCCTGAGATATAATCCTGGCTCAGCCACTGAATAGCAGTGTGACTTTGAACAAGTCCTTTCCCTTCCCTTAGGTCTCAGTCTCCACTTCTATAAAATAGGAAGGGAGGAACCTGATAACCAAAAAAACAAACAAATAAATAAAAAATTATTGTGAACTAATACCACATTAATAGAAATTGTTCATTACAAAAGAGATATAGTTCCATTCATTGTCCACTACCCAAGATTACAGACCATATGTAGACTTTTGAGTAGCACGTTTTCAGAAGGATTTTGTCCAAAAAAGAATGGAAATAGTGAGGGAACTGGAAAACATGTATAAGCATCTGTTAAAGGAACTAGGGATGTTTATTGTGGTGAAGAGAAGCTTGAGGAAGGACATGACCATCATACTTAAATATTTGAAGGGAATTGGGCCTGTATTTCTTAGCCCCGGAGGGAAAAATGAGAGATAATGGAGGGAAATTTCAGGGAAGCAGATTTAGATTCAATACAAGGAAACAGTGAGCTGCCTCATAGGATAATGAGCTCCCCATCACTGTCAAGGAGATGGCAGAGGGGACTAACACTTAGGATATAACAGTGGTCATGGCCATGTCCTTCTTCAGTCTTCTCTCCACCAGAATAAACATCCCAACATCCCTTATGTTCCATGATCTCCCATCCCCTCACCATACCCATTCTCCTTTAGAGAAGATCCTTCTGAAAATATGCTACCCAAAATGCCAGATATGGTCTGTACTATTTTTTAATAATACTTTATTTTTTCCAATTACACATAAAGATAATTTTTAACATTCATTTTTAAAAAAATTTTGACTTCCAAATTTTCTCCCTCTCTCCCTCCCTCTCTTCTCCCCTCCCTAAAATGGTAAGCAATTTGGTTATATATGTGCAGTTATGTAAAACTTATTTCCATATTAGTAATGTTGTATAAGAAGAAACCGATCTAAAGGAAAAAACGCACAAAAAATAAAGTGAAAATAGTAATGCTTCGATCTGCATTCAAACTACATCAGTTCTTTCTCTGAATGGGGATGGCATTTTCCATCTGAGTCCTTTGGAATTGTCTTAGATCATTGTATTGCTGAGAACAGCTAAGTTACTTATAATTGGTTGTTGCGCAATGTTGCTGTTGCTACATACGATGTTCTCCTGGTTCTGCTCACTTCGCTTTGCATCAGTTTATGTAAGTTTTTCCATGTTTTCTGGAATCCATAAAGTCTTTACCCTTGACCAGTAAACAATGGGACTATATTTCTTTTGTCCTATGAGTTTGCAAACCTAGGGTACTTAAAGGGTGCTGGTGCCATCAATAAAAATCAGAAAGTGTGGAGGAGGGGAGGATTAAGAGAGGGATGATAAAGAGTTACGTTTTGCACACATTGAGATATTAATGGGACATCTAGGTAGACCTATACAGCAGGCAATTGATCTTATGGAAAATGATCAATATATGCAAATTACTAGGATTAAGGGAACAGCTAGGTGGCAAAATGGATAGAGTACTGATCCTAGAGTCAGGGAAACTTGTCTTCATGAGTTCAAATCCAGCTTCAGATGTTTACTGGTTGTATGATCTTGGGCAAGTCACTCCACTCTGTTTGCCTCAGTTTCCTCATCTGCAAAATAAGCCAGAGAAGAAAATGGCAAACTACTCCAGGATTTTTGCCAAGAAAACCCCAAATGGGGTCAGGAAAGTTGGACACAATTGAAAAATGACAATAGAATTAGGGTGAACTCTGGGTTAGATTTCCTATAGAAATGAACATTTTGCCTGGGACTTGAAAGAATCCATCTGGGGAAGCCAGGAGGCAGAGAAGAGGTAGGAGAGAATTCAGTTAGTGAAGATTCATGGAGTCAGGACTGAGAAATGGACAGGAATTGAGGGGATTGAGGTAAATGTAGATAGCCCATTTTAAGTATTTATCTGTGAAGAAAAGAAAAACAAGACAGTAACTTGAGGGAATGATAGTCAAGTGAAAGTTTTTTCAAGCAAGGAGAGACCTGGGCATGTTTGCGCAGAGAAGGAGTCATTGAATAAGGAGAAACTGACAGGAGAGGAGCTTATTGGAGGAGCAGTCTCCCAGAGGAGAGAGGAGGGGATGGGACCAGGGGCACAAGAGGAGAGTTGAACCTGGTCAAGGAGAAGGTCTTACTCTTTGTCAGAGACTGGAGCAAGAAAGGAAAGAATGGATGAATGATGAAGACTGGTTTTTAAGTATGGGGTTGGGAGGTGGAGTGGAGAAGCAGGAGAAGAAGGAATTTTAATCAATCAGCAAGTATTTATCAGTTAACTACTATGTACCAAGTGCTGTGCTAGGTACCCAGGGTACAAAGACCAAAGCAAAAGAGTGCCTGCCTTCAAGGACCTTACACTCTAATGGGCTGCCACGGATAACCTGGACCAGCTTTACTTGACTTTGAAAATTAGTCACAGAAAAGTATGGTTTGTTCTACTTGGGCATATCCTGTGTTGTTGTCCCCAGAGTGTGAGTTTCACAAAATGAGGGACCATTTCAGTTTTTCTCTTTGTAGCCCCCACACTTGACACAGTGCTAGGCACTGTATTATTATTCAGTCAGTCTTGTCCAAGTCTTTATGACCCCTTGGACCATACCCCAAATCATGAGGTTTTCTTAGCAAAGATTCTGGAGTGGTTTGCCATTTTCTTCCCCAGTGGATTAAAGCAAACAGGTTAAGTGACTTGCCCAGGGTCACACAGCTGGTAAGTGAGGTGGAATTTGAATTTAAGTATTCCTGATTCTATCCTCAGAGACACCTGGCTGCCTACTCTAGGTACCATGGTAAGCATTTATTAGGTGCTCTCTGGGGCCAATAATGTGTTATCTTCCCTTCAATTTCCTTCCCTAACTGTTCTCCCTCTCAGCATCAAGGCTAATGCAGTCACATTAATATGCAGGACAGCAGATTTGGGACAGTGTGGTATATTAGAAAGAGCCTTGCTTTTAGTGTCAAAAGACCTGAGTTCAGGAACCAACTTGGACACATGCTTGCTGTGTGACTTTAGACAAACTGTCTCATGTCTCTGGACCTGGGTTTCCGGGGGTCAGTAATACTTGCCTTCTACTACGGAAGTTCTTCATGCATTTGGTAACCATAGTTCAATAGAATTGGTTTCCTTGGTAATCCCATATGTTTTGTTTTATGCATGTAAAAGCATCATTACGAGAAAGGGTTCATAGATTTCACTAGACTACCCAAAGGATCTGTGACACACACACACACATACACACACAAAGGCCTAGAATTTCTTTCTCAGGGTACTATGTAAAGCCTATATGATATCATCATCATCATCATTGTTAGTGTTATATTAGGGTGAGGGGAAGTAGGAGAATTAAGAGATGAATGGACTTCCTGGAGACAGTGGGATCTTGACGGATGAGGAGGATTTAGAGGGAGTCCCACCAGGACATGGACTGCTCAGTAGCTTGGGGTGCAGATGAGTGGGGCCAGAGCTGGTGGGGCAGACGATAGAAGCCTTCGAATCCCAGACTTTACCCACTTTCATTCATTCCCTGCTGCTCCTGCCCAGCTGACAGCTCATTAATGTGGAAGGTTGATTAATGGCCAGGAATGTGTGGATACCTGCAGGCAGCCTTTGTTCCATGGAAATGTATTGTGATTTATAGAATCGATGGCCCCATGGGAGCTGCTGCTGCTGCTGCTACTGCTGCTGCTGGAGAGAAATCGGGTCAGCGCCAGAGCCAGCCAGGGGAGGGAAGGAGGCTGTGGGCGGAATGGGCTGGCTCCCAGTGTCTCCCAGCCCTGGCTCTGGATAGCTGCATGACGGAAGAGAGAGGATTTATTGGGGGAAGGGGTTCTCCCCCTACCCTCAGGATACCGCATCTCATTATATGTGTTCCAGAGCACCCAACACCAGTGCCCCTTGATCCTCTTCTCCAGCAAACAGGCTCTTTGCCATGCCAGTTTCTTATCTCCTGCCTCCATACCTTTGCTCACAGTAATCCCTACTCCTAGAATACCACTCCCACTCCTCATCCCGATCTTCTCTTAAAATCATACCCATCCTTCAAGGCCTGGATCAGGGAAGCTTTCCCTGATCCCTGCATCACCATCCCCTTTACACCATCATCTCTTGACCAGATATGGCCTGGCCTCCTACCACCTTGGTGCTAAGCATCAAGAATTTTAGGCTGGCGGATAGGCCAGTACAAGAAAAGCCAGGACTCTGGGACTAAAAGGGGCCATCTAGATGGTGTGGGGCACCCTGGGCTAAGATTGGACATGGATTGGACCTGTGGTCATTGATGTAGGGAACTCCCATGTAGGAAAACTACTACCTACAAAAGAAAGCACCTTCTCCCCGACTTCTGGTCTTGGAGAACTGCCTTGAACACTGGGAGGTCCACTGAGTTGCCCAGGGTCACATAGCCAGGATGTGTCAGAAACAGAACTTGAACCTGGGTCTTTCTGGCCCTCTACCCACTATTTATATGCAATCTCTTAATATATGCCATTTATAAAGCATGTCGTAGTTACAAAGTCCTATCTCATCTATTCTCAGCTAGCCCTGGGAAGGAGGGAATATAAGAATGATGATCCTCAGCTTACAAATGAGGAAATAGAGATCCAGAGAAAGTGACTTGTCCAAGGTTACACAGTAAGTAGGGAGATAAGAAGATGACACAGTTTAGAGACAGAACCAGGCTCAGAGTTAGAGTGGGATAGGATGGGATTCATGGCTCTGACACCAGACACCTAATTGACCTCTATCATCATTTAACCTCAGTTTCTCTAACTGTAAGATGGGTTGAGTAGTCCTGCACTACTATCTTCCAGGGTTGTTCTAGGAAAAGTATTTAGCCTTTCTCAAACCTTAAAGACTTCAGTATATAATCCTTAGGGATAGCAAATGGCTGGACTGAAGTTCAAACTCAAGTCCTGATGAGTGGGGAGTGGGTGAAACCAGGAGCTTTGTTATTTCAGGACCAGAATGCCAGTGAAGAGAAAAAATTGGCCAGAGTAGTCAGGGAAGACTTCTTGGAAGAGCTGGTAGGCCTTAAAGCATGGACTAGATTTGCCTGGAAGGAAAAGGAGGAAAACATTCATAGAATCACAAGTTGGCAGAACTGGAAGGGACTTTAGAGGCCATCTAGTCCAGCCTTATCACTTTAAAAGTGTGGTAACTGAGGCTGAGAGAGGTGAAGGACTTTTGTTATGTTTATAGAGCAAGTGATGACAGAATCAGGACTAGAACCCAGGTCTATAGACTTCCAATCCAGAACTCTCTCTCCTCTGCCCCTCTGGAGAGTTCAAGTGATGAGCACAGAAACAACACACTGGTCCAAACATGTAGTGATTTAAATTTCAGTCCACCCTTCCCTGCTGCCCACCCAACTTGAGAGAGAGCTCATTGGAAGACAGCGTCATCAAAGACTTGGATGAAGGCCTAGAAGAGGGATGTTTATCCAATTTGCAGATGACTCAAAGCCAAGAGGGAGAACTACCCAATTAGGATGCATCGTGAAGATGCAAAAAGATCCCAGCAACAGTGAGCCAGCTCTACCAGGGTTATGTTCATCTGCGCATAAATGGAAAGTTTTACACTTGGGTTCAAAAAATCAACTTCACAAAGTCAGCATTGGAGAAACATAGCTAGAAGCAGTTTAGCTAGAAAAAAATGAGTTTTGGTGGACTAAACAGCTCAACCATATGGAGCTAATGCTACTGTCAAGCTGCACTCAGAGAGGTACGACGTGCAGGATTCAGAAGGTAATTGTCTTGCTGCATTCTGCCCTAGTGAGGTGATATCTGTTCAAATTCCACCCTCTGTGTTTTAGAAAGTATATTGATAAATCTAAGAACATACAGCGAGGGTGACCAAAGATGATGATGGACCTGGAGATCAAATCATATGAAGATTGGTTGAAGGGAATAGTGGTGTTTTGGCTTGAAAAAGAAAAGACTTGTGGAGGGCATAAGTTCCTGTTCAAGTATGGGAAGATCTGTCACATGGAAGGAACAATAGTTTCCCCTCCTTGGCCCCAGGGAGCATCTGTTCTATTAGGAACAAGGGGTAAAAGTTGAAAATCAAATCACATCTGGGCTTGATGGAAGGGAGAACTTGCTAATGATTAAAACCATTCAAAAATGGATGGAACTGGTCGCCTCAATGGGTAAACTGACTCCCTCCCCAAAAAGGTCTTCAAGTGATGGCAGAATGACTATACTGGACAACTGTGCTGTAGAGCCAGCTCATGGATTGGACTGGTCATCCTCTGAAGTCCTTTCTAGCTTCAAGGGTCTATGGTCCATCTCTCAGTTCCCACAACTTTCTGGCAATAGCTAATTAGAGCTTTCTTCTAAACCATTCTGTCAATTCAATTCAATAAACATTTATTAAATTCCAGCTATGTGGCCAGGCACTGTGCTAAGTGCTGGGGGATACAAAAAGAGGCAAAAGAAAGTCCTTGACCTCAAAGACCTTACCCTTCAATAGGTGAGACAGCATTGAGACAAATATATACAAAGCAAGCTATACAGAGGATAAGCAGGACATAATTAGCAGAGAGAAGGCACTGGGTGTCATGAAGAAAAAAACTCCAGATTTTCAGTGAAAAGACCTGGCCCCAAATCCCAAATCTGACACTTGCTACTTGTGTGACCTTGGATAAGTCTCTTAACCTCTCTGAGCCTCAGTTTCCTCATCTGTAAAATGAGCTTTCTGGACCAGATAGCTTCTGAAGTCTTCTAGCTCTGACTAATAGTATTTATACAACTCTTTAGGGTTTGCAAAGTACTTTACAATTCTCACAACAACCTTCAGAGGTAGGTACTATTATATTCCCATATTATAGATGAGGAAATTGAGGCAGGCAGAGGTTAAGTGACTTGGCAGATTTGAACTCAGGTCTTTCTGACTCCAGGTCCAGTGCTCTATCCACTGAGCCACTTAACTGTTCTCAGTCTATCATCCTGTGATACTAAAGAAGAAAAAGAGGCCTGGATTTGAATCCCAGCTGTGGACATACTTTCAGTATATCCCTTCCTGTCTCTGCCTCATTTTTCTCATCTTTAAAATGGAAATAATAGTAATTGCTTACTTAGCCATGAAGAAAACATTGTGTAAAACTTTATTATAAATGTGATCTATCATCACTGTCATTCTCCAGCAGGTGTGCCTATGACTGTTTTTTGTCTTCTAAAGGTTTACAAGGAGTCTTCCAATCCCAAGATGGGCTTGGCAGAGGAAGGGAGGGAGGGAGAGAGAGGGAGAGAGAAGCTCCTCACAAAAGCCAGAAAGATAATCCAATCAGGGAGTCAATCCTTTACTGAGGAGGAAGTAAAATCAGAACTGGTGGAGCCCAGAATCAGCAGACCCCAGCCTCTCTGGTGCTAGGGAGTTCAGAGGTTTACAATAGCATTTATTAAATGCTTATTACATGTCAGCAACTACGCTAAGAACTGGATATACAATAGCAAGCAAAAAGAAAGTCCCTGGGAGGTTATGTTCTGGTGGAGGAAAATGAAAACAAGGGGGAAAATTGAGGGAGGGGAAGAGGAAGGTACTAGATACCAGGACATGAAGGAAGGAGACAGGATTGTGGCCTGGTGAGAAATGAAGAAATGATGGTCTGGGCCCTCCTTAAATAGAGGTTCTGAGAGGAGTCATCCAAACAGAGGCAGGGGCTTCTTCCAAGGGGTACTTTCTAGATGTGGGAGCCCCTCCAGGGCTTCTTTGAGGATAAAGAGTTCTCTGTGGCATGGTGTGTAAATCCAGATTGTAGGATAATGAGAAAAAAATAACAGTAACCATAAAGTGATCTTGGATTTTCATCGAAGACCAGTGGATGAGCTAGAGAGGCCAGTCAGGCATTGATTATTGGGGGAGATATCTCAGACCTTACCCGATGGAACAAAAGCTCTTGCAGGGTAAGATCTGTTTCTTGTATGTCTTGTCTCTATAAACCCCCATCTACCTAGCACAGCTCCTGCTATTTAGTAGGTGCTTAATAAATGCTTGATTGATTACTCTGAAGGGCTGGGCTTAAGGGGTCGGATAAAGGAAGAGGGCATATAGAAATGGCATCTCTACCTAGGTCAGCCTCATAGTAACAGCAACACAGGATTCTATTGGAAGGGCAGGTATGGGGGATGGGATGCATCTTAGAGGATTTCATACTCCTATCAGTGAAACTGTCTAAGCAGCTAGTGGAACTGTAGATAAAAAGAGCATACTGCTCCTGGAATCAGGAAGACCTGAATTCAAATCCAGCCTCAGACACTTTTACTAACTATGTGACCCCAAGAAAATGACTTAACCTCCTCCTGCCTTACCTTTCTCATACGAGCTGGGATAATACTAGCACCTTCCTCCCAGGGTTATCAGGAGGATGATAATACCCATAAAGCTCTCTATAAATGCAAGCTGTTCTTACTGTTTATTGTATTGGAGCACTGGCAATGTGGTTGGAGGACGTGCCTTGGGATGCTGATTCTTCTCCTGTCTTTTTTCCCCCAGCAAGTCACTTTCCCTTTTTCATGGCTGGTTCCTCCTTTGTCAAGGGAGATTGCATTAGATCATCTTGAAGCAGTCCACAATCCCCAGTCTCTAATACACTTACTGTATAATATTGTACAACATAATTATCTGTTACTTGATTCTAAGCCCCATGAGGACAAGAGCTGTGTCTTCTCTGAATTTGTTCTCTCTTCCAATACCTAAGCCAGCACTTAATGGATGCTTTTTGAATTAAATTGGTGTAGGAAGGACAGGTATCATTTTACTGAGCCCCAGAGAGAACTGACTTGCTCAAGGTCACACACAGCTAGTTAGCAGCTAAGCCACTATAAGAAACTAGGTGACTTGCCTCCTAAGCCAGGGCTCTTTTTGCCCCACTTGGCTAATTCTTGCTATCCCATGGACCTCCCTAACCTAAGGTCCTGCCTGTGACGGGACTGGCCATTTCCTGTCAATTCTGATTCCTTCATAATCCCTATTCTTCCTCTTCTCCTCCTCATCTTCCTTTCTTCTCCTCCAGTTGCTACTCCTTTGACCTGGGCTGTTTTGGGGGAAAGAGTCAGATTCCTTACTTAGTGTGAACTCCTCCAACAAAGGCAGTTCCACACTCCTGGAAGCTGTGTGGTTCCAGGAAATAGACAGCAGATAAAAATATAAAGGACCGGGGGACTCAAGGCGGTGTATTTGAGAACTGGTTGGGATATTGAGAGGAGACTGGGACAGGAGGTCATGCGATCTATAGGGACTTAGAAAGTCCAGTCAAAAATAAAACTTTGTAAAGGGCCAAGTCCAACCTCTCTGTTCCCATTTTATAGATGAGGAACTATAGAGAGAGGAAACAGGGACTTAACCCAAGATGACACAGATACGGGAATTAGGATTTGAACCCAGGACTTTGGACACAAGATCCAGTGGGCTTTCTCACATACTAACTTCCCTGGTCCACCCATTATACATTTGGCCCTGGTAACCTCCCTAGGAAGTAAGTATTTTGATTCCCATTGTACATATGGAATAACTGAGCCCCAGAGAAGTGAAATGATTTCACCAAGGTCACACAACTAGTCTTGGATGCTGTCATATATACAGTGGGGGACAGCTGGCATGAACTGCATTCAGCTAGGGGTATGATGGTCAGAGCGCTGGACCTGGAGGCCTGAGTTCAAATGCCATCTCCTCTATTTACTCAACCATATGACCCTGGGCAGGTCACTTAAGCTCTGTCTGCCTCATTTTTCTCCTCTATAAAATGGGGATAAAAATAATACCTACCTCCTA
Organism: Bettongia penicillata ogilbyi; assembly: GCA_023548195.1. Taxonomy (NCBI): domain Eukaryota; kingdom Metazoa; phylum Chordata; class Mammalia; order Diprotodontia; family Potoroidae; genus Bettongia; species Bettongia penicillata. Next base: position 4,784,290 of record JAJHZJ010000444.1, read on the forward strand.
AGGTTGTTGTGAGGATAAAATGAAATGATATTGGTAAAGTGATCAAGGACCTTAAAGTACTACATAAATATTAGCTATTATCATTATTATTATTTTCTAGGGCCCAGACTCTGGGTACCAACCAGCCAATCAATCAGTCAGCATTTATTAAGTGCCTGCTGTGTGCCACACACTGGGGAAACCAAAACAGGCAAAAGACAGTCCCTGCCCTCAAGGAGCCTGTGAGGGAAGAAGCTGAAAGGGTGGGGGAAGGGGCAGAGAAGAGGGATGGGAAAGAAGTTCTAACAAGAATAATAAGGTTCTAACAACTGAGGCTCATGTGCACTCATGCATACAGCAGCCTCCTTCCCATCACCAAGACCAAGCTCTCTTCCTCCCATTTCCCCATCACCTCCTCACAATTCTTTGCCCTTCAGAGCTGCCATTGATGTCCGGGTTAACCTGATTTCATGTTGGAGGAGGGAGTGTCCAGTGTGATCTATCCTGGACTCCTCATAGCCCCACAGGGTGTCCCTGGGCCCTCTCAGTCTCCACCAGGGCCCTGGAGACTCTGCCAGTGGTTCTCCATCTGTCACAAAGTCAGAAGAAGAAGAAGACATGGGTGGCAGCTTAATACAATGGTAAGAGTGTTGGCTTTGGAGTCAGGACACCCAGGTTCAAGCCCCAGCTCTATCCCTTATGACTGATTTCACCTCTGTGAAAAGAGGGGACTACTTGTCATGGACTCTAAGGTTTCTTCCAGCCCTAGATCTATGGGCCTGTGGAAAATGACAGGAAGGGAGAAGGGAATAGACATTTGTTAAGCTCCTACTAAGCACAACAGATTATTGATATTTACATTTATTAGTAGGGCAGCTGGGTGGTGTAGTGATAGAGCAGCAGGACTGAACTCAGGAAGACATCTTTGCGGGTTCAAATCTGGCCTCAGACACTACCTGAACAAGTCATTTCACCCTGTTTGCCTCAGTTTCCTCATCTGTAAAATGAGTTGGAGAAGGAAATGGTGAACCACTCCAGTTTCTTGGCCAAGAAAACCCCAAATGGGGTCACGAAGAGTCGGACATGACTGAAATGACTGGACAGCAACAGTAGATATTACTAATAGCAGACTTTGGGTAGACTATGAGGGAAGGTTTATTCAGTACAGTACTGGCATCTAGCAGTTGCTTAATATATATTTTTTGACTGACTACTGATCCCTGAAATGAGAGCTGGAGAGAGATCTCCAGAGCCCAGATGCTAGACCTGTTATTCTTTCTAATGCCTCCCAGCTTCTCACGAGTCAGAGGTCACTTCCTCTGGGGAGGGGCCTCTGCTGCTTCTCATTGTTCCTGCCAACCCAAAGTCTTTACCTCCTGCCTCTGCCAGGTATGGCCTGGGCACATCTGTGGGAGAATCTTTAGTGGAAGTAAGAGCTCTTCTTGTACAGGGGGCTGGTAATAATCAGGGTCTCAGATTTCTCGAACATCAAATGAGGGGCTTGGATCCAGTGATCTCTAAGAGCACTTCTGGCAATGCCCATCTAAGATCCTATAAAATAGATTCCTTGAGAGCAAGGAGTGTTTTGTTTTTTGTCTCTGTATCCCCAGACTCTAGCAAAGCAGTATTTCATAATGTTCGCTGAATTAAATGGAATAATGGTCTATAAATATCTTCCTCTTGGAGATCTGACATGTCACTCTTCTACTCAAGAAAATTCAGTAGCTCCCTATTGCTCTGAGATGAAGTATAAATTCCTCTATTTGACATTTAAAGCCCTTCATAGTCTGGCTCCAGCTGGTCTTTCTAGGCTGTTTACACTTTATTTCCACATCACAAATTCTACTTTCTAACCAAACTGACTGACTTGTTTTCCCCTGTATAGGATAATTCATTTCCCACTTCCAAGTCTTTGTATAGACTGTCTCTGTGCCTAAAATACACTCTGTCTTCACGGTTGCCTCTTGGACCCTTGCCTCTTTCAGAACCAGCTCAGGAGCTACTTCATACAGGAGAATATGAGTCCCCCAACTGCATTCTTCCTCCAAAATTAGGATAATATAATCATAGAGTTCAAGCTCCTCAGAGGCCATATAGTTCAGCTCTCACATTTTACAGATGAGAAAACTGAGACCTAAGAGATCTGGGTTGTGACTTAAACAAGTCACACTAAGTTCTAAAGGCAGGACTCTAACTTGGATCCCCCAACCCCCTCATTTTTTTGTCAGCTCAATCAATCACTCAGCATTTAGTAAATACCTATTAAGTCCCCAGCACTGTGCAGAAGATACAAAGGCAAAAGTCACCAAGGAGCTTACGTTCCATTGGAGAAGACAACACGTAGTTAATTATCCCTTGGGAGATACTGGGCAAGTTATTAACCTCCCCGGGTTTCATTTGTAAAATGAATTTAGACTAATTGGTCTCTGAGATCCCTTAACTGTGTGACCCGGGTTTGAATCTCAACTCTTAATGCTTATTATCTGGGTGTGACCTCAGTTTCCTCATATGTAAAATGAAGAGATTGAACTAAATGGTCTCTAAGGGTACTGCCAGCCCTGGTTGTCTGTGATTCTTTGAAATAGGTGATATCTGGGACATGGGGCTGGGTATTTCTGTCTCTTGGCCTTTTCTTCTGTATGTTGTAACTCTTGTTCAAAGAGAAAACCAGGACACAGCTCCTGCTGCCTCCATCCCTCCTGCCATAGGAGGGCTGCTTCTGAAAGGGATTTGGGGGCTCCCTGGCAAGAGGAGGCAGAGTAGGAGAGTCAGAGGCCAGGAGGTGAGATCCATTCTGGGGTCACTCTAGGTCCCAGTCTCCGTGGAGGAGTGCATCAGGGATGGGAGCCCTGGCAGGAAAGATGAGAGAGTCTATGACCAGGGAAAGTGGGGGGAGGCAGGGATGGAGGGATTGTAGATGACCAAGTCCCAAAGCAGAACTTGATTCTGGGCCCCTCTGCCTCTAATGAGCCTGCTTCATTTCGCATCCAAGTTTGAATTCAAGGCTGGACTTTGTTTCCTTCTGGCTGTGGGAAACATGTAAGGAAAGGTAACTGCCACAGAACAACAGACTCTGGCAGTGTATACCAGATACCATACACATGGTCTCCCCCAACCCCCTTCTCTGCAGAAAGCACAAAGGTCCTCTACTTCTTATCGGGCAGCTAGATCGTTCAGTTCAGGAAGACTCATCTTCCTGAGTTCAGATCCAGCCTCAGACATTTTCTTGCTGTGTGACCCTGGACAATTCACTTCACTCTGCCTCAGTTTCCTCATCATAAAATAGAGAAGGAAATGGCAAACCACTTCAATATCTCTACCAAGAAAACTCCCACATGGGATCCCAAAGAGTCAGAAACAAGTGTACTTCCTTAGTAGTTCTCAAGGGCTGAGATTGACCATTACAATTAATCAGAGTTCTGGAACATTTTGAGCATTGTTATCTTTTACACTACTGTCGTGTTAGCATTGCTCTGTTGGTTCTGCTCTTCTTTTCTTTGCATCAATTCATGTAGCTTTTCTCCATTTCCCCCCTGGTTTCCCCATATTGGCTGTTTCTTAAGGCAGAATAATACCCAAATACATTCATGTTCCACAGTTTGTTGGGTATTGCCTGATACTTGGTCACTCATTTTGTTTCTAATTGGTTGGCTACCAAAAAGAGTGCTGCTGTAAATATTTTGATTTATACAAGACCTTTCTTCATGTCGTTAGCCTCCTGAGTCAAAGGATATAAATCATTTAATGACTTTCCTGGAATAATTCTAAATGACTTTTCGCAGTGATCGGAACAATTTGCAGCTCTACCAACAATGTATTAGTGTGCTTGTCTTCCCAAAACCTCTTCAGCATTTACTATTCCCTTTTTAGTCATCACTGACAGTTTAATGGGTGTGAAGTCATGGGGATCACAGATGGAGAGCTAGAAAAGACCTTAGAGATTATCTCATCCCACCCCTTCATTTTACAGATGAGTAAACTGAAGCCCCAAGAACTTAAGGCATTTACCCAAATTGGAATACTGAGGATTAGAGTCTGGGTTCTTTGACTCCAAAGACCATACTGGTTCAGCTGTATCACGATGCCTCCTCATTTGAAATAAGGTATCAAATTTTGCCTGGGATTCTGATTTTTTTTCCTCAAAATTCAGAGCTAGATAGGCCATTAGAGATCTTGTCTTCCAAGGATCCTTCCAAGGACTTTGTCTTGGACCCCTGCAGTAATCTGGTGAAAGCAACAAACTCCTCAAAATAATTTTTAAATGTGTAAGGTAAAATATGTAGGATTAGAATGGAAGCCAATTATATTGAACTTACAGTTTTCACATTTCTGTTTTAGAAAACAAGTTCATGAACCCCTAATCTAGTCTAATGTCTTTGTTTCACATGAGGAAAAGAGACCCAGAGAGGGAAAGCAGTTTAATCAAGGTCACACAACAGAAAGCAGTAGAATCAAGACTCTATCTATATTTCACCTACCTCACCTACCCAGTGGCACTCCCTTTAAACTATCATCTCTTCTAGAAATTTTTTCACTCCAGTACCTTATGACAAGGTTCTGAACACAGTAGGTGCTTAATAAATATTATGAAATAAATAGAAAAGACTATATAAACTATAAAGCACGAGGTACAGCAATTTCTTTTCTTTAAATTTTTAAAAATTTGATTCTCAGTTTCCCAGCAATTTCTAAAACAGGTATATGCTATGTATATTCAAAGGGCTATTGTGGAGGAGAGAGAGCTTAGCCAACAGCAGGTAAAAATGAGAACAAGGAGAAGCTACAGAGAGGCAGATTTTGGCTCATTATATATTTTTTAAATAGCTCATTGTAGCAAATGGTACTGTTCAGCAATGAAATAGACTTTGTTAGGTAATGAGTTCCTAGTCACCAAAGGTATTCAAGCAGAGGCTGGCCAGTCCCTGTCAGGAGTGCTTTAGAAGAAATTCCTGCAGTAGATAGGAGCTTGGACTAAACACCTTTGAGATACCTTCCAGATAGGAAACTCAATGATTTCGTGAATTTCACAGAAACCTATTACAAGCCAGCCAATGACTTTTCAGGAAACCGGTGTATTGTTGCATAGATAGGAACACAGAAAAATGCGAGGGAGTTAGCCTATAGAGAAGAATGCCACACAATGAGGTCAGAACAGAAACTGCATTTCTCTATGGTGGACAATAACCAGCTCTGAGGATGAAGCTAATAGTGACTCACATCTCTTTGGTGCTTTTCTTGGAGCAGCCTTGGGAACAAGTAATTGAGACAGTAGAAGGAGTGCTAAACTTGGAGTCAGGAAGCCCTGAGTTCAAATCCTGGCTCAGAAACTAGCTGTGTGATCCTGCGACATTTGACCTCTCTGAATATCAAGTTACTCATCTGTAAAATGGGGATAATAGCAGTACCTGCCTCCAAAGATTGTGGTGAGAATTAACCAGTATAATACATTAGCTAATTTATAAACCAAATTTATATAAACCAAAATTATAAACCAAATTAACCAAGAAAACCAAGAAAATACATGTGAAGTGCTTTGCCAACAACCTTAAAGTACTATATACATGCTAATAGTTTTTATTGTAAATATTATCTCAGTTATAGAGATAAAGAAACTGAAGCCAATCAGGGAGAAAAGACTTCACAGAAATCCAGAATAAGAAAGCATGTCAGCTGGCATCGAGTTCACCCTTTATTTGATCAGGCATCCCAATACAACATTCTGACAAGGAGTTGTCCAGGCTTGGCTTGCACATTTCCAGAGATGGGGAACTCACTATCCCTAGAGGCAGCCAGTTCTGCTTTTGGATGGCTCTTTTTGTCAGGAAGTTTTTCTCCTTTCCCCAACCAAGGTCACATTGCTAGTAAGTGTTGGAGTCAGGATTTGCTCTCTCATCTCCTTCATTTTCCCATTCTGCGTACTCCTTCTCAACAGCCTCCCTCCCTCTGGGCTGCTCACCCGGGGGCCATCCAAATGATAAATGAGATGCAGCGCCCCCGAGTTCACCCGCCCTAGGGAGAGCTGGTAACAGCGTTACTCAGCAGTCAGCTGCAGCACGTGGCTCCGAAGCTGGGGCTCTGGGCAATTACCCAGGCTCTTACACCACCTGGGGAAAGAAAAGGAACGTGCCCTGAACATCAGTGTGTGAAAAGTTATTGCAACAAAGTGCAAAGTGGGTGTCAACCAGGAGAATGCAAGGTGACATCATCTCAAGGGCCTCGTTGTACTGAGTGACTGTGGGAGCTTCGAGGAGGCTGCATGAGTCACTAGAACCTCACGGGGATGAGGGAATGAGTGTGTGTGTGTGTGTGTGTGTGTGTATACATGTTCTGGGATGGGGGCAAGGGGGAAGGGGAAAGAAAATCTAGAATCCCACTGGGTCCGATGGACAACCCCAACTCTAAGAGGAGGGGCAGGGCAGTGGAGAATGAAAAGAGTCCTGGAATTTAAGGCCCAGATTTGAGTCTCTATTCTGTCATTAATTCTCCATGGAATTTGGGAGGAAAGAGACCTGAGTTCTGTGATCTTTGGAAAATTCCTTAACGGAGAGGTACCATGACTTAGTGGGTAGAGAGCTGGACCAAGAAACATGGAAGACCTAGGTTCTGGTCCCATATCTTGCCCAAGACATTTACTAGCTGCGTGACCTGAGCAAATCATTTGGCCTCTCTGACACTGTTTTCTCATTCTCTGAAATGGAAAAAATGATAGCACTTCTTTCACAGGGTTGTGATGGAGATGGAGATTGTAAGCCTTAAGCAATGGATTTGAGCTATTACTATCCCTCCTCTCTGAGACTCAGTTTCCTCCTCTGTGAAATGAGGGAATTAGACCAGATGGTGTCTAAAGGCTTTTCCAGTTCTGAGAGTTTATGTTATGATTCTCTGGCTAAGCCTAGAGAGCACTGGCCAAAGGGTTCAGTCATCTGGAGTCAGAGGACCTAGATTCAAATCCTACTTCTAACACTATCTGTACCCCACTGGCAAGGTATTTCACTTCTCTGGACCTCAGTTTCCTCATTTGTAAAATGAAGGGATTGGAGTAAGTGGTTTCCGAGATCTTTGCCTGTTCTAGATCTTTGAGTCTGTGATCTTCCTGGTCTCTAGGATGGATGGGCTGTTGGTGGGGGCTGGAAAATGGGGGCCCTGAAGACATTATCACCGTCATCATTCATTCCTTACCTGACTGGAGCCCTCAGTGCAGATGTGTGAGGCTCTGGGTGGTATGGGGCATTAGTATGATGTGCATTGATTGTAAACACCACTAACCATCTCATTTTACTATGATGTGAGGAATATTTTCTGTCTCCCAAAATAATGACTAGGTACCTTTTCTTCCTGTTTCCTGTGCCAGGAATTTCCTCTCTCATCCACATTTTTTTCAGTTGAATTCTCTAAAGTCCAGCAGAAATGCCAGCTCCTTCCAGAGACCACCTTCTGTCCATTGGCTAGTAATGATCAACCCCCTCACCCTTCATGTGGCACTTCTCACACTTTTTTAATGCACCTAAAATAGTGTCTATCATAGTTACCTGATCTTGTGTTTACCCACTACTAGATAGAAGTTCCATGAAAGTAGGAACCACATCTTAATCAAATTTTGTAGCTATTATTCTGCCGACAGTTCAGTTTACAGTTTATCGTTTTTTCAATTCTGTCTCAGACTCTTCATGACCCCATTTGGGGTTTTCTTGGCAAAGATACTGGAGTGGTTTGCCATTTCCTTCCCCAGCTCAATTTAGAAACAAGGACACTGAGGCAAACAGGGTGCCCAAGGTCAAACAGTTAGTAACTGTTGGAGACAGGATTTTGAACTCAGGAAGATGAGTCTTCTGAATCCAGCCCCTGTACCCTATCCACCGCACCCCCTAGCTACCCATTCTGCACACAGTAAGTGCTTAGTAAATACTGGCTGAATGAAAGAATTGAGGAAGTTCAAGTCAAAGTCCTGTTTCCACTTCAGTCATCCAATCCACCTTGTTTGCCAGCTTAATGAATCCTGTCTTCTACAGTACCCTCATGCAGTGATTCCCAGTGGGTTTTGCTCCACACACTCCTTTCAACAACAAAAATATGTTGTGGACCCCCAGGGTAATTTAATAGAATTCTCATTATATTCTTTACAGTTGTTTATTGCTTAAGGCACCATTAAGGAATGCTTAGCGCAAACTCCTTGGAGCAGAGAACCTGAGCTGGCCTTCTGCCCTAGGGGAAGGAGATCAGATTTGGAGTCAGATGAGCTGGGCACCTCATCAGTACCTTCCATATCCCTCTGCCCTCTGATTGGAGGGTGGAGCAAAGAGCTTCTCCCAAAACCTAGCTTTAAGGAGGGTGCCCAAGGCCAGCCATCTCTTCATTGCCCATCTGGTTTTTCCATCATGCCTCTGCACAGCGATCTTTCTGTGCCTCCCCTCCCCCTCTCATGTGTTGTTTTCCTCTATTAGATTATAAGTTCCATGAGGGTAGGGACTAGGGTTTTGGGTTTGGGGCGGGTTTTTTTTTCCATATTTGTGTTCCAAGGGCTTAGCACACAGTACCTGGCACATAGGAGGTGCTTAATAAATGTTTACCGACTGACTTCTTAGCTCTGCTATTTACCATGTGTGTGACTTGGGACGAAACATTCCCCCTTCTTGACCTTTAGATTTCCTATCTATAAAATAGAGGGGTTGAGCTATCTGGTTTCTGGTGTCTTTTCTAGCTTTGGCTCAAACGATCCCGAACAGATCATCTCTGAGCCTTGCTGTGAATGCCTCCAGTGATGGGGGCATCACTATCTCAGAGAGAGAGCCAGGTCATCCTCAGACAGCTGTTAGGAAGGAAGCCTTATAACAGAGCCAAAACTACTCTCCTTTTATCCTCCTCCTCTTGTTTCTAGTTCCACCCTCTGGGGCTAGGCAAACAAACCTAATCCATTTCTAACCTGACAGCATTTCAGATCCATGAAGACAGGGATACAGTTTCCTTCCCACTCCCCACCAAGTCCTCTCTTCTCCAGGCTAAGCACCCCATTTTCTTCTACTGGTCCTCATATGGCATGATCTCTGGCTCATTCATCACCCTGGTTATTCTCCATCTTGTCAATGGCCCTCCTAAAATTTGTCCTCCAGACTAGACTCAGTCCTCTGGTTGTGTTCTGATCAGGGCAGGAAACGATAGGTCCATCACTTCCCTGCCTTCTCCCCTCCTTCCTTCTGACTCTGTTAGTGTGGCTTTCACTTACAGTGCTGGACAGCTCCCCAAGAAGTGAATCTTAATCTCGACTCCTAGGAAGGGCAGCCAGGCTGCTTTATAACCACATGTTCTCCCCGGTTGATCTGAGGTGCTTTGTGGACCATCCCTGCCAAGAACAGCCCTCTGATGCAACCAGAAAGGTTTCTTTTCAAAGAGGCCAAAGAGCTCTGAGAAGATTCCAGGCCTCTCTAGATTTTAAGCTGAACATCATGGGGGCTATGGGTAAAACATAGGCTACTTGATGGTGTAACCACATGGACCTACACATTCTGCCTCAAAATATAAAACAGGAAAGCCTGTCATATCTTGAAAGTAGCACTGGAATGGGCATAAAGGGTTAAAGATGGGATTCCATTAGAGGCCCTGCCACTAAGTATTTGTGTGACCCAAGATGAATCACTTCCCCCTGAGCCTCAGGACACCGAAAACTTTTGGGGTTTAGGCTCTGCCCACCCAGGGATGCCAAAAACTATTGTGGTTTCATGATGTGTTGTGGTGGAACTGTCTCAAAGAATTCAGTCAGCCCACCTCTAATCCAATCAGTATCCTTATCTGTAAAATGGAGACAATAATCTATTCTCTCTTAAATGTAGGGATTCATTCCTTCATTCAGCAATATTTATTGAGCTCCTATTAGGTGCTATGCACTGAGGACCGAGGCAAAATGAAGCCATTTTTACCTTCAAAGAACTTATATTCTGCCAGAGAGAAGGGGGTTGGCATGGAAGCAACATGTACCCAGAGAAGTACATAGGAAATATTTACTATTGCTAATTGCTGGGGCAAGTACTAACAGCTGGGGGAATCAGGAAGAGCTTCATGTAGGAGGCAGTGCTCGAACTGAGTCTTGAAAGAAGAAAACTCTAAGAGGCAGAGGTGAAAAGAAAGAACATTGCAGGCATGGGGGCCAGCATGGGCAATGGCCAGAGGTGAGAAGATGGATTGTTTTGCACAGGGAACAGCAAGTAAGCTGTGTGAGAACAAGTAATAGGAAATCACTCTGAATGGATAGTTTGGAGATAGGCTACGAAAGGCTTTAAAATCAATCAATGAACAGGTATCTGTTGGGGGCAACTAAGTGGTAGAGTGAGTAGAATGTTGGATCTGAAGTCAGGAAGACTCATCCTCCTAAATTCAAATCCAGCCTCACACAGTGACAGCTGGGTGACCTTGGGCAAGTCACTTAAACCTGTTTACCTCAATTTACTTATCTGTAAAATGAACTGGAGATGGAAATGGCAAACCATTCCAGTATCTTTGTCAAGAAAGCCACAAATGGGGTCAAGAAGAATTAGACATGACTGAAAATAACTAAACGGTAAACAGAGGATACAAGGGCAAAAATTGAAATAGGCCCCACTTACAATGAGTTTACATTCTAATAGAGGAGGTAAGAGTATATAAAAATATTCACAGCATAAATGTCAAGAAAATAAAACATGCAAAGCACAAAATATTGCTGTCATTCAGTCATGCCCAACTTTTTGTGACCCCATCTAGGGTTTTCTTGATAGAGATACTGGTTTGCCAGTGACTTCTCCAGCTCATTGTACAAATGAGGAAACTGAGGCAAACAGATGATTTGCCCAGGGTCACACAACTAATAAGTATCAGATTCCAGATTTGAACTCAGGCTCTCCTGACTCTTGGGCCAGTGCTCTATCCACTGCTCCACCTAGCTGTCCTCATGAAGCAGTTAAATACTAAGTTTAGGAGTAACACCTACTGTTGGAGGGGGGGAGAGATCAGGAAAGACTTCATGTAAAAGTTGCTTATTGTTCAGTCACTCAGTCATGTCTGATTCTTTGTGACCTATTGACCATACTTCCCATGGGGTTTTCTTGGCAAAGATACGGGAGGGGTTTATCATTTCCTTCTGCAGTGGGTTAAAGAAAACAGAAATTGTGACCTGCCCAGGGTTACCCAGCTAATAAGTGTCTGAGACAAGATTTGAACCCAGTATCCTCCCAACTCTAGGCCCAGTGCTCTATCCACTGAACCAGCTAGCTACCTTTCTTTTCCAATCACATCCAACTCTTCATGACCTCATTTGAGGTTTTCTTGGCAGAGATTAGAGTGGTTTGCCATTTCCTTTTCCAGCTCATTTTACAGATGAGGAAACTGAGGCAAACAGGGTGAAATGACTTGCCCAAAGTCACACAGCTAATAAGTGTCTGAGACTAATAGTACCTCTTCTGCTTCTTAAAAGAAGATATTCTATGTAAGGAAGGAGGACACTGCAGGCATGGGGGATGATCAGGACAAAGTCAGGAAAGACAAGATACAGAGTATTGTGTGTGAGGAACAGAGAAAGGTCAGACAGAAGAGTTTATATTTTATCCTAGAGGCAACAGGGAACCAGTGAAGGTCCTTGAGCAGAGGAGTAATGCTCTCAGGCCCATGCTTTAGGAATATCAATTTGGCCATTCTGGGGACACTGGATTGTAGAGGGGAGAGACTGGAGGCAAGGACACCCATTAGGAGGTTTTTCGGCAGTCTAAGCAAGAGATCACAAGGGGCTGAGCTGTGGTGAGTGAGTTAATGGACCCAAAGTGCTTTGCAACTATAATATGCAAATTCGAGCTGTTGATATTTTTATTATTTTCCTATTACAATCCTCTGCCTAACCCACCTCTTAATACCCTTCCTTGATGCTTCCTCATGAAATGGAAGTGACCCTGGGTCCTCAAAGGTCATACTAGGGGAGTCCAAGCTTGCATAGGCCTACCCTCCTAAGCTAGACAGTCTTTGTCTAGACAGGCCAGGAGATGGATTCCTGTCTCAGAGACTTCCCACCAGAGGGCCAGTCATCAGGTATTGCAACCATCTCCCAAGGCATGGAGGGTTTGGGGTCTAAGTGGATAGAGCACTTATACCCATGGAATCACCAGTCCTGGAAGAGTGGAAATAAGGATCCTTATATCATTACCTGTCTGATCAGTCACTTGAAAGTGACCTTGAACACTCAACGTCATACTCTCTCCTCCCCCAATACATACCCCAATACTGCCTCACTTCTCAGACTTCCCTGGGTGGGTGGGGTGGGGTCCCCTAGGTGCTATTCCCCACTAGGCAGGCTTAGCCCTGTTTGCTGCAGAGGAAGCAACAGGAAAATCCATTTATGGTCATTGGTGATTTTTCTTCCGGCTGCTTCCTGAGATCATACACACCCTCCACCCACCCACCCACACACCCAGAGGAGGGAAAATCTGCCACCTGCCAGGTCCTTGGAGCTCTATCATCAGGAGGGCCAGGACGGGAAGGAGCCCAAGACTTCACACACACACACACACACACACGCCCCACTCCACAGCCCTATCCTTAGCCAGTATTTCTTCCAACCCTCCATTCATTGGGAAGGCCACACTGCTGCTTCCTGGTGCTATTTAAAAAGAGACATAGAAAAAGAGTGAGCCAGCAGGAGCTCAAGTGATGTGGAGCACAGGGAGGGGAGAGGAAGTATCTTCCCCATCACTCTCTCAGCCCCCACCCCTTAGCCACCCCAAGCCACCCAGAGAAAGGAGAGAGATAGTGTCAATCTCAGCACTGTCAAGACTGAAGGTTTCATGCCTGCCAAAGGTCCCTTAGCATTCCGAGCTCTGTGTTTTTTTGGAATAGGAAAATAAGGACAGGAGCTGTGTTTTCTACAAGGGAAGGCAGAGGCGGCATATTTGGGGGAGGTCTGAGACTCTTGGTGCCCGGGTCCAGTACAAGTGAAGTTCTCTACAGTACACTTCCATCCATCCCTTCCTTCAGGATCAATTGCCATAAGATACTCACCTCATGGTTCTTAGAGTCTTATATCTAGAACTTGAAAGGTGATCTAGTCCAAATCCTTATTTTATAGACAACAAAACAAAGGCTTTAGGGGTTAAGGGATGTGCCCAAGGCCATGCAGGTAGTAAGTATAAGCAGGATTTCAACCCCTGTTCTCTGATCCCAGAGCCTTTCTATTGTACCTCCCCCCAAAGTAAACCTACCTCATAGACATATAGGTTCACAGGATTTAGAATTGGAAGGCCTCTCAGTTCAACCCTTTCATTTTACATAGGAGGAAACTGAGACCCTCCAGAGAGAAGTGACTTGTATCAGGTCACATAGGTAAGTCACTAGTGGAGAAAGGATACAATCCTGGGTCTTGTGACCCTAGGTTTTCAGTTTCCCACAGTACGTGACACCCTCACATGGTAATTGGTAATTGGGTGCTTGTAATTCAGTTTTTAGTATTCCCAAGCTACTTAATATAAGAGGGTCTTTTTTCCTCAAGAAAGGTCCATAAAGATAGAGTGGGGGTGGAGGGACCAGTTGTTTTAGGGCAATGGTAAGAGCCTTGGGCTGGAAGTCTGGATCCTTGATTCTGTTCCTAAAGTGACCTTAGGCAAGTCAGTCAGAACTCTGGGCCTCAGTTTCCACATCTGTAAAATGATGAGTTAGATGTGATGATCTCTAAGGCCTCTTCCCACTCTGACTTTCAACAAATCTCTGGCAGGCATTTTTTCCGCCTGATTTAATCTGCTTTTTATTTCTGACTCTCAATGCCCATCCCAAGAGGTCAAGGAGTAATGGGGTATGTCTTCACCAACTGCCTGCCATAGATAGCTTCTGAGGAACATAATGACCACCACAGAAGCTGGCACCTAGTGGGCCCTAAGTCTGTAGGCCAGGCAGGTGGTACCTAATTATGAACCTAACACTGGAATGTTGTCTCTTCTCTTTCTTCCCCAGCATGCCTTTTCAAGGATCAGACTATAAAGCTGCAGGAGACAATCTGGTTGAGGCATGGCAACGTTTCATTTTTGAGGGCTTGGGAGCCAATATTATGTAAAGGAAAGATCCTGAACTGAGAGCAAGGAGCTCAGGAATTAAATCCCAGATCTCCCATTTACTGGCTGTATGATCTTAGATAAGTCCCTTTCCCTTTCTAGACTACAGCTTCCTCCTCTGTAAAATGAAGAGGTTGGATTAGTCCAGAGGTGGGGAACCTTCTACCTCAAGGCCACATGTAGACCTCTAGGTCCTCAAGTGCCCCCCTTTGACTGAATCCAAACATCACAGAACAAATTCCCTTAATAAAAGGATTTGTTCTGTAAAACTTGGACTCCATCAAAAGGCCATACGCAAGGACCTAGAAGGCCAAAGGCTCCTCATCCCTAGACTAGGAGGTCTCTAGGATCTCTTTCAGTTCTGACCATCTATGTTATAAAGACCCTTCCAGTTCAATAACTCTTTGGATCTTGGTTCTTCTCTTAGCCCAAGAGAGATGCTGAAAGGGGGGATGTTCAGTAGGAAGAGGAGAGAGAGAGAGAGAGACAGAGAGAGACAGAGAGAGAGAGAAAGAGAGAAGAAGGCCCACATTGTGACATACCCAGAGGTTGGTCCCTGGCCATGAGCTGGGCCAGGGAGAACCTTTCAGGACAGAAGTGACAAGAGAATGTCCCTGGGGCACTGGCACAAAGGAGAAACAGTAGGACAAGGGTAAAAATAGAATTTTCATAGCACTTTATAACTACTGAGTCCTTATGATCCCCCTGCTCCTCACAATATCCCTGAGAAAGCAAAGGCAAATATTGCCATCTTCATTTTATGGAGGAGGAAACTGAGCCCCTGGAAGAGGAAGGCACTGTTTGTTAAGCACCTACTTAATGCTGCTTACTAGGTGGGGGATGTCTGTTGGGCGCCACACGCTTTACAAAGATGAACAGGCCCCAGTCTCTGTCCTCAGGGAGCTCCTGATCCAGTAAAATGGATAAATTGTTGTTCAGTTGTGTACGACTCTTTGGTGACCCCAGTTGGAGTATTCTTGGCAAAGATAATACAGTATTTGGCCATTTCATTCTCCATCTCATCTTACAGACGAGGAAAGTGAGGCAACACTATGAAATGACTTGCCCAGGGTCACATGGCTCATGTCTGAGGCTGCATTGGAACTCATGGTCCTCCAGACTCCAGGCAGGACACTATCCATTTTGCCATCTAGCTGCCAAAAGAGATAAGACCCCAACCACCAATAACTGTAATAGAAAGCAAAATGTGGAAAGGACATTCAAGATGAACAAGACACCATAGAGAGCCAAGAAAGAAGTCCTTTCTAACTGGGAGAATCAGGGAAGGTTTCCTGCAAGAAGCAGAATTTGTAGTAGTATGTCTTGAAGGATGGGGAGAATTCAGCAGATGGAAAAGAGAAGGGAAGGATATTCCAGTGGAAGCACAGGGGACTTTGTGAACAAAACTAGGGAAGGATAGCGTGACCTGTTAAGATTATGATTTGTATGTCCTGCCTGAGTGATCAGATTTCACCTCCCTGGGGCTCAGCTTTCTCATCTTCAAAATGGAAATAATAATCCCTGCCCAGCCTTCCTGTTGGGAGGAGCCAATTGGTCTTCTACAAAACCACCAAACTGATAACCCTAAAGCATGGGTCATTTGATGTTACTCCCCAGCTCAAGAATCTTCAACAACTCCCTATTGCCTTTAAGTTAAGATACAAACACCTGTGTGGTATTTAGACCTTCACACTCTGATTCCAGCCCATCTTTCCAGGCTGATCCATTATTCATTATTCACCTCTCCACCTTCTCCTACTCTCCCTCTGCCACATTCTATATTCCATCCAAACTGACCTGTTTGATGCTCCCCATAACATGATTATGTTTCATTTCCTGCCTTTGTACACGCTGTCTCCCGTACATGCTAATGTTCCTCCTTTGTCTCTCGATATTCCCCAGCTCCCTCCCTTCCATTCTTGGCTCTGATGCTGTCTCCTAGAAGAGACTACTCCTGATTCCCCGCCCCGCCTCAGCCCCCAGTTATCAGGCTTCCTCTTCTCATCCCCTGAGCCCAACCTGCCCCTCAAAATCACTCAGATTTATTTGACATACATTTTGTATTTATTTCTTTATACCCAAGTTCCCCCTCCAGTAGAATGTAAGCTTCTTGACTAAAGAGACTTCTTTTTATCCCTAGTGCTGAGAACGGCACACAGTAGGCATGACACTGGGCTGAGATCACAGATGGGAAGGTGCTTTGCAAATTGTAAAGGGCTATGCAGCTGTGCAGATTGGTTGTTATTGACGACTTTGACCTCGTTCACAATCTAGCTGTAGAGACCCGACACATTTTGTTCTGTCACTTTGACCAAACCTCATGCTTTTACTTACGTGGTCCCCTGCTATCCAGAATGGATTCCTACCCCCATCCCTCTCTCCCTCCCTGTTAAAGTCCCTCCCTTGCTTTAGAGCACACCTCTGACAGTAGTTCAATGGAAGGAGCAAGGGATTTGGAGTCAGAGGATCTGGATTCAAATCTTACACCTGCCACAACTATGTAACCTTAAGCAAGTCACTTAACTGGGCCTCAGTTTCCTCATCTATAAAATGAAGGGGTCGGACAAGATGTAAAGTCAGCTCTAAATCTATGATTCCTTAAGGGGCCACCTTCAGGAAGCCTTCCATGATTGTCCTTCTTCCCCAGGTGACAGCCGTCTCTCCCTTCTCCCCTAGGAGACAGCTAGGTAGTGCAGCGGACAGAGCGCTGAGCCCGGAGTCAGGAACTTGTTTACTTGTTTCAGTTGTGCCTGATTCTTCGTGACCCTGTCTGAGGTGAGTTGCCATTTCCTTCTCCAGCTCATTTTACAGATGAGAAAACTGAGAGGGTTAAATGTCTAAACCTATGGACCCCATCCCAGAATTATGCTTTTTAAATCAATCAATAAACATTCATTAATTGTCTACTGTGTACCAGACACTGTGCTAAGGGGTAGGAATCCATGTGCTAAGTGCTGGGGGTACAAAAAGAGGCAAAAGACAGTGCCTGACCTCAAGGAGTCCTCAGTCTAATGGGAAAAACAAATATGTACAAAACAAGCTCTGTCGGATCAATTAGAATTAACCAACGGAGGGAAGGCACTGAAAATTAAGAGGACTTGTAGAAGATGGGATTTTAGCTGAGACTTACAGGAAGCCTGGGAGGTCAGTAATCAGAGGAGAGGACAGAATGTGCCAGGAGCCGAAAATTAAAGGACATGCTAGATTTCCATTAGCAGTTAATGAAAATAAAGATTAATTTTTCCCATCCAAGTTCACCAAACATCTAAACTCTCATTAACCCCAGGTTAAGAACCACTGCCTTAGATGGAGTCAAAATCTCCCCCTCTCTAATTCTGCCTTCTCCTCCAGTGTTCCTTATTCTGCCTTCTAGAGCCAGCAGGTTTATCTACCTTCTAAGAGGACCCTCCTGGCTGCCCCATGGAGGCCTGGGCACTCCCCTCCCTCCCAGCCATCACTAAAGAACCTCCCCTGGGAGGCCCCACCTACAGAGACTCATTCACACCGACATATCCATCTTTGTATCCCTAGAGCTGGACACAGGGTCTGGCACACTGCAGATGGTTAACAAATGTTTATGGAATTGGACCGAGTGGTCATATCCATCAGTAGACGTTGGGGCTTGGGAGCAGAGCAGGCCTAGTGATGTGAGTGATTGTCTAGTGAGAGAAAGAAAGAAACTAAAATCACGTCTGGTAGCCCACACCTCCCCTCTCCCTTCCCAAGAGACAGCACGATTTCTGGAATTATGTTTACCACTGGTCTAGACATCCTTAAGAAGCCAGTGACAAGGGCCACTCAGCCCTGCTCACAGCAGATTAAAAGGTCTGCAAAGCAATCTTGCCCCAAGCACAAATTTCATCTTTGGGCAAGGTGATGTCTCCCCAACATAGGAAGGAGTATTTATTTCCCTGTACTCAAGCAAAAGGCTGTCTTCCATTTCTGGAATTTCTAAATGTTCCAGCAGTCACGGGAAAATGGTTCCTGAAAAATCAGAGTATTGTATCCATCTGAAAGGAAGTCAGGGTGTCTAAAGAAGCAGAATGAAAACAGGGCCACATGAACGCTGGGCTTAAAGTCTGGAGACACTGGAGTTCAAATCCTAGCTCTGATGTTCTCTGGTTGTGTGAATTTGAACAGGTCACCGAACCTCAATTGCCTAATCTGAAAATGTTGATAATTTAAAAGTTTTGATAATTTACAGATTAGGAAATAATATTTTGGCAGAAAAAGTTGTTGTGAAGAAAGCACTTTGCAAACCTAGAAATTCTAAAGGGAGATATAGCAGTTTGTAGTGGAAAGAGTGCTGGCTATGGGTTCAAATCCCAACATGACTCAGGGTAAGTCACTTAACCCCTGTCTGCTTCAATCATTGTCAACTATAAAATGGGAATAATAAAAAATAAGCAATCATAAAATAAAAATCTACTTCCCAGGCTGGCTGTAAGGATCAAATGAGAAAACATTTGTAAAGCTCTTAGCACAGTGCCTGGAACACAGTGAGCACTTCATAAATGCCTGTTTCCTTCCTGCTTTCGAGCCCTAGATCTGTGATTTGATGTCTCCGGCTCTTATTCTGTGATATTATCGCTATGAGACTCATTTGAATGAACTGGCGCAACTATGTGTCACAGAGGAATTCCAGGCATAAATCTGGCACAGAGACCTACTAGATTTATGATCCTAAGCAAGGCACTTCACTCTGTTTGCCTCAGTTTCCTCATCTGTAAAGTGAACTAGAGAAGGAAAATGGCAAACCACTCCAGTGTTTCTGCCAAGAAAACCCAAATGGGGTCGTGAAAAGTTGGCCACAGCTGAAGCAACCAAACATCAATGAGACCACGCAGGTCCATAATCGTTGTCTTCAACTTTGTGAAGGGATGTCATGGGAAAGCAGGATACTACTTGTCCTGCTGGCCCCCAAGGGCAGAGTCCTTCATGTTACTGGGAAGCAGCAACAAGTAGAAGTCAGGGTTAGGCAGATTTGGACCCAATATTGGAAAGAATATCCTTACAATTATAGTGTCACAAAGTGGAACCGACTGCTGGGAAGGTAATGAGCTCTCCATCTTTTAAGAAGCATTTAGATGACCCCAGAGCCAGAACATTGACAAGGTCATGGCTACTCAGGTCTTGGTTTGAATGAATGGTCTCTAGGTCCAGCTCAAAGATTCTGTGACTCTGGTCTGTTAACCTGAAGACTTGGGTTCTGGAAAAATCTATGAAAGGACCTAAGAGATTGCCTCGTCCAGCTGCCTCATTCTATAGATGAGGAAACAGAAGCCCAAAGAGATCATAGAATTATAGATTTTGAACTAGAAAGGACTTGAAATCCTCCAATTAACAGATGTCTGAGGCCGGATTTGAAACTCAGATCCAGCTGACCCAAGTGCAGTCTCCTGTCCATGATTCCATGCCAAGGTCACCCAGGTAGAGAGTAGCATGGCCAAGATTTGAACATAGACCCATGAATTTTTACAGGGAGCCATGCTGCCTCTCTTCTAGGATCAACTCTTCCTTCTATATTCTTTCCTCCCATAATTTCCTTGATCCAGTGCTTTCTGGACTCTCTTCCTACCTCTCTGACAGCTCCTTTCCCTTTCAGTGGCTCCTCTTTCTCCTAGTCACCCTTCAGTGTGTCACCCAGTGGTTCAGTCCTTACTCCCCTGACTTCACCTCTCACCTCTATGCTGGAGACCAAGTCTAATTCTCTACATCAATCCTTGATCCCCCAGTTCCAACTCTCTGATCTGACTTCCATCTCACTCCTCAGGGCCCCATCTCAGCTCATCAGCAACACTGAGAGATTGGACTCAGCCATCTGTAAGGTCCCTTCCTATTCTAACATTCCATTGTTCTAATTTACCCCACCCCTCAATCCTAGAATGACTGATAAGGGATGAGGGGAGGGTGGAAGCAAAGGAAATGGAGCCTAGGAGGGGCAATTTGGGAGGATCCATATATTGTTGTTAGAAAGTAAAATAAGACAAAGCGTCCAGCCAAAAGGGGATTAGAGTTATTCCATTTGTTCTCAGAAAGAAACACATCTAGTGCCTTGAATTTAGAAAGAAGCAAATTTCCGTTCAGAGTAATAACAGGGAATTAGGAGGGGATCCCTGACCTTTCAGGCCCAGACCCTGTTTTCAGATCCCTATTTTTCCATTTAACTTCCTGTTCCAGCTTGAGCCAGTGTTTCCCCCTTTCTGGGCCTCAGCTCTCCCATCTGTAAAATGAGGGGTTTGGACCAAATGACCTCTAAGTTCCCTTCCAACTTTAAATCCTATAGTCAATTCAGGATTGTTTTTAAGATTGATGTTTGTGTTTCAGCATTAACAAAGTTTAAATGGTCCGAAATTAGAGATTAAAAGCAAATGTGTGCTCCTAGAAACAAGAAATGGGTAGAAACAGGTACCAGACTGCAAAAAGAAATTGCCCAGGCAAAGGACTACAGCAATAAATTGGCTGAGTTGAGGAGAGGCACACTATAGAAAGTAGGACAGCCTTGGGTAAGGAGATATTGTCAGAGAGATAAAAGCAAAAACACTCAGTTATTAGGAGAAAATGTTGTTACCTTGGGCCTTTTTTTTTTAACTGCTTCTGAAGTTAATAGAAAATGTGTGGGTGAGAGAAAAGCAGAAGTCAGACGTGACCTGGGTTCAAGTCTTGATTCAAACCAAGGACAGTTTATCATGATCACAACCCCATCTGCATGTTTTAGGTTTTTTTATAATTGACAAAGTGCTTTCCAAATAATGACTCTATGAGATGGACAAGGACCATTGGAACTCCCATCCATTCCTCTCCCCACTTCCCACTGTACCACACTGCCTCCCTGAAAAGAAGGCATAGGGAGGAGGAAGGAGCAGCTGGAACATGAGGTCCATTGAATCAGTACCTGGGGAGGAAAGAATTGGAAAATTATACAGTATTGCTTCCCTTGCTTCTCTGGAGACTCTCCAACTTGAGTATCTTCATCAGCCAGGAATTAGAAGGAGAGCAAATGAGATCCCTGAGTACCCAAAACATATGCCACAAAGTTCATGCCCCAGAGCTTAGGTCATAGGACTCAGCCAGCCAGGAGCTTAGAACTTTTCCTGAGTCTAGGCCCACTTTTCTCAAACTTGGGAAGAGTTCATCTAGCCTTTGGCAGAAGCTGTTGTACTTAGGTCCTTGCTATGCCCTTTCAGTAAATCTGCCTTTGTAAAAACTAATTGATGTTGATCAAGTAAATGATATTGGTGAGATGTTAGTTGGTCAAATGACCATCCACAGGAGCACAGTAGTGGGGGCTCATAAACAGCAGTATTAAAAATCAGCCTTTACCCTTCAAAGTTACCCCCTTGAGTAACCAGAAACTCTGGGGGTCCAGTCTGCCAGTGTGAGTGGGGGTTGGGCTTGTGAGCCCATACGTAGCCCGTACTACTTATGACACGAAGCTCCTCATAATCTACCCTCTTGCTGTTGTAACCTTGTGTTCAGTTCACTTTGCTTTGTTCTTATCTTTGTGTATGTTGCATTTTCCCAGGAAAAGATCAGCTCCTTTGGGACAGAGACTGTTTTATTTTGGTTGTTTATCCCCATTGCCTAGAAGACAAACACATTCTTGCAGAGTAGGAATTTAATAAATATTTCCTTAATTGAAAAGAATGAAATAGCTTTGAATACCCTCACAATCTTGGTCACTCTGTTCTGGACCATTTTGCGAAGGTAATATTGTGCAGTGGGAAGAGTGCTGAGCTTGCATTCAGGAGACATGAGTTCAAATCCCAGTTCTGACATTTGCTGTGTGATCCTGAGCAAGTCATACGTCCTCTTAAAAAATGGAGACAAGAAGGCTTGCACTGCCTAGACAGACAGCAGAGTGGGGCAGAAAGAGTACTGGACCTAGAACCAGGCAGCTGACTTCTTAGACTTCTGACACTTAGAAGTTATATGACCGTGAGCAAGTCACCTGATCTCCTAGGGCCTCAGTTTCCTTATCTGTAGGACTAGGATAATTTCCAAGCTTCAAATTCTTTGATGCTATGACCCTGTTCATTGAATGGTTGTGAAAAGAGCTTTGCAAACCTCAGGGTGGTATGGAAATGGGAGCTGGTGTTAAGATTAAGGACACATGAATGGAATCCAGTGTGGCTAGATGCCCACTAGGCTACCTCCCTGCCCCTACTTAATGAGTCACTTGGGTTATCTTCATTTTACAAGGAAACAAGCTTACCATGTGGTAAGCTGGAGAAACCTGAAAAGAGCCCAGGGGCTTCCTTGGATTTGGAAATCCTCCCCCTGAGACCTGTTCCCTGCCAGGCCCCTGGGGTCCTTCGTCTGGACAGATGGTATCTGTTTCAGACCAGTGCTCAAATCACTGGAAGGGAAATTACTGATCCAAATGAGTATAAAAAAGATGAAAATAAACCTTCCATGTTCCCCAGAAGTGAAGGGGACAGCCTGAGAACAGTGCCTGAACGGAACCAGCCTTGGCAGCTGCTTCCAGCTTGTGAGGTAGTGAGGTCCTGTCACTGGAGAATGAATTACCTATCGGGGGTCATTAAGTACAGACTGGAGAATCACCATCATATGGTTGTAGAAGGAGATTTTCATTCAGGTGGAGCTGGAGTAGATGACTTCTGAGATCTTCCCTAAATCTAACAAAAATCCTCTCTCGGGGACTCTGAGGCCGTGCCCAAGCCTCCTTGAGCCCACTGTGGTACCCTCTGCAAAAGGAGGGTTGACATGATCCAGAGGACCAACAGTGATCTATGCTACCCTGATCCAGGCAGAGAGGAAGTAGATTCAAGATGAGAATCAGGCCTACATTTTTGGACATGGACAATGTATGAATTAGTTTTGCTTGACAGCATATTTGTTACAAGGATTTTCTTTTCCCTTTTAATTTGTGAAGGAGTAGGAGGGAGAAGAACATAATTATTTGTTCATTTAAAAATAAAGTAAAATAACTTGGAAAGCCCTCCCCAACCATGAGGGATTTAGACTAGATAGTGACAATAGTTCCCATTCCTGTAATCTTTCCAGGATTACAAAGCGCATTCTTCACAATAACCCCTTGAAACAGGCAGTGTAAGCATCAGGGCACATCAGGGAAACTGAGACTCGGAGGAGTTGAGTGACTTCTCCAAAGCTGCATAGTTAGTAACAGAATCAGGATTTGAACCCAGGGTTTTTGATTCCCAGTTCAAAACTCATTCCCCTGCTGCACAAACACCACCAATGGTTTCTAAGGCTCCTTCTAGCTCTAACATTCTGTAGCTCTTCATATACCAAAAAAGGGACTGGGTCAGAGAGCAAATGATTCAGCCCACTTATTTCCATCACTTTACTTGACAAATATGTCAAGCCTCCATTTCCTCATCTATAAAATGGAACCAACACTTCCTTGCCCTGCCTGCTTCTCATGGCTTTTGTGAGAGTCCAGGGAAAGAATGTGAACCATCAGCCAATCAGCAAGCATGTATGAAGTACTTGCTATGTGTCAGGTACGGCTTGGCCTTAGGGACCCGAAGGTAAAGGCTGAAGAGGCCTTGCCTTCAGGGAATTTACAATCTCGCTCACTAGGTGGCCTTGTGTTCAACACAGGGGATACAGAGCTGAAGTGGGAATTTTAACGGGGACACTGCCTGTGTTCAGATATATGGAAGAGTATGATGGAGGCCCAGGAGAATGAACACTTTCAGCTGGAGTTGTGGAAGAGGGAGGGTGATCAGGAGGCAGGAGGGGAGCCGAGCCTTAGAGGAAGAAAAAGATTCTGCAAGGTAGAGTTGGGGAGGAAGCACATCTCAGGCTTGGGAGAAGGCTTTCATGAATGCCCCGAGGTGGGAGACAGCATGTCGAAAGTGGGGAACAGCTTGACTGGAATACAGAGTGTGGGAAAGGAAGTAAGGTAAAATAAGGCTGGGAAAGTAGGTTGGAACGGGATTGGGCAGGCCTCAAATGCAGGCTGAGAAGTTTCCATTTTATCCTGGGGACAATAAGGAGCCACTGGAAGTTTTTTCTCAGGGCAGTAAAATGGTCAGATCCACAAATAAGGACGTTTATTTTGGCAGCTGTGTGAAGGATGAATTGAATTGGGAAGGGGAAAAACTCAAGGTAGGAAGAGCCATCAGGCTATTTGTGACCAAGTGATGAGCCTTAACTTGGGTGGTGGTCCTGTGGATAGAGTATGAGGAAAGGGGGTGATCAAGAGTGCCCCTGGTCAATTAAATGGATTCCCCCAGGCACCTTGATGGCATTACAGAGTATGAGCTTCTGTTGAAAGGCATCTAAGGGGACCGTCCCCTTGGACAGCAGATGAGCCCACCGGCTCCTTGCTGAGAAGATACAGGGACCACCTGATGATTGATTGACTGTTACATGCAGATCAGTACATTCCTGGAGAAGGAGCCAGCCATCTCTTTGGGTCACAAGAGGGAGCTGACAGACCACCTGGGGCTCTTGGACTTCCTTTTCTCTTCCTGTAGTTCTGACCAGCCTGAAACCTACTGGGGGTCCTACAGTTGTCATGGAGTCACAGTCTCCTCCTTCCAGGAAATGGAAGCCCTGGGGCTACGTTTCATGTGCTTCTTTTTGGCCTGAAAGAAGTGATTCCAAGAGGAGATTCCTCCAGCTCTAAAGATGGTAGGAGCCAGGGCAAGAAGAGATTCCCTGGAAGAAGCAGAGTGTGCATGCTCACTTGGCCTAAGAGAAGAGTCCCAGTCTTGGGGGTTGCAGAGTGGACAACTCCAAGTTTAAGAGCTCAGGGACTAGAGCTTCTAGAGAAGAGATTCTTAACTTAGGGTTCACAGATGCCCCAGGGAGACCGTAGACAGATTTCAGAGGGTCCATGAACTTGAACGGGGAAGAAAAAGTGCATCTTTATTTTTCGCAACTCCTAATTAATATTTAGTATTTCCATAAAATATGAATGTTTTAAAATATGTATATGTAAAATATATAATGTATAATGTATGTAAAATAGATATGTGTGTACATTTACATACATGTATATATTTTATATACAGTATATGTGTTGTACATGCATGCATACACACTATGTACACATGTGTGTATGTATATACACATATATACATACATGTGTGTATATCCTGAGGAGTGTATAGCCTTCACCAGACTGCCAAATGAATCCCTGACACAAAAAAGATTAAGAACCCCAAATTTTGAGAAAGAAGGGATTTCCTGATGCAACCTGTGCCTGGGAGAAAGAATACCTACCTACCTGGAGAGAAAAGCCAGAGAGACAGACTATCTCAATCACCCAAGCTCAGTGGAAACCTTAGCATCCTCCTTTTTCCCTCCTCTCTCACACTCACCCCACAGATCCAGCGCATTGTCATGTGCCTTCCCATCTTTCATATCGCTTTCCTCTCCACTCACAGCCAACAGCCTAGCCCAGGATCTCATCAGCCTTTTGTCTAGACTATGGTGATTGCTTCCTATTTGGTTCCCATGCCTCATCTCACTCGACTCCAATCCACCTTCCACTTAGCTGCCAAAGTGATTTTCTTAAAGGATAGGTCTGAATATGACATCCTCTACTCAATAAACTCCAGTGGTTCCTTATTACCTTCAAGATCGAAAATAAAGTCCTCTGGTATTTAAAGCCCTTGTTCACAGCCTGTCCCCTTTCTATCTCTCCAGGCTTCTTCTACTTAGACTTATTCCCTCCACAAATTCTACAATCCAACCACACTTAAAGGTCTTTCCACACCATCTCTGGTCTCCCTACCTGTGGGTCATTTGCTGGCCCCCATGCATGGAATGCTTCCCTCACCCCCACCCCCACCCCTGCGTCATCTCCATCTCCTACCATCTTCCAAGGCTCAACTCAAATCTAATCTTTTACAGAAGGAAATCCCATAACAACTTCCATTGCCTACTCTTCCATTTACTATATCTATAACTCTGTGTGTGTGTTTATATATGTACCTAAAAGTTGCCATCTTGTCTCTTCCATTAGGATGTAAGTTTCTTTAAGCCAAGGACGATTTTGCATCTTTCTTTGAATCCCCACAGCGCCTGGCACTTGTTCCATTATTTTAGTTGTGTCTGACTCTTTATGACCCCACTTAGGGTTTTCTTGGCAAAGGTACTGGAGTGGTTTGCCCTTTCCTTCTCCAGCTCATTTAACAGATGAAGAAACTGAGGCAAACAGGGTTAACTGACTTGCCCAGGGTCACATAGTTAGTGTCTGAGGGCAGATTAGTAGGTGGTTAATAAACACTTGAACTGATTGATTTGGACGGTACATAGCTGGTGAGAGGGGCATTGCTTATTTGGTGGTGTTTAACTACCAAAGGGGAGATCTAAACTTTGAGGTGACACTGAATCTGGGGCCCCGTGAGAGGGCAAGTGACTCATGGACATGTCAAAGGATTGTTCAATGGCACCAAAGTTCATTCCCTTCCGAAGGGAGACTAGGTTACTAATTGAGTGCTTTACCTGTTTCTGTGTTTGTGTACTCCTATGAATCATTTGTGTTTTCTGTGTTTTTTTGTGGGGTGAAATAAAGACTGTTCTATCCATAGACATTGCCATTTTTAGTGTCTGTATAGGAACTGGAGAGTCTGGTAGCCACATCTGGGAAACCCAGACACAAGCTATGTTGTTGAGTCATTTTTCAGTCATGTCCAGCTCTTTATGACCCCATTTTTGGGGTTTTCTTGCAAAGATACTAGAGTGGTTTGCCATTTTATTCTCCGTCTATCCACAATATCAGCAAAATAGTGAATAACATTTTTATAAAGCTTTTAGGTTTACAAAGTGTTTTCTGTAAATTGCCTCATTCAAGCTTCACATTACTGCAGGCTTTGTTACTCCTACTTTTTGGGAATGGACCTGTAATTTCACTGGTATAGAGAACTCCTGGGGAAGGAACTCTGTCTACAATGTAGGTCCACACTTGCTGTGAAATTTAATATTCTTATAGAGTTTACTGGGACAGTGAAAAACTAAGTGGTCTGCCCAGGGTTGCAGAGTCTGTATGTATTATAGGTGAGACTTGAGCCTATGTATTCCTGACTGCACAGCCAATTTTCTTTCCACTATGGAACCTCACGTCTCATCCCTTTTATCCCAAAATAGATTCCCATTTTACACATAAGGAAAACAGAGGTCCTAAGAGGTTTATGAAACATGCCTCTAGTCACACAGCAGCTAAAGTATTGGGGCAGGATTCCAACCCAGGTCTTCTTGATTCTAAGCTTTGCACTCTTCTAGATTTGGCCACATTGAGCTTGAGGTGCTCACGGGGCATCAAGATGGAGATATTCTGGCAGGTTATTGGCTGTTGTGTTTGTCCTTCTTTCTCAAAGAGGACCATAACTTCAAGGGATGACATGACTTGTAGTTGACTTGGATCTGAGTGAGAGTCAAGGTCACCTGTGCAAGGTCATCAACCTCACTTTCTCTTCCAGAACCGTCTGGATCTAGTGGCCTGATATTTATCAGGACAGCTGGAAATGATCCAGGATGCGATGGGAGACCCTGGCCATTTTAGGCGAAGGTCTTTTCACATTCTCAGGTGATTGGCAATGAGAGACTGGAGCTCAAGAGAGAAATGAGAATTGGATATATAGATCCAGGTACCATTTGCTTACAGGTGATAAGTGGGCCCATGGGAGCTAATGAAGTCACCAAGAGGGAACAAAAAGAAAAAAAAAGAGGCAGAGGGCAGAGTTGTGAGGGACATGCACACTTAGAGGATGGGTTGTGAATAATGATTCTGTAAAGGATAATTTAAAGAGATAGGAGAAGAACAAGGAGAACCAGCCACCCAGAGAAGAATACTTGGGAGAGAATGGTCATGTTGTTTGAAAGCTACAGAGAGGTCAAGGATGATGCAGATGATTTGAGAAGTTTGTAAATTAGGTTATTGTGTCTCCTGTATCATCTGAAGAATCCCAAGGAATCCTCCATTTAAGTCTCTTGTTTTGATTTGAACCATTTTGTAAAATGAAAAATTCTTTAGCAAAATACTCCAAAGTTGTCTCCTGGGTGAAAGTGGATATTCTCATGCTGAATTTGCTTAAAGGGGAGCATGCCTGTGAAGGAAAATAGCCACTTAGGTCCTGGATCAAGAAATCAGCATCTTTCCTTGGGACCTACTTTATACTGGACTGTGTACGGAATATGATGCCACACAAGAAACATTTCTCAAGTGCCTAGAGAGGACAGATCCCTGAGCTCAGGGAGATAAAAAGTTTCTCTAGAAAATGTCTTTATCATCATGGAGTTTACAATCAAATAAGGAAATAATTGAAACAGAGGTAATAATAATAGGCAATGCTGAATGATTACTGAGCAGCTAGGTGGCACTGCAGTGGATAGAGTGCTGGGCTGAAGTCAGGAAGACTCATCTTCCTGAGTTCAAATCTGGCCTCAGACACTTACTAGCTGCGTGACCCTGGGCAAGTCACTTTACTCTGTTTGCCTCAGTTTCCTCATCTGTAAAATGAGCTGGAGGAAGAAATGGCAAACCACTCTGGTATCTTTGCCAAGAAAACCCCAAATGGAGTCATGAAGAGTAGGACACAACTGAAACAACTGAACGAAAACATTATAACCCCTTGAGAAGTAGAAAATAAAATGCTAGCACTAGAAATAGTGCTGCCCTCGATTACTCAAGGGATTTTCCTTATCTGGGACTCCCATGTACTACTGAAGTTACAGACCTAACCTCTAACCCATAGATTTAGATCTGGAAGGAAACTAATCCAACCTCATTTGGCAGGTAAGGACACCGAGGCCAAGAGGGATTGTGATTTCCTCAAATGCACACATTAAGCCTGAATTTGAGCCTTGGTCCTCTGCCTCCAAATTCAACCCTGAACCAACAAGTCTAAATTTGTCTTTCTGCAACTTCTGCTCATGCTCCTGACTCTGCCTTCTGAGGAGATGCCAAACAAATCCATCTTCCACATGACAGCCCCTTCCCATACCTGAAGACATCTGTCATGTCTCTTTAAGTCTGCTCTTTTGGGGGCTAAATATTTCCTCTGAGTGGCCCTCATTCGGCCTGGGCTCCTGTCCTCTGGACATCCCCAGCACCCTCCTCTGGACACATTCTAGCTTCTGAAATCAACTCAGGTCAACAAGCATTTATTAAGCACCATGTGCTAGACACTGTGGCAAGCCCTGGAGATACAAAAAAAAAGGCAAAACAGCCTCTGTCCTTAAGAGTGTATCTGTACTCTGATAGGAGAGAGAAAATGCAAACAATGAAGGACAAACAAGACATATGATGGGTCAGTTGGAGATCTTCCCTCGGGGAAGCCAGCATTAACCAGACACAACTCCAGAGGTGGCCTGACCAAGACAGAGGAGAGCAGGACCATTGCCTCCTTCCCTCTGGACATTCTGCCTCTTTGGAAGCTGCTGCTGGGCTTCCAGAGCAAGCCAAGCACTGGGGCCTGGCTAGCTAGGGTATCAGCCTTCTCTCATTCACTGTTCTGGGGCCTCATTGCTTCTGGGAAAATGCTCACAAATTTCCTATTCAGTTTGAAATGCCCTGAGGAGATTAATGCTCCCAGGGTGCCCTGAGGAGAAAAGGGAGAGGTCTGTCTGGGCAAAGTTTTCAGAATCTTGAATTCTCAGAGCTGAAGGGGCCCTTAGAGATGCCTGAGCCCGAATCCCTCATTTTACAGATGGGGAAACTGAGAGGGGAAGAGACACATAGGATTGTTCTATTATCTAGAAGGGACCTCAGAGGCTATCTTGCCCATCTCCTCTCATTTTATAGATAAGTCAACAACCCAGAGGAATTAAATGACTTGACAAAAGTCATCCAGGCAGTAATTGTCAGAGGTGGAATTAGAACTCAAGCACTACTCGTTCCACTGTACCAGCTACCTCCAAATCCTTAAGGACACATGACTGGAATCTGAGTCTTTTGATTCCAAGAAGTGGCCTGTGTCTTTTCAGAAAGGAGAGCTTCTGGATAAGGAAGGCATGAGGTTTTACTAGAAAGAAAAAACAGAATTTGGAGTCAAAGGCTTGGATTCAAATCCTGACTGCCCTTTATTGCCTTTGTGATCTTGGAGGCCTCAGTTTTCTCGTTTATAAAGTGAGGGGGTTGGATTAGATGATCTTTAAGGCCTCTTCTCGTTCTGAGGTTCTGATCCTATGACCCCAGTAGTCAAAGGTAAGCTGTAGGAAGGGGAGGAGGAATGCCCAGTTGTGTGGTGCTGGTCCAGAACAAGGACTTTAAATCCTACCATGGGAATGCCATCAGTCTCTTACTTTCTCCCTTGGCCCAAGAAGTGTTTGGTGAAAACCACAGCAGACATCTTTGGATACCTTTGACCCTCCTCTCCC
Source organism: Bettongia penicillata ogilbyi (assembly GCA_023548195.1). Classification (NCBI taxonomy): domain Eukaryota; kingdom Metazoa; phylum Chordata; class Mammalia; order Diprotodontia; family Potoroidae; genus Bettongia; species Bettongia penicillata. The sequence continues at coordinate 4,814,643 of JAJHZJ010000444.1, forward strand.
CCCCGCCACATACCCCTTCCCTCAGTTCTTTTTTTATTTCTTCCTCATCTTCCTCATCCCTGCAGAGGAACTACAGGTACAAGCTTTGCTCTGGGCTTCTCCTCCCAAGAGAAGGAAAGAAGGAGAGAAAAGATTCTCTCTGGAGTTATTTGGAGCAGCTTCTGAGGGTCCAGGCTCCGTCTGGTCACCAGAAGTACACATAAATCAGAAACCGATTATCACAGTCCCGGTATTGGAGTCTACTTGTCAACACAACTTGCCTGCGAGCCCAGGGCTAGCTCTGGGCATGAGGGCTGTCCAAGTTTGCAGGTGTATGGAAACAAAGAATGTCCAGAACTCTCTGTCCCTTTTGGATTGGGAAAGAGGATCCCAGGAAAGTTTTCTTCTGTCCTTCACTCTGGCACTAACTTGCTGCATGGCCTTGGGCAAGTCTCTTTCCTTCTATGGGCCTTAGTTTCCTTATATGCCCAATAAGGAAATTGGGCAAGGGAACCTGATTTTCCTGAAAATGTATTCATGTGGAATGCTTTATATGAAAAATCACTAGTTAAAACCAAGAGGAAATTCTGGGGCAGAAAAGGGAAGGAAATAAGCATTTATATAGAACCTACTTTGTACCAGGAACTGTGCTAGGTGGTTTTTTATAAATATGATCTCATTATTTCTCAGGAGAGGCATCACTGGTCTGATATGGGGATGGGAAGAAAGGAAGACAGTGACATTCGATCTCTAGATGGGCCATCATGAAAAGCCTTGTGAGCCCTGCCCAGGAAGCCCAACCCTAACAGAACAACCTTAAGGGAAGAGCCCTCACTTAGGACATGAATCTCAGCTATGCTATCCACTTACCACCTATGTGATCTTAAAGCCACTTCTACTCTGTAGGCCTCAGTTAATTTACCTATAAAATGGGAGGAAAAAGAATAATAATGATATGTCTACGTGCTCCTGACGGAGAGGTGCTGGACTCAGGAGGCAGTAGGAAATGTATTTCTGGGGCATGACCCATTTGAGTATTTGTTTTGCTTGACGGCATATATTTCCTAGGAGAAACCTATCCCACCTGCCTTTACAGGAAGAGAATAGATTTCTGTTAATTGAAAAAATTAAATTTTTTTAAAATGCCATACCGACTAGAACGTGGCATCTCTTGACCTTCCAGATCTAAAGTCAACAACAAGATCTCTCTTTTCTACATTGCCTTAAAGTTTATAAAGCACTTTCCTGAGATCAGATCAGTGAGATAGGTAATATAAGTATTATGCTCTTTTTACATGTGGGGAAACTGAGGCTCAGAGAAGTTAAAGTACCTTGCCCAGGGTCACACAGCTTGTAAATGTCTGACCTGAGACTGGATCACAGCCATTCTCATGGCTTCCAAGATCTTTCCCCTCCAGAATGTATGCACCCATGTTTCTAAATGTTTCTCTGATTTTCAGCTCTTCGCTCAGTGTTCCAGCTTTACCACCCCCTGTAAACACCCTGCCAGTGTGCCCTGGCTTTGGTGTTAGCCAGTTATCCTTCCAGGTGTTTTCCTCCTCAGGGTCTCTGTATTTCAATACAGGCTCCTCTATTGAAATGAATAATTCTTGATTTACAAAAGCGATTTGTAGCCCTCCGAGTGTGATTACAGAGTATCATTAGAATCATCCCCACAGTGCGCTGAGCAGGACCTGCTCCTTTGTGTGAGGTCCGGACGAAGGAGGGGATCGCTGGTGCGCAGGCTGTGCCGCCACAAACCTCTTGTTCATTCTGGTCCTGCGACAGAGAACTCAGTCCTTTGGCATCACTCTGGGCTTTGCGATTTCAGAGCAGCTGCTGTCAGCATTTTGGGCAGAGAGGAGGATTCAGGCAGTGAGGGAGGTGTTGTCGCTACTCGTTTGCTAACGAGCCTGCTATTTACAGAACAGAATGAAATGGGTTTGTAAGTCTCCAGGGCTGGTGTGGGGGTTGGGCATGTGAGGGATTGTCAAGCAGGCTTAGCTCAAACTGGGGGAGACCAGGGAGCCACCCCAGTGGAGTGGGAAGAGCTCTGGACTTGGAGGCAGAGAACCAGAGTGGGAATCTTGGAGAAGTCACTCCCCTCCCTGGGCCTCCGTTTCTGCATCTGTAAAATGAAAGGGTTAGAGGACTCCATCCCTAAGGTTCCTTCCGGCTCTCATATTGACTCGTCCTAGGGTTCTAACTTGGAGGGAAGGGGGTGAGGCTCAGACGCAGACTTTGAGAGCCCAGAGATGAGGAATCCAGAGAGTCCTGCTAACCTGGGAGGTCAAGACAATGTGGCCTGGAGAACCTGGTTTGGCAGAAATGTCAAAACATCTGTGATGCCTCCCAGCGTGGAGGAGCAGGCCAGCATAAAGAAAGTTTGTTCTCCTTGCTCAAGATCTCAAAATGTAGTCTGTGACTGGCCTCAGGAACAGCATAAGACAGCCTCAGACTCACACAGAAATATTCAGGCTTCTGTCTGGAAACACACAAACAGAGCCAAAAGGAAATGGACCTTGCCATGAGAGGCAGTGTGGTTCAGAGAAAAGTGTGTTGGATTTGAAATCAGAAGACCTGGGTTCAAATTCTGCCTGTATGACCTTGAACAAATCACTTATCCTCAGTTTCCTTAACTGTAAAGTGAGGGGTTAGACTAGAAGACCTCAAAGGTCCCTTTCATCTCTAAATTGGCCCTTGAGACTCTCTCTCTCTTTTTCTTTCTCTCCCCCCCTCCCTCTTTCTCTCTCTTTCCCCCTCTTTTTCTCTCTCTCCCCCCTCCCCCATTCTCCCCCCCTTCTCTCTCTCTCTCTCTCTCTCTCTCTCTCTCTCTCTCTCTCTCTCTCTCTCTCTCTCTCTCTCTCTCTCTCTCGCAACCACATGATTCTGCCAAGATAAGGTGTGTGAGCTGTGCTAGTTTCTGGCCTCTGTTCCAGGGACCCATAGCAGCCCTTTAGTCTCCTACCTTTTTCTACACTTGCTTTTCAGTGTGGATAAGGTTTTGGACCCAAAGTCAGGAAGAAGAGTTAAAAATACCACTTTAGACACTTGCTAGCTATGTAAGAGAGGAGGAAGGGTCAAAGGTCTATGGGGACAAAGAAGCTGGGACCAAAGGAGGAGACTTAGGGTCTTGGGGAGAGAGCCATTCACAGCAAAGGCCATGGGAAGCCACACCTAAATCCATAAGTGGGACAATCAAAGGAGAATTGGCTGTATCCCAGTGCACCATCCTTGCCCGGATTTATCCTCTCTTACCGGGTTTCCCATCTCTTAATCAGCACATCTGAACTGAGGCCCTGCTTCATTGAAGCAGGAGACTTTGGAGCCAGAATCCCAGTGTTAGAGATGGCAGAGACCTGAAGAGTATCTGGTTCAACCCTGACATTTTATAGCAAGAGAAACTAAACCCCCAAGGTCACAGAGTTAGGAAGCAGCAGGACCGCTTTAGCTCGTGTCTTCTGACTCCAAGTCTGTGCAGCTTGCCATGTACCACACTGAGAGAAGCCCAAGGGTTTTTCATGGTTTTTTGTGTCATGGACCCCTCTTAGTTGTTTGGTGAAAACACTCTGCCTCTTCTCAGAATCATATTCTTAAAGCCATCTAATAAATTACATAGGATCACAAGGGAAGTCAGTGATATTAAAATAGTTATCAATGAACATAAAAAGGAGAACTATTTCAATATATTTATATCGCTATATTGAGAACTATTTCTGTATAAACATTTTTTCTAATTTCATAGATTCCTGAGGTAAAAACCCTTGGAATAAGTAGTCAAGTGGTACAGTGGGTAGAGTACTGGACCTGGAGTCAGAAAGACCCGAGATCAAATCCTGCCTTAGATACTCACTAGCTGTGGGACCCTGGGAAAGTCACTTAACTGCTATCTGCCTCAGTTTCTTCAACTATAAAATGGGGTTAATAGTAACACCTATTTCCTAGAATTGTTGTGACGCTCAAATGAGATAATATTTGTCAAGTGCTTAGCACAGTGTTTGCACATAGTAGGTGCTTAATAAATGCCTATTTTGTTCCTATAAAGACTCACTAGAGACAAAGGTCTGGGTTCAGAGTCTGGCTATAACTTTCAACAAAGTCACTTCTTCCTCATCTGTAAAATGGAAGTAATAAAATATATACTTTTGTGGGAGGGAAATGCTGTAGAAAACGTTCTATAAAAATGAGAACTGCTATTATTGTCATTATTTATCTCGGCGCCTGCTGTCCTGATGGGTGGTTCCACCACTGGCCCACTCTACGCATCCAGCCCTGCCTCCAGCCATCACACTGATCCACTGCGCCCTGAAAGGGTATCTCACTCTGCTCCCATGCGGCTACCCTCACCATCTCCATCGCTTTCCAAATCAAAATATCCCTTCCTGTGCACCGCTTCCTTGTTAGAATCCCCCTATTAGAGCAGAAGCTCCTTGTGGGCAGAGTCTGTCTTCACCTTTGTATTTACATCCCCAGCTGCTTAGTACTATCCTTTTCTCATGGTATGCCCTTCATAGATGGTTTTTCATTCATTCACTGATATGAGGTGAATTCTGCCTTCAGTCTGACTAGAACCAAAGGACTAACTCAGGAGCTAATTAAGTGTAACCTTCAAAGGCATCTCAATTGGGCCATAGGAAGGGACCTTAGAGTATGAGCCCAATTCCCTCATTTTATAGATGAGTGAAGAAAGAGGCCCAGAAAAGTTAAGTGACTTACAGTCACACAGCAGAGAGCTTAGAGAGGGAGGCCCCTGTGAATTGTCTGGTCAGGCAAGGCTTCCCAAAGGAGAAAGGATGGTTTGTTGATGGGATAGATTAGAGGCAGGGAGACCAGTTAAGGAGCTGTCATAGTCGTCTAGACAAAAGGTGTTAAGAGGCTGAGCCAAAGTAGGAGCAGTCTAAATGGAGAGGCAAGGATGGAAGAAAGGTTGAGGCAGTTAAAGCTACAGGACTTTTTGGATGTGAGGGAGAGGAAAGGACCATGAGGACTCCAAAGATGAAGGCCCTTTCAGCACGAAACAAGGACATTAGAGGGAGGAAAAAGTTCAGAGAGAAAGATAATGAGTTCAGTTTTGAATGCATGAATATGGAGATCTAGGGCGCCATCCAGATGGAGCTGCTCAGTACTTAGTTCGAGATGTGGGACTGAAGTTTTCAGGGGAGAGCTTAGTAGGTCCAGCCTTCCAGGATGATTTAAGTGATCATTCAGAAAGAAAAGTTGAAGAGAGGCAGTTTGGGTAACAGCTAGAGAGACAGCCTTGGATTCAGGAAGACCTGGGTTCAAGTCTATCCTCTGACACATAATATGTGACTGTACACTTCACATTAATTAATAATAAAAATAAGAAATAATGTTGTTATTGAGTCATTTCAGTCATATCTAACTCTTCATGATCCCATTCCAGAGGTTTGCTTGGCAAAGATACTAAAATGCTTTGCCATTTCCTTCTCCATCTCATTTTATAGATGAGGAAACTGAGGCAAACCATGTTAAGTGACATGCCCAGGGTCAAACAGCTAAGTAAGTGTTTGGGGCCAGATTTGAACTCAGGAAGATAAAGTCTTTCTAATTCTGAGCCCAGTTCTGTATCCACTGGGCCCACAGCCCTCTTCCTGATTCCTCCTACCCCACAGCCTCTCTTCTTCCTCAAATTTTCCCGGAGCCTTTTGTCTGGGATCCCTCCTTTGTTTCTTCCACTTTTAATCTGGTATTAAACGTATCTAAGTATATATGAATATATGTGTGTGTATGTGTATGCATGTATGTGTGTATGTATATATGTATGTGGATGTGTGTACATATATAATATATATTATTTATATTTCCTCTTAATCTCCGTGTCTGCCCTCTGAGATTCTCTCCAGTTTGCTTTGTATATATCTTGCTTAGACATAGTTGTTTGCATATTGTGTCCATTTGACTGTGAACTCCTTAAGGAATGTTTTGTTTTGTTTTTATTTTTTTCCTTTTCTTTGTATCTCCAGCACTTTAGCACAAAGTCTGGCACATAGTAGGCATGTAATACATACTTTCTGGCCTGACCTATTATGTGCGCTCAAGAAAACTATAAACCCTTTATGCGCGTGCTCCCCACTCAGCATAGAGTCGCACACTTAGAACTGGAAAGAAACCTTGGAAGCTGTCCAGTCTGACCCCCTTATTTGACAGATGAGGAAGAAAAGAGACTTATCAGGGGTCACTTGGATTATTAGTAGCAGAGCTGGAGTTTGAACTCAGGCCTCTGACTTCCAATTCCCCTGTGATTCCAGTATTCCATGTTGCCTCATAGTAAAGCATGACAGGTAGGCACTGACTAACTGGCTATTGATTGAATTGATGAAATTAAATAGAGCTGAAGTCCTCTTTCTGAAGGAGTGGCTGAATGAAATAAGGGGATGGGACTTGGGGACCACATTTTCCCATTGCTCCTTCTTTTATAGCAAAATTGAATTTTTACTCCTCTGCCAACTTTACTAGAAAGCCTCTCTCTTCCTTAGGGAGGCAACTAGTGGAGAAGAAAGAGCGCAGAGGCAGTTAGAAACCTGGTTTAGAGACCCCACTTGATCCTTTGTCTAGCTGTGCGACATTTTGCTAACCAGTCACTTTGCCTCTCTGGACTCAGTTTCCTCATCTATAAAATAGAGCCAGCACTACCTGAACCTCATAGGATTATTGGGAGCAAAATGCCTTCCTTGTAAGCTCTGTTACTGTTATTCTCCATGGGAAGAAACTTTGAAAAGTCCCAAGGTCCAGAAAATGAAATAGACTATCCACCTCCTGACAGAACAGGGCAAAACAAGATTGTAGGGCACAGAGGGAGGCACAGGAAGCAAGCATTTAGGCACCTCTTACTATGGCCAGGCTCGGTGCAAAGCCCTTTACAAATATGATCTCATTTCATCTTTATGACAAACATAGGAGGCAGGTGCTCTCATTTTCCCCATTTTATAGTTGAGGAAATTGAGGCAAACAGGGATTCCATGACTTGCCCAGGGTCAGACAGCTACTAAATGTCTGAGGTCAGATTTGAACTCAGGTCTCCCTGACTCTAAACCCAGCACTCTATCCACCTTGATGCCTCCCTCACAGCCAATCTGGGAATTTGCTTGCTTGTCTACACATACTTGTGAAAACATTTTGTTTTTTTCCAGTGGGGGGTGGGGAGTGGAGGAGAAAGAGAGAGAGAAAAGAGGGAGAGAGAGAAGGAAGGAAAGAAGAAAGGAAGGAAGGGAGGGAGGGAGCGAATGAGAGGGAAAAGAAAGAAAATAAGATCACAGACCCTTTTTTTAAAATACACAAAAGAGAAAGAAGACCAGAAAGAATCACTGACAAGGAGGATAGCTTTGAAAGTTACTTGTTAAATTCATTACACACTTAAAAGAAAAGCAAGCTATACACAGTAGAGATCTACAGTTCCCATGTATAATCTTTCTTAGGTTTTCTCATGTCTATGGAAATCCTCTTTTTATTTAGTATATAAACAGAATAATTATTTAAAAGGAAAAGTGGTAAGAGCTATGGAAAGGTAAGAGCGAGCTATCAGAAGTCTTCCATTCCTCTACTTTCCCAGTCCTGGATAGGTCCACCTGGAAGCTTCCCTCTTCAGCCTCCTCCTTGCTCCTGTCCCCAGGCTGTGGCCCTCACTCCCCAGAAGCCTCTGGGAATTCCAGACCCTTCTAGGCTGCTTTTAGCTCCCAAACAAAACTTGGCAGGGTGGGCCGTGTGCACCATCCGCCGCCCATATGTTTCCTGCTATTTAAAGGAAAACTCTCACTGTGTTCCTCCGACCAGGCGGCCTGACATTTTCAGAGAAACACTGGAATAAACTACCCTGGGGATTGGCAGATAAATTTGGCCTCCTCTTTTTATAAAAACTTTTAGATTCGCTGGGAAGGTGTGGCCCAGGTAAGATTTTTCTTCTAGATTCCTCTTTTTCTGCCCTGCAGATGCCCTGACCTACTGCCTTGTGACTAGTTCTCCTCCATAAGAGAGGGAGCCTGATACCATAGAAATAGCCTTGGACTTGGAGTAAGGCAGACCTGGGTGGGGATCCTACCTCTGATACCAGCCAGGTAATCTTGACCAAGGACAGAAGGAAGGAAACAAACATTTATTAAACTCCTGCTTGCCTGGCACCCTGCTAAGTGCTTTACAAATATCTCATTTTCTTTCCATGACCTGAGAGGTAGATGCCATTATTATCCTCATTTTACAGGTGGGGAAACTGAGGCAAGCAGGTTAAGTCTAGGATCATACAGCTACTAAGAATCTGAGACTAGATTTGAATCCAGATTCTCCTAATCCCAGGCTGAGCCCTGTGTGCACTGTGCTGCCAGCTGCCTTTGTCACTTAATTTCTCTAAGTTTCAGTTTTGTCATCACATTTATTAAGTATCTACTCTGTGCCAGGCACCTATAATACAAAGACGAGAATGGAATAGGTCCTACTCTCAAAGAACTTATGTTCTCTCAAAGGAGACAAGTAACTGATTAGCATACAGGGAATAAACACGAAGCAGTTCAAAACTGGGTTTGGGAGGGCACACACAACATGCAAATGTTACCTGTTGTTACGAAGGAAATGAATCAGGGTCCCATCCATACTCGGCACTAGAGCAGATATAATGGCTAATCAAGGTTAGCTTCTGCTCTTCCAGCATTTACCCTCTTCTAGTTGGGCAGATAAACCAAGCAGTGGACAGAAAGGGCCCCCAGGGTAGCCCAGTCTTGCTAAATGTCAGATTCATATGGTAAGTTCTTTGAGGTTCAAAGGGAGAGGTCGATATAGGGTGCAGTGATCAGTGGGATTTAGAAAATAAAGGCTAGTATAGTAGAAATTTGGAGCAGTAAGATAGTGTAGTGGATAGAGGACCAGATCTAGGTAAGAAAGACTTAAATTCAAGTCCAGCCTCACATACTTACTAGCTGTGTGACTCTGGGCAAGTCACTTCACCATTTGCCTCAGTTTTCTCATCTGTAAAATTAGCCAGAGAAGGAAATGGCAAACTATTCCAGTATCTTTGCCAAGTTAACCCCAAATGGGTCATGAAGAATCAGACACGGCTGAAATGACCGAACTATAACAAAAAAGCAGAAAGAACCATGGGATGAAAATCAGGAAACCAGAGTTCTCTAACTGCCACCAGTCAGTTGTTTGACCTTGATAAGTTTCTCCCCTTTTAGTCTTCGGTTTGTCCGTGTATAAAATAAAGAAGTCAGACTAAGTGTATATACTCAGGAGACTGATGCTCTTAGGACCTCTGTTCAACCCACTCACACTGGAGGCCCAGAGGGATGAAGTGACCTTGTAATAAATGGAAGAGCTGGAAGTCAAAGATGGGTCCTAGGACTCCAAGTTCAGTGGGAAGGGTCAGCACTCTTGCTGTTACACTATGGTACAAACTCGTAGAATCTCAGCCTTGGACAGGCCCTCAGAGCAGAACTGGAACTAGGTATACTTTTGCTTCTGACAAAACCAGTTGAGAGGCAGGGATTGACAATATAAAGTTTGTTCTGACCAAGGGTAGAGTTACAGAGTTGGGAAGGGGTCCCATTTCAACAACACATTGGGCATGTACCAAGTGCCACCCTCAACACCAGCTTCCATAAGAGGTGGGAGTCAGATCATCCCCCTTCCTGATACAAGCACACCAAAGTACACTCTTGTACTGGGACCACCAAGGAAGCACTTTCCCCTCCAAATATCAGTGCCCAGAGCAAAGCCCCATTTACCCTGTGCTAGTTGCAGCTCTGCCTCAGAAGGGATGCTTTCAGATGCCTTTCTGAGCAAGATTCTCATCCGCAGTGTTTCTGACAAGTGACCCAGTCATTATTTGAACACTTCTGTTGAAGGAGAACTCACTACCTCCTGAGATGCCCCATATGCATGTGTGCTTTGGGCTTTACTCTCTGTGGACCAGCATCTATTCTTGAGACTTCTTGTCTTGCTGCAAAGCCAAATGCTACCCTATCTGTCCACTGGCACTCCCCCTTTTTATAAGGGGAAACTGATACCCAGAATAGGGAAAGGATGTGTCCAACATTACGTGGTGAGTCAAGATCAGATCCAGAAATCAAACACAGGTGTTTTGACTCCCAGGACCCTTTTCTTAATATCCATGCCACAACCTTAGTACTAATGGAGAAAGGGGTTACAAAGCAAAGGCAAGATCTGGTGGGAGTAATCTGGAAAGGCTTCCCAAAGGTGGTGAAAGTTTGAACTGAGTCCAAAGGGAGTTTGAAGGCTGTGGCTTGGCAATGGGAAGAAGGAAACGCTGCTAGTAGTTGGGCCAGGTTCCATGGGCTGTCTCAGCTTTCACCTTGGCATCAGCCCTTCCCCACTCTGATTCAGAGCCTGCTGGCCCCAGGGCTGGGAGTGATGAGGTAAGAAAAGATGAGGGAATTCTTTAGGACTAGGGAAAGCACAAAATGTAGACTGGAGTTTGAAAGGTCCTTAGAACATAGAAATAGAAGGGGTCTTAGAACATAGAACATAGAATGTTAGAATCAGAAGAGCCCTTGCAACATATGTTGTGACTTACGTGACCTTGGGCAAGAGACTTTTGGATCCTGCACCTTCGCCCATATAACTGGAATAACGTTTGTAGTGCTTACATTACAGGGTAGTTGTGAGGGAAGTGATTTGCAAATCCTAATATGCTATACAAGCGTGAGTCATTATTATTGCTGCTTAAATTAATTTTCTAGACCTTTCATTTTATTGGTGTAAAGAACTCTCAGTAAGGATACTCCCTCCATCAATGCAGATAGCCAACTGTTCGGCAACTTACAGTCTTAGACAGTTACCTCTAAGACTGAGATGTTAAGAACCTGCCCCAAGTCATGTAACCAGTATATATGTCAGAGGCAGAGCTTGAACCTGGATCTTCCTGACTCAAGCTGGCCTCCTACCAACTATGCTACAAAGCCTGTTGTTGTCAAGAATGTTGTTATTAATGTCAGAGCTGGATGGAACATTGGAACACGAGATATTAGAGCTAGGAAGGATCTTACAACATAAAAGAGAATTTCAGGGACAAGAGGAGGCTCAGATTGTTAGAACTGAAAGGGCGCTTATATACCATCTAGTCTTACTCCCTTACTTTATAGATGAGCTAAAGGCAGCTAGATGGTGTAGTAGATGACCTACTGTACTTGGTATCAGGAAGACCTGAGTTCAAATACAGCCTCAGATATTTATGTGCTGAATGAACCTGGGCAAGTCATTTAACCTCAGTTTAGTGGTCATCTGACCACTTGCCTCAGTTTCCTCAACTTCTCAGTGGGAAACGTTTTGTTTTATAAAATGGAGATATTAATCATTTTGGACTTGATGGCCTTAGAAGTCTCTTAAAACCCTAAATCTGTGTTCCTATGAAGTGACATGTCATGATTTAATAGGTAGTTGAAAAGAATGGTTAGATCTACAACTCTTTCACCAAACCATCACTGCCTCTCATCAAGGCATTTCTGGCTGGAGGGGGATTGTGGCAGTACACACACACATACACGCACACACACACCAGGAAATGGCCTTCACGTTAGACAGCTTAATGTATGAAGTTAGCCATCAGCCATAGCCAGTCCCCAGGGTTAAGTCCTCCTTCTACCCTGCGGCTATGGTGGTCAGCACACACTAATGGGGGCTTCAACAAGTGAATAAAAGGATGTCTTCACCAGGGGAATATAAGGAAAAAGGAACATTAGCTCAATGTAAGGGAAAACTCCCTAACAAATGGAGTCACTCACATGGTGAGACAGTGAGTTTCCCAGCGCTAAAGGTCTTGGAGTCCAGATGACCACTTGCTGAGGGTAACAGTAGAGGGAATTCCAGCTCAGGTAGTGGCTGAATTAGATTGCTTCTGAGGTTTCTGCCAACTCTGGCATTCTGTGATTCTGTGCTCATGATGGTCGTGGGAGGTGGCCCTCCTTCTCTGGGGAAACCCACAAGCTGGTTTTCTCAGTAGCTGGCATGGGGAAACTAAGCCAGCTGTGGGGAAGACCAGGGGCTGTGGGACATAGAAGTAAGGCACAATGGAAATCACTAGCTCTGGGATGAGAGGCCTCTGATACGTTACTACCTGGATGAAGACATACCACCTCCCTGGGTTTTAGTCTCCTCTAAAGTAAGGAGATTGAGCTTGGCGACCAGGGGATCCTTTCACCTCCAGATCTCTGATCTTGGGACATGGAAGAGGTCTGAGGGTTGGGATCCACTCTGTCCCCCGCTGGCATATCCCAGGCCCAGCCCACCCAGGGTTAGGCTCTGGAGTTTTATTCTGTGTCTTAGAAAAGGAGGCTAGAGACAGAGGCAGTGATGCCCATGTCCCAGTTAGTTTTTAAGAATCCCAGGCCACGTTACAGGGCAATGAACTCCCATGCCACGTTATATTGCCTTATTCATTTGTTTGTGAGCACACCGTTATATATTACTTTGCCAGGCTGGATGTCATGATGATGTCATGGTAATGGTGGTGGTAGTGACAAAATATTTTAAAATTATTATTAAGATCTTAGATTTGGAGCCGGAAGCTAAGGTCCAACCCCTCTACTGATCCCCCTACAGTTGAGCAAACTGAAGCATAAAGAGATTAAGTGACTTGCCAATGTCCAGGCAGCTTAGATTCTTAAAACACTCTAGCCTAGGAAGGGATTTCATGTCCAGTGTCTTATTGAAACTTCACAACAGCCATGAGGAGGAGGTAGGGCAATGATTAATAGCTCCATTTTACAAAACAGGAAATTTAGATCCAGAGGCAGGAACAAACTTGTCCAAGGCCACAGAGCAAGTGAGCTCAAAATCAGCTTCCTGGTGTCAAGCCTAGTATCATTCTAAGTCTAATGTGACCAGGACTTTCCTATCATGATCCTGATGGGAAAGAAAGAGATGGTGTCCATCTACCTCAAAGTGATCTCTCCCTCATCTAGTCTCACAGCACTTTCTTCTCCCAAAATATGCCTCTCATATTGTTATTTGTAGTATAGTTAAATATGTCAGTGATAACCAGTCAGCCCATAAACATTTATTAATGTTTAATGTTTATTAATGTGCCAGGCACTGTGCTCACAGGAGTATGACTTATCTAAACTTTATATCTCCCCCAATAACAGGCCTTTGCCCGTAGCACATGCTTAAGAGGCACTATGGGACAGTGGATAAGATACTAGGCCTGGAGTCACAAAGACCTGGGTTCAAATTCTGGCTCCAACACCATCTTTTACTTCACTATAAAACAAGGGGGTTGGCCTTGATGACCTCTAAGTTTATGATAAATTGATTGAATAAAAAGTAATAATAGGTCATATTTCTAAAGTTTTAGGGTTTACAAAGTTCTTTCTCTGTTACAACTTTATGGCGTGGAATGGGACAAGACTACTGAAAGTAATTTGGGGCCTAGAGAGGACAAGTGACCTTCGATGGGCGACACCTTCTGACTCCAAGGTCAGTGTTCTTTCCATTCTTGCTGCACTCTGCCTTCTACACATTGCCTGCTTTGAAATTGTTTGGAAGAATCCCTAGGCGTCAAACCCTCCACCCTCCACTCAAAAATCTTCAATGGTTCCCTATTGCCTCCAGGAGAAAATTCTGAACACTCAGATCGTTTGAAGCTATACACAAGTTGGCTCCCACCTCCTGTTCCAGGCTTATTTAACATTTTCCCCCTTCACACACACTCCTAATTCCACATTGTGGGGATTAGAGGAGCAGCGCCCCACCTTGATCTCGAAAATCTGCATGTAAGTTTTTGGCCCTCTGTACCAGAGAAGTAATCTGAACTATTATGGTATTAAAAGATAAAATATGTTGATATTATACAATACTATACATATATTTTATGCATTTCTGAGTTTCTAAACTTTTTCTGTGTCATCTGCCAGCCTTCGTCTGTTCCGCAAAACTCCCCCAAAATTCCTATTTCATTTCTTATGCCAACCCGTGATATGTAGAAGCCACGATGGGGAAAGTCGAGATGTGGGAGGGATGACGGCATTACTCTAGATTACTGTGTGCCAGGCGCTGCACCAAGCACTAGAGGTACAAAGAAAAGAGAAAATATTCCCTGTGCTCAAAAAACTTACATTCTAACATAGGAGAAAACATGTAAATAACTATAAGCTGTATAGAAAGAAAATGGAAGATAATATCAGAGAGAAGGCATTGGGGGAGGGGAGGTCAGGGAAACGCCTCCTATAGAAGGTAAGATCTGAGCTAAGTCTTGAAGAAAACCAGGAAGGAAGGAGGAGGTGTGAGGAGGAAGAAAATTCCAAATAGCACCTTTCCTGCATTGGTTGATTAGAATTGATAATTTGGAAATATATATGAGCTAATGATAAAGGGTTAATTGAAGAGGTAAGAAGGGAGGGGCTTTATGGGTCCTTGCGGCACCATGGTAGAAGGAGAAATCTTTGAATAGCCTGTTTGCCCTCCCCTCTTCCCATCCTCCCTTGCCCTCCCCTTCTTACAGATAGGGAACAACACCCTGTCAGGTATTGCCATATAACAGGGAAAAAGTGTGAGACAGGATGATTGCTTACAGAGAATTTGGCCGCCAAAATAGCTGCCACCATCATGGGCTGCAGGAAGAATCACGGTGTCCAGAATCAGGGAGCTGGGCTCTGCCCTGGCCAGACAACATATGGAGGCCTGTGTTCTGGGCCACATTTATGGAGGAGGCTGGTGAGCTGGAATCCATCCAGAGAAGGAAGTCTAGGATGGAAAGAGGCTTGGAGTGCAGGTCATGAAAGGAGCCTTAGAGAAAAACTGGTCATGTTTAGCCCGAGGAAAAGAAGACAGTGGGGGAGCGGGGTGGAGAGAGAATGGACATGATTAGCTGTCTTCAAGAATTTGAAAGGCTGTCATACAGAAGAGAGAGTAGACTACTTTTGCTTGACCATGGGCAGTAGGGATGAGCTCGTGGCAGGAAGGTGCAGAGAGGTAGATTTAGGTTCAATATAAGGGGGAAAAAATCCCAGCACTGGGAGAGGAGAGAGTTCTCCATAACTGGATACCTCCTAGCTGAAGCTAGATGATCAGTTAACTGGGATGTGGAGTTCATTTTGTCTCAGCACACAATGGACTTGGTTGTCTCCAGTGTTTCTCCCATTCAGCTTTGAGATTTTGTGAATATGCCATAATCCCGGAACAAGTTCTATTGTCTCTTAGACTTGGGAAGAGCTTTGTCCTACAGAACACAGAAGAAATATGAGGAAGAGATTTTTCATCTACTGCAAATGTCTACATTCAGAAACAATTAGGAGAAACCAAAGGACACTCTCCCTATGTGGGGATGTGGGGGGTAGAGGGTAGGGAAAAGCTTCATACCCGGCAGCTGTTGTAGGCAAGAGAGCTAATATCCGAAGACAAGGATGGCAGACCTTGGGGAAGCTGCTGAGGAGAACTGGACCAGCCCTTGCTGAGTTAGCCAGTGTCAACCCCCCATGGCAGGATCTGGGGTTACACGGATAGAACCTACATCTTTTAAAGGGGGATTACTGGCTTCCTGTCATCCTACCAGGAAAATCAAATGAAACTCCATGGGTGTGACAGCTAATGCAATGGTAAGAGCTTTGGGCTAGAAATTAGGAGGCCTGAGCTGTAGCCCTTCTCTTCCACCAACTTACCTTCTGATCTGGACTAATTATTACTCCTCCCTGGGTCTCAGCTCTCTTTTCTACAAAATGGAAACTCTAAAATGGAAGGGCCCTTATATGGCCTCCGAAATTGTCACTCCATAATCGTTTCAGCTTTAAACCATAGATAATACAGAGACTCATAGAATATTAGAACTGGAAGGGCCCTTCGGAGGAAACTGAGACCCAGGGTGGGGGAAGGGACTCGGTCTACATCACACAGTTCTGAGGAACCACAGTGGGTTCATGCAGCCCCAGAAAGCTTTATGGAGAAAGTGTTCAGTCATAGCCAACTCTTCATGAAACATTCCCCTCCTCTCTTCCCCCCCACACCCACACCCGCCTTTGGAATTTTCTTGGCAAAGATACTCCAACTCATTTTACCTATAAGGAAACTGAGGCAGAGTTAAGTGACTTGCCCAGGGATCACACAGTTAGTAAATGTTTAAGGTTACGTTTGAACTCAGGTCTTCCTGACTACAGGTGCAGCACTTAAACAAAGCCTTGAATGCTGAGTAGAAAAGGCAGTTCAGTATGCAGAGTATCCTGTAAAGCCTTACTAAGACTTTATTAAGCTTACAACTGAACTAAGACTTTTGGATCAGCTCTATACTAGAAGGGGCCAAGGCCTTTCCTGTTCCCCCCCCCACCCCCGCCCCATTTACTGTTGCCTCTCTCCCATCCCCACTCTCTGCCAATCATGTTGTATCACTTTGTATATCTTGTCTATTGACTTCATTTGTGCACATGTTGTTCCCTTCAATAAACTATAAACTTCTTGAGGGCAGGGGATATTTTATTTTCTGCTTCTGTGTATCCAGGATCTGCCACAGTGCCTGGCACACAGTAGGTGCTTAATAAATGGGGTTTTGGTAAATAAATAAATGAGGAGAGTGATGAATTTAAAATCCAAAGCTCTGAGTTTGAGCCCCAGATTTACTGTTTACTAGTTCTGTGACTTTGTTACTCTCCCTTTCTGAGTCTCTGTCTCTTTATCTGTATAATGGGGATAATAGTGTTTGCACTTTAAAGTACTTACTAGATCTGTGACATTCAACTGCTTACTTTTCATCTCTGAGGGCAGCTAGGTGGCACAGCGGATAGAGCACCAGTGCAGGAGTCAAGAGGACCTGAGTTCAAAACTCACCTCAGACACTTGACACTCACTAGCTGTGAGATCTTGGACAAGTCACTTAATCCCTATTACCTCATCCTGGGTCATCTCCAGTCATCCTGATGAGTATCTGGTTGCTGGATTCAGATGGCTCTGGAGATGTGAGGCTGGTGACCTGCACAGCCCTCCCTCACTCAAAACAAAGTCAAGTGCAAGTCATGTCATCATTTCTCTGATGGCATGGCCTTCTTCGGCAACAAAGGACAAACACATACATAGTTTCATCTCTGAACCTCAATATCCTTATCTGTGAAATGGAAATACTTTCACTACTTAGAAAATAAAATCCTCCTTCTCTGCCCCCCCCAGTGGTTTCTGGGGCATCCATCTGCCCATCCTAGGTGGGAACCTCGTGAATACAGAGAGCAGAGCTCCTGCCTGATGGGGACTTCAGAATGTCCTGGGAGACCCTTAGTGCTGGGCAGTCCTTGGCAAGACTGCAAACTAGCACATTTGCACATAAATATGCACACTCCCAGACACACGTGCATTCCTACATGTGCACATGCGTATTCATCCTGGATTTCTGCACTGACTGATTTCACAATGCAAATCGGGAAGCTGGGTGACAGATGTTCTGTCTCCATGACAACCTGCGCAGCTGGATGGGCAGAGATGGCAGTACAAGGACACACTGGCAAAGGGTCAGCCCTCTGATGATCACTAGTCCCCTGGACCTTGCTTTGAAGCCTCCGGGACCCTGATACATAGCTCATCTTTGACCCTGGGCTAGTCTTCCCTCAGTTTCTGTCTTTCCACGGACCTGCTTCTTCTTCCTGTTTGTCCTTCATTCTGGAAGAGGACCATGACATCAGGAAAGTGATGCCTACAATCATAGAACTGCAGAACTTTAGCTTTTTGAACCAAGGCCCAGGAGGGGAAGAACTTCCCCAAGTTCAGAGCTCGAATTCAAACTCAGATCAGTCTCTTGACTTACACTGCACATAGACTTTATCCAGCCCCTCTAGGCTGTCCTGGTGAGGTGAGCTAGGGCACATTCCAGCTGTGTGACCTTGGGCAAGTACTTTCCTTCTCCTTTCCTCAATAATCCTTGCACTCACAGGCATGTCTTGAAGATAGCACTTTGTGACTTTAAAGGGCTATGGGAACTGTTGTTTTTCTTTTATCAATTTTATTTTAGACTCAAACACTAGAATACAAATACAGAACAGGGAAACAAAAACATATCATAAACTTAAATGCAAAGTAAGAAAGGGAGAAAAAGCGTGTCATGTGCATAGCAGAACATAAGAGAGGTTTCAAAATATGTAACAATAAATTTTCATTTCAAGATGTTTTTCATTCTTATTTTTCTTCTCCAATGTCTCACTGTGATGTGGATGGAACCCTAGGTCAGACTGAAAACTCTAGGTGTGAGTCCCACCAAGATGGAAAGTCCTCCAGTGTGTGCATGGAAACAGACTGGGTCTACTCTCTGAGGACAGGGCTAGCCAAGGCCAGCCATCAGGAGATGAATTTGGAGCATCTCCCTCCCTGCCCCAAACTCAGCTGTTGTCACTCATAAGAAGCAGCTGACACAGTGGATAGAGCACTAGGTCTGGAGTCAGGGAGACTCCAGTTCCAGTTTGGCCTCCCAGGCACGTCACTTAACTCTGAATGCCTCCATCTTCTCATCCCAAAAAAAAGGATAATCATAGCATCTACCTCTCTAGATTGTTATAAAGATGAAAATGAGCCAATATTTACAAAGCACTTTGCAAACTTTAAAGCATTATACGAATGCTTGTTCGTATTGCGTTTATTGTTGACATCAAGAGGGTGATGGCTTGACTTTTGCTCGAATCAGGTTTAAGTGAGGCAGAGCTTGGAAGAGTCTCAGATCAGCTCCCTCTCTCCTCTGGGGTCATCGGAGTCCAGTGAGAGAGCTAAAGTCAAGATGACAGGTGGTGATGGCCCAGGATGAAGTGGGCGACCTTGGCCTTTTATAATTAAGGTCTTTCTGGGGTCTCAATTAGTCTGTTTGATAATAACTATCTCATCTCTGGAGAACTTTAACGCGATAAAATGATGTCTTGTGAGGTAGGCAGTGTGATTATTTTTATTGCGAGCTTTGTGTTTGTAGGTTTGGTTTTTTTGTTTTTGGTCTGGACCTGTGATGTCATCTTGTGGGGAACTCCCAGTGTGAGAACTCCCTAGACACAGGTCCAAATCTGCCTGTTACAGTCTTAGAGGTTGGCAGTCTGGGGGAAATGAGAGATTGCGTAATTTGCAACAGGTCACACAGCCAGGAGGTGTCCGAGTCTGGGCCTGAAATCTAGTTCTTCCTGCCTCCAAGGCCTGCCCTCCAGCAACCATGCTTCTCTGTCTTTCTAGTGTTTTTATTTTCATTTTAAAAGTGAGAAAATTGAGACCCAAAGAGGTGGACTGACTTACTCTGAGGCCGAGGCAGGACTAGAACCCTGGACCTCTGACTCTAAATCTAATGTATGTATCATAGTCAAGTTTTGGGGGAAGCTAGGCATCACAGTGGATAGCCTGGCATGGAGTCAGAAAGTCTCATCTTCCTAAGTTCAAATCCAGCCTCAGACATTTAATAGTTGTGTGACCCTGGACAAGTCACTTCACTCTGTTTACCTCAGTTTCCACATCTGTAAAAGGAGCTGGAGAAGGAAATGGCAAACCACGGCAGTATCTTTGCCAAGAAAACCCCAAATGGGGTCACAAAGAAGCAGACATGACTGAACGATAAACAGCCAGAGTTTGATCCCAAGTTCCCGAGCCCTACCCCACCCTCCAACTCCAAATCCAGCCTGATTTGTACCATGCTGGTCTGATATGGCTTGAAGGGAGGATCATTTTCATGGGTTAAAGAAGCACTTATTCTGATGAAATCACATGTCTCTGAAGTGTTGAAATGTGATTTTTATTTGCTCTGAGGTGAGTCTTGAAGGCGAAGAGGATGTCAATTGGTAGAGATTGGCGGGGAAAGGGGAGGGGAGAGGTTCCAGGTGTAAGGTCCACTTTAGAGTCCTTAAGTTCTCCAGAGGCACCTGCCTGAGCAGGGTGGCTGAGCAGGGGGACCATGCCCACACAGAGACCTATGGGAAGGGGGGTTATTGTAAAGGCTGAGAGAGGACAAGTGGAAGTCACTGTACCAGGAACATCAAATAGGCCAGCTGGGCTGGAATGTTTGTACATGAGGTGAGGGGGAATGGAAAATCAGTCCAGAAAAAAATAGGTTGGAGCCAGATTGTAAAGGGCTTTAGAGGGTATTTTTCATCCTAGACAAAATAGGAAGTCACTAAAACTTCCTGAGAAGTGAAAATAACATCTTCAGACCTGTCAGTCTCATATATTCTTAGAGCTGGAAGGGAATTTGAAGATCATAAAATCTAACTCCTTACTTTACATATATATGGAGAAAACACCTTGACTCCAGATCCCAGGAGTTCCCCAAGGATAAGGGTCAGAGGTTAAGAGGAGCAGGGGGGTCTCAGGCCAAAGTGGGGGAGGAGTGGCCCTTGACTATGAATCAGACTAGGCAAGAGGGGAGCAGGGAAGGGGAGGAAAGGTGCTGTAGCTTGGACTGTGGACTTGGCAGGTGGGATTGTCCCACAACCCAGGCCAAGTAGGCACGGAGCACCAGGCAGATGGAGAGAGAGGTGGCGGGGGCAGGAGGAGGGTGGAGGGTTTTACCCAAAGACCAAGGGACTTCATAGCTCACATTATGAAAAATAGCATCTTCCTTTAGGCAATTGTGTCTGTGTGAGAGTGTTCTGTGTCACAGTGTCTATGTTTTCATAGAATGGAAGGTGTCTGAGAATCATCCACAGCCTTCCGATTCTTATTTGTATCTCCAAGGTGCTTAATTAAGTGCTAATTAGCGACCATGGGTCCTCCGGGGCCACATTATGCTTGGCTCAGTCAGCAGCTAGACTGGCTGTCAGCACAGCCGCAGCCAGAGAGCCTGGGCTGGGAGCCCTGGGCCTCTCTTTTGCCAGCAAGAAGGCTGCCAGTGAAAGGGGGCAAAGCAAAGGGACTGGAAGAGAGAACACCTGGGTCCTAGGCCTGACTCTCTATGTGACCTTGGGCAGGTCCCTGCTCCTCTCTGGGCAATTTCTCCCACTGTCCAATGAGAGCATTCGTACTCTGGAGTGAGTGGCTAGCCTTAGACCCTTCCCTGACAGCAGTAGGTGGAGAGGGAAAGAAAAGTCCAGGGTTGGATTTCAAACACAAATGCCTGCACACTGCCCCTGTCTTACCTGTCTGGGTGAGGGACAGAGTCAGACAAGCAGCTACAGAGCCGAGCCACTGGTCAAAGGCTCAGTCACTCTTCACGCCCCAGCAGCCATTCATTGGCAGTCAGGCTCTGGGCGAAGAGGCTTCTGGGAAACAGTCTGTGTGATCTTTTCCAGAGCCCAGGAGGCAGGATGGGCCAAGTCCTTGAAAATCCTTGCTCTGTCTGCTAGTCGGGTCTTCACTAAGCACCATTTTGTGTAGGGAAGGAATCTGCCCTTATGGGTACATAATAATAATGATAAAAATACCTCCTCTTTCTATTTCTTCTGTAATGAGCTTTACTGTTGCATTTCTCATGGCAATCCTGTGGTGTATATAGTACCAATCACCCCCATTTTACAGAGAAGGAAACTGAGGCCAAGAATATCTGAATAATTTGCTCAAGATTACATAGGTTGAGAGGCAGAAGCAGTATTTGATCTGACTCTAGCACTGACTTATTTCTGTGATCTTAGGCAAGTCCTTTACCCAGTTTGGGCCTCTGCATCCTCCTGGTGGGGATAGGAGTGATTTAAATCACTAAGTCTCTGAAATCCGTCTCTGAATCCTCTGATGCTAAGTGTGGATGCAACAGCCCCTTGTGAACTGCCCCTGTGCATTGGGGGGGGCTAGTCATCCAACAAAGAACAATAATAAATATTCCAATGAAAGAAAGAGCTTTTCAAACTTGCCTTTACTGCTGTTCACTTAGACTGCTTTCCACTGGGAGGCAAATGCCTCCAGATTCTTGGAAACTACAAGAAAGCGGATGAAAAGCTTTGGTGTTAGAAAGCAAAGGCAAGAACACAGACAAAATCACTTATTTCTAAATTTTGCCTGGGGCTGGCCTGTCTGTCCTTAGGCTTCCCAGCTTCCTCCTTGCCTCCCGACTTGCCTCTCCTTCCATCCATCCGGTTACTGGAGAAGGGAAATCATTGTCATTCATGAGAGATGATGGAGCGAATGGGTAGAGAGCTGCCCTTGGAACCCAGAAGACCTGAGACTAGATCCTGTCCCAATCATATCCTGGCAAGTGTGTTAAACCCTCAGTTTTCTAAGAAACTGCCCAAGATTACAGAAAGTGCCAACCAACTTTGGTAGAGAAAATTCCTCATTCAGGAATTCCCTATGTCCCTGAAATCCCAAGTCTGATACAAGGCAGTATGCATGTAGTTCTCACAACAAAGAGACAGTATAATGATCATATTATCATCATTATCATCGTCTTCATTGCAAAGGAGGAAATAGACTGAGAGGGGCTTACTAGTGTGTAACAGCGCAATTCCAACCCAGGTCCTCTGTCTCCAAACCCAATTCTCTTTCCACAGCCATAGGAAGCCCACAATTAGCTATCCCAAAGAGATCCCCAAGTTTAGTTCAGACTGCAGCCAGTGACCCATGGAACCCAAATGCCAGGAAGGCATGGCGTCTATTGATTGACAACTTGATCTCCTGGTCTAGTGGAAAAGATACAAGATATGGGATCGGAAGTCATGGCCTTGAATTATGGCCCTACTTCTTACCAGTTCTACATCCTTGAGTCCTCTCTTGGCCTCAATTTTCTCCTGGAAAGAGAGAGTTTGGAGAGACAGCACCAAGCTAAAATCTCTTTCCACAAATAAAACTAGTGGACCAGAGTGGAGTCAGAAGGCAGGGAAGAAAGGTTTTCCAGCTTCTAGCCACTCCTCTCTCCAATCCATCTTCCATGTAGCTGCCAAGCTGACATTCCCATTATATATATATGAATGACTGTGTCACTCTCCTGCTTGGAAAGCTTCCATGGATCTCTTGCTTTAGGAATAAATCCAAAGTCCTCAGCCCATCATTTAATTAGCCTTTCATTTTTTCTGTTTTATTTCATGTTATTCCCCTTCACATACTCTCTATTCTAGTCAAAATAGCCCACTATTTCCTAAACATACTATTCCATCTCCTGCTTCCTCATATTTTTGCACAGGTATGTCTGAAATGTACTCCTTCCTCACCTCCACCTCTTAGAACTAACTTCCTTCAAAATCTATCTTAGGTGCCATGCTCTTTCTATTGGAGACCTATGCTGATCCCCTCTTCCCAGTTATTAGTACTCTTTCCCTCCTAAAAATTATTTGTATGTACTTATCTGTGTGTGTGTTTAATTCAAGAGGAATTTTTACTATGTGCCGGGCATCATGCTCTTTTCTGGGGAGACAAAGACAAAAATGAACACAGTCCTTGTTTTCAAGGAGCTTACCTTCTATAAAGGGAAAGGGGCATATCCTCTCCCTTCCTCCCCCAAGTAGGATGTAAGTCCCTTAAGAGAAGGAAATGGACTATTTCATTATTGTCTTTGTATTCTCTAACGTTCTGACACATAGTAGGCATTTAATGAATGTTTGTTGAATTGAACTGAATTGACAAGGCTGGGCTAGTCCTCAGCCATTAACTTGGAAAGTTATTTTTCTGTTCCATGAAGCCAAATATGGGACAATGAAGGCAATTAGATTCCCAGGCAGAGGGAGGCACAGCATTGTTAATGGCCTCCGCAAACCACCAGCCACTGATAAATATTTTATTTTCCTCTAAGCTTTCCCAAGCAGAATATTAAACAGGCTTGAGTAGACTTCATGGCAGCATTGAATAAAGATTAATAGGACCCTCTAGAGATAAGCTCCTTAGACCCAAACAGTTTCTGTGCAATAAGTGGAATCCAGTGGACAGAAACCTGAGTTCTAATTCTGGCTCTGTCACTGACAATCTTGTGGCTATGAGAGTCATTTCCCCAGCCTGTGACTTAATTTCCCCCTCTGTAAAATGAAACAATTGGACTAGCTGAGATTTAAAGACTTTGCCAGTTAGGGGCAATATGGTATAGTGATTACAGAGCTGGATTCAGAGTAAGGAATTCAAGTGCTGCCTCTGTATTCTATACTGACTGTGTGATCTTGGGAAAGTCACTGACCCTCTCAGTGTCCCAGTCAATGCTCTGTAGGTTGTAGAGGAAGCACATGTCTGCATGACACTCATTCAAGTGTTGCCCCTTCTCATGAAATCGCACAAGCCCAGTCCCTATCCCTCTCTAGTGCTGCTCATACTGAGTAATTCTCATCCGTGCCTGAACAGAAATACTGTCCAGGGGATTTACCTAACATAGAAGACCACTTACATTTCATAGGATCATAAAAGCCATCTAGTCCAACCCTCTCATTTTAAAGATAGGGAAACTGTCATTGAGAAAGGGGAGAGTAACTCTCTGGCATCATACAGTGAAGGAGTGGCAAATACAGGACTTAATAAAACCAAAAATGTTAGAGTGAGATTTGAACCTAAGCCCTCTGACTCCAAAGCCAGTGGGTTCCAGCATATCACTTGAGTCATGCTTCTGTTAACCCGCCCTCTCACCGCATGACCAGCTGGCCTCCTTTTTTCAGTAATGCATTTTCTGGATGATATCCCTCTAAATTCAGTCTTGGCAGCAGATTGAATCTGCAATCTGAAGATCACTCTAGCTCAATATGGAGAGGCACTCAGCCAAGCAGGTTGGCCACTAGCTGATGAGTTCTTTGACCATGGAAACCTATGAAATGAAGAAGAATAATCATTTCACATTTCCATAGTACTTTAACAGTGCATCACTATTTCAAGGGAGGAAGCACAAAACAGCAGAAAAAGCAATGAATTTGGAATGAGAACCTCGGCTGAATTCCTTGTTCTGCCACTTACTACCTATGGGCAAGTTACCTCATTTGTAAAATGAGAGAGTTGGTCTCAATGACCTCTATAATCCTTTCCAACTCTAAATCTGTGATCCTGTGGGTCAGGATCATGAGTCTGTGGGTCTTCCCTCTATCCATCTATTGATCAAAAAACATTTACTAATTACAAGTTAATTGATTAATCAGAAAACATGATGCTAAATAATGAGGATACTGAGTCAGAGATGAAACAGTACCTGCCTTCAAGGAGCTTAGATTCCACGAACAAGGAAGCTAGGATGCATATATATAAAATATATGATAAATGTGTATTAAATAAAAATTCTTGGGAGGAGAGAACCAGAAACTGAGGGGATGAAGAAGGATCTTATATAGGATGTGGCATTTGAGCTGACCTTTCAAGGAAGCTAGGCCAGAGATTCTAAGAAGTGGAGATGAGAGACCTAGGGGACACTTTGTGCATTGTTCTAGAGATGGGAGGTAGAATGTCATATGTGCAGAACAGCAAGACCCAAGTCCTGCTATGCTTTATGAAACGACCTTCAGGAATTTCTGGAACCAGAAACAATCATCTCCTGGTAGCCAAGCCCCTGGTGATGGACCTCTCTGCACTTAATTCAGCTGAACCTTGAAGAGCAGACATATGGTCCATCCTGGCTCCATACATGAAGACTTTCTAGCTTGGCATCACCTCCAGGATCAAACATAAAATCCATTGTTGGGTTTTGAAAACCTTAATATGTGGGCTCTCCCTGTCATTCCAGTCTCCTGACACTTCACTCTCCCATCCAATGGCACCATCTTCCTTACCTAAGGCACTCCATGTATTCTCACTAACCAATGCCTAGAGCATATCCCTCCTTGTCTCCACCTCCTCATGTCCCTGCTTTCATTCATGCCTCAGCTAAAATCCTACCTTCTACAAGAAGCCTTTCCCAATCTCCTTTTAATACTAGTGCCTTCCTTCTGAGATCACCTCCAAGTTATCCTACATATATCTTGTTTGTATAAATTTGCATAGATTTGAGCTTCTTGAAAGCAGGGACTGTTTTTGCCTTTCTTTGTACCCTCAGTACTTAGCATAGTGCCTGACATATAGTAGGCACTTAATAACTACTTCTCAATGTGACATAGGACCTTCCAGAGCTTGTATTCTCTTGACATAGACTCCAGAACCCAGTTTCCCCTCTGTGCCACCAGAAAACATGGAGGAGGAGATCAGCAAGGAAATAAACGATATCAACAATTTCATTTATCCTGTACACAGGGCACAAAGTGTTTCCACACTCCTGGATTCATCTTCATTATTTTTCCCAAGTTTGGTTTGTATAAAAACTGTGTGTGACCTATAATATTTTTATTTAATTGTCCTTGGCTTGGCCACAATGTAAACCAGTATAATTTTTTCCTTTCAAAAGGAAATCTCAAAAGAAAATCCTTTTTAAAAAATCTCTTTTTAGAGGGGCAGCATAAATTCAAGGGCAAACCAACAATGCTTATTGAGAGGTAGCATGCTAATGGAAAAATCCTAAGTTGGAATTGAGAGGATCTGGGTTTGAGTTCCAGCAGTTTATTAACTGTGCATCTTTGGATATGTCTGAGTCTCAATTATTTAATCTATAAAATGGAAACAATAGTATTTGCTTTGCTCCCTTCACATGCCTCCCCACCAACAAATACCGTTTACACATCAATGCTAAAACAAGGAGTGAAAGGGGAAAACGCCTTTTCCTTTTAATCAGAAAAGAGCTTCTTTCTTAGCATCTAGTTGAGAACCGTGGCAATGAGTGGATGGGAGCAGATTTGGGTTTGGTTTTGTCAGGTGCTTAGGGTAAGAAGAGGGAAATTTGAGAGTAAGAAGACTGCTTGGGAAGGAAAGGGAGAGTATCCTGAAATACTGGCAGAGTATGTAAAATAGTCAGGTACTGTTTTAAAAGTTTTTGCTTTGTTTTCCCCAGTGTCTGGCACATACTAGGTATTTAATAAATACTTGTTTAATGAATTGAGAGGTGAAAATGCAGTGTAAATTGTGAACAGCTACAGAATTTGATTTGTGAGTTTCAAAGTATCTTCTCTTACAATAGTCCCAAGAGGGAACCATGGCACAGACTATCAGCCCCACTTTACAAAAGAGGAAACTGAAGCTATTAGCTTGCTTTTATGTAGTCCTTTAAGACTGGCTAAACGCTTCCTCAAAGAATCCTTTCCAGGTCCAAGTGTTACTGTTCCCATTTTGCAGATAAGGAAACTAAAGATCAGAGAGATGACATGATGTGTTAGATGATTGTTAAGTGTTGGAATTGGGATTCAAATCCAGGGATCCTGCCCCCAAGTCCAGTTTATCTTCCAGAGCATGGCCTATATATCTATATCTATATCTATGTATGTATGTATGTATATACACACACATATATACATACACATATATGCATATATGTATATACTTATATACGTATGTATACACACATATATGTGTATATATACATATTTGTTTAAATAGTTCCCAATTATATTTTTTTTTAATTTCAACATTTCATTTTTTTAAATTTTGTGTTCAAAATTCTCTCCTTCCCTTCCCTCCCCTCCCTCTTGAGAAGGCAAGCAATATATGAATTACACATGTAAAGTCATGCAAAACATATTTCCATGTTAACTAGAATGGCCCTTTCAAAAAAAATCACATTTTATTGATGTCTTCTATCTTTATATGTCATTTCCCCACCCCTTACCCCTACTCCTTAGAGGTGACTAGGTACACAGAACACCTAGGCTTGGAGTCAGGAAGACCTAAGTTCAAATTTAGTCTCATACACTTTCTAGCTGTGGGATGATGGGTAAGTCATTTAACCTCTGTGTGCCTTAGTTTTTTCAACTGGAAAATGGGGCTAACAATCACCGGGTTGTTGTGAGGTCCAAATACGAATATATTTGTAAAATACTTAGCACAGTGCCTATATATGGTAGGTGCTTAATGAATACCTGTTCCCTCCCCATATTGCTAGATTAGATCTTTCATTGTGACAAATAGAAGTAATTAAGCAAAAAAAATTGATGCAGAAGCCTTGTCTGACGCCCCTCAGTTTTCAGACAGGGTATATTTTGTTATCTCTTGACCAGAACCTTCAGTGGTTTTTTCCGTTGCTTACAGTTCCACCTCTTTTCCATTGCTGAAGTCACTGTGTCTCTGCAGATCAGGAGTACGGTGGATAAATCCACAGACTTGGAATCAGGAAGACCTGAGTTTGAATCCTGTCTGAGTTACTTCCTGGAGTTGTGACCCTGGGCAAATTGCCTAACTTTTCTGTGCTTTATCTGCTTCATCTATAAAATGGGGATGATAATAACCTACCTGCCAGGGTTATTATGGAGATCAAGCAAGTTAACGTATGCAAAGTGCTTTACAAACCTGCAAGTGCTACCCAAATGTTAGCTGTTCTTTTGCTTTTCCTGATGTGACTACACTAGTTCTTATGGAGCTTCCTACATTTCTCTCAATTCCTCATCCCCGCCCTTTCCTACTAATCAGGCCCTGTGCTGTCCCTCAGAACCGGGAAGATGTTAAAAGCAAACAAAGGAAAGACAATAATAGATGTCATCCAAGCTACTTTTTCGAGAGGAAAACAAAAGTATCAAAGATTGGGAACAGTCTGTGAGAATGGATTATTCTTTGTTCCAAAGTGAAGAAGCTGAGAGCGTATAAAAAGTGATTTGATGGCCTGCTGAGGGGCTCTCTGGGCTCTTTAATGGGGTTGGGAAGTCCCCTGTTGTCCTGCTCCAAGGAATTGGTCAGCCTGTTCCCTTCCCTCCCCCCGCAAAAAAAAAAAAAAAAAAAAAAAAAAAAAAGCCCTTCACCTTGAAAAGGAGCTGAGTGGCTTGAAAAAAGCTAAAAGGAGTGCTTCAAGATCATCTAGCCCAGGATCCTCATTTTTTAGATGAGGCAGCAAGGCTAAGAGTGACTTATCCAAGGTCACATGAGTAATGAGTAGAAGAGCAAGAGTTTGAATGTACTTCCTCTGAGTACAAATCCAAGGCTCCTTCCAATACCCTTTACTGATTTCTCGGACCAAGTGCTCCTGGCTTGGAAACTATGCTACCATCCAGATCCAACACCCTCTCCCCTTTTGTTTGACTCGGGTGGGAGTTTCAGCTGTATGGCAGGATTTAGGGTCTCAGGTTTTGCCTTCTGCCATTATCCCCTCTACCTAGGGCTTATACCTCTATGGTGAGAGAATTAGCCACCTGTCCCATCCAAGAGTTTCTGGACCTATAATCTATGAAGGGTGGGGGAATGGAAGCAGGTAGAGAGAGGGGTTCCCTTGATGTCTTTAGAATCATTCATCCTCCCAGGCACCCTCTTTTCCTCTCCCAAGCAGTTCTCCTGCTTCCCATATTCCACACATACTCCCCTCCCTGAGAAAAACCAACAGAATAAAACTCAAACCCACTTCCCATTCACTCATTACTACAGTTCTTAACTAGTCGTTAACAAAGTAATCTGATCAAAGAAATTCACACTAAAATGCTTCATTCTATACCTATAATCCCTGCCCAATCTGTTAGAAGGTAGGTGACAGGCTTCATCGTCAGTCTTCTGGAGCCATGATTGGTCAGTGCATTGACAAAAGTTAAGTCTTTCAAAGTTGTTTTAATTTACAGCAGTATGCATACTGTAGTATTGTTCTCCTAGTTCTACTCACTTCACTCTGCATCAGTTTATATGTCTTCCCAAATATTTCTAAATTTATCTTTTTCATCATTTCTTATAGCACAAAACTGTAACATTCCATTATATTATATACCATAATTTGTTCAACCATTCCCCAATTAAAAGGCCCCTCCTTCATTTCCACTTTTCTGCTATAACAAAAAGGGCTACCCTAAGTGTTTTTGTACATATCTGGCCTTTCCTTATTTCTTTGATCTCTTTGGGACTTAAAAATCTCTTTGATTTCTTTGATCTCTACTAGTAGTATTGCTGGGTCAAAGGATATATATAGCTTAGTGACTTTTTGAGCCAAGTTCCAAATTGCTTTACAAAATGGTTTGATCAATTTCCAGTTTCAGCAGCACTGTATTAGTATGCATGTCTTCCCAGAGCCCCTCCAACAATCCAGATCAGAGCTTTTCTCATCATATCAGGCTATGTTTGCCCTTCCAGAATAAATTTTTTAAAGGGACACTCCTTCCTTGAATAGCTCAGAAATGAATAAATACTTGTAAAATACTTATTTTGCTGATTGTCTGTACTTAAGAAGGTGATGGAGAAAATATTACAAACTCAGATTAAATTAAAAGTATGGTACAAGTAAATAAGAAGGCCAGTTATTAGATATTTACCAGCACACCACTACTCCTTCCCCTAACAAAGCCCATTTCATTTGGTGGAGATGGAGTTCAACCTGGAAAAAAACCTCTGTCCAGGATAAGAATTTAGAAATTTAGTTGTTCCCCAAATAACTACTTTACAACTTTTGGTACCAGTACGGTTGGCAGCCTTCCCTGCCAGTTATTGACTGACTTTGGAAGAAGACTTGGGGAAAGACGTTCCTGTATCAGGGGAAGTGAAAATTTAGTGCTCACAGGACAACTAGGTAGCACAGTGGATAGAGCACCAATCCTGGAGTCTACAGGACCGACTTCAAATGCAACCACAGATGCTTGCTAGGTGTGTGACCCTGGGCAAGTCACTTAACCCTGATTGCCTCAAAAAAAAGTAGTATTCATCTTTATGGAAAGACTAACGCTATATTGAAGAAGTTAGGTTCAATGGACTGAACTTTTCTATCACCACCACCCCAAGCAAGTAAGTTGGCAAGTTTTATGAGAACTGCTAGACACTAGACTATAGAACTATCATTCAGAAGGCTTGAGAATGTTTAGCCCAGAGAAGAAAAGGTTAGGGGCCGAGTGAGGCATGAGCCCTACTTTGAAGGATCTGAAAGATAAAGATAGAATGGAGCCAATGCAGAACAGTGTGACCAGCACATAAGAAGGACCTCCATATCATTCCATCTAAAGACCAGATGAAGAAATTGAGGGGGTTTAGCCTGGAGCAGATAAGACTTGAGGGAGAGAATGAAACAGGATACCCATCCTCAAGTTTTTGAAGTACTATCTTCAAAAACTTGAAGTCAGAGAAGAGTTAGACTTCTTGTCTCCAAAGGGTAAAACTAGGAACAAAGAGATGTTTTAGCTTAACATAGGAAAAACTTCCTCATGATGAGAGCTTTCCAAAAGTGTCATGGGCTGCCTCAAGAGATAGTGAGCTCTCTCTCACTGGCACTGTTCAAATAGAGCCTAAGTGGCTGCTTGTTGGGGATGGTACAAAAGGAATTTCAACAGGAATTTGAATTATCATTAGTAATAATAACTTTTTATGATTATAGAAGGCTTTATATACATTCACAGAGCCATTAAATCAGAGATTCTGAGTTGGAAAAGACCTGAGATGTTGTCTAGGCCAATCTGAACTTCCTCTCTTGGTCCCCCTGTTTCCTTCTGTTTTTAGTTATTTCTGCTTCCTTTTCTTGGTCTTTCTTCATCTTTAAATCATCTCTAAATATCTCCTAGTCTCCCTTCCTTTACTTATTTCTTTGCCCAGTGAACGAGATTCTGCTCCCTGCTCTCTCTAGACCCAAACTTCCACCTGGATCCCAAGGCTGACCTCCAAGGACCTCAGGCCAGTGTGGAGAAAGCAAACACCATTCTGCTGATGTCCTGGAAGAGTGGGAAGTCTGTGATTCAGACTCTCCATTCTAGCCTCAGCATTCCCTGGCACATGGACCTCAGGAAAGAGGAAGGGAGGGAATAGGCATTGATTAAGTGCCTACATTCTGTGCTAGGCCTGGCTAAGGGCTTTACAAATATTATCTCATTTGATCTTTACAATAATCCTGTGATGTAGATGTCCCTGTTTTACAGGTGAGGAAATTGAGGCAGATAGAGGTAAAGTAATTTGCCCCATCACCCAGCTTATAAGTGGCTGAGGCCAGATTTTAACTCAACTCTTCTTACCAAGCTACTTCTAGGCATTCCTGACATCCAGGATGAGGGGTGTCAGTTGGGGGGAGGAGCAAATAAAACTTCATCCCCTCTCGTACCAGGCTTATTCCTGTCCCTTTCCCATAAAGAACTTTCCTCCCCTCTCAGCCCAGCTAGTGCTACACATCAGCCAAGGTCCAACTCAAATCCTACCTCCTTGAAGCTGCCTTCTCCTACTAGGGCCTCACTGGTCTCCCTCTCCAACTCTTCCATCCTTGACTGTTCCATATGGTTTTATTTGACCTCAAGACATGCACTTTGTGAAATCCTACCAGGAACTCTTTGCGGCAGGTGGGGAGAGAATCATTCTCTCTATTTCGTAGAAAGATAAACCAAAGCTCAGAGACATGAAGGAGCAGGCACAAGGTCATGTAACAAATTAATGGCCAAGAAGAGCCTTTAGCTCAGGTCTTCTAACTCATAATCCCTTTCACCAAGCGGAGCATAATAAATTAATGGTATTCTAGCAAAATTAGGTGAGGTATTTCTGTTACTGTGATACTCCTTGACCTTCCTCCTCATCCCTTCCCCAATAATGCCTCTTGTTTCATTGGGTGATGAAATAGTGATCTTGGGCTTAGGCCAACTCTAACTGTCACATGCACGTTCTCCAAATGTCACTCTCAGAGGGGAGGGAAAGATGAGGATGTACTGTGTGTGTTCAGCCAGGTGTGTGTTCATGGTGCCTCATTTAATTCTTACAGTGACCCTCCATGGGAGATGGAGTAAGGTAGGTGTTATCTCCAATGCCATGGATGAAGAAACCAAAGCTCCACAATGAGACATGACTTAGGATCATGAGATCATAGGATCTAGTGCTAAAAGGAACCTTAGAGAATCATAGGATCATAGATTTAGAGCTGGGATGGACTCTAGGAAGTCATCTAGTCCAATTGTTTCATTTTACAGATGAGGAAACTGAGACCCAGAAAGATTAAGTGACTTGTCCAAGGCCACATAGGTCATAAATGGAAGAACCAAGATTTGAAGGCAGATGTTCTGACTCCAAATCCAGTTTTCATTTCAGTACACCATTTTAGATATCTAGACTGGCTACCTTTATCCTGTAGATGGGAATGCCTAAATCCAGAGGGGAAGAGTTTTGCCCAAGCCTAGAACTGAATCAAGATCTCCCTTTCAAAAGCTTCTCTAGAACCACACTTGGAAGACTAATCAGTCAATGGTCATTGATTAAGTGATTACTAGATGTGAGGCACTATGTTAGTGAATCAAACCCCTGAAGTTCACTTGCACGGAAGTTGGATGGTGGCTAGAATATTGCCTCAGAGACTTAACTGTGTAACCTTAAGCAAGTGATTTAACTTCTTTGTACTTCAGTTTCTCCATGTCTATAAAGGAGTGGATTAGACTTGATGTCCTCTAAGGTCTTTTCCAGCTTTCAAATTACGACTATGTGGATTTCAGGTTTCTTTTTTTAAAATTGTGCATTTTGTTCCTTCCCTCCCCCACTCCCCATAGTACCTTCAAATTAAAAAAAACACACCCAACTTACAGTTGACCAAAACCACTTTGGGTAGAATTTCAAAGACCTGCGTTGGCTTTGCATTATCTACCAGAACTCTGTGGACTGCACAGTGAGAGCTGTCCAGGTGCTGAGATTGCTTTGGCTCATAAGCCTTCAGCCTGGCCCATTTGGGCCTGCTGTAACTACTGGAAAGATTAAACAATTCTCCTCTCTTCCCCTTTTTATCCATTGCCCCCTCCACCAAGGTTCATAGACAAGAAGACCTTTTGTTAGTGGTCTCTTCTCTCCAAGAGACTCAGAGTTTTTGCATGTGGCACCCTCACCCACCCAATCTTTCATCAAGAATTCTTAGTGCTGTAGCCTGTAGGCTAGGGCCAAATTCAGCTTTGTAGAGCCCAAAGAGGAGTTAATGTTTCTCAGTGTATTGGTAGGGAGACCAAGAATTGACAAGGTTGAGTCTTGAGTCCAAGGAGAGGAAGAAACCACATTGCTGTAAGAGCCCTAGCCAACCCACTGAGAGCCCCAGCCAACCCACTGAGAGCCCCATAACTTACCCTCCTCTCTCCCATCTTCTTGTCCTGGGAAGGGGGAGCCAGAATTTAGGGTTAGGCTTATATAGGTGCCCCCTTAAAATTTTTTCTCCCAAAGTGACTATTTTAGTCTTCTGTGTTTAGAATTATAATCCATTTCTCTCAAGTTCCAGACAAGGGATCTTTCCATCACATCTCTGTTAACTCCTGAACACCTGGCATAAATTTATAATCTGGGATCCTGTGGGAGAACTTTGCTGATAGATTACTCTCTAACTCAGGGGGTCTTAACCTTTTTTGTGTCATGGACCCCTTTTGCAGTATGGGGAAGACTATGGATCCCTTCTCAGAAAATTTTTTTGTTACATTCTAATTAAAGAAAATGCAAAGTTTTAGTTAGAGGTTAGTATAAATGAAGATGCAATTTTCCAAGTTCATGGGCTTCAGTTAAGGAGCCCTGTTCTATCCCCTACACATGAGAGAGAGAGAGAGAGAGAGACAGAGAGAGAGACAGAGAGAGAGACAGAGAGAGAGAGAGAAATACCTTCACCAACGATGTAAGGGAATTCCTCCTTATGTGCCCCGGTGGAAAGAGCCATAGACCAGGACCCAACCCCTGAGTTCCAGTCTGACCTCTACTTATTTCACTATGTGAAATTTCACTGGGCCATTTTATGTTTTTTTAATTACCCACATGTCAAATGAGAGAGATGGATTTAAGACTCCTCCTAGTTCTGACCTTCTAGGATTCTACACTCAACCCTGAACTTAAGTCAGGACTCAGCCTGGCACTTAAGGTTAGGGCTCAGGCCTGACCCAGAGATTGGGGTCATTCTAAAATAGGGGTTCTTGCATTTTTGTGTTGTGGACCCTCTTGACAGTCTGGTAAATCCTATGGGCTCCTCAGAATGTTGTTGTCAATTACTCATACTTCAAAGAAATGGTAAGTTTCAGTTACAAGTTAGTGAAAATAAAGATGTGATTTTTTTTTTGTTCCCATCCAAGTTCACAGACCTTCTGAAATCTCTTTGTAGATCTCAGATTAAGAACTGCTGCTCCAGTGCTTTGGAAGAGGAGTTTGTTTTCAATTAAGGTTAGGATTCACTGAGGGACTGGCTTGAGGGTTCAGTATGAGTCTGGATACAGGGTCTCTGGCCAGCTCCCTGGAGCTTAGAGCAACCCCAGGCCAATCAGGCAGGAAGCTGGCACTCAGAAAAATCATGGAAAGAACTCTGGGCAGATGGGGGCAGGGGAGCTCCTGAAGCCAACCCCCTGTGAAGTTCCATTTCCTTGAGGGCAATGAGGCTTGTATTAATTACTGCTAATTATGGGGAGGCTGCATAGACCTAAGAATAGCTTAGGAGATGTTTTCTTCATGCTTCTAAAGAGAGAGCCAAGAGCCACAAGGGGAGGATCAGCCCTGCCTTCTAGGGCTGGGGCAAGGAAGGAGGTTAGGGGTGGAGGCTTGACCTAACCCAATACACACCCCCCCCAACTCTTAGCCTTTGATATATGAGGCTTTTGCCTGTGTCTTATGCAGCAGTGTTTCCAGACTTGCTGCTCTGCCCTATAAACCTAAAGGAAAAATCCACTCACTTTGCTAATGGCCCCAAAAATCCAACAAGATCTCTGCATATGACAAGGCCTTCTGCTGACTTGGGGAGATTATAGGAACACCTCTTGCTCCTTTGTCTGCACCGCCTTCCCTTCCCCATCCTGCCCTCTCAACTCCATGGCTCTTTTAGGGATTTGACTAAGGTCATACTACAGGCCAGTACCTGAGACCTGAGGCCAGTCTGTTGATTCCTTGTCTAGTGTTTTTGTATGATATATTATGCTGCCTCTCTACCCATCCAAGATCTAGAGAAGGAAACTGACTGTGGAGTGAGAGGACCCAAGTTCAGATCCTACCACTACTACCCAGGTCACCTGTGCCAACAAATACATAACAAAAATCATGAATGTTGGGCAGGCTGTGGAGGTGGGACTGAAAAATCACACCAGGAAAAGTGATGCAGGGATCCCAAGGAGGGAGAAATCAGGGAAGGCTTCACAGAGGAGAGTGCATTCCTAGATCCCTCGAATATAGAAGCAGCATGGTACAGGGGAAAGATCACTGACCTTAAAGTTGGAAGACTCTCAGTTCAAATCCCATCCCTAATACTTACTACCTACGTGACCCTGGGCAAGTCACTTTACTTCTGTGTGCCTCAGTGTCCTCATCTGTAAAATAGGAACAATAATAGCACCCATCACACCCAGGGTTGTTGGGAGGCTGAAATGAGATAATATTTGTAAAGTTCCTGGCACATAGTAGGTGCTTAATAAATGCTTGTTTAGTCCTAGAAGGTAGTCCAGCTCTCTCATTTTGCAGTTGAGGAAACTGAGGCTCAGAGAAAGGCAAGGATTTGTCCATGGTCACCCAGTTGTGAAAAGCTCAGGAGACACAGCAGAGAACAAGAGAAAACCTACAAGGAAGCAAAGAAAAACCAGGCAGCTTTGAAAACAATGCTTAGTATTTGTTATGTAGGTTTCCTGAAATGGAAATTTATTGTTGTATATTGAATCCTTTCATATGTTCTGCTGTGTACGTGGCAATGTTTTTTTTCTTTTCTCATTTTGTATTTGAGTTTAAAATAAATTTTAAAATTTTTGAAAAAGAAAAAGCTCATGAAAGGCTTCACCTCTTCTCTCTTCTCCCACTGCCAACCTCCTTTGGTTTTTGCCAGCTCAATGCCCTGGGACACCTTCCCCCACCCTCAGTCCGTTAGAGCCACGTGCTTTGCTATATCCCCTTCACTCTAACCCAGTATCTTCCTTCCTCCTCAGGACTGCGCCCAGAGAAGGGCCCAGCTGCAGCTGCCCCCTTAGCGATCAAGAGCAAGGCCAAGGGTGAGGAGGGGGCCTTGCTGTGCCCAAGCAGACGAAATGCTCTGAAGCTCCGATCAGGACCATGAAAGGCCTCAGTGGGGACAGTCGAGGTCGCCACCTTTCAGACAGCCTGGAGCCGCCACCCCCTGATGCCCTATTCCCTGGGTCTGATCGGAATCCCTACCTGCTATCTCCAACAGCAACAGTGACGGCTGATCCCTTTTCCCGTGAGTCAGGATTTCCAGGAGCCTCAACTGCTGTACCTGGGGATACCCTCTTCCCTCTGCCCAGCCCCCTGCCCACCAGTGGCACCTTTCCTCGCCTTCACTACAATTCACACTTTGAAGTGCCCGAGGAGGGCCCCTTCCCAAGCCATGCCCAAGCCACCAAGATCAACCGGCTGCCAGCCAACCTCCTGGATCAGTTTGAGAAGCAGCTGCCTGTACACCGTGATGGCTTCAGTACTCTCCAGTTCCACCGGGCAGAGCCCCGGCCACGAGGGGAAAGTCCTGGGCGCATCCGTCACCTGGTCCACTCAGTCCAGAAGCTCTTTTTTGCCAAGGCCCAGTCTCTGGAAGGTGGTGGCCTCAAGGGCAGTGGCAATGGCCGGAAAGGTGGAGCTGGGGGTGGGGAGACTGGGAAGGGTCGGAGGGCCAAGGGCAAGGATTCAGCCAAGACAGCAGAGCCCAAACGAAGGAGTCGCTCCAACATCTCAGGCTGGTGGAGCTCGGATGACAACCTGGATAGTGGCAACAGTGGAGACTGTGGTTACCGGCCCCCAGCAGGGCTGATGACACTGGGCCGGCAG
Source organism: Bettongia penicillata ogilbyi (assembly GCA_023548195.1). Taxonomy (NCBI): domain Eukaryota; kingdom Metazoa; phylum Chordata; class Mammalia; order Diprotodontia; family Potoroidae; genus Bettongia; species Bettongia penicillata. Next base: position 4,852,092 of record JAJHZJ010000444.1, read on the forward strand.
CCAGAACGGGCCCAGCCACGATACTTTGTCTACAATACTTTCAGCGAGCACATGCTGAAAGCGGCCAAAAACAACAGTGAGCTCCCTCGGGCAGGAGGAGGAGGAGGAGGAGGGGCACCCCCACCTGCCAGCCTGCCGGCCAGCACAGACACTAGCTATGGCAAACGTGGCTCCTGGTCCACTCTGACCCTCAGCCATGCCCGAGAGGTCTGCCAGAAAGCTTCGGCCACTATTGATAAGGCCCTACTTAAGTCCAAATCTTGTCACCAAGACCTGGCCTACCACTACCTTCAGGTAACTTTAGGCTCCAGGAAGGGAATAATGGGGTATTGGGGGGAGGGAAGAGCAGTCACGGACCCCAGGGCATGGGCTGAAGGAACCAGGATTCCCTCCTCTGGGTCATGTCAGAGCAGAGAGACGAGCTTCATAACTTATCTCTCTGTCCCTTCCAAAGCACCTTTCAATTTACAAAGGGCAATAGAACTTTAACAAGCTTTACAGTTTACAAAGAGCCTTCCAACAGAGCACTTTACAGTTTACAAGTAAATTATAAATCACAAATTTATATGACAGATGATTTATAGTTTACAAAGTACTTTACAGAGTCCAGGGTGTTTTATAGTATTCAAAACATTTTACAGAGATCACAGTTATTTTCTCATCCACTTTCATTGAATCATAACACAATAGTGGGAGACAGATCAGATGTTGTTATCTCTGCTTTGTGGGGGAAGATACTGAGGCCCAGAGAAAAGAAGGTAACACAGTCACAGTTTGTTAAGAGGTAAACTTGAACCTTGAACTCACTTTTTTCACTATACACATGGTCTCTCTTAACACCAAAGTATCAGAGCATTCATTTAGATGAGGTGGGACGACCTCAGAGTATCAAGGAACCAGAAACATTTGGGAAAAGAAAGAATTTTTATTTTTTAGTTTTTCAGGAGTGAAAAGACTCAGACTCTAATTTTCTCCTTTTCTGGGCCCTTAGATTCCCCTTTTCTGGCCATCTCTACAACATGGCAATACAGGATCTAAAAGAGCCCTCAAATGTCAGGTCTCCACCTGTCATTCCAAAGTATAGCTCTGATTCTTTGCTTATAAAATCATAAGCCCCTAGACTTTAGAACTGGGATGGAACCTTAGGGCATAAACTGTCAAATCAGGGAAGGATGTAAGGACAAAATGGCAGAAGTAGAAAGAGTCCTTAGAAAATTGAATATCTACATGTAATTGGAGGGAAATATACATGTAATTGGGGAAAAAATAAAATATTAAATAAATGGGGGGAGAAAATTGAACATCAAAGATGGAAGGGACCCTAAAACACAGAATGTCATGTCAAGGTAGAAGGGAACTTAGAATTTAGAATAATAGACGTGGAAGGGACTTGAGGAAATAGAATATGCCAAAGATGGAAGGGACCTTAAGCTGTCTATCCTGCCCCTCACTCCATTTAATAGACAGGAAGCCCCTCTGCCATCCAGAATGGCAAAAGGGCTAGCCCAAGGTCACAAGGGTGGTAACCAGAGGCTTTGAAGGGCTCTTTTTCTCGAGGTCCTCTGTTTTTCTTGTGACTGGGGCTCTGACAGTGGGGCTTGGTGCTCTCTCTGTCCATGCTGCTGTGTCCCTCCCTCAGGTGCCCCCAAGTGAGTGGAACAGCTCCCTCTCCAGGACAGGCGCAGACAGCGAGATCCCTTGCAGAAGAATGCGCAGTGGGAGCTACATCAAGGCCATGGGCGATGAGGACAGTGAGGATTCGGACGCCAGCCCCAAGCCATCCCCCAAGACAGCTGCCCGGAGGCAGAGTTACCTCAAGGCCACCCAGCAGTCGCTGAGTGAGCAGAGCACCACCCACAGGTGAGCCTCGCCAGTGACCAGAAACCAAACCAGACCCTTGCCAGGCCCCTGACCTCACCTAGCCTCAGGACCGTCAGGTTCCAATCCTGATGCTGGCATTGATGACATCAAGCTGTGACCATGAGCAAGTCTCTGGGCCATTCTGGGCTTTAGTTTCCTCTTCTGAAAAACAGAAGGAATGTTGCATCGAGGAGGAAAGGGAGCTAGGGACAGCTGGGTAACACAGTGGCTAGAGCACCAGCCCTGGACTCAGGAGGATCTGAGTTCAAATGTGGCCTCAAACATTTACTAACTATGAAAGACCCTGAGCAAGTCAATTAACCTCAGTTGATTCCTTCCCCCACCCCCAAAAAAACAAAGGATGAATAAAAGGCACCTTAACATGAAGAATGTCAGAATTTGAAAGGGACTTAGACATCATGTGTACCCTGCCTTGCACCCCATATTAAAGACAAGAAAAGTGATATCCAGAATGAGAAAGGGATTTGCCCAAGCAGGTTGGAATAGGCAGTCTTTTTTTTTTTTTATTTTTTGGAAGCAGTCAGAGTTAAGTGGCTTGCCCAGGGTCATACAGCTAGTAAGCATCTGAGGCTGAATTTGAACTCAAGTCCTCCTGATTCCAGGGCTGGTGCCCTATTCACTGCACCACCTAAGTGCCCCAGAATAGGCTGTCTTTAAGGGCCCTTCTGGTTCTGATAGTCTGGTCCTTGTGCCCCCAGCCATGATGTGGGACTCCCAGGTCATCAGCTCTCTCCCTGAAACTCCTTTCTATGCTTTAGGCTCAGCTCCCCTCCCTGGATGACCTCATATATATCCTGAGCCCCACAGTCTAACTGTCTGACTACAAGCTGTCCTGGTTAGAGGCTCCCTGTGTTCAAGGATGCCCTAGTTAGAGGGTGTCCTGGTTAATAGTACTAATAATAATTACTCAGGGGGCAGCACAGCAGAGTGGATAGAGAGATGGCCTCAAAGCCAGGAGAACCTGAGTTCAAGTTCTGCCTCGGACGCATGATCTCCGGATAATCCTGGACTCTAGGTGATTCTATGTTGCAGAGAAGGTAGTGGTTGTTATTTAGACATTTTTCAGTTATGTCCTATACTTCATGACCCCATTTGGGGTTTGCTTGGCAGAGACACTGGAGTGGTTTGCCATTTTCTTCTCCAGCTCATTTTACAGATGAGAAAACTGAGGCAAAGAGGGTAAAGTGACTTGCTCACAGTCACACAGCTAGGAAGTGTCTGAGGCTGCATTTGAACTCAAGAAGATGAGTCTATCCAGGCCTGATATTCTATCCACTGTGACACCTAGCTGCCTTCTCACTGCCTGCATTGGTAGAGGGAGTCTTTTCACCAGAATTCTCTGGTGAAATCACTGAGAGAGCCTCTACCCTATTAGCAGCTTACATAGCAATTTGAGGTTTGCACAGCTTTCCCTCCAACTCGGTGAAATGGGCAGGGTAAGTGTTATTATTTCCTCCCCCTTCCATTTTACAGGTGTAGATACTGAGACTCAGGCTAAAGGGATTTGCCTGCAATCACACAGTTTAGGAGCATTTGGGATTTAAAACCAAACCCCGTTCCAAGGGCTCTGTTCCCACATTGCTGAGGTTGCTCCGGTGAGGGGTTTCCATGGGTGCCTCACCCTGTCTCCTAGCCCCCAAACACACATTAGTCTCAGAGCTAAAATTGGCCCCTAACTGTGACATAGGCTGGCCTGGCCTGTTTGGATATAGGCTCAGTCCAATGTGAGCTGTGGTTGCCCTCTGGTGGCAGGTATGAGTAAGAGCATTTTCTGTGTCATCCAGGACCTCAGGACATCTTGCGCGAACCAGAATCCTTTCCCTCTGAGACCTGATTACGTTGACTTTACCCAGAAGGGTGTTGATGAATACTGACCCATCAGCCCCATCCCCTCCATAAAGTAGGATTTCTGCAAGAGTGAACTGTTTAAGAAGGCTAGTCTTAATAATACTTCTGGCTTCCTCTGGTGCTGAGGACAGCTCCTGTTCACCAGAGACTAAGAGGAGGCTCTTTTCTTAAGCACAATGGTGAGAAGATCCCCATCCCCACCCCAACCCTCCACCCCCACAAATATAGCTCCTCTTTGAGTAGACTGACCAACCTTGGGGGTTTGGGTTCTCCATTCTTACATTCTGCCCTTTGACTTGCTATGTGTCCTTAGTCAAGTCACACCCCTTCTGTATGCCTCAGTTTCCTCCTCTGTAAAATGAGGGAGTTTGACTCAATCATCTCCAAGCTCCCTTTCCTCTCTGATGCTCTGTGAGTCTATAAATTCCTGTTCCCTGGCATCAGCTTTAATTCCTGCAGCCTCCGCATCACCATTATCTCCCCCACAGGAGCTTAGATCGCCTTGACTCCGTGGACATGTTGCTACCCTCCAAGTTCCCGAGCTGGGAGGAGGAATATAATCCTATTGGCAATAGCATTACCGAGTCCAGCTGCATCAATCAGGTGAGAAAGGAAAGAGGGTAGGGGGAAGTCTGGGTCATGATGGTGGGAGAGGACAGGGATTAGTGATAGAGGCTAATATCAAAGGCCAGGCAGGGCCTGAAATGAGGAAAGAGCCATACCCAGATCTGTGTGCTTCTGATGAACCTTCTGTTCCCAAGGTAAATGGATTTAGTAAGATTATCATTGACCTGTTACAAGAATTGACATTTATCTAATTCTTTAAGGTTTACAAGGTTTCTGCTTGCTACAGTGAAAAACATACTGATTCTGGAGTCAGGACTCAAGTTTGAATCCTATCTTTGATATGTGTTATATGGGTAACCTTGGAAAAGGCCCTGAACCTTTATATCCTCCTTTCTAAAATGCAGCATATGGAATGGATTGCCTTGGAGGAGGATTGCCATCTTTCTCTATTATCTGAGTTATTTTATATGCATTATCTCATTTAATGATCACAGGCATCTGCATTAAGAGTTTGCTAGATGGTGCAGTGTACCTGGCCTGGAGTCAGGAAGACCTGAATTCAGATCCAACCTCAGTCACTTTCTAGCTGTAGAACTAAGGGCAAATCACCAAACCTCTGTTGTGCCTTAGTTTCCTCATTATTGATCGAACAATGTAATAGCTATGAAGTACTTAGCAGAATGCCTGGCACACAGTACGTACTTTATAGATAGTGTTGTTGTAATTATTACTATTTTACATTTGAGGAAATGGAAACTTAGAGAGATTAAGTGACTTGGCCTTGGTCACACAGCTGAGTGTCAGGAGGATTGGAGCCCTGACTCCAGATCCAGCCGGAAGAGGGTTTGCCCTTTGCCTCAGAGAGGAAAGCTTAGCATTTTCCAACAGGGAACAAGAATCAGGTTTAAAAGAAAGAATCCATAACAAAGCATAACTTGTCACTGAAACCAGCTGTTAGCTTTGAGGACTGAAGGTCAAACTGCCACTCTCTTACTCTCTGCCCATAACAAGAACATGCAGTCCACAGGGGATCCCTAACCTTACCCTCTCCTCAGACCAAATTTCTTGCCTAAGCTGGAAGGCTGCAGCAGTGTTCCTATCAGCAGCAAAAGTGAGAGGTGTAAGGATCACAAGGTGGTCATAAGGACTTGGAAGAGGGAGAACAGGATAAATTATGGCCTGATGGGAGCATGTAGAGTCCTATAGAAGGGCCTTCATGGGCACAGAGTGGGAGTGGAGAATGCCTTGCTGATCTCCAACTTTCCAGCACCCATGGGACCCAACCCTACTGCCACCTCAGGTCTTTCTGCTCTGTTTATTACAACTCTTTGAAAGGTGGTTATAGGTTGGTCCAGAGAACAGAATTTGTTCTCCAAACCCTGACCCAAGGCCCTTCTCTGAGTACCCAAGCTTGGACTCCAACCTTAACTTGGACCTAGACTCAAATCTTCACTTTGCCACTCTACCTGTATAACCATGAGCAAAGCATTTCTTCCTCTGGGCCTCGATATCCTCATCCATAAAATGAGAAAGTTGGACTGGATCAGAGGTTCTTATCAATTTTGTGTGTGTCAAGCTATCCAAAAATGGAATGGACTGCCTTGGGAAGTAATGAGTTCCTTGTCCCTGGAGACTTTCAAGCTGAGATTGAAAGCTTTTTGAGAGTATTCATAGGATTCAGAACTGGAAGGAACCTAGGAGATCATTTAGTCATAGGATCATAGATTCTAGTGATGGAGCAGACGTTGGAGTCCAACCCTTTCATTTTACAAAGGAGGAAACTGAGACTGAGAAAAGTTAAGTGACTTGCCCAAGGTTACACAGTCAGTCAATATCTGAGGTGGGATAGACTCAAAGACCTTGATACTCAGGGGACAATGCCCTGTCCCCTGCTAGAGCAGTCAAACTCTAGTCATCAAGGTCATCAAAAGGCTGGCAAAATGTAATTGGGAAATGTTTAACAGAATAAATACAAAGTAGATTGCATCTATATGCTACCAGCAGGGACCTGTTTTCTATATGAGTTTGATCCCCTTCCCTTGGCAGATGAGTCCCAGAAGGGGCAAGGAACTTACCCAAGATCCCAGGGTCATTCGGTGGCTGAGCACGAATTTGTACGTGGGTCCTCTGAAGTGAAGCCTAGTCTTCTTTCCCCTGTACCCTTCTACCTCATATGTAGCTGAAGAATTTTGCTTAGGAAGAGACTGAACTGGAAGTCTTTCTAACTTTAAGAGTCTGTGTCTCCTATGAATTGCCCTTTTCCACAGGTGTTCAGGTTGGGGGGCTAGACAATCTCCATTGGGGAGATTTAGAATGAGAGGTAACACTAGTTTAGGAAGAGAAAACAAGTCTGAAGAAAGCTTTCCAACCCTTCCTAATTCTAGTACCTACCCTCGGTTCATTATTTCCTATTTAGCATGTGTCTAGTTTGTTCATATGTGTATTTGTTTGTATGTTGTACGATAGTGAGTTCCTTGAGGGCAGAAACTGTCTTTTTCCTCTTTTTGTATCCCCAGCACTTAGCACAGTGCCTGGCACATAACTTTTGCTTAATAAATGTTTATTGATCGATTGATTAAGCTCTAAGAATCTGACTCCTATTGGTAATTGTGAAAGGGTCATCCCCTGTTCTCAGGTCTCCTTTATATCTCTCCATTAACCTCCCTCCTCTCTCTCTTCCACAGATCTTTGGACAGGCCTCATTTGTGCCTCAGATATTTTCCCATGAGGAACAGGTACAGTATACTCAATCTCATTCTCTCTGTTCTGCCTTTTCCCCCTACCCTCCTAGTGCTCATTCCTCTCCTTCCTGGAGGAACTCTTCCCCTCTAGCTCTGAGGCCCCAGAATCAACTGCTGAGGGTCTGACTCCAGGAGATGCCAGTCCCTGCCTGGGAGGCTCCCCTAGCCTGTGGTTGGCTCTGGGCATCTTATCCTGAGAGCTGAGGACATTCACCTCAAAGTGCCCTGACTCCCTGGCCCAGTGGGTCCTCTTTGCTCCCCCAGGCCACACCAGGGAGGACTTTGATTTTCATACTGGAGCATGGTTTAATGAATGTTTTGGACCTAGTCTGTGATTTCATTGGTATATGAAACTCCCAGTGCGAAAGTTTCCTCTACCAGTGTATACCTATAACTGCTCTTCCCTATGATCTTAGATAGTTTCCTGGGGCACTGAGTGACTTACCCTTAGTCATACAGCCAATATGTGTCAGAGGTGGGACTTGAACCCACGTCTTCCTGATCCCAAGACAGGTTTTCTATACACTCTATGCCATTCTGAGTATCAGTTTTAGCAATAAGAATTCACGTTTGAATTATGATTTATTATCTGCAGGAAGCTTCCTTCACAGTAACTCTGTGAGGGGATCATGCAAGCATCATTCCTATTCTATGATTCATATGTGTTCTCACTAGTGTGTTATATATCCACCAGATGTACATATCTCAGCCCCTCCATACGTTCCCATCCTGTGTAATACTTGTCCTTGTCCTTCCAAAACTCATGTACAGAGGAGACATCCATCCCACCAGAGGCCCTCCTCAGGGTTTTTACTGTATTGCAAATCTCAGTGCAACCAGGGGACATTTAATCTGTCATCACTTAAAATTATTCTATGACCCTCCCATCTAATTTCACATTTATAATACATATATAGATAAATTTATATAAATGTTACTTATTGTTATTTAGGTCACCTTTAATTTTTATTCTTCTGAGGTTTAGTGTTCTGTGATTGGTAGACATAGCTATGTAGCCCTATGGTAAGAATGTTAGTCTGTTAAAGGAGAGAGAGACTTTTGTAACAAAGATCAGTTTGGGAATTTCCCAAGTACAGTCCATCCTGTTCTCCTTCTGCCTTCCAGTTCTGGGCCCATTGCCCTTTTGGAGTGCCTATCCAAGATATATGCATTGCTGAACTAAGTCAATGGGCTGCCCATCCAACTCTGTCATAATCTGGGTGATAAGAATTTTTCATTTATCATCACTTGTTTTTTTCCTGTGGATTAATAGACCAGTCTTTTTTTTTTGAGAGGCCCTGGATCTCACTGAGGAGGCCTTTTAGTGTTCCTGGGCTCAATTCATTTAACAGTCATTCACTTAATCAATCCAACTTCCAGAGCACTTTCTGATTTTTTAAAAGACCTTCCAGCTTCCAGAGCACTTTACAGCACTTATTAAGCACCTACTATGTGCTAGGCATCAGGGATACAAATATAAAAAGGCCCTGCCCTCAAAGATCTTACATCCTACTGGGGATAATTTCATCTCCAAGCAGAAGTATGTGGAGAACCTCACTATCTATACGGAATCTCAGCATCTTCCTTTTGACCTTGGAGCAAGATATTTTCCATGATAATAATGGGCAAGCTACTTTGGCAAGCATGCATCTCTCTGTTTTATTGATGAAGGATCATTAAACAAAGTTGTCTCTGGGGCTGCATCTATCAAGGAGTCTTTTGTGATTTTGACAAATATGTGGGAGACAGCTTGTTGGAAGATCATTTAAGGATACATCTTCTGCCAGGTCCAATAATAACAGTAGCAACAGCAATTCTATAGCACTTTGAAATTTGCCAATTGCTTTATGTACATTATCTCATTTGATCCTTGGGCAACTCTAGAAGGCATGTACTACAAGTATTACATTGTTATTACGCCCATTTATAGATCAGAAAAACTGGAGCTAAAGAGATTTAGCTAGTTGGGGCACAATATCAACTCGCGTCTCTCCTGAGCATGGCACAGGGGAAAGAGTTCTGAATTTGGAGTCAAGGGATCTGAGTTCAAATCTTGTCTCTGTTCCTTACTACTTTTGTGATCTACTAACTTCTTTAACCTTACATTTCTTTATCTGGAAAAAAGGAGGAGGATAAATGGGTTAGATGACTTCTAAGGTTCATTCCAATTCCAAATCTATGAAGTTGTGAGTCCAAGTTCAGAGGCAATGTGGTAAAATAGACATGTACCGGATTCATTTTGTTTGGTTTCATAGTGTATAGAAAGCTGGCCTCTAAACCAGGAAGACCTGAGTTCAAGTCCTGTCTCTGACATATACTATGTCAGTGACATATGGGAAAGCACATAGCACTTTAGTCAGTGCTCTAGTTTTCAAAAAAAACAACTGTAAGTTGTAGGGAAGATGCTAACCTACATTGGTGGAGAGAGTTTCCTCACCTGGCACCTTTAATCAGTCAAATCATGGGGCCAGTCTCTATACTTGGAGTAACTAGATGGTGGAGTAGATCAAGCCCAGGGCTTGGATTCAGGAAGACCTGCATTCAAATGCCATTTCCTACTTTTAAGAGTTATATGACCCTGGGCATTTATCCTCTGTCTGCCTCAGTTCCCTATCTGTAAAGTGAGGATAATTATAGCATCTATATCTCAAGGTTTTTGGTAGGATAATGAGATAATAATTGCAAAGCACTTAGCAGTGCCTGGCATATAGTAAGCACTATATAAATATTAGCTGTTGTTATCATCATTATCAATTATTACTCCTGGTCTGTAGTCAATAAAGTATAAACACAGTATGGTCTTGCATTCTCTAAATATTTCTCAGTCAGTTGGATTTTGTGAGGATGTGATCTATTGTAGTGAACTGTTATAAAAGCCCATTTCTTCTCATTTTCATCAAGGGTAGTCTATTTCTATTAAAATTTTATAGAAATGAGAGACTAGGTATGTGAGTTATCTGATACCTTCTTAGTCACTTGTTTTTGTTAATAATAACAAAATATTTTATTAACAACAAATAATGTCTATTAACAAACATATTAACAAAATATGTTATTAATAATAAATTTATTCTGATCTTTTCCATTATTTTGGGTCTTCTCTTCTTTGGGCTAGCTTATCAATACTTTGATAACTCTGTGATCTCATCGATGTGGCTACTCCCTCCAGTGGTATAAATCACAATTCATCCACACTTTGTGAGTTGTGAGTCTTGCCATATCTCCCAGTAAATCCTTCCTAGATGATCTCTCCGGTGTCTTGGGTATCTTCTCCTAGTTCTCTTGACCTTGCCTGGACACCCATCTCTTGGGTGATTCTTAACTCTCACTACATAATCAGACTGCCTACTATTCTGATAATTCCTCTCTATGATGATGTCTTTTACGTGGCTTCTTCTGTTCAGTCTTTTGGTGGTAAGATATTGAAGTCTGTGCCCACCTATTATGAGCCTCTTTGTTGCCCTTTCATTGACCCATAACTTTCATTCTTCATAGACTGGTACTCCATGACTTGCCACCATAAATACAGATCACTAGAAAAATATTCATGTTAAAAAAAATGGACCTTTATTTTGGGGGAGAAGGTTGGGGTTATAGGAACATAGATTTAGAGCTGGAAGGAATCTTAGACATCATCTAATCCAACCTCCCCATTTTGTACATGATGACTTCTGTGTCAGAGGTAGAATTCAAACCCAGGTGACCTGAATCCAAAACTAGCCCTCTCTTCACTATGTCACATTGTTTCTCTGTTTTAAGAAAGACTCAAAATTCTGATGAATTCCCTAAATTGCTCTTCCTGTTGGAAGGAGACAACTTGGTATCCTTGGTGCCCAAATCACCTTCGCTCAGAGCCTAGGCATCCCTGCTCATCCTTGGATAGATTGACATAAAGATAGCCTCCCCTCCCTGGAAATAGAAATTCCACTTCTAAGAGCGGGCCAGGACTTCTCTTCACTTTGAATCATCAAGAATCAAAATGAGAAGGGGCCTCCGAGACCATTCCGTCACAAAATCACAGAATCTCAAAGTTAGCAGGACCCTCAGAAGCTATACATGGGCACCACGTGTATATCCACTATAATGCACCTGGCCTACTCATAGGGAATACCCAATAGTCGCCCAGGAAATGGGAACTCATATCTCCCAAGGGCAGTTGTCCATTACACTTTTGGATAACTCACATTATTAACAAACTTTTTCCTTATATCAAGTATAAATCTGCCTCTCTACAACTTTTACCCATTGCTCCTGCTACTTCCCTCTTGGGCCAAAGGGTCTAATTCATGAAAGCCTTGAAGACACTGTTATGTTCCCTTCAGGTCCTTTTGCCAGAATAAACATCTTCATTTCTTTCAAATAACTCTTACATGGCATGATTTTGACATCTTTCCCCATGCAAGTCACCCTCTTCTAGACATTTTCCAACTTACTAACATCCTCATGGAACATTGAATTGAACTGAATACTCCAGGTGTCTTCTGATCACAACAAAGTACAGTGAGTTCTATCATTCCCATCCCTTTCCCAATCCTGAACATTTCTTATGATTGCTTTAGCTCTCTCACAACTTGGCTTCACTATTGACTCATGTTGAGTCATTTAAAAATCACTACGCCGCCCCCCAGATATTTGCCAAATTTCTGTCATCTCATATATATTTGTGAAGCTGTTTCTTTTAACCCAAGTAGGACTTAACATTTATTTCTACTGAATTCCATTTTATTAGATTTGGCCCATTGTTCTAACTTTTAGAGACCTTTTGGGCTCCTAATTCATTTATGCAACATAATCACTATGATGCTTAGCTTTGTGATGTCATAAAATTTGATTAAGCATTAAAATATTATTGACCATTCTCTGAATCTAACCATTCAAATAGTTCTAAATCCCACCTCACTGCACTCTTTTCTAGCCTGTATCTTTCTATATTGTCCACAAGAATTACATGAGAGACTTTGTAAATGTTTTTGCTAAAATCTAGATAAACTATGCCTAAAGAATTCTCTTAATCTACCCTGACAAAAAAAGAAATAAGGCTGATCTGGAATATCTGGTCCTTGATGAAGCCATAGTATCTCTTCATGAATGCTGTTCCTTTAATAAAATATTCACTAGTTAATAACATTCCCTAATTAATGAATGAATATTTACTAATTAATCATGCATTCTAGATTTTTGCAAGGAATCAAAGTCAAGGTTAAAATGTTTACTAATTAATGTTCTATTCACTAATGATATTCCTTCATTAATTAATGAATATTTACTAATTAATAATGTATTCTAGAATTTTACACGGAATCAAAATCAATGTCACAGGCCTCTAGTTTGTAGACTCTCATTTCAAAATCAATACATTTGCCATTTTCTAGTCCTGCTTCCCAGTACTCTATTCTGCTTCATAATCTTTCAAAGATCACTAACCATGGCCCAAAAATCTCTAATGGCAGTTGAGGCAGTGTTGTTCCTTTTTATCTAATGACTTCAGCTCCTTTGTGGGTCAGTTGTTTCAGTCATGTCTGACTCTTCATGGCCCCATTTGGGGTTCTCTTTGCAAAGATACTAGAGTCGTTTGCCATTTTCTTCTCTAGCTCATTTTGCAGATGAGGAAACTAGGCAAACGGGGTTAAATGACTTACACAGGATCACACAGCTAGGAAGTGTCTGAGTCCAAATTTGAATGTAGGAGATGAGTCTTCCTGATTCCAGGTTCAATGCTGTGTGCACTATGCCGCCACTTGGTCCCTCTCATCTTGCTTGTCTTGGGTTCCAACTCCCCATAAGCCATTTTTATTATGTTATCTCTAGTTCAAAGAATATTTTCCTTGGCAAATAGAAGGTTATATTTGAGTAGTTCTCTCTTATCTCTTTCATCCATTATCACCAGTCTATTCACCCTGAACCCAAGCCCTTACTCTATCCTTTCTTTGGTTCACCTTTTCCCAGAATAGCTGAAGGAGACCCTTTCTATTGTCTCAGATTCCTCACCTCATTTCCAGATTTAGCATTCCTGACACTGTCCTACTACAATTGTACCACATTTTTGTTTCATCTGGTTACTGTGTCCTTGTTTCCATCTTCTGTACATTTCTTTTCTTTTTTTCTTTTAACTTTGTTTTTAGGCATGCTAGAAATATTAACTGTTTTTAAAAAAAAAAGTCATCATAATGAAAAACACAATCAAGTCAAATGAACAGAAATCTATGGAGGTAGACATGATATCCATAAGCCATGGGTGTTACCGGGTAGACTAACACATAGCAGAACCAAGAGAAACAAATACAAATAACCTAAAGCACTCATTTATTCTTTCTTGTTCACTTAATACACTTTCTTCATGGTCTACCTAGTCTTTTGCTTTTTTAAAAATTTGTGTTTATATTAAGAATTCATTAGAAAAGAAAGAGGGGAAGCAATTCAGTCAAAATAACAAGCACATTCATTAAATCTTACAGAATATGTTGTGTTCTGCAGCCGTAATCCAGATGTCGTCTGAGCGGAACATTGTCTCCCCCACCCCCACTGTGGCAGAGAACTGAGGGAGGGAGGTTTGCTCCTCACTTCTGCAGGGACAAACTTGTCATCATAATTACAGAGCATTCAGTTTCTTTTATTTGTTGTTTTTTCCATTCACATCATTGTATTCATTGAGCATATTATTTTCCTATTTCTCCTAGCTTCACTTTAAATCTAATTCACTTTAAGTCTTCTCATGCTTCTCTACATTCATAATGTTCATCATTTCTTTTTTCTTTTAAACAGTATTTCAATTTTTCCAATTACACATAAAGACAACTTTTAACATTCATTTTTTAAATAAAATTTTGAGTTCCAAATTTTCTCCCTCCCTAACAATGGTAAGCAATTTGTTATAGGTTATACATGCACAATCATGTAAAAGAGTCTTGTTATGAAAGAAAAAAACAGAACAAAGGAGGGAAAACCACCAAAAAATAAAGTGAAAAATTATACGCTTTGATCAGCATTCAGACTCCATCAGTTCTTTCTCTGGGTGTGGATGGCATTTTCCACCATAAGTCTTTAGGAATTGTCTTGGATTACCACATTGTTAATGCTCATCATTCCTTGCATTGTGCATGTCTTTCTTTTTGTCAGTGTATCCACATTAATCTCTTAAAACAATTTCCTCTATCTTCCTCATTATTTTCCTTTGTGGCTTCAAAATTATATTCATGAGAGTTTTCCGTCCCTCCTGGAGATCTCCTGTAGAATTTTAGTTCAGAAGATCTTGCTTATGGTTTTCTTGAACCCTTTGAAATCAGCTCTCTAGAGTACCTGTCAGACTATGTCTAGCTTTCCTCTCCTTTTCTGTGAAAAATTCTAAGAAGGAAGTCATTTCTTCCTTTCATTTCCATTCCAACAACCAGCTCCACTCTGTTAATGAGAATTGGGTCAGGAATAGCAATTCCCCTCCTTACTTTTTCCACCATTTGACAGATTAAATTACCATTAAGGTGTTTTGGTTTCTGACCTCATCCTTCAACTGAAACTTCCCTCTCCAAGGTTACTAGTGATCTTTTAATTGCCAGATCTAATGGTTTGTTCTCCATCCTCATCCTTCTTGACCTTTCTGCAATCTTTTGCATTGTTGATCACCATCTCCTCTCAGATAGTCTTTGTCTCTCTAAGTTTTCATTATATTCTTCTACTCCTGGTAGGAGGCACCCCTCCTACTTGTCTAACAGTTTCTTCTCAGTCTCCTTTGATGGATCTTTATCCAAGTCATACCCACTAACAATTGGTGTGCTCCAAAGCTCTGTCGCACACACGCTTTTCTTCTCTTTCTCTGTGATTTTGCTTTATAATCTCATCAACTCCCATGGGTTCAATTTTTATCTCTAGGTGGACGATTCCCAGATTGATAAGATCCCAGTCTTAGTCTATATTCTGAGCTCTAGTCTTACATCTTTGCCTACTGGACATCCTGAAATGGATGTCTTGTTATCATTGAGTCTTTTCAGTTCTATCTAACTCTTTGTGACCCCGTTTGGAGTTTTCTTGGCAAAGATGCTAGAGTGGTTTACCGTTTCCTTCTGCAGCTCATTAAATGAGGAGCTGAGGCAAACAGGGCTAAGTGACTTTCCCACGGTCACATAGCTAGTAAGTGTCTGAGGCCAGATTTGAATTCACGGTACCAAGCTGCACAGTGGATAGTCTCCTGAAATCAGGAGGACCTGAGTTCAGATCTAGCCTCAGACACTTATTAGCTGTGTAACTTTGAACAAGTCACATAATTCTGTTTGCCTCAGTTTCCTCATCTGTAAAATGAGCTGTAGAAGAAAATGGCAAATCATTCTAGTATCTTTGCCATGAAAACCTCAAATAGGGGCATAAAGAGTTGTATATAATGGAAATGACTCAGTGGATGTCTTACAAGCATCTCAAATTTAACCTAAAACAGAATTCATTATCTCCTCCCCCACCTCTTCCCAACTTTCTTATTACTATTGAAGGTACAAGCCTTCCAGTAACCCAGGCTTGCAATTTCAGTGTTATCCTTCATTTATCACTCACATTAACCCCACCTATCCAATCTGCCAACTCTTGTCATTTCTACCTTCTCAACATTACGTGTGTATGTATGTGTGTGTGTGTAAATATATATCTCTCCACTCCTATAGCACACCCTAATGAAGACTTCATCACCTTTCCCTAAGATTATTTCAGTAACCTTCTTATTGGTCTCCCTGACTCAAGTTTCTATTTATACCACTTAACTACCAAAGTGATTTTCCTAAAAGTCAAGTCTACTCATGTCATCAAAACACTCAGTAAACATCAATGGGTGCTATTGCCTCTTAGATCAAATATAAAATCCTCTATTTGACATTTAAAGCCCTTCACAATCTGGTCCCTTCCTATCTCTCCAGGCTTCTTTTTTTTCAATTTATTAATTTATTTGTTTTTCATTTTCAACATTCACTTCCATAAGTTTTAAATTTTCTCCATCTCCCTTCCCCCTCCCTCCTCAAGATGGCATGCAATCTGATAAGGGTTCTAGACGTACATTCCTATTAAACACATTTTCACATAAAAAAATTGGTCTTGTTGCATAGAAGAATTATAATGAATGGAAGAAACCACGCTCTACAGTCTTCTCATACTTGACTCCCCTCCCTTGCTCTAACAATGCAGGTTCATGAGCCTACACCCTCCATCTCCATCTCCCAACACCAAGCCTTTGAACCATCTCCTCTCTGTGCTTGCCTGGAACGTTCTCCCCCTCCCCTCCTCACCTCTTTCTCTCTGCTCTCCTAGCTTCCTTCAAGATCCAGTTCACATCCTGCCTTCAGCAGGTATCCTTTCCTGAGCTCCAAGCTGCTAATACCTTTCATCTATAGTTACCTTCTGTTATTGTTGTTGTTCAGCTGGCTCATCATGACCTCATTTTCTTAGAGTGGTTTGCCATTTCCATCTCCAAGTCATTTTACAGATGAGGAAACTGAGGCAAACAGGGTTGAGTGACTTGCTCAGGGTCACACAACTAGTAAATGTGTGAAGCTGGATTGGAATTTAGGTCTTTCTGATTCCTTGAATCAATATATTATATAGATATATAATACATATACCTATATTATATACATATATATATATATATATACTATACCACCTAGCTGCCCTTCCTTCTCCTCGGCATCTGTCTTGTATGTATCTTGACATTTACATAACTTCTGTCCCATTCCAAAGGTCTCCTTGAGGGTAGAAACTGTGTCTTTGCCTTTCTTTGTCTCTCCTATACTTATATAGTGCCTGGCATGTGGGAAAAGCTTAATAAATGCATGTTGATTATTTAGAATTATGGATGTAAAGTTGCAAGAAGACCTTAAAAGCCATCTGGTCAGACTGCCCTTATTTTGCAGATGAGGAAACTAAAGCCCAAGTAAGGTAAACGTCTTGCTTGAGAACAGATCAAAGGTGGGGTTAGAGCCCAGGTCTTCTGATCTAGGAAGTGTTCTTTCCAGTGTATCCCCCTAACTATTCTACTTTGGATGTTGGGGGAGAAAGACAGAGGAAGGGAGGAAGGTTGAGAGAGCTAGCTTCAGTAGATGTCTAAATTATTGAAGTCCCTTCACCCCAACAGTGCTATATCATGCTTTTCTGCGTCAGACTTAAGATGTTTCTCTAACTCCACCTCTATATCCTCTTTCTGTCCTGTCTAGGCATTCTGCAGTATAATTTCACAGTTGTAAGGGGCCCACAGAGGCCATGTAGCCCAGTCCATACCCAAACAAGAATCCCCTCTGTATCATACCTGAGAAATGCTCTTCTGCTCTTTGCTTGGACTTCTGCAGGAGTTGGGTGATCATCTACCACCTGAGGCAGTCATTCTGTTTTGGAACAGACCAGCATGGTTCTTTGAAAAACATCACTGACTCTGATGAGATCAAAGAATTTGAGTTCAATCCCATCTTTCACATTTTCTACCTATATGACTTTGGACAAGTCTCTTAACCTCCATAGGCCTCAGTTTCCTCATCTGTAAAATGAAGTCGTTAAACTAGATGGCCTTTGAGATCTTTTCCAGCTCTAGATCCTATGATCTACTTGTTGGGGAATTTCCCCTTACATTGACCTTACATGTGTCTTTTTGCAGTTCTACTCAATTTGCTCCTCCTTCTACCTTATATCACTTTGGTTTCTGCTTCCATTGAGAGCCATCCAATTGCTTGCCATCTTACTTCTTCACTTTGCTTCCTAAATTTCCTCAAATAAGTGTATCTTTGTAATGCACATAGTTTCTCTGTTCCTTCTCTTTTACCAATGCTGTTGAATAAAGTATATATACACATATACACACATATGTGTATGTGTATATGTATACATACTCTCTTCCAAAGTCAGGGTTCCCAATCCAAAAAGTCTCAGAGATATCTGTGGAGTCAAATTGGCCTCTTTGCATTAGGCTCACTATTTCACCTTACCTGTTTCCTATAATTTGTGCATTTGTGCTTAAGTATCAAAGGGACTGTTGGGTTTTTTTTCTTGAATTTTGGTCTCCTGTGAATTTTGGGACTTCTCTGTCACTATTGTTCCTGCACTGGCACAACTCTTCCTCTAAAGTATCTGGTTTTGTACATCTACTTAGGTGGTTTCTCTTTCCAACTTTTTTTTCAATTCAACTTCCTTATTTTACAGATGGGGAAGCTGAGTCCCAGAGAGGAGCAAGGACTTGCCCAAAGTCCCTAAACTTTTTAGTCTTGTAGAAGAGCTAAAACACAGGAAAAGGAAAACTCTGTTGGCTTTGGCCTTTTGACCACAAATAAAACCCATACTCTTCAGCATTGAATACTCTCTACTATTGGCCTCCAATCAATGCACAACTGTAATGAGGGACAGAACATGATCATTATATAAGAAATTGGCAAACAAAATTCAGGGTGGGTTAGAGGAAACAAATCACATCTCACTAGGAGACTCAAAGCAGGCTTTCTGGAGGAGGTAGCTGGACCTTAAAGAATCATTAAGATTTATAAATAGAGGAGAGGAGATACATTATTTTAGGTTCAAGACATTCCATAAGGAAACTCGAGATATAGGAAGACATGGTTGCATGTTTGGAGTTTAACAAGCTATTTACTGTGACTGGAGCAACTCTTACCCACTTTTCTCACCACAGCCTTGGGAGACAGGTAATATGTAGCTTCATGCAGTGCATAGAACCTGTACTTGGAATCAGGAAGTCCTGAATTCAAATCCTGCTTCAGATACTTAATAGATCTGTGATACTGGTCAAATCACTTAACCTTTCTTTGCTTCAGTCTTCTACCATGTAAAGTGAGGGAGTTGAACTCAGTGACTTCTATGGTCCCTTATGGCTCTAAATTTGTGATCCTTCCCTCTATCTCCATTTTATTTATTTATTTATTTATTTAACTTTTTACATTCATTTTCACAAAATTTTGGGTTCCAAATTTTCTCCCCTTTTATCCCCTCCCCCCACCCCAATATCCCAAGCAATCTAATTTTCCCTATCTCCAATCTGCCCTCTCTTCTGTCATCCCTCCCTTCTCTTGTCTCCATTTTCTCTTTTCTCCTGTAGGGCCAGATGACTTTCTAATCCTCATTAACTGTATGTCTTCTTTCCTAGTAGCAACAACAATACTAAACAGTTGTTCCTAAAAAAATTTGAATTTGAGTTCCAAATTCTCCCCATCCCTCCCTCCCCACCCATTCCCTTTGGGAAGGCAGGCAATTCCATATAGGCCATTTCTGTGTAGTTTTGCAAATGACTTCCCTGATAGTCGTGTTGTGTAAGAGTAACTGAATTACCCTCCATCCTAACCTGCCTCTCATTGTTTCTCTTCTGTCTTTTGATCCTGTCCCTCCCCGAGTGTTGACTTCAAATTGCTCCCTCCTCCCTTTGCCCTCCCTTCCATCATCCCCCCCCTTGCTTATCTCCTTCTCCCCCACTTTCCTATACTATAAGATAGGTTTTCATACCAAAATGAGTGTGCATTTTATTCCTTCCTTTAGTCAAATGTGATGAGGGTAAACTTCTTGTTTTTAGTTATTTTGTTTCTCAGCTCTCCTCTTTTTCCCTCCACTAAAAAGTCTCCTAATTGTCTCTTAAATAACATATAATTACCCCATTCCATTTCCCCCTCTTTCCTCCCACTACATTTCTCTCTCACCATTTACCTTAATTTCTTTTAAGATATGGTCCCATCCTATTCAATTCAATCTGTGCTCTCTGTCTCTGTGTGTGTGCGCATGTGTGTATGTGTGTGTGCGTGCATGCGTGTACATGTGTGTGTGTGATCCCACCAACAACCCAGATACTGAAAAGTTTTAAGTTACAAATATTGTCTTTCCATGTAGGAATGTAAACAGTTCACTTCTGGTAAGGCCCTTAAGACTTCTCTTTGCTGTTTACTTTTTCATGCTTCTTCTCATTCTTGTGTTTGAAAGTCAAATTTTCTTTTCAGCTCTGGTCTTTTCATCAAGAATGATTGAAAGTCCTCTGTTTCATTGAAAGACCATATTTTCCCCTGAAGTATTATACTCAGTTTAGCTGGGTAGGTGATTCTTGGTTTAAGTCCTAGTTCCTTTGACTTCTGGAATATCCTATTCCATGCCCTTCGATTCCTTAATGTAGAAGCTGCTAGATCTTGAGTTATCCTGATTTTATTTCCACAATACTGGAATTGTTTCTTTCTAGCTGCTTGTAAGATTTTCTCCTTGACCTGGGAGTTCTGGAATTTGGCCATAATGTTCCTAGGAGTTTCTCTTTTTGGATCTCTTTCAGGTGGTGATTGATGGATTCTTTCAATACTTATTTTGCCCTCTGGTTGTAGAATGTCAGGGCAGTTTTCCTTGATAATTTCATGGAAGATGATATCTAGGCTCTTTTTTTGATCATGACTTTCAGGTAGTCCCATAATTTTTAAATTGTCTCTCCTGGATCTATTTTCCAGGTCAGTTGTTTTTCCCATGAGATATTTCACATTCTCTTCCATTTTTTTCATTCTTTTGGTTTTGTTTGGTGATTTCTTGGTTTCTCATAAAGTCATTAGACTCCATCTGTTCCATTTTAATTTTGAGAGAACTATTCTCTTCAATGAGCTTTTGAACCTCTTTTTCCATTTGGCTAATTCTGCTTTTGAAAGCATTCTTCTCCTCATTGGCTTTTTGAACCTCTTTTGCCAATTGAGTGAGCCTATTTTTCAAGGTGTTATTTTCTTCAGCATTCTTTTGGGTCTCCTTTACCAAGGTATTGACCCGTTTTTCATACTTTTCTTGCATCTCTTTCATTTCTCTTCCCAGTTTTTCCTCCACCTGTCTAACTTGCTTTTCAAAATCCTTTTAGAGCTCTTCCAAGGCCTGAGCCCACCTGACATCCCCCTAGGATGTCTGGGGTACCGAGGCCCCGCCCTCCACGTCTTTCCCTGATGGCAAGAATATGTCCTCATTGTCGGATCCGAAAGTCGGGATCATTTGCATCTGTTCGAAAAAACTCTCTATAGTCTTATTTTTCTTCCCTTTTCTAGGCATTTTCCCAGCCAGTTACTTGACTTCTGAGATTCCTGTCCACCCCTGCCTAGATCCGCCCAGCTAGTGCTTGAGGTCTGAGATTCAAATGGGCTTTCTGCACCCTGTCCACCCCCGCCTAGATCCTCCCAGCTAGTGCTTGGAGTCTGAGATTCAAATGGGCTTTCCACGCCCTGTCCACCCATGCCTAGATCCGCCCAGGTAGTGCTTGGGGTCTGAGATTCAAATGGGTTTTCCGCGCTGCCCACGGCTGCTAATCAATGTGAGCTTTAGTTCTGGTGCTGGGGTGGGGGCAGGGCCGCCTCCCAGGCTTAGCTCCCTCAGGGGCTTTATGCAGAGACCTTCAGTAATGGAGCGGGGTGGGGCAGGGCCGTCTCCCAGGCTCAGCTCCTTCAGGTGGTTTATGCAGAGACTCTCAGTAATGAAGATCCTACCTGCTGCTGGGGGAGTCCCGGGCCACCACCGCAGCTGCTGCCTCCGCCGCCGTCCCCACCCCTGCCTCTGCCGCTTCCTCCTGAGGGGGCCCGAGCCACAGAGACACCCCGCTCCCCTTGGCCAGCCAGCCGTCTCTCTCACTGACCTGTAGCTTCTGTGGGCGGAGGGACCTTCCCGGCCGCCAGAGCCTCCGTCCCTGAAGCCTGCTCCGATCAACTTCTCTGGGGCTGCGGCCAGGGCAGCACTGGGGTGGGGTCCACTTTCCCGGGCGCGACGGACCCTGTGGACGGCTCTCCAGGGCTCTCTGGAACGGAAATCTCTTCCACTCTGTTTCTGCACCCCTTACAGTGATCCAGAACTTATGGGGATCTCTTTTTACATTAATTCTGTGGGCTGTGGGTTCGGAGCTCGTAAACGTGTGTCTTTCTACTCTGGCATCTTGACTCCGCCCCCCAGCCTCTATCTCCATTTTATAAGTGAGGAAACTGAAGGAAAGTGAGTGGAAGATGAAGCTGGAAAGGGAGATTAGAGGCACATGGTGGAGGACCTTGATGATGGAAGAGTTTGGGCTTTATTCTATAGACTTCAGGCTAAGCCCATTGGAGCTTTCTCTTTGCTCCTTTGAGGGGCCCTTGGGTCCTCAGAGGCAGTGGACTGACCTCAGGGCCTAGTCTTCAGCCCAGACAGGTTTTCCCAGATTCTTTCAGTATCCACTGCAGTAATCCTTCCCTTCCTCCACCTTCCATTCAACTCCTCTCCCCTGACACCCCAAGCTTTGTGACCTTGGACAAAGTACACTGAGTTTAAGTGATACCACAATGTTGTGGAAAGAACCTTAGAGTAGGTATCCAACGTCCTAGATTTGAATCCTAACTCCATGACTTTACCTTTGTGATCTTGCAGAGGTCATTTCATCTCTTCAGGCCTCAGTCTCCATAGCTTTAAAACAAGGGGGTTGAATGAGATCCAAGGTGCCTTCCAATTCTGAACCCTGAGATTTCTCTGGACTTCTTCTCTTCTCTGAGACTCTGGACTTCTTCTCTTCTCTGAGACTCTGGACTTCTTCTCTTCTCTGAGACTAGCTTAACTTTCCTAGTCTGTAAAATACAGATAATACCTGTTCTATCCAACTCAAGAAACAGAATGAAATAACAGATAAAAAACCAACTTTGAAATCAGGATGACCTGGGTTCCAGGCATACCTCTGACATACATTGGATTGGCTGTGTCATATTAGAAAATTACTTAATATCTAAGGCTATGAATGTCAAAGAAAGGGCTGATTTGCATTAGTATAGGGAATTTCTTCATCAGGAGTTTCTAATACCAGTAAAATCATAGATCTGGTCCCACAAACAAAGCTATCTAACTCACAAAGCTACAAGGAAAATATCTTGTAAACATTAAAAGAGTATGAAATAGGATTTATTTTTAGGGATGGCAGAATGTGATGGACCATCTATTTAGACTTCTGACTTTATTTTATGCAAATAACCTTGGCTACTGGAAAAAACACTGGATTTCAAGTAAGAAACCCAGGCTCTGACACCTGATAGATACAAACACTTTCCCTGTCTGTACCTCAGTTTCCTCATCTATAAAATAGCCATAATATAGATGGCAAAAAAAATCTGTAGGCTTTAGTGGACCACAACCTCAAGATAAATCATTTAGAATAGCCAAAAGAAGCTAATTCCATTTTAGACTGTATTAAAAGAATAATAGCATTGAACACTTGGGAAATAATAGTCCCATCAAACTCTTCCCTGGACGTTGAAAATATTACTTCAGTTCTGGGCAACATATTTTATGAAAATTTCTGATGACTTGGAGAGTAGCCAGAGGAAGAAAAGCAATACCGGGGGTGTTACCATATGAGAAGAGATTAAAAGAGGATATTTAACCTGGAGAAAGAAAGATTCAAGGGGGATATGATAGCTGTCTTGAAGTAGGATGGTGATTCTCAAAGGGGATCCCAGGGCATGTTAGTGTGGTACCATGAAGTCAATTATCATCTCTCAGCAAATGATTTTCAAATCTATTTATCTAGCCCTAACCTCTCTACTAATGTCTTGTCTCATGTTTATAACTTCTCTTGGATGTCAAGCACTAGGTGTCTTGTTGACTTCTTACATTCAATGTGTCCAAAATTGAACTCATTACCATCTCCCCAAAATCTTCCTCCCTTCTAAACTTCCCTATTACCACTATCTTCCCAGTCACCCAGGTTCACCACCTGGGTGTCATCCTCCACTTATCAAGCTCTTCTCATTCCCACTCACCCCCATATCCAGTAAGTTAACAAGTCTTGTCTATTCTACCTTTGCAACTCTCTGGTCTATGTCCCATTTTCTCTTCCAACAATCCACTCCTTAGTCCAGGCTCTCATTACCTCATGCCTGGACTGTTAGAATAACCTGCAGGATGGTCTCCCAGCCTCAAGTCTCTCCTCTAATCTCTCCCTCTCAGCTAAAAAAACGTGATCTTCCTAAAGCTTCAGGTCTTACCTGGTCAAGTCCCTATTCAATAAACTCTCCCAGCTCCCTATTATCTCCAATATAGAATACAAATCCTCCGTTTGACTTCTAGAAATATTATTTAAAACAAAGATCTGCCTTTTTCTCCCTCAAACTCACCAATACACACACCCTGAGAAAGCAGAGAAAAACAAAACTTTTGTTACTAACATGCATAATCAAATAAAACAAATTCCCACATGGACTATATCCAAAAAAAAAAAATACGTCTTAATCTGCACTGAACACTACATCCCTCTATTAGGAAGTAGGTAGCCTGTTTCATGATGAATTTTCTGGAATGATAGTTGGTCATTGTGTTGAACACAATTCCTAAGTCTTTCAAAGTTGTTTGCCTTTGCCACATTGCTGTCATTGAATAAATTTTCTCCTGGTTCTGCTCACTTCCCTTTGCATCATTCAGGCAATTCTCCCTAGGGTTCCCCATCATTTTTTACAGCACATTAGTATTACATCACATCCATGACTTACCTTCCCCAATTGATGAGTTTCCCCTCATTTTCCAATTCTTTGCCACAAAAGAGCTTCTATAAGTATTTTTGTACGTATGAGTACTTTCCCTCCTTCCCTAATGTCTTTGGAGTATAGACCTAAGAGCAGCATTACTGGACAAAGGGCATGCACAGTTTAATAACTCTCAGGCATAGTTCCAAGTTGCTTCCCAGAATGCTTGGCCTCCTTTACCTCTCCACCAATGGTGCAGAAGTGATTGTCAAACCCTGGTCCTCTGACCCCAAATCCAGCACTCCTTGCACTGCACCATGATGTCTTTGAAGGGCTTTCATGAAGAAGAATTACACTTGTTCTGTTTGGTCCCAGAGAGCCAGATTAGGTGCAAAAGATGAAGGTTGCAAAGGACTACATTTCAGCTTGTTAGGAGGGGAAAGCGCCTAACAATTAGATATCTCCCAAAGTGGAACAAGCAACCATGAAAGGGAGTGAGCTCTCTTTCACTGGAGATCTTTAGTGGAGGCTGGGTGACCACTGGCATACCATATGTGTTGCAGAGGGTGTTGTTCAGGTCCCTATTGGCCTAGGGGGCTTCTGGAGTCTACAGTTCTAGGACTTGTGGTACTTATCCTTCAGGCTGTTGTAAGGAAAGTGTTTTGCAACTTGGGTTACTATAGAAATAGCTGTTATTACAGATGTACTCAAAGCACTGTAGAAATGAGAACAAGAACATTATAGTAATGAATTTCATGAAGCCCTGCTTCAGTACTTCATCTTAATATAGAACTAACAGAAGTTCTCTCAGGCTAGGATAATGGAACCTAGTACTGAGAAGTCTTGAGTATCCCCCAAGGATCTGTCCTCATCCCTCTTCTCTTCTCTCTCTACTCCTCATAGAGTCTCTTAGTTTTCATTATTATTTTTCTGCCAGTGATTTCCATTTTGGTATAGTGTAGTATACTGAAGTCAGAGGACCTAGGTTCAAATTCCACCATGGATACTTACTACCTGTAGGACCTTGGGCAAGTCACTTAACCTCTCGAGGCTTCAGTTTCCTCCCCTATAAAATGAAGTCAAACTAGTTGGCCTCTGAGGCCCCTTCTAGCTCTCAGTCTCTAATCCTGTGATACTCTAGTTCAAGCCCTCAAAGTCTCAGTCCTACATTACCTGCCTCTTGGACAGTTCCAACTGGATGCCCCCTGGGCATTTCAAACTCACAGTGGCTAAAACCAAGTTTATTATCTTCCTCTCTGAAACTCATCCCTCTTCCAACCTTCTCTCTCTTTATTGAGAGCACCACCATCCTTACAGTCACTCATCACCTATGTTCACAAGCTTAGAGTTCTCCTCACCCCTCTCCTCCTTGTAGCCTTCTTGTGTTTAATTCCACCTCTCCAATATCTCTTGCAACTGTATCCTTCCCTCAGGGAATGTTTCTTTTCTGTTTCTGTATCCCGAGTGCTTAGCACAGCATCTGATGTGTGACGGGCATTCATAAACGCTGATGGATTTACAACCACTAACATGCAGGAAACATAATTCAGGCATAGTCCCAGCAACAGACTGAGTCTGCTCCCCTCACCAAATAAGGGGAGACTGTGACTACTTGGTGACCTGCTCTTTGACCATGGCCACCCAAATAACAAGAGAAAAATGCAAAAACGGTTGTCAGTCCTACCTGGCTTCTTCCCACCTCTGCGGTAGCTCAGACAGAATGACAGAGGAAAGGATAGGGGGAGTTAAGAAACACACAGCTTTGTTTGTTTTAATGAACAAAATCTGTCAAGCACTAATTCTGTGCCACCCCCTGTGTTCAGTGCTGAGAATAAAAATCCAAAGTAAAAGTAGTCCCTGTCCTCAAGAAGTGTCCGTTCTAATAATAGGAGAAAAGTGCATAGGGGAGGTGACATGGGGGAGATATTTGTTTGGATAAGTTTGGGGTGGTAGTCTTCTCTCAAATCCTACCACTTTTACTAGCATGCTTTGTTCACTCACTATGAACTCCGGAGACAGAGTTTTTAGACAGTCTATAAACTTCTAATTAACTGGTGGTAGTCTAAATGGAAGATCCTTGGTTAATAACCAAATGGCTAATTTGGGAAGGACATGGACAAGAGATGCACTGAGTGGGCAGCCATGGATGGGCATCTGGGGAGGGAAAGCCTTTCTCAATGAGATAACAGTTCGGGTGGTGTGAGAGTAAGAGAGTAAGTTGAGTAAGAACTTCAAAGCCTGAGATATGGGAGTTCTGGTTATCATTATTATGAGCACAAAGGCTAATAGCAGACTTAAAACACTGCATTTTTCTTCTCCCTCCCCAGGTCAGGGAGGCAGAGCTGAGTGACCAGTACGAGGCTGCCTGTAGTGAGGCTGAGTCCGCCACTGCCGATGTGCTGGACTTGCCTCTCCCCAGCTACTTCCGCTCTCGGAGCCATAGCTATCTTCGGGCCATCCAGGCGGGCTGCTCCCAGGATGAGGACAGCATCTCCCTCCAGTCCCTCTCCCCTCCGCCCACGGGCAGCAGCCTGAGCAGCAGCCGCACACTGCCCAGTAAGTCCTACTGGGGGGGGCGGGGCAGGCGGGGTGGAGGGGGTGGGGGGGGTGGGTGAAGGGTGGAAAGGATGACTGGGCCAGAGAGGAGGAGGAGTTCACTGGGAAGGTGGAGAACAGCTTTGTGAATCTGCTGAGAAACCAAACAATGGAATGGAAGAAAAGCAGGATTTTTTGAGTCAGAGGACTTCAGTTCAAATCCTAGTGCTGCTACTTTCTGAGTCCTGATGATAAAAAGAAATCACTTAACCTCAGTTTCCTTCCCTGTAAAAGAAATCTTCAAACTCTTTATCTGATCCCTGGTTGCATATCCTGTCGTCCTCTCTTCCCTAGTGGTCCTGATGGGCAGACAAAGAAGCTCCTGGCTTAACCTGGGCCTGTGGATACTGATTGTGTTGTACAAGTGCTAAGTGATTCCCAGAATGTAGTGAGAGAAAGGAAGTGTGGACTCAGTCTCCCAGCAGCTGGGGTGAACACTAGAATGTTGGGATCTCATGCATCAGGGCTGATTGACAAGGAGACCGTGGGGTCACTTCAGTGTTGTAGCTAAGTGACACAGTAGAGTGCTGGGCCTGGAATCAGGAAGACCTGAGTTCAAATTCCACCTCACACATTTACTAGTTGTGTGACCCTAGGTGAGTCACTTAAACTGAGTCTGCCTTGGTTTCCTCAGCTATGAGATAAGAAAAATAACAGCGCCTGTCTTGAAAGGTTGTGAGGAGCAAATGAGATAATATTTGTAAAAGCACTTAGCACAGTGACTGGCACATAGTAGGTTATTCATTTCACTTCAGATATCTGAAAAACTCTCATGTGGAAGACTTGCTTAATGAATGTTTGGTAACTGACTGGTTTGGGGTTGTCTCAAAAATTAAGAGTTCTTCATCACCGGATCTTCAAGTAGAAGCTGGATGGTAACTTGCTGTAGTAGTTAATATTGATGTAAGTCAATCAACTAGCATTTCTTAAGCACCTACTAAGCCGTGGTCACTCTGCTAACCACGGCTTATCAGATTTTTGAATGGAGCAAAGTGGAAAGGGAGTGCTAACACGCTGAATTCAATTGTGCTAGGCTAGAGAGTCAGGGTTGTGTAGTAGATAAACTGCCTTGGAGTCCAGAGGACCTCTCTAAGACTTAAAATTGCAGAATAATTGTCTGTCTACTTTATTAGAGAGAGTTCCTACCAAAGGCCCAGAAAAAAAGCTCTAGACCGAAGAAACAATGTGATAGAAAGAGAACCTGATTTACAGTTGGGTTCAAATCCTGGCTCCTTCTTGCTTGTGGTGTGAACCTTCCCTTTCCTGGACCCGAGCTTCTCCACCTGAAAAATGAAAGAATTGGACTGGATGATTATAGAGCTTGAAATAACCTTAGGTGTGGACTCCTTACTTTATAGAGAAGAAAACTGACCCTCAGAAAGATTTATGGGTCTCAATCACAGTTACGCAGTGAGTAAGTATCCGAGGCAGGCTTCTGAACCATGGCCTTCCTGCCTTTTCCATCCAGTGCTCTAATCCACCACATCAAAATGTCACTGAGACCCTTTTCATTGCAAAATCCTTTGATCTCATGTCAGACAATGAACAAACAAATTGGGATCTGTGAAGATCTTGAGAGGTCAAATGATTGAGTGTCATCCAATAGGAAAGATTTACTAGTGAGAGAGAGTGAGGAGTCCAAGATATATCCAGCCTGGAAGACAGAGGAAATGGTAGTACCACTAACAGAGATAGGAAAGTCAGAAGGAGGAGAAGTTTGAGGCAAAAAAAAAAATATATATATATATACACACACGTATATGTATATGTATGTATATATACATAAACACATATGTATACATGTACATGTATATATACACATGTATGTGTGTTGTGTATATATAAGCTCAGTTTTGTAGGATGGTGGAAAGATCCCAGGATTTGTAGTTCAGAGACCTTGGCTGAAATTCTGGCACAGACCAAGTCTAACACCTGCAGTCTTTTCTACTGAGGAAGCTGTGAGTGATGGATCCCTTGAACTCAGGAGTTTTGAGCCACAGTAACCTGGGCTGAGCAGCTGTCCAAAAAACATGGTGAGCTGCCAGAAATGGAGGTCTGCTAGGGCTGCCTGGGAAGGAGGAAACATGCCCAGGTCAGAAATGGAGCAAGTCAAAGCTCACGTGCCAACCAGCAGTGGGATCCATCTGGGAGTGACTGCTACATTTCCAGCCTGAGTGAGATAGAGAGACCCAACTTCAAAAAAAAAAAATCCTGGCTTGGACACTTACTGTATAACCTTAGGCAAGTCACTTCTCTCAATTCCTCAATTTCCTTCTCTGTAAAATTGGGGCAGTGATGTGGCACAGTAGATAGAATTCTGCACTTGGAGTTAGGAAGACCCCTCTTCCTCATTTCAAATCCAGCCTCAGAAACTTACTAGCTGTGTGACCCTGAACAAGTCACTTCACCCTGTTTGCCTCAGTTTCCTCATCTATAAAA
Organism: Bettongia penicillata ogilbyi; assembly: GCA_023548195.1. NCBI lineage: Eukaryota > Metazoa > Chordata > Mammalia > Diprotodontia > Potoroidae > Bettongia > Bettongia penicillata. Next base: position 4,881,589 of record JAJHZJ010000444.1, read on the forward strand.
GATATGGAGATAGAAATAGCAAACCACTCCAATATCTTTGCCAAGAAAACCCCAAATAGGGTCACATAGTCAGACATGAGGGAAACAACTGAACACACACAAAATAGGAGCAGTCATTTCTAATCTGTCTTCTTAGGGCTGAGGAGAAGATCAATGAGAAAATGGATGTTTCTGTGAACTTGAAAGGCCTATACCGAGGAGATCAATTGTAATTAGTCTAATGACCTGCCCAGGAATGCTCAGGCAGCAGCTGTCACCCGAGAAAATGAGACCTTGCCAGACTGGGAAGAAAGGAAGGGAAGGGGTAGGTTGGAGAGAGGCCAGAAGGAGGTGAAGGGTAGAAGCTCTGAGTGGACAGGCCTGAGGCTTGTATTGACCTCAGGCTTAGGCCCTGGACTGGTCCGCCATATGTCCTTCCAGAGGAACATACGCACCTCCCTCCCTCCTGCCTCCTTCTTTCTGACCCAGATTTCACATTCCAGAAATAGCTTTCTCAAGCAGCCTGGCAGGGAGCACATTAGCCCCTGCCTGTGATGCATTGTAAGCCTACTCCGACTTCTCAAGCACATGGGCATGCACACAGACAAACAGACGTGCACACTGACAGCTGGCAGGCTTCTAAAGTGTTGGCCCCAAAACATGCCCATGATCAGACAAGCTCGTGAGCTCTTCCATTCCTTCTCTCTCTCTCTCTCTCTCTCTCTCTCTCTCTCTCTCTCTGTCTCTCTTTCTCTGTCTCTCTCTTTCTGTCTCTCTCTCTCTCTCTATGTCTATCTCTCTCTCTCTCTGTCTCTGTCTCTCTCTGTCTCTCTCTCCCGTTCTCCTATTTTTCTGTAACTATTTCTTCCATAATTTCTTCTTCCCTGTCTCCATCTCTCTTTTTGTTGCAATTTTTTTACTTTTTTTTTAACTTTTAATTTTCACCTCTTTGCTTCTATATTTTCTATTTTCCTTTCTGCCTGCTCTTTCTCATTTCTGTCTCTCTCCTCTCTTTCCTCTCCCTCCCCTCTCCCTTCTCTTTCTCTTCTCTTCCCCTCCCCAACTCTCTCTTCTCTCTCTCGTTCGCACTAGCTGTCTTTCTCCTCTCTGTTAGTCTCTCTTTGTCACTTTCCCTCTGTGCCTCAGTGTGTCTTTGTCTCCTTTCCTTAGTAGAAACTTAGTGACCCTGCCTTACCATTATACAGAGTGAAAAGCTGGCCAGCCATAACTGAATGATAATGTCCATGTGGGAGGCTGTATGAAGTAGAAGCAAATGAGAGAGGGAGGTTCCCTGACTCCTCACATCTTACCCAAACGCAAATGTCAGAGCATACAGCTGGTTAGAGACTGAGAGCCCTCCCTTTCTGTGATGCCTGCTTGGTCTGAGCCCTTCACCTCAGCAACATCTGGAGACCAAATGCTTCATAGTGATATCTTCAAGTAGTTGTACGAGTGGGAGGATGGATGGCAGGTGCGGAGAAGAGAGCTTTGGAACAGAACTACAACGGGTTGAGTTCTAGCCCTGTCTGTGCCATCAACTCATTATGTGACCATGGCCAAGCTCTTTCCCCCTTCATTAAGATCAGATTTTCTGATCTATAAGGTGATGGAGTTGAACTCTGTGATCTCCAAGGGTCCTCCCAGCTCTGATAATCTAGGAGTCTAAGATTCCCCTCTCTTCTGGCCTACCATTTTTCCTGAGAAGAATTCACAAAACCTCAGGAGATTTGAGCAGAAAGGTACATAATGAGGTTTACACATTTACAAAGTGAGTAGTTGGACTACATATGAATGATAGATGGGGGTGGAAGAGGAAGGGAGGGAAGGAGGAGAGAGAGGAAAAAAAGAAAGAGAGAGAGAGAGAGCATGAGAGCGAGCTATTACAATTTGTCAGGCATTGTACTATGCATTGGGAATAGAAACAGGCCCTGCCCTCAAGGGTATTACATTCTAATGAAAGAAAGACAATATATAAAAGGGATAGATGAGTGGGGAAGATGGGAGAGTGGAAGGGCAGCTAGTGAAAGTAGAGGTCCCAAGTGAGTCCAGCTGCTAGTGAGGCAAAGCATGGCTAGGGTCCTTTCTTAAATTATGATCTCTGGGAAGGAGTCACAATTAGAAGAATGGGGCCTCCAGTGTGGCAATGTGGCAGGCAAGAAAGAAAGGAAATAAGCATATATTAAGCACAGATACACTGTGCTAAGCATTGGAGATACAAATACAAGTGAAAAGACAGTCCCTGCCCTCAGAGGGCTTACATTCTGATGGGGCAAGACAACACCCAGAAGAGAATTGAAAAGTAGGGCATGATTTTGAAATCCCAAAGCAAGGGACTTGGAGAGGAATAAAGGCCAGCTTGGGCCCTTCCAGGGCCCTACCAGGAGGAATTCACCAATGGGAGAAGAGAATGAATCTTAAGAGAAAGTTATACCAGGTTGAGAATGGCAAAGGGATGGTAGGGTGTTCCAGGTCAAGGATTCTCCAGGTGCTGAGGGAAGTTCCAGGATGAGGCAGTGACGAAAGAATGGTTTTGAAGTTCACAAACCAGAAACAGACAGGTGGGAATTGAAGATTTCGAAGGAGAAGTATGGAGAGTGAATACAGGCATGTTGTGGGTGCCTAGTACAAAATTGTTAAGTCACAGGTGTTTCCCTTTTGGAGGTAAGGTGAAAGGGTTTAGTCTGGGGACAGTCAGTGACCCACTTCCCCCTAAGGTAACCCTTCTGGTCACAATCTAGGGAGATGTTTCTAGTGGCTTCTATCTAGTGGTCTTCACAGAAGTTGTGCAGTCACTGGTAGAAATTGAAAGAAGAAATACAGAAAATTCTGAAGCAAAACATTTAATGGAAAACATTCAATTTCTCATAGAATTATAAAATCAACATATTTAAAGCTAGAATGGCCTAGGGGTTATTTAGTTTAGCATCCTCATTTTACAAATCAGGAAACTGAAGACAAGAGGAGTTAATTCACTTGCTAATTCACAGCCAATAAGGGTGACACTTGTATTTGGACCCTGGTACTCTAAATCTAGGTTCCCTCCAAGTACCCACTATGTACTGAGTCCTCTCCTGGCTGCTCTGAGGTGAGAGCAGAGACGAATGATGAAAGAATCCAGTCAAGTGCAGCCAGGAACCTTTCGATATCCCAAGCTCCCAGACCTGGCTGAGCTCATCTACTGGGGCTACCTGGACCTCACTTTAGAGGTCAACGGTTCCGTGCTCCAAAATCAAAGGCTGTTCCCCAGTTCCTCCCAAACTTTTGTCTATAAGGTCAAATGAACTTTTGATGAATCTAGGATCAGGAATTTCTTTAGTCAAACCTGCCAAAACTTGGGCTTCACGATTCAGCACAGGATCACCTCCACATTGCCAGGAAGCAGCAGAAGAGGAGGAGATAACTCTAAGTTCTACCAAGCTGGGAAGCCCTTAACCGTAGATTTTGGTCACAAACTACATACACTAGCAAGGGAGGAATTATTCTGGTCATGACAGTTCATGAAATTGTAATGATTACGAATACAGTGGTGATGACAATTTATATTTATATAGCCCTTTAATTCACTATTTCATTTGATTCTCACTACAAACCTATGAAGTACTACCCCCATTTTTATGGAGGAAACTGAGACTCAGAGCTTTAGAGAATTGACCGGGATTACACAACTAGGAAGTATCTAGAGTGAGATTTAAAGTCAGATCTTTCTGCTCCCTGACTCCAGAACAATGACATGCGGGCTATGAAAATGACCGGGGGTGGGGAAGAGCCCCTGGAAATGGCTAATTGAATGTTTATCGAATGTTGGCTTCATGACGTCCTTTGCCTTGTGCATCAAAGCAGGCAGGACTCACCCATCAGTAAAATCATTTTCACACCTAAATGTAAGGGAATTTGTTCAGTCCTCTTGCCCCAGGTTAATTGCTCCATTCTGTTTCCACTAAAGTGACTCCTTTCTACCTTTCCAAATTTCTTATACCTTACCCCCTTTCACAAACTCTTTGATTCAGTTACATTGGCCTCTTTACTGTCCCCTGAGCTAAATGTCCCCATCTCCTGACTGAAATTTCATTGGCTTTTCCTCATGCCTGGAATACTCTCCTTCCTCATTTCTATCTCCTAGTTTACTTGGCTTCTTTCTAATCCCAGCTAAAACCTCACCCTCTAAAAAGCCTTTCCCCCTTTAGATTCAGTGATCCAGTGCTTAGTACACTATATTAGATGCTTAATAAATTCACTGATTTATTGATTGACTTTAACATTAGTGCCTTCCCGGCTATTATCTCTAATTTATACTGTATATAGCCACTAGGTGGCACCATAGTGCACAGAGTGCCAGGCCACGAGTCAGAAAGACTCTTCTTCCTGAGTTCAAATCTAGCCTCCGACACTTTTTAGCTGTATGACCCTCAGCAAGTCACTTAACCCTGTTTGCTTTAGTTGCCCCATCTGTAAAATGAGCTGGAGAAGGAAATGGTAAACCACTCCAGTATCCTTGACAAGAAAACTCCAAATGGGGTCATGAAGAATGAGACACGACTGAAAAATGATACAATAGCTTGTTCGTACATGTTGTCCATTTCATTAGAATGTGAGCTCCTTGAGTTTGGGGACTAGGGTCTTTTTCTTCTTTTTCCCTTTTTTTATATCCCTAGTGCTTACTGCAGTGCCTGGAAAACAGTAGGCACTTAATAAATTCTTGTTGTGTAAGTGATTCTGGGAGGACATACCTGAACTGACAGTCCTATCTGAAGCTTCCAACGGTACCCCTAATTCTGGACAAGGGACACACATATTTTACATGCCAAGGGAAGAAAAAATGGGTCTCCTACTGCTTTGGTCCTTTCTGATAAACTCTATGAGTTGAGATATCTTACCAGACAATGAACTTCAAACAGGCAAGACCTCTAGATTTAGAGTATACAACTAGCTGTGGGGTTTTCTCTCAACTTCCAGCCTCTTCAAACCCTTCCCCTCTTTGGTCGTGAGCTCTCAGACCAGAACCTCACTTTCCTTTTCTAGAAAATGAATATGTTGAAGGCAATTTGGTACGGTAAAAAAAAATAAAAAGAATAACAGGTTTGGAGTCATAGGACTCGGGTCCACATCCCATCTCTGTTACTTACAACTTGGACAAGTTACTTAACCCCTCTGGGTCTCAGTTTCCTCATCTGTAAAATCAGAAGGTTGGAGTATATGACCTCTCTGATTCCTTCCAACTTTAGTCTTACGATGTTATTAACCAAATGACCTCTGAAGTTTCTTCTACCTCTAACTTTCTATATGGCTAACTAGCATTTATATAGACAGTGCTTTAAGGTCAACAGAATGCTTTACAAATACTATTTCAGATGATCCTTATCACAACCCTTGTGCTTTTATTATCTTGATTTTACAGATGGGGAAACTGAGGAACACAGGCTTGCCCTTTGTCACATAGCTAATATGTGTCTGAGATTGGATTTGATCTCAGGTCTTCCTGAGTCTAGATTTAAGGCTCTATCTTCTGTGCCAGCTAGCTTCCTCTTACTCTGTAGTCCCAAGATTCCATGGTTCTAATATTCAATGTTGTATGATTCTATAATTTCATCATTCTCTTGTTTACTCTCTATGTATTTACAGGTTCATATATGTGTATATGTGCATATATTTGTATCTTTAGAGATAAAAATGTTTGAATAGAGTATGACACACACATATACCTTCATCCATCAGAAAGCTGTTGTAATTTCATCAGTGTAGATGCTCTGTCAAGAAAGATCATACAACTTGTCCCTAACTTACTCAGTAGTCTTCAATTTCTGCTTTGTCCAACTTCTACAAACTGTACGAGGAAGATCCTAGGACAAAAAGCCCTCATTCCTGGGGTTGTATTGTGGTTCTTTCCAATTGGGGAAGAGCAGCTAGAGCTTGTACTCCATTAATATAGCTTTCAAGAACTCCATACCTTAATAAGACTTGAGTGGGATAAGCCAGAGTCAAAGTTGATAAACATTTATTAAACATCTACTATGTGGCAAGCACTGGGCTAAGCACTTGGAATAAAATGAAAGGCATAAGACAGTCCCTGCCCTTCAGGAGCTAACTCTTTAATGGGGGAGAGAACCCCTAAAAAGAAGCTGAAGTGGGAAGGAGAGGTTAAACTGGGAGGAGGAACAGAGGCATTCAGTTGGGCTGGGAAATTATCTGAGAGGTGTGAGTTTCTGCATTGATTTCATCTTGCAGAATGGAGAGTTTCTGAAGAGGATGAAGTCCAAAAAAGTAGCCGGTGGGAAATGATGAAAAGAATTCCCTGGATGCTCCCCTTACTTGGTGAAGGATATGGGAGGAAGGAGCTCTCCAAGGTCCAACTTCCACCCTTTCCAGTCAGAGGGAGGGAGGGAGGGAGGGAGGGTGGGGCCCCAGGGACAGGAGGTGTCAGTTTCCTAGTTGATTTCGTCTTGCAGAATGACAAGTTTCTGGAGATGAACAAGTTGATGTAGTGGATATAGAATCAGCTTTGAATTCAGGAAGACCCAGGTTCAAGTCCCATCTTTGAAACATTACTGACTGTTGACTCAATACTGCCTGTGACCCTGGACAAGTCACTCAATGGAAGCTCTCTTAAGACTCCAAGTTGTAGAGAAGATGCTACTTGTATTAAGAGAGGGAGTTTCCTCGATGACGGTTCCAAAGAATGTACAAGTCTCATTGACACCATAACATAGAGAAAGAGGTAGTGTGGCATCATGGATAAAGACCTGCCCTTTGAATTAGGAATTAGGAAGACCTGGGTGCAAGTCTGGTCTTTGATATGTACTGACTGAGTGACTCTGGGCAGGTCACCTAAACTCTCAGTGCCCCAAGACAATTTTCTAAGACTAGGAGTTGCAGAGAAATGGGATTGGTAGAGAAAATTCCACACTGGGAGCTCCCTACACCAATAAAATAACTATCTATCTATATCTATATCTAAATATACATATATGTATGTATTATATATATATACATATATATCATTCATGATTTCGTCATTGTGGGTGCTTCTTGCTCTCTTGGAGAACTCATCGATGCCTTTGGTAGCCGGTTTTCATAGAATCACAGATCTAAAGTCCAACCCCCTCATATTATAGATGAGGTGATAGAGACCCAGAGAGGGTGAGCTATTTGATTGAAGTCACAGAGATAGTATCAGAGACAAGATTTGAATCCACATTCGCTGACTCTAGAATTAACTAATGTTCTTTCCAACTATACCACACTACCTCTATAATCAAGTTGAGGTGACCAAAGAAACAGTATCACCTGGTGGCATTGAGGCCCTCTGAACTCAGCTAGACGGGACCTTAGAAGATAGAAAGTCCTTCACTGGACTCCTGCTTGAAACCTTTCCAGCCTGGTGTGACCTGCTAATTTTTGTGTTATCAGACTGAACTTTGAAAAGCCAATGTGACCTCTACACCGAGATGAAGGGCAGAAGGTGGATTTTAGAGCAGGCTTCTCAGACTGTGTGATAGGCTGTACAGAGAAAGATTAGAATCCTAGAACACCAAACTCTAACATTCCATGTTCTAGGCTTCCCACATTTCATGTTCTGTGATTATACCATTGTAGCCCAGTGCTCTGCACACAGTGAGCAATTAAGAAATGTTTGATCTTAGAATCACAGAATGGGAAAGACCCTGAGAGATCATTTAATTCAATCTTGTCATTTTGCAGATTAAAAAAACAAAACCAAAGCTGAGGCCCAGAAAGGAGAAACGACTTGACCAAAGTCTTAAAGCTCTTAAGTATCAGGGGTAGCCTGTGCCCTTTTCCAAAGCGGAACTGACTTCAGGGTAGAAACTAGACATAGTAATTCTTGCTTCTTAATAGGGTTGTTGGCTTGGTGCAAGGCTCCCTCCAAATAGATCCCCTCCCTTCCCTCATCCCCCAGCCCCAGGATCTTGTAGCATGTTCCTCTCAGGGAAGGGCTCAGCAGGCAGCTGGAACAGCAATGTCTCAGAGCCCTGGTTTGCTCAGTATTGATGCCAAGAAAGGCATCAGCATTTATACTAGAGTCTACTGTGAGCTGTCCTCCTAGTCACTGGAAGACAGGAGCAATATGACCAGATCTCTTGGGCAGACCTATACAATGACCACCTCCAGTTCCTGACTCACCTCTCCTGCCTCCCACTGCTCCCTCTCCCAGGGTTCTTAGGCTGCCCTCTGACTGTACAAAGCCCTTCTCAGGCCTGCCATCCATGTGGTACCCCCAGATTCTAAAGTTCTCTCTCTTTCCTCTGCCCCATCAAAACTCCCATTTTTTCAGTGGGAGCATTTCAGCAACCTGTTAATAACAGTAAGGCTGCTGGCATAGTGGAAAGGGTTCTGATCAAAAGACCTGAATTAAAGTTCTGACATTGTTCTCATCCAGGGTAAGTCAAGTAACTTACCCTCAGTTTCCCCATCCATAAAATGAGGACAGTACTACCTGCCTTACCGCACAGAGATGTTTGAAGGAGATTGCTTATATTGTTAACATTTTACTGGTATAATGCCTTTAAAAGTGCTTTCACCTTCTATCATTCATTTGATTTTCACAACAGCCCATGTTTATCAAGGGTTTATCAAGGGCTGTCCAGTTTTACAGAGAGGGAGACTGAGGCCTAGAACCAAGAAATGACTGTAATTCAATTCAACAAGCAGTTATTAAGTGCCTATTAGGTACTGGGGATTTAAAAAAATAGTCCTTTGCCTTTAATGACCGTGGTGGGGGGAGGGGTGTGCAATAAAAGGACCATACAAAATAAATACAAAATAATTTAGCAAAAGTCTCTTGCTAGAGGTAATACTTAAGCTGAGCCTTAAAGGTGGTCAAGAGAGACAGCATTCTGGCATGAGGAAAAGCAGTGCAAAGGCACTGAGATGGGAGACAGTGTCCTTTGAGAAGAAGAGAAAGAGACTTGGTTTGGATAGAGCAAAGGGTGCAGAAAAAGGAACCGCAGGTAATCAGGTAGGTTGGGGCCAAGTTGTAAAGAGCTCTAAACGTCAAACAGAGTTTATGTCTGAGCCTAGAAGCTACAGGGAAACATTTGAACACCTTGAGTATGGAGTGACATGATTCTTCTCTCAAGAGGCTCACCATCAGACAACAACCTGAGACAAAGTAGCCCACTTAACTGGATGTAGATCATGCGAAAGGAGTAATATAAAACGACACATATAATCTGCACGGGGAGGTTGGACTCAGGTTGTGGTAGGCCTTGAGTGTCAGGATCAGGAGTTTATACCAGAAATAGGGATCCACAGGAGGTTGGTTTTTTTTTAATTGAGAAGTATAGAATTCTTGAGCTAGCTCAATATCTCCAAGGCCTCCTTTTCTTCCTCGGAAAAATAAGAGTATTGGATTTAGATGATCCGCTAAAGTTCTTTCCAGTTCTAAATCTATGATCATGTTGCTTTAGGAAAATTATAGCTCCCACAGGATGAACTGCAAAGGGAGGCAGCCAGTTAGGAGATTATTGTAATAGTCTAAGTTTGAAGGCCTGCATTGGTTGAGGGGCGAGAGTGGAGCGGAGGGGCTAGATGCAAGACTGTTCAGTTTGAAGTCACAGAGCGTGGCGACTGGTTTTTTTTTATATGTGATGACAGCAAGTACCTTCCTTCCCACTCGGGACCAGTTTCCCCTTCTGTAAAATACGGTAGCTTATCCACTTGTCCCTTTCCGCGCTAATAGGTATGATTGTGAAAGTCCTGACTGCCCTTAAATGCTTCTTGTGAAGGAGGAAACAAAAGAACAGAAGGAGAAAGGGTAGGGAAAGGAAAGAGGGTTTGTGGACGAGAATGGGGGAGTGGTTTGTCAGAGAGCTGCCAGCTCCGGGCCACGGGGTGGTGTGCGCTGAGCAGAACTAGCCCACTCGTGCTCTCAAAAGGTAACAGCGGCTGGGACGTGGGCACTGAGCATGTGCGGAATGCCAGCTGGTAGCAGCCCGGGCGGGGCTGGTCCCGGGCGAGGCGAAGTAGTCACTGCGGGAATGCCTCTGCCCGGACAGACCGGGCTGCGAAGCCGCTCTCGCTCCAGCCTGCTGGACCCGTCGCGCGGCTGGTGGGACGTCGGCGGGCGGGTGGGTGTGCCCAGAACACGTGCGCGCTCGTGCGGCGCGTGCACGCCCTGGGGAAGCTGTGCACGTGGTGCGTGTGCACGTGGTGCGCGCGCTCCGCAGCGCGGTGTAGTGGCGCTTGGATGTGCTTGTGCACGCATGCTTCCCCCCGCCCTCCGCCCCGCGTGCGCGTGCACGCCCGCACCGTTGGGCCCGTGTGCACCGCCCCCCGGCCCCAGACACACACACACACCCCTCCGGGGCGGGCACGTGCTCCTAAATCCGTCCCTTCCCGGGCCCCCCTACCCCGCACCCCTCCGCCGCCGCCGCGCCCCGGAGCGCAGGGAAGAGGGAGGGGGCGAGGCCGGGCAGCCGCCGCGCGGCCGGTGACGCGGGCCCGGAGGTGGGGCCGCGCGCGGGGCTTTAACCCGGAGGCCCCTCCCCTTGCAAGTCCATCAGCGGAGCGGCCGGGGCTGAGCGAGGGAGGAGGGTGAGTGCAGCCGCCCCCAGCGGGCTCTCCCTGTCTCCGTGCGCCCCGGGCTCCGGCCGAGCCCCGAGCCGCCGCCTTCTCGCCCCCGGCGCGGGCGCCCCGCGGCCGTCCCGGTGTCCGGGCCCGGGCCCCGCGCGCGCAGCGGAGCGCCGCCCGACCGGCCACGCCGGGGCTTTGTGCCGGGAGCGGGCGGGGCGGGGCGGACTCCGGCTTCCTCCCCGGCTCCGGCCTCTGGCAGCCGAGGGGACTCCTCCTCCCGGCGCGGACCGACCTCTGTCTGGGTGTCTCTGTCTCTCTGTCTCTCCTTCTCTCCCTCTCTCTGTCTCTGTCTGTCTCCGCCCCTGCGCCCCTCGGGTCTCATGGCTTTGTGTCTGGACCTCTTGAAGCAATGTGAGTGGAAGCGATTTTGTGGTTTTTTTGCCCCCCTCGCCAGCATGAGGGGCCGAGTCCGGCCCCGGGGGCTCGGCCCGGCTCGGCGCTGTTCGGCTCGGCTTGGCTCGGCTCGGCTTGCCTGGCTGGCCCCGGAGGGGACGCTCGAAGGCTCGTTAACAAAGCGGGGCTGGGGGCCCACGCCCTGGGAATGGGGGAGGGGGCTGCCGCTTTGTGCGCGGGGGCGCGCGGGGGGAGGGCCCCCGGCCTGGCGGGGGGCTGCTGCCTGAGCTCCCCCGGAGGGGGACGGGACGGAGTGGGCTCTGCTTTGCCTGGCCTGGGCCGACCCGACTCTGCTGCCGCGGACTCTCTGCGCTATTTTAACCTGCCTGGGCTATTTCAGATCCCCACAGGATATGAGCTCAGCTCCCGTTTATTTCTGGGAGCCTGGGTTTGGGGTGGAGAAAGGGAGATGCTGGTTACTCAGCCTGAGTTGGCCTCCACTAGCCCCTGGAGCCCTGGGCAGCTTCTGTGAACCGGTGTTTTTAAGGACAAACTTTGCAGGGGCCTCCCACGCCTTCCACGGGGCTTTCCTAGGACCCTGACTCCGGCCAGTCTGTTACTACCGTTGTGCCATCTCCTTCCCATCAAGGGAAAGGATTCAGAACCTCTCTCAGCTATTTAGGCATAAAGGGGAGTTAATCTCAATGTGACATTGTGTAGATTCTCTCTAGTGGTAGTTGGGAGGAGGAGAATAAGGGAAGAGAAGCTGTCCTTAGAAAATGCAGTTGGCATCTATTGTGGATTCAGTTTATAATGATGGGTAATTACGCTGGGGCTGTAATGATAGGCGGGTGAGCGCCATTGGGAAGAGCTGTTGAAATAGTCTGTTGTATTTTCCATCCTCTCGTTGGGGCCTCCTCCCTCCCTCACCCTTCCCTTCTCTTTTAACCTCCTTTGGTTGCCTCCTGCCTCCTCCTCTTTTTTCTTTTTTCTTTTGGCTTGTTGCACTAGCTGACAGCCTATTCCTCCGAGGGAGTGACTCAGTGTACCCAGATTTGAGCCCTGCCCTATCCACCCCCTTCTCAGGGTGACACAACCCCAAGCAGCAAAAGGACCTCCCTCCACAAGTTCCTTCCCATCAGTCTCACAAGGGAACAAAGACCCAGAAACACAAAACAAAATTCTAAATAGAGGGAGGAGGTTGCTTAGAAAACCTCCGAGCCAGAAGGAGACTTAAGGATCGTTAACGCCAACCCCTTCATTTTACAGATGAGGAAACCAAGGCCCTAAGAGGGGAATAGACCTTCTAGGACATAATGTCAGTTCAGTGGCAGGGAGAGGGGGATAATAAGCATTTATATAGCACCTACTAAGTGTCAGGCTATGTATCTCACTTGAGCCTTGCCTCATTTTATCAGGACCAAAACTAGGAACTAGTCAGTCTAAGGAAGATGGGGAAAAAAGACATGAGATATTAGTGGTGTAGTGAAAAGAGAACCTGGCTTGGGAATGAGAAGACATGGTTCAAATAGGGTTTGTGACACCAGTTTGCTACATGACCCTGACTAAGGCACTTTTCCTCTCTGAAAGGCCTCTGCTCAGTTCCATAAAGTGAGGCTAATAAAAGCTACTTCTCGAAACACAGGGCTGATACAATAAACTGTGCTAGTGAATGGGAAGCGACTCTATTTATAGTAGAAATCCATAGGAGCAGTAATACCTCTATAAGCATCCCTCAGATTATTTATCTAGCCTCAAAATTTTGGCTGTTGGCTACCTCCCCTGCCCCCAGAGTCACTTTGAGACTGCATTATTCTTTCACATCTGCCTTTTGTAGTTGATTGTTCCTAAGTGAATGTAATAGGGGAGGAAGAGGACTGGGTGACCTTTTAGTTGTCCCTTACCTATAAGAATCATGCAAATTCAGCAAGACAGGCACCCCAGGGCTACCTACTACTGCTCTTTTCCATGGCATCTTACTGCTTACAAAGCACTTGTCACAAGGACTGTCCAGCTAGGGGAATTTGAGGTGTAGAGAAGGAAAGAGACTTGTCCACGTCATACATCCAGTCAGAACTTGAATCCAAGCCCCTTGATTACCTGTTTATGCCCTTGCATCACTTAACACCCTTTGTGTCCTGTATTACTTGACTTCCCTGGACCTCAGTTCCTCTCTCTGTAAAATCAGGAAGTTAGACTAATTGGCCTTAGAGGTTCTTTCCAGCTTTAGACCTGTGATCCTACCTATGACCTAATTCAGAGGCAGCTGCAGTTGTCCAAGTGCAAGATGTCATGCTTAGAAGGGGTATTGATGGACTGGCTTTTAGGGGTAAGGGAGAAAGCTTAGGGAAGCATGGATAGTCTGCCTCCTCCAGAGGAGTTTCCCCCACAGCCTTGGCTGCCTTAGGTTCCCTTCCTCGAAAAAAAAAAAGCCATATTTGCAAATGTCCATTTTGAGGAGAAAGTTGGATACTAGGAAAAGAAGCACAGTCTTCACCATAGATTGGGAGGATAAGAACCCAAGTGTGAAGCTACTTGGATTCTAGGATTTAGCTGTAAGTTCCTGTCAAGAACAACCTAAGGTTGGGTGGGGAGAAGGCGCAGTGAGAAATCCCAGTCTTCCACCATCTCTTGTCCTCTGCACTAATCAGACCATATCTCAAGTATTGTATTCCCTTCTGGACGCTGCATTTTAGAGAAAGGATGTTAATAACCTGGAGAATGATCAGAATGCTGTAGGGCCTTGAGTCCACATCACTTGAAGGTCAGTTAATGGAACTGGGAAGATTTAGCTTGTGGAGGGAAGGAAGCAAGGGAAGAGCTGGGGATGGGGCACCGGAAAGCCTGTCTTCAAGTACTTAAAAGGCTATTATTGTGTTTTGTTTGGCTGATGAGGAGAGAACTTGGGGGGGAGGCAAATGTAGGCTTAAGGTCAGCAAATACTTCCTATGAGACCCTGCAAAAGAGCTGTGGACTTCTCTTGGGTGAGCAGGTGAACCCTCCCTCCAGAGGTTGTGAATCGGAATCTGGAGAGCCGGTTATCTTAGAGATTCTTTTTCTTTCGGGTATAGGTTGGAGTAGCTGTCAGGGAGCTCTCTTCCAGTTGTTAAATTCTGTGAGTCACTGTCTGAATTCTCACTGTAGAGAGCTAAGGCTAGGATCAGTCTTCAGATAGTCTGGGGTCAGGTCTCTCTCACCTTCCTCAGGGCCAGCCCCCAAACTCCAAAGAATCCAGAGGTTGGGTACAGAGAGAGAATCAAGAGAAGGTCTCGTGCATTTGGGCAGATGAGGGAACCGGGGACTAGAGAAAGGACAGGACCTATTTGAGGTCACACAGTGGGTTGGTGTCAGAATTAGAACTGGAAGACAGGCCTCCTTACTCCTTTCTACTTCAGTACACCTCACCAGAGGTCAGAGGTAAAGTGACTGGGACAAAGACTGGTATCAGAATTGGTATCAGAACTAGAATGAGAAACCAGATGTGGTGTTCTTCCTGTCTGTGTGTAAGCTTATAAAATGGGCAGTTTTTTTCTCTGCCGAGCCTTTGCAGGAAAGGGGGAGCTATGACTTTTCCTGGAGTTGGAGAAGGGGAATTAGACAAGCAGAGGAGTATCCCCCCACACACACACAACCAAATGTTAAGACTCTTACTCGTTGCTCACAGAAGAATAAAATTTTAGATGAATCATAATCTTTGCCCTCATGGATTTTACCATCTAGTAAAGGACTATGGCAAATAAATTTAACATCCATTTTTATTGAAATGAATTCAAGAAGTAGAAAGCAAAGTGTTATATGAGGTCTAAGGGAGAAGGTCCCAGAAGAGATCAGGACATTTGAGGAATGTTTTTTAAGAATGAGGAAGGAAGACCTTCTAGAAATAGGAAACAAATTAGGCAAAGGGACAAAGGCGGGGACTACAGGACGCCAGGAGGGACAGGCAAGAGTCTGGTTTTGTTGCAGCATAATGTGAATCAAGGGGAGGAATACGAGAGGAGGTCAGAAAAGTAAGCTGTGGAAGCATTTAATACATGCTTGTTGGATCCAATTGAACCGATAGCACTTGATTACAAAGAGTCTTTGGTTTCAAGCAAAGGAATTTGAATTTTCCTCAAATAGTTGTGAATCCCTGACCGATTTTTAACTTAATTTTAGAAATATGAATGTTTGGTCATTTTGGAGGAGGAGAGGGAAACAGATCAGTTCTAGAGTTGGAGAAGTGGTTCTAGGAAATCTACGGAGAGAGATCCCATTGTCATCAAGGAAAGAATACTGGCTCTAGAGGCAGTGCCCTGTCTCAGACACTTACTACCTATGTGGTCTTGGGCAAATCACTTAATCACTCCCTCACCACACCCTCTCCTCCCAGTTTCCTCACCTAAAACATGAAGAGGTAGGACTAAGTGGCTTGCTTCAGATTGGGTACTCTCTTAGAATGAGTTCCTACCAGGGTGTAGTAGTCAAAAGTTTGGTTTTCTTTTCTTGATGCATCTGCTTTCATTAGATGTTATCCTTGGATCTCAAAGAAACATGGAATAGCAGCCTCATGTGGCACATCTGTCTGGCACGAGCCTTTTTCAGGTCTGCACCACTCTGTAAAGGGTCGTAGGTGCAAGAAGAAATTAAAACCTAATCAGACCATAATCTGTTGACCCTCTACAGAACCCTGAACCGGAAGTCAGGAGTCCTGAGTTATAGTCTTGTTTCTTCCCATTAACTTGCTATGTGACCTTGGTCAAGTCTCCAGCCCTTTCTGACCCTAATGTCCCTTCTGACTGAGATTATGTGCACTATTCAGGAGTATGCAGGAAATGCTAAGTGCTGTAAAAAAAGTCGTCTTTCTTTTCCAGCCTCTTCCTGTAATAGCAGAGAATGTCAGCAGCTATCTCATTCATAAGATGCCAGAGGGTTCTTATGATTCCCTTGATATTACAGAGGAAGGAGTAGAGATCAGTCAATCAATACATATTTATTAGTCACCTTCTGTGTGCCAGATATTGTGCTTGGTGCTAGTAGGGGTGGGGAACGTTCTGTCTTGAGGCCCTAGGTTCTAAATCCTTGGGTGACTTTTGACTGAGTCCAAGTTTTACAGAACAAATCCTTTTATTAAGGAGATTTGTTCTGTGAAGTTTGGATTCAAAAGGCTACCTTTGAGGCTAGAGGTTCCCCACCACCCTATATTAAGGATTCAAAGACAAGAATGAAAAAAATGAAGCAGTCCCTGATCACTTTATATTAAACAACATGTACATAAAAGTGTATGCAGAGTGTATGTAAAATAAATACAAAGTAATTTTGAGAGTTTGGGCTCTAGGACCTGAGAGGATTGATCAGGAATCATGGGAGAGGGTGAGGTTAACCAGGTGGGAGTGTTTTCAGGACAGTTGCTATAAAGTCATGGAGACCCAGATTTGAAGCGGTAGGTATGAGGTCACTTTGGCTGGACCATTGAGTTTAGGAAAGAGAGCAATGTATAATCAAACTGATACTCAACAGAATTCCTTCCTCCATTAGAATTAGAATATAGATTGAGCGCAGGGACTGAGTTACTTGGATTTAGATCCTTCCCCAGCCCCCTACCCCAACCCTTTCCCCTTATCCTAGTATCTGATACATAATAAGCACTTAGTAAATGCTTTATCCATCTAGTAAAGGAAAGGGACTTGGCCAAAGTCACTCATGCCCAAGTATGTTAATGTCCTACCTGGGACTAGAATTGACTCCTAGTTGAGAGCTATTCACGCTCATCTCAATGGGCACAACACATAGGACTCATAGGACTTAAAATTGGAAGAAATTTGAGTGTCAGAAGAGATACAGTCATAGTCCCAAAGCTAGGTCGGATACTTTGGGACAAGAATTGAACCTGGGTCTCCTGAAAGAATCACCCTTTTTAGGATATGAGCAACTGAGGGCATCTAGGTGATGAAATAGAGGTAAGGGCCTGGAATCAGGAAGATTCATCTTTCCAAATTCAAATTTGGCTTCAGGCATCTAGTAGCTGTGTGACCCTGAGCAAGTCACTTCACCCTGTTTGCCTCAATTTCCTCATCTCTAAAATGAACTGGAGAAAGAAAATGGCAAACCACTCCAGTAACTTTGCCAAGAAAATCCCAAATGGCATCACAAAGAGTGTGACAGAACTGTAAATGACTGAACAACAGAAGCTGAGTGAAAGCACTTAAATATAGGGTCTCCTTTTGTTGTAGAAACCCTGATCAACTTAATGCAAATGACAAACTTGTGAACACACTTGTAAAGCAGACATCCCTGCTTCTTTTCCAGTTCTGTTCTCAACTTCGATGGGAGGGAGGAGATCTGCTTCCTGCTGTCCAGGACTGTCTGGTTCATCTGGGGCAACCAGACTTATAATTAAAAATCACAGGGAGACAGACTGTGATTGAATACCAAAAGGAACATTACAGGGGTTAGTGCTGGAGGCCTCTAAAGATATAGAGTTTATATGAAACACTATTCCTGCCCTTTGAAAAGTCATAGCCTTGAAAGGGAATAAGATGCAAATAGTGGTAAACAAAACACATGGAATTATTTGAATAAGCACATTAGGGAGGTACGAAAGCATTAGAAAAAATAAAAGACATAGACTCAAAGTTGGAAGGGACCTAAGAGGCTATATGTCATATATCTATATCAGAGAAGGGGGGGCACCCTCTCATTTGATCGAGGAGGATTCATGGAGGCAGCGTTTGAATTGGACTTGTAAGAATGGGTCAAAATTCAGTAGGCAGAGGTAGAGTAGGGTATTCTAGGCATAAGGAACATTGTAAGCAAATGCAATAGTGAGTAAGTGACAGTAGACACTTGGAATGCTAGATGGAGAACCAGAACAGACCTAGGGTCATTTAGTCTGTCACCCCCAATTTTAGAAGTTAAGCCTCTGCCTATGGTCACACAGGTGGCTACTGTCTTCCTGTCTCTGTGTTTAGTGCTTTCTCCATTATACCATCCTGCTGCTCTCCTTTTCCAGGTTGGCTGGAGCACAGCAGCATGTGAGATAATCATAGAAGACTGGATAGGTGATACCCAATTTAGAGGGCTTGGAATGCCACACAAAGGTATTTTCAGCAGAGGCTGGGGCTGACTCCCAAGTGCAGCAAGTCTGCGTTGCCCCACATTGCCTCATCTGACTTCCCAGCAATCAGGAGCTCCTCTAAAGATCCTGCCAGTGTTCCCCTTCTCAGCTTCTGGGGTCAGTCATGGGCCTTGAGCATCCCTGGCATTGCTATGGGAAACATGATCTTGCATGCAGCTGTGCCGGGGAGTTGCCCAGGCTCCCTCCCAGCTTCTAGGAAGTGCTCATGACCAGCTGGCTGGGCTGGGCCTGGCCTCAGCCTCTTCTTAGACTTCAGCTGCTAGAAGCTCCCAATGACCCCATTTGACCTCCTGGAACTTGACGATGGACAAAATCTGAGGTCTTTTCTGGATGGTGCCTTTTCAAGGATACCTAGGATAATGAATAGGTTATACAGTGTATAACCCACTGTTGGTAGAGAAGGGTAGGACTCTATTGAACAAGCATCTGCCTATTGCTAACTGTGTGTAGAGAGGGCTCAACAAGGGATGGTGTTTGGGGAAGAAATGCTTTGTCAGCCTCAGGCCAGCACTTGGGGATCTCAGTTTAAGGGGACTGTTTTGCAGGGAATGTATTTGACAGACACAGAACACAAATTACCAGTGCCAGGTAGGCTGTGAAAGTGTGATGGAGAGCTTGGTACATCGGACACAGAGGTTGGTTACGTTTCCTAAGTTCCAAGGATAGGGAGGCTGCCTTGATCAGATGTAGGGAAGGAGCATTGACTCTAGAGTGGGGGAGATCTGAGTTCAGATTTTGTACAATCTGTGCTGCCTACTTCCCGGTAAGGCCAAGGGCAATCACTTCCATTTCTGGGCTTCCATTTCCTCCTCAAAAATGAGGGCCTGTATCAGTGGTTCTTAACCTGGAGTGTGTGTACTTTTAAAAAACGTATGAATTACTATTTTAATAGAATTGAATTCCTTTTTAATCCTTTGCATCTTGGGCATGTAAAACATTATTCTGAGAAGGCCTCACCGGACTGACAAAAGGGTCCATGATGTAAAAGAGCTTTAAGAAGCCCTTTATCCAAGTCCCCCAGCTCTGACTCTCTCGTTTTTATGGATGAGGAGGTTGCAGCTTTAGTGAAGTAACTTGCTCACTGCCAAACAGGTAGTAAGTACTGGAGATGGGATTGGAACCCACATCATCTAACTTCATACCTAGCGTTGTTTACTGTACTTTTGGGCCAGGCTTGGACTAGGAGGAAGCCTTGGAAGTAGAAAGCGGGGAGGAGGTAAAAAAGGGCAAAGGGATGAATCACTGGCCAGATTTTTCAAAACAAAATACTGGCTTTGCTAACTGCTTATTGTTTAGCTTTGGGCAGGTCACTTCTTTAGGCCTCAGTTTCCTTATTTGTAAGATGAGGGTGTTGAAGTAATTAATCTCTTAAGATATCATCCACCTCTTTCACAGTGTGTTGTAAAGCCAGAGGGGAAATCAGCATATCAGATCAGGCCAGCTCCTTTATTAAATCTGGGCAAACAGGCTCCAAGTGTCCTAAAACGGTCAGCTTATAAGGCTTGGTCCTTGAAGCCCAGGCCTGCAGGGGGCCATGGAGGGCATCTCATCCGATTCATGCCTAAACAGGAATTTCCCCTACAGCATCCCTGTCAAAGGATTCCTCAGCCTCAGCTTAAATATCTTTACTAAAACGGAACTGTTACCCAAGATGTCTAGGTCCTTTGCCATCCAGATTCCACCCTACCTTTCTAGCCTTTTCTCACTGTCTGACCCCTCCCTGTTCTGGCCAGTCAGCCAAATAAATGATCAGGTGCTGAGCTCCTCCACCCCCAAGCATGTTGTCACTCGATGGTGCTTTTAAAAGCTGGGTGTGACTCTTCCTTGAGTAACCTGTGGCTCCACCAGCTTTCTGAAGCCTGGAGGCAAATCGTCTGCAATCCTGGGCTCTGAGCTAGCTGGGGGGTCAATTGGAAATGTGGATTCAGGCTCTAGAACCTTAAGCATCACTTTCAGTTTTTTATTTGTTATTGATTTGGGGGGGTAGGTATTGATATTGTTTTTATATGATTTCTAAATATATTCCTCCCCTCTCCAGAGTCATCCTTCTTAATAAGGAATAAAAAAGAAAGGGAGAAAGGTAGTTTATAAAACTAACCAGCGGATGGTGTTCTGACAGCATATCAGTGTTCCACACCCATAGCCCCCCACCTTTGTGGAGAAGGGTGGGGTATATCTTCTCAACTCCTAGGCCAAGCTTAGACATTATATAGCATTCATCTTTGGCCGGGGGGGGGGGGGGGGGGGGGGGGGGGGGGCGGCGGCGTTCCTTGCATTTACATTTTATATGTTGTCTCTGTGTGAAAGTTTCCCAGATTCTGCTTACTTTGCATCAGTTCGTAAAGGTCTTCCCATTTTCTGCATTCTTTATATCCATTGTTCTTATAGCAAAATACTATTCCCTTATGTTTCTGTACTTAATCTTTAGCCATTCCCCAGTCAGCAAGTATCTACTTTATTTCTAGGTCCTTGCCACCACAAAAAGCAGCAACCCTAGTTTTAAAGGCAAAGGTGAAGACTGGGATTGTGAAAAGCCCCATGTTTCTAAGAGCTTTATACTTAGGTTATCTCATCTGATCCTCACAACAGCCTTCCAGCACCATTTCACAGATGAAAAAATTGGGACCCAGCAGCAGTCACCCAGCTAAGGAAAGGAGGAGCCAAGGACTAGAGGTCCATATCTCCACATCCTCTGATTTCTCAGACCAGTGCGTGAACTAGTTGCCTCTACTGCCTTTGGGAAACCTAAAACTTTTCTATGTAAAACCACCACATTGCAAAGTATCAGACCATAGAGAATCAAGCTTAGTATGTGTCAGCTGTGTGACATGGCTTCCCCCCAAAATGTAACATGATTATCTCCCGCTCCCAACTCCATTGTCCCTTGTCTCATCTAGAGAGCTGTGTTCCAGTTCTGAGTGTCACATTTTAGGAAGGACCTGGACAAGCTAGAAGGGAGAGTCCAGAGGAAGGTCACCCTGAAGATGAGGAAACAGGGCAGCTGCCTAATAATTCACTGAATTAAAATAGTGAGAACCAAGTCAGAATGGATCAGTGCAGGGACGTTGACATCTCCCCATCCAGGAAGGTTTCCAAGAAGATAATTCAGTAAACACTTCTGTTTACTGGATCTGTCCCATAGAGAGGGTTTCCTCCTCAGGTGCAAGTTGGACTGGATGATCTCTAGGGTTTTTTTTAGCTCATATTTGTGAACTATTAAAATGTATACTGCAGGGGCAGCTAGATGGTACAATGGATAGAGCCCTGGTGTCAGAAAGGCCTGAGTTCAAATTCAGCCTCAGACACTTACCAGCTGTGTGACCCTGGGCACTTAACTTTGATTGCCTTTCTCCCCCGCTCCAAAAAATAAATAAATGTACACTGCAAAGACTTCTGGAACTGAGAAGAGACCTCCTTACCCAGTGGTATCTTGAAAATCTCTCTACCCCTAGTCCCCAGTTTCATCATCTGTTAAATGTCAAAGGTTGGACTAGGTGATCTTTAGAGGCCCGCCCTCCCACCTCTAAATACTAAGCCCATCCCCCATAAGTATGAAGCCTGTTTAGGATGCACTGGAGGGACCAGACTGGTGGAGAGAACAGTGACAGGGAGAGGTGCCCTTCAGAGGCTAGAAAGGAGGGAACTGCTGAAAAAGATCAGAAAATCAACAGTTTTGGGTAGCGCAGGACTCTGGAGGCCTGAGAGGCTGCTAGACAGACAGCCTGAAAGAGAAAACGCATCCCAGATTCAAGGATTGTCAGAGCCAGCAGGATCTGTTCAGTCCCTCTCATTTGACAGGACCCTGAGGTTCTGGTACCAGAAGGACTTGTCCAGCGTCAAGCCGAAATTGTTTCCGGCTTGTTTCTCCTTTTCTCTTATATCTGGAGCCTTAAAAGTTACATAATGTTAGCAATCACATGACAGGGTACCTTATTAAGAGGCACTTGGAAGAGTCCAGCATTGGGAATCAGGAAATCTGACTTTTTCACCTGCTCTGCCATTAATTCACAGTGTAACATTAGGTAGGTCAGGGAATGGGGTGAGGTGAGGGCTTACACGTAATCACTGTCTTCAAGTATTTTAAGGTCTGGCATATGGAAGGACTAGACTTGTTCTCCCTGGATTGTGGGGGACAGAACTAAGTAGTTCAAGACAGATTTTTTAGCTTAACATAAGAGGAGCTATCCAAAGGTGGAATGGGTGGCTTGGGAGGAGGAAGGTGATCCCCATCACCAAAGGTCTTTGGGTGAACACTGGATAACACTTGTCGGAGGTATTAAAATCTTGTAGAGCAGGAGTTCTTAACCTAGGGCCTATTAACATTTATATATATATATACAAATATATATCTGTAACTGTATTCCAATAAAAGTTTCCTTTGTGATGCCATGTATTTTGTTTTATGCATTTAAAAACATTGAGAAGGGATCCATAGGCATCACCAGACTACCAGAGGGGGGTCCATGACCCACAAAAAGGGATTAAGAACCCCTGCAGTAGAAGGTAATTCCCATTCACATATGTACTAAATTATCCTCTTCCAGCTCTGAATATCCTTGACTCAAAAGTCCTTTCCTGGACCTTTTTTGCCTTATCTGTAAAGTGAGATAGATAATGATCTCTGAGATCCCCCTGGGTCTGATATTCTTTGTTCTAAGTTTCCCCATCCCCCAGTTCTGATATCTGAGGTCCACAGCACTCTGTCCCCACCTCTGGCAGTCTGTGTTCTGCACTTCTGAGATGGGCTGATCAAAAGCTGCTTCTCCAAAACAATGTGGAAGCCATTGTTTTTTTTAATAGCAGGTTTAGCAACAATTGTTTTGGATGGCACTTTCTCAATCGTTTTCATTAGTAAGTCCTTCCCCAAAAAATGTTATCCTCAATTTAATAAGGAAAGGAACACCCTCAGAAACGGGAAAGGACTTGCTCAGAGTTCATATGACCACAGTTGGTGGCATGACCAGGATAGCCGCTCCCTGCAGGTACCCATTTCCAGTTTGCTAGACCACTGCTTTGCCCACCCAAATCTGCTTCCTTCTACACAGTTACTGTATGAAGAAAGTTAGTGTTCATTCTTCTATTTCCAGGGAGAGTAGGCTGAAGTGTGTTCAGTTCCCAACTGAGGATGGAACATCATTTCCTACTTCTCTTAAATGACCCAGTGTAGACCGAAAGGGACCTTTCAGAGATCTCTTTGGTTTCCCTGACAGGAAGTCATTCAGTCTCTGCCAAAATTCAGTTCAACAGATATTATAAAGTGCATTTGTTTAGTGCTAGGATTACAAAGACAAAAAAAAAAACCTCTACCCTCAAGGATGTTAAAGTGGAGGTTGTTGCTGTGTTCGTCCTTCACTGCCAAAGAAGACCATGCCATCAGAGAAGTGATGACATGACTTGCAGCTGACTTTGATTTGAGTGAGGGAGGGCTGTGCAGGTCACAGCCTCATTTCTCCTCCAGAGCCATGTGGATCCAGTGGCATGACATTCATTAGGTTGACTGGGGATGACCCAGGATGCAATGGGAGACCTTGGCCCCTTTAGGCAAAGGTCTATTGAGGTACACACTTAGAGTGAGGTAACTAGCCACTAGAAAACAAATGATGTAGGGAAAGGGAAAATGGTGATGTAGTTCATGTGCTGACAGGGAGACAACATAGAAGTGTCTACAGAATAAATATAGGGTAAATAAGGAGGAGAGTCACTGGCATCTCCTGGGAGGATCAGGAAAGGCCTCATTTAAGAGGTAGTATTTAAGCTGAACTCTGATAGGGATACTAAGAAGTGGGGGTTAGGAGGTGTGAGGGGCAGCTCATTTCAAAACACAGAGATGGGAAATGGAGTTATATATGTGAAGAAGAGATAAGGAGTTCAGTAAAATGGAGGTAGGAAACAATAGATATACCAGTAAGTACAAAGTACTTTCTAAAGATGAGGCTGCTGCTGGGGAAGGGGTGGAGTGGGGAGGGACAAATCAGGAAAGGCCTCTGATAGAAAGTGGTACCTGAGCTGTGTGTGTTTGTCCTTTGTTGCCGAAGAGGACTATGCCATCAGAGAAATAATGACATGACTTGCACTTGACTTTGTTTTGAGTGAGGGAGGGCTGTGCAGATCACCAGCCTCACTTGTCCTCCAGAGCCATCTGAATCCAGTGACCAGATATTCATCAGGATGACTGGAGATGATCCAGGATGAGGCAGTTGGGGTTAAGTGACTTGTCCAAGGTCACACAGCCAGTGGGTGTCAAGGGTCTGAGGTGAGATTTGAACTCAGGTCCTCCTGACTCCTGCACTAGTGCTCTATCCATTGCACCACCTGGCTGCCCTGGTACCTGAGCTATGCTTGGAAGGAAGCCTGGGGAGATGAGAAGGGAGCGCATCCCACATGTATTTGTTTCAAAGGCCCAGAGGAGGAAGACAGAATGTTGTGTATGGGAACAGCCAGCAGGATAACTTGATTGGAACTGGAGCAGAGAGTAAGTGAGTGGGGAAAGTAATGTGAAATCAGACTGGGGAGGGCGATGGGAACCAGATTGTAGAGGACTTTAAATGCCAGCCTGAAGATTTTCAGTGGCAGGAAGCTCATTATCCTCTGGGGAAGCTGTCTGTGCTCAAACAGCTGAGCACTATGGAAATCATCCCTGCAATTCCTTCCACTCCTTAATTCTCTGCCTTCTCTAGGGTCAAGAAAAGCAAGCCTGCTACCTCTTCTCCAGCAGCTCTTAAACTCAAGGACAACCTGAGCTAGATCTTCTTATTTATTGTTTTAGTATTAAGCTCATACCCGGAGGGTCACAGCAATGGGAGATGATAACTTGCACTGGCAGAGGTTATTTCCTCATCCCCCACCTCCCCATCCGCAGCAACAGACGAAGAAACTGGTGTTCATCAGGGAGAAAGGACTTGGAAAGGTCACACCAGACCATAGCTGGGGTCACTGTCCTGACTCTCCAGTCTGCAATTAGGTTTTTGCTTTGTACCACACTACCTTTGCAGATCAGATTTCAGATTTGGCGTTAAGAGTCATTGATGAGTAATAAGCATAGGCTCCTGTCTGAGTTCTCCTTGCCTTGCCTGGAGCACCCTTCCTCCTACCTTTCCAAGTCCTACCTTTTCTTCCCACCCCACCCCCTCCCTGTACTTTCCCAGTCCAGGCTGCTTCCAGCCTGAAGTGACTTCATCTAGTGCTTTAAATCATTCCCTGCCTTGTATTCTTTCTGCAATTTCACATCATCCTCTGAACCTGCTTCCTCATCTATAAAATGAGCATTCAGCCAGCTTTTATTAAGCACCTACTGTATGTAAGACCCTAGGCTCCATGCTAAGAATACAAAGCTAAATGACAGACTTTGCTCCCCATTAGAGTACCATCTAATTGGGGAAGACAAGTAAGTAACTGACAGTCTTTGAAGATAGGGAGGGACTTAAAGATTAGGGGGAACTGAATAAAAGCTGGAGTTTACACAGTGTTAGCACTCACATGATATCACACTTGAGCTGGAGAGAGGACGACAAGGATAGAGAATAGTTCAATAGATTGAACTATTGTTAATAGTTCTATTAATAGAATTATTAAACTAGAATAAGTGAAGAGTCATAGGATAAGTTTGGAGTCAGATTGTGGATGGTCTTGAATGCCAAGGTCTGTATGATTCAACAGTCAGATATTGTCTTCTGTGACCCAGGTACTATACTTTACAATTAAATATACAAAGAGAACTAGGCCTTCCCAAACTGTCTATATATCTACAAACTGGTACAGGGTAATTTGGAGAGAAGGTCCCAGCTAGTAACTGGTGAGATCAGAAAAAACTTCGGGAAGAAAGGTGGTATTTGAGGTGTTTTTTTTCTTTGTAGGATTTTTATATTTTTAACATTCTTTTCTTAAAATTTTGAACTTTAAATTCTCTCCCTTCCTTCAGCCCATCCTCCACCCACTGAGAATGCAAGGAACATGATACCCTTTATACATGTGAAGTCCTGTGAAACATTTCCATTTTTACCATGCTGCAAAGAAAGAAAAAGAAAGTGAAAAAATATATGTGCTTCAGTCTGCACTCAGAATTTGTCAGTTCTCTCCCTAGAGCATTTTTCCTAATGAGTCATTTATAATTGTCTTGGATCATTGTATTGATCACAATAGCCAAATATTTCAGAGTTAATCATTAAAATATTGTTGCTGTGTACAATTTTCTCCTGGTTCTGCTTATATCACTTTGTATCAGTCCAACTAAGTCTTTCCACATTTTTCTGAAACCGTTCTCATTTTTTAATAGCAGAACTCTCATCACACTCATATCACAGCTTGTCCAATCATTCCCTAACTGATGGGCATCCCCTCAATATCTGATTCGTTGTGGCACTTGAGACTAGAAGGAAACAAGAGGTTCCAGAAAGCTGAGATGATATGATGGGAGAGTCCATATCTAGCATGTGAGAGCTAGGGGGAAATCAGATGAGGTCAGGAGGTTAATTTGGTCAGATCCTGCGGATTGTGAAAGATTTTAAATGCCAAACAGAGGTAGTTATTTTTGATTGAGTCAATGGGAAGCCACTGTATATCGAATAGAGTAGGGAAACAGTTTTAGCAACCATGTGGTTTTCAAGTAGGGTAAGGACTTGAGGTAGGGAGACCAATGATAAGAACTGGATGAGAGATGATGGTCTGAGTCTAAGAAGGAGCAGTTTTGTGAGTAGAGAGAAGGGACCAGTTGCCAGAGATGTGGAGATAGAAATCACAAGATCTCTTAACTGATTGACTAAGTAGAGTTGAGTGAGAGTGAGCTGAGGAGAGCATTGAGACTGACAGGTGAACAAGGATAGTGATGCCTTGGGCAGAAACAGGAGTTCTGGGAGTTCAGAAGAGGTCTAGGTTTAGAGTGAAAATAATGATTTCTCATTTGGACAAGTTGAGTTGAATATGCTTGTGGGACATCTAGTTCAAAATGGCCAATAGGTAGTGAGTTGGTAATACAGACCTGGGGCTTAGCTACGTTTTTGTAGCCTTGTATTTTGTAGTCTATGAAGAGCAGTTAAAAGTTTTAAATGCATTAGGAAGATTTTGGTGGAGGCAGACAGATGATGGAAGAAATAGAATGGTGACTGAGAGGCCAATTTGGAAGCTGTTACGGTAGTTTAATACTATAATACTGTGCAATTCACAGAAATGAATTGTTACTGTTTACCTCGGTGAAGGAAAGCCCCTTCTGGATTCTCATTCAGAGCTACATTGGGGGAAAGGAAGACCTTAGCATTTGTTGAAAATGTTGGAACAGGGTGGTTTTGGGAAGAGTCCTGGGGGAGGCTTTAGAGGAGACAGAAGGGGATGGGGGGAGATTGGGCCAAGAGTAGGGAAAGAAAGATCTGAAAGCTCATTATATTTATTGAGTATAGCCAGTTGGGCCAAAGTTGACTGAAGGACCCAGAGTGGGAGTGGGAAGAGGAGCCAGAGCACCGAAGGTCCTCTGTACAGAGACTTGCTTTCTCGATGCAGCATTTCCCCAGTCATTTAACAAAAGCGAAAGTAGGTGGCCCAGCAGGAAGTGTCCTAGCCCCACCCCACCTGGCTCAGACTGCTTTGTATCCGGGTCTGAGGTTGGGGCTCAAGCTCCTGGAATTGGTCCCTCTGAGCATAGTCTTGAGTGGCAGGTCAGGGTGGGGTACTCTGTGTGCCCAGAGGCTCCGGTGGAAACAGGCTGGAGAGACAGGCAGTCTAGCAACCTGATGGTTAAACGTGCTTGGGAGACTGACTGAAGGCGTGGCTGGCAGAAGCCAGGAGGGCACAGGTGTGGGAGGCCTGTGTGTCAAGCCTTTTAAACCTCAGCCTCACTAGACTACCTTATGCCTCTCTCTGAAAAGTGCTAGTGGGGATATGGGATCTTCAGATGGAGGTTGGGTCTCTGATCTCATCTCCCCAAAGGTAAGATACCACATTAACCCTAACTGGGTCCTGGATTTTTCCTTGCTGGAGTCATGTTAGCCCCAAGCTCTGGGATATAAAGCTAGAAGGGACCTTAGAGATCATCTATCTCCATGAAGGTTTAGCTTAATTTAGGATTTTCTTTAGAGACTTTCTGGTTGAACTATCTTATTTTGAAGCCCACAGAAAGGGGATGACATACCCCAAGGTCACACCAGTCAAAGAGTCAGGATTAGAACCTAAAGCTCTTAGACTGTATATGTAAGACTCTTTGCATCTCTATTGATTGCTTCTCAAACAGCAGACAGCCAGCTTTCCTAATCAGGTTGAATATCCATCTTCTGCAGGACTTTCTCCCTCTTCGTTGGCAAGGATTATAAGACTTGTTTTACCTGAGGGTTAAGTTTTCATGTAGTTTTTGTCTGAGCAGCTTTTCTCTTCTCCGGTTCCCATTTTTCTTAGCTCCTTTTCTAAGGAAACTCCCAGGGTTGCCAGTCTGTTGTAAGTTCCCTCTGTGAGCTGGCGCCGGCTCTTCCCCAGCTGGCTCAGGTGCCAGCCATTCCCTGGAGTTTACTCAGCCATTCAGATCTTGCCAGAGAGTAACTTCAGACAGGCTCCCCATTTCAGCCTGAGCCTGGGACTACATGGCGGGTAGTTACAAAGAATCCCAGATTCCAGGAGATGTACAGAAGGAACCTCAAGGGCATTGTGTTCTTCTGCCTGAGCAGGAAATCCTCCCTTAGGTGTCCCAGAATAATCAGTTTACCACCTCAATACACAGCTTCTTCTGTTCTTGTTCAGTGGGAGTAATTATTAGAAAGTTTTGGTATAATCAAAAGATTAGTGCCCTGGAAGTTGAGACTCGGATCCTATTCCTGGTTCTCCATGAGGCATTGAACAAGTCCTGTATCCCAATGTGAGTTGGTTTTCTGGTCTTATAAAATACGCTAGATGGGATAATGTCTGGGATTCCATCTGACTTGTGATTTCAGTCTTGCAAATATCTACTTTGTCTTGAGGCAGTACGGTACAGTGGGCAGCACCGAATTTAGGGTCTGAGGTATATAAGTTGGTTGCCATAGTTCTGCTACTTATTAGCTATGTAACCTTGCTCGCAGGACACAACTGAAATGCTTCAAGATAAACAATCGTTGGACACCAGGCCCTACTTAGTGCTAGCTGAATCAGATTAGTATGTAATTGGGAAATAGTTAACAAAATAAATTAAAATGCAGTAGAACATAAATAATGTTAACATGTCTGTGTCTAAGTCAACATAATAGACAGTCTGTAAAGATCTTTATATGTGGTTGAATCAGTTTGTTTCCATTAGGGTTTGGCACCTCCTGGTATAATGTATAGCATGAATCAAGTCCAAGACTTGGAATTAGGCAAACCTGTGATTCACATAATCTCAATCTAGAGTCTAGAAAGTGACACCAATTTCTACCTAGTTGGTTTGGGGGCAGGGTGAGACACTGCTTGGGTAGGGGGGATGGGATGAAGGGGGAAGAAAAGTTATGTCTTCCTGGGCACTGATTGCTTAGTGAAAGAGAGAAAGTGTGGTATAGTATATAACATGACTTAAAGGTCAAGACCTGAAATTGGGCAGAACCAGGTTCAAATCCTACATCATTTTAGGAGGTCATGGACAAGTCACTTAGCTTATCTGAGCCTCTCTGTGCTCATCTGTAAATTAGGTTTTTATGAGGTTCAAATGAAGTCATGTATGTAAAGTGCTTTGGAAATGACAAATTAGTCTTGTCCTTATTATATGAGTAAATCTGACAAAAGACAGATGGACTTTATTTTCTTCAGTGTTACAGGAATGGGAGAGAAGATCAATTTCAGCTCAGTATAAGGAAGAATTTTCCTTTAGTAGAGTGGGTTGCCTTGATATAGGTAGTGAGCTCTCCATCACTGGAGGTATTTAAACAACTTCTCTACAACTGTAAAGTATCAGCGTGCTTCAGTCAAGAGTTGAATCAAGTTCCCTCTAGGTCAGTCCCTTTGGTGTCTGAGAGTCTGATTAGTTACATTTATCATTATGTGATATAGTAGAAAGTGCACCAAATGCTGTTACTGAGGGCCAAGCTTTGAGTCCTATTAGCTCTGTGAGCCTGGTTACAATTTATTTCCCCTCTCTCTCAGTTTCTTCTCCTGTAAAACTGGTATTTAGAAATACCAGTTTTTTCTAAAAACTGGTGTTTCTAATATTATACAACCTAACTCACAGGCTTTTTTAAAGAAAGTGATTTCCAGATGACAAAATACAGTGGAAAATAGGGATGATTATTATTCTGTAACATTTTTTAAAAATTTAACTTCCTATTTAAAAGGACAAAACTCCCTGGGGAATAGAGAAGGCCTTTACTTGGCCAACTTTGGAGATACCTTAGAGCAGGGATGGAGAAATCTACTCCCTTGAGGCTTTCTGAGGCCCTCTATTTCCTCAACTGTAGGCCTTTGACTGAATCCAAACTTCACAGAACAAATCCCCTTTATAAAAGGATTTGTTCAGTAAAACTTGGACTCAAGTCTCAAGGCCGCACCCAAGGACCTAGAAGCGTCAGGTTCCCCACCCCTGACTTAGGGACATTCACTAATTATTCTTGCTCATGCTTAAGTG
The DNA here is from genome assembly GCA_023548195.1 of Bettongia penicillata ogilbyi. Lineage (NCBI taxonomy): Eukaryota > Metazoa > Chordata > Mammalia > Diprotodontia > Potoroidae > Bettongia > Bettongia penicillata. The sequence continues at coordinate 4,912,146 of JAJHZJ010000444.1, forward strand.
TTCAGGTGCCCTCCCTATCTTGGGGCAACCAGGTTATCAAAGTTATATAGTGTATATTCCATTGTAATATTTGCTGAGCACTTAGAAAAGTGCCTGACACATAGCAGGTGCTATATAAATGCTTAGGTTTGGTTTTGGGTTTTTTTTTAAGTGTTATAGGTCAAGTCTTTGTGGTCACCTGATCATAAGCAATTTCAGTCATGTGCCATCAAGTTGTTTATTTGCCACATTTCAGTCACATACTAGGCACTTTGCCATTTCCTCCTCCAGCTCATTTTACAGATGAGGAAACTGAGGCAAACAGGGTTAAGTAACTGGCCCAGGGTGACACAAACAGTGTCTGAGGCTGGGTTTGAACTCATGAGTCAGTCTTCCTGACTCCAGGCCCAAGGTTTTATCCACTGTGCCACACGTAGCATGGTGGAGGAGGTAAAACATTGATTAACAATTTGTTTATATAGTGCTTTCAAGTTTGCAAAGCCTTGGCCCATTTGATACCACCACCCAGGGAATTGTTTCAGTTATTACTAGCCTGCTTTTATAGATGAAAAAACAGCACCCTTAGAGAAGTGACGGGACTTACTCAGAATCACATAGTAAGTGTTAGAGGCAAAATTTGAACCAGTGCCTTAGGAGTCTAGCTCTCTCCCCACTATGCAATGGAGCTGCCTCTGTCATGATCATATTTAGAGAGAAAAGGACAATGTTGTTCCGTGGCCACTCTCCAAAGCCATCTATGCTTAGTGGAGTAAAATATTTCCAAAGTGGTTTTTTTAAAGAGCAAAATTTGAGGCAGTCTGTGAAGACACCCCACCCCCACAGTCATTTCCTATTCCAATTCAGAACCATATACAATGAAAAGAAGCCATCTCCATTAGATTATATTCCTGGTCAAACCATTTGATAAATCGCTGATTTATGACAGGCCATTCCACTTGTGGAAAGCTCCTTCTCTGATTCCCAGAGCATTTGCCTCTTGTTGATCCAGCTTGGGAACACAGACTAGAAAGTGTTGCTGAAGCCTCTGTCTTTAGGCCAGGTTGAGGGTTGGCCTCCATTATGCAGTAGACAGCAAAATGTGTGGTGATGTCATAGACCTGTGGGATACCCCCATAGGGCTTCAGCAAAAAACCCCAAAACCAGACTCCTGATTTAAGGGAGGAGACAGTCATCGTGGACTGGAAGACCAACTTAAAAGAGGCAGTCTTTCCTGGGGAAAGAAAGTCTGAAAGGTAAAATTCTACTACCAGCCCTTCAGGGAATTTTTAAGTACAAAACTCGGTCTTTTAGGCAAGATAATTTTAAAAAATGATAATAGGTTTTGGCACACCCTCTTCCCCCAATATTCTATCAGAATAGTTGTAGAATGGCTTTATTACTACTCCAAAGAGCCCTCCAGTAGATTGTGAAGCTCTTTTCCTGCTTCCCTGATTCTGGGAAATAAACTTTTATATAAATATAAATTTATATATATAGCTTTCAGACTCTTTTCCTGGCAGAAAAGTCTAAATACTTGCTGGGTGAAAGAAGAAAAACTTCCACAAATGACCCCATGTACTGAATTGATTGCTCCAGCGTCCTGTGAAAGGATAATTGATAGGTGGAAGAAACACACACACACACACACACACACACACACACACGCATGCACGCATGCACACGCACACAATGTGCCAATAGAGAGGAGTCTAGATTCATAGTTTGTCAGAGCTAGATCATTAGGTCAACCCTCATTTTTTTCCATCAGAGGAAACTGAGGCCCTGAGTGGTGGAGTCCTGTCATATCTTTCCTCAATATATCCAGTTAGTAATATCAGGTCTAGGGCTCGAATCTAGGTCTGATAACACCATACTTTCTCCTTCTTTCCCTTCCACGACCCTTACCTTTTAAGGTTTGGGATATCCCCTAAAGCCACGGGGCAGGGGAGGGAGGGAAGTGTACTCTGTCAGCCTTTATTCGGAAAACTCCTGTGCACTTATTTAGCTCTTCAATGGGTTATCAACCAAAGATCCAGCAGCTCCCTATCTGGAGCCAGTAGAGCTTATGTGAATGTGGTAAGGATTAAAATCTCAACACAATTCCCTTTTTAAAAACAATTTTTAACCCCCTAAAACTACATTTTCCTTAAACTATTTGTAAAACTCTGTTGTCCTGCCTCTAGTGGGACCAGGGTAGAAGAATCTTAATGCCAGTAGTGTTGCTTCCAATCCCTTAACATGAAATATGAGTCAGTAATCAAGGGAACACCAGCTTTGGAGGACCTGATATAAAACCCATCTCCACCGCTTACTACACCTGTGCAACCTAGAGTGAGTTCACTTCCTCCCTTCATGCTCCATTTTCTTCAGTCTGTAAATTGAATGAGGAGGTTGGACCAGATTGACCTTTTCTCAATTCTGTTTAAGCCCCAAATCTCTGATTCCTCCTGATGTCCTAGTCCAGTGCTCTTTCTGTAATATCCTACTGGCCTCCAAAACAAATTTTTTCAGTGAGAGGGTGAGGACAAAACATTGGCTCCCAGGCATTGCTGACTGAGGGAAGGGGAAGGTAGAGAATAATCCTCCCATTGGTCTCATTTCTATAGTATGTTGAAAGTTTACAGTGTTTTCCCCATCACAAAACTGTGAAAACACACCATATAAGACTATATTAGCACCCTTATAAAAGTGAATACATAAAGGTGAGGAAACCAAGATAACTCAGGCATGAACAATGAGGATTGGGCTTGACAGTTGTACCCAGGTCCCCTGCCTAGCTTCTAAGCCAGTCACTAGGTTTCCCCCCTCACGCTTTTATTTTCGTTGATGTATTTTATGTTTTTGTTTGCATCATCCTACATTTCTGAATATTTTCCTCCTTACTCATTGAAGAGACACCCCTTTTAATAAATATTACAAAAGAAAGGGAGGAAAGCAGTTGAGTAAACAACCTTTATTATCAGCTGTCTAACAGTCTATACAGCGTATACATATAGTGTCCCCCCTTCTACAAAGAAGGGAAGAAGGTGCATTGAAGGCAGAATTTTCTAACAGTCAAAACTGTCCAAAAATAGAATGGACTGCCTGGGGAAGCTAGGAGCCCTCCAAGCATAGCTATCTTAATAAAGATGCTCCTGAGTTGAAAATTATGAGCTATTAAAGAGGGGTTGTCATTCAGATGATTCTCTGAGAGTGTGGAGTAGAATAATTCCGAAGACCTGGAAGCAAGGAGGTCTCCTTCCTTGATGCTAACTCAGGCACATTCTTTCTCTGAACCTCAGTTTCTCCTGCTGTAAAATGAAGGTTGAACTAAATGATCACTAAGGAATGTTCCAGCTCTGATCTTATCCATTTTAACAGATATTTGAAAGGGTCAGAAGGGCCATATTTTCTGGCCTATTATTCCAAAAGGTTTATCCACTTTCTAGGGCTTTCTGGAGAGCAGACTCTTAAGGTAAAAACTTTAGAAATGCCCTTTCTGTTCCTTTCTAAGAACTCAGCCTTAACTGATGCAAAGTGAAATGAGCAGAACCAGATTATCATACATAGTATTATTATAGCAGTATTATAAAACTATTAGCTATGAATAATTTAGCCATTCTTAGTGATGCAATGATCCAAGCATAAGACTTAAGATGAAAAATGCTATCGACATCCAGAGTGGATGATGGAGTCTGAATGCAGATCAAAGCATATTTTTTTAAACTTTATTTCATTTTTTTTCCCCTGTGATTGTTTTCTTTTGCAGCATGGCTAATATGGAAATGTTTTGCATGACTGCACATCTATGTGTGTATATATATATATATATATATACACATAGATGTGCAGTATATATAGTATATATATATATATAGTTGCTTGCCTTCTTAGGGAGGGAGGGAGGGAGGAGAGAATTTGGAACTCAGTTTTTTTAAACATTTTAAAAAATTTTATATGTAATTGAGAAAAAGTAAGAGACTTAATAAAACAAGGAATGCTCCATCAAGTTGCAGGGGGGAAAAAAAGAGAACTTAGCCTTTAAAGTCGCTGGTCTCTATCTTTAGTCAAGAAGGAAAACTGATGACGTCTTTTTATTTTTAGCCCTGTGACCAGCAAGGGGATGAGTTTGTAATAGGAAAAAATACAGAATTGAACATCAGCCATTTCTCTGCAGCTCTTGATGGCTCTGTAGGTGCAGTAAAGTGACAGGGAATCCTATAATCTCAGGGCATCTTTACTCAAGCTCTCCCAGAGTAGGAGATCCCCTCCTCAGTAATGAGAAGGGAATTCAGTACCACTCACTGTTTAGGATACAGTAAATGTTTGTTGCCTGAAGCCATTATCACCCTCTAAAGCCAAGGTTTTTTTGGGTGGTTTTGCTCTGGATTTTTTTTTCATCTCCTTGTTTTTCTCATGCTGAAAGAGTAAGAACCATTAAGTAACTCAATGGCACTTCTGAGTTTTAGTGTGATAGGCTGGTTTACTCCTCCTTAGGCAGCCTAGTAACTCCACCACCACCACCATATTGGTGCTAGATTTTTGTTCAGACACCTCATTGGCTTAGTTTACTGGGCAGTTTAGAACTCCTGAGCTCCAGAGAACCATCCAATCTCAACCTCTGCGGTAACAGATCCATAACCACCACACCTGGCTTGTGTTGGTTAACCTATGTATTCGCCCACCCTCATAACCTTATATAAAACTTGAAGAGATCATTGTAAGGTCCATGCTGATTCTTGCTTTTACTTGTTTCCCCAGCCTTTTGTTATCTGGGCCTGTGAAGTGTTCGGTCAGGACGTCATTTTGTTTTTGTCCAATCCTCAGAGATTGTCCTCTTCTTGGAACTGCAAGTTTTGTTTAAAGGAATGGCTTACAGACCAGTAGTGACTTCCCTGTCCCTGGAAGTGCTGAAGCAGAGGCTGGGATACTGTGAAGGGAAGTGTCTGAATGTAGTAGTAGCTTTTAAACTAAAGGAGCTCCTGGCTGAGCAAGTCATGCGCTCCTTCACCTGGTTGTCCCGGTGATGCCACAGTTCCTCCTTTTCCCATCTGTATCCTGCACAGTGCTTTAGTTAATTCTCCACCTGGAGAATCCTAAAAAGAGAGGAGGGCAGGAGGGAGGAGGTGTAAAGGTCTGAGTTAGAATCCGTTCTTTAGTCATCCATTCTCAGAATTGAGAAGAGACCCCATAGGTCTTGTCTAAATTCTGTACTCTTCCTTCTATCCTTTGAAACTCCCCAGGATACACAACTCATTTTTCGTTTCCCAGTAGCCCTGCCTTGGATAGCGGTTTCTGCCTCTTCATCTGAAGGCAAAGGCCCTCTAAGTGAAGTTAGGTGATCCAGGGCCAAGTAGCTCTTTCACTTACTACTTCTGCCTTAGTCATTTCCCCTCTCTCCACATGGCAGTCAGCTCATCTATAAAATGGATGTAATAACACTTATTCCTTCTCTCTACCTCCGAAAGCTGAGGGAGAGCATTTTGTCAAACTGTGATTGTAGAAATGTGACCTTTATTATTGGTGTTGGCTGTTTCTGCTGCTTTCCAGACTCACTCTGGGAAGGCAAGTTGGGACAGAGACCTCCACCCCAGCAGGGAGGGAGTAATCTCCCCAGACCAGAGTCAGCAGTTCCCCATGTGTCAGCTGTTAATGAGACTAGCTGCTCCCCTAGCAACAGGGTGGAGGAGGGGCAAAGAGGCGGGTCAGCCAGCTGGCCATCTGTATACAGTCCACAGCCTGCCCACCTTCCCAGGAATGTAGCCACCCCCAGAGCTGGGTGTGGATGAGAACCACTGAGGAGGGGCCAGCTTGGAGTGTTTTCCTGTTGCTTGGATGCTGAAACCAGAATTCCCAGGGTTCTAAGCCCTTCTGTTCTCTGGTTCTTACTTAAGGTGTAACACAGCTGCCTTTTAAAGTATGAAGGTATCTCCAACTAGAACCAGATTCTAGAACTCAGAGCTAGAAGCAGCAGTGGAGAAAGGGCTAGATGTCTCTAACACGCTCCCTTATTTTACAGAAAAGGAAACTGAGACCTGTTTGGAAAAGCTGGTCTAGATCTAAAAGTTGTAGTCCAACTCCCTCATTTTATAAGTGGGTAAACTGAGAAATAGAGAGTAAAAGGGACTTGTTTACAGTCGCACAACAATCAAACTCACATTTATGTAACATTTTAAAATCACAACCGAACAACCTGGTGAGACAGGAAGGCAGTAATGCATCCATTTTACAGGTGAAGGAAAATGAGGCTGACAGGTGAAATATTGCATGCCCTGGGACGTGAAGCAAGGCCTTTCAATTTCTGGATTCTGTGTCTCTTTTTCCACTCCTCTGCCTCCCTAAAAAAATACTGTTTGCCTGCTCCAACCTCCCATAGTATTTTAACCCTCCTTGTGTTCATCATTCCCCCCTTCCCCCTCAATCCTTAAACCAGATTGTCAAGTAATGACTTAACTCAATCCTTCAAACATTTACTTAGTGCCCACCCTGTCCTAGGCCTTGTTTGGCCCTTAGAGATACAAATATGAAAAACCACAAATTGCCTTGTCTTCATAGAATTTATAGTCTAATAAACTTACCCTCTACTGTCTTTCTAAAAAGATAGACAGTTATTTCTTCCACATTGCAACTTTCCCCATCACAGTTTCACTATATGTCAGGCTAGCATAAGAAACTAAATGGGAATTTGGGGGGAGTTGAATCGCAGATGGCACAGAGAAAACATTTAGACACTCAGAAGTGCATAAAATATACGTACATTTTTATATATCAACATACTTTACCTTTTAACACTGTAGTAATTCAGACTTCTTCATTGGTACAAAGTTGTAGGGTGAGTCCAACACTTTTACCTGGATTTTCCAATGGGGGAATGGCACCCCTAACCCCACTCCATGTGGAAGGGATAACAGTACCTTAAACCAGTTAGGGTCACACTCCTCCCAGTCCAGGCCAGTATCACCTTTCGCTTGTAGAAAGGAGATACTCAGATCAGGATTCTTAAATTAAAAATGTTCTGTCTGGCTCCCTCCCAGCCTGCTAGGTGAACAGATTGGTGAATATTCCTGGTAAAGGGGGAGATATGAGGCATTGGGAGCCCAGGATAAGACACTTGGATTCTGTTCTCTGCTCCACCTCTGACTTGCTCTGTGCCCTTTGGACTGCTAGCTAGGTGAGCTTTAAAAGTCCATCCTAGCTTTGACATTCTGTGTGGTGGGACCTCTTTCATCTCTCATCTCCTTAGACTGTCAGAGCCAGAAAGGGTCCTTAGGTCATCTGATCTTACCTCTTCATTTTACAAACAGGGAAACAGACCCTAATTAATGATAATTAAGAATAGCAACTGACATTATAATGCTCCACAGTTCACAACGGCCCTAAATATAATTATTTCATTGGAGAGTCTTTGTGGGGGGAGGCAGGGGGAGGTCAGGATCATACAGTTTGGACTCCAGAGGTCAAACTCCTGCCTAACCAAGATAAGCCCTCCTCCTGCACCATCCCTCAGAAGTCATTGTCCAAGGCTCCATCTGAACACATGAAGCAAAGAAGAGCTTACATACTACCCCACCGCACCTTACTGTTAGCATTCAAAGCGCCTCAGGGTCGGGCTACCCTGCTGCCCTCTCCAGCCTCCTCTCATTATTGCTGGGTGTATTCTTTAGGTTTCAGCTCAGCTGAGCTATTTATTTACTGTCTTCCTCTGTGCATGCCCGCTATTTCCTGACACTGTTCAGGAAATGTCCTTAGCATTCTCTTATCTTCTTCATCTCCATAATCTCTACCTTCAAAAAAATTCTTCCGAATGAAGACCCATTTCAAATGCTGACACCTCTGTGAAGTCTCTGATTCTCTCTACAGATGCTCTTTGGACATCATGGTGCACCACTTTGCAACTCTTAGGTGCTTACCAGGGTCTACTTTGCATCCTAATTACAATATAAGCATCTTGTCCCCACAGCTGGACTGGGAGTTTCATCAGGGTAGGGCCTATCTTTTTCCATCTTTGCACCTCACCACACACCCATTCCACACCCTGGTCCCTAAAGCATAGGGTGTCCTGCATAAAGCAAGTGTTTAATAAACACTAGCTAAATTGATCTGACATTATATTGTGGGCCAGCTCTGAGTCTTTACATCTGCCTGCTATACTTATACTCGTCCCCATCCTCTGCTTCCACAGTGACAGTACATGCCCTCCAGGAATGGGAAACATTGATGTTTTGAGTTCCTCAAATCTACACGTGATATTTTGAGAGTCCCATTCAGAGAAATCTTTCCATGCCAAACCAACATTAGAGCTAGAACCCATCATAACGTGGGTGCAGGAGTTTAGTTTGTTTCAGCCCCTCAAGAGGTTAATTACCAAGCAATGGTATCTTTTCCATGTCTAGTAGACAAGGAAGAACTTTAAACAACTCTTCAGTTTTCCCATCTGTAAAATAGGTTCAACATTTTTTTTTCCCCAAACCTTAAAATCCCTTAATCCAAGGGACTAATATGGAAAATGCTAAACTCAGGACTAGAAACTGCCTCTGTTTGCCCTTACCTTACCAGCAGGGATCCAGGTGCAAGTTCATCTCTTAGATGTTGTTTATATAATATAGGGCTTGTTAAATGGGTTATTGTCCCTATTTTACAGATGAGGAGACTGAGATCCAGAGGCCTAGGTGTATCCCCCTTTTCTAAATGTGTCTCAGGAACCATCTGACTACCCTGCCTGCCTTGGCCAGTGTAACCCTGGGTCACTGTGGGCAAATCTTCCATCCTTACGGGAGCTTGGAAATCATTGAACAAGAAAGTAAGGTTCAGAGAGAGGAAGGGACTTATTCAAACCCCATCCAGGAGGGGCTCATTCGGAGACACTAGGAGCCCTGTCCCCACAGAGACGCTCAGGGCCTAGGTGACAGGAATATACCTGTAGGGTGGGAAGTGTTGGGAACAGGAACTTTTACCTAACAGCCAGGAGTAGGCAGAAGGAATATAGGTCAGAGTGTTTTGTTATGTACTGATGTGGGTGTTGCCCTAAGAAATTGAGCCAGCTGCAACCTCAGTAATTGAGTGTGTAATAGAGAAGGTAGAGACCCTAGGGATAAAGAAGTCGGCATCGGGCGTCAATTCTGAATGTCACTGACTGGGCAGAAACAGCAAGGTGAGCGTCAGCCCAGGAGGGTGCAGGACTCTATGTGTGATGGGAAAAGCTGATTTGGAATTAGGAGACCTCAGGTCTTTCTCTGTTACCGGGGTGACACTGAGTGAGTTCATTTTTTAACCCATCTGAGGTAGCCTCAGTTTTGCCATTTCTAAAGAGATGGGGATCTGGATTCCCTTTGAACTTGAAAACCCCTGCAAACCCAGAACCCTGGACTTAACAGTGAGTAAAGCGGGACTCAAATCCATATGCTGCCACTAATATTAGCTGTGTAACATTAGGCAGTCTCCAGAGTGGGGGAGAGGAGTGGGAGAGAAAAGGATGCATAAACCCAAAGCTGAATGAAACTAAAGGAGCAGCTCTTAGCAAGCGCTGGTCATAGTCTCTGGGGAGGAGGCCCTGTGGGTCCTTACCTTACCAGCAGGGATCCAGGTGCAAGTTCATCTCTTAGATGTTGTTTATATAATATAGGGCTTGTTAAATGGGTTATTGTCCCTATTTTACAGATGAGGAGACTGAGATCCAGAGGCCTAGGTGTATCCCCCTTTTCTAAATGTGCCTCAGGAATCATCTGACTACCCTGACTGTCTTGGCCAATGTAACCCTGGGTCACTGTGGGCAAATCTTCCATCCTTACGGGAGCTTGGAAATCATTGAACAAGAAAGTAAGGTTCAGAGAGAGGAAGGGGCTTTTTCAAAGTCCACCCCATCATTAGGAGCTGATCTGGAGGCCCTTGAGAAGCAAACTATACATACACTTCCTTCTCTGCTAGTGATGGGCTAGGACACCTCTCACCTGGGTTGGAATCATGCTTTGGCTCTGGTCTTGACAAGTCCCTTCTCTTTTCTGGGCCTGTTTTCCCCAGCTATAAGATTGGAGTATCACAGATACTGCTGCCCAATCCCCAGGGGCCCTGTTCTTCCCCCCACACACCCCTTATTCTGGGCTCAAAGCAATGACTTTTTCAGCTTATGCAAACAGACTTCTCCTGCATCATCCTCTGTATAGAATCCTTGACTATTGAGGCCTTGTTACCAATAAAATACTTTATTGTACACATTCAAGAGACTTGCAAATGTAAAACCAGCATTTCCTTTGTGGCTCGCACCTGCCCAGAGAGTAATGAAGTTATAATCAGAAGCAAATTTAAAAGCTGCTATATAGATACCATGGAATAATAGATATGGAGTGTTCACCCAGACTTTGGGGATATATCCCATATATAAAGGAAGTCTTGATCCAATGTCAGGAAGAACGAGTTCAAAACCTGGCCTTGCCACTTCCTGCTGTGTGACCTTAGGCAAATTAGTTCATCAGCCTTCCTTGGTTTTCTTATCTGTCCTAATAATAACTAGCATTTATATGGTATTTTAACACAAGAAGGACCAGAATTTAAGATTATTATTAATAGATTGTTAAAGATAAGATTATTATTAATACATACTATTCTTTAAGATTAAAATTAAATCAAGCTGTACTATTATTAATAAAGGTTGTTATTACAGATGAGATTATTATTAATACATATTATTCTGCAGGATTAAAATTAAACCAAGCTACAATATTCATTCACATAGTGCATTTTTAGAAAATCCACAAGACAAAATAGAGATAGTAGGATGAAAATTATTGTGTTAATGTAAAATTTTATTTCAAAGTCAAAGGATGATATGACTAACATGGAAATATGTTTTGTATGACTGCACAAGTATAACCTATATAAAATTTCGTGTCTTCTCAATGAATGGGGGAGAAGATGAGGCAAGGAGAGAATTTGAAACTCAAAATTTTTTTAAATGAATGTTAAAAATTGTTTTTACAAGTAATTGGAGGAAAAATAAAATATCAAATTAAAGATAAAAAAATAAAGTGAATAGAGTCAGTTGATGCCTCTGCTCTTTTAATGTTAGGGATTAAAAAGCATTTTACATGATGACAGCTCTAGTCAGGTAGGTAAACCATAACCCAGAACTTAAATGACTTTGCCCAGGGTGACATAGCTACTAAGTAGCAGAGCTGAGATTTGGATGCAGATCTTACTGATTTCAGGGCTAGCGTATTAACTTCTACACTCCCATTCTCTGGCTAAAACAAAATGAGTGGACCAGAGCTTTTAAAGTCCCCTCTAACTTTAAATTTGACGATACTAATTTTTAGGAGAGATTCATACTATGAGTAGAAGTGAAACTAGATGACCCCTAAGGTGTTTTCTAACTCAGATTCTGCCAGTGGTGTGTTGGGACCCACTCCAGTCAGACTGCTATATTCGCAACACATTGAAAGTCCTTTAAGGGAAACTCACTTGAAGGCCAGGTTAGAAGAGAGATAAGAAAAATCCCATCTAATGACTTCATCATCACCATCCCCTTTGGAAACCCCAAAATGGAATCAGGATCACCCTTTGTCACTGCCTCTTTTAGCTATAGTCCCCGTTTCAAATCACTCTTATTTGCAAAATTCAAATCCAGTCTGAGAACATTTTCCCCCATTGAAAATATTCAGGAGAATGTGGTTCCATGGAGGCTGTCTGAATGTAGTGGGGTTTGTTGGCAGACTTTTAGGGGGCACACTCACATAGGTGTCTAGGAGCCCTGCTCTATGTGTTAGAGAAAAAAAAATCAGTCTGTATGTTCCTTTGGTTCCACACTTACAGTATCAGGATGGAAGAGAGAGAGAGATAGGAAGATTTCAGAGATAAGATTGTTCTTATCACATCTGGAACAACCTTAACAGCAGTCACTTTTCCTCATCTGGCTGTGCCTGGGGAGCCCTTAAGACAGTTAGTTGAGCTGGAACCTAGCATGACCTCTGATCTGGAGCTGACTGTAGTACCCAACTGCATAGAACCTACCATGTGTGTCAGGGCAGCCAGCCTCGGGCTCCCCAGCAGCCAGACTGAAGGATTCAGCCTATTCTGACTCAACAGCCAGACTTTACCTGCTCAGTGTCTGAACGAGACTCTCAGAGCCAGCACTTTCCTGAACCTGAATTTCAGTCCCTGTCATGTGATCATCCAGTTTTTCCCTTGAAGCTGCTGGCTGACAGGAGAATCATTGACTGTCTCCATAATCCAGCCAACACATTCTGCCTCGGGGCAGCTCTGATAGGAAGTTTTGTTTATTTTAGAATTTGCTCTACTTTCAGAGAAGACTATAATACTTTTTTATACTGATTTTTCATTTTAATTCATACTTTTATTAAATACCTTCCCTGTACAAGACCAGTAAAAATGAAAAAGGAATACAACCCACCCGAGGTGGGGTATGTGAACACAGATAAGCATGAGGGGGAGAGTCCTTGATGATTAGCCAATGATTGTTTACCCAGGAGAGGCTGTAGTTTTGAAAATACCTCGAAGTCATTCTTTCAGAGAGGAGACTGTCCAGTGACAAGGCTGGGGGGGTGAGGTGGAATTGAACCAGGGAAGCCCATTTTTGGTCAAAAACAAGATGCAGCCATGACAGGGACACAGTTTGGTGTAACAGAAAGAAAAAGACCTGGATTTGAATTTGAGATCTAGATCAGACTCTGAATACTAGATAGTCAACAAACATTTACTGTTTATACTATATGCGGCATTGTACTAAGTTCTATCAAACTTTTTAAGAAGTAAAATTATTTTGGGTTGACCTTTGGGTAAGTCACTTCCTCTTCCAGCCTCAGTTTCCTTCTTTTATAAAAATAAGACTTACATTGAATATTACTTACAGAGAATATTAGTAAGAAAGAGCCAAACCTTAAAGGCCTATAAAAATAGGAGCTTGTTGTCAGAACTCCTGTCATTTTCTCCTGTGCCTTATAAACTGTCTCCAAAGGCTCCTTTACAACCAGAGGAGCCTAATTAGATGGCACCTTGAGCTTCTTGCCTGGACTTGGGACAGTACCCCACCCCAACCCCTGACAAGGAAAGCCTTTGAAGGGGATGTTTCTTTGAGTGAATAAGATGTGGCTTGAAGGAGTGGAGTGGTTAAAGAAGCCTGAAAGAAGCCCTAGATTCAAATCCCCTGTCTTGGTACCTCTTCCAGAGCAATGTTAAAGCAAATCTCTTATGCAAGGTAAACGTCTTTTGGGTGATAGGTAGTTCCCTTCCTTTGTAAAGGACTTCAGCTTTAAATCAATGTTCTAATCATGATAAGGGCTTGTATTTCTACAGCTTCTTAAAATTTACAAATTACTTGGCGGACTTCATCCAATTGGAGCCCCTTCTGTGTGCCCAGCCCTGTTGGAAGAGCTGTTATAGGCAGTTCCATGTCTTTTGAGTGTCAGGGTCAGTTCTAGGCATTCATTCCATCTTAGGATAAAGGAGTAGTGGTGGGAACCCAGGTGGGGAGAGTGGAAACAATGCTATATGTACATACATATACATATATGTATTTATACACATATACATATATATATGTATTTAAAATGATCCAGTAAAGAAGCTATAATTATTTAACCTGGAGAAGAAAATACTTAAGATATGATAATTATCTTAAAATATTGGAAAGGGGCAGGGCATGGTTAGGTGGCTCAGTGGATAGATCACTGGCCCTTAAGTGGAGGACCTGAGTTCAGATCCAGCTTCAGACAATTACTAGCTGTGTGACCCTGGGCAAGTCGTGTGTCTGTGTGTGTGTAAGGGCTGTCACATTGAAAGGGGAATTTATTCCAACTTGGACCCAGAGGCCAGAACTAGAACTAATAGACTAAAAGAATGTAAGTTACAAAGACAGATCTAATGAAACATGCACAGAGTAAGGAAGGATTTACTAACCGTTAGAATTATTGTCAAATGGAATGGACTACCTTTCAGGGGAGAATAGTGGATGCCAGATCACTGAAGATCTTCAAGTGGAGGCTGGGTAACAATTTATAAACCATGTAATTGAAGGTATATTCCAGTTACCTTATGGTTTAGAGACCTCTGAAGTCCCTTCCAGCCCAAGTTTTCTGACTCAGAGTCTAGTGGGTCTTTCCACTCCACGAATTGGTTTTTTCTTAGTTCAGCATGAGCTCACTAAGGCAAGGGCTAAGTAATTTCATTATCTTTTTGACTTATTCATCTTCTAAAATTCCTTCCTGGCTACTCCACTCCCAGTGTGGAGGTGGACCTACATATACATATATATATATATATATATATATATATATATATATATATATATATATACATATATATATATGTATGTATATAATTTTATATTTTATTTTTTCCCATTTACATGTAAAAACAATTTTTAACATTTGTTATGTTTTTTTAAAGTTTTGAGTTCCAAATTCTCACCCTCTTCTTCCCCTTCATTAAAAAGGCAAGCAATTTGATACAGATTGTACATGTGCAATCATATGAAACATTTCTATATTAGTCATGTTGTAGGAGAAAACATGGATACCCCCTCAAAAAAAAAGAAAATTTAAAAAGTAAAAAAAAGTTTGCTTCTATCTGCATTCAGGTTCCATCAATTCTTTCTCCAAAGGTGGATAGCATTTTTTCATAAGTCCTTTAGAATTGTCTTGGATCAATCTGTTGCTGAGAATAGCTAAGTAATTCACAGTTGATTAGCTAAGCTGTTACTATGTACAGTGTTCTAGTTCTGCTCCTTTCACTTTATATCAGTTCGCATAAGTCCTTCCAGTTTACCTGAGAGCATCCTACTCATCATTTCTTATAGCACAAATTCCATCACAGTCACACATATCACTGCTTATTCAGCCATTCACCAGTCGATGAGCATCGCCTCAATTTCCAGTTTTTTGCCAGTTGGTAAAGAACCAGTGGAAGGGGCGATGATTGATTGGAGATGACAGTGAAGAGGAAGGGTGAAGAATCCAATGACAAAGTATAAAAGCTTGTGATAACCTTCCCAAGGCATGCTACGTTATAGCCAGATCAGTTTGCTGTGTCCCAAATGGATCCTCCATCTGTTACCTTCATGCATTTTTGTGGGCTGTCTATTCCCCCCTACCCAGAATGTTCTCTTTTGCATCTATCTCACAGACTCCAACACTTCCTTGTAAACATAGCTCAGGAAGGGCATTCACTGCGTGGCACATGCATTTCATCTTAGCTAAGGAGGAAGGCCTCTGGAACTCAGAACTCCTGAGCGCCAGGGGACGAAGTATAATGCATCAGCATAAGGAAGCCTACAGGAGTGATAGTGGCCCACGTCAGAATCAAACAAGTAAAATTGTCATGACAGTCAACAGTGGGGTTGGGCCCATGAGTAATAGCACCTTTCTTTCCAACCTGAGTGAACTAGGAAAGACCCAATCTTTAAAAAATAAAAAAAACCCCATAGGTCAGATACCACTGCCAATACCCCCACTTTCCTGTTCCCACACCCCCAGTTGTTAGTACTGTACCCAAAAAATCACTTTGCAGTTTCTCTGTATATAGTTTGTATATGTTGTTTCCTCTCAATAGAATACAAGCCACTTGAGGGCAGGAACCTTTTTTTTTCCTTCGTGCCCTCGCTGTTTGCATTCAACTATAGACATTCAATAAATAAATGCTTGCTAAATTAACCTGCCAACACAAATCCATATCTCTTTCACCCATGCCAGATGACTTCTCTGCTATTCTAAGGGTCGGAAGGAAGGAAGGAAGGATTGTGGTTAGACATAATAACAATGTGAAAAAGTAGATTATTTTTTCCTTTCTAAAAAAAGAGAAAGAAATGATGTTCCTTCTGCTCTCCCAATTGTTTATTTCCCTACTGTTTTTCTGCAGAAAGTATCAAGGCAGTCAAAAGGGCTCTTGCATCACATGTGTATTTTTAAATAGACTGAGGGTTACTATGGTTAACATCTCAGTCAAAATCCAAAGCACTGTTTGTAAATAATAAGAAAAAGAAAACTCCAGCATCCAAAGATACAATTTGGCCTCATTGGAGAAACCTAAGCTCATGAACAATTCTGGTCCTTGTGGGGAGTCTAGGGCAGCTGGTGTCCGAGAGGAGAAGGGAGGCAGCGCTTGTTTACTGGAATCAGCTGGGATCTTGGCTGGAGTTTGGTAACATGTTTGGAAATGCCTTTGTCATGGACAGCCTGCTGTGATGGAATGAGTCCTGGCCTATGGGAGTAAAGAGACCTGGGTTCTGGTCAGTGTGAGGTAGTAGTAAAGATGCCAGATTTGCAGCCAAAGCATTGGACCAATCTCTTAACTTCTCTGGTCTCCGTAATAAAACAAAAGGGCAGTCCCCTTTTGTTTTTGAAACTAAATGATTTTGAAGGTCTCTTCAAGCTATAAAATTCTGTGATCCTAGTTTCCAGATTTACCATTACCGATAGGTTACAAGTTCCTCTCCCTGTCTGGGCCTCACTTTCCCCATCTATAATGTAGAGCAGAGTCCCTCCCCAGTGTCCCCTGTAGGTCTGACCATCAGCTGAGATCATGGTGCCTTGGGGTGAGAAGCAGGAGACTAGATTCTCGCCCATCTTGACTCTTGATAGAACTCTCAGATCTTGGACAAGTCTCTTCCTGTCTCTGAACCTCAGTTTCTTCAGATGTAAAATGGGAGAGCTGGGCTAAGAGGTTCCTTTCAGCTGACACTGTTTAATAAATATGGATGTGTGTAATAGCCTAGTAGCAGGTTGTTTTGCTGACTTGGCGTTTACTGTGAGTAGGAAAACTGGCAACACATGAGACTCAGGGAACTCATAACCTGCTTTTTAAGACTTGTTTCTCCAGCATTGAAATTGTTTGAGTCCTTGATCAAGGTCAATTCATTTGTTATAGTCTGGGCCCTGGTTTTATGAAGTCAGCCAAATGAGTTCCATCTTGGAAACCATCCAGATCAGTGAGGAAAATTTCCTTTGTCCCTCTCTAGACTCCCTCCTTCTCAGTAGAATATAAGCTCCTGAGGGCAGGAACTTCCTTTAATGTTTCTGTCCTGGGCTCCTCAAACAAAACAGAATTGGTGGAATGAGGGTGTGAATGTATGGAGAGGCATGTGTTGGAGTAGAAAGAAGTCAGAAAACCTGGGTTCGAAGTTCCTGGTTCTGATCAATACTAGCTGTAGGCCACACTCCTTTGTAAGATGGGGATAATAACATTTACACGTTACCTGGAGAGGTGCACAGGGGTGGAGGCAGACTATGGCACATGACAGAGGAGTAGGAAAGTGAAACATTGTAATGGACTTCTCCAAAGAAATACATGAGTGAGAAGATGAGCAGGAAGAACTGTAGACAACCACAGACCACCCACATCCTCCCATCGGCATCCTCATGATGTCAGGAGGAAAGCAGGAAAGGCCCTTAGCACAATGGGGGCAGCTAATTTGGGGAGGGAGAACACTGGACCTGGAGTCAGGAAGACCTGAGTTCAAATGCAGCCTCAACACCTACTAGCTGTGTGACCCAGGGCAAGTCACTTAACCTCTGTTTGCTTCAGTTTCCTTTTCTATAAAATGGAAATAAAAACACCTATCTTCCAAATTTGTTGTGAGGATCAAAGGAGATGGTAATTTCTAAAGTGCTTAATTAGCACAGTGCCTGGCGCATAATAAGCACTAAACAAATACTTATTGGTGAGTTTAAGAGAGTCACATGGGATGGGCTACATACACTCTGTACCACTGGAAGGACCAGCCCCATTGGTGAGAACCCAGATCCATTGGAATCACTTCTCATGATTGTGAAAAAGGTGCCAGACACGAATGATAAGTGAGTTCAGGAACAGACCAACACTCCCTCACACCCTAACAGTTGGGAAACCTCAGCTGGGCATTTTCACCTCAGGATCAAGGTCTACCTCTGACTGGGTATCTCTTTCTTTACCCCCCACCCAATGGCAGTTCCCAGGTCTCCAGGACTGGTCTTTGGATCATCAGCCTCTGGCCAAACACTTGCAAAAACTGTGGCAGGACAGGTGGCTTTGTCAGGGCTGACAGCTGACAATCAGCCTTGTAGGTTTGGTATCCAAGGATAACTCCCTGCTTTTTACTGGTTAAAACTAAAACCTGTTTCCATAGGTGTCAGGAGACTTGGGTCCAAATCTGGGCTCTTAGACTTACTACCTGGATCGCCTTGGACAAGTCACTTAATGAATGACTCTTGGCCTTAATTTCCTAATCGTTAGAATTAGGAGATGGGATTATATGACTCCTGGGGTCCCTTTTAGCACTATATCTGTAATGTCTGTAATATCCATACCCCTTTAAGGCTCAAGGGGAAATGGGAAATGTTGGCCCCATTCCCACAGGGGATCCTTTTTTTAGCCTAGAATTATTGTCCCCCTATTAGTGAATTAACATATATCCCTGAAGTCCCCAGACTGAGTGCTGATCCCAGGAAAGCTCTTTGGCATAGAGAAGATTCGCTGTCCAGTGGAATTGGAGTTCAAGGATCTAGTTTCAAATGCAGGCTTGGCCTGGTATATGTGTGACCTCAGGCAAGTTACTTAAGTGTGGTAGGCCTCAGTTTCCTCATCTGTCAAATGAAAGGGATAGGACAGGATGACCACCAAGGTCTCTCCCAGCTCTGAAACTATAGTTCTATGGGGAAAAGGGTCATGTTCTACATAGGCTTCTCTCCTGGGTAGAGAAACCATCTACAGATGATGTTTGCAAATACCT
This sequence comes from Bettongia penicillata ogilbyi, assembly GCA_023548195.1. Classification (NCBI taxonomy): domain Eukaryota; kingdom Metazoa; phylum Chordata; class Mammalia; order Diprotodontia; family Potoroidae; genus Bettongia; species Bettongia penicillata. The sequence continues at coordinate 4,930,816 of JAJHZJ010000444.1, forward strand.
TTTGAATTTTTATTTATTTTTATATCGCTTGGGATTAGGCTTTTTAAAATAATGTATATCTTTTGTTTTTACATTGCATTCATTTCTAAATATATCATTCCTCTCCCTATCCTGTACCCAGTGGGCCATCCCTTATAACAAAGATAAAAGGGAGAAAGAAAAATCAGTTCGACAAAAGCAGTATTACCCACATTTGATAGCACACATAACATTCCACATGCACAGCCCCACACTTCTGATGAAAGAGGAGGAGAGACACATTTTCTCTTCCCTTCCCTGTGGACAAGCTTGATCCTTATAATCATGTAGTGTTTTAAGTTTAGGCAAATGAAATTTTTTTTCAGGCAGTAGCTGATTAGGATGGGCCGGTTTGCTTTTAAAAGATATACCAACAGCTTGGGAGATAGAAATGACCTTCAGCCAGGACGCTGGACCTTAGGGATGTTTTGGGGGAAGGGTATTCCCCCTCTCCTTCAGCCTCTTTCAAGCATTGAGATGCCAGAATAATATGAAGCCATGTGTTTCTTTGGCTGTAACTTTTCCCTTGTCTCCCCCTCTTCCCCTCTCTCTACTCCCTCTGCCATGGCTGCAGGTTCATCATGCCTAGTGGCATATAAGAAGACGCCGCCTCCTGTCCCTCCCCGGACCACATCAAAGCCGTTCATCTCGGTCACCGTTCAGAGCAGCACCGAGTCGGCCCAGGACACCTACCTTGACAGCCAGGACCACAAGAGTGAGGTCAACAGCCAATCTGGTCTGAGCAATTCCTCCGACAGCTTAGACAGCACCCGACCCCCCAGCGTGACCCAGGGCAGTGGAGGAGGAGCTCAGGCCCGGGAGGCACCCGAACTGCCCCAGAAAAATGCCACTCTGAAGAACGACAGAGGAACGTTGACCAGTGAGGAGCCCAAGGCCGAGACCGCCCCCAAAAGGAAACTTTCATCTATAGGAATACAAGTATGGGTCCCCTTGGTTGTGTGTCAGACTCCACTCTGTGCACGTGGGTGTAATTACATCGGAGGCTGACCCCGCTCACCCATCTCGAGGAGCCGGCCTCACCGTTGTTGGAGGCCGGCTTTCCCGGGCTCTCCTTGAGGGTCTGGCCAAAATGCGGTCCAGAGTTCGGCTCCCGATTCCAAACCAAATTTCACTCCGCTGTGCCCTGCTCGCGGCACGGACGTGAGGGGTTGTGCCTTTTTTGGGGTTCCTGGCGAATGTAGTTACACTCATCCCCCCATGTCCTGTACGTTTGCTCGTCCACTGTCCGTCCACACAGTCTTTTTCCTTGCTGGCCTGTCTCCTCGAGGCAGGTTGCCACCTAACAGATTTTCTGATCCGAGGTGTCCCTTAAAGTCGAGAAGGCTGGTATAGTAGCCGGACAAAGCGGCAGAAGCATGTAGGCCACAGTACCCAGCCCCCCAGGGCCAGACACCCCGAGATATAGGGGTCACTCATGAAGAGCATTTCCCAGTGCTTGGAGAACAGGTAGGTCGTTTGTTGTACCAGGCACAAGGACAGTATGAACCAGGGGTGGGGCCGGTGAGGGGGAGGGTAAAGGAAGGCAGCTCTTACATCAGTCCCCCTCAGAAGAGAGATTTGGGAAATGGCCCCCAGGCTGGAAGGGGATGAAACTTCTTGCTGTGTCCTCTTTCTCATTGTCTCTTCCCTACTAGGCAGGTGAGAAAGGAATGGGGTAAGGGGATGGGAGATATAGGGGTGGAGAGCAGGGATTTGGCTCTGATTACCACTGACCCTGCTGTCCCAAGTCTGAGGGGGGACCATTAGCCTTGAACTGTTGGGAGAATGGATGGCATATTCTGGGCATAATCCTCCTGCAGTCCAGACCTCAGAGTGCTATAACATTCCATCTTGTGTCAGCTGGGTGGGATAAAACTTTTATCCTGACTTGTAATTCAACAGAATTGATTTGAAACTAACATTGAGAATGGGGACCAGATTGTGTGGAAAGAGTCATAGAGAGAAATCACCAAAGTAAAAATGTCACTAAAAACCAAAAAGGAAGGAGCTATACAGCAATTACTGTGATGGAGCCATGCAGCTGTTATCCAGTGACCAGTGCCCTCTGTCCACTTGTCCACCCTGGGAACAGAGAACGTGACAAGCAGGGAGGGCCCTGGCCCCAAACTGTGTTTTCTTCTGTGGCCCTTGATGTGCTCCCAGCAGACAATCAGGCTGTGCTCATCTCCAATGAACCACTTGAATATTTTTTTTCCCTTTGTCTTGCTTTTCCCAAAATCTGAAACTGAAAAGTCACTTTACTACAACTGGGGAGAAAGACAGGGACTCTGAGGGGTGGGAATGGGGAATGACTCCTTCAGGAAGCCTGCCTGCCTGCCTCACTGATGAGCCCTCTTGAGGAGCCGGGTAGGTTTCTCTGGTGGGCTAGAAAGAAAGATAATCATGATAGTGGGTACTTGGATCCATCCCGATCAGCTCTGGAAACCTTCCAGCTCGGACTGCAGATCCCCCTATTATAGACACTGTCTGTGGCAAAGGGAACAGACTTACTTGATGTGGTCCTGGGGCCTGGGAGTGGGAGGTGGTGTGGGGAAAAGTGGTCCCAATTTGAAGTTTTGTTTTTAATTTAATGGGGAGAGGGGAACAGTATAGAGACTTACAGGGGTGCAGATTTCAGCTTTATAATCAGAGCTGTCCTAATAATGGATTAATGTAGTGAATGCCCTGTCATTGAAAGTATTCAAGTGCAGTTTAGATATCAGTCAGGATGGCTTTTTTCCTGTCCTGGAAAAGAGATTGGACTTAGAAGACCTGAGAAAACTATCTTTTTGTTTAGGAGTGAGGAGTGTAAAGTACTGACAAATTAAACAAGGTAGACCTTGGAGGTCTAACTCTGCTTAACATGTCTTAGTCATCAAGGTTTGAGGCAGGGGAAGCCTAGATCTATCTCATAAAGACAACTATTTTTCAGATGTACTGCTCCTCTTGCTCCCTTCTCCTCCTCTCTGAGTTTGAGGGCCCAAAGGCCTTGCCCCTTTACCCCTTTAATAAGGCCAGTTAAGGGGTAAACCTTTAAAAACGAGGAAATCTACCCAGGACAAAGCATCAAGCAAGAAGCAGCGGACTAGATATGTAGTGACACAGAAGACAGGAAATGACCAATTTTTAAAAACCAAAAGGGATCTTAGAGATCAATGGAGGTCCAGTCCTCTCATTTTTACACATGAGGAAACTGAGGCCCAGAGAAGAGGGTAAGGGAATTAATTGCCTTATGTCACATAACTAGTTAATGATAGGATTAGAACCCAGGTTTCAGATTCCTCCCATAGGGAGGGTAGTGTCATATAGGTTGTTGTTATTTTTTAGTCCTTAGAGATTTGAATTCTTAATCTGGTTCTACTACTTACTGGCTATGTGGCTATGTGACCTTGGCCACAGACCTTCTTGTCTCTGGGCTGCTGAGGTTTCTTCCATCCGTTCTTGGCTTCTGATGTCTTATTTTGTATTGATATAAAAGAAGAGTTTGAGAATAGGAAAAGATGTGACCAGAGCCTCAGAGGTTGGAAATGTCCAGATGAGAGCTGATGAAAGCCTGGAACAACAGGTGGGTGTCTGGGGGGCCTGTCTCAGTAGGCTGTGGACAGGACCAGCTGTGATTTAGGAGGGTGTGTCTTTGAGGGAAACTCCAGCTGGGAGTGTAGAAGGATGAAAACTGTCAAGTATTTGAAAGGCTGCCATGGGGGAAGAGGGATTAGACTCCCTCTGCTGAGTGACTGGAAGTTTCCAGGAGGTAGGTCTCCACTCAACTTCCTAACACTGGAGGTTCCCAGAAATGTAACAAGCTGATTTGAGAGGCCCTGGCTTTCCCCTTCCTAGAGGTGCCTTCCTTAAACAAGGGCAGCTCATTGTTTCTTGGACAGATGTGGTCAGGGGCACTCTGTCAAGTTCAAGTTGTCTAGAATAGGCTGAGTCACTTCCAATACTAAGATTCTGTAGGGTTAAACAAAAGGAACTTGGAAGTGTCCGTGTGTATTCTGGGCAACCAGAGTTGTAAGAACTCCCAAGTACTGTCCTGGGGCAAAAGAAGTTAACCTCTTAAGGCAGCACATAGCCATTCACAGACAACGTCTGAGCTAAGACCCCTCCATCCTGGGCCGAAATCCTGCTGCACTTCACTGATGGCTGAAATGCCTGGTCTGGGCCCATGTTCTCTTTCTGAGCTTATCTCCCTCCTTTCTTCCCTAGCTGAGTCTAGGAGTGTCACCTCTAAGGTCCAGTTAGCTTAAAAGTGTGGCTAAGGTATAGCTCTAGTTCCCTAGAAGTACCCTGTCTACGTAGAGTGTTGAGGCAAGGTGAGAGGCAGTAGAAAGCGCTGATTTTGGAATTAGAGAATTAGAGGCTTTGAATCTTCTCGCCTACTAGCCAGGTGACACTAATGACAAGTCATTTTTTGTTTTGGAGCTTCTTCTGTCCTCTGCAAAATCTGAGCTTTGGTGGGGCCAGCCTAGGTGTCAGACTGCTGGGCCTGAAGTCATGAAGGCCTGGTTCAAATGAATGTGACCTCAGCTGCTTCCTAGTTTGTGGCAAGTCACTTCACCCTGTTGCCTCAATTTCCTCATCTGCAAAATGAGAAGGAAATAGCAAACCACTCCAGTATCTCTGCCAGGAAAACCCCAAATGGGATCATGTAAAGTCAGGCACAACCGGCAACTGAAAAGGACAGGACAGCAAACAAAATTCCAAGTGATTGGGCCATCTCTCAATGCCCTTTCAGGTCTAAAGTTCTGTGGTTTAGTCTCTGGTGAAGAAGAACCATTTAGAAAGCTTTAGCCTAGGCCTGCTGAGATCAGAGAGGGAGTCCCCCACTCCCAGCTGGGATGTGGAATCAAGGGCCTACCACCTTAACTGGACACCAGCCCGAGAGGCCCAGCAGGAACTAACAGAGAAGGTCCCAGTGGCTGCTGTTTCTCAGGGAAGTGCCTCATCCTTGTCCCTGCTCCTGGGGCTGACTTCTCCCTCCTTCCAAATCCATAGCCCAGAGCTGGTTGTAGTCTGTGGGATCCTTCTCACTTGCCCTAAGGCTACGCATCCTATGAAACCTGTTCTGCCCATGATTTACTGGTGCCTTTTGGTGGGAGTTTCACACAGAAGAAAAGTGTCAGAGAGAGTATTACTGCTTGTTTTCCAGAGATGTGATTTCTCTCCTCCCTTCCGTTCCACCCCCATCCTGGGAGAACCAGTAGCTACAGTGCAGGTATCCACGGAGTTTTCCAATGGAAAGTCAATTGTTTTTGCTGGCAATTTTTCACTCCTGATTCTCCCCAGAGATTTTCAAGGGATTCTTCCACAGTTGGGGCTGTGAGTGCTCTTCTGAGTTTGCTCCTCCTTATTCCAAGCTGGATCCTCGGTCCTACCTTCGTGGGTCCTGCCTGCTGGGGGCCGAGACCTTCCCCAGGAAGTGCCCACCCCATCCACCAGCTTCCATGGCCCAGGCATAACAACTGTGGCTCTGTGTGTGTGTGCGTGTGTGCGTGTGTATGTGTGTGTGTGTCTTTTTCTTCTTCTCTCTGATGTGTATAAAGGAGAGGACTAGAAGGAACGGTTTCCAACTCCCTGAGGACAGCGGACCCAAAACCACCGATCTGATGCCACCCTCTTCAGAGTAGGGACAGCCAGTAACACCCCTTTTCCCATCTCCCCATTCCCTTGCCCTTGTGGTATGAGCGGTGCCCGGCTTCCCTGCTCAGCCTGTATGTCAGCGTGCAACGTCCGCATGCTTGTCTGTCCGTTAGTCTGTCTGTCCGTCTGCACGGACCTTTTTTTGTGTTCTACTAATGTGAATTCCAGCCGCAAGTTCTTGTGTTTTTGTTTTATTTTTTTGTTTCTGTTTGTGTATTTTTTTTTGTTGTCGTTCAATAAGGTTGACTGCATTCAGCCAGTGCCAAAGGAAGAGCCACCTCCCGCTACCAAATTCCAGTCCATCGGGGTACAGGTAGAGGACGAGTGGCGGTAAGTCAGAGAGAGGCGGCGGCGGCTTCTTCCCTTTCCTCTCCTCTCTCCTGCTCCCCCCTCCTCTCTCTTGCTCATCCTCTTTCTTTTCAGCTTTGTCCTCTTCCGTTCCTTTTTCCTCCTCTTTCCTCTCCTCTCCATTTTCCCTCTTTCCCACTTTGTTTCTTCTTTCTCTCTCCCCTCCTCTTCCTCCTCTACCCTTAAGCTGCACTTACCATTTGGCTCTAACCCATGTCTCTCCTTCCCATATTGATGATAACTAGACTGGGCTTGGGGCAGGGGCAGGCAGCAGGCGCTCGGTGGTCCCATGAAAGTTTCCCCGTGGCCGTGTGCTGCCAGAATTGAGCCTCTGCTCTGTAAGGCAAAAGCAGACGTTGAGAGAGCTTAGGGCAGAGGCGACGTCCCTGAGGCTGCAGACGTGTCGTTCTGGTATAATGGCCTATTGCAGTACGCAGGCAACCTTATAACTGTGTGTCTGTGTGTGTGTGTGTGCGCGCACAGGGCAAGGCAGGGGGCTACGCAGAGAATGCAGCGGGGGTGAGGCCTGGGAGGTGGAGGGGGCTTTGGGACCCAGCTGCAGGCATGATGAAGTGATGCATTCCTTTGTCTCCCGATGTATGTGCTGGGTGTGGTAGAGGCACACACGGGCCGATCAGGCCCAGTCGACAGCACATCCTGATACCCACCTGTTGCCCTCCTTGTAGATACAGCGGAGCCTCTCACAGTATGTCCTCCAAGCGGGACACTGACTCAGACACCCAGGAGGCCAACGACTCCAGCTGTAAATCCTCTGAGAGGAGCCTGTCAGACTGCCCGCCACACCACAACTCCATCAACGCTGACACCAGCCCCCGGCCCTCCGCCAAGGCTGCCCAGATCAAGCGCAACCTCTCCTATGGAGATAACGCTGACCCAGCCCTGGAAGCCTCCTCACTTCCCCCACCTGATCCCTGGCTGGAGACTTCATCCAGCTCTCCCCTGGAGCCTTCCCAACCTGGGGCCTGCCGGAGGGATGGTTACTGGTTCCTGAAGCTGCTTCAGGCAGAGACAGAAAGGTTAGAAGGATGGTGCTGTCAGATGGACAAGGAGGCCAAAGAGAACAATCTCTCTGAAGAAGGTAGGGAAGAAAGAGCTGCGTCCTCAGGGGCCTGGGGGGTAGGGGGACAGCAGCTGAGGGGTGTTGAGCCACACAGGGGTGTCGAGTCTGTTTCCAAGATTCCACCCAGAGATTGACAGTTCATAGCTTATCATCCTCAGTAGGGACTCTAGAAAACATCTAGTCCACTTCCCTCCCAAAGCATGGATCTCCCTGCTAACTGCCCGACAAGAGAGAACTTCTCTCAAAAGATGTTCATTACGCAAGGAGTCACTTCCCTGCCTCTTGGGCTGCTTGTTCCATTGTTGGAGCAGTCTGATTATGAGGAGTTTCCCCTCACAGGGATTGGATTTGGGGTTTCATTGGTAGAGGGAGCTCTCCTGGGAAGGCAACTTTATCCACTATGAAGTTGGCACCCTTTCTGCAACTTAATAATCTTAGGGAATTGCTTAAAGCAGGCCATCTAAACTGGTCCCAAGGAACACATAGTGACTTAGAAAATCACACGTTAATATTACCTATATTTTCTTGTATTTTTATTTATTTTGTTAAATATTTCCCAGTTAGGGAGGGGCCTTCATGTTTGACTCTTCTGGCTTAAAGCACTGAGAGGTTGCAAACTGAATTGAATTGAGCCACATAGCCCGTGGGAGGCTGGAACCCAGCCTGTGGCTTTAGAGCTAAGCTAGATCTAGCTACTCTACTCTGTCCACTCCTTCTCACACTCAGCTTCTCCATAGATTTAAAAGAAATATGTCTCCCTGTCACAGAGTCATAGACAGAGCTGGCAGAGACCTGAGGCCAACTAAGATGTGCCTGTGAGCATGTGTGCGTGTGCAGGCTCACACACATACACACACACACACACACACACACACACACACAGATTTTACAGTCAGGGGCATTAAGTGTCTTGCTGAAGGTTACACAGGTAGTAGGCATCAGAGGCAGAATTTGAACCCAGATCCTCTGAATCCAAAGGCACTGCTTTCTTCTCTAGTTCTCCCTTCTAGGACCAGTCAGAACAAACTCAGTCCCTCTTCCCCATGTAGTGCTTAACACAGTACCTGGCACATAATATAATAGATGCATTAATAAATGTTGATGGATTGACTACCTGATAATATCCCTTCACGTATTTGAAGACCGTTGTCATGACCCACTATGTCTTGTCCTCTCAAGGGAAGGCACCCCACCCCAGTTCCTCCAGTTCCCACATGGCATGATTTCCATCTCACTCACCATCCCACTGACATCCTTTTCTGAATGCATTTCAATAACGGGTCCTTCCAACAACGTGGGCCCAGACCTGGCTAGGGAGGGTCTGGTCTGACAGAGGCTGAGGACTGTGCTTCTCCCATCCTACTCCAGGATAGTAGACTCATGCTGTTGTATCTTTGTGCATCCCCCTCCCACATGTTTAGACCAGCTGGTCCAGGCAGGGCCTTCTTTGGTGAAATCATCATGGAGACAGGGTTAGACAAATCGAAAACTTCTCTTTCAAGGAGTAAAGTTTGTTCTATGTTAGGTTTTTTTTTAATTTAATCTTGTTTTTACTTTTAATGTCTTACTACATCACATTTATTTCTGAATATTTCCTCCTCCAGCCTTTCCAGCTAGAGCTATTCCTCATAACAAAAATTAGAAAAGGAAAAAGGTAGGGAAAATAGTCCAACAAAACTAACCATTCTTGTGTCAGCCATGTCTGACATGTTTCATACCCATAGGCCCTCACCTCTCTCTTTGTATCCCTTGCCTACCACCTAATAGGTACTTAGTAAATGTTGTTTGATTGATTGGACAAGGCCCTGATGCCTGGCCCTGGCTATGCCACTAACTTTTTCCTTTGGTTGTCAAATTGTGGAGTCTCCCTCAGCCTCCTTTGTTGCATTCATTGGATACCAGAAACGAGTGGCTTGCATTTTCTAGGAATACGCATCCTGCCTTTGGAGATTGTTTTAAGGCCCCTTCAAGCATCTTTTCTTCAGACTCCTTTGACTTCCCGCATGTTGCTACTGTTTCAGTCAGAGCACAGATCCCAGGAAGGGGTTTCACCTTCTGATAGCCGGGGCTCACCCCTCTGCTCTTAGACACAAGGAACTCAAATTAAACAGAAGAGTGTGACCTATGACTCTGTTCCTAGCACCTGACAGTCTAATTTTCATTTCATTCAGATATGCTGTGCTAGCTCCCTACAGGGTTGGGAGGCCACTGTGGGCAGAGACCAGGTTTGATTTTTCCTCATCTCCTCTAGCACCAGGCACAATGCTGTATACCTGAATGCTTAGTCACCAAAATCCAGAGTTTGCAGGGACCCTCTGAAGTCAGCTCTGAGGTCAGCCAAGCCAGACCTGTACAGGAAGACCCTCAGTCACATTCCCAGGAAGCCTCAGGTTGAAGACTTCTCAAGGGAGCTTGGTCCCCTGGGGTCGCCTCTGTAATTCAGACGGCTCCTTCCCTGGAGCTCAATAGTTTGGATTCAGTGGTCTCCGAGAGCAGAGACTGCTAAGTTGCCTCTAAGGTCAAGTCTCTTAGCTAAGAGGTAAAGGATTAGGGTACAGAATTAGACCTGAATGCTCAAACACAGCTGTCGTTTGGATTGGCTCTGCTTGACCATCGCAGCACTGAGAAACCTACATTCCAGATTCTTATACATAAAGATAATGTGGAATTTTTGGAAATGGTCATTCAGAAAGGAATTTTTTACTCCTCTGATAGCAGTCCCCCTCATTTTTGTTTCTGAATCTACAGGGCCAAATGCAGTGCCTGGCAGAACCACAGCTTTAGAGCTGGAATTTGAATGGTCATCTGATCCCAAAGTCATTTTACAGATGGGGAAACTGAGTCCCAGGGAGGTGAAATGACTTCCTGTGTTCACACACATGGTGTCAGAGGTCAGATTTAAATCATACTTCTTGGACACCAAAGCCCAAAGCTTTTTTATAAATATTTATTAAATCAAATCTGACCTGTGCCCACCGTCATCAGCTAGGGGGATGGTCAAAAATTCAACACTTCAGTATTTATTAAATAACTGCTATTTGCAGAGCACTGTTCCAGGCATTGGATGATGGTATTCAGTTGTGTTTGACTCTTTGTGACCCTGTTAGGGGTTTTCTCAGCAGAGATACTGAAGTGGTTTTGCCATTTCCTTTTCCAGCTCATTTTACGGATGAACAGCTGAGGCAGGGTAATGTAACTTGCAAATATCTGAGGCTGGATTTGAAGAGGCAGACATTACAAGAGATGCCAGAATTAGATAAAAACTGTTCCTGCCTTCATGGTGATCCCAGTCTTGTAAAGGGAGAAGACCCAAACACAGATAACTGGTAATATATAGTATTACACAACAACTATTAGGGGAGCAGCTAAGTGATGCGATGGATAAAGCACTGGCCCTGGAGTCAAAGGAGTACCTAGGTTCAAATCCAACCTCAGACAGTTGTTGTGTGACCCTGGGCAAGTCACGTAACCCCAGTTGCCTCCAAAAAAGGAAACAAATATAGGAGGTGCCTGGGAATAAGAGAAGGCTCCTGAAGGAGGTTACTTAGAAGAATGGGTAGAAGTCTTATTAGAGATGGATGATAAGCTTCAGGTGCAGAAGGAGGATAACCTGCATTTTGACACACAGCAGAAGTGCTTGTGATGACTATCCTTATTTCTTACAAAGAAGAGGAAGAAGGGGAAATTACAGAGGGACTGGTGGGGTGGTTGATGCCATACTAGAAAAGGAAGGAAAGCACATCAACAAAATGTCTAAAAACACACAGAAGAGCACAGAAGGAAATATAGCACGGACTGGCAGGCAGGGTTGGAACCAGGATATTAAATTTAATATGTGTCTACATTAAATGTATATTTATATTTTATAATATAAATTATATCATATTATAATATGTAATTGTATTATATAATTAATATAAAGTTATATATTACCTACAAATAACCTATTATTGTTTAAACAACATAGAATCCTTTTTAAATTAATGTTAAATTCATGACAATAAAAACCATTTTTTCAAAAGAGTGGATAGAAAGTGATTTGCCTAAGGTCAATAAACCAAGTCAATTAAAGAGCAGTAACCTGGAAACCAGGTTTCCCCAACACCACTGCTGCTTCCCAGAAAAGACCACGTGGTCCTTGCTGTAAAAGAGCTTCTAATATAGTCAATTCAATAGATCATCCCTAGGTAGATAACATAGTGCCATAGTGAGTAAATAAAACAGGGATGGGGGGATCCTTATCTTGAAATAACCTAAGTTGTCTCCTGTTCTCCTTCTCCCTCCCTCTCCCCAGTTGTTCTTTGTGGAAGCAGCCCATACATAAAGAGAAACCCAATAACTGTCTTCTGGCATCTGAAGGGCTGGCATGTGGAAAGAGCCTGATCTGCTTGGCCCCAGAGGGCCAGACTGACTTCTGTGCAGGGGAAGTGTTAAAGGCAGGACCATGATTTAGATTGCCTATACAGGGATCCTTCCTAACAATAAGAGCGATTCAGAATTGGAATGGGCTGACCGGAGGCCATGAAGGGGGTTCCTCTCCCTGGAGGTATTCAGTCATAGGCAGGACAACCATTTATTCATAATGTTGTAAAGGGCATCTCTTTTCATGTGTAGATGGGACTTGACTCTCTGATACTCTGTGATTGTGAGGAACAGCAAAAATTACTGAGGACTCTGTCATAGAGTGGGTGACATTTCATGTTGAGTGCTTTGTTTGTGCTTGGTTCTCATAGAGGACCATGACATCAGGGAGATGATGACATGGCTTGCAGTTGACTGATTTGAGTGAGGGAGCGCTGTGTGAGGTCACCAGCCTCACTGTCTCCTCCAGAGCCATCTGTTCTTGGGTGAATGTTAGAGGGATATAAACATCTTGCATGGGCGTCAGGGAACAAGGCTTTTCTGTGGCTAACTTTGATTTGGAGGAGAGGTGTTTTCTTAGGTTTGAGCTCTTGGGTTTAGGCTGTTGGTAATTAGTAATTACTTTGTTATTTTTAATTTCCCCAAATAGAATGTAAGCTTCTTAAGAGGGAGGATTGTTTCATTTTTTGGCTTTGCATCCAAAGTACCTAGCATAATAGTGTGCCTTAATAAATGCTTATGGATTAATTAATTGATTAATTAATATTGAGACAAAAGTGATGTCATCGCAGCAGCATAGGATCTGGAGTCAGAGGCTCTAGGTTGGAATCCGAGTTCCAATGCTCACAGATTTCATGTCCATGGACAAATCTTTTTCTTTTCCCTGTGCCTTAGTTTCTTCCCATTGTAAAATTATCTGATTGAACTAAGTGACCTCTAAAGTCTTTGTTATATGTTTTACCAAGAACTTGAACTACCTTTCTCACAAAATTATAATAAAGGTGCTTTGCAAACCATAGAAGTGGGATTTTGTAGTATGAATAACAGGGCAGAGAGACATTGATAGGCAGAAGCTAGTGGAAAGAACACCCATTTTCCAGAACTGTTCTCTGTACTTTCTGCTGAACTTGGCCAGCAGATTTTCATTCTCTCAAATAAAGATGACAATTGTCCTCTCTATTGTTTCAGCTTGTTGATGGATGAGCATTCATTAAGCGCCTGTTGTGTGCCAGGTACTGTTTGCTAAGTTCTAGAAGTTGAAAGAGCACAAATTCTGGGAATCAGAGGACCCAGGTTCATAGCCTGCACAGTAGTTGTTTGACTTTGGGGAACTCACTTCAACCCTCTCTGCAGTTCAGTTTCCCCCTCTGTAAAATAGGGGTAACAGAACTTGTACACCTACCTCTAACAGGACTTCTAAAGGGGAAAGTGCTTTATAAACCTGGGATCATAGACTCAGAGGTAGATGTGACCTTAGAAGACATCAAATACTGAGACAGGATTTGAACTTGGGTCTTCTGACTCCCAAGTCCAACTTTCAATCTGCTGTACCACATCAGTACTGAAAGCCTTGAAGGCTCTTTTAATTTTATTTCTTTATTTGCTTATTTATTTCTTTTTAGTGCCAGCCTGTGATACAATTGGTATCTAGAACTCCCAGTGCAGAAATTTCTTTTACCAAATGCGGATCACCAACTGCTTCCTACAACTGAGAGGTTATGCGATTTGCCCTGCGTCGCTCAGCCAGAATGTGTTAGAAGTAGAACCCAAGCTTATGTCGACTCTCAAGGCCAGCTGCCTTTGCATGTATCTACTTTGTCACCCTGACTCACAATATCACACTCTGTGACCTATAATTTGACTCAGAGCTGCTCTATAGTCAGGCACCATACTCTGTATATTAAGTAGGCTCTTAATATGTGTTGAATTGATGGGTTCTCTGCATCATCAGAAAGCCTCCTTTAGGTTGAAATTCCCTTGACTTCAGGTCCTCAATGAGGACTTTCTCTGCATGACTTACTGATATCTCAAAGGAGCTGATGATGATCTCTCCTCAGGGGAGAGGACTGGGGGACCTCAGTTATACAATGTTTGTCTTAAGCTGTAGAAAGGGACTGTCTCAGGGAAGAGGAATTGGGCTACTTCTACTTGACCACAGAGGCTGGAATTAAATGCCATAGGGGTCAAGTCAGTGGGAGGCAGATTTGTGGACTTGGTAGAAGCAAAAGCTTCTTAACAGTAATGGTGTGAGCAGAGCCCTCTTGGGGGGTGGTAGTGAGTTCCCTTTCATTAGTAGTAATAAGAATTTCATTTTCATATACGTGGATGATAAGCTCTCTGACATCCCATGCCTGTGATCTTTTTTGTTCAGCCTTTTAAACCAGGCTGAAAAGTTCTCTGCACGTTTGTTGAATGAAAACCAGCTGCCATGGCCTGTACAGAAGTTGTATTCTCCAGCTGGTATCCCTGCGATGGATAATTCTCTCCTGCCTAACAGTCAACAACCCTTTATTAAGCACCTCCTTTGTACCGGGAACTGTGCTAGGCACTGGGACACAAAGGCCAACTGTTCCTGTCCTCACAGAGCTTAACATTCCATCAAGAGGAACAATATGTATGCATATAAGTAGATACAAAATCTGTATGTAGCAAGGTAATTTCCCAGTCTTGGAGGCATTAGTAGTTTGATGGAGGGAGGAAAGGAGAGCATTAGGAAAGGTCCAGAGTAGGAGGTGGTGTTTCTGCTGAGCTTTGAAGAAAACTAGGGGTTGTGATAGGGTGAAGAAAAGAGGGGAGGACATTCCAGGGATAGGAGACAGCCTCTGCCAGGGCTTGGGAGATGGAATGTTATGTATCCATGGGTGAGAGCAAGAAAAGGCTGATTTGGCTGGAAATATAGAATGCTCAAAGGAAGTAATGTGGAAACATCTTGGAAAGAAAGACTGGAGCCCTACTGTGAAGGGCTTTAAATGCCAAACTGAGAAGTTAGTATTTTATCCCAGAAGAAGAAGGGAGTCACTCAAGCTTCTTGAGCAAGGGTATGACACAGTCAGACTTGCACTTCAGCAATGTCACTTTGTTGAGCTATGTGGAGGGTGGGCTGGAGGGGAAGGTGAGGGACTCATGTTTCCCAAAGGTGACGTGATAGATGTTCAGGGACCAGACTAGGCCTGATTGGCTCTTTCTTTTTCCTTGTTCCTTCTCTGAGTGCAGCATGGACACTGAAGGACTCCTCAAAAGTGCTGTTTTGGAATCTCTGCTGAAACACAGGAGGGGAAGCAAGAGGTTGGGCCCAGAAGCTTGGCTTTTCTCTGAGAGAAAGGGGGTACCAGGCTAGAATTATATGTATCTGTGCCCATAAATATTATTAGTCGTGGGGATATGGTTTTCAGGTTCCAGCTGAGAATTACAAAATTTTAAAGGTGAAAGGAACCTCAGAGACTGTCTGGTACAACTGCCTTACTTTACAGAAGGGAAGTTGAGTCACAGAGAGGGAAAAGACTGAAATCCGTGTTTACTGGCTCTTGATCTAGGCTCGCCTCTTATACTGCCTGTGATCTTTTTTGTTCAGCCTTTTAAACCAGGCTGAAAAGTTCTCTGCACGTTAGTTGAATGAAAACCAGCTGCCATGGCCCGTACAGAAGTTGTATTCTCCAGCCCAGAATATCAGCTCTTTCTGTCTTACAGAGCTGAACACAACAAGCATTGGGACCACCAAGTCCAGTTGGATTAGGCATCTGAGACCCAGAGAAGGGAAAGTCTCCAGTTAGTAAGTAGTAGAGTCTGTCTCCTGGCCAAGGGCCCTTGGAGCTTCTAGGGAAGGTGGACAGGATTGAGATACTCTGAAACGTCTAAGAATGGGCTCTATATGGAGCTTGAAACCCTAGTCAGCAGCTCCCTCCCTTTTTTGCAGAGGTAGGGGGATGGAGATGGAATCCTGCAGACATGTGTCATTTGGCTGGACTTTATTTTTCATCTTTCAACTGGTTCACTGTACTCCCATCTCTTCTCCCTAGCATCGAAGAGCTTTGCCCAGCACTTAGCACAAGTGCCTGACACATTGTAGGTGATTAATAAGTGATTGATTGCACTGCCCTGTCCTGCTCTGCAAAGGTCAGCCCTTGGACAAAGGTGTGGGAAAGGAAGGCATTTCATTCTTACCGCACACCCCCAGTCTAAAATAGGGATGTAGAGGACAGCATTGTCCCTGGCAAGTAACCTCTACCCCTGCAGAACAGGGGAGGTTCACAAGGAATAATGAAGAATGAAAGAAAGTGCACCGAGCATGTTTGGCAAATATCCAGTGAGATGGTACAAGATAGTTTTCTAAATGGTGGGTTTGAAGTGAAAGTGCCTATATGATCTTTACTTCCCAGGTCATTGTTTTATCTCTTAAATAGAAAAAGTACCGGACTAGCTTCTTCCAACTGTGAATCTATTCAGTGTTCCTTAGTACTGAACAAGTATAAGATAATGGGATTCATGTGATTTGATCATTTTTAAAAATAAGTTTTATTGATGGCTTTGGGAGTTTTCTGTCAGTCATTTCTAGAAGTATCTTCTCTCTTTATTGCAACCCCGCCCCCAATGGAACTCCTCACACATTAAAAAAGAAAGCCAGTGAACGAGTGGATCCCAAAACGTATCAGCTCCCGTGTCCATTCAGCCCTTGTCATTCTCTGCCTCTCTTTTGGAAAGAGGGAGTGAGCTGACCATGATGGAGAACATGGAACGAATTCCAGGCTCTGAGAGTCCAGAGACCTTGGTCCTAACCAACTGTTCCTTTTTATGTTTTATTTATTTTTAATTTATGAAATAAAATAAGCCTTTCCATAACATGTTATAATAAAAAAAAAGACAACTGCACATGAAACTGCAGATTTATTATGTACAACTTACTATTCCTTTTAAATACATAATACAGTTATCATGTAAATTTCTTTTTTTTTCCTTTTTTCCGTTCTTCCCCCTCCCCAGAGATGGCTACCATTAGACACAAATGTGCATATATACATAGAAGCATTCTATACATGCTTCTATTTATCATTTCTTTCCCTGGATTCAGATAGCCTGCTCCTTCATATGCCCTCTGTAGTTAATTTGGGTATTTATGATAGAATGACTTGCTGAAAGTTGTTCTTAAAACAATAGTACTGTGACTATATACAACGTTTTCTTGATTTCCACTCATTTCACTCTTCATTTTTTCATTCAAATCTTTCCATGTTTTCCTAAGATTATCAAGCCAACCGGTTCTTCTTGTGACTTTGGGTTAGGTCACTTGCCTTCCAAGCCTCAATTTCCTCGTCCTGCCTCTGATACTTAGCACCTGTGGGACCTAGGACAAGTTCTTCTCTGTACCTCATTGTCCTCCTCTTCCAAGTGTGAAGGGGCCTGAACTCTATAAAATGGAGATAACAATACTTTAACCATCTTTCTCGCAGGACCGTGGGGCAAGCATTTGGGAAGCCGTTAAAGTTAGTGGTGTAGATTTGTGGGTTGTTAATACCACTGTCATTGTCCCTGGCATTACCACAAAGGGGTGGGAGGTTTGGAGCAGATTTTTCTCTGTTTGTGTGTCTATATTTGTCCTACACTTCAAAGGAGGTGGCTTTGGAACAGGAGGTAACAGCCTTCCTTCCTCTCCAGGGAGGGCTGGGCTGAGTTGTTGGCATCATCGAGGCAGTGGGTTATGGGGGCAGAGCCATAACCAAGAAGCATCAGACTTGAAGCTAGAACACCTGGGTTTAAATTCTGTCCCTAGCACTTCTTAGCTTCAGTGTCTTTATCCATAAAAATGAAAAGGGATACTTACTTATACATCCTATTTCATGAGATTATGGACAATGTGCTTTTGTAAACATTAAAACCATAAACAATAAGTTGTTCTGAATAATAATGGTAATTATTACAGTATCTTTCTCAGGCCTTCTCTGAGATTGACTAGTTTTGATCTGGACCAACCTTTTTTCTCTTTCCTCAGTCTTAGGGAAAGTCCTCAGTGCTGTTGGTAGTGCCCAGCTATTGATGTCTCAGAAATTCCAGCAGTTCCGAGGTCTTTGTGACCAAAACTTGGTGAGTCTGAATTCCCTTGGTGGCCCTTGAAGCTGCTGTGAGCTTGGGTTGAGGGGGTAGAGGGGTGAGAACAGGATCTGGCTCCCTCATTAGAAGTCCCTCTGACTAGCTTGCTGCCAAATCAAGGCTTTTCCTTCGGGTGATGATGCTGTAGGGTCTCACTTTCTCCTCTGGGGAAAAGAGATGTCAACAGCAAATCCTGGGTCTTTAAAGTGACTCAGACATTCCAGAACTATTAGTTTGGGGTGGGAGGGGAAGCAGGGAGGAGCTGGACTTGTTGCCTTATGTCAGACGAAGAAGTCTGGCCCACTTCGAGCTAGCGAACTTGCTCATACCACAAACATCCAAATTGAAAAAGGGCAAGAGTGGTGACTGAAATGTCTTACCCATAAGGGACTGTGTTCATGTGGTGGAATACCATCGGTCAATAATTGACCACCCTCACTTTGGTGACGTGAGTTTCCTCTGGCCCAGGAATGACCTTCTGACTGATTCTGAGCCACCAAGCCCAGGAGGGGGGTGGTGAAAGTACTGGGAAAGACATTGAGCTCTGGGGTCTATAAGGTTAGGCCAAGATTAGGGGCAAAGAGAAGGGCAAAAGACTGAAAGGAGTCACTGGGAGGATGAGACAAAAAAGACTCTGTTCAGGGCTCTTGCTTAAAAAGAAGGTGAACAGATGGCAGCAGTGTACAAGCTGTCCCAAAAGACAGTGCAGTTTAAGTTTTACCAACCCTCAGCTGTGAGTTCAGTTGGATTCCAGTCATGGTTACACACTATGTCCTCATGGGCAGATGTCCCCTCTCTGGGCCTACACCTTCTGAAAAAAATGGGGCTAATGAACCTGGCTCTGCCTTGCAAGACTCCAGTGAGGGTCCAGTGAGACAGTGCATGTGATAACACTTAAATATTACAAGATCAACAGGAGGAAATATCACTCTTATTAATGACACTTGAAATAATCACAGTAATGAGTAGTGAAGGGAGAGACCCAAATGCGCTACATCTGACTTTTGGTTTCATTGTTTTCCTCATACAAATCTTCTATGAAACTGCCCTCCCCCCATGCCGGTTCTGAGCTCCTGGTAGCCAGGCCAGCATAAGCAATACTTTCTGGGGAACAGTAGTATTCATTGTTGCTAGGAATAATGAGGTCTATATTGAGAAGCAGATGGAGAGCTGGCCTTGAAGTTGGGAAAATAAGGTTCGATTTTCCAGCTCTTGGTACCTAGTAGGTGCTAGACCTACATTGGTCAGAGGAAGTTACTTATCAGTATCCTTATATTGATGAAATTAACTAATTTGGTCAAAAAACAGTTTTAATCGTTCATTATTAAATTATGATGCTTTGTCATTACAGTTTCACCACTGATGAAGCATCATCATATCCATCCTCCCTGTCTCCTTGGGTTTTCCTAATAGCCTTGACAGGTGGTACACAGGGGTTATTATCCCCCTGACAAATGGAAAGAATGTAGAAATTGGGATTCCGGTGTAACTTGATCACAAATACCAGCCCTGTCAACTTGTCCCACAGTAGGAGCTTGGGTTTCCTCATCCATAGAATGGGAGAACACTTCATGATTCTCTGAGGTCCCTTCCATCTCTAACCCTGTGATCCCTGTGATGCCATTTGCCTGAGGCTCAAGAGTTGGAAATGATTCGTTCCAAGTCACAAAATGACCTCATACCTCAGACCCCATTCCCATACTCCTACAGCCTGTCCCCATTTCCGCTCAAACTGCTTTCCCACTTTGTGATGGGTGGGTATTGGGAAAGCACAATGGGAGAGAGACCATCGGAAAAAGTTGCTGTCGATAAAAGGGTCAGATGAGACACTGGTGTGGACAGAAACCTGAGCAAAGAGGATATATGCATAAAATTAGGCTGACATCACAGAGCAGATTCTGGAAGGAGGATAAGGAATGTTGTGCAGTGAATGGACGAATAAACAAATGAACCAAAGCCTCATCTTTGTTCCTATCCTGACGTGATCCCCAAGGGTGGGGGTGGGGGTGGGGCACAGCCACTGAGTCTCCCTCTCTCTTCACCCGTGCAGAACCCTGACTCCAACCCCAGGCCCACAGCCCAGGATTTGGCTGGGTTTTGGGACCTGTTGCAGTTATCCATCGAAGATATCAGTATGAAATTTGATGAGTTGTACCACCTTAAAGCGAACAGCTGGCAGCTGGCGGACCCCCCCGAGAAGAAGGTGAGCATGGAGCACTGCCGAGGGGCTGAAATCCAGGGGCTGTGACCTAGTCGGAAATAACACTTTCTACCATCGGTCAGTGCAGCTCGGCTCGGTTCTCGATGTGTCTCTAAGCTAGGACCGCGCAGACCCATTTCTCTTCCTGGAATCCATGCTTCTCCTGCCATCTCATCCCATCCCATCCCATCCCATCCCATCCCAAAGCTCTGTCTTGTGGCTTCCTTTGTGACTTGTGCTGTCTTGGCTGCTACAATATTATGCACGGACAATCCCACCCTTGGGACGATGGCGGCAATACTATAGAGCCCTGTTTGGTGATTTGAGAAACCTGTGTTCAAATCCCAACTCTGACCTGACTTGCTGTGTGACCTTGGGCAAGTCTAGCCCCCTTTCCGGGCCTCTGTTTTCTACTTCATAAAATGAAGGGGTTGCAAATTAACAAAACAAGTAATCTGGTTGTGTAAATAGAAAAATCTTTCAAGGAGAAATCAGGCCATTTAGGGCTGCTCTACAAAGAAGTTACTGGGAATTGACAGATTCAAGTGATTTCTACCAAATCTCAAAGAGCTAATCATTCCTGTGTTATAACAGATCATTTCCAAGGGTAGAGAATGATAAAAGACTACCTGCTTCCTTCAGTGAAGTAAATATAGTCTTGATCTCCCAAACCACACAAAGTCCAATGTCATTAATGAATTTTACTGGGAGAGGGCAGTCTAGGTCTGTGATTTTTATTGGTTTGGGAAGCTCTCCGTGTAGAAACATCTTCCACTGATGTAGATTAGCATGCATCTAATTTATAGTCTTAGAACAAGGCTTCTTAACTTTTTCAGTCATGGAAAGGTATCCATGACATAAAAGGCAGCTGGGTGGGCAGCATGGTGGATAGAGTGCTACATCTAGTGTCGTAGAGATCTGAGGCTCAAGCACTTCGTAGCTGTGTGACCCTGGGCAAGTCACTTCATCCCTGTCTCAGTTTTCTCATCTATAAAATGGGCATCCTCCCAGGGTTGTTGTGAAGATCTCATGAGATAACAATTGTTGAGTGCTTAGCGTAGTGTCCGACACATAATAAACACTATATAAAGGTTAGTTGTTACTGTTATTTTTAAAAAAACATAATTACAAAAGAAACCAAATGTGAAAATAAAGGTAAAATTTTCCCCCTATCCCCAAGTTCATAGACAACCTTGAAATCTATCCACAGACCCCAAGTTAAGAACTGTCTTTTAGAGAGTTAGATGAGGCACCAGGAGGTTCGGTGACTTGCCTGTGGCCCCACAGTATCAGGCGAAAGGAAGACCTGAACTCAAGCCTTCTTGACTGCAAGACTGGCTCTCTGATCACAGCCATGCTGCCTCTATTAATGAATGCTAATGCAAAAATAACAAACAGATATTGGCCAATAGAATGCATCAGTGCCTTGAATGGTCACAAGCATACAGGGGAACGAGTCCTAGATTTGGAATCAGAAGACCATGATTCAGATCTTGGCTCAGCCACTTGTGACCCTGGGCAAAATCCTTCCATGATCTAGACTTTGGTTCCTCACCTGTAAAGTAGGAATATTGGACTTTAAGGGTCCCTTCCAGCTCTAAATCTGCTGCTGCTTTGTTCCGGGAGGAATCCAGGGGGAATCCAGCATTTGGTGCTCTGTAGAAGCACCTGGTACTGCCCCCAGCCGTCATCATCCCCTCCCTCCCAAGCATCCTGTGCTACTTGTGTCTATTGCTTGTGGCCCAGCCACCAGTTGGGTGGAAGCCACAGGGTAGCGGGGAGGTGGGGAGGAAAGGGTGAGGAAGGGGCGGCATGGGGCGCACATGATGGCCGTCTTTATGTTACTCTTTGGTCTCCTTACTGTCTTGCTCTAAAGGAAGAGAAGAAACCTCCCCCTCCTGTGCCAAAGAAGCCGGCCAAGTCTCGAACAGCTCTGAACCGGGACAAGGCCTCGGACTCTGGGGACAGGCAGCGCCAGGAAGCCCGAAAGCGTCTCCTGGCTGCCAAGAGAGCCGCATCGGTGCGGCAGAACTCCGCGACAGAGAGCGCGGACAGCATTGAGATCTATGTCCCGGAGGCCCAGACCCGACTTTGAGCCAACGAGACGGAAAAGGGAAGGAACACAAGCAATTTTTAAATCATTAAAGAGCAAATGAAATTCTCCCACCCTTCAGTGTGATTATTCAATCTAGAGACACTGGAGCCAACTTTAAAACAAAAATTACCAATTAATGAAAGGGCTCGAATTTGGCTTTTTTTTTCCTCTTCCCCTTCTTCTCAGCTTTCAGTGATGAAGATTTGAAACAGACAAGCGAACTACAGGACTGTCTTCTCTTGCTGAAGGCAGTACAACCATGCGGACTGGACAGACTCCTGCAGCTCCCACGCCCAGGCTCCAGACTGTGGATCTTTTTATACCTGTTGTGTTTCATGAGAAATGATTAGTTTTATTTACAAGCTACAGAACAGAACAAGAATCCTGAGCAGCCACTATTGCCCCAGGCACACCCATCTCTCCCTTCCCTGCCCTTCCCTCCCATCATTCTTTGGTCTTTGTTTTTGACCTCATCCTCTCAGCCCTGCCACCCCCAAGACCTCCCCTGAGGTCAAGAGGGCTCCTTCCTTCCTGGTGGGTTGGCATCCTGGTGAGAGCCCTCTCTTCTACCCCCTCAGTATTTTCTCTCTTCCTACCAATCAGGGCTGGATGCACAGGGATGAGTGGATATGCTGTGGTAGCCCCCACCGCATGCATGGTCCTTGGTCCTTTTGTTAATGGAAAACAGCTTTCCAGGAGTGGAGAGCAGGAACAGAGTTCTTTCCGAGGTGCAGAGGAGAATGGTGCAGTAGAAGGAGCATTATAGATTTGAAGTCAGTGGACCTGGGTTCAAATCTCAGTTCTGATGCTTATTACTTGTGTGACCTTAAACAAGTTTCCCTCACCTCTGGGCCACAGCTGCCCTACCTGTAAAAATAGAGAGTGGATTGGATCTCTTGGATCTCTCAGTTCTCCATCCTATGAATCCTCCCCAAAGGCCAGGCCCTGCTTGGGAAGCTAAAGAATGTACCATCCACCTTCCTGCCCACTTTCTTCAACCCTCCCCTTCCTTGGCAAAGGAAGCTAATGCTGGAAAGGGGGAAAGCTGATTGTGGTGGGATGTACAATGAGCCAGCCACAGGTATTACAGACAGATGGAGCCCACGGCGGGGAGGGACAGCTGGGGCTCCCGTCACGCCTGGTTGCGGACGTTGTGTGTACATATGCACATAGACCCCCTCCCCTCCCCATAGGAGTGGTATATTTTGCGCACATAGACACACGCATGTGCGCCCCCATACACATGTGCACAGGAGGCCTCAAGGCACCAAAGTGGGACATGGGTGTATCAAGAGCATCTATTTTTACATGTACAATATCTAGGCGTGTGTAAGAGTGAGTGTAAAAATCCATACCTTGGTGTTAGCAGCTTTTCCCCTTTGTAGCCCGTGCCTAGTGGGGGAAGGAGGGGCAGGCAGACAGGCGGACCCTTCCCATTTCAGGTTTTCTAACTTTGAAGCCCCTCTCGGTGGCACTGAATTGCCAGCACTCGAACGGATCCCTGGGCTCCCCTGCTGGGATGGATGGTGTCCGGTGGCTCCTCCAGCCCCACAGCCCAGGAGTTTGGGAATCGGGAGACCATGCGCACTTGGTGCCCCTCCGCAAATGCTGTATACTATGTATATGTCTATATGGCATTGCAGGCTTCTCTGTGTAGGCCTCATCACAAGGAATGAGCACTGGAAGGAGTCAGGAGGCCTGGGTTCCAACCCCCAGCTCTGCCACTTTCTGTGACCTTGGGCAAGTCACTCGACCTCTGTGTGCCTCAATTTCCTCCTCTGTACAATGGGGATAGTCCCCACCCCTCCCTACCTCACAGGCATGTTGTGAGAATAAATAGGGTCACGTGTATGACTGACCTCGTTGCTGTTATTGGGGAGGGGATGTTGGTGGGAGGGTTGCCCCAAAACTGGGGCCAGGCTGGAACTATGAAGGATGAGGGGGATGCTCCAAACTGAGCTGCCCTGGCCCCGCCCTGAGCTGTAAGGGCTTATCTCTGGTGGAAAACCCAAAAGTTGTGATAAATTAAATAGAGAATAGTGTGAGAGTTGCCTAGCTTAACAACCAACATAGTTCCGATGAACCCTTTGTGGTTTGCAAAGTGACAGAAACTCATGGGGACTTCCCTGCTCCGGGTGCCTGGTGAGCCTTGCCCACCCTGTACCACTAACTGGAAGAGGGCAGAAAGTGAGGGTGGGAGCCTGAGTTTGCTAGAGTAATCATTTAAGAAGAAATTGGGCCATTCAGAGCTTCTCTGCAAAAAGGTACCTGGGACTGGCAGATTTAAAAGGAATTTCTCTGTTGGCCTATTTACTGGATAGTGGAGGTGGCTGCTTCTGTATTTCTGTAGCTAACAAACATCTGCTCAGCAGCACCTCATGGCCTGTGCACCTGATGAACTAGAATGGTTTTCCCTGAGCCCGCTCCAAGAACCTAAGAAAACTAGCCTTTTGGGAAGGTTTCACATTTAGACAGTGAGATCCCTTTGGAAGGAAGTTATTTGAGAGGCAGTGGGTACAGGGATCATCCTACAGCAAGAGCCCTTAGCTGGGAGTGAGTGAACAGTACTGGGTTCTGTTCTTCCTGATTCAGTGTGACCTTGAGCAAGTCAGTTCTCCGTGGTGAGTCTTGGTTCCCTCGCAGAAGTTGGTTTAACGCAGAGGACCCCTTCAGTTCTCATCGAACAGGGCTTGGGAGGTCTAGTCTAGGTGGGAATCTTCAGAGGAAGGGGAGGTCCAAGTTAGGTGGGAATCTTCAGAGTGATAAGAGGTCCAAGTTAGGTGGGAATCTTCAGAGGAAGGGAAGGTCCAGTCTAGGTGGGAATCTTCAGAGGAAGGGGAGGTCCAGTCTGGATGGGAACCTTCAGAGTGATGGGAGGTCCATTCTAGGTGGGAATCTTCAGAGGAAGGGGAGGTCTAAGGTGGGAACCTTCAGAGTGATAGGAGGTCCAAGTTAGGTGGGAATCTTCAGAGGAAGGGGAGGTTCAGTCTAGGTGGGAATCTCAGAGGAAGGGGAGGTCCAGTCTAGGTGGGAATCTTCAGAGGAAGGGGAGGTCCAGTCTAGGTGGGAATCTTCAGAGGAAGGGGAGGTCCAGTCTAGATGGGAACCTTCAGAGTGATGGGAGGTCCAGTCTAGATGGGAACCTTCAGAGTGATGGGAGGTCCAGTCTAGGTGGGAATCTTCAGAGTGATAGGAGGTCCAAGTTAGGTGGGAATCTTCAGAGGAAGGGGAGGTCCAGTCTAGATGGGAACCTTCAGAGTGATGGGAGGTCCAGTCTAGGTGGGAATCTTCAGAAGAAGGGGAGGTCCAGTCTAGGTGGGAATCTTCAGAGGAAGGGGAGGTCCAGTCTAGGTGGGAATCTTCAGAGGAAGGGGAGGTCCAGTCTAGGTGGGAATCTTCAGAGGAAGGGGAGGTCCAGTCTAGGTGGGAATCTTCAGAGGAAGGGGAGGTCCAGTCTAGATGGGAACCTTCAGAGTGATGGGAGGTCCAGTCTAGGTGGGAATCTTCAGAGGAAGGGGAGGTCCAGTCTAGATGGGAACCTTCAGAGTGATGGGAGGTCCAGTCTAGATGGGAACCTTCAGAGTGATGGGAGGTCCAGTCTAGGTGGGAATCTTCAGAGGAAGGGGAGGTCTAAGGTGGGAATCTTCAGAGGAAGGGGAGGTCCAGTCTAGATGGGAACCTTCAGAGTGATGGGAGGTCCAGTCTAGATGGGAACCTTCAGAGTGATGGGAGGTCCAGTCTAGGTGGGAATCTTCAGAGGAAGGGGAGGTCCAGTCTAGGTGGGAATCTTCAGAGGAAGGGGAGGTCCAGTCTAGATGGGAACCTTCAGAGTGATGGGAGGTCCAGTCTAGGTGGGAATCTTCAGAGGAAGGGGAGGTCCAGTCTAGGTGGGAATCTTCAGAGGAAGGGGAGGTCCAGTCTAGGTGGGAATCTTCAGAGGAAGGGGAGGTCCAGTCTAGATGGGAACCTTCAGAGTGATGGGAGGTCCAGTCTAGGTGGGAATCTTCAGAGGAAGGGGAGGTCCAGTCTAGGTGGGAACCTTCAGAGGAAGGGGAGGTCCAAGTCAGGTGAGAACCTTCGGAGTGATGTCCCATCTCTTCCCAAAACCTTTCTCAGACCAATTTTAGCTCATGCTGACCCCTCTCTTCTCCAAATCTCAGCTGCCCATCAGCATCTTTAGCAGATTTTCTTGGCACCCCCCCCCACCCCCAGCTTTGGATTGTTGTTCCAACCCTAATTAAACTTCATTTGATGTTCCTATAACTTCCCAACTAATTTATGCATGAGCTTAGGAGCCTTAATTCTAGGCCTGACTGATCTCCCAGCTCTTGACCCTTTCTCCTCTCTGGGCCTCTGTTTCCCCATCTGTAAAAAGTGACTCTGCCTAGTTCCAACCTAGGCCAGAGTGAGGAGACAGTGGAACAATGGGTGTGTTGGCACCTTGCAACCTGGAAAATGGAGTGCACAGGTAAAGGCTTAATCCATACCCCTCCACTGTGCTTGGCTCAGGGTCAACCATGGCATAGGTAGATGCTTAGTAAAAAAAAAGAAAAATGTCCATAGAATTAGCAGAAGTGTAAAGGAAGACCCAGTGATCTCTTGGCTCTGTGTGTTTGGGATGCACTTAGGCTTAGTATCAATAGTTCTCACTTCTGGGGTTTGTTTGGGTGAGGGTCAGCTGGGACCCTTTTAAATCAGTTCAAGTCTTCCTGCTGCCTAACCTATCCTAGCCATATCCTCCAAGAGCCAAACCCTAAATCTTGTGATACTCGGCAAATTCACTTGTTTGGGGAAAGGGGAGGTTGGCACTCACTTGGAATTCATGATCCCAGCTCAGTGGGCTGCTTAATCAATGCTGATTCTGGGTGGATCTGGACATGGCTCAGGTAAGATAAAGTAAAAGAGGTCATGACACTAGGGGAAGGTGGGCCTGAGGAGGGGGCATGTGATGGTGATAGGATAATGGAGGGGGAATGGGCAGCCACATTAAATGTGCTCCCTATGTCCAAAGTCTGGGATAAAATCCTGATCACTTTATATATAATTATAATTCTGCCTCCTAAGTATGCATTGCTCCTTCATCAACAAATTTATTAAACCCCTACAAGGTGCCAAAGACTATCCCACGTTCCATCTCCCAAACTCTGGGAAAGGCAAATATTTTAACAGAATTAGAGTTTAGATATGTAGGTTCGAATCTAGAGTATAAAGGTCAGAACCTAACCTTGTGACATAACCAAATTCAGATCACCCTTCCTCTAAGGTCAAATGGGAAGGGGTTTGCAACTGAGTCATTTACCTGAAGGTCCATGGTGATGCCAGGGAGGGCAGTAGAAAGAGATTTTAATGAGGCTAGGGTTGAAGTTCCAGATACTTGCTACTTGTATTACCTTGAGGAAGTCATTTCACTCTGAATTTCTGAGATGTTCATAGTACTTGTACTGCTTCCCCAGAAGGATGGCTAAAATTAAACGAGACTACTTACATATCTCCTCAATGAATTTGGAACTAGCCATGCCCTCTCCAACCAAACCTAGGACCTGGATGCCAGTAGTCAAAAGAGCTGCCTAGGAGTATACCATGGTTAATAGAGTCGGGGGCATCAAAGTAGCCTAGGGTGCTGAGCCTCTTTCTGAGTTCAAATCTGACCTCAGATACTTACTAGCTGTGTGATCCTGGGCAAGTCATTTAAGCCTGTTTGCCTCAGTTTCCTCATCTATAAAATGGGCTGGAGAAGAAAATGGCAAACCACTCCAGTATCTTTGCCAAGAAAACCCTAAATGGGGTCATGGAGAGGCAGACAATGGCAGGCAGGAGACCTGTTTTCCACTAACTATATGGTCTTGGATTAGTCACTTAAAAGAAAGAATTTTTTTTATTCAATTACCAACCCCAATGAACTTTGGTAAATGAAGGGGTTAGAGAATCACCAAGCTCTCAGGATAATCAAACAAGCATTTTTATGTGGCAGGCACCCTGTTAAACATTAGACATCCAAAGGCAAAGAAACAATCTGACCCTGAGAACTCACATTCTGGCAGGGTGGACGGAACGTAAATGGACCCGGAGCAGATAGGAGGCTATCTCCGAGGGACAGCACTGGCACTGGATCTCAAAGAGAGTGTTCCCTCGATCACTGAAATCATACTTCCAGCCCCAAAGAAAACACTCCTTTTCTAGCTCCAACAGCCGGCAGCTAAAATATCATTTCTAAAATATTAACTCCAGTTAAATTCAGAAAATGCTGTTTGAGGTTCCGGAGGAAGGTGGCCCATGGTCCCAAATCTCCCCCTCGCATTGAGGATGCCACACAAAATTCTTCCTACATTGGGAGCGATGGGAAGTGTTGGTTCGATTGAAGTAAACTAGTGTGGTTTGCCACATTCTTCAGTGTCCACCAGGTGGTGCCAGAGAGCAAGAACTAGGAACAAATTTCCATTTAAGGCCAGAGAGGGGTGCCTGGTAGAAGGGGGTACCCCTCCCCCAGGGAGGTTTCTGGAAATTGACTCCTTGAAGGGTAGACCATATATTATTGAGGGACCTCTGAGCACAGGAGACCCATGAGCTATCAGGGGCTCTGTCTGGCCTCCCATCCCCTCCATCCCTGACTGGTTAGGTTCAGTGGCCCAGTGTTTGGTTAGGGATTGAGGGAAGGTGGAAAGGAAGGACTGAGAGCTAAGAGATCTAGGAGTCGGGGAGAAAGAAGGCACTCTGGGTTTTGTGGGGTGGAAGCAGGTATCACCATAGGTGTCCTAAGTCTTCCCTGAGCCTGGAAGAGACTTGTAGGTTATCTTGGGGGAAGGGAGGACAGAAGGAGAAGAGCGCTGCTGGATACCTGTCACTGTCAGAGTCCATCTATAGTAAATTAATCACAAGTCATGTTTATGCCTCACTTTACTGTTTACAAAATACTCTGTGTACATTCTCCTATTTGAGCCACAGAACAACCCTAGGAAAGAGAAAGTCGAGGATTTTTATTATTGTCCATTTTCCATATGCCAAAATTTAGACAGTAGTGAATGAGAAAGGACTTGTCCAAGGTCACACAGCAAGTTAGTGTCAGGCGGGATTCAAACCCAGATCTTCTGACTCCAAATGGGGGCTTTTTCCAGAGCGCTCTATGCTCAGTTTTAGCTCTCCAAGGCTGCTTCTTCATCATCATCATCATCATCATCTACTTCTCCTCTACCCTCTGTTTCTCTCCCCAAAGCCTTCAGCTACCATCTCTGCAGATAAGGCCTCATCCTTTCCTCTAACTATGCCCTCCCCTCAATCTATCTCTATTTTTTTATTTGTATTTTTCTCATTTTTAATTTTTTGATCAGAACTTAAATACCAAATAAAAGGAGCATTTCCATGTACACTGTGAAACAGAAGAACAAGATTGTACATGACACTGCGGATGAGGAACGTGGCAAGCTAACTTCCTTTCGCCTTCATTGCTGAACTACTAGAAAGTGCAGGCTCAGCCCCTTCCCCCATGTTCTCACCCTAACCTCACCCCCCAACCTTCTCAGTGCCCAAATCTAGCTCTCATCCTCCAGCTTTAGCCACTGCTGGTGACCCTGCTCCTTGTGGAAACCCTCTCCTTTGGTTCCAGAGAACCCCCACACTAGTGATTCTTCTCCCACCTTTCTCCTCCTCTTCCTGAGTTGATTTTTTAAACCAATTAACTTAGATCTTATTTCAGCATTTTAAAATTAAATTGACCTCTCTATCCCAACCCCTTCCCTCATTCCTGACTTCTTAACATGGGGGCGGCAGGTTGTCATAATTCCCAAATCTGTTATCTCTGGCCCTTCTGAAATTCAGATTCAGATTTTCCACAGCCTGCTGGTTATGTCCACAGGGGGTGTCCTGCTCTTACCTTAAACCCAGAATATTCAAAAACCCTTTATTCTTTTTGAGAGACAATGGAGAGTGTCAGACAAAATGCTGAATCTGGAGTCAGGTCTGCCTTTGACTTTGGCTAGCTGTATGACCATGGACAAATGGCTTTAATGTCTCTGAATCTCAGTTTCCCTATCTGTAAAGCAATCACAGAGTGATCAATCATTAATTTAGACTTGAAAGATCACCTGGCACAGGAATTCTTAAGCTTTTTTTCTGTCCTAGATCCTTTTTCAAAGCCTGGTGAAATTAATGAACCCCTTCACAGAATTATGTTTTCAAAGGTATAAAAAGACTCCGGATTACAAAAGATATACATTATATTGAAATACAGTAATCAAAAATCCTTCCTAAAAACAAGTGCAGGGGCAGTGTTACAATGGACAAAGCAAACAGTTCTGGAATCAGGAAGACCTGAGTTCAAATTTGGCCTCAGACACTTACTAGCAGTGTGACCCAGGGCAAGTCACTTAAACTGGATTGCCTCAAAAAAAAAAAAAAGAAAGAAAGAAAAACACAAGTTTAGTTAAAAATTATCTTTACAAGTAATTGGGGGAAAATATTAAAAAATAAGTTCAGGAACCCCAGATTAAGAACCCCCTCTCTAGCCCACAAATGAGACACTGAGGCCCAGAAAGGTTTAAATAACTTGCCCAACCAAAAGAAAACACAGGTTAAGTGACCAGAGAGTCAGAATTTGAATACAGGTCCCCTGACTTCAAATCCTCCTTTTTTTCAATTGTAGAACACTGTCTCTTCAAATTTACTATCCTCTCGTCTTCAACCACAAAGTTGTTATGAAGGAAATCCTGTATGTCAAGCAAATGCCAAATAATTGTTGTTTCCATTATTTCCCTAAACCCTTATGGTGAGATATAAAGGAAAACTGACATCCTGTACCCTAACCCTGCATCCTCCCCTCTTCTACCTTCTCTTTTTCTTTTTAAAGGCATAACCAGCTTTGAAATCACCTAACATCAAAAATGTGGTGTTATCTCTTCCTCTCCCCTCTCACCCCCATCTAATCCATGTTAAAGCAATAAGGCTTCACCATCATTCCCATGGTCTTCCTAGACCAAAACATCCCTTTCCCAGCTTGCTGTTATTCAATACCATCTGACTCTGTGAACCCATTTGGGGTTTTCCTGGCAAAGATACTGGACTGTTTTGCCATTTCCTTCCCCAGTTCATTTTACAGATGAGGAAACTGAGGCAAACAGGGTGAAATGACTTGCCCCAGATCACACAGCTAGTAAGTGTCTGGAGTCAATCCTGTCTGACTCTGTGAACCCATTTGGGGTTTTCCTGGCAAAGATACTGGACTGTTTTGCCATTTCCTTCCCCAGTTCATTTTGCAGATGAGGAAACTGCAGCAAACAGGGTGAAATGACTTGCCCCAGATCACACAGCTAGTAAGTGTCTGAAGTCAGATTTAAACTGGGTCCTCCTGACTTGAGGGGCACCTAGCTGCCTATTAATCTCCTATTGTGTGTAGTCTATTAAAATGTAAGCCCTTCAAAAGGGCAGGGGCTATCTTGTTTTCTGTATTTTGACCCCATTTAATAAGGTTCCTGGCACATAGTAAGCACTTATAAATGTTTCCTCATTCATTCATTAATCATTTGCCAAATTCTATATCGAGAAAATGGGATAGAGTAGAAAGAACATTGTATTTGGAGTCAAAGATCCTGGCTCTGTGGACTACAATACCTGCTACCTGTGTGATGTTGAGCGACCTACAAGCTCTTTGGGTCTCAGTTTCCTTATCTCTGAAATGAGGGACTTTCAGCTCCAGACCCATGATCCAGAGCAGTGGTTCTCAAGGTCTCAGGGCATCCATGATGTCAAAATTACTCTCATAATAATACTAAGACATCTTAATTTCTAACATGGTTATTTCTATTATGGTCATTATTTCTAATAATTTTTAATATCCATGGCTATAACTCATATAAATAAAAGTTCTTGGGAGGGGTCCTCAATTTTTAAGAGTTTAAAAGGATCCTGAGACCAAAAAAAGGTTGAGTCAAGATTATGCCTCCACGATATTTCTCACATCCATCCCTCCTTGCTGCCTCCTTACTGGGACTTTAGGCAAATTTCTTTCCCTCTGTGGGAGCCTCAGTTTCTTCATCTGTAAAAAGAAGAGCTCTGACTAGATGATCTCCAAAGATTCCTTCCAGTTCTAAGTCTTACTATCCTGTAGTAACAATCATCTCATCTGGGCCTCGTAACAATACTTGTGCTGATAGGTATTTACATATATTATGATCCCATTTTACAGATAAAGAAAATGAAACCCCAGAGATTAAGTACTAAGACTAGTTCCCCAAACAAGGGATCGAAAACCAGGTTTTCCAGGTCTTGAGTCCTGCAGTAGCATTTCCTAACTGGTGTCCCTGTCTCTGATTGCTCATCAAATGTGCCAACGTAATCTTTTGCAGGAATAGGACAGAATGAGAAGCAACTTGTAGAAGGTTTCATGGAGGCAGACAATGGCTGTACATAAAGAAAACGTTCTAAGCTGTCCAAAAGTGGAACGAGCTACCTTGGAGACCCTAAATCTCAGATTTAAACAGACAATGGACAACCCTTATGGGATATATTGTAATAGATCCTATAGGTTGGATGAACTACACCACCCTCATACCCTTCCCAGCTCAAAACCTTGGGAGTGGCTCCCTCCTGGATACGGGATTTGATGTCTCCCATCCCAATAGAAGGAAGGCTTTCTGAGGGCAAAGACTTTGTCTCTGTATCCCTAACTACCCTTGCACAACACCCCAGCACACAGAAGATGTTTAATAAATGTTTGTTTAATAGGATTTAGTTGAATTCATTTGAATGAGTAGACTAGCAGGTTAAAGGAGGGGATGGGGACTGAAGGCAAAATGGATCTTGGGAAGACCCCAGAGGTCCTAGAGAGTAATAGGTTTGTTTGGAGACCCTCTCAGTTCCACCTCTTGAATTGTCTCCCTCAAAGCTCACACCATTACCCTGTCCCCATTCTCTAAATCCTCCTGCCTCTCTGTCTGATCCTATATGTCCTCTCTGAATCTCCTTGCTTCCCTCAATTCCAGTTTCCATCTCTTCCTCTTTCCTGGAACTCGGTTCATATATGCCTGTTTTGGGACTCAAAACTCACAAAATCTCAGAACTGGAAAGCCCTCGGAGCAGGAATTCTCCTCCTCTACAACACATCCCCATCCCCTACAAGTCATGGATTGGATTCAACGAATAGCGATTAAGCATGTACTATGGGAAAAGCACTATTCCGATCAATAAGTAGTTATTAAGTGCCTGCTCTGTGCTAGGGACGATGGGAAGGTGGATTCCAACCACAGGGAATGCCACAAAATTCTTCTTCATACAAAATTTACATTCTAATAGAATAAGTACATATAACAATAATAACAGTTAACATGTATATAACACTTACTATGTGCCAGACATTAGTAAACTCTCTACAACTGTGAACTCATGCTCACAACAATATACATATTAAACACAGAAGGAATAAATGCATCATAGTTAGGGACAGAGGACACTAGCCACTGGAGGGGGAGGGAGAGAGAAAATCAGAAAAGGTGCCACATAGCTCAAGGGGGTTCTGTCTAGATACAGGCCAAGTTTTACAGAACAAATCCTTCTATGAAAGTTCTGTGAAGTTTGGATTCAGTCAAAGGGCCGCACTTGAGGACCCCATGTGGCCTCGAAGTCACAGGTTCCCCACCCCTAGCTGAGGGAAAAGAACAGATCTATTAGACGGAGGTGAGGAGGGAGTATTTCAGGCATGGACCAGGCAGGACAACCGATGCAAAGGCACGGAGCAGGGAGGCAGAGCCTTGTTTGTGATGAAATGGAGTACTCCATAAGGGACTAAGAAGGAGTTCATTTGGGGTAGATCTTGTCCAGGGTGGCTGGAAAAAGAAGGTGGGGCCAGGTTGTGAAACGCTTTAAGACCTAATCAGGGTATATTTTATTCTAAAGACAACAGGGATCGGTTGGAGCTTCTTGAGTAGGAAGGTAACGTGGTCACTTGTGTGCTTAAAAACAATTCCTCAGACAGCTCTTGGGAGGACAGACTGGATTGGTAGGGAGAGCCTGAAGGCAGGGAGGTCAAGGAGGAGGTTATTCTGATAATCTAGGTGAGGGGTGTTAGAGAAGTGGTTTGTCTTTTGTCCTCCTGGAGCACCAAGCAGGAGGGTAATGTCTTGTTTTGCATTTGAATGAGGGAGTGAGCGAGGGGACCGTAGTGGGAGTGGAGACTAGGGAGAGAGAAAGCAAATGATTAGATTTATGGGAATATGCATTTATCACATGATTAGATATGTGGGAATTTGCTAAAGATTGAGTCTGGAAAGACCAAAGCCCAGCAGTCCCTTTCCACAAGGAACTTATAGTCTACTGGTCATTTGCTTTTTTGTATCTCCCATACTTAGCACAGAGCCTGGTACATAGTAAGCACTTAATACTTGTGACTGACTAGATCTCTGCATTTCCGTCTCCATCCCTGTATCTCTGTCCCTCTCACTTGTTTTGTTGATCTGTCCCTGACCTCCTTGTTCCTTTCTCTCTCTCTCTCTCTCTCTCTCTCTCTCTCTCTCTCTCTCTGTCTCCCTCCCTCCCTCCCCCCCTCTCTCTTTCCCCCTCCCTCCCCTCACATTTCTGTGTCCATCGTCTCTGAGGGTCTCTTTCCTGTTTATATGAGAGCGTTCCTAGCCTTTTCTGTCTCCTTTTCATGTTCCCAGGCTCAGGACTGCTCCATCCCTATGGCTATATAAGGCTGATTCACTTTCCTCCTCACTCCCCCTGGTACTTTCCTATTCCCGTTCCGCCCCTTTCCCCACCCTCCCAATCTGCCTATCTCTACCCCCCTTCCTTTCTCACACATTCTTCTGCCTTGTATGGCCAGGGCCTGACAGGGGCGGGGTAAGGCTGGGCCTTGGGGCTACTGGGCTCAGCTGGGGCTGAGTCCTGCACTCACTCCTTCCCTGCTTCTGCCCCAACCGCTGCCTCCTCTACTCCCTCTACTCGGACCTCTGGAACCCAGGTAGGAACTAGCCAGGCCCCTGTTTAGTTCCAAAGGATGGGGGACCAAGGGGGGATGAAATGGTCCTGGGTCTGGAGGAAAAGACTGTCTAGGAGTATCTGAGGCTGGCCAGGCCTTCACAGAACATCATCGCTGGGGAGGGGCTTAGAGATCACTTGAGTTATTCTTCTTAAGTGGCAGATGAAGAAACTGAGGCCCACAGAGGGAAAGTGCATCCAGTGAGTTCATGGAAAGCTCAGGCCTAGCCTTAGGTTTCCTGACTCCCAGTCTGGGTTACTCTCCACTCTGGTAAACTGAGATTCAACCCAGCTCCCCGGCAAATCCTGAAGGGTGGA
Source organism: Bettongia penicillata ogilbyi (assembly GCA_023548195.1). Classification (NCBI taxonomy): domain Eukaryota; kingdom Metazoa; phylum Chordata; class Mammalia; order Diprotodontia; family Potoroidae; genus Bettongia; species Bettongia penicillata. The sequence goes on from JAJHZJ010000444.1 coordinate 4,965,919, forward strand.
CGTGTTATAGTCATATTAGGGGACCCGGACTCAAGCACAGAGAAACAGTTCAGAGACAGGCACAAGCTTAGAGGAGAGATGAGCCCCCTCCCTGGGGGCGAGTCCTGGGGTCCAGACTTGGAAGGAGAAGAGGCACAAATCAGAAGGCTCTAGTTAGTGGGGGGCAGTTGGTGCATCTCAAAGCTGGCAGGGAACTCCGAAGGCATATAGTCCAATGCATATTTGGGCAGAAATCCCAGAAAGTGAAAAGCCTCCACTAGAAGACGTTGCTGGGGATAGCTCTAAAGGTTGGCAGTTCTTCCTTAGAGAGATAGATAGACAGACATGGAGATATCCATATATAGAGTTATAGAAGGGACTAAGGTTAAATCCAGATAGATATAAGATTAAATTCATATGTCTATTTATCTATATCAACTGATAAGAGACTAAGGTTTATATATGTGTATATATGTATATATTTAAATCCATGTATCTATAGATAAAGAACTAAGGTTAAATTCATCTATGAGCTATCTATATATCTATCATCTATATATAGCTCTATGTGAAGTTAAATAGAGAGAGAGAAAGAGAGATAGGGGAGTAAGGTTAAATCCAGGTAGCTAGGTAGAGATAATAGGTAAACCATATGTATATGTTAAATCCATAGATCTATATCTGTAGATAAGAAACTAAGGTTAAATCCAGATAGACAGAAAGATCTGTAAAAGATTAAATCCATATATCTATAAATCTATATCAGTTCCTTCTAACTGATGCAATCTGACTCCTTGGAAGGAGTTCCAAATTTCACCTCTTATTGCCCCTGGCTCTGTCTTCTGGAGCTAAGCAGTGTGAGTCTCATTATATTTTCATAGCTCAAGTGTCATCACATCCCAATTAAACTCAGCAAACATTTATTGACCACCTTGTGTATGATGAGGCTTTCTGGAATGGGGCAGACCAGGTTCATGAGAGTGTGACCCTGGGCAAGTTGCTTAACCAACCAAGTCACAATGATCTGGACAACTCTTAAATTTCAACCACAAGGTGCCAACTTGCATTGGTAAGTTTCTTGACCAGGGAGCTCACCAGTTCAGTTCCCATTCCCATCCTTCTTTGTGCCTCCAATGAGTTTTCCCTTTTCCATGCCAAACATTAGATCTCACTCTCTTTTCTAACCTTTGACAGTTTGTCTATTCCAGCTACTCAGCTCAGAAAACATTTTTTAACTAGATCCTGATGCTGCTCCCTGGCCCAGCTTAAGGACCAATCATACATAGCTCCCCTCTTCCCTTCAGAGGTCACTTGTTGGGGCCCCGTAGAGATCCCTTAATGACATTCACAGACTCTCAACTGGAAGGGAAGGACCCCAAAAACCTAATCCAATTTCTCAATTTCCTTTTCTTCCTGTTCTCCTGTTCCTCTTTCCTTTCTTCTGCTTTCTTTTTCTTTCCTCATCCTTTTTCTTTGCTTTCTTTTTGGCTTTCTCTAGCTTGCTCTTTCTCTCTTAGGTATTAACACACTGTACTTCTATTGATAACCAGTTCTTTCATTTCCTCACATACAGTTTCCCCCTTCCCTCCATCATTCTCTTTCTTTTGTTTTCACTTAATCCTTTAGCTCAAGCTGGATTACCACCCCCTCAACTTGAACTTATAGGTTCAAGGTACACTGGAGATGAACTCCTAAAACTATAGCTTATGAGCCCCTATGAGTGTGTTTACCTTTAAAAATCAGCCTGTTGACACAATTCACTCAAAGAAAAGGTATTTGCTGAAAGGGCACCAGAAGAACCATAGCTACAAAACATTCCTATAAATCTGGGGTGTACTGTCCCACAACTACGCAGAGTATCAGTGAAAAGAGTGAGCCCATGCATGTAGTACATGTAGTACACCAGTACCTCTTTCTTTTCTGGTTCTCACTACTGTAGTTGTGCTTGCTTTTCCTCACTTGTTCTTTCTCTTTCTCTGTCACTCCCAGTCATCTCTTGTGTTTTCTTAATCTCTCACACAGACCCTTTCTGCTCTCCTGTTAACTCTATTCTTCCTCTAAATAATTCATTCTTTTGTTTTTTCTGTCTCTTTCCTTCTTTTCCATGCCCCCTTCCTCCATTCTCACACAGTCTATTTTTAAAAATTTTTTAATTTTATTGATTTCCATTTATATTCTTCTCCCTCCCTATCCTGCAAGTCATCCCTAATAACAAAGAATTAAGGGGGAAAAAGAGAGAAAAAAATCAGGACTTCAATAAAACTAACCAACAGGTCTACCACGCCTATGCTTATGCACTATTTTACAGTCATAGACCTCTTTCCTCTGCAAAGAATGGAGGAAAATACATTATCTCTTCTCATCTCTGGGGCCAAGCTCCATCACTAACTTGCTCTCTCTCTTTTTTCTTTCTCCCTTGCCCCTCTTCAACCCCATTCGTCTCTCCTAGGTCAAGCAATAACAAAAAAATCTACTTTTTTCTCTAATACTTCAAGGATCCATAATTTCATGAGCATGGATGTTTCCTTCACTGATTTGTACTGCATGTCTTAGTAGATGATTTCTATGATTAAAAAAAAAGGCTTCTGGTGGGCCCCTGGACACACAGCAGACACACACACGTTTCTCAGCTGCTACCTAAAGCCCTCCTGGTAAGGGTCATCCTAGCCCACACTCCCCTGGCCCAGCCACTGTGAACCCAAGCTCCTCCAGCCCACAGTGAGGCAGCAGAAGAGGATGTTAGAGAAAACTACAACATAGAAGAATGAAGATAATTATGACAATGCTATGCTTACTCTCACTGAACACTTTCAGCCTTTCCATTTTTATGGTCCTCAAACCATACAGGTAGAAACCTTTTTTCATGGATAAACAAACAAAGCCAAGGAGATTCAAATAACTTTGGGTTATAGATTTTTCTTTTCTATTTACAGCTGAAAGGCACCTGGAAGACAACATCACAGAAAAGGAAACTGAAGCCCAAAGAGGGGAGGAGACTTACCTAAGATCACAAAACAAGTCAGTAATAGATATTATACTGGGGGAAAACTCTGGTTAGGAGTCAGCAGACCTGGGTTCTAATCTAGGCTTTGCTACTTATTTCTTTATGACCGTGGATAAGTCATTTACTTTCATTGGACCTTAGTTTTATCCTGTAAAAATGATAGGTTTGGGCCAGATGGTCTTCAGGGTCTCTTCCAGCTTTAAATTCTGTAATCCTCGGAGTCTCAGTCACTACAATTATCCCTTCCATGCCTATAACTCTTTAGTACAAAATTTTCCCATCTATTCTCTCCTTTACAACAGCTCTAGGAAGGAGATGGGCTAGGGATTAATCTGTCATTATTAACAATATTAATTAATTGTTAAGTAATATTATTACTTTAAGTATTACTGTTATTAATTACATTATTAGTATGAATATTCTCATTTGACAGATGAAGCGGTAGGGAAGGGAAATGAACTACCTAAGGTCAGAGAAAGTTAGGTTAGTGGCTCCCAGATCCAGGCTTCTGCCCCTGCCTTTGACTGCAGGCACTGGCTAATGCACTGGATTGGGTGGCTGACTCCTGCCCTCTATCCCTTTTTTACTTAAGTCCCTTCCTCTGTAAGGGAGTCTGAGTCAATGATTGCTAAGGACCCTTCTTAGCTCCATGATCACATAACTACCTCTCTCTGGCTCTGGAGCTACACTAGGTCTTAGGGGAGTAAAGACTTGACTCAATCCCTGTCCTAAAGGGATTTCCAATCCAAGCAGGATCTCAGGAGAACTGTAGTATTAACAACCCATTAGCAAAGTGATAGGACAGAATTAGAGAGTCTGTACATGCTGGGAAGAGCTGACACATGACGGAGGGTGACTCTGACCTTTGACCTCTCAGTGTCCTCTGCAGCTTTCTAAGACTATAGAGCCAGTGCTGACCTGCTTGGGTAGGCAAAGTTTCAACTGTGAGCTCCCAATACCAATGGAAGCACAGGAAATTTTCTCCATAGGATGGGTTAATGAGGAAGGAGGAACAGATTTATCTTCTGCAGCTAAACAGTAAGGAGGGTTTGTACCCTCATTAAAGAAGGGAAAACTGTAGTTGTCCCGGTTAACTTCCTGCTACTTCAAACTCATCATGAGGACCTGGGTTCCAGTTCCATTTCTGATACTACCTGGGACTTTCTGCAGCAAGGAGCGCGTTGATTTCTGCCAGACAAAGGGATATGTTCTTTCTGGGCAAGAGAAAGCCTCAGGAAGCAGACTCAGAGGTGGGAGCAGGGCCTGAAAGTCAGAAGGAGATCTAACTTGGCTAGAGAGGGCATGAAAGCATTGGATTAGTACTGGAGAAAAATGATTGGATTTAGAGTCAGGAAATGTGGACTCAAATCTCAAATCTGCCACTAAACGATTTCCTTTTTCTTGAGTTCTCAGTTTCCTTATCTGTAAAATAAAGATTATGGCCCCTACCCTGCCTTTCTTTTAGAAACTTGGGAGGAGAGGGAGTTTGGGGTCTGTAGAATATAAGCCCCTTAAGAATGGGGAATATTTTATTTATCTTGCTACAATGCCATAAACAGTAGGTTCTTAATAAATGTGCATTGAATTTTATCAAATTAAATGGAATTGAATTGATCAGTGACCAAAGTTACAAGGTCTGAAAAGAGCAGTTATCAGAAACGATGCATAGATTGGGCTCTGAATTCCCTGAGAAAGAGGTCAAAGTCACATAAAGCCTAGGGATGGAATTCTTAAATAGGCTGGATTTCCAGCATCTCTGGCCCCCTGGGGAACCTGAGAAGGGCCAGAACATTCTTGCTTACTTGGGGAGTGAAAGGAGGTAGAAAGGGAAGACCCATGGGGCAGAAAAGGTCATGGGAGAGAGTAAGCAAGGCCTCAAGGCAGCAGTTCTTGAAAGTGAGCACCAGTTGTGTGCCAGGCTTTCTTGGGCTTAGGGTGGGGAGGAAGGAGTAAGGGGAATGACCCTAAAAATGGAAAATCTGACAATGTTCTGTAAAATTTGCATTCAGTCAATGGGTTGCACTTAAGGATCTAGAAGGCCACAGGTGGCCTCAAGGTTCTCCACCCCTTCTCAAGCTAAAAGGAAAGTTAGAGGACACCTCATTTAGTGGAGGAAGCTTGAAACTTAGTGAAGAGAAGGGATTTGCCTAAAGTCACACAGAAGTTATTCATTAATTAGAGGTCCCAGGAGAGACCCTTCATAATTTTTTAAAAATTTTATTAATGATGCTTTTTGTTATTTATACCTTAATCATTTTCTAGTATGACCCCTATGCCCCCTCCTTGCCCTCCCTTACCATTAAATCTTCCCCTGTTAACAAAACAATTAAGTATGACTGACTTGGGCAAATGTATACACACCATTCCAAAGCCATATCCCTCCACTTCCCAGCTGAGAACAGGGAAAGGTACTTCCTTATCTGTTTTCTGGGGCTCAGTTAATCTGAGGTCAGCTGCTTTTTAATGTATTTTTCATTTACATTATTATAGTACAATATATATTATTATTACATTATATTATTTACATTATTATATTAATAATAATATTGTATTATAATATTATTAATAAAATATTATATTATTTACAAATATTATTATTTGCATTATATATTACATTCATATATCAGTTCATTCAGCCATTCACCAATTCATAGGCATTTTATTTCTGTTTTATTTCCCCCCACAAAAAAGTGCTGCGATTAATATTTTGGCATATGTGGAACCTTTTTATCTTTAACCTCCATGGAGTACTTGCTGAGATTTGGGATCTGTCAAAGTATATGAACAATTGTATCATTTTTCTTACATAATTCCCAAGTTATTTGCCAGAATGATCCGACTAATTCACAGAAGTAATACAAGAGTATTAGCGTGCCTCTTTTTGTCTTTAACTCTTTTGTTGTCATTGAGTATTTCCACCTATTTACCAGCTTTAGTGGCAAATTATTTTCCCATCTGTATTTGTTCCAATTTATATTCACCAGAAAGACATCATACAGCAGAATTTTCTTTAGATGTCACTTCCCTCCTAAATAAACTCCTAATGACTCCCTATGGGCTGTAGGATAAGACTCTTCCGCTTGGCTTTTGAAGTTCTTCATAATCAGACCCCAACCTTTCCAGTACATCTGTATCTATATCTATAAATGTCTAGGTATATACATTTGTAGATATATAGAGAGTGAATGAGAGAGGTGTATGTGTGTATATGTATGGAGGTCCAATAGACCTATTTCATTTTTCCTCTTTGTGGCTATGCCCAGGCCTCCATACCTGGAATGCATGCCCTCCTCACCTCCACTTCATGAAAAACAATTTTCTTTCTTTTTTGAAATTAATTTTTAGTTTTCAACATTCACTTCCATAAGATTTTGAGTTCTAAATCTCCCCCCACCCCCAACCAAGATGGTGTGCAATCTGATATAGGCTGTAGATATACATTCACACTGAACCTAATTTCATATTAGGTTTTAAAGAAGAATTAGAACCAAGGAGAGAAACTACAAGAAAGCAGAAACAAAAGAGAGAGAGAGAGAGTAAATAGTATGCTTCAATTTGCATTCAGACTTCATAATTCTTTTTCTGGATGTGGATGGCATTTTCCTCTTGAGTCTTTTGGAGTTGTCTTCAATTATTGTATTGCTAAGAAGAGCCAAGTCTATCAAAGTAACAGTGTTGCTGTTACTGTGTGCAGTGTTCTCCTGGTTCTGCTCATTTCTCTCAGCATCAGTTCATATAAGTCTTCTAGGGAAAACCTCTTCTTTCTAGACTCATCAAATTCCCCATCTTCCACCTGCTAATTCCCTGCTCCCTTGTATTTTTATCATATTTATGCATATAGGTGTTGTCTTTCCCTATAGAATGGAAACTCATTTCAAATAGGAATTCCTCAATTTCTTACATTTCTATTCACCAGCATTTCCTGGCACGTAGTAGGTATTCAATAAATACTTATTGATTGTTTTTATTGTCTGTAGATCCTTGACATATTTTTTAAAACTTGCTGGTATCTTGTGTTTTTATATCATCTTCATTTCCAAATAATCCTAACCAAAAAAATAACAGAAATAAAAAGGGAGGTGAGGGTGGGGAAGCACTTCGTTCAAACTAACCAAGAACTTTAACCCAATCCAAGTCTAGACAATGTTCCTCATCCACCTCCTGCAAAGCAGGAGAGAAGTGTTCTCTCTGCTGTCTTCTGCGGGCCAAGCTTGTTTGTCACAATGACACTTAGTGCTAAATTCTTAAAGGAATTCTCTCTGCCCAAGCAGGCACTGTGGAGGCAGAAACCCTGAGTTAGGAGGAAGATGAGGAAACACCAGGACAGTAATAACATTCTTGTCTGTAACACAGGAGTGCAGGCTGTTCTTGAATCAGTGTTAGGTAATGTCAAGATTATTACCCCTATTTTATAGCGGAAATGAGGTCCAAAGAGAGGAAGCAATTTGCTAGAGTTCACAGAGCAGACACCCAGGGCCGGGTTCTGTCTTCCAGGGAATTTAGAATTGATGCTATCTCAGTGAAAGCTCACCTTTGATGATTTCTGACATGGTCCTTAAAGTCCATAAGTGGCTCAGGCTCTTGGGGAAGGAGTTCAGGCTGGAGGGTCCTAGGAGGGGGCCCTCAAGGGTGCCAGGCTACAGTGCTCCCCCCCAAAACTCTCTCCTTCTGGATCCTGGGCCCTTAGAGAAGGCAGGATAACACAGGCTGTGGGTGGAAGAGGAAGGAGAGAGTTGCTCAAAAGGGCAGGAATGTCAAGAATGCAGAGGAGAATAGAGAAGGGGAATGAAGGAGGAGGGGAAGGGAGAGGAAAGGAAAGAATTGGAGTGGAGGAGAGAGGAGGCTGCAGATCATAGCAAGGGAGGATATGGAACCTTTCAACCTTCCTGGTTGTGCCTGGCTGGACCCTCCTGTATCTAGAGGGACACACACACACACACACACACACACACGTTCTTAGAACCCTCTCAGTACCAATTCAATCAGCCTGTATAAATCATATTATACTATGTTCCTAACCCTACTACATACCCATGAGAGACACAAAAATAGAAAGGCTATAAGACAGGGGATCCTACTCTCCAGAAGCTTGACTTTCTAATTTTGGGAGGAGGGGGAAGAAGACAAGAGTACAAATAACTGTTGGGGAGGGAAATGAGGTAAGTCCAAAGAAAAATTCCAGGCAAATTCTGAGAAATTTTATTATTTTCTAAGATTTTTTTCAACTGTGTGTGAAGGGAAGAAGGTGGGGAGAGGAGTAGCTGGGATTCAGTACAAGCTTCATGAGAGAGGTAGCACCCGGGTTGGTCTAACAACAGGTAGGTGGCCCATTGGTTAGTGTTGGATTTTGGAGTCTTGAGTTCAAATCCAACCTCGGATACTTACTAGTTGTTTTGCCCTGAACAAGTCAGTTCACTCTGTGCCTCAGTTTCTTTATCTATAAAGTGATATAATAATAGCTTCTACCTCCCAGGGTTGCTGTGAGGCTCAAATGAGATTTTATTTTCCAAGTGCTTTATTTACAAAGTGCAGTGTAAACAAAGTGTTCAATGTTGTTGTTGTGTTCTGCTCGTGACCCCATTTGGAATTTCCTTGGCAAAGATCCTGGAGTGATTTGCCATTTTCTTCTCCAGCTCATTTTACAGATGAGGAGCTGAGGCAAACAGGGGTAAGTGACTTGCCCAGGGTCACAAGGTCCCAATTCAGGTCTTCCTGACTTCAGGCTGGGCACTCTATGCACTGCACCACTTAGCTGTGTAAAGTGTTATATAAATACTAGCTATTATTGTTAATGAGGGGGTCAGGTCAGAATATGGGGGCTTGAGGGGGTTGTGTGATCAAGGGTACAGAGATGAAAGATAGCAGACTAAGAACGAGGGACAGGAAGAGAGAGTAGTCTAGTATCTAAAAAGCAGTGGAAGTGAGTGGTCCATGATAAGGCTAAATCAGGTGTGTGTTAAGGCTAGATCCAGACAGCAGGAAGACCTTGAATGTTAGACTAAGGAATTTGCTTATATTTTATTCAGTGGATATTAGAGTGCCTCTCTGAAGTTTACAACAGCAGAATGACATGATCATGCCCTCTGAGGTGTCTTCCAGGTCATGATGATCCTTAGGAAAGTTTCTTTCCATGTGAAAGATGAATTGGAGAAGGGATAGACTGGATATGAGTCAGGAAGCTGTTGTAGTAGTGTCAAGAAGAAAAGATGGTAGGTACAATGGGAATAGAGGAGGGCATTGACTGGTTATACTGTGGACTTTGCAACCAAGTGCAGGGAGGTCAGTCAGAGAGGGAGAGGTCAAAGACAACTGAGAAGTTACAAACTTGGATGATGCCAATGGAGAGAGAGAAGTTGGGGGAAGGAAAATGAGTTTAGTTTTAGACTTAGGATTATAGCTCTAGAACTAGAAGACACCTGAGACAACATCTAATCCAGTCCTGTGATCACACAGAAGCAGAAAGAAACCCAGAGGGTTAAGTGGTCACACAGGTTATTAGTTATTAGCACAGGTTATTACTAGTGGTGGGATTTGAACCTAGGTTGAATTTGAGGTTACCAAGGGAAATATCCAGGATAACCAACTATCTCAGCTTCCCTGAAAACACAAAGGAGACCTGGAAAAAGCCCCACATGAAGGATCAGGGCCTCAGTACACAGAGAATCACAGGATTCAAACATCCCTGCAGGACCTTTCAGCTCAAGCCAACTTTTTCATCCCAGTAATGAAGGTCCCAGTACTGAATAGCTAATGGCTAGGATTTAGGTATTGCTTTAAGGTTTATAAAGCACTTCACAAATATCTCATTTTATCTTCATAATGACCCTATGAAGTAGGTGCCATTATTATCCCCAATTTACAGATGATGAAACTGAGGCTGAGAGAGGTTAAATGACTTGCCCAGGGTCTCACAGCTTAAGTTGGTGGATGAAAGAGCCTCCCATCCACTATGACACCTAACTTCCCCTTCCTAAAAAAATAGAAGCTGTTTGAAGGCAGACACCATTTGGGGTTCTTTATCTTTGCATCCCCAGTGCCTAGCACATAGCACATGAGTCAGTGAATTTTAAAAGCATTTACTGAACACTCACTAATGGCCCAAGCACAGTATGCACTGGGGATACCAATACAAAAGTGAAAATGGTCCCTGCCTTCCAGAAACTTACTTTTTAATAAGGGGAAATCGTACAGAGGGAAATGATGGCCTGGGGCAGGGGTGGGGAACCTGCTGTAAAACTTGGACTCAGTCAAAAAAATCACAGTTGAGGACTAGAGGGCCCCATGTGCCCTGAAGCCTGAAGGTTCTTCACCCTTGGCCTGGGAAGAAGTATTTTGGATTGGAAAGTTACCAGGATGGTACTCTAGGGCCGTAGACTAGTAGACTGATATCCTTTTTCCATTAACAATGGGAGAACATTTGATTGTGTTTCCAGGACTGGAAATTGGAAGGAGTTTGGAGGAGGGGGTGCAAACTGAGGATCTGTGGTTAAGGAGCTCTGGAGCTAAAAGGGTTAAATCTATCAAAGTATTTCCTGGAGCAGGAGGAGGAAAGGTTAGTTAGAAGTTAACATGACAGTAAAGGCATTTAATAAATGTTTCTTGTAAAGTACATGGAAAGAGTAACCACAAAACAAAATAAAATGAATGTCACAAAGTTACCAGCCCCCAAAGACAAGATATGAGAAGACACCCCTCCTTCTAACTCCTTTTCAGAGGTGGGAGAGCCATTTGAGAGATTTTTCTTTTTAATATATTGATCAGTTTTACTGATTTTTTTTCTTTTAAAAAATTCTTTATTCTGTGGGATGACTCTGTGGGACTGGGAGAGAATATGAAGAATTTAGGCAATGTAAAAATAACTAACACTAAAATGTCACTTTAAAAATTAAAACAAAAAAGACTTGTAACTTATTCCTAGAAAAGAGATGTGAACATGCAGCTGTCTCCCTTCTTTGCTGAGATGGAGGACTATGGGTATGGAATGCTGCATACACTGTCAGAATGGGGTGATAATAACTTAATTTTGCTAACCTGCTTTTTTCCCCTGTATTTTGTTGTTGTTTTTTTTTAAAAAAATTGTTAACTGAGTGGGGAGGAGGATCTACTGAGAAATTAAGGTGATGTAGAACCAAAATGTACCAATTAAAAAAAATACTTGTTCTACTGAATTGACCTCTTCTGTCCCAATTATTAGTGCCAACCTCCTTGACAGGATTGACCCATACCTATGCTGGGCTTCCTCCCTCTTCTTTTAGGGCATTCCCTCCCACTGTCCCCCAAACACACACACACACACACACACGCACGCACTATTATGATGGGGACAGTACAAGGGAAGGAGGCATTATTGAAACCTAAAGGCATCTAGTTGAGGGAAAACCATCTGGAGGGGGTGGGACCTTGAATACTGAACATCCTCAACCCCTCCCTCTTCCCTTGTCCCCACAGGTACACCCCTCCCAAGAAGCCAAGATGTCAAGCAAACGGGCCAAGGCTAAGACCACAAAGAAACGTCCCCAGAGGGCTACATCCAATGTTTTTGCCATGTTTGACCAGTCTCAGATTCAGGAATTCAAGGAGGCCTTCAACATGATTGACCAGAATCGAGATGGATTCATTGACAAAGAAGATCTCCACGATATGCTGGCCTCCTTAGGTAAGGGCTACTGGGGCCAGGAAATGGCCAGGGCTATCAGAGGAGCTGGAACCAATTCAAAGAGTTAGAAGGAAACTTGGAGGCTTCCAGGATCTCTTGGCTCCAAATTTAGTGCTCTTTCTATTATACTACAAGTTCTAATCTTCAGTGTGACTGTAGGCAAGTCCTTACCCCACTCTTAACCTCAGTTTCCTCATCTGCAAAATAAGGGACTTAGCCTTGGGGACCTCTAAGATCTCTTTCAGCTCTAAATCTATAATTTCATGATCCTTTAAGATCTTTCTAGCTTAAATAAGAAGGAGAATGTTGAGAGTCATGGCATTTTTCCTTTAAACTTTTTTTCATTTAATTGATGCCTTTTATTTTCATATCAGAGTCCTTTGGGGATATATTGCTTCCCCACCTCTCACTCCTCAAAGCCAATGAGTTTTCCCTTGTAACAAAGTAAAACAGGTGAACGCAACTGAAAGATCTATCAAATGATCTGAGAATGTAGAAAACGTTTGGTACCCATAGAATCCCCTCTCTTCTCTCCCAGAAAATAAGGCCGATGTGGTGATCATGATTTTTAGCCCACTATCCTGACTCCAAGTCCAAGGCTCTTTCTGCCACAACACAAAGATACAAAGGGGCTTATAGCTAGAAAGCTGAGATCCAAGAACAGGAGCTGGAAATCTTGTATCCTAGTCCACGGCCCAGCCCTCAGCAAAAGCCTAGGAACCTAAAAGTATTGGGGGTGCAGTCCAGCTCAGGAGGAATGGAGACATTCCCCAGGAGATCTGGGGAAACATGGCTCAGGAGACCACGAGATCACAGGATTTAGGACTGAGAGGAACCTTAGAAATTGTCTGTTCCTTTTTTTATTTTTATTTTTTAATTTTAGGTAAAGAAACTAAGACCTGGAGGGATTAAGAGTCTTGCTTAAGTTATCAGTGAGAAACTGCCAAACTAAGATCTGAACCAGGGTCCCCTGTTTCTAAATCCACTGCTCTTTCTACACTGTCCCACTCCCTTAAGATGTAGATAGGGATGAAAGGTGTCTGGGACCCCCAGAATAAAAGACTGAGGAATTTTGGTTGAAGGGAGGGAATGGTGGACAAAGATGGGGAGGAAAAGAGCCAGGGGGCTAGAGACTGGAGGTGTTGTCCAGTACAAATAAGATAGAGACAGGAGTCAGGAGACCCCAGGGGTATCTGGCTCACAGTAAGTACCATATTGTACCCCCCACAGGGAAGAACCCCACAGATGAATACCTGGAAGGGATGATGAGTGAGGCCCCTGGGCCTATCAATTTTACCATGTTCCTGACCATGTTTGGAGAGAAGCTGAATGGGACAGACCCCGAGGATGTTATCCGAAATGCCTTTGCCTGCTTTGATGAGGAGGCCTCAGGTGAGCTGGATTGTAATATCTTGGGACCCAAGGGAGGATTCCCACCCTTGCCTAATGTCCTAGATGACCCTGTGAGAACTTGGAATTTGGCTGGGGACTTAAGGGGAGAATTATATGTCCCTTGGACATTTCAGGTCTTCCAGTTCTAAGCTTTTCAGAAGTGGCCAATATCAAGCCCACCTTGAAACCTGGACAACAAAGAGTTGAATGGGCTAAGGGCTCATCTGAAGGATCTATCACTACCCACTGCCTCTTAGTGAACTGGACTCAAAACACTAAACCTAGGAATAAGTTCTCTTTTTGCCTTGGGATTGGGTGGGAGCAGGAATCCTGGATCTATCATTTCTCTGGTCTGTGGAACAAACTCTTGGCACCAATAGAGAAGATAAACGTACCTATAACTTAGCCTTAGAGAGTTGTCTAGGGCAATTCCCATTCCTATATTCCTAGGCAAAAACCACACAGACCATCCCACTGCCTTCTTACAGATGTCCCTGCTTCTTTCTCTCATTTGCTCTCTCTGGTCCCGTCCCCAGGAGTCATCCACGAGGACCACCTTCGGGAGCTGCTCACCACCATGGGTGACCGATTCACAGATGAAGAGGTGGATGAGATGTACCGAGAGGCCCCCATCGACAAGAAAGGCAATTTCAACTATGTGGAGTTCACCCGGATCTTGAAGCATGGGGCCAAGGACAAGGATGACTAATTACCACACTCTCCCAGTCTTTATGCCCACCACACCCTTCCCACCCCACTTCCACCTTCCATGCCCCTTGCATTCCACACAGCTGCCATGTACTAGGAAGGTTGACAAGCTCTTGCCTGGCCCTAGATCTGACACATCTGAAGACCAAGAAGGCTAAGCTGCTGGGCTTTGGGATTGGGTATCCTTTGACTCTTGTCAAAGAAAATGGGACCTCAGGCCTCCAGCTTGCCTGAAGGGATATTCAGGGGAAGATGGATCTCTTCCTTGGCAAGTACCAACCCTGGGCTCCAGGACACACTTGCTTCACAGTTTATCCACCACATACTACCGTCCAAGGCCCCAAACAAGGAAAGGACCAATCCAAGTCATCTGGCCAAAGCTGACCACCTGCATCCTTTTCCACTGGTCTGCAGGGACCAACTTTCCCTCAGCCCCAGTTCCTTTGCCACTGCCTCATCTGGTTATTGTGGCCTCTTTCATGATGACACATTCCTTGTTCTTACAGGAGACTCTAAAACATTCTTCCTTCTCTTTTGTATCCCCTGCACACACCCTGATCCTTCAACATCACTCACCTGCCTCACAAAGGTACACAAAGGAGAGCAGCATGGCACAAACACCCTGTTCAGCTCCCAGACAGGGGTTTGAGTGGGTGTCCAAGGAAGTGTATCTTATTGGATATGCACCCATGCATGTTAAAGCCAGTGTGTAGCTTGTGTGAATCCATGTGTATGTGTGATTATATGTTTATGTATGTATATTGCTGTGTAATGTAATGTGTTCAGATGCATTGGTTTTTGAGGGTTAACACTGACTTTAAATTTTGGCAAGAAAGAGAAAGAATGACTACCCAAAATATAAGGCACTAGCCTAAGTTGATTCAGGTCTTTGTACAGTGGAGAGGGTAAAGAATGGGAGGCTTGCTCATCTGGGATTTCAAGGTCGGGTGCTTGGGAGATAGGGATGGGATTGCTCCAAAGACTGGATCCTGACATCTTTACAGTAGCCCAGCCCTATCCTATCCTACTCCCCTGCTCTGGCAGTTTCCTGGATCCCCTGCCCAAAGTCCCTCTGAGCTATAGCTCTTATTATTCCAGATACTCCTTCCCTTTCTTCTCCATCCTCTGACAAGCCTGTTTCTTTTGTCTCTAGAAGAAAGAAAAGAAACCAGAACTTTGGTTCAAATATGTTTTAGTATTTGCTCTCTGTGAATTTTAGCTGTCTCATTTTTCTCTTCTGTTTTCTCATCTAGGAAAGGTGTTGTACTAAGGTAACAATCTCAAATTGTGGTCTGAGCACCCACCTTTCCCCCTTTGCCCCTCCCTCCTTCCCCCCTCTTCCCATAGTCAAAGCTCTTTTCATAATAATACTGAAATTTTACTGCAATACAGTAAATAGAAATAGATAGAACACATAAACGAAAGTTCTTTGAGGTCGTCAATTTTTAAGGGTGTAATGGGGTCCTTAGATCAACAAATTTGAAAATCACTATATGAGGGGCCCTTCCAAGCCCAAAGAAATCATCTCATCTCTCTCGTGATTCTTTACAAGGAGTCCTTCTGACAACCAGACCATGGATTCTATGACTGCAAGTCTTTAAGAAGGGAAACCCAGTTTACTTGGTTCTTGCTAAACCAAGTGAGCCTTTTCCAAGTGCCTCCACAGATCCTGTACTTGGGCTTTTTTCTGCCCTGACGTCTAAAGGGCATAATGATTGGCCCTGGGAAGCAGGTGAGAGCCTTAACTTCCTGATCGGTTCCTCTATCTCCCCCGGTGACCCTCTTCCTCTCATTTTTCTTGTTGATTTTCTATTTGGAAAGAACAAAGATCTGAATTCAAGTACTGGGAATTAATTTCTTTGCAAACTTCCCCTCTATGGGCCTCACTTTGAAACTAAGGGCTAGAAAAGCTGATGTCTGAAGGCATAGATAGAGTTATTCTCATGCCCATCACTAGCATCTATGCTTGCCAAGAAAGCAGAGTACAACCAAATTCTACTCAGGCCTAAGCTGTTATATATACTCAGCAAGTGTCTCATATTCTCTTGACCATGGGAGCAGGCGAGCCTAGCATTTCTCAGAGTAGGAAAATGAGGCTAGAGAAGGAAAGGCATTGGCCTATAGTCACATAGCAAGTCAGAGGTAGAGCATGGAAACCCGGTCAATCAATCAACACGCTACCAAAGGCCTATTCACTTGGCCCTGTGTTAAACCCCAGGAAATGAAGACAAAAGTGAGACAGTCCCCACACTCAGAACCACAGGGATGGTAGGTATTAGATCTAGAAGACTTGAGAAGTCTTCTTTTCCAACATCCTCCCATTTTACAGATGAGGAAACTTGAGGCCTAGGCTCAATGTCACCCAGTCGTACAGTGGCAGAATCAAGATTTGAACAAGTTACTGACCTTACTTACAGTGCTGCCCTGACCACCCACCCCCTCACTACTCTTACCTATTCCTTGATTCCTCAGTCTGCCTGTGTTTAAAGGAGCCCCCTCCCAGGCGTACTTTAAATGCACCAGCAGAGATATAACTAGAAATTTTGCTATCTCCAACAATCAAGGAATTGCAGGCTTACCTGTCCTCAATTGAAGTTACTGCTGCCAGCACTGTAGGAACAGTGTGGGAAAGGGGGTACAGGTGCAGAGGTTGGAGGTCCCCTTGGGAAGAAGAGGATGTAACCTCAGGATAGTACTAATTCCCAGCCTTGGGACAAAGCCCCAGTTGCTTATCTGAGTTACAACTAAATACCTGAGGGTGGGAGGTAAGGAATAGGAGCAGAGAAGGATGTGGGAGGCCTACTTTGAGAAATCACAGTACCTAGACTCAGTGAAAGACAACCTTGAATTAGCCTCACACTTAACCTTAGTGTATCAGTAGCAGTGGAGGCAGTGGTGATCTCAGGGAATCTGTTTTATTTTCACTTCAAGGGGTTTTTGGGGAGGCTTTTGGTGGAGGGTGGTGTGGGAGATCATGAATTTCTAAACGGAGGGGCAGGAGTGGACTGAGAGGGCGCAGAAGTACAGTACTGTACTGTACACCGTACAGTAGAGATAGCATAGGTGTTTATTTGGAAGGTGGATTTCTTCCAGAATTCTTTATTCAAAGGCCAATTTGTGTAATGCAAATTTACATAAAACAACCACTGTCCATTTCCAAAGGCATCCTATCAGATCTTCCCCTAAGGCCAGACTCGCTTAGGATTGAGGATAGAGGAAGGCTAGGCAGGTCTTGGAACTGATTCAGGCTGAGCTAATGATGCCTTTGGGCACCTGAATCCTACTCTTCTGCCTCCCGCCACTCTCCTCCCTATTCATCCCTCTGCCCGGCATGAACCTTGCCCAGCTCTGACCATTTGCCTTTTCTGCTGACTCTGGGTCTCCCTGTTGATAGCTTGACCCTTTCTAGACCTTGACTTCTTCACCCTCTTGGGAATTTTTCCTGACTGACCCCACCTCATTCTACCTCTTCTCACCTTGGGGCTTGGCTACTTCTTGAATGGTGACCACAATACCCAGGACACACTTCCTTCAGCAGGTTGTAAGGCTATTGGCCAAGGTCTTAAGTCTCCTTAATTCTACCTTGATGGCATTTTCCAGATCATTAAGCATCTTGAAAAAGCTAGAAAACAGGTAGAGAAACTCACTCCTGAAATGTAGAGGCACCATTACCTACAGAGTCTAGAAATAAATGTTGAAATGCCTTCACTTCACCCAAGTCACTAACCCCTTTCTGAACCTCAGAGTCTACAAAATGAGGTTGGACTTGTGTATCCCTTAAAGACTTCCAGCTCAAAATACTATCACTTTTCCAAAATTCATCATAATCACAATAATTGCTAACATTTCTATAAAATGAAGATATAAAGATGATTCTCACATCTATACATGAATGGATGAAGCATTTATTAAGCACTTACTACATGCAAAGCACTGTACAGACAGAAAAGTAAACCGGTCTCTGCCTTCAGGAAGCTTATATTCTACCTGGGGACAACACATGATATACACAATCATTAACACAAACATAATATGACAATGCATACATCCAGAATTTCAGTCCTAAATCATTAACTGCCTATTGGTCAATTCAAACCAGATGTCAGTCAATAAACACTTAAGTACCTACTGCATGCCAGGTAGGGCAGATAGCTGGTGCACAGTGGATAGTGCACCAGGTCTGGAGTCAGGAAAGTTCTTCATGAATTCAAATCTGGTCTCAGACACTTATTAGCTGTGTGACCCTGGGCAAGTCCCTTAACTCTATTTGCCTCAGTTTCCTCATCTGTAAAATGAGCTAGAGAAGGAAAGGGCAAACTACTCTAGTATCTTCAAGAAAACCCCAATAGGGTCACAAAGCGTCAGACATGACTGAACAACCTCACTAAAGTGTGCCAGGCACTGTGCTAAATGCTAGGGATACAAAGAAAAGCAAAAGACAGTCCCTGACCTCAAGAAGCTCACATTCACACGGAGGAGACAACTTACCACAACTATGTACAAACAAGCTATAGATGTGGAAGTCACTAGAATGAAAGGGGATCCCCACAGGCACCTCAAACTCAACATGTCCAAACCAATTCAGCATCTTCTCCCCACCCCCAGTCCACCTGGCTTCCAAACTTCTTATTCTGGGTGCCACCATCTTTCCAGTCTCCCGGGTTTACAAGCTGGGTGTCATCATCTCCTCACCCACACTCATTCCACATATCCAATCAGGTGCTAAATTTGTCATTTCTAGCTTTATGTGTGGCACCTGATTCTATCTCTCCGTTAATACAGTCACACTGGCTCAGGCTTTCTTTGCCCTTTGCCTAGTGGTCTCTGGGCTTCAAGTCTCTTTCCCATTCCAATACATCTTTCACTCAGCTGTCAAAGCGATTTTAATAAAACATAATTAGGTCTTACTGTCTTTCACACACACACACACACACACACACCCTTAAAAAACTCCAATGACTTCCTATCATCTCCAGAATCAAAAGTAAACTCTTCTGTCAGACACAAAAGTCTCTTTCCATCCCTGGCCCTTTACTATCTTAAATTCTACACCCATTTTCTAATTCAACTCTACTGGCCAATTTGTTTGTTTTCCTCACAAATGATGTCAATGTTCTAACATTCCAATCTCTATCTCCAGCCTCCAAGCGTCTGCACTGGCTGTCTCCCATGCCCCCTCACTTCTTTCTCTTACAATACCTAGCTTCTTTCAAGAATCAGTTCAAAAGCCTCCTTCTCCTACAGACTTTGCCCAATCCTCCCCACTTACTAGCGTCCCTGCCCTCGAGGATCTTCTATTCTAGAGTACTTAAACATTTATTCCCATAGTATCTTGAATTATTTCTACCTATTTTTCAGTACATCAGAATAGAAGATCTTTGAGGGCAGGGGCTACATTTTTTTGTCTTGTTCCCAGTGACAAAGTACTAAGCATATATGATTCGATTACCGTATGCCAGACAATAGTTGTTGTCCTCCGTGCTCAACGAGGACCAAGATGATATCACCATGATAAAGTCAAGTTTCAATATGTTCGACTGTGGCTGATCAACACAAAGAAAGGAAACCATCCCTGTGGCTTCCTGGCGAAACACCTAGCTCTGTTTTCTGCGTAGATGAGATAAAATTGTGAATTCCTGGAGGACAGAGGCTCTCCAGATTTTGAAGTTGTATCCTGAGGGCTTAGCAAGGTGCCAACACTTAAAAAATGCTTCTTGTTCATTCATTCAAAAGATTTCCTTCCTTTTCTCCCTCTGCCTTACCCCATCCCCCCCAAATAAACCCCACAAAACTCGTATCATGAAAGTGATTTCTCCTTATTCAAATTTTCTCTCAGTATTTTGGCTCTTTTCCCCAGATCCCATTCAACCTTGTACTAATAATTATCTGCCCCTTTCCTTTATAGCCCCTTCACCCCTGTTACACTCCAAGTTTCCCTATGGCTTCATTTTTGTAGAGTAGGTACATAATAAATGCTTTAAAAATATTGAACTGAATTTCCCAGTCACTTAGGGCTGTTCTTGTAAGCATCACAGAGGTGTAGCTGGAGTATAAATTCTTCATTTTAGAGATAAGAAAACAAAAGTCCAGAGAGGTTAATTAACTTGCCAGAGGTCACTTGGGTGGGTAAGTGTCAGAGTAGGGATTGCATCTTGGGGCCTCGGATCTTGAAGATCTTGGAATCTTGCCATACTTAGTACCTAGTAAGGACTTGAGAAATGCTTTTTGATGGACTGATTAAACCTAACATTCCTTCCAAGAAAATGTTTCACTAGAGAAGGAGTAGATCAATGAGTGACTGCCCATAAAGTCTTTATGGAGCCATATAAATTTCAGCAATTGTTTTTACTATCTCCAACCTGTTGTGATCTTCCTCTGCCTCCTGAGAGGGACGATCAGAAACAGTCTCTGAGATTGCTTCTGGGAGATCTTATAGATCACTGATGAAGGGGAAATAAGAATAAAAAATAATATATAAAAAAACTGGTAGGCTTTTTTTTCTTTTCAGAATTGGAAACCTGGACCTGTTTTCATTAACATAGGGAGGTCCTCAGTGAGGAATTCCCTTTACCACTGCAGAAAAGAAACAGTCCTACAATTTAAAGTCTTAGATTCCTGGGGCACTCTGAAAGGTTAAAACAGCTGGCCCAAGGTCACACAGCCAACGGGAATCCAGTGTGGGTTGTAGGGGTCTACCTTTTATTAGAAAGGTACAGAAAGACAAAAGGAAACTTAAAAACTCAAATTTATGGACTACATTAGTGATCTCATTATATGCCAGTGATGTGTCCATGCTGTGATGGACACAGGATTTTTAAGCCCATTCTACAGATAAGAAAACTGAGGCTCAACCAGCTTGGATGACATGCCCAAAGTCATACATAAGGGGACTCAGGACTCCAGGTCTAAACTTCTAGTAGGCAAAAGTTCCCAAGCTTCTGTAAGGTTTCAAGACCCCAGAGCTGTATGTGAGTTCTTTTCTTTTCCCCTCAGTCCCTTAAAAGGATTATCTGCTCATGCTAAGAATTAGACTGAATTATAATTAATATGATTTTGGAGATTGGAAGAGAATCCCATCCTGACTCTGAGATGACTGATCCCTGAAACACACACGCACTCACACACACACACGCGCACACACACGCACATGCACGCACTCACACACATGCACATACACGCACACACACACGCACACACACACGCACACACACACACATTCTAGAATTCTGGTTGCCAAAGGGGCTTCATTTCTAGTCCAAGTCTTCTAAAATGGCTGTCAGGAGAAGGGAAGCCATTTTATGTATGTGGCTCACAGGGATATCAGACATCTCAAACCAGGTGGGGAGCCTGGGTTTGTGGCATGAAACCCCTCTCCCTAGCATCACACTGGCTCTGTGAGCTCCCAGCCCAGCCCAGCCC
Organism: Bettongia penicillata ogilbyi; assembly: GCA_023548195.1. NCBI lineage: Eukaryota > Metazoa > Chordata > Mammalia > Diprotodontia > Potoroidae > Bettongia > Bettongia penicillata. The sequence goes on from JAJHZJ010000444.1 coordinate 4,987,077, forward strand.
AGCGTCCCTTCCCCCTCCTCCCCCTGCTCTGTTTCATGTGCCTCCGACCCCAGGTGCTCCAGGTTGGGTTGGGTTTCCCCCCAGCTTTTGAATGGACAATATGATATTCCCAGGACGGCAGTAAAGCTTGCACTGGGCCTCTCAGAGGAAGGATAGAGATATACCTTGCTAAGCTCTAAACTTCCAAGAGAAATGAGGGCTCCATTAGCCAAAGGTCCTGAGCACTCCCAGCTTTTTACCTTTTCTGCCTCCCCTACCTCTAACTGCTTAAATCTGAGGCACCTTTTAAGGCTAGGCCCCAAGGCCAACTCCAGCAAGAAGTCAGAAAGGTGGTGTAGAGGGTAGAGAGCTGGACCTAGAGTCTGAAAAATATCTGAGTTCAAATGTCCTCCCTCAGATACTTACTAAACACCAACTATTTCAATTTCCCCATCTGTAAAATAGAGATAATAATAGTACCTACCTTTATATTTGCAGACCTTAAAGTACTACATAAGCACTATTTTTCTTATTATTTGTCCCAAAGTCACACAGTTAATGCAATCCCCTCATTTTACTGATGGGGAAACTTAAATCCAAACGATTTGCCTAGGACACACATTCAAAAGCACAGACTTGTACTGACTTGTATTATAAGTGTTTGGGACATCATGGAATCAGATCTCAAATTGGAAGAAATTGCAGAGGCCAGCTCTCTTATTTTACAGATGAGGAAACCGAGGCCCCAGTGAGTTTAAGTGACTAACCAAGGGGAAACTCAAGAGAACATTAAAGTGACTTGCCCAGGACTACACAGAAAAAACATAGAAAACCTTGTCATAGAATTTAAGGGTTGAAAGAGAACACTCTGAGCCTCAATTTCCTCAACTGCAAAGTTTGTGGAGAGAGAGAGGGTATTGGATCTCTAAAGATCTAAGGAGCTCTGACTTTTCCGGTCTAAATTTCCCAGGACTCCGGAGGACAATGATCTTTACAAGGTGCTAAAAGGGGACTGAAAAGAAGAATTGAAGTTTCCAAACAATCCTTAAATTAACACCCCTGGGGTGTTCTCACAAATGTTGATTAGAATCTGTTAAACCCCCTCCAATCTGATTGGGAGAGCAGCTATGGTGCACCAGGAGGATCAGTGTTTAGACTGGGGGGAGAGGAGATCCAAAGAAAGCACTTCCCCACCCCCTTTCCTACTAAAGTTCTTATGGGTGACAATTTCCTAGCTTTTGCCTACCTGAACCTGAGGCTAAAAGAGAGGAAATAAAGCCACCCAAGAAGTCTGTAGCTAAACTGAGATTAGAACCCAAAGCTCCAGATTCCTAGCCTAGGGGCACATCAACTACTCCAGAACAGTATAATTTTCAATTCTAAATTCTAAGATTTATTCAGGGAGACAGCAGTATCCCTTCTCTCATTCCAATAATTCTTTCCCAGTGGTCCAGTCTGGAAATATCTTGTATATTTGCTTTTCCATTTCTTCTATCCCCCACACAATGTGTGAAGAAGTTAGGTCATTTCTATTAGGTACCTAGGAGAAAGAGACCTGCCTCCAGAGGCTGGAGCCTATGGGATCATCCATTCAATCTAATAAGTATTCATTAAGTGCTTTAATAAACAGAGAAGTATATTCAGGATATGAGGAGGAAGAAAACTCTTAACTGCTAACTCAATCAATAAAGCATTCCTAGGGGATTTGCAATGGCACAAGGGAACTGAGACTTGAAGAAAAAGCCAGGATTCTAAGAAGTGGAATTCCAACTTCCAGAGAAAATAAGAGCTAGATGGGTTGGAACACAGAATGTGTAAAAGGGAGTGGGTCCCAATGAGCTGCTAAAGGTAGGCTGAGAGGAATCCTCAAGGGCTTTTAATGCCAGACTGAAGAGTCTCTATTTTGTACTAGAGGCAACAGGCAGCCACTGAAAGTTCTTCAGCAAAGGAGTGACTGATACTTTTAGTTGATGTATTTTGGCACAGGTGCGAGTTTGAATCATGTATTTACAAGTGAACCAACCCACTCACTTTAGGTAGAAGAAACAAGGCCAGAGAGGGGGAAAGGACTTGTCCAGTACCACGAGTCCTAACTAGGGTCCCAGACCTTCTTCAGGCTCTTCTCCACCACCCACTTGCTGGGAATGTCATTCCCATGACTTTACAGCAAGTCATTTTCTGGGCTTTAGTTTCGGCCTCAATAAGTGGACAAATTGTTCTAGATGACCTAAGGAATCCAAGCCTTGGAGCTGGAAGGGCCCCTGGGGCTATCCGCTCCATCCTACTCGTTTCGCAGATGGGACAACTGAGGCCCGGCCAGCGGAAGTCCAAGCCACGCAGACGGGAGGTCTGTCCTCCGGCTCTAGACGCAGTACCTTGTTCACCTCCCAGCCAGCCTCTGATTCCCTCCCAGCCTTTAGGTGGACTTCGGGGCCCTACTCCGGCCTCCACTTCGAGGGGCGGACTCGAGCCGCACAGTCCGGTGCTAAAAGCCGGGTTGGACCCGGTGTCTCCAAGCCAGGGAAGCCTGCGGGACAGACCGAGGGTACGAACAAAGGGCATCTGATCGGGAATGGGGGAGGGGCGACGCTTCAGAGGGGCAGGGAAGGTCTTCCGCGGCCAATAGGACGTAGGCTCCTTGAGGGCAGGGCCGGCTTAGGCGGTGTCGGGTCCGGCGTCCTCGGCATGGCTCTCCCCTAGTCCCCGCCTCGCAGGCGGCGGTTCGGTCGCACTCGCTCCGGCCATCAGCAGCGCGGATCCCGCTCGCTTCCAGTCCGCACGCTTTCCTCGTGCACCCGGAGGCTCCAGGCTCCGGGCCCGTGGGGAGTGTGGGGGAGGCAGCGCGCGGAGGGCAGGTCTGGCTCGCCTGCCGGGGGAGGGCGTGCAAAGTGGCCGAATTCGCACCCCTGACCGCGGCCGGAACGACTGGCGCTCAGAAGACGGCGCACCGGAGGGCCGCGGGAAGGCAGCGCTCGTCCGGCGGCGGTGACAGGTCCGGCCTCCGCCCGCCGCGCGGCCTCTCCCCGGACCCACCTCTGCCCAGGTACTGCCCCCCGCCGTCCCGCGGACCTCGGAGGCGCCTCTGAGGGGCCGCTGCGGCCCCGGCTCCCTCCCCGTGACCCCCGGGACCCTGCCCTCCCCTCCCCCTCCCCCGGCCGAGGGGCCGGGCGTTCGGCGGTTCGGGGTCCCGGCCGGGTCGGGGGGCGGGGCGTCCCGGGGGGGCGGAGGGGGCGCGGGAGGGGATCTGACGTCAGGCCGCCGGGGTGGTTTCCAGCCTGGGAGCTGTCAGAGCGTGTGTCAGCCGGAGCGCGGCCCCGCAGCCCCCTCCTCCGCGCCGCCCCCCGGCCTGCCCGCCTCCCGCGACCCCCGCCCCCCGAGCCGTGCCCCGCGCCCGGAGCCCAGCGGCCCGCGCGGACATGAAGGCTGCTCGGAAAAGTGAGTCCGGGCGGCGGCGGGGGCGGGGGGCAGTAGTGGGAAAGTTTGTGTGCGCGCGGGGGCGGGGTAGGGGGCTCCCCGGGACGGCCGGGAGGCGCCGCCGCCTTTGTGCGCCCCCCGCCCTCGGGACCCTCGGCGCGTTCGGTGACAGCCCGGGGGGTGCGCAGGCGGGCGGGCCCGGGCCGGGGGAGAGGGACCGGGGGCGGGCTCGGCCCGCGCAAGTTCCTGCTTCTTTGGAACAAAGAAAACTCTTGTCTCCCGGCGTCCGTCGGTCCATCCGTCCCTCTCGGGCTCGGGGCCGGCGGCCCCCTCCCCTCGCGAAGCCGTGCCCCCCTCCCGCAGCCTCCCCAGGCCCCCCAGGACCTGGCCGGCCCGCGGACCACCCAACCTTCCGCGGGGGTCCGGGGCGGCCAACATGGAGCCCGTTCCCGGGGAGGGAGGGCTGGTTTAAAGCTCGGAGCTTGCCCCCCGAACCCCGAGCCCGGGACTGGGGGGGACCCCAAGTACGCCGGCCTTAAGCCCCTGGAGGGGGGGTGGCGAGGAAACTTTTCTGCCTTTGGACACGTGAGTTTTCTTTCTTCTCCAGCCACCTTCCCCTCTCCCGCCCCTTGCACGGAAAGCCCCTTCCTCCCAGTCTGCTGCCCTCCCCACACACCGCCCCCCCCGCCCCTGGCTTGGAGGGGGTGCCCCTAGCTCCCCAGGGTCCGGTCTGGAGGTAATTCGAAGACGCGGCTTTGGGGAAGTGGAGTTTGTGGGGGGAGGGGGGAGGTTTCGATCTCTCTCCCGGCTTCAGTTTCTGTTGGGGTCGCCGCCCCCCACCCTGGGGGAGCCCCCCTCTCCGGGTCCAGGGCCCCTCCCCCGCCCCCAAGCCATGTGCTCCGCACCGAGCCCCCTCTCCTGGCCTAGCCCAGCCTGGAGTGGGCTTTGTGTGCTAGGGTGTTTACTGTACAAAGGGGGTGTGCGTGAGTGCACGCGCGTGGAAGTTGGGGGGCCTCCCGGGAGAGTGGCCCGGGCCGGCGTGCAGCCGAATGACAGTGTGCGTGCGCCGGTTCGGTGCCCATTGTGTGCCCGGCGCTGCGGGGGGAGAGCCTCGGAGCCGCCGGTCCGGAGGCGGTGCGGGGGAGAGGTGTCCCCGGGAAAGTTGGGGGTACGTTTATCAGGCAGGCGTCCTCTCCGCGGGAGTCGGTGCGTGTCTGCGCGATGAACAAAAGCTGCCGCGGGGCCCACCGTGCCCGGCCCTGCCAGGGGGAGAAACTTTCCCGAAGTCCCGGCCGTGAGAAGCTTGGTGCCCCGGAGCGGCGCCGGTGACAGTTGTGTTGTCAGGAGCTAGTGTGAGCCGCTCGGGCTAGGGGCCGGGTGTGGGAGCCGTCTGGATTGGGTGTGGGAGGCGTTCCAGCGCAGCCCTCAGCCTTGCTGCTGCTTCCGACCAGATACAGACTGAGGCCGAGAGAGAATGTATGCAGGGTAACCTTGAGCGCACTTCGTAATTCCTCCCTGCTTCTCCCCCTTCCTAGCTTCCTTCCTGTCACGGCCCCCGAAAATATCTGGAGAGAGCTGGGGAGAGGCTCGGGGAAGACTTCACTTTTCATGTGGCGTTAGGATCAGTCTCTCCAGACCAGGAAGCGCATCTTCTGGGCCTGCCTGGGGATGGGGATGGGGATGGGGATGAAAGCCAGGGTTTTTTTTTTAAGCAAACAGATAAAACACCCCAAAGGAATTCAGAGCTGGAGGCTTCCTTTGTGGAGGAGTGGGAGGGGCCTGTTTCTGACGCTTGGATGTCAATTTTCCAGTTTTTCTTAGTTTTCTCTTTCCCTTTTCTATGTTTTTTTTCTGTGAATCCTTGTTCTGAGACAGTGTGTGTGTGTACCTCTGTCTTCTGTGAGGAAGGAGCTTGGAGGCTGGTTTGACCAGTTTGAATCATCTAATTCACACCTCTCATTTTTACAGATAGAAAAATTGAAATGCGGAGACCCCATGGCTTTTGCCCTAAATTGCAGGTAGTACTGAAATCTAAACAGATTAGAGAGGGAGTGGATGTGTCCTGGAGGAAGGACAGATCTTCGTTTGAATCCCCTCTCATTCTGTGTGGCACAGGCAAATTACAACTTCTGAATCTGTTCAGTCTCAATTTGCCAGTCTGTAAAATGGGATGATGATGACAGAATTACCCATAGAGGCATGTGGTGAAGATCAGATGACAAATATATGTACAGGCATCATTTGTTTTTATTGCCTTTCGTTCAGTTAAATTCTACGACTCATACTTTGTAAAGCCTTTTTCTGTTAGACCAGGTGGAAATAGCAAGTACTCGACTTTATCACCACTTCATGAGGCTGGAGATTGGTGCTTGCCTAAACTTTATGTTGTGTGCTCTGCATTTGATAGGCATTTAATTAGTATTTGATTTATTGCCTTTTATTACCTCTAAGGAGTAAGTCCTGTGTCAAGACCTCTCTCCCATGAGTCCCTTCTCCTTTAGATACCTATGCAGTATTCCATATTTAATAGCACCACCTTATGGTTATATCCTGTATGCCTCAAAAGGGGAAAGAACTAATGTTTTATAATTGACAGTTTTATAATTCACAAAGAAAGAACATGGTCAAAGCGTAGTCTACTAATGTCTCTAATATCTTGGTCTTTGAGCGGCACCTTTGCTTGGTCTTGGAAACTGTTTTTGTTCTATCCAAGACAGGGGTGCTTAACTTTTTGTGTGTTGTGGATCTCTTGAGCAGACTGAGGAAACCTAGAGACCCCTTCTTGGAATAATGTTTTTAAATGCATTAAAAATGCAAACATTCATAAAAGGAAACCAGTCATACTGAAATACAGCTGTCAAAATATTTTTTCAAAAAAGTTTATAACTCCACATTAAGCCTAAGTATACCTCTGCCTCAAAGTCTGTCCATTCCTCCATTTATCTAGGATCACTTCTGTATTGCTGCCAACTCTGGGGGTTCTTGGAGTTCCCAATTTGACTCAGGAACTCTCTTTTAACTCTCCCTGCTGCCTTTGTGTTTCCCTGCTCTGATGGGGTAAAGGGGTGCCATAGATGTGCAGAATTTCCTCTTGAGAGAATCAGTGAGTTTCTGTATTAGCCTGCCCTGATCTTTGTCATCTGGATCACTTCTCTATGTCTACCTAGGTGACCCTGCTCTCTCTTGAAGGCCAAATAGCAAGGTGTGGTTCAGGTTGACATTAGCCATGATTCAGTCATTCTGAATGGGTTAGTGGGAGATGTTTGTACCGAGGATAGAGAGACATCTTCGACAAACGTCTTATTCTTCAATTTTGTTGATCTCAAAGTGGATTCCTTAGTCATACCTTCTAAGGTCTCTTCAGACCATTGAGATAGATAGCATAAATATCATCATCTCCATTTTACTGAAGGAAAAAACTGAGGGCCCAAAGGCTGACTTACTCAGAATCATTCAGGGTGTGAGAAGTGAGATTTAATCCCAAATTTACAAGAGTGATATATACATATGTAAAGTCAAATGCAGTGTTTGTGGGTATGTGTGTGTGTTTCAGGAAAGATGCTGGGGTCAGAATTCTAGCCAAACTTGCCTACTTGGTTGTGTCAGGAATTTTGACAGGTGACTTCCTGCTTGTATAATAGGCAATTCTCCATGACTTAAATAAGCTGCTTTCTTCCTAATGGCTTAATTCTTAGGTACCACCTCCTACAGAATGCCTTCTCAAATGCCCTGGTGGTTAATGCTTCCTTCCTCCAAAGTTTATGTATATGCTTCTCTGTTTAGGTGTCAGTCCTCCCTGTTTGAAATGAAACCTTTTTTTTTTTTTTTTTTTTTAATCTGTAGGTCTCTTCCTCATCATAGGTCCTTAATAAATCAGTCAGGAAACTGTTCTTAAGTGCCTACTTTTATGCTAGGCACTGCACTAAGTAGTGGGGATACAAAAGGGCAAAAAAAAAGACCTTGCTTTCAACAAGCTCACACTCTAAATAGAAGATACAATGGCAAACATATATATATATAAAACAAAGGAAATAATTAAGAGAGGGAAGGTACTAGAATTAACATTTATAAATGTTTATTGGAATGGATTGGAATCAGGAACTAGCTAACTAATTCTTTGACTTTGGGCAAATCACTTCTCCTATCTGGGCCTCAGTTTCTCTCCCTCCCCCCCAGAGGTTCTCTTCATCTTATTCATAAACCCACATAAATCCATAAACCTTCTGGTTCCCCTCCCATTCAAAAGGAAAAGAAATACTGGGGCGTATCATGCATATGCACCTAAGAAATAAGGTGATCAATTTTAGTAAGATAATATAGTTATTTATCAAGAATCAATGCCTAGACGTAGGTGATCCTTTTAAGTTCCTTCCATGATGTCTCTTGAGATTGAGTTGAGGGATGTTGTGACAATGAATGAAATCTTGGGATATCTGTACCATGCTAGAAGGAAAATGGTAGATCTGATGTTAGATTTATGGATAAAGGAAGAATTTAGAGCCATAGAAGGTAGAGAGAGCATTACAAAATGTAAAATACATAAATTTTTATTATATAAAATTAAAAAGTTTTTGCGCAAACAAAATCAATGCCATCAAAATAAAAGGAAAGCAGCAAATTGAGGAAAACATTTTTACAACAATATCTCTGATAAAAGCCTCATTTCTGAAATTAATAGACAACTGAGTCAAAATTGTAAAATTACAAATCATTCTCCGATAAATGGTCAAAGAATCTGAACAGGCAGAGAAATTGAAGTTACCTATAGTCATATAAAAAAAAAATCTTCTAAATCCCTGATCAGAGAAATGCAAATTAAAGCAACATCTGTCAGAGTGACTAATATGACAAAAAAGGAAAAAGACGAGGGGATGTAGGAAAACTGGGACACTAATATGCTGTGAGAGTTGTGAACTGATTCAACAAATCTGGAGAGCAATTTGGAACTATGTCCCAAGAGCTATAAAACTGTATCCCATTTGATCCAGCAATACCACTGCCAGGTCTGTATCCCAAAGACATCCAAAAAAGGAAAAGAGATCATTTGTACAAAAATATTTATAGCAACTCTTTGTGCTGCCTAAGAATTGGAAGTCAGAGGGATGCTCATCAACTGGGAAATAGCTAAACAAGCTGTGGTATAGAATTATAATGGAATATTACTGTGCTCTAAGAAGTGACAAGCAGGATGATTTCAGAAAAACCTGGAAAGACCTACATGAACTGTTGCAAAGTGAAGTGAGCAAAACCAGGAGAACGTTTGTGCACAGTAACAGCAATGTTGTCCAATGAAGAATTGTGAATAACTTAGCTATTCTCAGAAATACGGTGATCCAAGATGATCCCAAAGGGTAAATGATGAAACACACTATCCACCTCCAGAGAAAGAATTGATACTGATTGAATAGACTGAAACAGGCTATTTTTCACTTTCTTTCATTTTTTATATTCGAGTCCTTGTAAAAAAAATGAATAATATGGAAATATTTTATCCAGTTGTACGTGTATAACCTTTATGTGATTGCTTACTGTCTCAGGGAGGGGAATGGGAGAGAGGGAGATAGAATTTGGAATTCAAAACTTTCAATAAGAAAATATTTAAAAATTGGGGAGGGGCAGGGAGAGAAGATTCGAAGTTTCATTTCTCCTTGACCCCTGACTTTTTCTTTCATTCTTAACCCTACCACAGGTTTGACTCCTGTACGAACCCTGGACAGCCCAAGCATGTCAGACAGTGACCTGGGTGAGGAGGAAGGGCTGACCTCCCTGGATCTAAACCAGACAGGCAAGAGGAAGAGGAGGGGAAATCTCCCAAAGGAATCAGTGAAGATTCTCCGAGACTGGCTGTATGAGCATCGCTTCAATGCCTACCCCTCAGAACAGGAAAAGCTGAGCCTTTCTGGGCAAACAAGCCTGTCAGTACTACAGGTAGGTGATGGGGGACAGGGCACAAAGAGGATTGTAGTAGTTGGGAGCAGGGTCCAGTGTAGAGAGGTCCAGACTGCAGGAGAGTCAGTAGTCAAAGCCCTTTCATTAACCTCCTCTGTGACTTGGACTCTTTCCTTGTCTGTTGGTCTTTACATATAAAGCAATAAGACTATATATATATCATATCTAAGTTAACTTTTACAAATTTCTTAGAGGTGTGATATTTCTGTTTTTCTGCTTTTTAGTTTTGCTAAAAAGGGTCTTATTTTATAGCAAAACTTAAAGTCTCCCTCTACTGCCATATATGTCAGGGAAGTGACTTTTGGGTTCCAAGACTATGTTGAGGAATTTAGGTATATGAAGTTCTTAAAAAGCTGGAAAGGTCTTGATTGTATATGGCCCACTTTGTTTCTTCTCTGTTTCAGGAGGCTTCTGCCGTGCTAGGTAATGATTTTCCCCCAGTCGTATCAATTCATGAAAGAGGGTTGGGGGGTGGAGAGTGATGCTGTGATGCATGCATTAAGGGAGTGCCCATATCAATGAAAGTATTGAATTCAGGATGGAGTTGTGAACATCAGTGTTTTCATATGTTCAAGTGCATTTTCACCTAGTTCAAAGAGTCTGAAAATTCTTAGCCACCAGGGAAAAGGACTTCATTTCAGGAACTCTTGAAGGAGTAAGAAGAGAACTTTTTATTGCTGGAGATGCCATGTTTAGAGATGAGGAGCTTTGGAAAGGGTCATTCTTGGGAGCTTATGTGAGAATGGTGTAGCTCCTTTGTAGATGGGGCCCTTTGTCCATTTTTAGCAGTCGTTAGAGATTTTCTTAGTAGTAGTGTGTAGAATTATGTTTTTTTCCAACTTCATTATTTTATCTTTAAATAACATTGGATTTCAATATACAGAGTATAACAAGAAGAAATATTGTACATAAAACTGCAGATCTTTATATTATAGCTTATTTTTCAAATCTATAACAAATTTCAGCATTTAACTTTCTAAACTCTCTTGCTTGTCTGTTTCCTTTTGACTACTCTTCTGTTTTTTTCCTGATCATTTAAAAAATTGTCTCAATGGCTGTTACCATTTTTTATTATTTTGAAATCCTGGTTTCTCCTCTCCCTGCCACAGATGGGAGGGGAAGAAAAACAAAAACCTCTTTGTAACAAACATACATAGTCAAGCAAAACAAATCCTTACATTATAAAGATGTGTCTTCATTCTGCACTTTGAGTCTATCACTTCTCTTTCCTATTAATCTCTGGAATTGTAATTGGTCATTGCATTGATCAGAGTTTTTAAGTCTTTTAAAGCTTTTTATCTTTACGAAGTGGTCATCATTGTATAAATTCTTATGGTTCTACACACTTTTCTCCAAATCAGTTCATACAAATCTTCCCAAGTTTCTCTGAAATCATCCATTTTGTTTATTTCTATGGAGATAATATTTCCATAACGTTTACATGAACTGACCCCTAATTGATGGGTACCACTTAGTTTCCAGTTCTTTGGGACAAGAAGTAAAGATGCCATAAGTATTCTGTATGTAGGGTCATTTCCTTCTTTCCTTGATCTCTTTGGGATATGTAGGACTTAGCATGATATCACGTGGTCAAAGGGTATGATGCCTAGTTTTAGTGTCTGCTTTCCAGGGTGGCAGGTTTCAGTCACAACTCCACCAACAGTACACTAATGTTCTCAGGTTTCCCAAAGCTCTTTCCATTTATTGTCATTTTCCTTTTCTGTTATGTTTGCTAATCCAGTGGGTATGAGATAGAACCTCAGAATTGTTTTAATTTGTATTTCTCTTATCATTTGTGACTTGGAGGTTTTTAAAATATGATTCTTGATAGCTTGGATTTCTTCCCTTGAGAGCCACTTGTTCATAAGATGAGACCTTAGAATCCTACATCTAGAGCTGGAATAAAAGCCACCTAGTCCAACTCCCTCATTTAACAGATGAGTAAACTGAGGCCCAACGAATTTCATTGACTTGTCCTTGGTCATGTAAGTAGTGTAGTGTCAGAGGCTGAATTTGAAATGTACAGCCTCTTACTCTTGTGCTGGTGCTAGTATTTTTGAAATGTCCTGCACTGATAAGGAAGTCCTTGGTACCTCCAGCTACAGGCCTAAGATTTACCACTAAGAGAGTTGAGGGCGAAATGTTGTTTCGTTAAAAATTTTGAAAATGTATTTTTCAAGCAGTTTTCATATCACCTTAATATCTGAGTCTATCCCTCCCTCCTCTATGTCATAAGCCATCCTTTGTGATTGAGAATGAAAAAGGAAGGGGAGTGAGGGGAAAATCACCTTAGCAAAGTCAAAGACAGCCCTTTCTGACAGTATAAACGGTGTTGTGCAGCCACAGCCCCCACCTATGAAAAGAAGGGAGGGGCAGCCTTCTAGCATCTTTTAGGGCCAAGCTTCCTCTTTGCACCTTTACATTTTTGATTGATTTATTGTTCTTTCAATTTACATTCCTATTGTAAATGTTCGTATTGTTTTCCAGGTTATCTTCTGTTTGGGGTTAAGCTTGGGCATTACAATCTCACTGCATTTAGTTTTGATTATTTTCTTGTGTTTCTTTCTATTCACATTGTTCCATATGTTGTTTTCCTGGTTCTACTCCTATTTTCACTTAGATGGGTTAATAACTCTCCCTGCCTTTTTTTTTTTTTTGAAACAACACAGTAAAGTCCCATTACGTTCATATGCAGTGATTTGGAATTTGAAAGAGTGTAAATTACTTTGCCAGAGGTGATCCTCTAACTAGTAAGTGTCAGAAAAGGAAGTTCAAACCCAGCTCTCTACCTCTTCTATAATCCAGTGCCGTCCCTCATACCACACACTGCCTCTTAGATGATTTCTAAGGTCACAGAATCATAGGCTCTGAGATTTGGAATAGACCTCAGCGGCCATTTCAGGTGATGGGCATCTACTGTGTTTTGAGTTTTTTTGCTGCTACAAAAATTGCAGTTACAAGTATTTTGGTGTTGGGGGACCTTTCTTTTTATCATTGGCCTCTGTGAAAAACATGCCTGTGAGTTAGATTTCTGGGTTGAAAGGGTGTGGACATTGTAATTTTAGTCAGTTTCTTTTTTCCACAACGGCTGAACCAGTTCACAGCTCCACCAGCCCTGCTTCAGGAGAGCAGTCCCCTTTGGGCCAAAGGCAGGGACAAAAGTTTTTCATCCCACAACCATTATGTTCAATTGGCTGAACTCAGTGATACCCTTCCCTTCCTTACTTCAGATAGAGCCAAAAGTTGGATCTGTGATGTAGTTCAAAAGATATAAAATGAACTAGAGCAGAAGAGCAATAGGAGGAAGTCTTCCTGGAAGGGGAAGGAAATAAACCTGGCCTTGATATGCCCAGATAACTCGCATTTTACTTTAAGGCTTGCAAAACACATATACACAAGCTCCTTTCAGCCCCTTTATGACTCTGTGAGGTAAGTACCGCAGGTGGTATCATCCTCATTTTACTGATAGAGAAACTTGAAGCACACAGATTTCTTAAATGACTTGCCCAGAGTTTCATAATCCCAAGGTAGGTTTGAACCTTGGTCTTCTGACTCCAAGACTAGAATTCTTTTATACTGAGAATGAATGTATGATTGAATGAGAAAACATTTATTAAGCACTTATTGTATGCTAAACACTGAGCATACAAACAGAAAAGCTAGGTAATACCTGAGCTCAAAAGATCTCACCTTTAGATGGAGAGACAACACATAAAAGGAAATTTCAGCTTTAAAGTAGATGGGAAAAACCCAGGATCAGAGATTTAGATCTCTAAATCTAATCCCTTAAATTTAGAGTTGAAGAAAGTGAGGCCCGTAGAATAAATGCCATTCCCTAGGTCCCACAACCAGTTTTAGAAGTGAGGCTGGAGCCCAGGTCGTCCAACTGGAAAGGCCTTGTTCTTTCCATTGATCCTTAGGGTAGAGTTGAAAGACGGGCAGTGTATCTTCTTTAATGTTATTTCCATGGATAACACCATGTTTGTTTCTGATGTTGAACCATTTGATAGTGCCAAGGATTTTGGCTGGGAGAAAATGTTTTCTAGGTCTCATGGGGCTGCAGTAGCCAAGGAGACAGAAGGGACTTAAAGTGTTAGCAAAGGTGGATGGGAAAGCCCCAGAAGACAGTTATTTGAACAGTGGAGCGGAGAGTTCATGTAGGTCTGGTACTGGGGGGTGGGGGTGGAGGGTGGAAAAGCAGATTAAAAATTAGAACTTTTTTTTTTCTCACTCCCAGTTTTCTTAAACAAACAAAGAACTTCTAATATATATGGGCAGTCAAACAAAACTAATTCATACATTGACTATGTGTATTGGCCAAAAAATTTGTCTCATTCTGCATTTTAAGTCTCATCAGCTCTCTGTCAGGAGATGAGCAGAATGCTTCATCATCAGCCCAGGAAATGAGGTTGGTCATTGCCTTGATCAGAATTTTTAAGTCTTTCAAAGTCAACCATCTTAGGTAGATTTTGGTCAGTTTATGGATGGCTTTGATTGCAAAAAGAGGCAGCATTTATAGTAGAAATAGTGCAGGATTTAAAGTTGAAATATTTGATGTGGAGCCTTATCCTTACCATCTTTGTGACCTTCGCCTTCTGTCATCTTCATTTAACAGTTTAAAAAAACCTGACACTCAAAAGTTTAAGGGTGGGGAGGGGTGCTTACAACTAACTGGTAAGTGTGTTGGAGGAAGGATTTGAACCCATCTCCCAGCTAACTGTAAAACCATTGTTGTTTATATTATACTACACCCTTGGATGATCTCCCTGAGGTCTTGGGTTTGGAAGAGATTTCATGGCCATGTAGTTGTTGTTCCTGTGTGCCCTTTGTTCTAGAAGAGGACCAGGACATAAGGAAGTGATGCCATGACTTGCGCATGAATTCGGGCTGTGCAAAGTTACCAGCCTCACTTTCTTCTCTGGAGCCATCTGGGTCCAATACCAAGATATATATCAGGACCACTGGAGAAGCCATCTAGTCTAGCCCATAGGGATTAGATTTATGATTTCTTTGATATAGGGAATTTGCAGATGAGGAAAATCCTTGAGGGCAGAGACTGCCTGTTGCCTCTTTTTGTGTCCCTATTGCTTAGCCACAAGTACCTGGCAATAAAGTGTTTAATGTTTATTGAATGAAGTGTACTCCTAGGCAAATGTATATTGCTGCCTATGTAGAACCACTACCTATGTCTCCATTGCCCTTTGGGTCACTTGTAATTTCAGTGGTCAGAGAGGATGGTGTTCTGAGCACTGAGAATTTGTTGTTATCACTGAGTCATTTTCAGTTGTGTCCTACTCTTCTTAACCCTACATGAGGTTTTCTTAGCCAAGATACCATGGTTTACCGTTTCTTTTCCATCTCATTTTATTTATGAAGAAACTGAGGCAAACAGGTTAAGTGACTTGCCCAGGGTCACATAGCTAGTAAGTGTCTGAGGCCATATTTGAACTTGGGAAGAGGAGTCTTCCTGACCCCAAGCTTGGCATTCTGGCCACCAGGCCACTTAGTTGCCTCACACCTGAGAGAATATCAGTGGGTTGTTTTTTTAATGGCCTTTTGAATGAGGAGCTTGAGGTCATAAACGCCTATGCTGTTGTCCAAATGCACTCCAGCCCGCCTTGTTCTGTCTGTTTCACTGTCCAGGATCTGCACAGGCATGGCCCAGCTCATTGGACTGTTAACTCAGCTCCTTATTCACTCAACATACTTTGGGCAATATGCATTCTTCATTCACTTGTTTTTTTTCTTTTGTGGGTTTCTGGGTAGTCATAATAGTCTTCATCTTACACATATTTTGTTCCTTCATCAGTAAAATGAAGGAAGTGGACCAGATGATCTCTAAGCTCTAAATCTTAGCATCTGATATGAGATAATGTTTGCAAAACATTTAGCACACAGTGCTTGTCACAAGGTAGGTGCCGTATAAACCAAACTGCATTGTACTCCATTCCTTGGACAGTTTGCTCTACCTCCATGCCTTTGCTTCTGGTATTGCCTTTGCCTGTTACATCTTCCTTCCTCTAGTCTAATTCAAAAGCTCCCACCTTCAGGAAGCCTTCCTTTGTTTATTTCCCTCCCCCCTTCTACCTCTTCACAACTTCAGATGATAGAGCACTTTACTTGGACCTCATTAATGTATGTGTCATGCCACATTTACTTAATGTGATAGATATCTCTTTGTATCTTAACCTCTGACCGTGTCTTATCTGTATCTTGTACTGAACACTGGCTTTGCACATCCTTCAGAGACTGGGGCCTGGACCTGTGATTTTATTGGTATAGGGAATTCTCCCTACTAATTCAGGTCAGCATCTCCTTTGTGAGCTGGCCCTCCTAATCTGGAGTCCATGAACCAGTAGGTTTTTAAAAAAATTACTTATATTACAAAAATTTATTTAGTATTTTATTTCCCCCAGTTACATGTAAAAACAATTTTAACATTCATTTTTAAAACTTTTTGAGTTTCCAATTCTCTCCCTTCTTCCCTTCTTCCCCACCCCACCTCACCTCATTGAGAGAAGACAAGCAATTTGATATCGTGAACCAGTGTTTTTTAAAATATATATTAAATAATTGTATTTCAGTGTAATTGGTTTCCTTTGTGATTCTGTATATTTCATTTTATGCATTTAAAAACCTTCTGTGGGGTCCATAGTCTTCACCAGACTGCCATAGGTATCCAGGTTAATGCCCTCTGGATTAGAGAGCTGCCTAGGGCACCAAGAGGTTTGGTGACTGCCCAGGAACACGAAGAGCTCGGACTAAACTCCTCCCCTCTTCAGCTCTCTATCCACTGCCTCTGTAGACATTTAATAAGTATTTTATTGAATTAACAGGAATACAGGTAGGACATAAACTCTTAGATATAGAGGTAGAAGTGTCTTCAGGGGCTTTCTTATTATTTACAGAGAAAGAAACTGAGGCTCAGGGAATTTAACTTGGCCAAGGACACACAAGGTAAGTGTCTGAGGCCAGAGTCCAGGGTCAGTGTTCCTTCCCCTGTATCACCCTAAGAAAGGGCAAGAGGACCTTATGGTCCCAAGTCTGTAGGACTTGATTACTGAGATAAGATTTAGAGCTCAATTTAGTCTGAGCCCACTCCTAGATTTTACTGTTAAGGTCCTGAGAGTGTTCAGTGACTTGCCTCTAGGGTTTATACAAGTAATGAGCCCTAGCCAGGAGTAGAACCCAGGTTCTCTGATTCTAGTATTTCAGCTGTGCCATAACTCTACTGCAGCAAGGTAGTTCTTGGCTGCTTAATTTGAAAGGGCTGTTGGAGAACTTGGAAAGGGTTCAGAGCTGTGGAAATAATTAAAGCATTGGAAAAAAGAGTTAGCGAGGAGTACTGGAGGTCTAGTCTGGGGAGGGAAAGGTCTGAGGGTGGAACTGAGTCCCTAGTGTTGTTTCTTTAGATCTCCTGGGCGTAGAAGGGAGGGCTTGCTGGAGAGGGAGCCCAGTTATCTCTGGTGGGGCCTCAGGTCATCTTTTTGACTTTACTCTGCTCTCTGAAGGTTGTTACTTATTAGCAAGTCAATCAAGCAATTAACTTGCCTGCCTTGTGCCCAGCCCTGTTGCTTATTTTGGTGAGTGTGGGGAGAGGCCCCCAGAAAGCCAGCAAATGTGTGGGAGAAATAAATACCCCTTCAGTACTATGGTAAAAGAGAATGCTATTAGGTAACATAGCGCTCTTCAAAGTTTACAAGAACAGTGCCTGGCAGTAGGTGCTTTATAAGTGCTTATTGATCTGACTTCACGTCTCATTGGATCCTCACAACAGCTTTGTAAGGCAGGTGCTGTCGCTTTTATTCACTCATTTTCAATCGTGTCTGACTCTTGTCAGCCCATTTGGGGTTTTCTTGGCAAAGGCACTGAAGTGGTTTGCTGTTTCCTTCTCCAGCTCATTTTACAGATGAGGCAGCTGAAGCAAACAGGGTTTAAGTGACTTGCCTAGGGTCTCACAGCTACTAAATGTATGAAGCCTGATTTGAATTTAGGAAGATGAGTCTTCCAGACGCTACACCCAGTTCTCTATCTGCTGTGCCACCTAGCTGCCCTCTAGGGGCGCTGTCATTACCCCTTTCTTCAGATGAAGAAAATAAGGCAGTGACTTGCCCAGAGTTAATTAATACAGTTTGTGTGAGTCTGAGGCAGCCTTTGTACACTAGTCATCCTGACTCCAGTCAGGCACACTATGCTATGCCGACTGTGGGAGCTGTACGCTGATGAATTTCCTAGGGAAGCATTGGAAACTGAGGTGGGGGGGAAGAGTTGGGGAAATTCTTATTTATTCAAAGTCAGGTTTAAGGCCGTGGTCACACTGCTAATACATGGAAGAAGGGTTAGCTGCTATATAGAGAAAGGGGCAGGATGTTTGGGCGCAGTGAGGAGTTTAGTCTGCCTGTGGAAGTGGAGTTAGGAGTATGAGGGAGGGTCCAGATTGTGGAGAGCCTTGAAGGCTAAGTCCTTTGGATAAGGGGAAGCTGGATTTAACTAGGATCTCAGCTTTAGGAAAAAGTATTGGAGGAGGAGAAGCTGAAAGTAGTCAGAAGTAACCAGGTAGCTTTAACTACTCTAGAATTAATTCATTTCTATTAAAATGAGTTTGATCGCTTTTCTTGGCACTGGACAGTCAGTTGTTCAACAGCTCAATTCAACCACCGTCCATTTTCTTGGAAAAAATATTTTTTTAACTGTAAACCTAAAACTATAACAAAGTGTAGGAGAAATGCCTTGAATAAAAGCCCACATCTTGCCATGTAATCAATTTCCTTTTAAGGAAAACAATATAAACTTTTAGAAAACTCAAGTAAATACCAAGTTCCTTATTCCGTATTAGTTCCCCATCTTTTTCCTGTATATGTTGTAAGTTTTGTTACAGCCTACATTTGTTAAGCACTTAGAGTAGGCAGGGTCCTCTGCTCAGTGCTGTGGGTTTGAAAGCAGATGTAAAAACTCTTAAGTAAAGAGCTTCAGATCTAAAAGGGGGAAAGGAAAGAGAACAAGTACACCCATAACATTGATATAAGGGAGAATTCAGGGTACAAAATGCCCAGGCACAAGGATTGTAAAAATTGGAGACTCTTAAGTGCTAACACAAGAGACCATGTGGACTAGAGGTGTCAGATATGCCAGCTGTCTACCCAAATAAAAAATGTCATTGAGAAATATTTGACTATAAAAATATAATAGGACATAGATAATATTAATGTGTGATTTTTCTCCAAGTCTATGTCATGACCAGGAATCCCTATGTAAGTGGTGGAGCCACTGATCTAAACAATTTTCTTACTTATTTCTTTACATCACTTCCTACCCCACCAGAATTACTGATAGATACACACACACACACACACACACACACACACACACACAGAAAAATAAGGAAAAAACCCACAACTTTTCATTCACATTGTTCTATCACCCTACTTATTTTACAAATGAGGGAAGTGAGAACCATGGAGCTTAGTGTTCATGCCCAAGGTCACACAGGTAATAACAGGGCTAGTATTCAAACCTGGGATCACCCTGACCTCAAATTCAAGGACTTTTCAAAGAGCACTTGTCTAGGGATATTCAGAGAAGGCTTCATTTGGGATTGGCATCTGAATTGGGCCAGGAAGGATTTCAGGTGTGGATGGGCAAAGTGGAGAAATGTCCATTTTTGGCATGGAAGAATGCAGTTAAAAAAAGGGGCAGGGTAGTCTGTTTTGATTTTGACATAAGAAATCATATGATTGGGAAATGGAAAACATTTGCAAGGTAGTTCAGACCTAGATTGTGTAGGGACTTAAATGCTGTGATTAGAGGGAAATGTTTGTATTTTATTCAGCAAGTAGTAGGGAACTATTTAGGGTTGTATGAGTAAGGTACTGACCAAGAAATTATTGACTTGGTCTGATATGCCATGGTGATATTTTTGAGATGATCAGACACATCGTCATATCGACTGTTGGAATTTAGGAACGGGGAAGGGTAGGCAGGAAGTGTCTAGGTCTGTACCAGAGAAACAGAAGACAGAGGAGAGATCCTAGGCTAATCCCAAGTCAATCAAAGAATATTTAAATTAGATCCTAGATCATGGATCTGGAAGGGAAATCAGAGCCTGTCAAGCCTATTATCTAACATAAAAGGAAGCTGAGGCCTAGAGATTGTGATTTATCAAAGGCCATACAGATAGCAGAACCTAGATTCAAACTATGGGCCTTTGACTCCAAAACCAGGGCTCTGTTCACTTTACTGTGCTGCCTTTTCCAGAGGCCTAGAAAGGAAGGGATTTGTTCAGGATCACATGGTGACAAAAACAGGATTATAGCCAAGGTGGATTTTTTTAATCTTATTGTCACTTTACTTTAAGGACTGTCCTGTAATCCTTATAGAGCTCTTTTATTGGAACAAGCAATCAAGCAGAACAAATTTATCATTTTCACCTTCCTCTTTCCCTTCCCTTCTCCCTGCCCTTCAGTACTACTGGTACAGTCTAAGGACCTTTGGGCCTTGACATCTGAAATATATACCTTATTCCACACCCATGTCTCCCACCTCTCACTTGAGAAGAGCATGCTTGACCAGCATTATTTCAAAGTCATGATGGTTCACTGTATTGATTACACTTGAAGTCTTTCAATGTTGTATTCATTTTCAACATTATAACCATAGTGAAAATCATTCTGCTTTATTTCCTTAGGCATGAGTCTTCTCTAGTTTCACTGAATTCTTCATATTGATTTTTTTTTTACTATAATATTCCAGTATATATGTCATAACTGTTTGGACTACTTGACTATTTTCAGTTAGATGTCACTATAAATATGTTGTGCCCTCTATGGAATATCCCCCTACTTGTACTTGTAGGTTGGGTTCCCAGGAGGTAACTATAACCTAGATTCATGGTTCTCTGTGTGTCTAGGCTCCTAAAGCTTATGGCTACTCAGTACTACCACTATATTGACCTTCTTTAGCCAGCAAACACAATTAGCTCAAAGCAAAGGCTTTTAGACATAGTAACAACAGTAGCCTCAGAACATTTCCTGATAAACCTGAGGTCATCAGGAGGAATGGGTGCATACCTAGACTATATTGGTAGTAAGGTACATGTAGAGGAAACATGGCCACAGCAACTCCTGCCTCTCTCACTACAGGGCCCCAGTGTCTTTTCTCATTCTCATTTCTGCAGCTCAGTTCTCAAAAGGCAGGACTAATTCTAGAACTCTATGGTTTGCTCTCTTCTCTACTGCCCGGGGTCACATTCATTGAAAACTTCCAAACGTCTTTTATTTTCTGGATCATCATGGTCAAGGAAGAATGGGGAAGGGAGTCCCTTTTGTCCTTTTCCCCCAAAGTCACAAGGGGAAAGACACAAAAGTACTAGATTCTTAGTTCATAACTGACTTTGTCTGTACTGCACAGGATCATACTCTTTGAGGTTGTATCTTGCCTATAAAATCTCCCCAAAGTTGACATGTTTGTTTTTACGTGTTTTGGGCCTGCCAGTGGCAAACTACCATTTTTCCATGAAAGACTATTTCTTTCTACCTCCTAAAGGGATAATAGTATCCCTTTGCATCTTTTAGCTGACCTTTTTGTGATTATCATCACTGGAGTAAAAGGGAGGGATCATTTGAACAAGGGTGTTCTGGTCAATACCATTCTTCCCGCTACAAATATATATTTTTTAATATATGGGACCTTACCTTCTTAGGGTATATACCTATAGTGATTGATATTGGTGAGTCAAAGGATCTGTACAGTTAATGTTTTGAGTACAATTCCAAATTATTTCCCAGAACTGATGGATTCTTTCACACTTCCGCTAACAGAGCATCAAGTGTCCTTGTTATTTTTTTCACAGCTCCTCTAACATTTTGTCAGCCTGATGGTTGTTTTATGGAATTTCAGACTTGTTTTAATCTTTTTTTTCTCTTTATTAGTATTTGATAGCTCAAATTTCTTTTGAAGGCTGCCTGTTTACATATTTTATACAAATGGCACTCTATCGAAATATGGCTCTCGGTCTTCAGTTCCCTAGACATCTTGAATATTGGAACTTTATTAGAGATGGCATGTCGTAAAGATTTCTCCCCAAGTAACCAACCACTTTTCTTCTAATTCTAACAGCATTGATTTTATTCATGCATTCTGTTGTCCATTTTATCTTTAGTCACTTCTACTCTTTTTAGTTAGTTTTCCTTGAACCTTAAATTTTGTAAGGTATCTCCTACTATCTTTTTTATGTTATCACTTTTTCACATTTAGATCATATATCCATTATTGTAGTATATGTTGTAACATGTTGGACTAAACCTAATTTCTGCCAGACTAGTCCTCCCAGTAGCTTATATTGAATAGAAGTTTTTTACCTCAGGAGTTTATGTCTTTGGGTATATTGAATAGTGGATGGTCATATTCAGTTGCTTCTGAGTCTTATTTGTGTAGTTTTCCTTTGTTCAGTTTTCAATTTTTCTATTTGTTTTAGCTAGAACCATAGAGTTCTGATGATAACTTTTATTAGTCTAGCTTGAAATCTGGTAATACTAGTTTCTACTTCCTTTCCTTTCCTTTTTTTTTTTTGTAATTAGTTTCTTTGAATTCTTGACTTTTTGTTCTTAAAGACAAATATTGTTGTTACGTCCAGTTCTAAAATAAACCCTCTGGTTTGGTGTAATTGGTGAATCTATTTTTCTTATATTGGCAGGCACAGTAATAAATGTCCCATTATAATCATACACCACAGTTTGTTCAACCATTAGGGAATCACTAAGCACTCACTTTTAAAAAAAATACTTTTTAAATTTTTTACTTAACAAAAAACAATTAAAATGAGCATTTCTGCATTTTTTTAAAAAGAATAGAAAATTACATATGAAATAGCTACAAGGAAAACCTGTTCATTTTTGTATCCCTCCAAACTTAGGTTTTCTTCCATATTAAAAAAAAAATAATTACTTAAACTCTTCCCCATAGAACCCACTCCTGAGTTGAAAACAAAAGCAATCCCCCAAACCTTCTGTGTGTCAAATGAGTCCCACCAAGCAAAACAAAATCTATACACTGTACAGTGTTTGAAAATGGACACCTCTTTCTACATCACATCGTACTTGGGATGTGAGTGACATGCCTTGTCATTGCATTGATCAGAGTGCTTAAGTCTTCCAAGTTTGTTTTTTTTTACTTTGTTTAGTCACTCTATATAAAGGAACATTCCCATGTTCCTCTGAATTCATCCTTCATCCTTAGTTATGGCACACAAATGTTTCAGGCTGATAAGCATAGATTTTTCAACTTTTTACTACCAAAGATTGCTGGTAAGATACTTTTATTCAGTATTGTTTCTGTCTGACTCTTCATGACCCCATTTGGGGTTTTCTTGGGAAAGATACTAAAGTGATTTGCCATTTTTTTTTCTCCAGCTCATTTTGCAGATGAGGAGCGAAGGCAAGTAGAGTTAAGTAACTTGCCCAGGGTCACACAGCTAGCAAGTGTCTGAGGTTGAATTCAGGTCTTCCTGACTTAACTGCATCACCTAGCTGCCCAATATTTTTATTCATATGGCCTATCCCTTTGGTGTGATACCCAGTGGTATCATTGAATTAAAGGGTATGCTCTGTTTTTGCCTAGGTACCAACTTCCTTGCCATTCCAAAAAGTGCTGCTATAAATATGACTTTTTTTAACAATATGTTTATATATTTGTAGAAATAGTTTTATATATATATTTTGTGTGTGCATGTATATACATATAGTATATGAATATGTGTGCACATATATATGTATATGTATAAATATATATGTATTTTTCTTTTCCCTCTCTGTCTTTGACCTTAATGTGTGTGCATGTGTAATATGTGTAATTATGTTTTCATTGGGTCAGTTAATCAATAAATATTTATTAAGCAATCTACTCTGTGCCAGGCTGTGGTGAGACCAAGGCAGAAATTAACACTCTGTCCTCAAAAGGCTTATATTCTTTTGGAGAAGACATAGAAACATATAAAGAATAAAAGATAATTTGTTTTTGGTAGAGGTGGAAGGGATTAGGAAAGTCTTCATATAGATGATTTTTGAGCAGAATTTTGAAGGAAACAAGAATCTGTATTTTCATATTTGTTGAACTTATAAGACCTGAAATAAAATATGCATTGTAGAACAGAATGAGAAGGTTTTATGTGAAATTCTGAATCTGTTATGTAGATCTTGCTTTTCTTTTTTGACTATATAAAAAGTCAAAGATGTCCTACCTGTCCAATTCCTTCTGGTCAGTGTATATGGAAATGCAGGAGAGTTCATTCTAGGCATGGTGTCATCCCTTTAATTGGGATCCTTACCAATTTCGGGCACGCTAACATCCCAGTTTAAAAAAAAAACAAATTACTAGTGTTCCATAATCCACCAATTAATCTATACCTTGTAGTTTTTGTTCTTCGTCTCTAATTCCAAATCATATAAGCCACGCCTTGGGGGTCCACAGATTCCTGGATTAGGAGAGCTGAGCTCCAAGTCCTTGCTGTACCCCTAATTCTGTGTGTTCCATCCTCTCCAAGCCTGTTTCCTGATCTATAGAATGTAGAAGTTGGACATGATGATCCATTAAGTTCTGTCTGTTGTTAAGCCCAATAATTCTATAACTCTCCTCCAGCCTGAAATGGCTTTTTTTTTCAGAACAAAGGGATTGAGGATGGCCTGAAGAAATTATTTGGCAATCCAGAGAGGCTTTTATTAGGTCTGCTGACCTTTTTAAAAGTATATCATGGAATTCAACATGTAACTTTCAAAGCTGGCCTGTTAATTTACAATTCCTCTGGTTCTTTTTTTTCTGGTGAGGAGGAACCCCCTTCTCCCTTTCTTGCTTCTCCCAATTGAGGAAGAAATAAAATCTCCCTTGTTACCAGACTGCAGTCAGGCAAAACAAATTCCCACATTGGCTATGACCTGGACTCCAGGACAACCTCTGTGCCTCAGATTTTTTCTGTGTTCACCAAATGGTTACTGTGATTGAAGTGGAACTGCAGAGAGCTCCCCCCTCAGGTTTCTTGGGTACATGGTATACCTCACTTGTTAGTGGAAACTGGCAGAGACCACAGATGGCCTTTTCTTCATGAATATTTGCATTTTTTTTCTTTTTTGAATGCTTCTGTTATCTTGAATTTTTGTGTAACCTTGAAGCCAAACTACAACTAAATTCAATAAAGCCATAATTCTGTGCTAGGTAGGCTCTGCCCTGGGGGATTCACTCTGTTCATTTTTAATTCTGGTAATTTGATCTTTTCCCCTTTTCTTCTTAATCATTTTGGCAACAGGTTTGTCAGTTTTAGTAGTTTATTTTTAAAAAACAGCTTTTAGTTTTGCTTATCATTTCTATGGGCCTTTTGGTTTCGAATTTATCTGCTTCTCCTGATTTTTCAAGGTTTCCTCCTTAGGGAGTATTTTGGGCTTAATTGTTCATATAATTTTATAGATTGCATACTCTGTTCATTAGTCCTGGGTAGTTCATCACTGTATATATTATATGTTCTTAAAGATAGGGCTTTTTCCTCAGAAGACTGCTTTTTTGCACCCCCACAATTTTGATTTCTGTCTCTTCAGTGCTCTAGGGTAGTGAATGTGTAGACATGGTTCCTTGCTCACAATCTGAATAAGCAGCAGTGTTGGAGCAGAAAGAATGTTGAATTCAAATGCCAAGGTTTGCTCGGTGCACGGACCTTTGTAAATCACTTAACTTCTGAGCCTTAGTTTCTTCATCTTTAGAACAGTTATCATAATTTTTGACTTCTATGATGAAGAGTGTTGTGAAGATATTTTAAATAGATATTTTTATTGAATACTTGTTTTGATGTCATTTCATTTCTGTACTTCCTCTACTCCTCCCTTACTTCATGCCATCCCTTATAACAAGGAATATAATATAATATGAAAGAGGGGGGAAGCTGTAAAAACTGATCAACACATCCAAAAAATCTGATGATATATGCGGTTTTGTACAGCTTTGGACCCCAAATATAGAGCAGAAGGTGTGTGTTGTTTTCATATAACGTAGTCATTGTATATATTGTTTTCCTGACTGCTAAACTTCACATAGCATTAGTTCATGTAAGTCTAGGAAAGTGCTTTGTAAAACTGCAAGGACCTCTAGCTGTGGGAGTTATTGCTATTAGTAGAGGAGGTCATTCGTATACAAAAATATATGTAATATACAGAATCCTAGGATTACATAATTTCAGATATGCAGGTCATGCCAGAGGTCATGTTATTCTACTTAATATATGAGCAGGAATCCACACCACAACTGTTATGAAAAGTGGTCAGTTCAACCACTGCTTGAAGACCTCCAGTTGACAAGTAGTTCACTCCCTTTTAAGGATGTCTAGTCTACTTTTGAAAGGCTCTATTTCTTTTTTGAAATTATTAATTTTGTAAATCTTGCACATCTGCAAACTTCCATGTTGAATTTACATACATACACATATCCAACCCACATGGTAACATATATTGACTCTTAGGTTATTTGGCCACTTTCCTTCTCAAGGTTGGGAGGACCTAGCTTGCCATGGTGTTAGGGACTTAAACACTCATATTGATAATTCCTTCAAATTCCCTTATTGCTTGAATTCTTCATCCTTCCTAGATTTCATAGTGATTCCTCCATTTCTGCCTCATCCACACAAACAGGGATGGTCACACTATATTTCACCATCACTATATTTAGATACTCTTGACATTCTTCTACATCACGGGTCAGCAAATTATAACCCACAGGCTAAATCCCATTGCCTCTTTTTGTAAGCTAGCAAGCTAAGAATGGTTGATTTTTACATTTTGAGGGGAAAAAATATAAAAGCCATTCTTAGCTCACAGACTGTACAAAAGCAGGTGGCACAATCCCATAGGCTGGTTTGCCAATTATTTCACCATATCTCCCTATGTCTCACCCCTCCTAAACCTTTTCTTTGCCCTCATCAGTCTTTCTAAGCCTTCCCCCCAGTACATTTATTATCTCCATTCTGACTTCAGTTTCATCCTTTCCGGTCTGGATCCTGTAATTAGTTAGTTCCATTTCATACTGCCCTCTTTTCTCAAATCCTTTTTCCTTTGCCCTTTTGCTCATCACCTCTTGCTAATAAACCTCACCCTTGAATTATTCCTGCCATAAACCTTCTCTGATCCTAGTTAAAGGGTACTGAACAGATCTGGAGTAAGTCACACACCATGCTCATTGGATACATTATAAGTTCATGCTATCCTTTTAACTGGCCCCTTATTGTAGCAAGAGAATCCTTAGAGTCTTCCTTAATTGTGTCTCTTTCTCACACTCTACAAAAGCTATTACAAACTTTTTTTCCCTCCTTAAGCTTCTAACAAGAATCTTCCTATTGCCTTCTTTCTCCAACATTACTGAAAAAATTAAGGCCTATCAATATGAGCCTCACCTTTTTTTTCTAAATCTAAAACTCCCTTGTTCCCAAATAGATAAAGGGTCAAAGGATATGAGCAGACAGTTTTCAAAGAAAGAAACCCAAGCTGTCAATAAGTGTGTGAAAAAAAATGCTGAGTCACTAAGAGAAAAATGCAAATTAAAATAACTGAGGTTACACTTCCTACCCATCTGATTGGCAAAGACAACAAAAAGGTAAAATGACAGTTGGAGGACCTTAGTGAAAACTAATACTCCATCCACTATTGTAGCTGTGAATTAGTCTACTCATCCTGGAAAACAATTTGGAACTATGCTTTCAAAGTTACTAAATTGTGCATACCTTTTGACCTAGTGATATCAGTCACTAGTAGGCTTATATCCCAAGAGATCCAAGGAAGATGCAAAGGTCCCTTATGTACAAAATTACTTACAGTAGCCCTCTTTGTTATGGCAAAGGAAGTGTAAAATGCATGGAGTGTCCATCAATTGGGGGAATAGCTAACCAAATTATGGTGTATGAATGTAATGGGATATTATTGCACTATTAAAAATTAGTGAAAGAATGGGAAGATATGATTCAGTACAGAGTGAAGTGACCAAATATAGGAGAACCTTTTATTTAATAACAACATTATAAAGATAAACAACTTTAAAAGTCTTAGATTGCTGCAGTGAACAGCTAGAGGACTAAAAAAGCATTCGGCTACCCACTGACAGAGGTGATGGATTCAAGTTGCAGAATGAGGCTTAGTTTTGAATCTAAACAATGGGGGAATTTATTTTGCCTGACTAATTATGTGTGTTTGCTTAAAAGGTTTTGCTTTTTTCTCAGTTTGTGGGTGTGGGGAGAGAAATAAGAACTTAAGGATATAGTTGCTCCCAAAAAGGATTGTTGAAACATGTTTTTGAAATGCACAGAACAGAAGGAAGGCCAGAAGGAATCACAGATAAACAGGACACTTGGAAAGAAACATGTTGCATTTTTGTATTTTAAAAGAAAAGCAAGCTGTACGTAATAGAGATTCATAGTTTCAAGTACAGCTTTCTCTTTCTATTCTTTATATATGAAGTGTTCATTTTAGTTGATGTTTCTGAAGTTTAGAATTTTTTAAAAAGTAAAAATAAAAGTTTCTTGGTATCATCCTCTACTCTGTTCCCCTTTCCCCTTGGCTCTGACAAAGAGGTAGCAGCTGTCCTTGCCAACGCCAAGCCCAGCTTTTCTACACGTGTGCCTTGATTCCACCTCCTCTAGTCTTCTTCCGCAGGTTACATCCTCCACTGTTTCCCCCACCTCTTCAACCTTTTACTAAATCTACTGGTTTCTTACATATGACCGTCAAACATTTCCAGGTCTCTCTCATCCTCAAAAATTCTTGATGAGATCCTGCCATCCCTTCATATTCCTAAATCTTTTCTCCCTTTCTCAGCAAACTCCTAGAAAAATCCGTCTGATCTTGCTGCTTTCCCTTCCTAAACTCTTTTTCATTTCTCACCATTTGCAATTTGGTTTCCACCTTCACTCAACTGAGATTTCTCCCCTCAGCCATCTCCTAATTGCCAAATCTGATGGCCTTTTTCTGACTCATCATCCTTCTTGACCTATTTGCTGTGTATTTTATATTGATGACCACTCTTGCCCCTGTACACGGACTTTCCTCTAGATTTTTGTTGTATTTTAACTCAACCCTGATCCTCCTATTGTTTGTTTGATGAACCATTCCTTCAGCATCTCCTTTACTGACTATTCACATCACATCTCCTAAATTTGAGTGTTCTCCAAGGTTAACTTCATCAGTAGTCAACAGATATTTCTTAAACCCTTACAATATACCTGGCACTGGTGTTGCAAATACATATGAAGAAAGATAAAATAATTTATATTTAAGTGCAGAACAAGACCCCCATCCTATCTTTTCAGCCTCTTGTATTGAATAGAAGTTCTTTACCTCAAGAGTTGATGTCTTTGGGTATATTGAATAGTAAAGGTCATATTCAGTTGCTTCTGAGTCTTACTTGTGTAGTTTTCCTTTGTTCAGTTTTCAGTTTTTCTGTTTGTTTTAGCTAGAACCATACAGTTTTGATGATAACTTTTATTAGTCTACCTTGAAATCCTTCCCTAAATTCTTTGAGCCATACAGACCTTCTGTGTGTTTCTTACACATGGGTCTCCCATGCACTGCCTCCATGCTTTTGCATTGGCCATTCTCCACATCTAAAATGCTTTTTACCTCTGCCTTTTACCTCTGCCTCACAAAATTTGTCTTTTCCTGGAAGACACAGCTCAAGTACCACTGTACATGAAGATGCTCTTATCCCCCTTTTCTCTCTCACAGACTATCTTGCTGTTAACTGCTTTGCTTTTAATGACTTTATTTTTGTACTGTATATCCGTGTGTGTGTGTGTGTGTGTGTGTGTACTTGCATTCTCAGAATGTAAGGTCCTTACTTGTAGGGATTTTTTTTCATTCTAAGTATTTGTATCCCCTACCACTTCACCCATCTTAACTAGGTATTTAAAAACTTGGTATTTAATTACCATGCTAGACTCAGTATTTTGAGGGCAGGAACTTTGTCTTGCTCATTCTCCCCACCACAGAACACAGATTACTCCACATATGAGGCCTCCTCCATATATGAAGAGATTCGACAAGCATTAGGGACTCAGAGAAAGTTCTTAAAGTGGGGAGAGGGGTGTGGTTGGACAATGTTTTAGGAAAATCAGTCCAGCAGTCACTATAACAGGAAGT
Organism: Bettongia penicillata ogilbyi; assembly: GCA_023548195.1. Taxonomy (NCBI): domain Eukaryota; kingdom Metazoa; phylum Chordata; class Mammalia; order Diprotodontia; family Potoroidae; genus Bettongia; species Bettongia penicillata. The sequence goes on from JAJHZJ010000444.1 coordinate 5,016,572, forward strand.
AAAGAGAAAAGGACAGAACTTTCTGGGAATGAGGTTGGAACTTGATGGAAATGGGTGACTCTGGCTTTAGAAATTCAGAGAGGAGAGATGAGTGACTAACCCTAGGAAAAAGGCCCAGCACAGGATTCCTGGAGGCGGAGGATAAGGTGAGGGAGGTAGCTGTCAGGGTCCAGGACAATTAGGTTTTTTTAAATCGGGAGCCAAGGAGAGTAGACCTGGGGTTCAGGCCTGAGAGTTGTGGGCACTGTCCCACTATCTAAAGTTGGGGACAGTGGGGAATAACATGAAACTGTGCTTCTATGTTACCTCCTCTGTAAATAGGACATCAGGAGACTTAGGTACAACATCTGACACAAGTTTTGCCACTCAACCACAGACTAGTTCTTTTTCTCTGGGTCTCAGTTCCCCCATTTATAAATTATTTGGGGTCCACTGTGGCCTGTCCAGCACAGATCTGCTTGTGGGATATCTGGTTAACTCTTTTAAACCTCAAGTTCTCATTGCTAAAAGTCTTCTTTCAGCCAGATTGAAACACCACTTGTTGGGGAATGGTTTGGAGGAGATATCTCTTTGTGTATCAGTTGGACTAACTGCTTTCCAAAATTACAACTCTCTTGAAATTCTATCAGCCTGGGAGGCAACCTATAATGGTCCTTTGGCTCTCCAAGCATATTCGCTGGCTTCTCTCTGATCCAAGGGCCAGGTGCACACACTTGAGCTCTGAAGACCAGACCTTAATTAAGGGAATGGAGTAGTTGGAAAAAGAGGCACATGAACAGGGCTTTAAAGCAGTGGCTAACAGTTGTGGGAGGAGTAGGAAAGACATTCTGAGAAGAGGCACTGAAACCTTATTTTTCCAGCTAAGTTTTAAGTTTTTGGAAGGAATAGGGTCTTGGGTCTAGTTTGGACATAAGAGATTATTCATAGTCTAGCTTCTTCATGTTACAGATGGAAAAATGTTGTCATTTTATCCTCACAACCACCCTGAGAGGGTAGGTGCTATTATTCCCATTTTTACAGATAAAGAAACTAAGTCAGGCAGCACTTAATAACCTGCCTAAGGTGACAATAAATGTTTTGAGGCTAGATTTGAACTCAGATCTTCCTTACTCCAGGTCCAGTGCTTTATCCATTGTTTTACTTACCTGCCTCTTTCACGAAGCTAGTATGAGTGTCAGATGAGATGTTGGTCAAATAGTCAGATGTTGGTGTGTGGTTGTCCTGAAAGGATCAAGAATGGTTACATTTTTCTTTGTCTCTCCAGAACCTAATTCAATGTCTGGTACCATCAGTCCTCGATTAATACTTGATTGATTTTCATATATAAAGTTCTCTTTAAACTGTAAAGTATAGTAAAAAAGAGAATGACATCTGTCTTTGCTTGCTGAATTCCTTACTCCACTTTTACCCCCCCATAAGACTAGATGATTGAGTCATGTTCATCTTGTGTCGTTTCAGATTTGCAACTGGTTCATCAATGCACGACGGCGGCTTCTTCCAGATATGCTGAGAAAAGATGGCAAGGACCCCAACCGTTACACCATTTCACGCCGTGGTGGCAAAGCATCTGATGTGGCCATACCACGGGGTTCAAGTCCCAGCCTGATGTCACCAGGGTCCACTCCGGCTCCTTCCAAAGTTCTGTCGCTGTCTGTATGCTCCTCTGCACTCTGTTCCTCTGCATCCCCAGTGGAGGCTCACCTCCCTGGCCCTGGGGCTGAGAACGAGAGTCCACCTCCCCCTTCTTTGGTTAATGGGGAGCCACAGTCCCTCCCGGGCCCTGGCAGCACGCTCACCCTGCTGGCCAGGGCTCAGGCTGGAAGCCCAACCAGTGGACTATTTAACACACCACCTCCCACACCCCCAGAGCACTATGGAGATGACTTTAGCAGCTTCCAGTTGCTGGTGGAGGTGGCGCTACAGAAAGCTGCTGAGCTTGAGTCACAGAAAAAAGATCTTTATCCTCCTTCCGTGGCATGCTGAGCTCCCGTTGGTAGCCAGTAACCCTAAGTAGTCCTTGAGAGGGCCTTCAGGACTTAGTGGGAGACAGTTGCTCCTCTTTGGGTTTTTTTTTAAACTGTTGTTCATGTTGTTGTTTGGGGTCTTTTCTTTTTCTTTTGGGGTCTCTGCCACCTGTTGTGATTGCCCTCCCTGCCTAGACAGTTCTCCTAGTGGGAATACTTGGGTGTTTCACACTGTGACCTAGACCTCCTCTTACCTCTCACCTAGCTCCACTCCCAACACCGGGATTACATCTGCAGGCTAGGAGAAGTTGGACCAAGAAATATGACACACGTGTTGAGGTCATCTCTTGCACCTCTGGCTCGGGGAACATGATTCTTCTATCTCCAAGAATTCCCATTTTGTCATACAAACAACACCCTTTGGCACCCTACTGACTGCTCCAGCCTCATTTCTCCCTAAATGCATTACACCAAACAGGGCCCTTGTACAGGGCCCGGGATTGTCCTATCCCAACCCCTTTTTCTTCTCTACTGTTTGAACTGGCAAGACTACAGAGATACAACAAAGAAGGAAAAAACTATCTTGGGGGACCAGTAGCCAGGTTCAGGGAAAAAAAATATCCAAAGGGTTTTTTTGTTTCTTTTGAAGACAATACCTTGTTAAATGTTTTTGTTTTTGCTCCTGTGTCCTGTGTCTTTGCTGAGACAAAGGGTAAAAGACCTAGCAGACAAACCTGCTAGCTGCAGTAATCCAAATGACATGGGACTGTGGGGCTCGTGAATATTGTTTAGCCTTACTTTTTGGCAAGATTGGTTAAAGGATCTCCTGAGATGGGGTGCTTTTAAAAATTTTATTTTAAAAAAAATTTAATACTTTGACTTTTACGGTAGTTATTATCCTGGAAACTTGGGCTAAAGTGGAATGTGTTGCTTTCCCTCACCCCCATCTTCCCCCCAAAAAATTCTGGGCCACCTAGTGGTTGGTCTGGTTACTACTCCCTAATGCTTTTGAATCCAATTTGGTCAGCTTCTTCCACATCCCATGGCAGTTCTGGCTGATCAGGTCAGTGGGACCTGGAGGGGCAGGAGGCTGGGCAGAAGATGGAGGTGGTAGCGAGGTTACAGATAAGTGTTGCACCTTTTCTTCTAAATTCTAGCTGCAGGGGCTTTGGCCCTCTGAGTACCTCTGAAATAGGTCACTGTTAGTTTCATTGTTTTCTTCCCCACCCTTCCCTACCCCCATTTTAGTTCCTTAATATTGCTATTTCATGGTTTACTGTGTTAAAATAGCAATAGATACCAACTTATATGTATTGAAAAACACTAATCCTAGGTTTAGACTGAGTATTCTTTTGTTATGAATGATATAAATGTCAGTAGAAGAAGATGGGAGGGAGCACTCCTCAACCCACTGTACCCTTATGGAGATGAAGGTTGTGTGGAGTGAGATATTGAGGAGCAGGTAGGGAAGTGACCTGTAGAGTCCCTGTTTCTCCAACTTCTTGAGCCAGACTTCCCTGTCCCATTTCCCATCCATTCCTTGTCACTTTCCCAAACCTATTTTCTAACTTGGCTCTCATTTCTGTAAGCCTGGATTAAGTTTAAATAAGATCACAGAACTCCAGTGCTGGGACCACTGAGAAAGCATTGTTGGGAAGGGAGAGGGAGAATGGCTCCCACAGTGCACTATGCTATGGGGGTGGGAGTCCTGCTGCTGGACACTGCTAGTTATCTCTTGGGATGATAGGGGAAGCTTGTGGTTTGGTAAGTTGGACTGTGTCTGGGTTTGATTCTGTGTCTGAAGTCTGAGGGAGAGAAACAGCTCTCCAAGTGAACTGAGAAAAAAAAGCTACTGTAAATAAGTTGTCAGAATTTTTTTTTTGTCGAATAAAAGTTTTTTTAAAAAACACAAACCAAACCAGGGAGCCTGAGTTTGTCATTTTGGGCTATATATACCTCCCAGTATTATTAGAGAAAAAGAGCTCTGTTCCCTCAGCACCTTAGCCTGGATAGTGAAAGATAATGTCTTAATAGAAGTCATTTGACTCCTGGTTCCTCAGCTTAGACTTGAGTCTAAGGCAGAGAAGGGATTTTAGATACCGTCTAATCTTCATTTCATACCTAAGGAAACAGTGTTCATCCCTTCTCCAAAGGCAGGAATTCACTCTCTCCCAAGTTAGCACATGGCACTAGTTAAAAGAAGAAAAAGTGCTTTATGCTTTACCAAGAGCCTACTTCACAGTAACCCTACGAGCAGAGAGCTGTATGTTTCAGGGTCGTGAGTGTGGTTCGGGGCCATACGTGTAACGAGCCTCAGAGCTGGGATCTGGGCCTGAATCCCTGACTGCGGGGCTTCTGCTCTGACCTGGAGCTAGGTCTGTGACTTGAGATCTCCAGTTCGTCTCGGGGGCACTGAGGGGCCCGGCGGCTGGCCCGGCTTGGGCCCCGGCCGTCCGCACCACTCTTCCAGGGTGGGAGGCCAGCCACGCCGGCCCGGCAGCCCTCCCCGTTCACACCTGCAACTTCATCTGCTGGCGATGGTGTACACGGCCACGTTTACTGCGCTGGGAAGGCGGACGCCTCGCTCACCCAACGTGCGTCTTCCAAGCCGCGCGGCCTCCCCTCCTGCACGGGGACCTCGCTCCCTCGTCCGTTCCGTAGCTTTTCACGTACGTGGGGACACCCTAACCTGTTACCACCCCACCCTCCTTTACCTCTAAGGAAACTGTGCTGGATGGGGGAGGGGAGGCCTGGGCCGGGTCTAAAGCATTTGCTTTTGATTCCCTTACTAAGAACTTTGCTTCTCTTGTACCTGGTTTATTTTTTTAACTGGCAAAAACTAAAATATATTTAAAGAAATACTACTAAGCCTCTGGTGAACGTGGTAGGGCTGAAGTTAGGGTATAAAACTGCAATGTACAAAACGTTCAAGAGAGCTTCTGGGTAGTGTATTTTTACAATAATTTACGTTTTGATACAACCCTATTTAGTTAGGGGGCCGTGACGGCCGCGGAGCCACACGACGCTCACGCGCCCTCCGCAGCGGGGCACGGAGGCTGGGGGTCGGTGCCCAGTCTCACAGCGGGAGGCGAGGGGCTCCACGGCCCCTTCCAGCCCAAGTGCTTCCTGGGCAGTGCCACCCACCCCGGGGCGCCTGCTCCGGACTCCGGGCGGGCGGGGCACGGAGCGGGGCCCCTGGCACGGAGCGGGGCCCCTGGCCCGCAGGCATCTGAGCGCGCTCCTCTCGTCTCATTCCTCCTCTCGTCCGTCGCTTCCGCCAATTGGCCCTTTCTTCCCCTCGTAGCGCCGAGGTCCCCGCCCGGTGGGCCTGTCACGTGAGCCGCGCTCACGCCTCCGGAGGGGGAGGGGCGGGAAGGGGAGAGGCGGGGCCGTCCTCGCGTCGGCGCATGCTGGCCCCTGGTTGGCTGCGTCGGCACGCCGGCGGGAGGACGCTAGGCCCGCTCTCCGCCCTGCTCGCTCTTGACCCCCCTCTCCCCCCACCCCCCACCTCGGAGAAGCTCGCGCGCACCTCCCGCTTAGTTGAAGGGCGGCTGGACCCGGAGCCGGCTGGCCGAGGGCGGGCTTTTGGGCGTTGTGAGGGGGACGCTCTGCTCCCTGGCTCCAGGCTCGGCCCAGCGGTAGGACGGAAGGACGGACGGACTGAGGGAGGATGAGCGGCGGGAGGCGGAAGGAGGAGCCGCCGCAGCCGCACCTGGCCAACGGCGCCCCGAAGGGCTCGGCCTGGAGCAAAGCGCTGCGGAGCGACGCGGCCTGGGAGGACAAGGTGCGGGGCCGGCGGAGGAGGGGCCGCGGGCGGGGGGACCCCCTGTCACGCCGGGCCACGAACGCGCGTGTGAGCGGGGAGTGTCACCCCGGTGCCTGGGGGGGCTGCCCTCCGGGGTGGACAAGGGCCCACGTGCGAGTGCGCCGGGCCCGCGAGTGCCGTGGGATCTGTCCCTGCGTGCACGGGGAGGGGGAGGAGAGCTTTGTGCACATGCTGCGCCCTCCGACCGGTCACCGGGCAGAGTTCGAGAGCGTGTGCGCTGGTGTGTGAGCCGACCTGTCACCCAGGCGAGAAGGTGGAGGGAATTTCTGTTTATGTTTAGTGGGGGTGGGGGCGGGGTGAGACTCGTGTTGCACAAGTCACGTCACCTCTCACAGCCTCAGTTTACCCATTTGCAAAATGAGGTCAGGCTGGTTGAGTAAGTGTGCTTGATGAATTATTATAGCTAGCGAGTGATAATGGCCAATATTTCCATACCGCTTCGGATGATTTCGTTTTATCCACATAACCACCCTGAGCGGTAGACGCTGCTGTTGCCCTCATTTCACCGATGAGAAAACTTAGGCAAACGTGCCAAGGGTCACATAGCTAGGAAGGGAATAGCTTTGGAAAGAGGTGCTGAAAGCGGTGAGAAGGGAGAGGAGCACCCGCTGGCTTAAGACTCTGAGTCTCTTATCCCGTGATGTGTTGTATGAATGAGGAGGTAAGAAGACCACCTGTTAGGGGACAAAGCCAGTGTGACTATGTTTGCGTATGTCATCTTGATCACAGACTTTCAGAGTTAGAAGGGACCAAATTGTCATCCAGCCCTGCTTGAAGACCTCTCCTTCCCTACAGTGGAACCCACTAATCATTAAATTATTAAGAATGAAGTTGTCTTTTTAGGATTTTCAACTACTGCTCCTGGTTGCATCCCTTTGGCAAGTAAGGGAGTAACAAAAAAATAAGTCTTACCCCACTTTTTTTGAAAACAGCTGTCTCGCTCCCCCTGGGTTTCTTTCCCTCGGACTAGTTCCTTCAGTTTACCCTCATTTGTCATGAACTTGAGACCCTTCATCATCGTGGTTCTTCTCCTCTGGACACTTTAGGATGTCAACGCCTTTAAACTGTAACACCTATAACTGAATAAAATATCCTAGAAGAGGACATGAGTGAAAGAGAGTTGTGTGTGAGATCCTTGGGAGGTAGGTGAGAATGTGAGTGGACATTTGAGAGGTAGAATTCTATCGGCTTTCGAAGCATTAGATAGAAGGCCAATTATGAGTAGTTGTATTTATGAAGGAGAGAAAACTAGGAAGGGAAACTGTTACCCTGGTATTGTGACAGTGAGGAGCTACGTCATACCTAGAGTCTGTGAATGTGTGAAAGATAGTGTATGTGTGGGGTGCAGATTGAGAATATGAGAAAAGGGATTGCCTAGGGAGCTAGAGGAGATGTAGCATGGTGTAGTGCAATGGAATGATTCCTGGGCTAGGGTGGATGGCAGGACAGTTTGGTTCTAGACCTGTCCATCAGTGACTTGAAAGATAGCTATTTCTGGACTTCAGTTTCCCAGTCTGTAAAGTGCAGGGGCTGAATTAGATAACCTCTTAGGAGCCCTTTCAGCCTCTAATATTTTGTGATTTTGGTGTGTGTGTGTGTTTGTGTGTGTTTGTGTTTGTATATTTGAGGAATGCTACTGTCACTTTGGGAAAGGGATGTGCTTGTGTGAGGTGGGCATGGAACCCACAAAGGACTGAGAGCCAGAGTGTAGCTGTGTGTGTGATGTGTCCCTGATCCCCATGTTTTATATGCCTTTCTCTAAAAACACTCCGCCCCACCCCCCTCCACATAGTTGTCATTATATAGAGCATCAAAGAAAGATATTATGGATCTAGAGAGAATATTGAGAATAAACTGTCTAGTGTGTTGAGGTTAGGATTAATATTTCTCCATTCCCCAAAGCTGGCAAGTTTGGGCTTGGGGTATGTATCAAGCTAATTTCTTGCCTGGCACTTTCAGGGCTGAGCTGGGCCATTTTTAGTTTTATATCTGTATTTTCTTAATTTTTCCTGGACCAATAAAGTCAGGTTCCTATCCCATCTTTGGTCCAAGGTTTCACTTGACTCCACAGCCCTAGGCATACTGGCCACTAACTTAGGTTTCTGTGCCTTTGCCTTGATTATTAGAAATATGGTGACAGGCAGCTAGTTAGGCCTTCCTCTGGCCTAACTTGTGGGATTCTGCCCCCTTATTGCAAAATCTGGAACCATTTTTTTTAACCTCTTTTTTATAGCCTTGGGCAACCTTTTATATAGCTTGGTGCAAACAGTGGCTTTTGGACCTTAATACAGATGAGAAACTAGAAATTTTCATATACTTGTAGCAGAGCTCTCCTTTTTCATGTCATTAGATATGTCGAGTTCCTTTTTTGTTAGCTCTGGCACCTGCCTCCAGTGTCTTTCTATCCTTTAATAGGTTTGGATCATCCTAGGGCAGAGCTTCCATCTAAGGAGCCATCCAGGCAGTCATCAGATCCTATCAGTCAGTCCTCACAGTATCTCCTCTGCTTATCCCTTGTTTAGATCTTTATCTGTACTATTGTACTAGCCTGCTCTAATTGGTCTGTCAGCTTCCAATCCAACGTTCTCCCTGCTGTCAAATTGAAATTTCTAAAATGCAAATCTGACCGTTTCATATCTCTGCTCATAAATGTCTGATGGCTTCTTATTGCAATCTTTCCAGCTCTAAATCTAAAATCCTATGATAATCATATATCCTGGGACCTCTCATAGTGGGGAGGAGAGGTAATAAATATTCAGACTTGGAAATTTGGGGATTGTGGTATTACTTGGTATTAATGAAAACTACCAAAGGACTAAATTTTTAAGAAGTGATGTGATGAGCAGGAATATGATGAATCTGGCCTATCCACTGTCCATTACAAATGCTTCTAAATGGATTGCTAGCAAATGCATAGCATTTGATGCATGAATATTCACAAAGTAAAACTATCTCCTGGCAAATGTATACCTCATGGTAGCTTCTTGAAATTGGAATAAGCCTTCTTTGAAAAGAAACTTGTACTTGGGGAAGTTTGTATCTGATATCAGTACTTTTAATATTGTTGAACCATCAGTGATTTGACCTCATGTTCAAATTTAACAGTTGTTCCTGTGATGTGTATTTTAACCTGCCCTCTGCATATCTTTCATCTAAACTCTGATAACAGGTCATTTTTGGTAGCTGAGTTAACTTCTATAGAGAATTAACTTGATGATAAGGCAGTGTCACTGGTTGACACTCAACAGCTATTCAGTTCTGTAAAGCTTCATATCTGTACAAGGTATCTAAAGGTCAGATTTCTACATCTACAAGAGCTGACTTGTAGAATTTCTCTCTTAAAGCCAGCAAGTTTATTAAACGTATTGCCAGTATTCTAGCAGGAATTCATATTGAATCCAAGCCTTAGAAACCAGTTTTGTTTTTTTCTTAATCTTCTGTTTTGTCCAGTGTCATGGGGCTAAGTTACTCAGCTTTGTGTCGCAAAAATGTTGGCATTTTTACAGCCTGTAAATTTGTGCATCTAATTAATTTCAGATTTTTGTACGTTGCCTTAAAGTTCTCACATGACAGTATAATACCAAAATTTGTAAGTCACCCTAAGAGCTGAGAATTGTAAAGCCCAATATGTCATTGTGTAAGCAAAAATAAAAGTGCTTCAAGTAAACTGGAAAAAAAGCAATATTTTGCCAGTAGCAGCAATATTATACAGTGATGAGCTGTTCCCAGCAATACAAGGATCCAAGACAATTCTGAAGGACCTGTGATGAAAAATGCTATTCCCCTCCAGAGCAAGAACTGATGCAGTCTGAATGCAGATCAAAGCATACTATTTTTTGACTTTATTTTTCTTGGGTTTTTTGGTCTGTTTTCTTTTACAACATGACTAATATGAAAATATTCTTTGCATTGACTGCACATATATAATCTGTAGCACATTGCTTGCCTTCTTAAGGAAGAGGAAGGAGAAGGAGGGAGAGAATTTGGAACTCAAAATTTAAAACTGTTTTTACATGTAATGGAGAAATTTTTTTTTTAAAAGAGATAATATGTTGAAGCTGCATATAAAGGTCACAAAAGAAATGTAGTAAATAACTGTGTGTGTGTCATGTTGGGGGAAACTTGTCTCACCCTGAGGTAAGAGTATGTACATGCATGCCCACATATAAGTCTCTAATCAGCCTGACTTTTAAAGCTCTCCACAATCTGACTGCCACCTACTTTTCTGATTTTATTTAAAATTACTCCCTTCATACATACTCCACTCTAGACTATCCTTCTAGCTCTTCCCCTTAAGGGTGTCCTGAATTCTCACAAGTGATGCTTCATACCTGGAATGCACTCCCTCCTTGCCTCTGCCTTATACAATCTTTAGCTTCTTTCACTCCATAGCTCAGATAACACCTCTTACACAAGGCCTTTCATAATCTTCTGATTGTGATTATCTTCCTCATTAACACTGTCTCTCTCAAAATTATTTTGCACATGACTTTGTATTAATTTGTGTATATTTATCTTCCACTAGTGGAATGTAAGCTCCTTGAGGGCCAGACATCCCTGTACCCAGCCCAATACTTTCCACATAGACAAATAATAAATGTTGAATTGAACTGAATCTGCCTAGGTCTTGCCATTCAGTTCCTGATTTACGTACAAAAACTAGAAGCAGCATGAGATATATCTGTGAAATCCAAATTACTAACATCCTTAAAAATGATTCTCAAGTGCTATATAAAGTCGTCCTTGGCTGTTAGGACTATTCACTCCATTCCTTTTCTGAACTTTATAAGCAGTCTCAACAAACTCCTTCTTAAAAAAATTTTTATTGTTTGGCTTTCATTTGTACTAGCTCTCTTGGGAATAGTTATACAATCCAATATTTTCAAGTTTGAAGATTTGTTCCATCCTACCCTTAAAGGGAGACTTTATGCAATATGTGATTGTCATAGGATCATAGACTTAGAACTGGGAAAGAGTAACCTCCTTATTTTGTAGATGAAGACACTGGGGTTCGGAGAGGTACCTAAGGTCACCCAGCAGCCTAGGCAATATTGGAAGCCTGGTCATCTGACATGAAATCAGCATTCTTTCCAGGCTGCCTGCCTGAGTTATTGCAGGTCAAGCATGCTCAGGCTTTAATTCAACCTATTTGCCTTTTCCACAGGATGAGTTTTTAGATGTGATCTACTGGTTCCGACAGATCATTGCAGTTGTCCTGGGCGTCATTTGGGGAGTGGTGCCACTGAAGGGCTTCGTGGGAATAGCAGTGTAAGTCATGAGCTTCCAACATGTCATAGTCTCCCTTATTGTAAAACAAAGCCCTTTCCTTTCTCTGAAACATAGGACATTGATTCTTCAGAGAATTGTTTTATTTCACTAAAGCAAGTGCTTGTTACTGGGAGCTGTACTCTCAGAAGCTTCAAAATTCTGTCTGAAAGTATTTGTTGAGTAGACAAAGAAGAGGTGGTGTGGTGTAGTGGAGAGTATACAGAGTCAAAAGACCCAAGATTGAGTCTTGGCTTTTCTGCTCAGTGTCTCTGTGATCACAGGCAAACTCTTTATCCCCTCAAGACTCATTTACTTCATCTGTAAAATGGGAATAATGCACTATTCATCTCACAGGGCTGTTTTAAGAAAAGCAGTTTGTTGACTTTAAAAACCTACTATGGTGTCAGCTCTGGACAACTGAGTCTTCTTTTGGGTCCCTGCTCTTTAAGGAGTTCAAGGTAGAGGAAGTTGTGCCCTCAGAGTGTATTACTGTGGTATCATCCCTTGTTATCTGGAGAAGAGTCAGTAGCAGCCCTGCTGGTTGCAACCCCTACCTCTCAAAGGACTCATGGATAAATGTGGTCTGATGTGAGTGGCTCACCTGATTGATGAGCTTCTAAGAGTATGTCTACCTGGCTATAAGACTGAATTAAAGAAGTGTCTTTTCAGAATGATAGGGGTTCCTGAGACAAGGGCACTTTTGAAAGATGCCTGCGTTTTCTCACTTCATAGGTAATACAGACCCACATTCACTCTCCTACATCCTGCTGAAAAATCCGGTTGATTGCTTGGAAGTGGGGGTAAAATATGTGTTGGTTCCAGAGCACTGTCATGGCCTTTCATTCTTTTGATCTTTACATCAGGCCTGTGATATTGTTATTTTTCACATTTTTCAGATGAGGAAATTGAGGGCCAGTTCCATGGTGCATCTGGGCCTAGATCCCAGACTTTCTGACTGCTTACTCTCTTGTGGTTCTTTCCACTGTCCCAGGATTCTGCCAGCCCAAAATTTCATCATTATATCACTTGTCAAGGATCTGTTACCTTCTTAGTGATGCCTATCAAAAACCCTCAGTGACTTGGTACAGTTGCAATGGCAGAAGAATGAATGCCCTGTAGCCCGCCTAGTTAGTCAGGTCCCAGACAGTACATGTGCAGTGTTACTGCTCCATTCCTGGAAACCCTTCCAGCCCGGTAGAACTTGTCCAAGCTCGATCTCTATTGCATATGTCATTTCCTTCAGGGGACCCAGGGCATTTCCATGCCAGGATGAGATATCACAGTAGGAGCTGAATAGAAGGAAAACCTCAAATGTTCCCTCTCCCTCAAAAAAGGGTGTTTCCAGTCACGACGACTTGATCTGGGACCTGGCTTTACTTGCGTTCTTTTTAGAGCAAGTGTTTCCTCAGCATATACTGTGTGCCTGATCTTGCTCTAGACTTCGTTATGTTGACTGTTGCTACCCAGAACTAGCATTTTATTTTTGGATTTGGATTTGTGACTTCATTGGTGTAGAGAAACCTCAGGGAAGAAATTCCCTCTACTGAGGCCAACTACAACTACTCTGCTGTTTGTAGTCTTAGAGAGTTGCCTGAGGATAGGCTCAGGAGCTTCCCAGGATCAGAGAGGCAGCACTTGGACCTAAGTCATCTCCCATGCCATACTGGTTGGTAACTCATGTTACCAGAAAATGTACAGTATCTTTGGGTTTGAGGGTGGTATTAAAGTAAGAATATTAAAAAAATATATGAAAGGTACAAATTAACTCCAAACCCTCACTTTCAGGCTCCTTGCCCCATTTAGGCTTTCTGAGGGAGAGAAAGCAAAACTAGATGAGTGAAAATGCTAATGAGCAGTGAATTGGCCCTGAGCCCAGTCTTGGAAGAGAGGAGGAAAGAATCTCAGAACAAGAGGAAGTGGCTGGTCTTCAGCCGTGTGAGGTCAGATCTCTAGGAAAGGAGATAACTCTGGTGTTAATCCAGGTTCTGTTTTAAAATGTCACCAGATTATTTATGTAGCACTTTCCAGCTGACAGGCACATTACAGTATCTCATATCCTTACAACATAGGTTTAAGTCTTGCCTTTACTGATTTCTGTTGTGTGACCTTTGAATTTGTTTCCTTATCTGTAAAATGGGGATAATAGTCCTTACCCCACTGCTGGGAGAACCAAATTAATTAATGTATGCAAAAAGCACTTTGCAAATGTAAAGGGCTATATTAATGTGAACTTATAATTGCTGTTATTGACTAGGCATTACTGTTTGACAGGTGAGAAAACTGAGACCCCCAAGACATTAAGTATTTTTCCCAAAGTCTCATAGGTAGCAAGCTAGAGGACTTGAACCTTGATTTCTGATGTTCAATGATTCCAGTGTTCTTTATATCTTATCAGATGAGTTCAGCTACTAGATCAGTTACTTTTTCTTTGAAACAAATGATAAGAAACAGCTCTAATGAGTGGAAAGAATAAGCTGTGTAGAAAATAGGCCTGTTCTTGGCTTCGTTTAGACCAAACAAGATATTATGGTGTTGTTTTACCTCAAGATAGCCTTACCTTGAGTCTTGGCTTCCTTACTATTCTGCCAGTATATTATTCTTACAGGGCACTGACTTGCCTCCAGAATAGATTCTTTCACTCCCTTGGTTGATACCTTGTTTAATATTCTCAGGAAAAGCTATAGGGAACATGGGATGGCTGCAAGCAATATTTTTTCCCCTCAGTCTGAGCAGGCTTGTCATACTTGCTTGGCTTTTAGTTCCTGCCTTTCACTTCATCTCTTCAACTGGCTTAATTCAGGGTTAAGGGGAAGGTTGAGCTCATAAAAGTTGCCTTTCAGGTCAGCATCTCCTGGTATTTCTCATCCATCACATCATTAAAATGTTTAAGTGAAAATATTTAATCATCTCAGCTCCCTTCAGTAGCTGAAGTAGGTAATCCTGCTATACTGTGGGGACTGTGCATGCACTCTTTAGATCTAGCCCGTTCCCAGAATTGAGAGATTTCGTCTAGTGATCACTGCTAGGCCACTCTCTCACTCTGACAGCTCTGCACTGGGGCTTGGTTTTTTTGTTAGAACGGTCGTTCTTAAAAAGTGACCAGTCAAAACTCATTCCAAAGCCAGAGCCTCCTTACTGCTTCTTGAGCATGCTAGGTTTATTATTGTGTTTTCATGCTCACTGGAATTGTCCTTTGTCCTTCCTTCATGAATGGTTCCTTCCTCCCCCTTTCTCTCCCAGGAATCCTTGCCTTGTTTCATTATTTAGCACTTTTATGTATTTAGTCCTGTCTCCATATAGATTTAGCTCCTTGAGGGCAGAAACAATGTCATTTTCTATGTATTCCCCACAACATAGCTGGCGTAGGACCTAACACATAATAAGCCTTAATTACCTGAAGTGCTTTTGGCTAGATTTTTTTTACTGTTGCTAAAGCAACTAGGGAGATTATAAAAGAATTAGACTACTTTCAATAACCATTTGTTGATTGATTGGATGATCTCTCCCATTTTCCACTTAAGGAAAATAATGAAGACTTGAATATCAGTTCCTGGAATGGGCCAGGAACCTTAAAGCTAAGCTAGAGTCACTTTGGATGCAGGGATCATGGCTTGACCCTGCTGTCTAAGTAGTCTCTAGTTTCTTTTTTCAGTAGAAATGACATAGGACACGTGAACATTTGGTGGCTTTGTCACAGTCTGCAGAAAACCTAACATTGGTGCCTCGTGCTTGTCTGGGTGAGGGCATTGGACTGCCCTTCTGAGAGGCTACTTCCATCAATCATTCTGAGGGATGAACTAAAGGGTGGGGTCAGGGGCTAGAATGGTTCCATGGGCACTTTCCTGTGGCTGCTGAGCAACAAGGAAAGTTCTAAAAGAATCAGGCCATTCTCTTACCAACACTTGTAAGGAAAAGATCAGCCCTTTTTAGCAGTGCCAAGATTTATAGTGTAGAACTCGTGCTCTTTGTATTTGTCCCCAAGGGTGAAAGGGGTAAAAACTAGTGGGAGATGTTTTACTTTTGTTTATTCTGTGAGTAAAATCCCAGTTGATCCTCTTGGCTTGTACCTCAGGTGGCACCCTCTTGGATGTTGAAGGTCTTGTAGGCACTTTAAGAAAGCTTAGGATTTTTTGAAGTTGTTGTAAAGGCCATCTCTAATTTGGGGACAAAGAGAGCTGTTTTTTACTCTAGGTCTTGTGGCATGTTCTTAATTTTCTGAATTTGTGATGAGGCTTAATGTGTCTTCTCTTTTCAGATTCTGCCTGATCAATGCTGGAATCTTGTACCTCTACTTCAGCAGCTTCCAACAAATCGATGAGGAAGATTATGGTGGGACGTGGGAGCTCACAAAAGAAGGTTTTATGACGTCTTTTGCACTGTTTATGGTAATTATTTTCTTTCTCCATATGGTGGTCGATTTTGGTTATTTCGATAAATTAGAATCTTTCATTTTCAGGTTTGGAAACAATCTCTAAGGGTCATCTAGACCAACACTGTCTTCCTGATGGATAAAACTCTTCTAAGACAAGTTGTGGGCAAAATAGCCAGACCACCTTCTCCTCAAACACTTTCCAGGGAACTCACTACCTTAGAAGAGAGCCCATCAGTCCATTCCATTGTTAAGCAGCTCTGATATTCATATTTTCTCCATATATTAGGCTGAAGCTAGCCCTTCTGTAACCTACCCATTAGTCCTAATTTTGTCCTCCAGGGTTAAGAAGAACAATGCTGATTAATCTCTCTTCCCTTAAAGTATCTGAAGACCTTGATCTATCTCCCCTAAATTCATCTGACTGAACAACCAGAATTTATTCTAATGACATGGCCCTAGACACTCCCTTTATTTTATTCATCCTCCCCTGGGTATAACTTCAGCTTGTCTATGTCAATCCTAAAATGAGACCTCAGATTTATAAACAGTATGCTTCAGATATGGTTTGACCAGAGTAATCATCTTCTCTAAACACTAGATGGTACCACATCCAACTATATTAGGAGCTACATCATATAGACCAGCTTACTCCAAATTGTACCATCTCAAAGAGCTGTTTACAATTAATTGTTTTCTATGCACATAGTAGTTTAAGTACTGGGGTACAGATATAAAGGGAGACCTATCCTTTTCTCAAGGGTTTTCACCCATTTCACATTCTCATAGGTGCCTCTTATTCTCTGTTAAGTCTTGTCTTCAGGTTCAAGTCTTGGCTCTCTCACATACTGGTGGCATGAGCTTGATACAACTTAGATTTGAGTTGCTTCCTTCTCCCTTAGTCTGCAGGATTCCAGGTGCTACCTTCTGGAGATGGTCTCAATTAGTTATCTTGACTTCCTGTTGTAAAATGTTAGCTGACACCTGTGATTCTCTGTCTATGCCAATAGCACCTAATCATCTACCAGGAACAATGCTTATGGTAGATAATCTGGCACAACTCCTTGATCCCAAGTGGCTTCTCTCTTTGCTGATTGACACTGTATCAGCTGCTTATAATTTTTAAATTTGTGTGAGCACAATATGGTTAAGAGGTGAATCTGAAAGAAAGACTTACCAGAGGAGGCTAGATTCGAGTCCTTTCCAATTTCTCTGGTTCAGTCATGTACAGAATTGGAAATTGGAGGTTTGGGGAATATTTGCATCATTAGCACATTTGATGGGGATCTAATAGAGATAATTTCTTTAAAAACTCATTATAGATTCATAGACTTAGGGCTGAATCATCTGGTCTAAACATAAGGCCCAGAGAACTCAAGTTACTTGTCTGAAGCCACACAGGGAGTAAGCAACAGGAGTAGGATTTGAATCCAAGCCCTTGAGCTCTAAATCCAGTGCTCTTTTCACTGTATCCCACTGTCAGAATTGATACATTCCTTTCTCAGGGCATCCTATACACTATTATACACTTAAAATATCCTAACTTGAGTGGAAAGAGTATGTTGAATTTGGAGTTCTAAGGACCTTTGTTTAGTTTCTTTCCTAGTCACTTAGGAGTAGTGTGGCTCAAAAGCAACATCCTCACTTCTAAGCTTTATCCCAGATAGGATAGCCTCGGCTTGACTCATCCCTAAGAAGGTTATGATTTAGTATGATAATGTTTTAAATGCAAAATAGGACCTTATTACAAATAGCTTCTTTCAGTAACTTGATTTGTGTGGCAGAACTGTTCCACTTAACCTGTTAAGAGACATTAGGGCATGAGAGTCAGGTTCTCTTTGATCCCCAGAGAAGCAGCCTAGGAGGGAGTTTTTCTTACCCTGGTCCATTGACTCTACAGGGAACTGGGAGACTGCAGATAGCCTGCTCACCACCATTTCTGGAAACTTCCTCAAGATTGCCTTGTGAGGTTAATTTCTGCTCCTTGTGTCTCCTTTAGGTTGTTTGGATCATCTTTTACACTGCTATCCACTACGATTGACAGGCTACAGCCCACACCTGCTAGCCCTGTTCATTCAAAAGGACATTCTAATCACAGGCCAGAAATGTGCCAGTGGTCAGGGGCATTTCAGCCACAAGGAGACTGTGATGCCCCATTCTCCCAAACTGAGAATCAGCGTGTTGGTCACCAGTGTTTTATACCAGTGTCGTGTCTTGGAACTTTTAAACAAGCCATCCCTATTTTGAAAACATTACAGAACTGTTCCATCACGACCATTTTCCATGCCTTTGTTGACTACCCATCACTAATTCGTGTTGGCTGAATGGATCTAGTAATTTCATTTACCTTAGGATCTGAATGAAACGTTAAATTGTCTCGTCTTCCTCGGCTGTCTATCAGGCACACAATTTTAAAGCTATCAATGGCATTTTACGGTGTTTTGAGTTGTTCTTGGACAAAGCATGGCAGAATGTGTGAGGTTTGTAATACAGTACATGTCTAATAATAGTTTCCATTGTAGAATGTTTTAAGATAACTTGAATAAATCAGATCTTATTAACAGATCTCCTAAGCCTTTAATTGAAAGTTTGAGGAGCTACCGATGTAGCTCTTCCAGAAGGGTTTGCTTTGTGTCTGCAGGCAGCATTGTCTGCATGGTTGCCCAGCACCTACCTTGACTCGGGCCTTCCTCATGACTTTTGGCACACAGCCAGGCCTAGGCTGGCTAATCTCTTCCCTCAGAAGGGTTATATAGTGGGAATTTAGGCACTGTTTTATCCAGTCCCCCTTTGTTTTACACAGGAAGAAACTGAAGTTCAGACAAGGGACTTGCTTAAGGCTATATAGTCACTTAGTGGAAGAAGTAGAATTGGAACCAAATTTGCTTGCCTCCTGGGCCAGCATTTTTCTCACTTAATACATTCTTAATGTGAGCCCTGGGTCAAGCTTTGGGTAGAAGAAAATTATGAGACACTGAGTTCTGCCTTTAGGATATGAGGTTCTTCAGGTAGTCAGTGACCGTAATGAAGGTTTAGATACTAGCAATTGCATTTCTGCCCACAAGATGGCGGAAAAGCCCGTCCCTAAGGCTGGTGATGTGATCACCTCCAGTTCCTCCAGCTCGGGGGAACACTGATGGAAAGCAGCCCAGAGGAGGAAGAAATGATAGATGAGTCACAGAGAGGGGACAATGACCAAAAAAAAAAAAGGCAGGAACAGGCCACAGATGGAGTAACTTAGGTAGGGAGGATGTGGAAGGGAGCCATCTGCAAAAGGAGAATAGGACTGGCTCTCTTTGGGGGAATGAAAGTTACAACTCTAGAAAGCTGAAGGTTGTTACCATTATTTTGGGACCAGTTTGATTTGCAGGCAGCCTTCTTGGTGCTTATCCTAAGTCTGGAACCCTGAGAACTGACTACTCATTTCACCCAGGATGGGGAGGGCCCATGCCCCACAAGGAGATCGAAGGAGAATTGTTGAATAAAAGCATTGGAGTCATCTGCTAGGGAGTGATTTTCCTCTTGTCTTGGGCTTTGGTACAATTCCAGTTGAGTGACAAGAGAAGGCTGCAGTGCCCTGACTGGGCAAATTCTAGGTCCCGTTTTGGGAGGCATCACTAGCCTGTGAAATCACATTGGAAGAGGAAATGCCCTTAAAGAAGGTCTGCTCAGAGAGTCCTTGCAGTCCTTGCATTATCACCTCTCCAGAGTTGGCAGAGGAGAGGAGAAGGGCACAGGAGAACCTCTTCAAAGCTCTTTGGCCCTAATTCCCCTTCTTGAGTCTTTCCTGGCCACTGATGTCGAAGAATGGGTCGTCAGTCATGCTGAGATAGGTGCCAAATGCCTCTCGGAGCCCGGCACTAATGGGACTGGTGTCATCTGAGGAAGACACCTCTGAGAACAAGAGAGAGCTGTGTGGAGAGAGGAGAAAACAAGGTCAGGGATCATGGATGGCTTAGAAACCTGCCACGCTCCCCACTGCCCACATGTCTTTCATTTAAGGCCTTCCATCCTCTAGTCTTCCCTTTATGTATCCAGTCTGATTCCTGGTCCCACAACATGCTCCTGGGCTGTCCAGTCAACAAGCATATATTAAATGCCTACTATGTGCCATACACCATGCAATGTCTCATCACTTCTCTGAATGAGATTCCTATTACTGTGCCTTTACTTGTGCTATCCTAGATTTGGAATGTCTTCTTGCTTCTCCACCTACTCCACTTCTATGTTTCCCTTAAGGCTCAGCTAAGTCCCACCTCCAACAAGTCTTCTGTAACTATTCTAGCAGCTCATAGTTTTTTAGTATTTTTTTATCCTCTCACATTGTTTCCTCCTTGTAAACTCAGTTTCCTCATCTAGATTATGAACTTTCCAAGGGTTCAGCACTTCTTCTCCACCCTCAGAGATAGCCTGGCAGTCAGGAGTGCCTCTTACCTGTCTACTTCTTTCCAGTTGAGAGCTGGCCTCTGGACGGACACTGGTGGTGGGATGTTCTTTGAAGGAAGCAGGCTCACTCGATGAAAGGCACAGGGCTCCTTTAGCAGGGAGCAGAGATCATCTGCCATTTCTATGGAAGAGCTATGCTATGTCATTCACCTAGATCCTGCCTCCCCACCCAGCTTAGCCACCACCCTTTCCCTACCCCAGGAAGAAGCCAGACCAGCTGGGCCTGCC
Source organism: Bettongia penicillata ogilbyi (assembly GCA_023548195.1). NCBI lineage: Eukaryota > Metazoa > Chordata > Mammalia > Diprotodontia > Potoroidae > Bettongia > Bettongia penicillata. Next base: position 5,036,673 of record JAJHZJ010000444.1, read on the forward strand.
TGCATCACTTTGAAGGCCCTAAGACAAGGAATCTGAGTCATCTTAATATTAGTGTTTTGGTTTTGGGGTTTTTGGAGCGGGGACGGCAAGGCAATTGGGGTTAAGTGACTTGCCTGAGGTCACACAGCTAGTAAGTGTCAAGTGTCTGAGGCTGGTTTGAACTCCAGTCCTCCTGACTCTAGGACTGGTACACCTAGCTGCTCCATAGTATTAGTTGTAGAAAGACTAGGCCTGCAGTCAGATCTAGGTTGCAATCCTGACTCCACCACTGACTTAACTGTATGACATTTGAGGGATATTTTTATTTTAAGGGTTCCTTATAGGTCTGACAGTCTAAAACTAATGGTTATCATAACTCATTATATATGTTAGACATAATAAGGTACCTTGAGGTTGGAAGGAATACACCCATCCCCATGATGATGACCTTTACCCCTACCCCCATACAACAAATACATTGAGGTGAGTGCCAAGACAGATCTTGCCCTGAAATGTACAACTACTCTAGAGAAAGGTCTGCTAAACCGATTCCATGAGAACTAAATCTTGCCAGCTGGAAGCTTAGAGTGACAGCATATGAATTAGAAAGTCCCTTACAGGTCGAATTCTAGTCAAATTCTCTCATCCTACAGAGGAGTAAACAGGCCCAAAAAGAAGAAAATTGCCCAAGGTCAATTAAGATAAGAATAAACACTTAGAATCTATATAGCACTTTTAGGTTTGCAAAACATTTTATGTATATTATTTCATTTGTTCTTTGAACTCTGATATGTGAGGAAAATAAGCTACTAAGTGTCTAAGCCAGGATTTGAACTCAGACCTTCCTTAGCTCTAGGTGCCATTTACTGTCAAACCCAGGATTAAAATCAAAGGTATCTGGAATCCTATGTCTAGGACTCTGCCCTGCATTCTGTGCTTCTTAACATATTTTCCTAGGTTATAGAGTATGGAAAGAGAAGGAGACTTCCTGTATCTGGTTGGAATGGTGTCTGAGGTCTACTTCCCTCCTCCAGTTGGCTTTTCCAAACTTTGGCTACAGCCCCATACCTGTGTAATGGTCCACCAGGGCTTGGAGGGACGGGAAGGTGAAACGGGGAGAGATGTACAACCATCCATTTTCCAGGCGATGAATCCTGTAGTGTCTTACTACATCCTGAGAGGAGGGGCGGCTCAGCCTCACCGACAGGGAGTAAGCACCTATAGAGGAGGTAAGGTGAAGGAGGAAACCCTGAGGTCTTCCAGAGTGAGGCTGAGGCTCACGCCCTTCAGCTAAAAAAATGCCTCCAATCCCTGATGGAGCAGGGACTGTTGACTTTGGGTAGATACAAAGTCATGAGACGGAACAGGGAAGGAACCATAGCTTGGGCCCTAACTCAGCTGAAGACCATGAAGAATTGGTCATAATTATGGGAAAAAGAATAGGTTGGGTTAGAGATGTTGTCAGTCGTCAACTAGCATTTATTAAGCACCAGCTATGTGCCAGGAATTGCACTAAGTTCTGGATGTATAAAGAAAGGCAAAATCAATAAACCCTACTGAATAATTTTTTTGTGTGTGTGAAGCAAATTTTTGAAGAAAACTTTCTAATATTGATAAAGTATTTTTGAGGAAAGTTATTGAATGTTCCCACCAAGGTTTGCCTAATTGGGAGAAGGGACACCTGTTCCCCAATGATGAGTCACATCCCTAAGGACCCCCATGTCTCCAGAACTCTCCTGTGTCTGGAGTTCCCTTCCCAACTGGACCCACACAAGCAAGTACTGACTGCTGGGTTACCATGAGGATGTTACTTTAGGACAGGAAAGAAGACAATTCAATCCAAATTCTCTTTGTCAATTTTGTTACCTGAGGGGCTATGTGGAGTAGTAGAAAATTATCCTAGACTGGGAAACAGAAAACCTGCTTTCTATCCCCAACTGTCATGAATGTTGCTTGGCAAAGTCATTGAGTTTCTCCTTCCTCCTTTGTAAAATGAAGGGCGTTAGATTTGATTCTCTAAGATCTCATCTGGCCTTGAAAATCTATGTTCTATAAGAGACTTCTAGAGATGGACTCCCCAGGTGGACTAGAAAGAGGAATACAAAATCCTAAAGTTTAATGCCAGTCACCATTTTATAGATGGAAAAACTGAGGACATGCTCTAAGATTTTCCTGCTTTTCCCAGCCTGAATCTGGGCTGGCTGACCACTCAGTATGCCCAGTAAGTACTAGGTGGTTGAAAACATTCTCATTGGTTACTTACCAAAACTTCATTCCCCTGACCCAAAAAGAGTTTTATTCATGCCCTTGGTTTTTATTTGGTAGCCTCTTTCTGACCTACCCTCTCCATCCAGTGAACCTACCCTTGTAAGAAAGAAAACCATCGAAAAAAATGAAAAAAGAAAATGACACAAAAAAATAAACCCAAAACACAGTGACCTCTTCTGACAGGATATGCACCCAGAGTCCACCACTTCTCTATCAAAGGGGGAGTTATAGTTACCATTCCAAGTTATTCCTGAGCCAACATTGGACATTATAACTATACCACCTCTTCATTTTCAGAATCTCCTCTGGTTTTCACTCTTTCATTTACCACTGTGTGTCTTCACAAAGTTTTGGGCAAAAGACTTTGTCCTCAATTTCAGGGAAAATTTTGATTTTACTCATCCTGGTACCCTGCTTAAATTTTAGAGTTGTTAGGGACAATTTGATTCAACTTCTTAATGATCAATGATTGAACTGAATTGGCAACTTTTAATTTCTGAAAAGTTTTTTTTAGCAGTGAGTAATCAGTTGGCCCCTAATAACTTGTGGTTGGAAAAGAGCTATAGTTCATTTCTAAAAGCATGCACCTGCAGGAAGACAGACACACTAATTATACTGTGTATTTAATCTACAAAAGGGATTATGATTAATCAATATGTGTAGTGAATATACTAATAATTTAGACTTATAAGCTTTTCTGGCTTCTGCGTCAGAAGCTTACAATGCAGCTTGAAATGGTCAATCAAACCCTTGACAATGCTCTTACAATCAATATATTCCTGTGCCTATGTACATAAGTGAAGTGAATGAAAGATTGTAGAACCAGTTCGGGGCCCCAAATAATGGCCCCGCCAAGGATTTGAAAAAATATTGCTCCCCACAAGATTCCAGAACACCTGTATTGTCTTGCACTCATGGGCTTGTCATGGGAAATTACTCAGGCCCTGGAAATGATTGTTCATGATCCACTCCCTGCCTTTTCCCACCTGTGATTTCTGTATAAAACCCGTGCCTTTACTCCAGCATGTAGAGCATTCCTCACTCTGAAAGTAATTAATAAAACTGCTACTTGTTTCCTGGCACTCTTGATTCTGGCCTCCTTTGTGTGGCTCCAGGTATTCACAGGTTCTCGTTGGTTACTTACCAAAACTTCATTCTCTTCCCCCAAAAAGAGTTTTATTCATGCCCTTTGTTTTTATTCGGTAGTCTCTGATATACCCTCCCCATCCAGTGAACCAACCCTTATAAGAAAGAAAACCATCGAAAAAAATGAAAAAAGAAAATGACAAAAAAAATAAACCCAAAACACAGTGACTGTGTACTGTCCAGACTACATTTAAAATTCTGTTAGCAAACTCTTAAGATCCTACTGCTGAGCATTTACTCCAAGAAGGTTAAAGACCAAAAAAAAAAAAAAAGCATTTATAGCTGCACCTTTTGTGATGGTAAAACAAAGTTTGGAGACAAAGTGGGTGCCCATAAATTGGGGAATGACTAAACAGATTGTGATTACTTGTATGTAATTATTTTTGCCATAAATAAGGAGAAATATGAAGAATCCAGAGAAATACGAGAATATTTAAACAGAAACAGGAAAACAGAACACACAATCATTACATAAATCATGTAAATGAACACTAAAATGAAGCTAAAACTAATCTTAATCTCTGAGGAGAGATGAATGCACCTCCCTCCTCTCCTAGGAGAGGCAGCCAGAGGTGTCCTGGTAACTAATAACTGGTTCTCTAGGAAAAAAAAGTTTGCATAACACATTTTTAAGTTTAAAATACATCACATTTTCTCCATCACTTTCTTCTGTGTAGACAAAAAAAAAAATCAAGTCATGATTTGTACCTGGTCTATTTCTGAGGTATAAATGCTGTTTCTGATAATTTAATAATCATCTAAAGTCAGTCAGTACCAGCTGGCTCTGGGCTGTCCCTGGAGATGGCGGACTTTGGGTACAGAATGTTGCATGTGTTGTCAAATTTGACTCTTGTATCAAGTGGATTTTGCTTAATTGTTTTTTTTGATTAGACGGAATGGCTCAGTGGGTTTGGGGAAGGGGAGAGGTATTTCTGTCGTTGCTGTTCAGTTGTTTTCAGTTGTGTCTGACTCTTAGCGACCTTGATTGGGGTTTTCTTGGCAAAGACAATGGAGTGATTTGCCTTTTCTTTCTCCATCTCATTTTGCAGATGAGGAAGCTGAGGCAAACAGGGTTAAAGTGACTTGCCTAGGGTTGAACAGCTAGGAAGTGTCTGAAGCTAAATTTGAACGCAAATCTAGAAGGCACATCTTCCTGAATCCAGGCCTGGTGCTCTCTCCACTGAGCCACGTTGCTGCCCCCATTATACTTTTAGACAGTTCTAGCTGTTAAGAAGTTTTTCTTGACATGGAGTCTGAATTTTCCTTGTGCAATGGGGCTAAACAGAGCCAGCCTAATCCCTATTCCACATGATGTCCCTTGTCCCCCGCTTTTTCCCCAGTCTTCTGCACACTAAACAGGTCCCATTCTTTTAACTATCTCTCACATGGCAGAAACGTGAGGTTTTCCTCATTCTGGTCATCCCTCCTCTGAATATTTTCCAACTTATCAATGATCTTCTTAAGTCCTGGTGCCTAGAATTGAATAAAAGACCCCTTTGTTGTACAATGGAAAGAACGCTGACTTTGGAGTCAAGGAATCCTGGTTCAAATACCACCCCTTAGCCTTACTGCCTGTATGAACCCAGGGAAAGTCATTTGTCCTTTATGAGCCTCATGATTCATCTGTAAAATGAGAAGGGGTTGAACTAGGTAGCCTCTAAGATCCATTTTAGCTCTGAGTCTATGAACAGATGTGGTCTAACCAGGAAATGATACAGTAGGTCTACCACTTCCTCATTCCTGAAAGTGATGCCTCTCAAGTTCTCATTAACTTTGTCAGTTTCCACTTCTCCTGTGAGGCCCAGATCAAATCCTACCTGCTCCATGAAACCTTTCCTGAGAGCTCCAGCCCTAAGCAACCACTCTCCCTTTATATTCCTGTAGCATTTAGGCTGAGTAGAGCCTGGTATGTTTTTAAAAAAAGAATTTGTATTAATATCTTCCATCTCAAAGTCACCTACATTTCCCAATATACTCCTCCCTTCTGCTCCCTCCAAGAGAACTATCCCTTATAACAAAAAATAAAACAAGAAAGGGGGGGGGGGTGGGAATACTTGAGCAAAACTAACCCATACAAGTAGGCAGTGCTTGCATACCCACAGTCCTCAAGCCCTCTGCAAAGAAGTCAGGAAGAGATGCTTTCTCAAGTTGGTTTTTTTTTGGGTGGGTGGGACAGTCTAAACATTTGGTTTCGATTGTTTCTTTGTGGCTGTTTTTCTCTCCTCTTACATTGTTGTGCTTACCACACATATAGTTTTTCTGGCTCGGCTTACTTCACCCTGCATTTACCCATCCAAGTTTTCCCAGGTCCAGTATGGTTTCATGTTTCTTTCCTGTCTCCAACTAACCTGTGAGAGCAGGGATTTTATCCAGCATTCTTCTAGCCCCCAGGACCTTGCATAGTTGGGGTGGAATCTCATTGTTCATGCCAACACTGATGATGCATAGGGCTGGCTCTAAACGCTGAGGTGATCAGGAAAAGGTGACTATGGCACAGCTTCTGGAAACTGTCCCTGAGATGTCAGAGACCACGTCAAGGGCCCGGGACATGCTTCTGGTGTTCTAACAAAGTCAAGCCTACTTCCTGTTCTCATTCACCATTTATCTACCCCAGGGTTCTGAATTCTGGGAATGAGAGGGAGAGGAGAGAGTGAGGGGGAGAGATGGGGGAAGAGACAAAGAAGGGGAGAAAGAGGAGGAAGGAGAAGAGGAGGTGAGGGAGGGAGGGGGAGAGAGACAGAGAGATAGAGACAGAGAAAGACAAGAGAAAGAGAGGTGTCCGAGGGAGTAAGGGTATTTTTGTATATGTGGAGTGGCCAAGGGTATGTGTACGTAAGTGTCCAAGCTGTGGAAAAGCGCTCTCAGTACCTTCTCCCCTTCCAGGGGCACCTTGTCTGCTTGGGGACCATCTGTGGGCCCTTATCTCGCTTCAGTGGCACCTGGGATCTCAGCGAGAGGAGCCCTGTGGTTTCCTGTCTCTATACTGATTGGTCTCCTGGCACATGCACTTGCTTACTTGGCTCCCCAGCTGCACAGTCCCATCTCCTCCAGGGCCCCTGACCTGGCAGGAAAGTTGTTGCTGTTGATTTCCAAACACACAAAGCTCCTCCTCCTATCCCTCAACTGTAAAACAGCAGGTTAAAAAAAGATTTGTTGGGGTGAGGAAAGGAGTTGAAGCAGAAAATAAGTCAATTCATCAAAATAGGACTGGCTTCAAAGCTAGTGATGTGGTCTAAAGGCAAGTACCCCACCCCCAAATAGAAAAATACAAATAAAAGCTAGCATTTTCATGCTGCTTACCATGTGCTGGGCACTTGACAGATACTGTCTTATTTGATCCTCACAACGAACTTGGGAAGTCATCTTGCTTTATAGTTGGGGAACCTGAAGCAGACAGATGTAACTTGCCCACAGTCACACAGCTAATAAATGTCTGAGGTTGGATTAGAACTCATGTCTCCCTGACTCCAGGCTCAGTGTGCCACTGGCTCTTTCAGTTATCTACCCCATCCTCTCCTGGTACTTCAAATTCTAGTTGACACTCATGTCTTTAGGGTCACCAGTTCTCCATTAGAATACAAATAATTCAGGAAACTAGGGAAAAATGTAGAATCTAGGGCAAGGGTGCAGGATCTTTGGCCTCCAGGTCATATGTGGCCCTCTAGGTCCTCAAGTGTAGCCCTTTGACTGAATCCAAACTTTACAGAACAATTAGGCTTCAGATTCCCCATCGTGGTCGAGGGGCAAAGGCAGAACTCTTGTACTTAGGTTTAAAAAGTCAAATAAGTACAGGTTTAGGGTATCCTGTTGAAAAGGCCCTGGGGGTTTTAGCCAACTAAAGCTCAGTATAAATCAATGAAGCGATACAGCAGCTAAAAAATACAGCTATTATGACTTTTTTTGGGGGGGAGGCGGAGCTGGATCTATGATTTCATCTGTTTAGAGAACTTTGTAGATAGAAGCTTCTTCTACCAACTCTTTCTCCACCGCCATTCCCTCCTCTAGTGGCTGCCTTTGTTTGATGTTGATTACTGTCACTTTCATTCACTGTCCTTTCTAGGTGTTCAGGACCGAACTCTCCTCAGGTTCTTTTCCTACTTCTCTGACTGCTCCTTCTCTGTCTCCTTTACTGGCTCCTCCTCCAGATTCCCGCCCCCCAGTCATAGGTGTCCCTGAGGGTTCTCTTCTCTGGCTATTCTATTTCATTTGGTCATCTCACCAGATCCCATGGATTTCATTACCATCTCTATGCTGATGATTCTCAAATTTATCCTTCCTGCCCCAGCTTCTCTGTTGACCTCCAATCTCCTATCTTCAACTGCCTTTCAGTCATCTTAAACCAGATGTCCAGTAGACATCTTGAACTCAATCTGTGCAAAACAAAACTCATTAATTTTCTCCCAAACCCTCCCCACTTTTCCTATAACCTCAGAGAACAGCATCATCCTCCCAGTCCCTCAGGTTCACATCCTAGGAGGCATCCTGGACTCCTCATTGCCTCTCACCCTCCATATTCAAGTTGTTGCCTAGGTCTGTTGATTTTACCGTTGCTACCGCCCTTTCTTGTCTGTACTCCATCTTTGGCTCTAGGCATTTTCTCTGGCTGTCCCCCATGTCTAGAATGTTCTCCCTCCTCATCTCTACCTCTTGGCTTCCTTTAAGTCCCAACTAAAAACTTATCTCCTGCTGGAAGCCTTCCCCAACCCCTCTTAATTTCAGGGCTTTCTGTCTGATAATGATTTCCCATTTATCTTGCACATACCTTATTTGTGCACATGTGCATGCTCATTGCTTCCTCCTTTAGATCTTGAGTCCCTTGAAGGCAGAGACTGTCTTTTTGCCTCTTTTTCTATCCCCAGCACTTAGCAGAGTGCCTAGCACGTGGTAGGTGCTTAATAAATATTTGTTGACTGACAAGAGTGTTATTGACTAACTCCACCCATGCAGATAGAAACCTATCTCTTCTACGATAGTCTTAGAAAGGTATCTGGGAGACTGAGAGGGTAAGCCATTGGCCAGGATGCTCAGGTGCCTTGAGGCCAGTTCCTAAGGCTCTAGTTCCACTGGGTGAGCATTGACATCTTGGAAACTGGCAAGTGCTACAAATCATGGGTTTTTGTTATTGACTATCTAGACTTAAGAAAGTGATGGAGAAAATATTAATAATGCTGATTAAACTTAAAAATGTGTCATGGATTTACATGTATAACCTATAACACGTTGCTTGCTGTCATGGGGAGGGGGAAGGAGAAAAATTTGGAACTGAAAATCCTTACAAAAATGAATGTTGAAAACGATCTTTACATGTAATTGGAGAAATACAAAATACTATTAGGTGCAAAAAAAAAAAAAAAAAAAGATGTCATGGGCACATTTTCCACCCTCAGTCCACCTCCCAAGCTGGTTATTAAACATTTACCAACACACTCCAGGTGAGATTCCTAGGTCTTCCAGATTCTAAGTGGAGTAGTGAGAAGAATGCTGGGCCTGGAAGCAGGAAGTCCCTAGTTCAAATCCAGCCTTCAACGCAAGCTGTGAAACCCTGGGGGAGTCAATAACTACTCTGTCTGTCTCAGTTTCCTCACCTGTAAAATAGGATGCTAATTGTGATTATTATTGATTAGTATGCCATTCTGCTCCCTGGGTCACATTAATAAAAATGAAAGGCGAAGAAGGAGGAAGAGGAAAGGGCAACCCCTCTGGCAATCTCGTGGCTCATAGGACAGCAGTGGAGCTGGTGTGTAGTTAGCCTACATAAATGTTGGCCAAAGGCCTGATTCATTAGGCAAAAAGCAGCATTAAGGAGTTCCTGGGTCAAACCTGGAGTAGCAGGAGTGAGATCTGGCCACAGGGGAGGAACCATGGAAGTGTGACTAAGTTGCTCCTGGACCAAGAAAAGGATCTGGTTTGATCTGATTCCTTCAGGAACCAGAAATGAGAAGTACTAAACTTGAACCTTCGTTCATCAATCAGTGTTTATGAAGGCCCACTGTATGCCAGGCACTGTGCTAGGCTCTGAGGATACAAGTAGAAAGAATGAAATAATCCCTGACAAGGAGTTTACATATTTTATAGTGATAAATAAGCTTAAAATTGCACTAAGATCTTTGGGCACCCTGTATATACACCATAAACAGAAGTGTGAATACATACACACTATGAACCAGTTTGAGAAGGCTCCCTCCCACCCCCACCCCCCCATCACCTGAGAAAGGCTTAAAACCTGGATGGACCAATCAGGAGAAAGACATTTTTGGCCCACTCTAAACTGGATCTACAATTTCAATGGACACTTTGACCCTTCTCTTATCTTATTGTATTTACAATCCTATTAAGAAACTTTCCCGTGGTTAACACATATGGAGACTATCATTTGGGTTGACACAGGCATCCTGAGTTGGCATTGCTTAAATGTGTAAAAAGGGTCTCCTTCAGCTTAACTCTGAGTTTGGAGTTATTATCTGACTGCTGTGCATGCATGATTCTCTGGCTTAATGAGAATAAGTAAGCACATTATAGCACATGTACAGCCTGATTCTGTTTGTTCCTTGGTCTAACCTTTGGTTAAGGGGAATATTGATTCAGTTTGTTTCTTTGAACCAAACCTTTGGTAAATGGTTGATAAAACATACAAAGCGGTTAATTGAGAAAGGGTTCACTGCACTATGAATCAGGTAGATTGTGCTGGTTAGGGTGGGATATACTTTCTAATTGCCTTAAGTTTGTTTTTGTTTTGTTTCTACATGGTAACATAGCCTCAGCTCCCTGGTGTCACTATGATTCTGGAGTGGCCTTTGGGGAAGTTGGGGGTCCTTATAGCGGGTGGATTGCTTGAGTTCTGCCAAATTGGAGTTTTTGTCTGAAGACATATCAGAAAAGGAAAGGGAGATATCCTGGTTACTTATGTGATCAGATAGGAGTCCTTAGTGATTTTGTTTCATTGGTTGGATTAAATAAAACATGTCCTTTAGTGGATATGTTGTTAGCTTGTATGCTTGCATGGGGAATGAGGGCTCTTCATTTTCTGTGGAGACAGACATGAGGTAAATTCTGATGTTCCCCAACATCGTGATGTTTGGGGAGGATAAAAGCCAAAGAACGATTATTGAAAAATTCTCAAGATTGGAACCCAGTCCATGTGAGTTCAAAGACACTTTGAATCACAGTTTACATTAAGACATGTAAGCATCTGAGTGAAAACCATGACAACATAGTTACCAAAATATCCTCTTCATGTCCTGCCTTCAGTTGACAGTGATTCTTTTGGGCAGACACAGATCTTAACTAAACCTTGCAAATAATCTCTTGTCTAAGATTATTGTTCTTCGGTCATGTCTGACTCTTCCTAATCCTGTGGAAAATATCGTCCATGGCATTATTTTGGCAAAGACACTTGAGTGTTTACCATTTCCTTTTTCAATGGATTAGGGCAAACCAAGATTAAGTGCCTTGACCCACGTCACACAGCTAGTAAGTGTCTGAGGCCAGATTAGAACCCAGGTTTTCCTGATTGCAGAACTGATTATCTATCCAATGAGCTGCCTCACTGCCTTTGCCTAAGATAAGGAACAGGAAATAGGAGGGCAGATTTTATTTGATAATTTTTAAGGTATGTGAGAGTCCAGGGTATTTGAAGATTTGCAGCAGGGGATGAGGAAGGACAGGTTCTTAAATGTTTAGTGGACAGGATTACAAGTAATGCTTAAAATAGGAGAGAAAAGAAAGCAGTGGGATGTCTGTATGTTATCTCAATGAAGAAATGGGGAAATGGGAGGGTTTAGCTATGGGCAAAGTCTTTTTTAGAGAAGTTCAAGAGGGGATGGTTCTGGATCTTTCTGAAAGTTTCTGGCTCAATAAAAAAATCTACAATGAAATCTCAAGCCCAGATTAGGCATGACTTCAACATCATCCTCAGAACTGCTCCAAGGGCAAGCATAAAGTTTTATCCTTGTCATCCCTTATGAGGGAGAGGGAAAGGACCAGGATAATTGAGATTTGACCTTTACAACCTCAAATCGTGGTGGCTTAGATGGGCTTGGGCCCTTTGGTACTAGTTTGGTGTGGGGGCAAAGGCAGCAGAAGGTCATGGGAAACCATAGGATAGGATCATCTAATCTAGTCCCCTCCCATCATTTTACAGATGGGAAAACAAAAACAGAGAGATGAAAAGACTTAAGTCAAACCAAATATTAGAATCAGAGCCAGAATATACTCAGAGGTCACTGACAAAAAGGAAGGCTCTCCACCCAGACATCAAAATATTTATAGCAGCATTTTTTGTTGCAGTACAGAAATGGAAGCAAAGTTGATGTCAAATCAGTTGGGGAATGGCTAAACAAATCGAGGTTCGTTAACATAATGGAATCTTACTGTGCTATAAGAAACAGTGAATATGGTGATTATGGAGAAGCATGGAAAGACTTGTGTGAATTGATACAAAGTGAGAAGAACCAGGAAACAAACATACACAATATCTACAACAATGCAAGTTGATCAAAACCAATTGTTTCCAAGACATAAAGGACAAGTTTGGCCCCAAAGAAGAGATAAGAGAAGACACATCCTCTGTTTGCAAGGGGGCTGAGGGAAGTCAGGGGGGACCACAGGTCACAATATTCCACAGCTGTGGAATAGTGCCTATAATGTCAGATTTTTTTCCCAACATATTGATGGATTTTGCTGAGTTTTTCCTCTCCCTTTAAAAAAAAAAAGCTATTTTTGTTAGAGGTAGCTCTTTAGGAGGGAAAAGAGAAGTAGATATGGGAAGAAATCTAGGTGATGGAGAAAAAAAATATATCAACAAAAATCTATTTTTTAAAGAAAGACTTAAAAAAATCATAGCCTGGATTCAAATCTAGGTCCAGTTATATTATAACCATGATGGTAGGCTTCTGAGGATAAAACATTCATTTCTGAGATCTTGGAGGTGCTAAAAGTGATTTTCCTAAAGAAGTCTGACCATTTCACACGCTACCCCCAAACAAACTCCCAAACATCTTGGATCACATATAGACACTTACCTTTCCAGCCTTGTTATATATTAATACTCTCCTTTCACCAATCTTTGGCCTAGTCTAACCAGCCTTCTTGCTATCTCTCTTATCTCCATACCTTTGGGCTATACTCCCTGCCTAGAATGCATTCCCTCATCACCTCTGCTTCCTAGAATCCTGTTTTCCTTCAAAATTGCTCCAGTATCATCTTCTAATCTGGCTAAATTATAAATTTATTATTATTAATATGATTTATTAATATAATAAGTATATTACATATAAATATATAATTATATATACTATATCATTATGGTATATAAGAATATTAATATAATAATATAGTTATTATTATTAATTATTAATTCCTGGTTCCCCAAGGGCTGGTGCCTTTCCTTCCCTTCCATCTCCCTTATTTACCTTGTCTTTTTTTGGCATCTATTTTGTATACAGTTATGAAGTGAGGTGGCATTGTCCAGCTTTTCTCTTGAAGCTGGAGGCTGGAAGCCACTGAAGAGACTGAAAAGAGATTTTTCCTATTTCATGCTTTTCCAAGTCATCCCTGCTCCTCACATAGGTTCGGAGCGCTGATCTTCACCGATGAGGAGAGTCCCATACAACTGACCCTTTGAACCAGTGTTACACTTATTAATGTAAATGTTGTCTTTCTCCTTAAAGATAGGGACTGTTTCATTTCTGCTGGTTGTATCACTGGAACAGTGCTGAGCACATAGTAGGCACTTAATAAATGCTTATCCACTAACTGATTTCAAAGTTGCTATACTAACTGCCCTCAGTAGAACCAGTGTCATGGAGTTTTTTCCTTTCTTTTTTTCTTTTCCCCTTCTATGGTCAGGTGGAGCTTCACTGAATCATCCATACCTTCTGATCCAGTTCCCTTATAGCTAAAGCTATGAATCTGTATGTTTAGGTTACCAAGATTATGATTAGCATCTGTGGCCATATAGAGAGACAAGACAACTGACCTGTACAATGATTGAACCTGGAACTGCCATCTTTTTATACATTTTCTATTTACTTCCCTGTGTAGGTATTGTTCCCTCTAATTATTGTTTCCTTAAAGGCAGTGATTATTTCGTTTTTTTTATATTCCCCAAGGCCTAGCTTACAGAACCTGGTATATAGCAGGCACTTCATAAATGCTCATTGGATCACACTGAATTCTTTGTCAAACTCTGGACACTTGGAAAATGGGACACTTTAAAAAGCAATTCCTCCTTCAAAACCATACTGTAATTCAGCCACTGTAGCCCAGTCCAACCCTCTATGTACCTCTCCTGGTCTGACTCTCCCGAATCAGGAAGGATCCTCCATGGTTACTGGGGAGAAGAAGGAGATCCTCCGCCTTCTCTCGATTCAGGCCTTCGTAGAGCCATCTAGGAAAGAAGTGGGGAAGTCAAGACACTGGTATGCCACTCATACCAGTTGAGCCTTAGGTTGCTGGTGTATCTTGCATGGCCTTCTCTTTCCCCTTCCCCCTCCTATCCCTATCCACTTCCTTCATTGTATATCTTCCCAGGACAAGAAATTTGAACCAGGGTGTACAAAGCCAAATAGAAAGGGAGTGATGGTTAGACATAATATGTTTTGCCGAAGTCCAGACTCTTGGATTTGACAGATTCCCTCCCTCTACCCACACCTTGAAGTTTAAAAAGACAAAAGTGTTATACAGTTGGAAGGAAGGTCAAATTTATTCACCAGGGGAACGCAAATACACCTGAGAAAGGTTTAGGTAAATTGATGGATGACAGACCCACAACAAGGGAGGTAGGGAGTTTGGGAATTCCTTTGTGGTCAATAGTCATGCCTCACTGAAACCATTCCTGGTGTCCTTGTGGGAGATATAATTCTAGACTGGTGGAATTATGGGGCTGGCCCAGCCCTGGAGCCAGTTCATTTGCTCTAGATGTGGGCCCTGGCCTGACATTGAGTAGCTGCATGCCTCCAGGCTTCCTTAAGGTCCCTTTTAGTTCTGACATTCTATGATGGTTCCAATAGTCTTCTGAGAATTATAGTCTTTGGGGAACAATGCCTAAATTAACTTTAAAGTGGGTTATGGCATCACCTATGCTCCTTAGGCTGTAAACTCTTAAGGGCAGTGGCTTTCAGCTTAGAAGGCCTGTTATTATTGCCTAAAAGGCTATATAGAACCAGGCATACCCTTTGACCAAGCAATACCATTACTAGATCTGTATCCCAAAATAGATAAAAAACAAAAAGGAAAAGGATATATATGTGTGTGTGTGTGTGTGTGTGTGTGTGTGTGTGTATATATATATATATATATATATATATATATATACAAAAATACTTACAACAGCTCTTTTCTGGGGGCAAAGAATTAGAAATTGAAGGGATGGCCATCAATTGGGGAATGTCTGAACAAGACAGGGTATGGCATCATGATGGAATACTGTTATACTATAAGAAATGATGGGCATGATGCTCTCAGAAAAACCTGGAAAGACTTGCATGGGCTGATGCAAAGTGAAATGTACTGGGTACAAACTAACAGCAGTAGTGTAAGATGATCAGTTGTGAATGACTTAAGCTATTTTCAGCAATACAACAGTCCAAGAGAACTCTGAGAAATTTATGATGAAAAATGCTGTCCATCTCCACAGAAAGAACTGATGGTATCTGAATACAGATTGAAGCATACTATTTTTTTTAACTTTCTTTATTTTTCTTGAGTTTTTTTGTCTGTATTTTCTTTCACAACATGACTATTACTGATATGTTTTGCATGACTATACATGTATAACCTACACCACACTGCTTGCCTTCTCAATGGGGGTGGGGAGGGAGGAAGGTAGAGAATTTGGAACTCAAAGTTTTAAAAATGAATGTTAAAAATTGTTTTTAACACTTAACTGAGGAAATTAAAAAAATATAAAAAAAGATTAAAAAAGAAATAGCAGGTTAAGTTCATATGACTACCAAAAACTGTAATCTTTTGCTGGAGTTTGCTGAAAATACACTTTTCTACGTACAATTCTTTATAACAAAACATTAATTCTGATAATAGGCACTTTTCCTAACACAGTAACTATGAAATAACCCATAAAGTACAGTACACGAAATAAAATTGGTAACATGCAAAACATTTTTTCTTGCTAGTAATTCCCTAGAATTCTGTAACCTTTTGTGTTAATATCGCAGTTAAAAAAAAACAAATCCAAAACATTGATTTCAGACAATACTCTCTTTTTATAACTTGTGAAATCTATAGTACCACAGATACCTTCCTCATTTTCACAAATGTAATGGTCAGTTTGTTAACATCAAACTTGTGGCTGACAATGGCTATAGATGTCCTGACATAAAGTCTTCTATTTTGTCACTAAACCAAATCACTGATTTTGCATGATTGACCTTAGAGCCCAAAGGACTTGCACTACACTTTGGGGGCATAATTGCAACATAAAACTTGAGTTTTAAAGGCAGGCAATGAAAATATGCAGCGAATGCACAGGGAGCTCACAAGGGTAGAACAAGACCAGGAAAACACCTTCTTGGTGTTTTTTGTCTTTCATTCTTGAAGAGGAATATGACATCAGGAAGGTGATGCCATGATGTGCAAGGGAAATGGATTGAAGCGAGACAGGGCTGTGCAAAGTCAGCAGCCTCATTTTCTCTTCCAGTGCCATCTGAGTCTAGTGGCCAGATATAGATCAGGATGGCTGGAGACAGTTCCCCAAAACACCTAGTAGGATAGTAGCAGCTCTGCAAACTTGCACACATTGCATCTCATTCCTTTCTGTAACTCAAGTAGTCATGATTGTGCAGTGGTTGCTAGTGGGAAAGCGAAAATGAGGTTACTAATAAAAGTACTTGAATTCTTGAGGTTGGGAAAGTTGAGGATTAACTTTAGATTCTGAGAGAAATATCCATTTATACACCCACGGGACCCAAAGGGCCCCATCTAGAAGCTTTTGCCATGCTGGAAAAAATATTCCACTGAGCTCCGAATAATATTCTGTGTCTATTTTCTGAGGACAGTTTAGCTGAGGATGGGGAGGCTCATCATCAGCAGGAAAGACACTTGGTGATAGTTGGCTTCATGGATAGAACATTGGGTTAAAGTTGGGACTGTTTGGAGTTCAAGTCCTTCCTCAGACATTTACTAACTGTGTGACTTTGGGTAAGTCACTAAAACAGTTTCCCCATCCGTAAAACAGAAACAATATAGCACCTGCTCCCCAGGGTTGTTGTGAAGAGCAAATGAGATAAAAATTGTAAAGTGCTCAGCATAGTGTCTGGCGCAAAGTAAATACTGTATGAACATTAGCTAATATGGGTTGTTATTGTTATATGTGACTTTGGGCAGTCACTAACCCTCTCTCAGTCTCAGTTTCCTCATTTGTAAAATAAAGAGATTGGACTCCATGACCTCCAAGTTACTCTTCAGCTCAGACTCTATGATCATCTGAATTCTTTGACTATGGCAACCCATGAAGTAAAGAAAAACACTTCATCCCCTAATACTTTTGTCCTGACAGTGGCAGAATGTTAGAAAAAGAACCAATCAGTAGGTGTTACTGATCACATAGTTTTTAGATGTCTGAAAATATTAATTTAACCTTTGGTACTCCAAAGGGGACATCCTTGTCCAATGACCAATGAGTCAACATGGTATAGGAGGAGCTGAATCACGTTAGTACTGATATTCTTAATATAGGAAACTCCAAGAAATGAGGAAGTTGCAACTAAATCCAAGGCAGAGGTTTTCTCTGGGGAGGCAGAGCTGGTCACATTGGAAGTCTAAAGGTAACTTAACTTAGCCACCTCACCCTCCATTGCTCATGAGGAACATATGAATAAACATCACCACGAAATAATTGTAGTTTCGGCCACCAGTGTCTGTTGCAGAGGATAAGAAGGTAGAGAAATTCTATGATGATGAACTTGAAAAGACCCTCCAAATGAAATTAATATATCCTGTAAAATTCAATGCCTTCAGTGCAGAAATCCATACGAGAGGACAGTGAAAAATAAGTTGAGAAATATGACTCAGGAGCAGGAAACAGAAGAGGATTAGGCTTGTACCAACACAGAAAGAAGCTTTTATACCTGTATATAATAAATATAATAAATACTTTCTCCAAAAAGAGAGCTGTAGGGCATTGGATATAGCAAATATCTAACACCATCTTTGGAAATGATATTAATTATATAGCATCATGGATTTAGAGCCTAACATTGTCTTGCCTAAGTTTAATAGAATTGTCTTTTAGCAACTAGATACCAATGTGGGAGTCATTTCTAAATCAGCTGTCTTTGGATAGTTCTGATTTCTTAGATTGGAGATCAAAATCAGTACCAAGTTAGAAGAAAAATTAAAGATGAGATGATATGGTGTTCAGTTAAAGCAGATACTACTTGACCTGTTCGAAGTAGCTATTAATGCAAAAAAAAAGTAGAAAATGGATCAAAGGACACACATTGACAGATTATCGCCATTTCCTAATTCAGAGTAATTGTGATGTAGTTGCTACCTTGAGGAAACCAAACAATCCTAGAAATAACCTTAGTTAGCAAATACTTGATCACTTTGACAACAGAGAAGACAAAGTGAAGGACCACACCAGTTTGGAACCGTAATGTATTTATAAAATGTTAAGGAGGAAAATGTGGTATAGTGGCAAGAGCATTGGATTTGAGGTCCAAAGACTTGGGTTCAAATCTTCATTCTCCTACTTATTACCCATGTAATCTTGGGTAAATTACTTAACATCTTTGGGCATGGAAAGTCAAAGGTCACAAGTGAGTCAGAGTTAGGGAGCTGGGTAACTAGAACCCACTACAGAAATAAAGAAGTCTGGAGAAGGAATGGGTTGATCATAAGTAATGATAATAATAAATATTAATGTTGTGAATAACTGGCATTTACATTGTCCTTTCAGGTTTTCAATGGGCTTTATGAATAATATGTTATTTGATCCTTACAACCACCCTGTGAAGTAGATACTACAGATATTGTTATCCTCATTTGACAGATAAGGAAACAGATTCAGAGAAGTTAAGCAGCTTGCCCAGTGTCACACAACTAGTCATGTCAATGGTGAGATTTAAAACCCACATCTAGCAATCTTTCCGCTATATCCCACAGTCACATTTAGGTTTAGAAGAGGAAGAAAGATAATGTATTCCATTTTGGACAAATTGAATTTGAGATGCCCCTAATGACCCTTGGAAACAGGAAGACCTGAGTTCAAATCTCACCTCTTAAACATACACTGGCTCTGTGACCCTGGGCAAAACACTTAACCCCTCAGTGCTCTAGGCTGCTCTCTAAGACTATGAGTTGCATTGATAGAAGTAGTTTCTTCATTTATGAGGGCATGACAGTGAGATCACAGGTTCAGTCCTTATCCCCATCCCTACCAGGCATCCAGGTGGAGGTATCCATCAAGCAACCAGACATGTAGGACCAAATGTCAGGAGAAAGAAGACTGGCTTTATAGATGTGCAAGTCATCTTCGTGGAGTTAACAAGAGAATCCATGGGAACTTATGGGGACTCCAAGGGGAGGATGCAGAGGTAAAAAAGAGATGCCAGCCATTGTGGGTGGGGGTAGAAGATGGGTAAAGACCCAGCAAAGGAGGCTGAGAAAATCATATAGAAGAGGAAAAACAGGAGAGAGCAGTATCACAATATCCAAGAAAGAAATGAATATTTAGGAGGAGGAGATGGTTAACAGTGTCACATGCTGTATAGACATTGAGGAAGTTATCAGTAAAAAGATCACTGGTGATTTTTTGAGAATGGTTAGAGGAGGCTAGATGGCAGAAGATTAAGGACTTAGCAATGAGGAAGTAAAGAGAGAGCTTGTAGGTTAACTATTGCTAAGGACTAGGGATGTGTGATGATAGCTAAAGGGGATGGCAGGTTCAAGTGAAAGTTTTTAAGGGTGAGTGCGGAAGCCGTTAGAAAAGAAGAGAATGAGAAAGGTGAGAATGAATGACAAGTCCCTAGAGAAGATGGAAGGGGAGGAGACCCAAGACATGAGTGGAGAGGAGGCAGCACTGGGCTTTCTGTCTGTGGTCTGATACCATAACTGAATCTCTTTTCTTTCTCATTTGTCAAATGGGCATGATTATATTTGTAATATCTGCTCCACAGGGTTGTTCTGAGGAAATGGCTTTGTAAACTTTAAACCTCTGTTATCACCATTGGAAGCCTCCTTAAGGGAAAGACCTTTAAGTGCTCCCCAAGGAACTACAGAAAGCCACACCTGGCAGGGACATTAGAACACAGAATTTCAAAGATGGAAATACTTTAAAGACCATCTAGTCCAGATCTTTCTTACACCAAAAATGGAGCCCCAGAAAGCAGGAGGCACTTGTCCAGGGTCCCAGAATGCTTTGGTGGTAGAGCTACAGCTTGATCCCATGTCATCTTCTCCCAGGAAAGTGTGCATTACTTCTGAAACAGTGGATTTTCTCGGAGATGGAGGGAAACTTACCCATGAGAGATTTTGGCCACATGGCTGCTGGGAATACTGAACTCCTTCTTAGTGGCTTCGGACATAACTCTCCACCATTCTCCATTGCTGCAATCCAGAGAAGTTCATCAAACTCCCTTCTCCAAACTAGGGGAAATGGCAGACCCAGGGGTTGCTAAACCAGTTGATGACCCTCTGAAACTACCTATTCTTTCCACTAATTCTTTCCTCAAGAGTTCAGGAGACTTAACTACATCATATTTTTTCTGTCTACATTTGTATACCAATTTCTTGTTTCTTTCAATTAGTACGTAAGTTCCTTGAGGTCAGGAACTTATTTCCTGTTTTGTCTTTGTATCCTATTGTGCCTGACACAATACCTGGCATATAGGAAGCACTTAATAAATGCACACTCATTGATTAAGATGGATCCCTAGACCTATAGGATCATAGTATCCTAGGGGCCTTTTCCCTCTCCTTCCACAGAGCTTTTCTTAGAACCAGGAATGGAGACTAGGCCTGATCCATGGAGCAGCAGGAGAGGTCCCATTACTATAGAAGATCATGACTTGGGCATGGTGGCACACATTGGAATCCAGACTACTGGGGAGGCTGAGGGTTGGTGAATTGCTTTATCTCCAGAGTTTTGAGCTATAGTGCACTAAGCCAATTAAATTAGGCACCAAAGTGGGGATCCCCCCATGAGCAAGAGATTTCAGGCTGCCAAAAGAGGGGTGAACTGACTCAGGTTGGAAATAGAGTAGATGCTCAGCAGTAGGATGACCTGTAGTATGGTGCCCAGGGCTTATCATAGTGCATGGAACAGAGTAGGAGCTTAATAAATGCTAACTGATTTAATGTGAGTAGCCAATGCTCTTTCAGTCTGGGCAAGATTTGGAAACTGAGTTTTGAAAAAACAAACAAAAAGCAAGCAAAACTAAGAGGACCATATATCTAGAGATGAGGCCATTGAGTCCTAACGCTTTATTTTACAAAAGAGAAGTTAAGTGACTTGCCCAAAGTTATACAGGTAGTGAGTATCTGAGGAGAGATTTGAACCCAGGACTTTCTGACTCCAGAGTGCATATCCCTTCCACTATTTCATTCTGCTGCTCCTTGTTGATAAATTGGGACTTGTAGGACCCCCCCCAAACCCTGCATAGGATACCTTATATCCCTGGGGTCCACACCCCCTGAAAAAATGTTCATGTGCTAGCTCATGGGTGAACTCTCCATCACTGGAGATGTTTCAGTAGAGACTGGATTAACCCCTTCTTGTTAGGGAGGTTGTAGCAGGGGTGCCTGCTCAGGTACAGGCAGGAACAGGTGACAGAAAACTCTCAGGTCCTCTTCCTATCCAGACTCCATGATTCTCTGACATGGGCAACCTTAGAAACAGGAAGGAGTAGGTGGAAGCCCGACTGTGAGGTGCCACTTTTCTCTCCATGGCCCATTGGGTGGCTAGACTGCCATCATCAGAATCCCTGATGGGATAAACCGGAAAAACAAGGCATCCTCTTTCTAGAAGGTCCTCATTGCTATGAGCACAAGTTACTTATGTGAGAGGAAAAGATGTTTCCTCCTCCCTTACCCTTAGCACCCCAGCCATCCAAAAAGTTGAAGTGCTTTGGCCATTGGGAAGCAGGCTACATCTTCCCCCATCCCATGAATTAGCCCTGGGGAGAAGAAATGAGGAAGCACATGGTAGAAGGAGGGGTTCTAAAGACCAAATCTGCCTGACTCTCAGTTTGGTTGGGGCCTCCCTTGTGCTCCCTCCTGGGAGGGCAGGATGCCAATGGTATGGGGATACTGCTGCTCAGATTCTGACTCCCTTCTGGACTCAGTGGGGGAAGTGTAACCCTGGGGTCGGGAGACAAAGCATGCCCCTAGCTTTGTGGAGTTGATCTGGTGCGAGCTGCCTCCACTAGGCAAAACAGTCACCCCTAGATTCCCAAGGATCTCCAGTCCAAAGCCTGGCTCGCTCTGTGGTTGGCCTAGGCAGCCTTGCATGACATAACACTGACTCAGCCCCCTGTGTCCCAGACACCTATGCACATACTTACTCAGAGATGATGGTCAGCGGCTCCCCAAGTCTCAGCACCAGTTCCCCCCGTTCCCCAGCTGGGAAACTGTCCAAAGCCACAGCCATAGCCTTGCTTTCATCAGGAGGGACAGGAGGAGTTAAGAGCCCTAGAAGAGGAAAAAAGAGACCTGGGTTCTAGTTCAAGCCCCACCATCGATTCACCATGTGACCTTGGACTAATCCCTTCCCTTTGATAAAACTCAGTGTCCTTATCCTTAAAATGGAACCTAGAATCCAAGTACTAGGACACTTTAGGCATAGAAGAAATGATCACAGACCATGATTTGGAGCTGAAAGGAAGCTTGGAGGTCCTTCAGTCTAACCTCATTCCACAGATGAGGTCCGTCTGAGAGCTTTTCAGCTCAAGATAACACAAGTATTAAATGACAGTCAGGAATTGAACCCATGTCTGCCAGGCTTCTTATAGAGCACCTTAATGTTTGCAAAAGTAATGGAGGGGGAAAGGGGTGGGAGGAGAGAAGCACTTTACATAGGGCATCGATCCTCACAACGACCTATGAAAAAGGTACGGTAGATATATTACAGATGAGGAAATCAAGGCTCAGGGCAGGGATATTAAATGACTTGTGCAGACTAACAAATTTAGCAGGGAAGGATTTGAACTCAGATCTTCCCCTTCTAAGCCTAGGACACTTTCTGTGATGCTGTTTCTCCAAAGGGATTTTTCTCCTGATCCTCTGAGCCTCCTTCCAGCTCCAATTCTGCTCTACCTCTTACTTCAGCCCCAATTAAGACCAGGTTGCTTTATGCCTCATTCTAACTGAAGTCACCCAGGCTGGTGACTCACCATGACTTCTGTTTAGCACTACTTCCTCCAAGCTGAGACTGATGAGCCCTTGACCGATGGGGCCAGATTCACCCAAGAAATCCTTTCAGACTCAGAGATTTTATGGGTAGGGGAAAGATTCTGGGCCTATTTGCCTCAGTTTCCTCATCTGTAAAGTAAGGATAATAATAGCACTCACCTCTCAGAATTGTTGTGTGAGATAATATTTGCCATGGGATGACATTTCCAGTGCAGTGAGACAACTTTCTCTCTCTTATCTAGAGGGTGGTGACCCAAATTATTTAGGAAGAACTATTTCTTCTTTTTTCCCCCCCACTTACTCCCCCTCTCACTTCAATCAATCAATCAATCAATCAATTCACTGAGAAGCATTTATTAAGTCCTACTGTGCTCCAGGCACCATGCTAAGCCCGAGGGATACAAAAACAAAAAATGAAACCATCTCTGTTTTCCAGGGACCAACAATGTATTCCTCAGTAACAAGGTCCCTAGAGCACAGATCTCCAGAAGTTTGGGAGGAGGTTGAAACTTCTGTGTGATAGAATTGGGTTCACTATAATTGCAAGATTTGCTCTCAAGAACAGTGGTGTCAAACCTATCTGATTGGCTAACATGACAAACAGGATGATGATAAATGTTGGAGAAGATGTGAGAGAGTTGGAACACTAATTCATTGTGGGTGGAGCTGTGAGCTCGTCCAACCATTCTGGAGAGCAATTTGGAACTGTGCCCAAAGGGCTACAGAAATGTGCATACCCTTTGACCCAGCAATAGCTCTTCTGAGACTCTATCCCAAAGAGATCATAGAAATGGGAAAGGGTCCCACATGTGCAAAAATATTTATAGCGGTCCTCTTTGCGGTGGCCAAAAACTGAAAATCAAGGGGATGCCCATCAATTGGGAAATGACTGAATAAATCATGGTATATGAATGTAATGGAATACTATTGTGCTATAAGAAATGATGAACAGGAATACTTCAGAGATCCTTGGAAAGACTTATATGATCTGATGCTGAATGAAAGGAGCAGATCCAGGAGAACTTTGTACACAGCAACAACCACAGTGTGCGAGGAATTTTTCTGGTACACTTAGCCCTTCACAACAATGCAAGGACCTAAAACATTTCCAAAGGACTCTTGAGGCAAAATGCCTTCCACATCCAGAGAAAAAACTATGGAACTGGATTGTAGAATGAAGCAGAATATTTTCTCTTGTGTTTTGTTTTGTTTTGGTTTTTCTCATGGTTTCTCCCATTCATTTTAATTATTCCATGCAACATGACTAATGTGAAAATGTATTTAATAAGAATGTATGTGTAGAACCTGTATAAGACTGCACGCTGTCTGGGGAGGGAGGGGGAGAAAATCCAAGATTTATGGAAGTGATTGTAGAAAACTGAAAACAAAATAATTAATAATTAACAAGAACAACAAAGCACAGTGGTGTCAAACTCAGACAGAAACAGGAAGGGCACATGAGGGCACACGGTCATTGTATTGTATGTTCTCATGTGTTTTTACTCATTTTGTTAAATATTACCAGATTACATTTTAATCTGGTCTAGCCAACTTGGAGTGTTTGACACTTCTGACTTAGAAAGCCACATATGTGTATGTATATGTATGTATGTATGTGTTTGTATATATATATGTGTATATATATTCATTTATTACTGCGAAATCATACCAAAATAGCTACCAATCCGACTCATTGACAGGCGAACAATTTATGAATAAACGAGATAGAGAGCACTGTGAGGCAGAAAATGAGTAATTTAGATCACCTTAAATAGTTTTTGCACAAATAAAACCAATGTAGCCAAGATGAAAAGGAAAGTAAAAATTGGAAAAAAAATTTTTATAGACAATTTCTCAAATAAAGGTTTCATATCTCAAATATATAAAGAACTTTATCAAATCTATAAGAATAAGAGTCATTCCCCAACTGATAAATGGTCAAAGAATATGAACAGGGAGTTTTTGGTTGAAAAAAATCAAAGCTATAGTCATATGAAAAAATGCTCCAAATTGTTGATCATTAGAGAAATGTGAATTAAAACAATCTTAAGATATGACTTTATACCTGTGGTTGGCTAAAATTTTATCCTGATTTGGGCTGCATTTGGGACTGTTGTGGCCCACACATTGACCACAGGCTATGTATTTGACTGCTCTGCTCTAGAAGCTATGATGTATGTTCATCCTTTGTTGCCAAAAAAGACCATGCCTTCAGAGAAATGATGACATGACTTGCACTTGACTTTGTTTTGAGAGAGGGCTGTGCAGGTCACCAGCCTCACTTCTCCTCCAGAACCATCTGAATCCAGTGACCAGATATTCATCAGGATGGCTGGAGATGACCCAGGATGAGGCAATTGGGGTTAAGTGACTTGCCCAAGGTCACACAGCTAGTAAGTGTCAAATGTCTGAGATGAGATTTGAACTGAAGTCCTCCTGAGTACTGCACTGGTGCTCTATCCACTGCACCACCTAGCTGCCCCCTCTAGAAACTATAGCCCAAGGACCAATGATGCCTTGGGTAGACTGAACCCAGGAAGGATGTTCTCCCAGGGGACCACTTGAATTCAGAATTAAAAACCCAAGTGTTTGGGACAAAAACTCCAGAGCTTAAGCGAAAATTCAACAGATAACATCCAGCAGGAATATAAGGTAAACATTAAAGACCAATTATAAGCGACTCAATAAGGCCAAATTGTTTTCTTCGTATATATGAAGATATTAGCAGTATTCTTATGATTGTCATCATTATTTGGGTAGTTTGGAAGAAAGGCTTGGGTTGATCTGAGTATGACGGGGTGATTTAAAAAAGTAAAATGGTGTAGGGAGAGGTAGAAAGGTGTCATCTCATATAAATGAGGCATAAAAGGAAAAATTGATACAGAAGAAACTAGTGAGGGGAGGGGAGGACAGGTAGTGCTGGAAACTTACTTTCATTGGGAACAACATATATACCTAGAAGGGTATAAAAGTCCTCTAAATTCAGAAAGAAATAAGAAGACAAGGGAATAGGGTGAAGAGAGAGAATAAGGGAGGGATTCTGGGAGTGGTGGGTAGGTTAAGGAATAGGAGGGCAAGGTAGAAGGTAAAAATAAAACATTAGAGTGAGGTGGGATAGGAATAGGGTGAGAAGGATGTGAGGAAAAATAGGAAGGAGGAAAATACGTAATTGTAGCGTAAAATATGAATGGGATGAATTTACCCACAAAAAAACGGAAACAGCAGATTAAAAATTTGAATTGAACAATATATTGCTTTCAGGAAACATTATAAAAATGAGATCCACACAAAGGACAGGAGTAGAATTTACTACATAAAAAAACCAGGGATAATAATCATGATC
Source organism: Bettongia penicillata ogilbyi (assembly GCA_023548195.1). Classification (NCBI taxonomy): domain Eukaryota; kingdom Metazoa; phylum Chordata; class Mammalia; order Diprotodontia; family Potoroidae; genus Bettongia; species Bettongia penicillata. The sequence continues at coordinate 5,062,777 of JAJHZJ010000444.1, forward strand.
TTAGACAAAGTTAAAGTTAAAATAGATTTTCATTAAAAGTGAAAATAGAGTAATTACACTATGTGTCAGCAATATTATTCAGTGTTGGTTTAGTCTGTTTAAAATACCTAGACAGTATAATATACCTGAGCATATACCTGCCAAAACAGAAACAGAAACTATATGAATGAACATAATTATAAAACACTTTTTATACAAAAACTCAAATCTAAATAATTGAAGTAATATTTTCTATTGGTAGATAGGTAAAGCCCACGTAATTTTTAAAAATGACAACTTTACTGAACTAATCTATTTATTCTATGTCATCTCAATTAAATTACTAAAAATTATTCTACTGAGTTAGAAAAAATAATAACAAAATTCATTTGGAAGAACAAAAGGTTCGGAACTTCAAAGAAACTAAGGAAAAAAGGTGTTAAGGAAGTAGATTCAGCAGTATCAGACCTTAAACTATATTACAAGGTGAAAGCATTGTTAAAGTGTAAAAAGAATGATTTTAAGTTAAACATTTCTTGTATAAATAAAACATATGTAGCCAAGAACAGGATGTAGGCAATTGGGCAAAAAAACCCTTCATAGACAGTCTCTCAGATAGGATATGACTGGGCTGGAATATTGCTGTGGCATAGGAAATGATGAACTGGTTAATTTAGAAAAACATGGAAAGATATGGATCTATGAAGGAAGATGCTATCCACCTTCAGAGAAAAAGATGACAGGAGGAAATAAACATAGTGAGATCTTACACATATGTATATAAGTGTATAGGTGCATATATGTGTATTTTTATAGATATCTGTGTACATGTTTATGTATCCACACTTAACTGTAGCCTTCTTTTGGATGGGGGGAATAACGTAAAAAGTGCTCAGCAGAGAACAGAAGAAAACGCAGAAAGAAGCAAAGAAAAGCTGGGCAGCTTTACAATTGTGAAGTATTTATTATACAGGTTTCCTTGAAATGGAAATTTGTCGTTTTATATCGATTCCTCTCTTATGTGTGTTGGGTACATGACAATGTATTTTTTTTTCTTTTCTCATTTTGTATTTTTTAAAATAAAAAAATTACCAAAAACTCCCCTCCCCCCACCAAGCCAAGTGTAAGAAATCACTGCTATCAGCTTCCACCATGAAGCTCTATAAGATTTGGTAGAATGCGAGTCTCCCGAGTGCAGGGTTTGTTTGGATTTGTCTTTGTATCCCAGCACCCAACACAACGCCTGCTATGTGGAATCATTAGTTGGGAGCTGGATGGGGCCTCAGAAGGAAATGAGGCCGAACCTTCTCAACTTACTAATGAGGAAACTGAGGTCAGAGAAGTGAAATCATTTGTGTAAGGTTAAACAGATGTTGGTAAGTGATGCTTATCGATAATTCATTTATTTATTTACTTTGGAGGCAATTGGGGGAAGTGATTTGCCCACGGTCATACAGCTAGTGTCTGCATTCACTTTGCATTCAGGTCCTCCTGACTCTAGGATTGGTTGCTCTATGCACTACACCACCAAGGGGCCCTCATCGATAGATTTATTGATTGAATCCAGATAAAGTTGGGACAGTTGTTGGGAATTACTGAGTAAAATGAAGTTTGGAGATTTCCTAGAGGTCCGTGCCTTCCAAAGCCCCACTAACTAAGAAGGAGCTAGATGTGACATGCCTAAGCAAAACTGCACTTTACCTTCCTGGACAAGTCCAGCTTCCTGGTCACTGGCAGAGAGCCCAGGAACATGCAGGCTTCTTCTCCTTCTGCTGGGCAAGCTTCCCATGGTACCTTGGCAGATGGCTCTGAAACATGCCATGAGAAGGAATCTGGAAGAGAAGCTTGAACTATGAATATCACAGCTCCTAAACTGGCTTGGTTTGATTCCCTTCTGCCCCAACCCTCACCTAGTCCTCACCTAACCCTCCAGCCCCAGTCCCTGAGGAGACTATTTTTCTGTTTTTGTGCAAGAGTAGTGGGGTACAATGGAAAGAATGCTGGAATTGAGTTCAGAAGGTCTGGGTTCAGATCTGACCTCTGCCAACCACTCCCAGGGTAAGTGTGGCAGTCATTTGACCTCTAGAGGTGAGGCACTACCTGAAGGATCTCCCTTTCCCCATTTGTTGTTGTTGAGTCATGTCTGACTCTTCTTGACCCATTTGGGGTTTTCTTGGCAAAGATACTGGAGTGGTTTGCCACTTCCTTCTCCAACTCATTTTACAAGCGAGGAAACTGAGGCAAACAGGGTAAAGTGACTTGCCCATGGTCACACAGCTAGTAAGTGTCTGAGGCTGGATTTGAACTCTGGTCCTCTTTCCTCTATGTCTGCTGAAAATACCTTGTGTTCTCCTATTTATATTAGCAATACATAGAATTCTTTCCCCTTCCCATTTGCCTGTTGAATCCCTATTCATCCCCCAAAGCCAACTCAAATTCTATTTTCTCTTTGAAGCTTTCTTTCCTTCCTCCCTTTCATTTCCTTCCCCTTTGGACCTCATAAAGCACTTTGTACTTCTATTAAGCAATTATCTTGTAAAATGGTATATTATAGTAATATTTTCTGGGGTCCTATTCTCAAACTAAATCTTGCCCAAGCACAGGGCAGAAACACAGCAGGTGCTCCATAAATGTCTACTGAATAAATGCTTGCTGAATATCAATTAACTAGCCAGCAAACATTTATTAAGCAATTACTGTTTGCTAGGTAGTGAGTTAAGTTCTGGGGATGTAAAGAAAGGGAGAAACACAAACAGACTTTGGTTTCTCGGAGCTGCTATCTGAACAGAGGAATGTACTTGGAGATTTATATAGAGAGGAGAAAGGTAACTTTACAAGTGGAGGCTCAAATGAGGGGACCAGAAAGGTCCCTGGGGTGGGGGCACGGGACATTTGAGCTGAGTTTTGTTGAAGGTCAAGAAGTCAGAGGGAAGAGGTATGGACAACATTCAGCACACAGGTGATAACCTAGCGAGGAGGAGGGCAAAGAGACCAGGGCGGCTGGATCATGGAGGGAGAGCCTGGAATGTCAAACAGAGGGCTGTTTGGTCCCGGAAGTACTAGGGAGCCACTGGAGTCTACTGAGCAGAGGCAAGTCCTGGTCAGACCTTCCCTTGAGGAAAATCCCTTTGGCAGCTGTGTGGGGGATGGACTGGGGTGAAGAGACCCTTGGAATAGAAGGCTGTTGCAGTGATCTAGGAGGTGACCAGGGCTTGCGAGGGCTGTGGCTGTGTGAAGGGTCAGGAGGGAACAGATAAGGAAAGGGCATTAAGGTAGAAAGGACATGATTGGATATGTGGGTAAGAGGGAACAGTAGACGCTGACACTGAGATTCCAAGACTGGATGATTGGCATGATGGTGGGACTCTCAACTGTAATAGAGAAGCTGGGCAAAGGGGAAGGTTTGGAGGTAGGGTGGGAGGAGAATGAGCTCCATTTTGGGACATCCAGATCCAACAGGCACCTTGCAGAGCCAGAGCTCAGGAGAGACCGCTAGGCCTGGATGTAGGGATCTTGGAATTATCCACATAGAGATGATTAATGCTGTATAACAGGGGTTCCCAACGGGGTTTTGTTTGTTTGATCCCTATATCCCTTGGCTTTTAGTAATCTTTTATTCCATATTAAAAGAAATACATTCTAAGAGAACCCTACTATTTGTAGGAAAGAAAATAGACTGATTTTCCATAATATTTTTTCACAAACATTACTATTTTTGGGATGCTTCGCTAGGATAATATAGCTATTTGGGGCAGCTAGGTGGACCAGTGGATAGAGTGCTGGCCTTGGAGTCAGGAAGGCTCTTCTTCCTGCGTTCAAATCTAACCTCAGACACTTACTGTGTGACAAGGAAGTCAGTCACTTCACTCTGTTTGCCTCAGTTTCCTCATCTGTAAAATGAGGTGGAAAAGGAAATAGCAAACCACTCCAGTATCTCTTTAAGAAAACCCCAAAGGTTGGACACAACTGAAAAACTACTGAGCAATAACAATATATTAATTTACCCAATATTTTCCAGGCACCCTTGAAAAGATTCTTGTACCCTTTGGGGATACATGTTCCCCAGTGGGGAACTCCTGTGGTGTAAAATGAAATTAACTTTTATTTTTAGCTTCCAATTTATTGTGTTGACTCATAGTTTCCAGTTCACTAAAACCTCAGTCTCAAGGTATTTTTCCCCTACCACTGTGATCTGGCCACATCTCTTCCTACCCATCCCCCTTCCTGATTCCTGTACTTTTGCAATATATATATATGAGTGTGTGTATATATATATGTCTATATATAGACATATATATGTGTGTGTATGTATATATACATATTTATGTATATTTAATCCAAATTCAAGACTTCACCTCAAACCACATTAAATTTCATCTTAGATTTCAGTCATCTAAGTGCAGGGACAGTCTTTGAGGTTAGCTCAGAGGAATTAGTTAATGGCTGAGAAAGTTGTGAAGCATGGAGAGATCACCACAGAGATCAGAGGTGATTGGAGGTTTTCAGTATCTGGGATGAAGCCTGAGGACCCTGGCAAAGGAGATGGGGCTGGAGAGATATTAAAGAATCAGTAAGACCGAAAATCCTTGTTGTGTAAAAAGAACCTTGAACTGAGCTCCAGGAGGTTTGAGTTCTTGACCCAGTTCTGTCAATAACATTGTGTGATCTTGAGCAAATAATTTCCCTCTTTGCGCCTCAGTTTCCTTTTCTGTAAAATATGAGCATTAGCTTAGATCAGAGTTCTTCACCAGAATAGATTTCAAGGGGAGACTTTGAACTTAGAGGTGGAAAAAACTACATCTTTATTTCCACTAACACCTAACTGAAATTTAGCATTCCTTTCAGTTTTTAATTATTTTAAAAGGAAACGTAAGTAGTTTAATTTAGCTTCTAATTTCTGGGAATCTCATGAAGAATCATTATTCTAGATAGCAACAGGAACAACAAAGCATTTGCTGCCATATTCTTTCTTTAGGACCGCTGTTTTACTTGACCTTTCCATTACATGAGATGTACGTACTCAGTGTTAATAAAGAAGCCAGTGGCTGTACAATACATTCTACGTCAATGATGATTTTGAAGAGTTATTCTGAGGACTCCATAGCCTCACCAGGCTGCCAAAGGGGTCCATGCCTCAAAAAAAGGCTAAACACCCTAGTCTAAATGTTCTCTAAGACGAGTGGGGACCCTTCAGCCTCGAGGTTACATGTGCTCCTCTAGGTCCTCATATGCAGCCTTTTGACTGAATCCAAGCTTTACAGAACAAGTATTTTATGAAGAGGATTTGTTCTGTAAAGTTTGGGTTCATTTAAAGGGCCACACTTGGAGACTTAGAGGGCCACATGGCCCACCCCTAAGGCCCTTGGCCTCCCTGAAAACTGGCCACTCCCTTCTCCTCAAACCAAGCATATTTGGGAGGCAATTTTGTAGCACTTAAAATGGTCGATCAATCAGTTTTGCTAATTTTCCCTCTCTTCTTAAAAAAAATAATTTGTTATATGGGATGACAGATAGCAGGAGGGGAAATACTGGCGGAAATTATAGTGATGCAAAAAACCAAGAAAACATTAATAACAATTTGTTTTTACGAAAGAAAGGTTGATCAGTAGAGGAAGAAGCAGCCGGGAAGGACGAGCCCCCATAACTGCATCAGGGCTGGACTGAAGGCCCGGAGAGCATCTGATGATCCACCCAACCTTCATCACTGCCTTTCGTGAAACTGGCGCATGGACTAGTTGAGACACGGCTGAGAAAGCAGCAAGGTTCAAACTGACAGAACTTTAGGGCTGGAAAGGACCTTAGAGATCAATTCCCTCCAAACGTGATCATAGTTATAAAGGACTTAGCACAGTGCCCGGCACACAGTAGGTGTTTAATAAATGCTTGTTCCTTCTCCTTCTCTCCTTCCCTCTTCCTCATTCCCCACCCCTGCCCTCAACCCCAACCCCAAACCCTAGCCTTTTACAGTGTGCAGGAGTGTAGTCTCCTTAGAACTCATTTTATTAGTTTGCTTTCCACCGTCCACATTGATGCCTTCTTTGCAGGGTTTTGTTTTATCATGGTACGTGCAGACAGTTGTAAAAACAATTGAGTTCAGGCTCATAGAGGTGTTTACCTTACTGTCTTAGGTGTTGGTTGTTGTTCAGCTGTTTCAGTCATATCTGATTCTTCGCGACCCCATTTGGAGTTTTCTTGGCTAAGATACCAGAGTGGTTTGCCATTTTCTTCTCCAGCTCGTTTTACAAATGAGGAAACTGAGGCAAACAGGGTTAAGTGACTTTCCCAGGGTCACACAGTTAGTAAGTGTCTGAGGTCAGATTTGAATTCAGGTCTTCCTGACCCCAGGTCCAGTGCTCCATCCATTGTACCACCTAGCTGCCCACTATCTTAGGAGGGAGAGGTGATTCATTCTTTCTGGAGGACGCACAACATGTGGGCAGCCATTGCTGCTGCTATGCTGGGCTGCCCCAGTCCTGCCAGAGACAGGGATATCATTAGACCTCCTTTTAAAAGTTAAGACCGTTAAAGGAGGATCAGGAATATTTTCTGTGCTCCTGTATCCACCTGGATATCTCAGGTTCTAGGGTGATGGATTTTGATTTAGAAGTGCCCTCTCTTCAGCTCTCTCATTTTGTAGGTGAACACAGAGAAATAAAGTGACTATAGTTATCCCTTCTATGTTGAGACTCCCCCCATCTCAGTTTCAATACATTGCGGATCAGCATAAAAAATTAAGTGGAAATTTGGGGGAGTTTTGCGGAAGCTGCAGACAACACTCAAAGGTCAACCAAAGCCTGTGAACAAATATTTAACCCAAATTTTACAATAAGGTACTGTAAACACCCCATAAAAGAAAAAGGGTGTGAAGGGAGGACCAAAAGCTTTTATGTGGATTTCCCAGAGTGTGGGGTGCGCTAATCCCTAACCCCCATGATATGGAAGGGAAAACTGTACATGTTCTGGGTCCCATGGAAGCTGGAATTTGAATGTGGGTCCTTTGACTCCACATACCTTCTTCTCCACAGCCTCTCCTTAGCACACTTCCCAGAGAACCAAGCTGGGCCTTTCAACGTCAAACTCAAGAAGTCCGAAATGGAACTCATCATCTTGAAACCCCCCTTGAAACTCCCCTTCCTTCTGACTTCATTATTTCTCTCTAGGGCATCATGATTTGCCCGGTCTCCCATGGCTGGAGCTGTGGAGTTATCTTTGATTTCTTCTTCACAGTTTGACCCTGATTGACTCTATCCCATTTGCTTCCCACAGCGGTTACCTCAAACTTCCTTCCTTCACAAGAAAGTGGAAATGAGCATGAATGCCTTTTCTCCAATTCTTTACTTGAAGTGTCCACACCCTCCCTCATTTTTTCTTCCTTTGCTTCACTTTGAGAGGAACAGGGGTGCTTTTCTTTATCTTGTGTCCTTGATCCCATCCCCTCCAATCTCCAATGGGGGCCTTTCCCTTTGATCATCCCTCTTCAGCCTTCTTATTTTTCTATTTCTCCTTTCCTGCTGCCTAGAGACATGTTATTGAGTTATTTCAGTCATGCCTGACTCTTGGAGTTTTCTTGGCAAAGATACTGGAGGAATTTGCCATTTCCTTTTCCAGTTCATTTTACAGATGAGGAAACTGAGGCAAACAGGGTTAAGGGACTTGTCCAGGGTCACACAGCTAGTTAAGTGTTTGAGGCTAGATTAGAACCCCATCCTTAAAAAATCTTCACTTAATCTTATTATCCCCTCAAGCTGTTGTCAAGTATCTTCCCTTTCTTTTATGGTCAAACTAGAAAAATATCTATATTCATTGCCTCAGCTGTCTTATCTCCCATCCATCTCTCAGCTCCTTACAATTGATTTCTAACCCCATCATTCAACTGAAACTCAAAGGTTACCAATAATCTCTCTCTTTTTTTTTGTTAAATTTTTTTTATTTGAAAAATACAAAATGAGAAAAGAAAAATAACATTGCCATATACACAGCAGACAATAAGCGGATTCAATATAAAACAGTAAATTTCTATTTCAAGAAAACCTATATAACAAATACTACACATTGTATTCCAAACTGCCCAGCTTTTCTTTGCTTCCTTGTTGGTTTTCTTCTGTTCTCTGCCATGCACTTTTTACTTTTTCCCCATTCTAAAGAAGGCTACAAATAAGTGTGGATATAAATATACATAGATATCTATAAACATGCACATATATACACTCATACTCATATATGTAAGACTGCACTATGCTTACTTCTTCCTATCATCTGTTTCTCTGAAGGTGGATAGCGTCTTCCTTCATAAGTTCAAGTCTTTCCATGTTTTTCTAAATTAACCAGCTCATCATTTCCTATGCCACAGCAATATTCCTTTCTGGATTCAAATAACATCTTCTTTCATAGGATTTTTGAGGCTAATTTGGGTATTTATAATAGAATGACTTGATCCCTCAAAGTTATTCTTAAAATAATAATACTGTTACTGTATACAATGGTCTCTTGCTTTTAATCATTTCACTCTCCATGCTTTTCTAAAATCATTGAACTCATCATTTCTTTTTTTCTTTAACTTTTTTTATAGCAGAATAAAAATGTTCCATCATGAACATATACCACAACTTATTCAGCCATTCCCCAACTGATGGGCATCTCTGCAATTTCCAGTTCTTTGCTACCACAAAGAAAGCTGCTATAAACGTTTTAGAACATGCAGATTCTTTTCCATTTTTCCCTAATCCTCTTGGGAATCAGACCTAATAGTGATACTGCTGGGTCAAAGGGTATAGGCAGTTTAATAACTCTTTGGGCATAATTTCAAATCTCTCTCCAAAGTGCTTGGATCAGCTCACAGATCTACCAACAATGAATTAAGGTACCAGTTTTTCCACATCCTCTCCAATATTTTGTACTTTCCTGTTCTATGATTTTAGCCAGTCTGATAGGTGTAATGCGTAATCTCAAGGTTGTTTTAGTTTGCATTTCTCTAATCAATAATGATTTAAAGCATTTTTTCATATGACTATAAATTGTTTTGATTTCTTCATTGGGAGAACTGCCTGTTCATATCCCTTGACCATTTATCACTTGGAGAACGACTTGCATTCTTATAGATTTGACAAAAGTTCTTTATATACTTGAGATATGAGACATTTATCTGAGGAACTATCTATAATTTTTCCCCAGTTTTTTGGTTTCATTTTGATCTTGGCTACATTTGTACAAAACCTTTTTTAATTTAATGTAATCAAAATTTTCCATTTTATTTCTCACAATACTTTATAAGTAATAAATTACGTTTTTAAATATTGTAATATCTCCCTTTATATCTAGGTCATGTAACCAATTTTAACCTTATCTTGGTACATGGTGTAAGATATTGGTTTATGCCCAATTTCTGCTGGACTGCTTTCCAAACCATTTTTTTTAACCAAACAATGCATTCTCATCCCCAAAATTTAAGTCTTTACACTTGTCAAACACTAGGTAACCTATATTTGTTTGTTGCTGTAGATAGCATGTCTGCTCTGTTATACGGATCTACCTGTTTCTTAGCCAGTACCAGAAAGTTTTGATAATCATTGCCTTATAATATAGTTTAAGATCTAGTACTGATAAACCTCTTTCATTTACACATTCTTGACCTTTTGTTCTTCCAAATGAATTTTATTATTTTTTTCTAGCTCTGTAAAATAAATTTTTTGTAATTTAATTGGGATATATTGAATATATATTGTCATAAAATTGTCATTTTTATCATATCGGCCTTGACTATCCATGAACAATGAATATTTCTCCATTTGTTTAAATCTGTTTATATTTGCGTACAAAGTTTTTTATCGTTTTGTTCATATAGCTCCTGGGGTTGTTTTGATAGGTATATTCCTAGGTATTTTATATTCTCTAGAGTTATTATAAATGGGGCATCTCTAGCTATTTCTTCCTGCAGGATTCTGTTGGTAATATATAGGAATGCTGGTAACTTATGTGGGCTTACTTTATATCCTGCTACTTTGCTGCAATTATTATTTCAATTAACTTTTTAGTTGAGTCTTTAGGATTTTCCACGTATATCATCATAGCATCTGCAAAAAGAAATAGTTTTAATACTTAATCACACCAATAACCTCTTTATTGCAAATTCTAGTGGCCTCATCATAAAACTTATAGCTCAAAAGGATCCTAGGGGCCATCTAGTCTGATCCTCCCATTTTACACATGAAGAAACTGAGTTCAGAGGTTGCGATTTACTCATAGATGCACAGTTATTAAATGGTGGGATTTGAAGCTTTCCTGACTTCAAGTCTATCCATTGCACTCCACTGCTTTCAATCCCACATTTTATGGATGAGGAACTCAGGTCTGTAGGGGTGAAGTGACTTCCCACAGATCAAATGGGTCGTTTCTTCAGGCTTCATCCTTCTAGAGCTCTTTGGGACATTTAGTAATAACAATAGCCAACATTTTTTTTATAGCGTTTAAGGTTTGTGAAGTGCTTTGTATATTTTAACTCACCAATCCTCACAAGAATCTTGAGAAGTAGGTTCCATCATTATGCCCATTTTACAGATGAGGAAGCAGAGGCAGAATAGTTAAGGGAAATGTCCAGGCTCACACAGCTACTAAATGTCTGGGGCAGGGATGAGAATTCATGCCTTCCTGACTACAAATCCAGTGTTGTAACCATTCTGCAATACTGCCTTTCAAGTATCTGACGCTATTGAACACCCCTCCCTACTCTTTGATTTTCCTATCTGAGTTTTCCTGACATTGTTTTCTCCTGGTTCTCCTCCTAGTCTCTTGAAATCTCCCCAGTCTCCTTTGCAGGATTATCATTCATTTCCCAGCTCTGAGATGTGTCTCCCAAAGGTTTCTTCCTGGGTCTTCTTATCTTCTCTACTCTTTCCCTTGATCTCTTGGATTCAACTGCAATTTCTACGTACATGCTTCCTAAATCTACATATTCAGCCTTCATCTCTCTCTTGAACTTCAGGGTCACATCAGCCATTGTCTGGTGGAATCTGCATGTGAGTATCACATAGGCAGCTCAAGCTCAATATATTCAAAACCAGACTCCCAAACTAACCAAAAATAATCATTCTTAAAATACAAGTCTGACCAGGTCATCAAGAAGATTCCTTTTAGTGGCTCCTTAGTGCCTCTCGGGTAAAATACAGATTCTATTCAACAGTTAAAGCTGTTCACAATCTGACTCGAACCTATCTTTCCGGAATAATTACACATCACTCCTCAACCTTTCCCTGAGCTAGACTCCAGCCACACTGGAACTTAACTGTCTTGCATGTGTAGCTCCCTGCATCTTCTGTCTCTAAGGCTGGGCACGGGCTGTTTTCCACACCTGGAATGCTCACTCTCTTCACCTGGCTTTTGCAATTCCAAGATCCCTTTAAGCTCAAGTGCCACCTCCTTTCCTTAATTTTCTTAGCAGTTAGTATATTTGCCTCTCCAAAACCAAAACAAAACTGTGTTGTACATATCTTATTTGTGTATGTGTTGTTACAAATAGACTTTCTAAGGACAGGGACTGTTTGGTTTTTGTCTTTGTAGCCCTTCCTCATGGTAAAGTGCCTGGCACACAGTAGGTGTTTAATAAGTACAAGATGGAATTGAATCTAGTTTTCAAATCCTGTTGATTCCATATTTTGAATTCATGCCTCCTAATTCCACTGATGCCCCAGAAAGATTCAATAGCCCCTAGACTAACCTCCCATGATTGCTAATGTTGCTAGAATAATCTTTTTAACGCATAGATCTGTCCACGTCACTCCTCGTGAGGTTCAAAAATCTTCAGGGCTTCCATATGGTCTATGGCTTCACAATTAATTTTATTATCAAGTTTCACATTTCTGTAACTGGCATTCAAAGACTCCCCCACAATCTGGGGTTATGCTTTCTTTTTAGTCATATTACTCTCTGTTCCAGCCAAAAAGAACAACCAATTCCTGATCAGGTCATCTGAGCCTTTGCCCATGCTGTACCCTGTGCCTGGTATGCAATCCCTAGATAACCTACCGAATTTCAACCCATCCTTTGAAGTCAAATTTAAAAACCACCTCCTTTAGGAAATCTTCCCATATCCTCTATCGATGATTTCCCCCATAGATCTTACTGTGTGTCATTTTGCAAATCTCAGGTGCACTTGTGTAATTTTGTACATTATTACTGTTTATCTTAGCTCCTTCTAGACTATAAGTTCCATGAAGGCAGGGACCAAATCTTACTGAATTTTATCCAGCATGCAAAAAGTACCCTACACACAGGAGGCACTCAATAAATATTTGTTATTGTGACAAAAGGCAATTTGTGAGCATCATGGTATTTGCTGTACTAAGCTATAATCCTCGAGACACACAAAACCTTGAATTTAGGGACCTCCATCACACCCCTCTCTGCTGTCTCCAGGGGCACTGGCTCAGGGACTAGTCCATCTGCTAAAGTCTGGATAATGTGATTTCCTCCTTCTGCTCTGGTTTCTCTATACTACCACATCCCAAGCTCCTTGAAGGAAAACTAGATACCTTCACCTAAATTAAATATGACCTTCCAGGGAATCAATACTTCTCTCCCACCCCCAGTCCCATTTTCATTTGATAATCCAAACCAAATGCACTTACCAAGATTTCATTGTCATCGAGTGTTGAGAAGATCCTAAGGTGCTATAGGGTGTTGATGGACTTGTTCCTTTTACAGAGCTGGGCAGACTTTCAGGGTCCCTACACTGGGTTTTCAGATTTTGCTACTCCACTGGGGCATGTTTAAAGGTGGCCCCACATTGGGATAGCCTCTGTCTCTTGGCCCGTAAACGTCAGTCCAGATGATTTCTTGTGGATTTGAGTCTGGGAAGACCTTTTAAGCTTGGTTCTTCTGGGCTGGCAGCCCAAAACCTGTGTAAGCCCCTGAAGCTCTCCTTTCAAGATGTGTAGCAGAAAATAGTGGAGGGTTTCTTTGAGTCTTTAGTTGACATTGAAAACTTGGTGGTTCTCAGAACCACCGGTTTCCTCTGACGACAGCACACAGCCTAAGAAGCACCAACAAGTTCCTGTTCTGGAGGAGAAAGCATCACCCTTGTCATGAGCCCAAGCCTAAACAACATATCTCATTATGTGGATGGGTCACATTTAGGCAGCACAGAGTTAAGCTAGGAAGCAATATTGCCTAAAGGATAAAAGCACAATTGGAAAAATTGGCGTGCCTGGCTTTAATTTATTAAAAAAAAATACAAACCATTTTATGTCATAAAAATAACTTTTTTGTTCTATAAACTATATATTATTTTTTTTGTCTATAAAATATATACTATTATTGGATACTAGGTGGTATAGTGGAGAAATTTCTTGGAGTCAGAAAAACCTGAGTTCAAGTCCTGCCTCACATCTATTACTACTTGTAGGATTCTGGGCAAGTCACCTAATCTCTATGTAAGAATTGCTGTAAGGAGTAAATGAGATAATAGTGTATAAAGTTATCTTAAAGCACCATATAAATACTAATTATCATTATCCTTGGAGCAGCATGGATAGAGAACTGGGCATGGAGTCAGGAAGACCCTAAGAGTTCAAATCCAGCCTCAGACATTTACTAGTTGTGTGACCCTGGGCAAGTCATTTTACCATTTGCCTCAGTTTCCTCATTTGTAAAATGAGTTGAGGGAAATGGTAAATCTCCATTATCTCTTTGCATTTTTGCCAAGAAAACCCCAAATGGGGTCATAAAAAGTCACACAAGACTGAAATGATGAAACTACACACTATCAACATTAAAATGATTCAAGGACTTGGTACTACTTCTCAGGGATATTTGTTCCACATACATGAGACAGAAGCAGAAAGAACTAGAGCCAATGACTAGAAACTGATGAAAAGCAGAATCTCATTATCAGAAACAACTTTTCTATCAGAGAGGAATGGACCTGCCATCATCTGAGATATTCCAAGTGGAGGCTGGCTGACCTACTCATCAGGACGGCAGATGGGGTTAATCCACTTGGCAGGGAGGCTGGGCAATATGACCTTGAAGGTCAACTGACTTTTGTTTTCTGCAGCAATTTCTTGCTTAAATCTTTCTTATCTGAAATATCTGTGAGTTATTGGCACCAACAGTGGAGATCTAATTCATCACTGGATCCTACCAATTACTTTCTTCAAGATCCCTGCTGCCCCTTCCAATCCCTCCTTTGTAGATAAAAATCAAGATTTTAAGTTTGAAGTTAAAGGGATTTATCATAGGGAGCTGATAGATATGCAGGTTTATTCTCAACAAGAAATTACAAGAAGCCTCACCTAGAGGCAGCTAAGTGTTGGAGTCAGGAGGACCTAACTTCAAATCTAGCCTCAGACACATACACTTAATACCTGTGACCCAGGGCAAGCAACTTGGCCTATTTGCCTCGGTTTCCCCAACCACAAAAATGGAGATACTAGCCCCTCTCTTATATTTGTAAAAACACTTAGCACAGTGCTTGACCAATCAGTGCTTTATACTTAATGCCCTTTTTCCTTCTACTTAGTTTTTTTTGATAGTAGTCCATAGAGGTACAGGTGCCTGAGAGTTCACCTTCTGGATTCCTCTGGTTTCCAGCTTCACACTTCCATGTGTCGGGAGGGCCTTTGGATGGTTGGTGGCATCATGGACCCAAACCTGCCCAGGACCAAAGTGGGACATCTAGTGTGGCTACACTAGCCTTGGCTGATGACTGCTACCATTTACTTCTCCTACCTAAGATGTCCCACTGATTAAATTTTCTCACCTCCCCCCTTCCCCTCCAGAAGTGCTCTCTACACCCTGTCCGATCTCACTGACCACATTTGTAGCTCGCCCACACCCATATTCCCCTAAACACCATTTAGCTTCCTGCCTACTCAACATAAGAAGGCAGGGCTGGGGAATCTGCCCCTGAAACAGGGGAAAGGGTTGATTCGGCCACCACAGACCAGGTAATAATGAGATCTGAAGATAAGGCCTTGTATCTGCTGCAAAACAGAAGCCTTGGGACATGCGATGAAAAGATGTCATCTGTGGCCATGTGTTAACTATACAGCTAAACCTTGGCCCACAATGACCTCTGTCTCAGCTTCCTGCAGCATGCATGGTCTGCCACATGCATTTTAAGGTGACAGGACACCCTGGAGAGTGTTTTCCATTAGTCAGGTTCTTCTCTATTTCCACTGTCGGCCATAGGGATTTGCGCGGAGCAGGTGTCCCTGGAGTGGGATCCTCTGGAGCAGATTGGTGACTCTGGGGTCCTGGGGGTAGAATTTGCTTTTGCAAGTTTTAGGGGTTGCTGAGTATTAGGAAAAAATGATGCTAAACACAAAGCTCTCTTTGGAGAGTCAAGTCACCTTTCCTTCCTCCTCCCCATCATCACCAGCACACAAAACAAGCTACTCACAAGCAGATTCTAAGTGCTTATTGTTTAAGTAAAGGAAAAAAACTGCAATGCAATCAGAGTAACAATGACACATATACAGCTTTATTTAATAATCTGTAAAAAGTTGTACTCTAGCAGAGCGGCTTCTTTTCTATTTCTCTGGTTTAAAGCAATCCACTCCCAAGAGCCCTTGCACCCTCCCGCTCAGCACCAGGCCAACCAGGCAAAGTCTGTCATTGAGAAAGGCAGGCCAGGGCCCTGACATGGGGGCTCTCTCTGGGTGAGATCCGGGTGGAGACTTCCCCTAGGAGACCCCTTGCCTCTCACAAAAAGGGAGTTCACAAGGCAAAGGATCTTTCAGACAACGATGTTTAATGTCATTTTTAATGGAGCTTGCATAAGGTCTGCCTGAACACAGTGCTATTAGTATAACATGAGAATGCCTATAGGACTCCCTTCATCCACAGAACTGCTTCCTGCTTGGTTTGGGTTTGTATTCGTTTGAGACGAGTGCCTCACCATCCACACAGTTGCTTCCTAATGAGTCGTTTGAACAGCAGACCCTTCTGCCCTGCTGCAGCAGGTGACAGCCAGGTGAGTCTCCATGCCTCTTTGGGCCCTGTAGAGTGAGAGCTCTGAATTTTGCTTTCAGTATTTCTGCAGCAAAAGAGAGTCTGGCAATTAAACCATATGTGCAGTTTTAAGAAATAACTCCACTCTGCATCAGAACTGCCACTGCTCATACGCTCTCAGTGGAGAATACTCTGCTCCCTTTTTATTTGACTGGAATAAATAGTGTATGTGGATTCATTTGAACAAAAGCACCAGGCCAGCCTCCCTTTTCTCTCTGTGCAAGAGGGTTTCCCTTTATCCTTAAGAAAGAGAGGTACAAATACTAATTTTGACCTTTGACATTCCTCAGTACTACTCTGAATTCAAGTAAGCTTGCAAACCAACTGAAAGTGAACTGAGAGCTACACAGCACAAGAAAACTCATCGGCCTGGCCAAATAAAGTTGGTTCTGTGTTTTCTCCCCTGAAAACACCACTGAAAACAGAAAGGAAAAAACAAGTCCCTTTTTTTCCTTTGCAGAAGCTTAACAAGAAAGCAATTCTAAATTCACAGAACTATGCACACATGTGCGCGCGCGCACACACATACACACACACACACACACAATCAGAATCAGGGAATCTTATCTGATAAATAGTTGAGAAAGCACAGGGAAGGCTGTGGACATAATATGCTAAGACTGGAATGTTATGGTGACCATGTCAGGGTCACTGGGTATGTACAAAAGAAAGGCTAAAAGAACCATCAATCCAGGCTAATGAAAAGGTTACAAGTGGCCATGCATGAGTGAGGACAGTGAATGCCGGTTTGCTGGATGATATGCTATATTATGGGGCTGGTCAGTTGGGGGAGGACATGGATGGGTCCCGGAGAGGTGCATCTGCTTAGCAGGACACCTCCATGGTCTGTGGCCTGTCCAGGACGTCGGCTGGATCGAGGGCTCCTGGAGTTCCCTCTGACTGTGTGCTGGTGAGAGACCGGCTGTAGACACTCTCTCCAGAGCCTATGCTGGATGTGGAATGGGTGCGTGATCGGAGAAGCCGCGTCATACTGGCTGCTGGTACTGCAAGAGAAATCAGAGGACCGAAGGATTGAGGATCAGTACAACTCAGCCTTCTAAAGAGGGACAAATGGCCCAATTCCTGGGTTGGTGTTTCAACTAGCTTGTCCCTACCGAACCCCGAAGGATCCTTAGAGAGCCACACAAATCCCAGGACTCTTCTGAGCTGCCCACCCGAAGTGGGAGGATGTGTAGAGCAGCACTAGCAGAGTCTAGTTTTTTAGATGTCCCCAAAACATTCTAACAAGGAGCAGGAGGAAGGTCTGGGGACCACTTCTAGGGAACTCAAACCTATGGGTACATGCAACACTCCATCAAAGAGAAGAAACACACACAAGTCTAAATCATAGTTTCACAAACACAGCACAAGCCCGATACAACGTGGGTCTAGAGGGGTGAGACAACCGACAGTACAAGGTATCCAGACAAGAGAACTGGGACAGCAGAAGTGGTAACCTGACCTAGGAGAAGGAGAGCAGGGATGGATGCCAAGGAGAGGTCAGAGCTCTGGACTCCCACTCCTACCACCACTATGTTCCTAAGGCCAAAATAAGGGGGGTAGCTTTCCATGTCTGACACAGCAGGGTTTACAGCCTGCATTACCCTGCAGATGACTCCTGGATCTTCCTTAGGCTTGGGAGTCTATCACTCCTGGGGCATGATATTTCAGAGGTGGAGCCACAGCCCCAGGAAAATCCACATGCCATTCTGAGAAGGGCCTCATTTCCAGCAGAAGGGAACCATGGGAATGGTCTTCCTGTTGGAGGAAGATCCGTGGCCTTCTAAGGGCTAGAAAGTGGCTGGTACTGCCGCTGCCAGGATCACTGGCCTGCCTGCTGTCACCCTTCACCCCTATCCCCTCTTCTATCCACTGGAGGGGTCGGGCCCAGAGGAATGACTGACTCGGGAAGGAACGAGCCGCGTTCTATCGGGCTCCCACTGCACAGGAAGACTGCTGACATGCTGCAGGCAGTCAAGGCAGCCAAGAGGGCATTGCTGGAGAAGGCAAAGGCTGGCATGGAGGAAGGTACCTGACTCGGTGCTCAGGTGGCTGAGCTGCACATATGGTACTGGAAGCAGGAGGGGATATAGGAAAAGGCATGTTAGTTACCTTAAAATGCCAAGAGGCCTTCTAGGGTGCTTACTAAAAAGCAGAACAACAGTTTGGTTCTTAGTTGTAAGGTTACTTTCAAGCTTGATGCTTTCCAAATGGCCTCTCCGATCTTTCTTTTCTTATCCAAATGAAAAGGAAATGATTTTCCTATTTCCCTACAGTCACAGTTTTATATAAAAATTAAAAGAAGTTGGTGAAAAGGGGGCTTGACGGTTTACTATTCCCTAAGAAAAAGAGCAGAAAAGTGGGTAGGCAAAAAAAACTCAGAACCTACTGGAAACCCCATGGAAATGGATCTGGGTTTGGCTACATAATGACTCCAGACAGACAGGGTCTAGCCAAACACTACTGGGTCACGTCTGATGCCCTGAGAGCTCCTGGTATCAAATGCTTTTGGGCCTTCCTGGTCAAAATTCCCAGAAGAACCAGATTTGGTCCATCTGTGCTGAAAAGGCCCACTTTTATGTTCTCTCTAAAACCATGCCACCTCACAGGACTGCTCCCAGAGGCAGAGAAGACAAGGTCTCTGGGAAATCCCTTGCCTAAAGCAAGGCCCAAGTCAGGCTACCATAGAAGAGTTTCTGTAATGTGGAAAGTAGATACTAATAATGGTACCACAGTGGTTAGGTGGAAAGTGAAGTTGACCACTAATGAGTTATGTGATCTGGAACAAGTAACACTTTAACCTCCTTGGGACTCAGTTTCCCCATGTACAAAATAAAAAGGCTGGACTAGAGGACTGCTAAGGCGCCTTTCCAAAAGCCAAGTTCTACCTCTGAAAAAATGTACTGCGTTCAATACTGGATTCTACGGAGCAAACAAGCTCTCTGAGCTAGCCCAGGGCCTTTCTTTATAATGGAGCTTGTACACGGCCACGCTCAAGCACTTAAAACAAATTCTGGGTAACCACAGGTTCATAAATATTGGTGCCACCTCCTCCATGAAGCCTTTCCCTGATCCCTCCAGCCTTTAGTGTTTTCTCTCTCTCTCCTCAGATTACCTTGTATTTAGTTATCTGTGTACATGTTATATTCCCCAGAACAACAGAAGCCCCCGTAAGGCCAGGGTTGTCTCATTTTTGTGATTTACCCACTGGGCCCAGCACTATGCCTCATACATGAATCAGTATTTGTTGCAGTGAGTTTGGGATCTTGGCTTCTAATTGCCTTGGCACAGACACAAAATACTCATGTCAGGTGGTTGCAGCTGCGTGCCCTGTGCTCCTTGGACATCACCCTGGCCCAAGCTATGCGTTGGGCTACAATGGTCACATTTCTCCAGACTGAAAGTCACGTATTACTTACTATAGCCCATTCCCTGCACAAAGTATTTGAAGGCTTCAGTCAGCTTCCCAGGCTAGGGGAACAAAGCGAGAAGACATTAGTCGTGAAAGCTCTGTGGACAGTGGGAAGCAAAACAAATAATCTTTTGCTTTCTCACCTGAACCACTTGAGGTAACCCTCCACAATCTGCCATCTGGACAAAGAGAAATATATGTTAGCCTCTGTTTATATTTTTTACACTTACAACATTTGATGCCCACCCTATCCCCATAATAAATAAGGGATGGTAGTTCACCTTTAGGTTCAATTACTGAATGGCTGAATCAAATGGTGTGTTTCCCCCACTTCACCACAATTCCCAGGAACAATCTCTGAGATGGATTTAAGACAGTCAGTCCCAAAGCTTCTGAGCTGGCACACCAGAGGGCCTAACTTGCATGCTCAGGACTGGAATTTTCTTTCAGAGGTAGAAAGTTTAACAACCACTAAAGAACTGTGGTTTTTACATCTGATGAAGAAACTATCTTTTTAAAACCAAAGCAGCCTGAGGTAAGTCACTCCAAGTCATTGAACAAACAGATTTAAGGGCCTACCATGTGCAAGATGTTGTGACAATAGTAAAGAAGCAAAAATATCATCAAAATTTGCTTCAGGCAGCTGGTGGCACAGTGGTAGAGTACCAGACCTAGAGTGAGGCAGATGCAGGTTCAAATATAACGTCAGACACATACTTGCTGCGTGACTCTGGGCAAGTCATTTAACTTGTCTGTCTCCATTTCCCTATTTGTAAAATGGGGATAATCACAGCACCTATGCCCCAGGATTGCTGTAAGGATCAAATGAGTAACTGTCTATAAACTACTTAGCACAGTGCCTAGCACATGGTGGGACCCGCGCACATGCATGCACGCACACACATACATACACGCATGCACACACATACACACATGCCAGCTTTCATTATCATCATGATCACTGTTCTCATCCTCCGGGACCTGACAGTTCTCTGTATGGCATGTCCTGCTAAAGTGGAAAGATTTTTTTTTTTTTGAGTCTGAAAGACTGACAGTGACTTCTCATTACCAGCCTCTCACTTGACTTGTCTGGGCCTCCTTGGCTTTCTCATCTGTGAAACAAGGGTAAAAATATTTGTGCCACTGGCCTTGTAGCGTCGTTGTTGAGGCAAGTTTAGGCGCTACAGAAACGCAAGCTTGTTTTTGCAACTGAGTTGCACATTCTAGAGTCATGTGACTGCATTCTGGAATACCGCCTGCATGATGACCTAGTTGAGAATGTCTGAGCTGCTTGCTGTCTTTGCATTCAATCATTTCACATGTGTCCAATCTCAGCAACTTTAGAAGATTTCCGTAATAATATCCATTTTTATTTTCTTTTTATTTTTTAATTTTCTTATTTATTTAACTTTTTACATTCATTTTCAGTTTTGGGTTCCAAATTTTCTCCCCTTTTATCCCCTCCCCCCACCCCAATACCCCAAGCAATCTAATTTTCCCTATCTCCAATCTGCCCTCTCTTCTGTCATCTCTCCCTTCTCTTGTCTCCATCTTCTCTTTTCTCCTGTAGGGCCAGATGACTTTCTATTCCTCATTAACTGTATGTCTTCTTTCCTAGTAGCAACAACAATACTAAACAGTTGTTCCTAAAACTTTGAGTTCCAAATTCTCCCCATCCCTCCCTCCCCACCCATTCCCTTTGGGAAGGCAGGCAATTCAATATAGGCCATATCTGTGTAGTTTTGCAAATGACCTCCCTGATAGTCGTGTTGTGTAAGACTAACTGAATTACCATCCCTCCTAACCTGCCCCTCATTGTTTCTATTCTGTCTTTTCATCCTGTCCCTCCCCAGGTGTTGACTTCAAATTGCTCCCTCCTCCCTTTGCCCTCCCTTCCATCATCCCCTCCCTTGCTTATCTCCTTCTCCCCCACTTTCTTATACTGTAAGATAGGTTTTCATACCAAAATGAGTGTGCATTTTATTCCTTCCTTTAGTCAAATGTGATGAGGGTAAACTTCTTGTTTTTAGTTATTTTGTTTCTCAGCTCTCCTCTTTTTCCCTCCACTAAAAAGTCTCCTAATTGTCTCTTAAATAACATATAATTACCCCATTCCATTTCCCCCTCTTTCCTCCCACTACATTTCTCTCTCACCATTTACCTTAATTTCTTTTAAGATATGGTCCCATCCTATTCAATTCACTCTGTGCTCTCTGTCTCTGTGTGTGTGTGCATGTGTGTATGTGTGTGTGCGTGCATGTGTGTACGTGTGTGTGTGTGATCCCAACAACAACCCAGATACTGAAAAGTTTTAAGTTACAAATATTGTCTTTCCATGTAGGAATGTAAACAGTTCACCTTTGGTAAGTCCCTTAAGACTTCTCTTTGCTGTTTACTTTTCATGCTTCTTCTCATTCTTGTGTTTGAAAGTCAAATTTTCTTTTCATCAAGAATGCTTGAAAGTCCTCTGTTTCATTGAAAGATCATATTTTCCCCTGAAGTATTATACTCAGTTTTGCTGGGAAGGTGATTCTTGGTTTGAGTCCTAGTTCCTTTGCCTTCTGGAATATCCTATTCCACGCCCTTTGATCCCTTAATGTAGAAGCTGCTAGATCTTGAGTTATCCTGATTTTATTTCCACAATACTGGAATTGTTTCTTTCTAGCTGTTTGCAAGATTTTCTCCTTGACCTGGGAGTTCTGGAATTTGGCTACAATGTTCCTAGGAGTTTCTCTTTTTGGATCTCTTTCAGGTGGTGATCGATGGATTCTTTCAATACTTATTTTGCCCTCTGGTTGTAGAATGTCAGGGCAGTTTTCCTTGATAATTTCATGGAAGATGATATCTAGGCTCTTTTTTTTGATCATGACTTTCAGGTAGTCCCATAATTTTTAAATTGTCTCTCCTGGATCTATTTTCCAGGTCAGTTGTTTTTCCCATGAGATATTTCACATTCTCTTCCATTTTTTCATTCTTTTGGTTTTGTTTGGTGATTTCTTGGTTTCTCAGAAAGTCATTAGCCTCCATCTGTTCCATTCTAATTTTGAGAGAACTATTCTCTTCAGTGAGCTTTTGAACCTCTTTTTCCATTTGGCTAATTCTGCTTTTGAAAGCATTCTTCTCCTCATTGGCTTTTTGAACCTCTTTTGCCAATTGAGTGAGCCTATTTTTCAAGGTGTTATTTTCTTCAGCATTTTTTTGGGTCTCCTTTAGCAAGATATTGACCTGTTTTTCATACTTTTCTTGCATCTTTCTCATTTCTCTTCCCAGTTTTTCCTCCACCTGTCTAATCTGCTTTTCAAAATCCTTTTTGAGCTCTTCCAGGGCATGAGCCCACTCGACAATCCCCTGGGATGTCTGGGATACAGAGGCCCCGCCCTCCACGTCTTTCCCTGATGGCAAGAATATCTCGTCATCGGACCCGAAAGTCGGGATCATTTGCATTTGCTCAAAAAAGCTCTCTATAGTCTTATTTTTCTTCCCTTTTCTGGGCATTTTCCCAGCCAGTTACTTGACTTCTGAGATTCCTGTCCACCCCTGCCTAGATCTGCCCAGCTAGTGCTTGGGGTCTGAGATTCAAATGGGCTTTCCGCGGCAGGCACGGCTGCTATTCAATGTGAGCTTTAGAGA
Organism: Bettongia penicillata ogilbyi; assembly: GCA_023548195.1. NCBI lineage: Eukaryota > Metazoa > Chordata > Mammalia > Diprotodontia > Potoroidae > Bettongia > Bettongia penicillata. The sequence goes on from JAJHZJ010000444.1 coordinate 5,085,803, forward strand.
CCTTCAGTAATGGAGCGGGTGGGGCAGGGCCGCCTCCCAGGCTCAGCTCCTTCAGGTGGTTTATGCAGAGACTTTCAGTAATGAAGATCCTGCCTGCTGCTCGGGGAGTCCTGGGGGCCGCCGCTGCTGCCGCTGCCTCTGCCTCCGCTGCTTCCTCCCGAGGGGGCCCGAGTCACGGAGACACCCCACTCCCCTCTCTGCCAGCCCAGACGTGTCTCTCATTGACCTGTAGTGTCTGTGGGCGGAGGGACCTTCCCCGCCGCCGGAGGTTCCGTCCCTGAAGCCTGCTCGAATCTGCCCCTCTCGGCCGCACAGCTAGGGCAGGGCGGGGGTGGACTCCACTTTCCGGGGCGCGACGGACCCTGGAGACGGCTCTCTGGAACGGAAATCTCTTCCACTGTGTTTCTGCACACCCTGCAGTGATCCAGAACTTATGGGGAGCTCTTCTTACATTAAATGCATGGGCTGTGGGTTTGGAGCTCGCATACGTGCGTCTTTCTACTCCGCCATCTTGACTCCGCCCCCGATAATATCCATTTTTAGAGGAAGGGATGGGAGTGCAGACCTTCCCAAAATGGGAGATAGAAGCAGTCGGCTTATTCAAGATCACCACTTACCTTTAACGTGACGTTGACCTGGAAGGGGTTTATTAGATGACACAACATTTTGGTAAACTGCACCAGGAAAACTGCCTTAGGTTTTTTTAAGCATACAAGCAGGGAGAACCTAGTTTGAGGCGCAATTAAAATAAAATTGACTTATTGGACTATTACTGACTCTTAGGCTGCTCTACATAGGCATTAACCGGAATAGAGCACATCTACTCTCATGACTTAGAGAGAGTGGAAGCTCCCAACTAGTACAACAGATTTCATTCAGCCTGCCTGACGGTCTGGCCACTCGAAGAGAAAGCACAGAAGGGAAAATAGACCAGCAGCTACTACATTCAAAATGCAGTCTCCTTTCAGGCAGTAAGCCTGATTTACTGGCAAATGGTAGGACACAGGTGGTAACATTAAGAGGGCAAGCAGAGAAACCGCTATTGTTACCTTTAGTAGAGTTGTGTTCATAGGGTCCAGGCGAGCATTGCATTCCACCTAAAGAAGGAAAGATTCGCAGAGAAATGAATAAAAGGAAGATAAATCTGAAGATGAAGCTCAAAAAACAAAGCACTCACAGTGGGGCTTGCAAACTCTGACCCATACACTTAACTCCTCAGGATGCTGGTGGTGAGGAAGATGGAAACTTGAAAGAAATGCCAGATTGGCCTGAATAACAGCTGGTACAAGGACCCTTCTCCTCCCCTACCTAAGGCATAGTATAATAATCTCATTCATTCTGAGTTCAGGGAATGAGAGATTCTGGACAAGTGAGTTTTTCCATAAAATTAAAACTAGTTTTTTAAGTGCCAAAGCTTTTTAAAATTTGAAATTAAATTTCCTAAAATATATTGCTTGCCTGCTTTCTTCAACAGAATATATTGAACCCAACTAACCAAGTCTCTTCTTGATAGCTTCAGTTCATCATCATGAACAGTGGTTATTCTGATGTGAGCTACTGGGACTAATGAGGTCGTTTGATCCTCTAATGAATGGCAGTGTGGTTAAGTTTGCTTTGGTGGTGCTTCTGCAAGAATGTGTGTGCGCATGCGCACACAGACACAGACACAGACACAGACACACAGACACACAGACCTCCCAGCATATAGATGTACACCTCCCTGTGGTCAGATGGGAAAAAGTTCTGCAGTAAATTATCACTGTCCCATCTGACTGTCTCACCTGCTTCTCATCTGTTTTGCAAAGCCTGCCATCTACATCCACTATCTGATTTTAAATAGGAAAAAGACAAGGACACTGGGGAAAATAAGATAATCAAATACTTGCGTAAAAATTAAACCAAATATGCCGTGTGTGTGTGTGTGTGTGTGTGTGTGCGCGTGTGTGAGAAAGAGAGAGAGAGAAAGAGGGAGTGGAAATAAAGTGGCTTGATGACAGGCTGGGTGGGCTGCTGGCTGACCTAAATAGAATGCCAACTGCAGCTGTACTATGCATCCTAAAAGGCTGACCACTTTTTCCAGGGCTAGGCACTATAAACAATAGGGTGGGTGGGGTGGAGAATGACAGGGCTTGGGTTAGCTATTTTTTAAAAACAAGTAAGTAGCAAACCCTAAATCTAGAGGGGTGGGGTAGGAATGCAATACCATGCACACACATACCACAGCTTCAACTGCAGGTGAGCTGTCTCCTACCACCAGTAACGTAGGACATCTAAATAGAGATCAGACAAGGAGTGACACTTAGAGACAAGAGAATATACCTGAAGATAGTCTGAATATTGAGGTTTTCTGAGGAAGAGGTAGAGGAAGAAGGGGAGGAAAAGAGGGAGTAGGAGGGAGGGAGGAAAGAAGGGGGGAAAAGAGAAAGAGAGGAGAGGAGAGAGAAAAGAGGAAGAGGTAGAGGAAATAGAGGAGGAAGGAGTGTGAGAAAGAGGGAGAGGAAGGGGCAGAAGGAAAGAGGGGGAAAGGAGGGAAGAAAGAAATGGGGGAGAGAAGGAACATTTGTCTCTAAGTGAGCACTGACAAAGAGAATGGGGAGACACTTACTTCAGAGTTTTTGTTCTGTTGTCATTATTACCCAGTGGGGGCCTCTCAATCTCCAGATCTCTGCGACTAAGTAAATCAAAGAAAGCAACATGTGTTAGGTAGAATTGTTGCAGTGGAAATCTCACAGAATATGAGATCAATGAATCTAACTGGTACCAGAACAGAATTCCACTCTACAAAATTACCTCAGAGTGGCTATGCAGCCTCTACTTGAGCATCCGCAGCTGATGTGAACCGTGCGCGCACATGCACATGCACACACACATTTATATAAAAAGACACCAATTCTGGAACCATAATCAAATCAATATTCCGACAGTTCCATAGAAAGGTATGTCAATCTATTTCCTTAAGGCTTTACTCCCCACACTAGTAACTTTCCAAAGCAAAATATCTTAGCCAAGTCACTCCCCATAGTCATTTTTCTGTTCTTTCTGAGCCAGGGCTTTATCTACTCTGCCACCTAGCTCCCCTTCATGTCCCATTTTCCTGATTAGATGGTAAGTTCCTTCAGGGGAGGGATTGTCCATGCTTTTGTACTTTAATATGCCCCAGAGCTTAGCACAGAGCTAGGCTAGTTCTAAGTTAAATATTTCATTCATTCCACCCAGAGTTCTAAGCAGCTCTCTTGGGCCTAGGAGATCAAATTTAATTTATCCTTCCATACAAAAACTCTTCAAATGTAGTCAATCAAGTCTCCCTTAGTGTCCTCTTATTCAGAAAAATAAACTGGTTCCTTCATTTCATACAGAATTGCTCCCTTCAAAATCACAAATGATCTATTATGCGCTTTTAAAATTTCACCAAAAATTCACTAAAAACACCTAGACAGAAAAAACATTTCCATATACAAACTAGAAGGAAGGCATATATGAAGCTGTGAATCTCTACTCCATATAGCTTGCTTTAAAATATATATATATATAAAACAATATTCTCCAAGCATGCTAATGTAACATGTAACCCTCAAAGCTGTCCTCTCTACTACTCCCATCGTTTTCTTCTGTGGTACATTTAAAAAATAACATTTTTTTCTTTTCTTTGGGCACCATTATGACTGAACAACAATAGGAAAAAAGTAAGCACAGCCAAACAAACCAGATCCGCACGGCGGCCATGTCCAAAAGGCTCTTTTTCCACCTTTTGCCTCTTCTTCCTTTCTGTCACACAGCTGGCAGTAACATGTCACCATCACAGATTCTCTGCCGTCAAGGTCGGTCACTGCTTAGATCAGACTTCTTAAAGTCTTTGAGTTGTTTTTCCTTACAATGTGTTACAATGAATTGTGCTTGTAGAAATCAGTCCCACAGTTCTGTTCACTTCTCTTTGCATCTGTTCATACTACCCAGGAGTCTCTGAAATTCTCTCTCCAGTCATATCTCATGGGACTTACAGTGTTCCATTACCTTTGTGTGCCACAATTTGTTTAGTCATTACCCACGTGATGGGCAGCCCCTGTTGTTTTTTGTGTTTTTTTTATATTCCCTTCAGGATGGGGAAGTTTGCTTTCCTTGTAGCTATTACATTGCCCTCCAGAAAGGCTAAACAAGTGTGGTTCTATGAGGCCTTAATATGCCTCTTCCCCCAATTTATCATTTCTCCTCTCATGTCAAGCCTATGCCAGCCTTATGGGTGTGAGGTGAAACCTCAAGGTTACTTTAATTTGCATTTTAAAATTTGGATTTTGGAGCATTTTTTCATATAGTTATAGAGTCTGGTTCTCCTGTCCCCCAGACCTTTCTATTCATACCCCTCACTCTCATGACTTGGGCACCATTCTCATATCCCCACACGTTTTTACGTGATCAGCATTTCCAAAACCTGTCCTCCATGACTGGAATGCTCTCCCTCCCGACATCTTTCAAATCCCAATTAAAATTCTATCCACCTTCTATAGGAAGCTTTTCCAGATCCTTAATCCTCTTGCTTTCCCTCAGCGAATTAACTGATTAATCCTGTCTGATAGTTTGTGCACAGCTCTTTGCAATCTCCTGGTTTAAGACAGGGAATGTTTTGAACTTTCTTTGTATCCTAGCACTTAGCATGATGCCTGGCACATAGTAGGAACTTAATAAATGTTTACTCACTGGCAGAATGTGTTGTCTCCTCCTATCAGAATGTAAGATCTTTGAAGGCAGGACGTATCTTTCTGCTCTGATGTGCATTCCCAACATTTAGTATTGTGCCTAGCAACTAATAAATACTTGCTGACTGATTCAATAGCCAGCAATAAGTGCTATGCTCGTGCTTTACAAATATCATTTATTTTTCCAGGTTATGATACCAAATAAAAAGAGAAGAGGAACCACCACAGTGCCCTGGGGTGCATGCATGCATGACAACTGGGACAAGAATGGTGATTTAGCAAAGGGAGAACAGCTTAACAGGTAGGAAATGGCTTGGGAAAGTGTGGACCCCTACCTGCTCTGATCAGCAGTTTCTAACTGCTCTCAAGAAGACCCCTGTATCCCTTAGCAGTTTCTAACTCCCCTGGTTCCCGGACAGAGATGGCCTAAGGGAATATCCCTGGTGCACATCATTAGAGACACGTTAATACTGGTAGTGATTTTCTGTTCATAAAATTCTTAGTGGAAAGGCAATACTGGTGTTTTTGTTATGTGAGTCAGGGAAGAGCCAAAGAGCAAGCTATTCACAAAGATTCCTACAGCTGTTTACTAGTAGTGACGCCATGGAAACATCACCTACAGAGCACCTGGGATCATGCTGAAGGGCTCTGTGACACAGGGCAAGAAGGTCCCTTTAAATCTCAACAACAGGCCTGAGAGGTCTGAGACTCAATCACTCAGCTTCCTAGCTGAGAACCCAGGTGTAATGTTAGTAGAATTGGAAGATCTTCCCCACCTATTAATAGGCCTAACATAGGGAGCCTGTGATCACCTAGAGCCTGGGTCACATGAAGCTCAGACTGGGAGGAGTTTGCCCAAGAAGCATGCGCACGCACGAGAGAGAGAGAGAGAGAGAGAGAGAGAGAGAGAGAGAGAGAGAGAGAGAGAGAGAGAGAGAGAGAGAGCGAGCGAGCGCATAAGCAGACAGTGAGAGGGAGGAATTTGTCTAGGGGAACTTGTTTTTGCAGGGGTGCCTGACAGAAAGGTTTAAGATGTCAGGGCTCCCTGGATTAGTGACAAGCACTCTGTTAAATCTTACCTCCTGGTTTTCTAATGATGTTCCAAATAAATATTTTGGTGTTGCCTTTGAGGAAGAGAGTTTATTATATTTTGTGAATTTATCCTGGAAACATAATGGCTGCTATGGGCATTGCACTGGCATTACAGCAGGTAAGGAAAATAGCTTACTAGACTGTAAGTTCCTTGGGAACAGGGACCAGCTTTCATGCTTCTAATACCCATGTCAAACACAGAACAAGGCTCAATAAAGCCTTGCTGAATTGAAAACTGAGAACAGCTACTGGAGGGTTCATGTTAGCGAAACAAGTAAACTAACAATGCTTGACAGTAAATGCACTGCTGAGTTTTTCACAGAAATTTTCTGAATCCCTTGCTGTGTCTTCAGAAAGCAAATTTCTTAGTGATTTAAGCAGGTATGTAAGTTTTGGAGTAAGTAAATAAATGAAAACCCACTACTCATGCTTATGTGCTCGAGTGGAAGATTTTACAGTGAGGCAGTGGAGGGGAAAATGATATAGAATGAGGTCAAACCATAATGTTCCCCTCTTTGTTCTTTCATCCTTTTATGTGACCTTATATTTAAATTCATTGGATCTCTATAGGATAAAAATACAGCCTTAAAACTATCACCAGTTTGGCTTGGGCTATGTTACAGTTATCCCTTCTACATCTTGACATTGCCCATTGCAGCTTACACATAGCATGGGTTGGCATAAGAAATTAAATGGTAATTTTTTGGGGAGTTTTGTAGAAGCTATTGACAACACACAAAGGTCAGCAGAGGACACAGAATCTATGATTGCATATTTAACTGAGATTTTACAATAAGATACTATAAACACCTCATTACAGAAAAAGAAAAAAATTCAGACTTCTTCTCTGGGACGAGGGGAAGGCCAAACCATCTCACATGTGGGGGTACCATGCCTCTAACTGCTGTGATGTGGCAGGTGAATCCACACAAGAGCAAACCAACGAAATACAATGGAAGCAGAAAGAATTCCTTTTTTCACCCCTTTCCTCATGTTCATTATCTTCTTAAACTGAATCTATCATAAGATGCACTTCATACCTATTATATGAACTCAGGAACAGTTGGAGATTTTCTTGGTTAATATCTTGAGCAATGTGCAGTCGGTACGTTTGGATCAGGTCTAGATTTGCTTGTAACTCTTCCTAAAGAGAGAAGACATGGCACAGGTAAACTCCAAGCTAGAACAAAGTTCAGTTCACATGAGCACAGGTAGTTTTCATTCTCAGTGAACTAACAAGAATTCTATGTCCCTTTGCTTCTCAGGAGTAAGAGATGAACAGAGCGCTCTGCTGACAGACTTCTTGGTGTGTACAAACCACTGAATTCGACTTTGAAGCTAGCCTTTGTAAGGGAGACATTAATTCAGGCCCTTTCTCATACAGACCTAGAAGAGGAGCCTATTCTAAAATTATGAAGAAAATAAGAAATGTCATGTTGGGCTTATTCAGAAAGGCAGTGAAGTATCATAGAAAAACTGTTGGACCTATGAGGTCCCCTAATATCACCAATGTGATCACTGGGAAATCATGACTTCACTACTCTTAAGACACAGTTTCCTCATCTGTAAAAGGAGGACAGTATTTGTACCACTACTCCTATAAGGTTGTTGTGAGGACAGTGTCTTGCCAAATTTAAAGCAACATATATTTCTTCACCATCCAAAGGTCGAGAGAGCACTGTAATCACGTTACCTCACTATGTCAGTTTCAGAAGGTTATGGACTTGTCCTAATCATTCTTAACTGTCCTCTAATACCCTACAGGTTTCTGATCTATCACCAACAAAATCTATCCTCACTGACCATACGCACATGGCACTCCCTTTCTTATGGTCATCTGAAAGCATTTCATGGGAGAGCTGGGTATTTAAGTCAGGTCACGATAACTTAAAGAAGTTACCTATACAACAATTAGTGAAGCTATTTCCATTCCAGTGGTCACAGCTGAGTCTATCATTATCTCTGCTCTCCTCCCTGTCCCACTGGTTCTTGCTTCCTTAGGTATCACAGAGCACCCAACCCTTCATTTGCCTGCCCATTTTCTCAAGTTTTCCATTGCTTTCCTGTGATTCTATCACTTCTTCCCACAAATTACACATACCTTTTTTTTCAAATTCCTCTTTTCCATAAAAACTTTCTAGATCTTATTCTGTCTGTAAAAGAAATCTGGCAAAGGACTTGAACTTTGCAAATGACACCATCCTCTTCCCTTCTGTCTCCCTAAGGGACACCTGGCATTGGAAAGATGCTTTTCCAACTGTCACAGAGTACCGGGTGTCTCTGAGCCAAATGGGTCTTTATACTGATAGTATTTCCTTTAGCGTTGCAGTGTTACCATATCATGACCAGTTATATTCTCTGGAGGTCCCTCCACCTCCCATTACCTCATACTAATACTCTGGGAAATGGCTGACAGGCTCAATGCCTAAGAGTCTGCTGGAGTAACACATGACAGCTTTGCTCACAGGTAATACGCTCAGAGCCAAACTGCACAACTTAGTTTTTGCCATTGGTTACAGAACTTCCAAGTTAGAAGTGTTAACACTTATGCTTACCTGCCCAAAGTGATGAGCCAAAATAATGTCTACGAGGTTAGTTGTCCAGCCTGAGAACTAGAAAGAAGGAAATTAAAGGTTACATACTCATGTAAAGTTTTTCATTTTTTCAAAACAATCTTTATCAGTCTCTTGCTTTTACATCATCTAAATTTCCACTCCGCCCCTGAATCAGAAATGAAGAGGAAATGCATTACAACAGGACAGAAGCACTGACCACCTCAAGGAATCTTCCGACGGGTTGACTTTCTGTGGCCCCTGGGTCACTGGTAGCAAACGAGTCATGGCGGGAAGAGCTGTGATATTAGTGATACAACCAATCACAACTCCCACTTTCAATCCAACATTTATTAAGGGCCTGCTATGTGTGAGCAGCCCCTCCAAGCTGGGGGTGACAACGAGAAGGGATACAAAGACATATAAGGTGCTAGTGAGGTGGGACAAGTTATTTAGAGAGAAAAAGACATAAACATGAATAAAACACCAAGCAGAGTGTGAAAGAACACCAAGAGAATGAAAGATCACCAGAGTGAATTGAAAGGAAGCCATTTTGGAGCCTCACTATTCTGTGTTATAAATCACTGCAGGTAAAGAAAGCTCCTTATAGGCCAGTGAGAATGGGAGGCCCCTGTCTACAAGGATATATGGAACTGAGGGCACCGAAACTTCCTCACAATTCAAAATAACCTGAGGACAGACTTGTGAGTTAGAATTTGTGATGTGGAAGAAAAGGAAAGTCAGGCATAGTATGACAGACTCTTCAGGCGATGGCAACCTACTTGCTTCCTGCCTTCCATGCTGCTTGCTTTCAGAGGAACTGTCTGAAATGATTTTTATATTTTTAAATAAAATTTTATTCTATTTAAAAAGTAAAAACCATTCTTAGTTCTACAAGGGCGGGATTTTGCCCTTGGGCTGGGCATTAGTTTGCTGATCCTTGCTTTAGTTTTTGGGCAAGAAGCTTTTACCTGCTCAGAGAAAAGATAAATAAGTCCCCAAAGGGAAGCCAGGTGGCTCAGTGGATAGTGCAGAGCCTGGAGTCAGGAGGACCTGAGTTCAAATCTGATTTCAGACACATATACTAGCTGTGTGACCCTGGGCAGGTTATTTCACCCTATTTGTCTCAGTTCTTCATCTGTAAAATGAGCTGGAAAAGGAAATGACAAACCACTTCAGTATTTCTGCCAAGAAAACCCCAGATGGGGTCACAGAGAGTCAGACAGAATTGAAAACGACTGAAAACAAGACCCCATAAGGTTAATGTTCTAAAGTGAAAGTCCATTTAGAAGGGATGGAGAAACACCCAGAATGAAATTTTGAGAAAAGAAAAATGATTGAAGAGGGAGCTGTCTAAAGAAACTGAAGTGGATACAAAGAGAACTAAGTGTCCACATAGATTTTTAAAAGACACATACATACAACAGAGAGAATAGCAGGTAAGGTAAAATAAATAGAGTCTTGTATGAATGGCAAAGGCCTACAGGATCACTGCCAGAAGGTTCTGCAGCTTCCAATGAACTTAATGGTGATTAAAAATGTTAAGGACAATAAAAAAGGGTGATTTTTCTTTTTTAGCCATAGTGGGGAAAAGAAAGTCAAAGAAAGGATAAGACCATGGCTTGGGTTGGATAGGATAACAGTAACTAATGACAGAACTACTCAGCTCTAACTAGGGTGGGGTACAGAAGGGTACCTAAGGAAAAGCAAGCTATCATCTAGGCCCTTATGATGCTTTGTCTAATCCTATTGTCCTTTTTTCTATTCTCCACAATCTGTCAGAGATCTCTTAGAAGCAATACCTCTGCAATTACACCTGCCAATTCTTTCAGGGCTCTGGATATAGTTCATCTGGCTACCTGAATTAAGGACAATCAGGCACTATCTTATTTATTTTTGGATATCAGATAAAAAGCTGTTTCCGTTCTGTCCATCCTGATCTTAAGGCAAGAGAAAGGAGGCAGCAGACTACAGGTTAGTAAGATTGCTTTTGATTCCTCACAAAATTCTAGAGTTCTGAGGGGCTATAACATGGAAGACCTTGTTCTGCTTGGCTCTGTCAGGTAGAATTAAGAATTATATGTGTGGAAGTGGTAGAGAAGCGGATTGAAGCTCGATGGAAGAAAATATTTCTCAACAGTCAGTGATTTCCAAAAGTGGAATGGCATTAGTAGGTGTCTCCTCAGCTAGGTGGAGCCATAAGGTGCCAGTCCTGGAGTCAGGAAGACTCCTCTTCCTGAGTTCAAATCTGGTCTCCGACACTAACTAGCTGTGTGACCCTGGGCAAGTCATTTCACCCTGTTTGCCTCAGTTTCTTCATCTATAAAATGAGCTGAAGAAGGAAATGGCAAACCACTCCAGTTATCTTTGTCAAGAAAATCCCAAATTGGGTCAAGAAGAGTTGGCTACAACCAAACAACAAATCCTGACTCCAAATCAGTACTCTTTCCCATGTACCCACTCCCCTACTCCAATGAGTCATGAAGAGTCCAGCATGATTGAAAAATGACTAAGCAACAACAAATCAGAGGCCTTCAAGTGGAACAAGAGTGACCAGCTGGGCATGCTCTAGAAGAGATTCCTGTGAAAAGGAATAGGTTTGGGCTTACATGGCCTCTGCGGTCCCTTCCAACTCAGATTCTGGGTCAATTATACACTCTGACGATCTCTTTCAAATCAATGATAGAACTTATATTTAGCCCTTTAAAATTCTATTCTGGCAAACTTCAGACCACCACTAGTTTAAGCTGCTGCCATTCTTTCGGCAGTAACACTCGGAAATCTTAGCAGTCAAAGAAAACTTATTTCAAAACAATTTTTTCAACCTAAAATGGTGAATTTATTATGACATGGATGAGTTCCATGAGTACATAATGATTATTGGCGCTCAAATCGTTTACATGTGTAAGACTCTACAGCTTAATGAGTAGGTTCAACTCAACTTGCTACCTTTGCCTGAACCCCAACAAATATTGGAAAGGAAATGGAAGCATTTTCCTTTTCAAAGAGAAAACATCAATTGCCTATATGTCCTTTGGAAAAGATGCAAAGGCAAAAATTTTTAGGGAACATTCTGGGAGATACGGGTCAGTCAGTATATTCAGAATGGACACTTACCTTGGAGGCTGCCCAGTCAATCCAACCTTTAGCGCAGGGGTCAACATTGATGAGCATAAGGCCTTCCACAAGCTCTGGATGATTGAGCTGAAAAAAAAAAAGAGACAGACAAATCAGCACTCATATCTTTATAGAGGAGAAAGAATAATTGTAAATAGCGTACCATTCTTCCAAACAGGTCCCATAGAGGTTATCCTAACACTGTGAGAGTCTGGCTAATTATTTTCCTGTTCCAAAAGAGGAAGGTGGGCCTTCTGTTCTCATGAGAAAGCATGCAATGTGAGGCAAGAACTCAGAAAAATTCACACATGAGTTAATATCTGAATGAGCAGTCCAAAGAGTAGCTCTTTAAAATAAATATCAATTGTTATACTAATTAAGGGGTTATATGCATTCTAAATTTTTACTGTTGATATGTAGGTACTTAAGTTGTATATGTTATAAAACTGTCACTTTGGTTCCCTACAGGTATTTTGTACCTTGGACCAAATCATTCTCTACAAGGAGATGTTGAAACTTGAAAGCAGGCCTATTTGAGCTAGAGAGATTCTTGAGCATGTAAATTACTTAGGATAATAGCTAACAAGGGATCTGGACAGTTCTTCACTTGAGATTATTTGCATACATGTTTTTATGTTCTAAAAATTGGAGAGGAAGCAAGATAAGATTAAAATACTTTGGCTTGGAAAGCTTAATCTCCTTTCCCCAAATGGGCCTTTGAAACATATCTTATATGAACACAAGTCATCAGTATTTTTAATATATTTTAACCATTTCAAAACCTTCTAGGCTAGGGGTTCTTAACCTGAGGTCTGTGAACCTGCTGTTTCAATATAGTTTATTTCCTTGGTAATTCTGTGCATTTAAAAATATTCTGAGAAGGAATCCAAAGGTGGTCAAAAGGGTCCATGATGCCAAGAAAGTTATGAACCCCTGTTATAGAAGGATCCTTCCATTCTTCCTTCTGTCTCCCGGTTTCCACATGGTTTTACAGTATGGTACAAAGAGGAAAGCATGTTCCTTTGCAAATCTGTATCTGGATTTTTCTAGCTGGCCCTTCTCAGAGGCAAAGTTGGTGAACTGTCCTTGGTTCTTAAAGTACATCTTGGCTTCCCCCTTCACTCTCCTTCTGCCCTTTAATGAAGCAACACATCTTGGACAAGGGCAGTTCACAAAACCAGTATGTGGCTTTCAGGTTCTTGGACCCATCCCCATTTGTTTACTCACAGCAAACCTGCTGAGGATATAAGCACCAGCTCCAACTCCAATTCCAATGATACCTTTCAAGCTGCAAAACAAATATGCCATGACTGAAAAGGCTAATTTTATATGAGAAGTTCAATATTGCCTGTCTTTGTTTTTTTTCTCTTTATCTCTATGATTTTGCTGGCTTCAAACATTCTCATCTATCCTCCTTAGATTTGTACTACTCAGACTACTAGTAGAGTAACGCACCCAGAATCCTATGCCTAAAGCAGGAACAGGATAGCCAAGGAAAATATCTGAACTTACCTTAAATGAGTTAAGACAGCAGGCAGCATTTCAGCCAGCTCATCCATGGTAGGGTACTGGTACCTGAAACCATCATCATCATCATTAACAAATCACAGTGAGTATGGAGTTTTATAACCATCCTGTCAGGTGGATGCTATAAATGTCATTTTTACTTTACAGGTGAGCTAGTTGAAGTCCCGGAGAAGACAAGTTACTGGCCAAATGTCACACACTGACTACAAGTCAGAGCCAGGATGTAACTCAAGCCACCTGGCTGAGTCTAGGGCTGGTGACTTTACACTACATTAGTTTTCAAGAAGTCCTCTGGATTGTCTAGATTTTTAAAGAAATGTTAATGGCTTTAATTTTTACATTAAAAAAACCAACTGAATTTGGGTTGTATTTCATACAAACGCCAATTGTATTTATAAACAAACTTCTTTACTATGTCCATATCATTTCAATTTCTTTAAGCATTTGTGAGTACAAAGGTATATGTGTGTGTATATAAGATACATATTTGTGCATGAAATGTTAAAAAAAGTTACAGCCAAAATGTATATATTTTTCTACTTCTGCTGTCTTTGCTTAGCTTAATCTTTTAATGATACTCATGGTTGGCATTTTTAATAGTTCTGCTAATTTAATTTGTTCAGCCAATTCCCAAATTTTAAGGTTGTTTCCACTTTCTGTTATTGCTTTCATAAATAATCTCTAGGAACTTCATAAGACAATACAAATTTAGGTAAATCTAGTAGTATTATTTCTTCACAAGTTAAGTCATGAACTGCCAGGTTATTTTCCAAAAATGTCACCAGCAATGCATAAGCACAATTGGCTTCCCTACAAACTTGCTAGCACTGGGTTTGGTTGGTTTTAGTTTTGCTAATTTTATGTGTGAGGTGGCGATTTAAAGTTGTTTGATTAGTGAGACTGAGCATTTTAGTATCTATTTATATCCCTTCATCATTTATCCAGTCTCAACTGGATATTATCAATTTAGCTTTCTATGAATTCCTTTTATCTGATAAATGTGGTGAAAAACATCCCCTAGTTACTACTTTTCTTTCTTGCTTTTTTTGGGTCATAAAACACTATTATGCAATCAGATGCATCTTCCTTGTCCTCAATAATTTTTCTTCCATTTGCATTAATAATTTTCACCATCATAACCTGCTATGGCTAAATTAATCAACTTTCTTAACTTCTTAATGGTTATATGCACTGTATTTCAGAAAAACAAAAGGGGCTGGTAACATGGAAAGAGGAAAGGCTGACCAGTGAATGGCTGGAGTACTCCCCTGGTACCTTCTTGATGTCAGAAGAAAGTGAGGGGTGGAACCCTGTGGCAAACTTTAGGGAGAACATAGACCACAGATAGACTGCAATCTGTATCACTGGATGGATGAGTTCACTGATCCATTTAAATACTAGGGTAGAAGGTATGGCTCTTGTCCCCACTACACTGCTTTCTATTTTTCCTGACAGTATTTACTGAAATATTATTTCCCCCCAATATTTAATCTACGGAGACCAATCTTTTATATGCATTTTAATGCACTTCTAGGACCGTTGTTCTGTTTATTTTTTTTTTGTCTAGCACCAGACCTGATCAGTTTTGTTGGTTTTGGGAGAAAATACAGCATAGTGGATCCAGTGCTAAACCTGGAGTCAGGAAAACCTGCTTTTAAATCCTGCCTCTGACACAGTGCAAGATTCCAGCGTTGGAAAGGAGCCCAATGTCTATTCATTTCAAATCATGCCAGAAAAGACTCTTACTACAAGCAACCCAATCCTGTCAGTGGTCATCTAGCTAGTCTTTGTTTTAGGGCCTCCCAAGGGGTGGAAGACAACCCATTACCTCCAGAGATGCCCGATATTTAGACAGCTCTAATTATCAGGTTTCTCTTTACATTGAATCTCAATTTGATTCTTTATAACATCCACCTGTTCTGCCTGCTGCAGCCAAACAAAATGAAGTCTGATCCCTCTTCCATGTGACAGTCCTTCGAACACTGGTCCCTCCTTAATCTTTTCTAGGCTACATTAAACACCTGCAGCTCCTTAAATCAATCCTTAGAAGGAATCCTTCACCACTATAGTAATGCCCTCTGCTGGAGGGTCTCCTGCTTAACTAAGTCCTTCCCAGAACGTGGCACTGAGAATGGAGCAAAATACTGCAAATGTGGTCTGAGAAGCAGTGAGGACCTTACTTTTGAAAGTCAGGTTTCCCTTATTGCAACCTCCAATCGCTTTCCTTTTTAGGACTGCCCAATCCTACTGTTGACTCTTCTGAGTTTGCAGTTGCCTAAAACCCTGAGATATTTTCTGGACAGACTGTTGACTAACCATGCCATTGCCCCACATTTGTGCTTCAGCAGTGCATTTCTTGACCTTAAGTGTAAAAACTCTGCCCTTATTAAATTCAGTTTTATTAAATGAAGCCCAAAGTTCTAACTGTCCATAGAGATATTTTTGGATCCTCCATCAGACCACTTTTTAGTCACCCCCATTGATTGAGTGTCATCTGTCAGTCTGGTAAACATGTTAGCTATGATTTTAACCAAATCACAGACAAAAATACTAAATAGAGAACAAGGCTAAGCACTGATGCCTGGGCCGCTCTACAAAAGACCACCAAGCTGTCACGGCACCATTTATTACTACTTTTGAAGTCCAGCTGTGAGACTGTGGGCAACTCACTGGATTTCTCAGAGCCTATTTCCTCCATCTAAAAAACTGAGGATAAGAATACTTGTGGAACTCAGGCACCTTGATGGTCCCAGGGATAGAGTCAGGAAGACCAGAATTTAAGCCCTCCAAATTATGCCTCAGAAACTTATTGCAAAATGAGGATGTTAACGTCACCTTCCTTTCCCAGTTTTGTTGCATGGATCAAATCTGTCAAGTTTAACTCAGTGCCTGTTGCACAGTAGGCACTTAATAAATGTTTGCTTCCTTTCCTTCCTATCTTATGGGGCTATTTTGAGGCAAAACGTGATTAAGGACCTTGCAAGCTTCAGTAATAACACCTAGCATTTATATAGTACTTGTTATCTCAAAGCACTATAAAAATGTGGTTATCAGCATTTTTTCTTTTATGAGATTTTTCTCTACTCTTGATATACTCTTAAGGTAACAAATACAAATTAAAATGGTCACTTCTGGACATACAACAGAACACAGAGAGAAGAGGGGAAGGATGAAGGGAATATACATTTTTATATAGCACCTACTATATGCCAGAGTAGTTGGATGATACAGCAGACAGAGCACACCTGACCTGGAGTCAGGAAGACCTGAATTAATATCTGGCCTCAGATACTTCCTGTACAAGTCACTTAACACTACTTGCCTCAGTTTACTCATCTGTAAAGTGAGGTGGAGAATAAAACGGCAAATCACTCCAGTATCTTTGCCAAGAAAACCCCAAATGAGGTCATGGAAGATTGGTCCCAACATGTGAACAACAACAAACCATGTGCCAGGCACAACGTTAAGTGCTTTCACAAATACCATCTTGTGATAATATAGCTGGGTGACCCTGGGCAAGTCCTTCATTTGCCTCAGTTTCTTCATATGTAAAATGGGGATAATAGTACTTACAACTCAGAGTGGTTTTGATGATAAAAGGAGGTAATATTTATAAAGCCCTCTGCTAACAAAGTAGTATGTAAATGCTAGTTATTATCAACTAATATCATTAGTTATCCTTATGTATCAGGTACTGTACTAGATGTTGGGGATACAGAGATGAAAATGAAACCATCTCAGCCATCAAGGATCTTTCTTTCCATTAGGGGAGAGAATGTATGCACATATAAGTTTAAAGTAAATACAAGGTAATTTAGGGAGGAGGGAGTCACAAGCAACTAGAGGTCTCAATAAAGGCCTTGGGAGCTGAGCGTGAAGGGGAAGGAAGGTGGAGATGAGTAGGGACTGCATGTCAGGCAGAGGAACAGACTATACAAAGACACAGAGACAGGAATGACGGAGTACTGTGTATGAGGAAGAGCAAGGAATCTACACCAAAGAATGAAAAAGAGAATAATGTATAACAGTGATGGAAAAGCAGGTTAGAGTATGTTGTGAAAGGCCTTAACTGCCCAACAGAGGAGATTGTGTTTGATCCTGGAGGTAACAGGGAACCATGAAACTTCTTCAGTGGAAGAGCAACGTGGTCTGACTGTGTTTAGTAATATAAATTTGGCAGCTATGGAGAGGATGGATTTGAGAGAAGGTAAGGCAAGAATAATTAGAAGTTCTTAGTCCATTATTCTATTGTATCTACAGAAGAGGCCATTTTAATCGATATTTGTTACATTAAGACTATATCAAGAGCAGGGGAGAATTTCTAACAGAGCAGGCTTGATGATAGTTCAAACGAGCATAGGCAATGTGAGAGGGACTGTGAAAAAGAAATGATAAGATTTGGATTGACTGTACACATGGAATGAATAAGGATGCCTCCAAGGATGGTGGGGTCCTCAACAGAGAACAGTTTGGAAGAGGAATGGGTTGTAAGGAAAAATATGATTAGTTCTGTTGTTTTATATGCTGGGTTTGAAATACCTAAGGGATATCTGGCTGGAAATGTCCCAAGATGAAATGTTCACCATCGGCTGATATTACCATCAGATTGACATAAATTTTCTTCTTGTTGAGTTGATTTTCCACTAAATTATTCTCAACTAAATTCCTTCTCCAATGCTGCACCATGGCACAAAACAGACTCTGGGCACAATGACAATAATGGCTGTGACAGTGAGAGGGGAATACAAATTCTATGGATCCCTGCCCCAAATATGGGCCTGGGAACAAATCTTGATGACACATTTCAGTGATCTGAGGGCACTATTCTACTTCTAATTGGAAGAGCTTTGTATTTTTGTTGAACAACTTTTCAGAGGGTTGCTCTTTTTAAATATTCTTCTATCTCTTCTGAATGAACGTCAAATGTTTGAACAAGTCAAGAGATCTGTCTGTCCAGGGTCATACAGTCAGCATGACTCAAGAGACTGAACTAGAACCCAGTCTTCTGGACTTCCAGGGCCAGCTCTTTATATTATACTGGGCTATCTCTATTTCCCTTTTTTACTTGTTTGTTTAAAGGATCTTTTATCCTTCTAGTTGTGAAATTTGAGAATAATGTGTCTTAAATGATTTAACTGTATATTTTTCTTTCATATAAAGCTCTCTGGAATTTTACTGATATCTTTTTTTATCAGTTGTTTCCAGAGACGTCCCACTATCTTCCCATCTCACCTCAAAATTTCCACTGCAACTCACCCCACTTCCAGTTTTCCTTTATAACAAAGAAAGAGTTAAGCAAAATCAACCAACAGAGCAACCATGACTGATAACATATGGAACCTTCTCTGTGTATTCTTATACTATGGCCAATTATCTTTGAAATTCTATTTCTTATTCTTTGCCTCATGTTCCATTTTGTTTTCATATTAGTTGTACTTTATGCCACTGTGTTGTTTGTGTTTTCTGCAACATCCAACAATGTAGATTCTTCTATACAGCTTTCCATTTATGTAAGCATATAGTATGTGCTTAACAAATGCTTGTTTTCTGATTCCTCCCAAGTTTTTCTGGTAGATCTTAATATATTTTCTTTAAATATCCATTTTAATTTAATTAAGCATTTTCAAAGCACCTAATGTGTGCAAAGTGTTATTTTGGGAATACAAAAACAAAAATGGAACGTCCTCCAAGAGCCTACATTTTAGTTTACCGCTTGACATTCCTAGAAACATTTCTGCTTTAAAATCAGCATTTTCCCTCAGCAGTTTTGTTTCTGTTTTTTCTTATATCCTCTAAAACAGATCCTAGCCATTCAGGTTCCTGTAGGGACTTTAAGGGGAAAGGGATTCCTCCTCACATAAGGGGTAGGGCAATGATGCCTCCTTCCTTCTTCTGGCTGTCTTGAACCTGACCAGAGGAAAACTAGAAAATCACCCTATTTCTGTAACCCCAAAGAGCATATCAAGACCAGAGAAGATCCCAGAGGGGACATCAGTTCTTGTCCTGTTTTCTCTCAGAGTTTCCATATTAATGACTACTGCGCTCACTGTCTCACATCAGATGTTTCCCCAGTGTGTGCTGCTCAAAATACCTTACTTGAAGTCTTACCCTGTTGGGAAAGGGGGTGCACCTTCCTGCTGTCCTGGGGCATCCACATGGCACACAGCAAAGTGCTGGGTAATTTCTTGCATGTCTTCAAAGTTAAAGAATGCATTGAAACAGGATTTATCTGCCAAAAAAAAAAAAAAAAAAAGACCCAGAGGTAACAAGTCATTCATTTCCACCCAATTTATTTTAAACCAGATTTTGCATTCAATCCTCCTACATGATGCCTCTTTAAGTCCTAGCTATTTAAATCTCAAAACTTCTTTCTGCCAAGTCAATTAATTCTCTCTTTTACATTTCTATCCCACTACAGCAAAACGTCAAAAAGGTTCCATTTTAGACATTTCAATAACTGTTTTTTTAAAAAATGACCATTCATTTCTAATTCTTTATACTGCCTAGTAAACTGGAGCAGTTTAAAATATCTAAATAAACTAAAAGAATGGATAGATAAGTATAGGTGCACAGTATAGAGAATAGAAAAGGGAAAAAGGCAATGTTTGTGGACTACATGACAAAACCAAGAATGGTCAAATCAACCCCCTTCAAATTTGTAGTATGTTGATTACTAAATCATTGGTGATTGACTGGTATGAGAGTGTTTTTTATGGCTTAAATGCTTAAAGTGACCCACAACAGAAGAGAGAGTTTACATTCTGAATTGTCAGCTCTAAACCATAAAAAGAGGCAAGAATCAGATCCAAGGTAGGGATGGATCTCTATTCTCTTGTTTTTAGCAAGTTCACTGAATGTTATTAATTCCATCAGCAGGCATGGTATTCCTTATACCCAGAGTACAAAATTCAAATGTAATTCTGTATACTTGCTCACTTCTTAGAAAGATGAAAGGAGAACATCTCCTCTAGGTCTTGAACCCAGAACATAGTCTGACTTAAAAAAAAAAAAAAAAGATGACAATATCATAGGACAAGGGGGCAAGTATCAAAACAAAATACATACGGTTTAGGCCAATGTCATGATAAGTGAGAATAACTGGTCTGTTCCCTTTTGGTGAGCCTCGCATCGTGACATGTACCACACCATGAGCTGTTTCTATGTCGTGCTCCTGAAACAAGAGAAGGTAGTGTTTCACTATAGGTTGAAGGCCACACCCAGGATGTCAAAGCCTCATAATTTTTGCTTCATTTTCACTTTTTTCAGAGCTGGGATGAAATTCTCCCTTGCACTATACATGCACATGTGTGAAATGCTGTCAGAACACACCTTTTCAACCCCTTCTAATAAAAAAGAAAGGAGGGGAGGGGAAGATGATCACATAGAGCAAAAAAATCATGATTATGTGGGACTTATAAATATGCAAAAGGAGCTGGCTATGGAAAGGGGGTTAAGGGAGTTAGATGACGAATGGGGAGAAAAGGTATGATGAGGTTGGTTAAGAGCAGTCAGCTGTAGGATCATGAACTAGAGTAGGCACAGGAAGGAAGGAAAGAAAGCTGTTGGGCAAACCCAGGAGCCAAACTAGTGGGGTTTGAACCAAATAGGAGAAAGTTAGTAAGTGGAACAGGTGACAGAATCCGAGCAGAGTCAGAGCGGAAGCTGAGGAGGAGACAACAAGATGGAATCAGGGGTTGCTGGTACCAGTATCAGGAGGGGGCAATTTTGAAACCAAGGGGATTCACAAGGGCCTAGTTCAATGTAATCTGCTCCCGGGAACCCAAGTCTTTTAAGTTCTGGAAAGGAAAAACGTGTCATACCTAATTTTATATGAACCTATCCTACCCAGTAGTTAGTCTGACACACCAATTTCATCAGTTTTAATATTCCTGTGAATTAGGAGACAAAGATATCTAAGAAATGAGAGATCTGAAGCACAAAGTGCTGTTGCCTGTTACACTCTTTTAGAGGATATGGTTTTATGGGAAGGTTCAATGTGAGAGAAGCGCTATTGACTAGGAAGTGACTGACGTGTTAAAACAAAATTTATCAACTAAAAAAAAAATTACAGCCCAGTAGTAAAGCTAAGCTACTTAAGTTTCCTGTCTAATAATGAACCCTCTTAATTTCTTTCCATGTATGGGACACAGGAGCTGTTTCCCAAATTTTAGTTCAACTGGGTGTCACCAAAAGACTGTATTATCCTATGAGGCACAAACCTCTCTCACATTAAATAACTCAACATTTCTCTCTCAACTGCTGCACTCTCCTATTAACACTGGTTGGGAAGAAAGGAAAACAGAAGGACTCTTAAGAGCACAAAGACAGCTGAAGAACAACAAAGAGGTTTTCGGGGATAGGGAGAGGATGATTAAAGATAAAAAGATATCTAGATGTGGAAAAGTAATTTCAGTAGAAAGATGTTAAAGAGGGAGCATATAGAAACTCCAAGAACAGAAAGGCTAGAAGTAACCAAGAATTTTGAAATTAAACTAAGCCAGGGGGAATTGAGAAAATGATCAACTTTGTCATCCTCCAATGGTTTGGATAAATCATAATTTCCATACAGTTTCTTAGACATTTTTATAAAAGTAACTCATGGTCCTTTAAAAGCCTGGAAACAAGGAAGAACCAATACTATGCATCAAAGAGCGAAAATACCTGGGTTTTATTCTTTAGTTCAGTACTTCTGAGGCTTGCCCTGAGCCCAAAAGAGTCTTTAAATATTTGCTGACTTGAATCATGCTTACATTAAATCAGGCACTTACCGAGCCATCTAATTGACTATTGCCTTCTGAATCTCTAGGACCTTTTCCTTCACTAGGGGGAGCCGACTTAACGTTTGGCTTGAGATCTACACTTTCAAAATGTTCCGATTGTGAAAAGCTCGGCTGAGGATTCATCTGGAGTGGAAGGCTATTTCAGTGATCTTAATGGTGGATCAGAATTAGTGATCAGATCATGTAGGAGCAATAGTACTACTTTTTATTTTTTTAAATGACCCACTGCTCTCTGTTCTGGAGAAGGTGGTCTCTCCAGTCACCACGTCTCCTGGGCATTCTAGAACACAGCATGACTACACAATGTGACCCTATGCACAACTATCATGAGGGCAGTGATGAAGACCTTTCTGTCCACCATCTGATTAACTAGTCTCTCCATTGTTAAGGCACTTCTTGAGCATGGTTACATTCACTTTTAAGACTTAAAAAGAAAAAACAAACCCCAAAACTTAAGATGTACATACTTCCCCTATTCTTCGCTACTTTCCTAGGGCCAATGAATGGTAGATAGTCAAAATATCTTTATAGGTTGTCTTGCCATCATCGAAACACAAGAACCAAATGCCTTAGCTTTTCCTCTAAATGGTTCCCTTCTATCCAACTTTGCTATCATAGCAGAAAGAGCCACCATTTTATCTATCTCTGGAACTTATGTTCTCTTTCTACTACCAACTAGGTCTTAGTCACTTTGAAGCGCCTGACCAATTTTTAACTTGAACTAACTTGCTATAAGCAATAATGAATAAATCAATAAACATTTATTAAATAGCTTTCCTCAGACTACTGTGCTAGGTGGCAGAAAAAATGTAAAGTTTGGTTATGACCAAGTCCCTGACCTCAAGAAGCTTACATTTTAGTAGATTCAATGGAGCACCGTCACTTATTTTTTCACTACTGAAATGGTGTTCTATTGAACATTGACTGAAATTTGAAAGTCTTTTTTATTGTTATGCAGGGATTTCTACTGTAGTATGACAATTTGACCAATGTGAAAATCATCTCCCTTATCTGTTATTGAAATACATATTAATCTCCTTCTTTAAAATTCTACAGTGATTTTCCATACCTAGTCTCAAGTCCAATCTTCCTGGTCTTGACTTTGAGTCTTATTCACCATCTAAGTTCTTAAATTGTTTTGTTCCTTCTAAATTTCTTTTAATCTTAACCAATATTCTCCCAAAGTCCTTCAACGTTCCCTCACTCCTGACAGACTTCCCATATCATCTTTGATACAACATACACTATGCTTACAACCATTTCCCTCTTCACATACACCCAAAATACTTCCCACCCCTCTTTCTTCCTCCTCTTCACATAACTTTAATCTAATTATGAAAGGGGCAAGGATAATTTCTCAGTTTAATCCAAAAATAATTCCACTGAAATTAATAAAGAACAAAGGACAATATAAAGAACAACTTTTGTGAGGTTATTTTGTCTCCTTTAGAATATAAGTATTGTAAAGAAAACTTCCCTAAAAGTAGAATGAGATCAGCAAATTCAAATCTCCCTCCTGAGTTTTCAATTATGAAGTTTAATTATATAATCATAGATTTAGAGCTAAAAGGCTTCTAACTGCCATCTAGTCCACCCTCTTCATTTTACAAGTAAGGAAACTGAGGTTCAAAAGGGTTAAGTGACCCACCCATAATTACATGGATAATAAGTGATAAAATTTTGAATCCAAGTTTTCCTGATTTCAAATACAACACTATCCACTATGCCATGCTGTCATCCTCTGATTTTGTGGATGAAGAACTGAGAAAAAAGAAACACGATGACTTGTCCAAGGTCACATGGTCATTAGCCAAAAAATTCAGTATTTTGTGTCTCATTTGAAATTTGCATTTTTATAGCAAAGTTCAGTTGTTAATGTAAAAGATTAAGTTCTAGTTTCTTTAGTTTAATGAATAAAATCAATGCCCTTTATTGAGTATTCAATAAAGTTTACCATTTAAAAAAAATTTCCTGACATCATACTGCAGTACATATTTATGAATAAGTGACACAGGCAAAAATTTGAATTCAGGCTCTTGACCTTGAATTCAACATTCCTTCCACTGTACCATGCCCAAGTGTCATAGGGGTTTTCCCAGGAATTCCAGATGAGACAGCTGCTTTATGATACAATAGCTTTAGAGAGGGGGGACTGCTTCTAGATGCTAGAAGGAGCTAAAAGGCAGCTGAAGCAGCCAGATGGCAAGGAATGATGGCACCTGCCATCAAGAACAGGAGGCTGAAATACTAGCTTAGCATTGTAAGTAAAGTTACAATGTTCTACCAAAAGGTAAAAATCAGTCTTTACAAATTGGCAGTGAATATGCTTTAGGTTAACTGATGAGATCTAGGAAAAAGGGTCATGGGCATTAAAAGGTCTTCCATGAGCTGAAGCTCTAGAGACCCAGAGACAGAAATGTAGTAGCACATCTCTGGGAGGCCAGAGAAAATGAAGGCTCATATCCAAATGCTTCAAACAAAAATCACCTAAATTTCTCAATTCTCATTAGTTAGCAAAATCTTCTAAGAATAACTAGGAGTTAAAGGCATAACCATATTGCTAAACCTCCTTGAGAGGGGGGGTGTGGGGGGGTGGCCATCTGGTCTGGTTTCATGGGCTTACCAGAATTCATCTAATCTGCTGGGATCTGAGCTGGAAGAGACTTCCAGTCTGACCCACATTCCCTATGGACATCTCAGCCCTGGCTGGGCCCCCCATGAAGAATCTGGAGTGTTCAGCTTTCTAGTCTCCACTTTAGCATGTAGTGCTTAGTGATCTGGAAAGCATTTTTCACAGGTTTTAAAGCCCTTTAAGTACATGTGAAAGAAGATTGTATACATAACAATTTGAACTGCAGATCATAAATTTATTTAGTATGTACTTGGCTTCTCTCAGTGAGTCCTTAAACTGTAAGCAAGAAATTACTCCATTATTTTGCTGTAGTCAAATTCCTCTGGGAATGATGACTATTAGACACAAACTCTCTTGCATTATTGCTGTTTTCTTCTATTATTCCTCAAAGGGGGTGGGTGCTGGTTTAAAGCATTGTAAAGGCTCGAGGGCACCTAGCTAGTGCAAGTAAATAGAGCACCAGGCCTAGAATCAGGAAGACCTAAGTTCAAAGTGGCCTCAGACACTTACTGGCTGTGTGACCCTGGACAAGTTACTTAACCCTATTTGCCTCAGTGTCATGGGGTAATGAAGGGTTGGACATGACTGAAATCACTGAACAACAAGGGCTACACACAACCTGATCATTATACATCAATATTTACTATTGAGTGCCCTCCAGATACACAGCAGAAGTGCTACAGGCATTTTATATTCTCTGGAGGCAATGCTGTTTCTGTCCTTCCAGAGCATATAATCTAAGAAAAACCTTTAATAATCCTGTTTGTGGCCTGCCCACATCTCTGATGCAAATGTGAATTAATGGCCACCCTATGATAGGATTAATCAGGTCTCAATCTCACATAAAACGTGGAAATAATATAATGTTAACAGCCATGAATGAAGACTGGTGACTGTAGATGTACTGGGCAGCAAATTCCTTTTCCCTTGCATCCATCCGCCTTTAAGAATGTTACTTTCATTCACTGCCTTTACATGCCCAGGGCCCAATTATAACAGCTGCTCACTTCAGAGAAATCATTAACTCATTCAGAAAAATCAAAGAACCAAGAGACATGGGCCTGTTTTGATTACATCTTTCCATTACATGGGAGATACTAGGGGGAAGAAGCATAATTATTTTTTGTATGTTTACAAAGAAAAAAAATTTATAACTGAAATTCCCAGGTGAGTTGAGGCTCAGTCAACTAGAGTATATTCTTAGAGTGGAGAAAGAAGGGGTTTCTCAGCACAGCTCTGGAAGGATGCCCTGATGAAATGACTTTTTTGCTTCTTTCTTGCAAACATAGCCCCTGGGACCCTACCAACCCAAATGCAGACTGGACACATCTTTCTAATTTGTTTGCAACACTGACTGCAGATTGAATGGCTCATATCTCTTTCAGGAATATCAAAGAAGTGGGAAAATATCCTTCTGTAAGCTTTTTGGAGCATTCTTCAGAAAAAGTGAAGCTGATTCTAGGTTTCCTCAGGGCATCTCCCAATGTTCTCAACAGAGAAATATACAAGGATTCTAATGGAATATCAAAAAAGAAAAATCTTTTCATAAACTATAAGCATAAAGGTTCCCTGAATGCTAGGTGGAAAAATAAAAGCCCTTCAAGGACAGTACCATGGTTGTGGCTTTAAAAAATGCAATTACAAAAACTGCAGGCTAATCCTGCACAGACAATTGTGCAAGTCAATTCTATAATTTTTACTCCATCAGAACTGGGCCCAGACATTGTGGTTGGTGGTGCTTAGACATGCTATTGTGTTTGAGTTCAAAGACTATTAAGATGTTTTTGCTAAAAATTTTCCTAAAATTCAGTTTAAACAATTGTTCCATGCTTTTATTTTTTATTAATTAAAATTCAATATTACAAAATCATTCATGCTTCCCAATACATTGCCCACTTTCTATGTGGAACAAATAATTGTGGAGAAAACCTTTTTTAGATATTTTTCTGGTTTTATAAGGTCCATCATTATGAGGTTTAATGTGATCCTTTCCCCAAGAGATGACATCTCTACTTAACTTAGCAAATCAACCAATCAGTTTTTACCGGCTCATTCCAGTGCCTAAAACCATTTCTAAATTAAATCAAATTCAACAAATAAACCTGAATAATGCCTTTATCCAAATAACCAATTATTTAATTTCCTGCATCTGGGTCAGCAAGCCTTCCTCTATAGAAAACTTGGTGCACACATCAGAGTGCTGTAGGCCCTATGAGCCAAGGGCGAATTTTAGAGCATCAGTACACAGTTTCCCAAGTTCCCTAAGCTACTGGATTGGTCTTGGATTTAGCAATCCAATGATCTAATAATATAATGGGCCTATCATTTCCAAGGCAACAAAACACTGTACTGGGCCATCTGTCCCATTCCCCATTCTATATGAAATGAGAGCAGAGCACGTTACCACAGTATGAATCTGGACAGAATGTGGACCAAACTGTGCCCCCAAACTTAATTCTACAAACAAAGCACCAAAGCATACTTTGCTATGGTGTTAGTTCTTTCTCCTAATATTAGAATGATTGACAGATCTGACTATATTCAATACTAAAATCAGCAGCCTTGAAAATATTACTTGTGCTGAGACCTGGCATCAGGGGAGTGGGTTTCTCAGTACACTCTGTAACTATGCAGACTCAGGAATAGTTAATAGGTTCTTGCTTGTGAATCGTGCTTTCCATATGGTTTGCTTTCAAAGGCTACTGTCAGGGGCACCCCACCAATAGAACTGGACTCAGGACAGGTCTACTGTTACATACTCACTTCTTCTTTCCCTGTTCTTCCATAGAGACTAGAATATCCAGAGCAGGAAGGGGACAAGCATTTATGAAGCTCCTACTACGGGCCAGGATTGTCCTAAGTGTTTACAAATATCAAGTTAGGTGGTATAAAGGGAGGGTTGTTGACTGATACCTAAAATAAATTTTAAGCTGGTAATACAGCCATAAACA
Source organism: Bettongia penicillata ogilbyi (assembly GCA_023548195.1). NCBI lineage: Eukaryota > Metazoa > Chordata > Mammalia > Diprotodontia > Potoroidae > Bettongia > Bettongia penicillata. The sequence continues at coordinate 5,113,145 of JAJHZJ010000444.1, forward strand.
AAAAACAGAAAACACTATAGGAAAATAATAACAAAGGGAAGGAGTAGGCGACATACTTCTAATTTCTAAATAATACACAGGGAAAGTATCTGCTTTTTTTTTTTACACTGAATACAGTTAACATTTTGAATTTTTGCTAAAACAGTTCAGTTATCAACAAGTACCCCGCCCTCCCTGTTTCCATGCAGTGAAGGAAAGCTTTATATCTGAGACCTGTCTGATTATAAATGACTCAGGCACACATACTATTATCATTTCAGAAGGGAGATGTCAATCACAGAGAAAGAAATCAACACAGGAATCTACAACAAGAGAGAGAATACTTGTCTGGCATTTCCTTTAATATGACAGTCAATTAAATTTACGGAAAAAGGAAAGTTGGAGCCAAGAGTAGCTATGCAAAAAATTCCCTTACATTGGACACCACCATACAAGGTGATGCTCTGCAAAGATCCTGTACACAGCCCTCTTGGTGCTTGTACAGTCCTTACCTGACAGTCAAAGTCCTGGAAGTTTCGTGTACCATTCTGTCAACAGAAGGCAGAAAACACAGTCAGTTTCCCCAGAGGCTTCCCCAAATGTGCAACAAATTCAGTTTCACATTGAAAGCACAGCAAGTACAGCCCCTCGATTGCCATAAATCCCACAATTCTCAGCAAAAGGCTTGAGATAACATGGGTTAGTGAAGGGTACAAAGAACTTGTGGAAGATAAGCACTTTCTACCAGAGTAACAAGTAAAGGAACCTAGCTTTTCCCATCAGGGAAAACAGGGCAAACCTGCCAATTACCTGGCATACAGGCTTTAAAAGTTTGTGAAAGAAGGACAAATTCTATTGAAGGTGCGTATGCCTGCAACAACTGCAGGCGACGGTAGAGATCAGGAGGTGCAGAACTGCACGAGGAAGGGAGCAGAGCAGGAGCAGATGTCCAAAGTCTAGTGAAGACCAGTTAAGACGTGACAGGAGAAGGGAGCGAAGCACAACTATAAGGAGGAGGAAAGAGAAGGATAAAATAAGGTTCCAGCTGTGGGCATGGAACCTACTGATTCCCCACAATGCCAAGAGGAGAAAAGAGACAGATCCCTCAATTATTTGAAGGACAAGTCACTTTAAAAGGGTATTCAGCAAATGCCCAAGGGCTATGTTGCAGAAATGTCAATCATAAAACTCCTGGGAACAGTTCAGATGTTGTCTCAGCAATTCAGAAGGCAATATTATAAGAATAAGATATAAGTGTCATAAGAAGACCAATGTATGTCATTTTCAAAGAAATACTTGGGAAGAGTAAGACTTGCTGACTTGATTTTGAACCCCTTCTATTTTGAGACAGTGGGGGTAGGGGGAGGTGGGGTGTCAGTCCATATAGACCTGCTACTTACCTGTAATATAACACTCAGGCCAAGGTGCACTGAGAGGTTAAAGGACTTGACACTGGTCAAGCAATTAGTATGTGCTATGTGTCAAGGGGCAAGTCTTAAACCTAGTTCTTTCTGATTCCAAGGTAGGGTCTCTATCTGCTGTTGTACTGCTTCGTTGTGTACAATCTATCTGTAAACCTTAGTTTTCTGAAGTTGGGTAACCACACCATATCAGTCAGAGGAGGCCTCCTCCTTTGCTTATAGAAGGTATAGAACAATAGAGCTCTAGAAAGTTTTTGGTTAGAGAAGATCTAGAAATATGGCCAAGTGGACACAGCCCATTTTCAGCTTCGCTTGGCGAGTCCTCTCCAAAGGTTTTCTTCTCTTTAGTTCTCTGGTTACCAAGAATACAAGGCAGGGGTTAGTCTTGTACAACTGCACAGAGAAGCAATTTGTTTTTCTTTGTGGTGTAGAATGTGGCTCCATGCTTTTGGAAAAGTAGTTAGAGTTAAGCAATGCAAGTTTCTCCAAAGGTGATAAAATGATATCAGATCCTCAGTAATGGTGAGACTGTACAGATGTCTACCACAGGATGAAGCACTGCCAATTTTGAAGTATGATCCTTGGTATAAGACCTAATCTACACAATGGCTGACACCATAAAAGCATGGGAGGAAAACTTAGGGGATATCTCTCACAGACATCATTTCATAGAATACCTCCAGAAGGACGCCAGAGAAGGCATAAGAGAGCAAGCTCTTCATGACAGTCATTCATTCACCCCAGAAGGAGCAAGACAAAGAAGAGGAGGAAGGAACTCATTGTGCTCAACAGCCAGTAGTATCTTGGAACTTAGCAGAAGGAAACACCTTCACCTGTACTACTACGGATGGCATTAGAATAATTTTATTTAAAAGTCTTTAACTGAAAAAGAATTAAATAAGAACTTCATTAAAAAAACTAAAATAATTCTAATTGATGAGAATGATTTTTTAAAAAGGATTTTATGTATTTTGGAATTCATTATGATGAAACAATCTGTTCTTATTCACAGAGGTGGAGCATATGAACACAGAACAGGGATTACTAAGTACTACAATAGGCACAAGAACCTACCTTGTAAGAAAGGCTTTATAAAACAGGCCAAAACAGGCTGTGAACTATATCAGAACTTGACTCTAAAAATAAATGATTTAGAGAGAAGAGAGCCAGCTAGAGTCAGTTCAGAACACTGAGAATCATGCTTAGTTTCAGACTCTCAGCCTGGACTGTCCCTTAGCCGCCTTCACTTGGCCACTTCTCCTCCACTGTTCACTCAGTTCAGATCCTGGGAGCGGTTGTTGTCTACTGGCCCTTCTGGCCTCTCTTCTTTCTCAAGTTCAGTCAGAACTCACTCCTGCCCTTACATTACAGGGACTTGCACGTAAGTGCTGCTGTTTCCTCAAATATTCCAACTTTCTAATCCTTCAACCTCAGCTCCCACAACCTAACTCTTCTAGTCCACTTCAGAGACACACAGGAACGATCAAGGTGCCAAGCCCCCATGAGTACTCCATGATCAAGAAACACCAATAATCCTTTACCTAATCAAAATCTTCTATCTAGCTTTCCAAATGACGCCTTACCCCACACTTGTGGCATCCAATCCCTTTACCCTCAGTATTTCCCAATTTTGTGCCTTTAGTTAATAGGTTTTACACTGTCTTCTATTTTTAAATTCCTTGCCTCCTTGTCATCTCATCACTCATGCATGTTCTGCCAAACCCTAATCCTAACTCAGAATTCACACACTGAAACTGTCTGAGTCCACTGAAAGTTTACATAATCGAATACCAATTGGGCCCCCATTAAAGCAAGGAAATTCTTACTCTTCCCTAATCAATTCTCTGTCCTGTCCAGAAGGTGAACTTTGTCTTCTCTTTTCTGTCCTCCCAGCCCATGCTCTCTCCACACTGTCAGCTAACCACCACACCTCTGCTTTAAGAGAAAATAGTTCATCTGCCCAGAGCTCCTGAATTTCCCTTTCTCTACATCTTCAGTTCCCTCATCATCCCCCAGTCTCTGCTCCTTTTACTCTAGTTTGATAGAGAGCCAATCCCTCTACATGTCTATAATCTTCTATGCCTCTGGTCTTTTCTAGACTGTCCTACGTCCCTCCTGCCAATCTTCAATCATTCCCTATCTACTGATTCCTTCCATGAGGCCTATAAATACATTCCAGTCTCCCCAACCCTAAAATATTCCTTACTAGATGTTACCATCCACCCTGTCAAGCTATCATCCCATAGCTCATCCATTTCACAACACGACACCTAGAGAAAGTAATCTACACTTGTTAATAGCTCCTCTCCTTTCACTTCTCTTTGCAGTCAGGCTATTGACCTTATCAACTGAAAAGACTTTCTCCAAAAGTTATTAACAATCTCTTTCTTAATTGCCAAATTGGATGGCTACTTCCAATTCTCATCCTGCTAGTCCAAGGATTGCTCCAATCAACCTTGGTACTCACTCTTTAGCATGGCCCTCTGCCTCTCAAATTGGAGGGCAGAGTCATGAGCTCCAAAACCTCCATTTAAGGAAGGGGAGGGTCCAGGACAGCCATGTACCACTGGGCTGCATTCCTTCTGGATTCTTCTGCCAAACCATCAGGAACCTTCATCATCCTGCAAAAATCCAATCAGCCTTGATACTCACACATTGAATCAGTCAATGTCTTTTGCCCCTCTGGATGGAGGGTGGGGCTATGAACTCCAAAAACTTCCATTTAAGAAAGGGGGCTCAGGGTAGCCATAACCTCATGTCCTACCTAGCTGTAATCCATCTGGACTCTGATTTCTCTATCGTGTGCCCTATCCTTCCTTTCCCTCAGCAACTCCCCCTCCCAGCTCTTCTACTTTCTTTTATGTGTTATCTTTCTCTGACTGAACCACAAATTCCTTGAGGGTAAGGACTTTCTTCCTTTTTACATCCTCAGCCTGGCATACAGGAGGTATTCAATACATATTTACTGACTGACCGAGCCCTCTGCAGCACTTAAACACCCTCTTTTCCCAGATACTCTTCTTTGGGTTTTCACGTCATCACTCTTTTCTGGTTTTCTTCCTGCCAGACAGACTGTTCCTCCTCATTTTCCTTTGCTGAGTCCTCACCACATCACAGTCCATACCAGTAGGTCTATCTCAAAGCTTTACCTTGGGCCCTCTCCACATTTCTACTTGAGGGCTTCACCAGCTCACTGGTCTCAGCCCTTCTCCCAGGGCACCTTTCTTCCCAACTTCCTCACGTCGGCAAAGAACACATCATCATTCCAGGCACCCAGGTTCAGAACCTCAACATTATTCTTGACTCCTAACTTCATTTCCTACATATCCATTAAGTTGCCAAATGTGTTCTATCCTTCCTACAAAATCCAGCTCCTAGAAGTCCATTTCTCTCTACTTAACACAGTAGTTTAAGCCCTTATCTCCTTTCACTTAGACTACTGCATTAACCTCCTATTTGGTCTAATACTCCCAAGAGTCCTGCTCCAATCCATTTGTCACAGAATTACCAAAATGCTTTTTCCAAAGCATAGGTCTGACTCTCTCTCACAACCCTATTAATTGAATGATAACAGTTCCCTAATGTGTCTTGCATCATTATACACTTATCCCTCCTCACATTCTGTGGTTCAGCAAAATTGGCTTTCTCTTTGTTCTGCATGATCTCCTTTCTGTCCTTATCCTTTGGCACTGAGTGCCCTCTGTGTCTGGAATGCACTCTGTCCTCAGAACCCCTTCAAAAGTCTGCTTAGTGTCTTCCACTACAAGAAGACTTTCCAAATCACCTACTGCCCCCTCCATTATCTTGTGGCTATTTTGTATATATTTGCATGTCTACATGTTGTCTCCTATGAGAAAACGTAAGCCTCTTGAGGTCAGGGGCTGTTTCATTTTTCTTTTTGTATTCCCAGGACTTATAATATAGTAAAGATTTTTTAAAAATCCTTCATTGATTTCAGTTCTCAAACATTTTAAGTCTTCTGAGGCAGCATGCTCATTTTTTAATACATTGGGAAAATTGACTCAATTAGTACAAATTCCTATTAAGTTTTTGTATATAGCTCCTCTAGTTTCCTGAAACCCAATAATTAGATGGGTTCAGGTTGAATTTGGGAAGCTTTCATCTAAAACCAATCTCTACAATGGAATACTGGATTTTTCTGTAGCTACGAGGAGTATCTCCTGATGAGCTCTGTAAGCTTATTTTCAGGTATGAGATGTGAATTCTCTTTATGACAACACGGTCACAAGGGTTTTTGTGAAGAATGAAACTCTTTGTCAGGCCCAAAAGGAATTTAAAATGACACATTATTACTAGAAATCTGGGGTGTTTGTTGCTTGTCTTATAAAGTGTATAGGTAAATATCCTTTAAGATCACAGGGTATGAACAATGCTTTGGCTGAACAAGGAGGGAGGCAGGCATAGATCTTTTACAAAAAATGTTACCTTATAACTGGTTAAAAGATATGAACAAGCAGTTCTCAAAAGAAGGCATATGAGCCTTTCATAGTCAAATTGAAAAAAAAATGCTCTATATCACTAATAATTAAAGAAATAAAAAAAAAAATTAAAGTAACTATGGTTCCACCTCATATACTCAGATCGGCAAAGATGACAAGAAAGAGAAATGATAACTATAGAAGAGGCTACAGGAAAAGAGGCACGTTAAGGTGTTGGTGGAGCTGTGAATTTCCTCAGCCATCCTGGAAAGCAATTGGGAACTCTGCCCAAAAAGTAACTAAATTGTGCATATTATGTTGACCCGACAATACCTTACTATAGCTACCTATATTCCAAAGAGATCAAAGAAAGAGGAAAAGGGCCCATATATAGAATAATATTTATAGCAGCTCTTCTTTTTTTGTAGGGGCAAAGAACTGAAAATTAAGGGATATACTCATTAATTGGGGAATGACTGCACAAATTGTGGTACAAGAATGTAACTGGATACTATTTGTGACATAAGAAATTAAGAAAGCGATGGTTTCTGAAAAACCTGGGAAGACTTATATGAACCGATGAAGAGGAAGGTGAGCAGACCCAGGACAACAGTTTATACAATAATATCATTGGAAAGACAACTCTGAAAGACTTAACTCTGATCATCACTATGACCAAACACAATTCCAAAGGGTTCATGAATGTAACATGCTACCTAGCCCTTCCTGACAGAGAGGTGATGCACTGTGTGGATCAGAGACAAACTTTTTGGGCATAGCTAATGAGGGAATTTACTTTATTGGATTAGGCATATTTGTTGAGGACTTTGCTTTTCTTTTAAGTTGGGTGGTGAAAAAATAAAAGATTTTTAATTGAAAAATGAAGGAAAATGCAAGAAAAAAATAAGTTTTAAAAGTTATTATGAAAAAGAATGCTATCCAAAAACTTAACAGCTGATTCAGAGGAAGAGGTTCCTATTTTAACTCTGGGGAGACTGAGAAGAAACAGAAATAGCTACTTCTTGCTCTCCCAGTATTAGCTTTAATGACACATTTCTTTAGAAGCACTGCAGCTCCATGGGTCCATATGTTTGCCAGTGATCTTTCCAGGAGTAGTCTGATTTGGTATACAGTTTTGATGGAATTCAGCATCAGAGAATATAATGTGACTGAATTAGTTTCTCATCTCACCATTTGGAAAAGTATGGTTATATTCTCTGGATTCATTAAAAAGCAATAGACTGTTTGTTATGTGGTAGCTTTCTGGAGTCCTGGTTTCTATGAGCATTGATTTGATAATATCACTTTTGTAGGTAGTCCTTTAGAGTGTACATCAAGGGTTCCAAGTGGGTCTTCCTCTAGCACTTCACTGGCAATGTGGAAGAAAGGGGTTCATCTGTTAGCTGTGAACACCTAACTTCCTCTTTCTATTCCTTCTGGAGAGAAATCATTTCGCTTGATCAAAAAGGTTATTACTAGAGTAGGGTAACAACAGAAATTTATAAAAATCACTTTAGACTTTCATAGATCCTTTTTACACAAAATCTCATCTAATCCTCAAAACAACCCTATAAAGGCAGGCACTATGAAATAGTACAGATATTACCCCCATTTTACAGACGAGGAAACTGAGGCTGAGAGAAATTAAGTGACTTGCTAGTGTCTGAGACAGGATCTGAACCCCATGAGGTCCTGATTTCAGGTACAAAACTCTGCCCAAGACATTAGGGAGGAATTCAAAAATGCAAAAGGCTAAAAGTGAGAACAGTGGGAGGAGGAAGAGGAGAGACTGGATGAAGGAAAAATAATTTAATACTGATGGTCCATATTTAAACCATCAATGAAGGAAGAAGCAGGCCAAGGGAAAGGGCCAAGTGCCAGATGGCAAAGGGAATGGCTCAAGAAAAATCCAAGGAGACAAATCCATAGTTTTCTTTCAATTACTGGCTTAGAGAATAGGTAAATGCAAATGAATGGTTTAACAGTAAACTCAGTAAATAAAAGATACGTATCCCAAAGAGGAAATGGGAAAATGAAATAAAAATACTGAAAAATTTGAATATATTGCTAGGTAGCAGGAAAAATGTAATATGACTCACCCACTTTGGAAAACTACTGCCAAAGTATATAGAAAGTTGAACAACAAGTAATCTCCCCAATGATCAAAGAGACACGAAGTGATCTTATGACAGGAACTTTAGGGGAAAGAGGTTCTGGGAAGCATTCTTAAAGATATAAGGGGCTGGTGGAATATTTTCCAAACTTTGTTTCTTGAGAAAATGTTGATATTTAGTAATATTTTCCCTCCTTAAAATATCAAATGTGAAATTATGTATATTAAAATATTTTTACATGTAACAAAATTTTTTAGATGAAAATAGATTTATTTTGTTCTCAAAGTACCTTAATCTCTCATTTATCCTGGGCTACTGTGATATATCAAAGGATATACCATAGACCCTCATTCACTGGATCATATTTTTTAGATTTCATTGGTATGACTTTAAGTATTCCATGATCAAATTAGTTTGGGATACACTTAGATGGATATAAGGGAAAAGGTATTTGACTTGAATAAAAAGTTAGCATTAATGTGCCATTACTATTCTGGGAATTAGGGTCACCATAGGCAGTTCTCACTATCTGAAAGTAAAAGTTTTAGGAACAAGGCTGACATTATAAAAGTATTGTCTAAAAGGACAAAACATAGAATGATTCGTGGAAACAGAAATAATAGCCCTTAAGAAAAAGATAGGTGACAGATGGACAAACAAGAGCATAAGCTAAGCCATAAATTCACAACCACTTACTATGACTTTGAAATTTGATAGAAATCTGTTTGAGGAAGACAAAATGCAGAGTTTCTCTGCATATATCCGTAGAGATTTAAAAATAATATATTACTAACTTCAAAAAATTCTAATGATAAATTTTGTACAACAGAAGGGTTCCAATACAAACCTACTACTGCCAGTCCACTGAATTCAGTGAACATTCAAGTACCTTACTCTCAAGAAGCTTTAATCCAATGGGAGAGACAATCCAATGTGCAGAGCAAACTATATATGGGGTAAACAGGAAATAACTAGTAGAGGGAAGACAATGGAATTAAGAGGGATTGAGGAAGGATTCCCTTACAAGATGGGATTTTGATTGGGACTTGAAGGAAACCAGGAAAACCAGCAGCAGGCGTGGAAGAGGGAGTATTCCAGGTTATGGGTGACAAGAGAAAATATCAGGAGCCTAGAGATGCAGCATCTGGTTTGTGGAACAGCCACAAGGCCAGTGTCACTGGAGCCAAGAGTACATGTCAGGGAGCAAGTTTAAGAAGACCAGAAAGGTAGGAGGGAGCTAAATTGTGAAGGGCTTTGAATGCCAAACAGAGTATTCCATAATTGGTCCTAGAAGTAATAGGAAGCCACCAGATTTTTTTGAGTAGGGGGGTGGCATGGACAAATGTGTTTTTCAGGAAAATCACTTTGGTGGCTGAGGATGGACAGGAGCAGGGAAAGACTTGAGGCAGGCCAATCCAAGAGCAAGCTACTGAGGTGATGAGGGCCTGCAGTAGAGTGGTTGTCATTTTTTTTGCCTGGGGCAGGGGGTGCCGCACTTTTGATGAATGCAAATATTTAGCTTGGAAAACATAAGTCTATGATCAGTCCAGCACTCTGCACCACACATTGCCTTTGTCACTCTCACATCTTGTCTGTCTCTTTTCCTTACAATCACATAATCTATTAGATGCCAATGTTTGCTGCGAGAGTGCTTCCAATGAAGTTTTATTGCATTTAGGTAAAAGGAAGACAGTGTTGGTGATGAGGTCATGTGATGCACAAGTCTTCAGCAGTAAATGACTATTGCTGTTGCTTTTTCCAACTCCATTCCTCCCTAGGACTCCTCGCCAAGTCTGGTAGTCTGAGCCTACCCTAGCATTAAAGTTACCCAGAATTATAAGCTTGTCCTCTTTTGGCACATTGATAAGGGACTCTAGGTTTTCATAAAATTTTTCTTTGACCTCATCAGGATTTATCATGGTGGAAGGATAGGCACTGATGATGGTGGCTTGGTGTTTTCCTGCAAGTGGCAATTGCACTGTCATGAACCTGTCATTTACTCCTTTTGGCAGGCATATCAGCTTGCTGACTAGATAAGCTCTGATTGCAAAACCTATGCCAGCTTCATGGTGCTTCCCTTCACTTTACCCACTCCAGAAAAATGTGTATTCACAGGACAATAAGCTGGCCTTCATTTGCCAAACTTGTTTTACTTAGGGCTGCTATTCGGATGTGATACCTGTTGAGTTCTCTTACAACAAGAACAGTTTGTCTTTCAGGTCTACTGGATTTTGTCTTGTCTATAAGAGTGTGCACATGTGCCGATGGTGAGTGAAATCATCTTTGTAGATGTTTTTGTACATTTTGTACTTTTTTGTGTGTTTTGACTGCAGAGTGGGATTCCCTGATGGAGTTCAGACTCTGGGAGCCTTTTAGAACTCCCCTTGAATCTTCCCACTTACTCTGGTCTTTCTTACTCAAAATTAATCTTCCTATTTGTCCCTGCAGTCTCAGGAAGCCCATGGGCTTTTCATTATCATTGTCCTCAGGTCTCTGTAGCACTCCCCACCCTTGATCCCATCAAAACCCCATTCCCCAGGCTGCAGACTATTCCTATCAAGATCCTCCCTAGAGTCTATCTATATTCACCCCAGGGGTACTGGGCTTTCCCAAACCGCCCCTATCAAGACCTTTAGATTGCCCCACCTGCTTCCGACCTAAGCCCTTCGCTGTCTGATATCTCCTGATTGCCTCCAGCTGTTTCCAACCCTTTCCCTCCTAGGGCTTCTCAAGACCCTCCCTAAACCCCTCCCTCCCATCACCCTAGACTACCAGACCACCCCCAGATCCCTCCTATAGTCTTTTCTGTAATTAAGTTCCATCTTGCCTCTGTGAAGGCACTCAGGTGGGATCCAGCACAGACTCTGTCAAGCTGAGATTCTATCTGGCCTGCTTTGTAATACAAGCACTACAAATGCTTAGGCTCCTTAAAAGCCAACCCAATTTGGCGAATCTTTAATAAACTTTGTTTTTCTTTGGCTTTAAGAAGGTTTGAGTTGAATTCATTCGAGCAGGACCCAGGCGTGCCGGTTATTTTGGGGTCCCCAGCACCCCTAAACCTTGCCATCCCCACCTGCTGCAGTAATCAGGCCACAATTTTCAGGGCACCTTTCCCAGCCCCTTCCCTCACACCAGGAGGTGAGCTGTATGATCCTTAAAAGGCTGCTCAGACACTGAGTCCCACTGCTGCTTCCAGTGAGAAATGACCCTATGGCCTGGGCCACCTGTCTGCAGGATCGTGACTACAGCTCCCAGCATATCCACACCTGTTGCCACAGAACTGTAAGGTGTAATAGTAAAATGGTATGGGTGATGTCCTTTGATTCATGTGTAAATTGGATTAAAGTGAGGCAGTGTTGCACAGAGCCATCAGCCTCACTCTCTCCTCCAGAGTTATCACAGTCCAGTGGCAGGACAGAATGAAGATGACTGGTGATGGCTCAGGATGCAGTGAATGACCTTGGCATCTTCGATGTCTAATCAAGCTCTAAAGCGCTCCACATCACCTGCTTCAGCTGCCTTCATGGCCACTGGGACAAACTGTTCTCATCTGCCCAGCCTACCAGGGGAAGTCTTCACATACTTGGAGTAGACATGTCCCTAACTCACCAATGGGTTTGAGACCCCTCATTTATTCTCAACCTGGTTTGTCCTGTCTGCTGAAATGGTTTACCAGAATCTGGCTGCTGTGCATGCTGCAGCTTCTTGGAGCTACAGCTGAGAGTTGGGTGGAACAGTGTGAAAGGAAAGGAGGGGGCATATGGAAAAGATGTAGCAAAGGCAGGATGGGGGTGGGTGTGTTAGTCAGTGAGAGATAGTGAGAAATCCAGGAAGACTCCTAGGTTTTGAGTTGAGGTGTTGGGAGGACAATGTAGCCTTCTAAAATAATAGGGAAAGTAGAAGGAGGGGAAAATTGAAGGGAAAAGATAATGAATTCAGTTTTGGAGAAGATTGAAGGTCAGCAGAGAGTTTGGGGTGGGATGATTTGGAAATCATCAGCATAGAGATGATAATTAAATCCATGGGAATTTCTATGAGATTGACAAGTGAAGCAGTGTAGTGGAAGATATTAAGATCCTGAAGAGTATACAAAGCTGAATAAAACATGGCAAGTACTCTTCCCCCTATAAGACAGGCTGTTAAGCTTGCTGCTGTTTTTCAGACCCCATGGACCACAGCACTCCAGGCTCTTCTGTTCTCCACTGTCTTTCTAAGACTGTCCAAGCTCATGCTCATTGTTTCCATAACCCTATCTCTCCATCTTATCCTCTGCCACCCCCTTTAACTTTTGCCTTCAATCCTCCCCAATATCAAGATCTTTTCCAATGATTCTCATCTTCTCATTATGTGGACAAAGTATTTAAGCTTCGATATTTGACCAGCTAAAGTTAAATAATAATTCCTTCCCCATCACTTTCAATTATTTACTAATCTGTCTCATCATTTCTAAGTTTTTCAGAAGCTGATTCCAGACCTCTTGGTTTTTCTATTTTACTTATCCCTTTTATTTACATGTTCATTAGAATAGTTCACAAAGGATGGGCAAGAGAAATGAAAAAAAATCAACCAGCTTTGTTATAAAAGGGCCTCAATCTGATGTGGCAGTGACCTTGAGCTATGTAATCAACCAATAACATTTATTAAGATACTACAGATGGAGTACACACTCCTAGAACCTCCTTGAATCTCCCCACTTAACCTGGTCTTTCATACTCAAATCTGTGGTCATTATCTGTTACCTCTTGATTCCTCCATTGTCTGATAACTTCCACTTGCTTCTAGCTGTTTCCCACCCTGGATTACATCACTAGTTACCCCAATCCCATTAAGATCCTCCTCAGACCCTCCTCCCAGATCATTAGACCACCTCTAGATCTTTCCTACAGGGACTTTCGAAATATAAATTCCATCTTTGCCTCCATGAAGGTGCTCAGGTTTAATCCAGCTCTGACTGTCTAGCTGAGATTCTATCTGGCCTGCTTGTCAGTGCGAGTGTTACAAATGGTTAGGCTCCTTAAGAGTCAACCCAAGGTGGTGAATCTTTAATAAACTTTTTCTTTGACTTTAAGAAGGCTTGAGTCGAATTCATTCAAGCAGGACCCAGCGTGTTGGTATTTCGGGGTCCCCAGCACCCTTGAACCTCAACACTATTAAAGACATCCCTGCCCTCAAGGAGCTTACAATCTAGTGGGGGAGACAACATGCAAACAAAGCAAGCTGTATACAGGATAAATAGCTTAACAAAGCAAAGGCCCTGGAAGGAAGAAGGGTTCAGGAAAAATTCTAGCAGAAGGCAGGATTTTAGTTGGGATTTAAAGGAAGTCAGAGAGAAAGAAGGAACACATTCCAGGCATGGGAGACAGCTAGAGAATATGCCCAGAGAGATGGAGTGTCTTGTTTAGTAGACATCTAACAAGTACATATCTATACCTTTGTGCCTCAGCTTCCTTATGTGTAAAATGGGGTAATGGCTGCCCAGCTCAGCTCAGCTCACAGGGCTACTGTGATGATAATGATAAACTGTACAAACAGTATTCTACAAATATAAGTTAAGCCTGTTGTTTCTTTAGGTTGCTCTTTCTCTCACACTAACACACTTCTTTAAGAGGTGGTTGGAGTTTTGTTTTCAGCACAGGCACATAAATATAACGAGACCGTAGTTTTCCCTAATCTTAAGCATTTGACATATTATAGGTTTAACTAAAATTAAATGGACAAAAAAAACCAACTAACATGAGACTGGGCTACATTCTGTGTAGTTTCATAGTCATCTCCTTTCATAGACAAACTCCTTCCAAGTTCTCCAAACATGTAAGAAGTAGAGTAGTACCTTTGGTAGAAAGATAGCAAGCTTCCTCATTAACACAGCACACCCCTCCACAAAGGAGTACAAGTGTTAGTCTTTAAAAGGAAGTCAAAACTAATAGAAACATCTGTGGCAGCAAAGTAGGCTAGAATAATATTCTCTATCACCTGCAACACTAACTGGTCTCAGCATAGAGACGATTCTTCAGCAGAAGTGCTGTCCAAATAACTATAAGACGCAGACAGTATCTCAAAAAATGGGTAGGGATCTTAGAGATAATTAAACACCAAGAGGACCTATGGCAATAGCTGAATACAAATTTAGAGACCTCTCCTTTCTCCTTCAAATCTTTCTTCCTTCAGTTTCTTTGTAAGCAGCTGAGATCACACTTTCTATCAAGTTTACTAAAACAGGAATCTGGTAGATGGAGACATTACTTTGGGACACTTTCCTTTAAGGATGCTACTACTTTGGTCTATCCAAAGGACCTCCCATACCTATCTCAGTGTAGTCAGGCAGGGGCATGAGAGTCTAGCAGACGAAGCACAAAGATAAAGAAGTTGTTTGAGGGTGAAAAATGGGCTGGAAGTCATGTGCCTACCAAAGAAAAGATGACAGATCAGACAAGGCAGTGGAGCCTTGCAATATCAGGATGATACAACTGAATTACCTCTACTTCCCTTATCAATGAATCTATTTTTCACCTGTCTATATATCCCTAGCACTGAGCCCATAAATATACATTTAACAAATTGTTGATGACATACTGACTGAATTGTATCTTTATTGCCCCAGATATTCCCGACATTTAAGTCCTAATTCCTATCATTCTTTCAGTACTGCTCCTCTTCAGGAAGTCCTCTAAAACTTGAGGATTAAGAAAGAACCTCTTCCAATGCCTATTTCCCAATCTTGAAATATCTGAATTCCTATCAAGTGAAAGAAAGTACTGCTTTTCCATCTCCAGTGAACTTGGTCTGGGTGCCTGCCCATAAACTAGAGATACCAAAGTCTTGTAAGTAGTCACTCAGCCCCAAAGAACCAACACAAGACCCATGGGACTTTTCTTGACGATATCCATGAGACTGATCGTTCATTTCCGGGGCTAGAGCTGATTATGACAAACAAACTGTTTTGTTCTACCCCACTGTGGGGTGCATCATGTGAAAGCACTTTACAGTAACAAAAAACATATCACGTACAGAAAGACACTTTCTAGCTTGGCATGAGAGGAAGCAGCAAAAAGAAAAAATGGCAGGACAAAGTATACAGACTTTTATGGGGGAGAAATTTGGCGAATGATAAAGGGTAAAGGGTTCAAGGGTGAAATAAGATTTAAAAGGAGGAGATCAGGGAGAACAGGCTTAATGGGAAAATGGCATAAAAGAGATGCCAGTGTTAAGAACCGCATCAGGCTCCTCTGTTTCAGGCTACTGAGGGTTATGACTGTCAGAGTAATCCTCACTCAGAACTGTCAAGAAGCTGTTCAGTACCCACTTCCCTCTCAGACCTCCTCTTCTCTGTGCCCACTGTATTAGTCTGGGTGGGGGGAGGGAAGAGACTATGGATTTGCTTTATTTTCCACCAAAATGTGTTTTTAGAAAAGGGTCTGAGGAACTCATTTGCACCACAGTGCAAATAGCTGAGAAAGCTTAAAATATTTCTCCCAGACTATTACCATTTTAATAGGGAACAAAGTTTATAAATGAAAAGAAGGAATCCATAATAGTGAAATTTCAGCTTTCAGCAAATGAGTCTGTGTGGGAAAATGGTTTCTCCATGAAGTTAATATGTTCTGATGGTCAGACACAACCTATTCTCCTGTGGCCTCCCAGAACGAACACTGAGTGAAGGATAGCATGGAACAGGTGTCTGAACTATTCATTCTCTACAAAGGAGTACCTCATGGCAACTTCTGGCCTCTTTGTGAGCAACAGTGAGCTCATGTCAGACTTTACAGTATGAGAAACCATGAGGGGTAAGAACTTGGGTCAGCAATGCATGGGCCCTTACTCACTTTCTCAATTCTGCCAGGTTATTGCTTCATCGCCTATTTTCAAAATTGGGGAGAGAGAAGAGGAGTGACAGCTTGGGAAGAAATGTAGGAGAGGGAGAAGAGGCTAACTCTGATGAAATGGGTTCAAATCCTGCTATTGCTCCTTAGTATCTGTGTAGTCCTAAGCACTTAATGTCTCTGAGCCTCAGTTTCCTCAAAATGAGGGGGCTAGACAAGATGGCTTCTGAGGGCCCTGCCAGTTTTGGATCTGGAATCCTATGAGGCTGCACTTTTGTCTTTCATTGGAGTAGGGAGCTCCCTCATGAAGAAAGTGTCTTTTCTAACAGCAGCTGGCAGGGCCTTGACACTTCTGTAGTCTCAGAGAGTAGTCTGGGCCCAGCAGGATCTCAGAAGCAGCACAGGACCAAAGCAGGACTGGGCCTCAGGGTGTCAGGCATAACTCTGAGGATAGCTCTCTATCCACTACATCCCAGGGCCTCCTAGGATTGGCCTTCAGGAAGTTCAGATGAAGGGAAACAAAAAGGAAGGGAGCAGAGATGGTCCAGAAAGAAGGGAAAATGCTCCCTCCCCTCCTCATTTCTCTACGGGA
This sequence comes from Bettongia penicillata ogilbyi, assembly GCA_023548195.1. Lineage (NCBI taxonomy): Eukaryota > Metazoa > Chordata > Mammalia > Diprotodontia > Potoroidae > Bettongia > Bettongia penicillata. The sequence goes on from JAJHZJ010000444.1 coordinate 5,129,510, forward strand.
AATGAAGCCAGATGACTTTTCAGCTAGTCATTAAGCATTATCAATGATCCTGTTCCAGAAAGCAAGGCTTGGGCTCAATCATTTTAATGTAAACAGTAGCCTTTACCTTGTCATTAAGGAGTGGTTTGATCTCTGTGAGCTGCACGTCTTGCAGTTCATCCATGAGGACAGGAGATGGCACAGAGGCCTTCAGGAACCAGTAACACTGCAACAGAAAACAAAGGTGACTGAGGTGAAAAGACAGTTCAGATAAACCCAGTCACTGGCAGGCTAGTGCCACAGGTTAGCTTAAGCTACCCTGACACTAGACTCATTACGTCAGAAGGCAAGCTGACCCAAAGAGCCAAGGACAGAAAGAAGGACATTCAAATATATTCAGGCAGGAGGTAAGGCACAGCTGCCATCATGTTCCTAATTAAGCCTATCATATTTCCAATGAAAGATTGCATACTTGGTTAACCAGGAGGTCTGGTTTTTAATACAAGATCTGCTATACACTGTGTGGCTTTGGATAAGCAATATTCCCCTCTTTGGGCCTGTTTCTTTACCGATAACATAAGGGAGATGGACAATATTTTCTTTTAAGATTACTACCAGCTTTAAGAATCTTGACCAGCCAAATTTCAGACCAAACTAAGGTGAGACAAGAGAGGGATGGCAAATCAACCTTACTTAGCTAGCTATGGAAAATGATGCAGTTTGGAGTTTCTGGGAACCCCGAAATGTGAAGGTATAGGGCAGCATCTGTCTGGAATGAATTCACCCACTTAAACCATCTTCTAGTCAGTGGCAAAGTTTACTGTTATGCCAGTAAGAGTGGACAAGGACTGGTGCTTATATACAAAAAGGACAGTGAAAAGATGTGGTTGGGATTAGGGAGTGGTTAAGTAGTCTGGGGTGGGCCAGGTGCAACAGTGAAAGCAATATCATGTAGACTAATTAGGTGATCTAGATGGGCTGGGGGTAGGCCAGTTGCCTTGGCCTGAGCCAGTGATCTAGTCTGCTGAAATGTATAAGAAAATTCAGGGACTGGGTTGTTTTCAAAGACATGGTCTTTTTATTTTTTTCAGGGTCCAGGTCCCATCATACCTCAACATAAAGGGTATGCCTCTTAGGCATCTTCTGAGCTGTTACTGACCAACTGCCCAAATTAATTCATCCTGTTCCCAGACAGAAGTGATTATTGAAGGAAGAAAACACCCACAGCACAGCTATGGATCCCTCCATAAAATTTTGCAACTGTTAGTACTTATACCCTAAGGAGACCAACTGACGTACACCTATGAATGGTTACTGGCCTCGGAGCTTCCAGGTACTTTTATCAGCTAGTTGCAAGAATCCCCACTCTCAGGAAGAAAAGGAGGCATTCCGCAAAAATAAACACTCAAATAAACAGATAAACCCATCCTTGCTCCATTATGCATACTTCATGTGCAGGGAAGAATACTAAGCCTCCAGAATATATTACCCAGGTCTTAATAAGTGGCAGATGTATTCATGGACCTATGGTTTGTTTAGCAGCTCCAGATTTTATTCAGTTCTCACTGTCCCAAGGCTTTGCCAATGAGCAATTTTATAACACCTGCAGGAACAGTGAGATCACGTGGTGGAAAATTCCATCTGCCGATCCCTCAGCACAGGCTAGCGCTAGCTCCTCTCCTGGGGACCTCGAGCCGGCTGCAACTTCAGCACAGATGATATTTTCAACAAACACCATTTGGGTTCTTAGTACTATTAATCCTGTCAAAAGGCTGGAAGGGATTTTCTAAACTGGGATAAAAACTAAAATTATCACCCACCCTCACTTTTCTCTTGCCCAGTGGTTTGTGAGGACAGTGAAGAAACGACAACAGTTCAAACTCCCCATGTTCCAAATGAAGCAATGGGCCAAGTAGCAGAGAGTGGGTGGAACCAAGTGGATGGAGCCACCATGTCTGCCCCATGGAGGATGCCTGGAGTCTTAGTCAGAAAGCTGGCATTACTGTATAGTTCCGCTGAATGACTGCCCTGGAGGAGAGGACCAGGAGTAATAACAGCTAGTATTCATGTAATGGTTTAAGGATTGCAAAGTATGTAAGTTGTATCTGGTTTGATCCTCCCAATAACCCAGTGAGGTAGGTGCTATTATTTTTATTATTCTCATATCACATACATAGAAACTGAGGTTGAAAAAGATTAAACGACTTGCCCAAAGTCACACTGGAAGTGGCTGAGATAGGATTCGATCCTCACTCCAAGTCCAGGGTTTTATCCACTGAGTCAGAAAACTGAGGTTCTAATTTCAGTTCTGAAGCTCATTAGCTGCGTGACTTTGGGCAGTGGATTCCATCAGATATTGGTTGAAAATCCCTTTCTGTTCCAACATTCTGTGATATCATGGTGAATCAGAAATAGAATCACACTTTCTAGTCTGAGAAATAGGAAGATCAGTCTATGACAGAATTGGCTTACTCAGGATGGAAACAGTTTTTGAGAGTGGAATATGGTGATAGGAGGGTGGTTTTGAGGTGACTAAGGCATTTGAACAGAGTTGGAGAAAGATTTGGAAGTCACCCAGATCCAAGCGATACTTAGCTCCACAAAGAAGCATGTATACAGAAGAGAATAGGGGACCAACGGCAGCAGCTTTAGGGATGCTCACAGTTATAGTGTAAGGAAGAAAATGAGGGAAAAGGGGGAGAATCAGCAGTAGTGCAGTAGGAAGTAGATGGAAATGGTGACAGGGAAAAAGACTAGACAGAAAAAAGTCACTGTCATTTTACACACAGACACACATTTTGTTTTGTTTTTAGTATAAGGACCAGAATTTGCCAGCTAGCTGCCCCTCATTATTATGTGATATTAATCTCTCAACCTCAGTTTCCTCATCTGTAAAACCAGGATTACCTCACAGTTATTGTGAAGATCACATCCTTGAAACGCTGTATAAATGTGAGTTACTAGTATTAAAAACCAAAGATTTAACCACGCAAAATTAGGATCAATTCTCAAATTAAAAAAGTCCATTTCTGGAATCGTAATTCAGAAACACAAGTATTGTTGCATCACGTGCCAGTCAGAGGGATGCGTGCTCTTAGTTGGTTGGATGCAGGATTTCTTACAGGAGTTGCCTGCCAGGGGTAACCATTATCCTTTACTTCTGGTCATCACCAAACCATGCTGCTTGCCATCCCACTCCTTGCCCAGGCTCCCAAACTTGGAGTCAAGCTCCAAATCATTAGCTCCTATCTGGAGGTGGGCTAGCATGTTTCACCATGAGTCCTTCAGAATTGAGGCTGGTCACTGTGTGATCAATTGTATTTTTCAGAGCTATTACATTTATCTCATTTGATCTTTACCATGGCAGTAATGAAGGAGGAAGAACAGGTAGCTATTTTCCTCTTCTACATGAAGAAAATGAGGTTTGGATAGATTAAAGAAATCATGGTCACCCAGTTAACAGGGCAGTGCCTAAGGCTCACCCCATTTCCACCACCTAGAGGTCAGATGAGAGGCGTTTGCCATCAAAGATTAAAGAGTTTAAACAATCTGATGAGTCACTGGAATAATGACCCCGAGGCAGAGCAAAAGTAGAGGTCCTCCTCATGCAGCATCATCAGCCTGGAAGGCTCACTGAAGACTTAAATTTTGCGAAGGTAGTGAAACTGATTAAAGACCCCAGAGAGGGACCCTCCTTTTTTCCTAGCTCACATGAGTAGCTGTGCATACCTGGCTCCATAAAGATGTAATCTCTTTTCACTTATTTCTACAGCAAAGGGGAGGCTGAATTTACTAAGAGATGGGTTTGATAGATTGGACCTGTTCTGCTTAAACATGAACCTCCACTCCCCTAAGACTAGCCAGTTGTGGAGACAATTATATCCTGCATGGCAGAGACCACTTGAGTGGCATCAGGTGTCAGCCATGATGATTCCCCCCCTCTCACACAAACCACCATGTATGGTACAACTGGTAAAAGCTGCATAGGAGACTGCACTGAGCACAATGGCTGTCTAGGCAGACAGACCTGCTCACATAGATAGGTGCTGTTAGGACAGCAGGAGAAGGCATAGCAATGGAGGTCACTCCTTTCCAAAAGTTTTGGAAGTGGCTCCCAACTATAGGATGGATAAATAGGAGATCAACAGCTAGCTTATAAGGATGCTAGTAAAACTACCACAATATCCATCAATGAAGTGGAAGGGTTAAGCCCAAGGCATCTCTTGAAGGTATCTCCCACCCCACTTGTACATAAAGGGCTGATGGAGCACACTAGCCAGTTTGTCATAACCCAGGGCTCTCTATTAGGTCCATCAGGGCATCTTAATTTCCAAGATGCCCATTTTTATTTTTCAAGGTCTGACCCATCACTGACTCCTGGGAATTAGTATCTGTATGAATACTTATGGTAATCTCTATGCCATTTTGTGGGTTAAAGAGAAACCCTTGAAATTATTACCCTAGTCACGTCATGTAGTTTAACACCCAAATTGCCAAGTCCTGGGAGGGGTGAAACTATTTTCTTTCTAGTGAAGGATATGAAGGAGGCTGCATCATTCTGTTACATCTTATAATACCTGTGTGACTGGTGAAGAAGGTAGATGGACCCAGTGACTTACAGTGGACCACAATGGATGAAAAAAGCCATGCCAGTTGTTGAGGCTGTTCCTGCCTCATCAGTGTGGTGGCCCAGACAGCCTAGGCTATCTCTGAGTGAGCAGCATGGGGTTGTCTGCCTGACTAAAAGACTCTTCCTCTATTCCTATGGCTAAGGTTAGTCAGGAGCAGGTTGCTTTCACCTGAGAAGGAGCCCAGTATGCTTTCACTAACATTCTTTAGGACTACCTGACCTCTCCCTCATGTTGGCATAGTCTGGTGGGCAGAGAATGAAAAGAACGATGTTGATTGGTCCAGACAAGGCCATGGTGGTAAGGAATGTATATCTGATGGTAGCCCTTATGATGGACAAGAGGTGGGAAACCAACCTTACAAAAACCCAGGGTGCAGTCCACTTACTCAAGTTGCTGGAAATATAGTTGACAGGAAGAATCTAGATAATTGTGCACTCAGTCTAGAATAAGCTATTGACACAATGAACACTGGCAGAAGGTACCAGCAGTATCAGAGACTCAAGCAAAGCAGGTAGCAATATAGGCTCCAGCACAGTAGGAAGCATCATGGGCAGCGGCACAGAAACTAGAAGCAAAGTAGAGAGCCCAAGAAAGTGGGAAATATTACAACCACTGGCAGGGTTCATAAAAAAAAAAGTTTGTGACTGCCAGAGGTCAAGGCCTCCAGTCTCAGTTCTAATATCCTCACTCTTCTTCTCAATGGTCCAAGGAGGACCTGGCTCTTGAGGACTGCTGTTTTGCCTGATTCATGAAAGGTTCCACCCACTGTAAGATGGGCACGTGCAATTGGACCACAGAGGCTGACACTGATAACAGGATCTGCTGAGAGATGGAGATCCTGCTAAGTCCTCCCAGGGGGTTGATCTATGAACTTGAATGATTGGAACATGTGAAAGATGGATTAAGACCTTCCTCTACATTGATCCTAGGCTGTGGCCATGGATTTGGCTGACTAGTACTGGGCCTGGTGGGAACAGGACTGACCAATTAAAGGCCCTCTCCTGCCTTGGGCTCAGGACCACTGGTAGAACTATACCAATGCATCTCCTGCAGAGAGCTGTTTGTGAAGCCTGACAGTATCTGTTAGAGATATCATATGAACTCTGCTGAACTGAACAATCAGGTTGACACCCTATAAGAACAGTAGAGGTTGGGAGTGGGTCTCATTGCCATTTTGGACATAGGTGAGAAGATGCTATGGATATGAGACCTTGTTAACCCAGAGGGAGGCAGCTATTTTTAGCCAATGGCGCTTCCTATGCCAATCAGAACACTCACCTCTGAAAGACAAGCATGGCATGATTCTGAAACAAAAACTTTATTACTATGCCCCTGACTATTTGAGTCTGAGTGTCCTACCTTCCAGAAGCTGTGGTTAGTAGTGCCATCTTATGAAAGGGGAAGGCTCTCAGGTCAGTTTCTTGGATCTAGTCCTCTTACCTTATAAGTACAGTCTACTTTTGGACATAGTTCTGGTTGACTGTATTCAGTCCTTCCCTAGGCCTCAAAGTCCCTGTACCTTCCAGGGGTCTCAGAAGAGGCCGCTGAAATAACTCAGATTCCTATCACTTGACAAATCTCCTTTCCTCCAGGAATGCAGTGGAATTGTTGGGAGGTACTTTGCTTTCTAATTAACATAGTGGAGGTGAAAGTATCTCTACCTAACAATGGTGAATTTGTATTTTCTTGAAAGAAAAGGGATCCCTTAGCCAAATTTTGAGGTTGCTGAATGTTGATGAGAGAATCTTTACATATCCCCTAGAGAAGGAGGCAGCACCTCAGTCAAAGTCTCTAAGGTAAAGATTTGGTGTTTGCCCTCTTAAAGGGCTCCCCAGGAGAGGAAGGTCCCAACTCATGGGTCAGAGAACAGAGGGGAGGGTATGACAGAGCATGCCTTGATAATAACCATGGCACCAGGACAGGCTGCATGCAAGAGGGTAAGGATATCTTCTCTCTTTACTATGGATGATTCTGACTTACAACAAGGATTGGGGACGGTCCTCAGAAGTCCTGTGACCAAATGTGCTGTTCCTCCTCCACCTGCTCACTCCCTGGTCATACCAGAAGAGCCCGTGTGAACTGTCTGCAGCATTACCACCACTCAGATGACCTGGGAGGTGCAGCATGAGATTAAGGTCTTTGGTTTTCTCTCTATTTAATCACTTTGTTATACTTCTCTCCAGAGGCCATGATGTTGTTTTGGTTTTTTTTGCTGTTTTTTTCCTTTATATGAACTAAGCTCTTCCTCCAGTGGTGCCTGTGTCAGGCTTTTCACATTTCTGTGGTCAAAGTTGTCCAGTAATGACTCTAAGGCTATTTAAACGGAGGATGATCTTTTAGAAAATCTTTAGGACCTTGCCACCAAGAGGTGTGGTGGGAGCAATGCCTAACTAGGATGCTTTCCATGTGGGCTAGGCTAGTTTGTCCTTAAAAAGCTGGGAAAATATTCCTGAAATTTGATTGATCCAGTTGATTGATTGGTTAGGCTCAGACCACACACAATGTTCATATGGCTTCCCTGCTGCCCAGGGCCAAAGACTAGCCTTTAAGGAGTGAGTGCCCCTAGACTGGACTGATGTCCCACTATCACCTGCATCACCATGTCCATCAGATCTAACATGTTCTGTTGACCAGATTGATTTCTGTACAGAGATAAGGGGAGTTGCAAGGATCTCACTTGTCTCATATGCTTGTTAAATACCCCTTCCAAGCAACTGTTAAGTAAAATTCTTTTTTGTTAGATAGTCTATGAGCGTCTCATTTCATTCCAATCTCAAGTCTGAACCACTGCATCAGCCAGAGTCTGACTTGGCCTAAAATAACTTAAACAAACTGATATTCAATGAAGTGAGCAGAATCAGAAGATCACTCTATACAACAACTACAATAATATAAAGAGAAACAATTTTGAAAGACTTAACTTTGATTAATGCAATACCCAAACAAGGTTCCCGAAAATTCATGATTATACATGGCAGAGAGGTGAGGGACTTGAGGTAAAGAATGAGACGTTTTCAGACACAACAAACTTATTGAATATGCTTATGTTAGAAGAGAGGGTTTTTAGGAGGGGAATGTGACAGAGATGTAAAAAAAAAGGGTATCAATAAAACATTTAAAATCATGCAGAGAACAGAAGGAAATTTAGAAGAGAATAAAGACAAGCAGGGCAGTACTGGTTCTATTGTGTTAAATGTTACTTTTAAAAAATCGTATGTAATAGAGATTCATAGTCTCACAATCGTCTTCTTCATACATGTTCTTCATAGATGGAAATGTTTATATTTGTTAATGTTAGTTAAATTCATAATAAAAAATAAAATCTAAATAAAAACATTAAGCTTACTACTTCTTGAATAACATGATCAGGAACTACATGCTAATGTCCAATTCTTTATCAGTTTTTTCCACGATAAACTGATAATATTCCATTAGCTTATTTTCCTGGGTAATGGTTATCATTACAGCCATATTTAGCAGCAAGATCACAGTGAGGTGGCATAATTTTCTTGACTGACAAGTTCCCAAGAGGGGGATGAGAAACTGAGAAAAAACCAAGCCAGGAGGCCCTGGCCAGATGGAGTTGACCTGCAGAGCACTTGTGGGCAAGAAGATATAGGAAGTGACCAGAGAGAGAGAGAGAGAGAGAGAGAGCTGAGTAGCTGTGGGAGGACACTCCAAGAGTATCAAGACTATTAAAGATAATGAGATCTCTACTACATATAAGACTAAGTACTAGTTTAATCCATATACAAATGAGGGCAACTATTTCACAAAGCACTATCCTTTCCTACAATAGTCTGCTGAGAGGGTATCTATTTCTATACATGTGTGAAAATTTTAAGTCAAGAGGAAAAAAATGAACATATAACAACCTAAATATGCCATCTTTTAAAGTCCTGAAGTCACCTTGCTATTTGAAAAACATCAACATATAGCTTGACTCATAAAATGGTAATGACTTAAATGTTTAGAAGTATGGTAAAAGCCTAAGAAGGAAAAATAATCCAGATGTAAGCTTTCTAGGCCTTCAAATCTCCACTTCCCATGTCATAATGAACCAGATAGGATCAGTTCATATGCCTGGATTCATGATACAGGCAATTAATACTAACGAAGTCGAATAGATTACTACAGATGTTGGGTTCTAACAATCAAACAGCTGAGAAAAGACAAATAAGAAACTACAGTATCAAGCAGTTTTACTAACTGCCACATAAGTGCCAAAAAAATTCAAAGGAGAAAGGTCATTTGTAGCTGAGGTGATCAATGAAAACTTCAAAAGAGTTATGAATGGATAGAAATTGACACAGGGCTTCCTTTAAGTTCCAACTAAAACCCCACCTTTTATAGAAACACTTCCTCCTAGCCCTCTATTCTACAGCTTCCTTCCTTCTGTTAGTTATTTCCTATTTATCCTGTATATCGTTGGCTTTGATTATTTTTGTTTGCCTGCTATCTCTCCCATTACATTGTCAGTACAGTGAGGGAAGGGCCTGTCTTTTGACATTTAGCACTTAGTAAAAGTTTGATTAGTTGCTACAGAAGCTCAAAGAAGGAAGGGAATATTGTGGGTGGCTTCATTCCCTGGGGAGGAAGCATGTAAATTAAGCTTTAAAGGATGGTTAAGTATCAGAAATAAAGAAGAGGAGAGGCAGGTACTGCAGGTGACAAAGCCACAGAGGTAGGATTTGCAAGGTGTGTTTGGGGAAAAGTGAGGGGAACAGTTTGGCTGGAGCAGAAGGTTCATACTGACAAGCTGTGGGAGGTAAAGTTGAAGCCAGATTTCAAAAAGCCTGGAAAACCAGGATAAGGAGTTTGGATTTTATCTTGTAAGTAATGGGAATTCACTAAAAATTCTAGAGTGATACAGAAATATAGGGACAATCTGGAATTTGAAAGTCCTCTTGGAGATTACCTAGCTTAATCCCTTAATTTTACAAAGAAGGAATGAAGCAAATCACTGACAAAGCTGAGATTAGAATCAATCCACCAGACTTCAAGTTCAATGTTCTGACAACCATCCCAACTTAGTATGATAATTTCCATAAGAAATTCCATAGAGTTCCATAAAGTGGACACAGTGTTTACAAAGGTTTAAGTTTTGTTGACTCACCATTACAATGTCATCAAATACCCTACAGAGAAGTGGTATGAAAACACATTATTGATTTAGAAAGTCACAAATTAACATCAATCTACATTTTATCATATTTTCACTTATTTCATTAAACATCTCCCAATATTGTAGTTCTGGCCTTGGGGGTTAGAGGATGTCTGCAGCCCTGGATATTATTATTCTCTTGCTGTGTCCTCGGGGACCAGAGGAAAGCAAGGCGTCTCAGGAGTTACATAAGAAACCAAATAAACAAATCAAACTCCTAATCCTGTAGAAGAGAGCTAAGGTTAAAATATAAGGGCCCTTAGCAAGATGATCCTTGCTCCTTTTTTCGATTTCTGTCAACTTTGAATCAAGATTTGTCAGCGATAGATTTAATAGGGTGAAAGAACATCATATCCCATGCTGGCCTTCCAGGCAGAGGGAAAAGCAAAACCAGAAGGGCAGGAAGGTATTAGGACAGTGATCAGCAGTTTGGCTAGAGTGTCATGCATGGAAGGGAAAATATAAGATAAGGAAAGAAAAGTTAAGAGGCACCAAATTATAAAGAGCCTTGAATATCAAGTTAAGGAGTTTAGACTTTATTTAACAGCAAATCAGCAACCACTGCTAGTTCTGAGCAGAAGTCTGCCAAGATGAGAGCAATGTGGGGAGTCGAGTGCTGGGCTGTGAGAGCAGGACCCAGTTCACTCTGCTGTGAAATAGGGACAGTGACCCCCAAAGGACCATCCCACAGGGATGCAGGAAGATCCCTTCTGTATCTAGTCCAGCACTGGGCACACGGTAAGTGCTTAATAAATGTGTGCTCAATGAGTGGAGTGATCTGATGTGTGCAGGTAAAGGTGGATCTGGTAGCACTTGAAACACCAAAGAGGGTAAGGGCTGGAGGCAGTAAGGCCAGGTCAGAGGGAAGATCAGAGGGGATCCTGGTAGTCTAGACAGGCTGTCATGAGGACCTATGCCTGTGTCTGTAGGAGAGAAATGGAATGGAGGGGATGGAGTCTAGAGGTCATGTAGAAGATGACCCTCCAGGAGGTGGTGACTAGACAGAGGAGGTGAAGTGAAGGACGAGAGTGTGCATCAAGGCTGATTGGGTGCTAACTCATGGCTCCACTGACAGAAAGGAGAGAGTCAAAGAGGTAGCTTGGGGAAAAAGAAGGTGGACCTGCTGACTTAAGGTCTCAGGACACCTAAATGGAGATGCTGGAGACAAAAGATGATCTTAGATATGATCCACAGTCCACAGACTCCCCCTGGAATAGGTGGCCTCCTGGAGGCTATAAGTAGTCCCCCATTTCCATGAACACACTAATCGATGGCATCATATTGTGATCCTTCTTTAGCTTCAACAAAATACAAAGAATGATTCCATACAATAAAGAAACAAACTGACTCTAGAGAAAAGGTGAGAAAATGACCTCCCTATATCTTTGCAGAGACCACAGATGTGGAATATTGCATATACTGACAGAATTGGCTAATGAATTAATTTTGCTAAATTGTTTTTTAAATTTTCTTTGTTACAAGGGATAGTTTGCTGGGTAGGGGAGAAAGGAGGGGCATATTTGGAAATAAAGTTTATTTTTAAAAAGATATCAATAAAAATTAAACAAGAAAATCTTTTATGTATTCAATGTTTTACACATGTATGTGTTATTACTCTTCAAATGTATAGATACTATTATGATTAAAATGCAAAATAATTTTCAATAATGATAATGAAACATTTCGGGAGTACTTTGAGGTTTTCAAAGCACTTTACATCTGTTAGTTAACTCTTGATTCTCACAACAATCCTGGGAGATTAAGTCACTTGCCCAGGGTCACAAAGCTACAAAGTGTTTGAGGCTGGATTGGAGTTCAGGTCTTCCTAACTTCAAATTCTATGATCTTTATCCACTGTGTTACCAAGCTCTCATTTTAAAGTATTACTGAGGAGAAGCCAAGATGGCGGAGTAGAAAGATTCACATATGCTAGCTCCGAACACACAACCCATAAATTTCTTGTAAAAACAACTCCTCACAAATTCTGGAGCAGTGGAACCCACGCAGCAACGCAGGAGGAGATTTCCGTTCCAGAGAGCCCTGAAAAACCGGCACCAAAGGTCTGTCGCACACCAGACTGCAGAGCCCAGCCCTGCCCTGGCCGCGTGGCCCTGAGAGGAGCAGATATGAGCGGTCTTCAGGGACAGAACCTCTGCCATGAAGGTCCCTCCACCCACAGGTGCTACAGGTCAGTGAGAGAGACTTCTGGGCTGGCCAAGAGGGGAGCGGGGTGTCTCCATAACTCAGGCCCCCTCGGGAGGCAGCGGCAGAGGCAGTGGTAGCCAGGGGCTCCCAGAGCAGAAAGAACCTCAGATCCATTACTGAAGGTCTCCACATAAACCCCCTGAGGGAACTGAGCCTGGGAGGGGGCCCTGCCCCAACCTGAGCACTAGAACTTAAGCTCACATTGAATAGCAGCCACGCCCACCGCTGAAAGCCCTGAGGCTGGGGAGCAGCATTTGAATCTCAGACCCCAAGCACTGGTGAGGCGGGGATGGAGAGGAATCTCAGAAGTCAAGTAACTGCCTGGGAAAATGCCCAGGAAAGGGAAAAAAAATAAGACCATAGAAGGCTACTTTCTTGGTGAACAGATGTTTCCTCCTTTCCTTTCTGATGAGGAAGAACATTGCTTACCATCAGGGAAAGACATAGAAGTCAAGGCCTCTGTATCCCAAACATCCGAAATAGATATCCAATGGGCTCAGGCCATGGAAGAGCTCAAAAAGGATTTTGAAAATCAAGTTAGACAGGTGGAGGAAAAACTGGGAAGAGAAATGAGAGAGATGCAAGAAAAGCATGAAAACTGGGTCAATACCCTGCTAAAGGAGACCCAAAAAAATGCAGAAGAAAATAACACCTTGAAAAATAGGTTCAAAAAGCCAATGAGGAGAAGAATGCTTTCAAAAGCAGAATTAGCCAAATGGAAAAAGACGTTCAAAAGCTCACTGAAGAAAATAGTTCTCTCAAAACTACAGTGGAACAGATGGAGGCTAATGACTTTCTGAGAAACCAGGAAATCACCAAACAAAACCAAAAGAATGAAAAAATGGAAGAGAATGTGAAATATCTCATGGGAAAAACAACCGACCTGGAAAATAGATCCAGGAGAGACAATTTAAAAATTATGGGACTACCTGAAAGTCATGATCAAAAAAAGAGCCTAGACATCATCTTTCATGAAATTATCCAGGAAAACTGCCCTGATATTCTAGAACCAGAGGGCAAAATAAGTATTGAAGGAATCCATCGATCACCGCCTGAAAGAGATCCAAAAAGAGAAACTCCTAGGAATATTGTGGCCAAATTCCAGAATTCTCAAGTCAAGGAGAAAATATTGCAAGCAGCTTGAAAGAAACAGTTCCAGTATTGTGGAAATAAAATCAGGCTATCACAAAATCTAGCAGCTTCTACATTAAGGGATCGAAGGACGTGGAATAGGATATTCCAGAAGTTAAATTATTACTGAGAGCATCGAAGTTTTTTTGTTAAAAAATTGTGTTCTTAATTAACTGATACACATAATATAATCACATCATGCAAGAGTTCAAGAATTTTTTTAACTTTCAGAGAGGGTTCTTATAACAGAAAAAATATGAAGAATCACTAGTCTAGTACAATTCATTCAAACAAGGCATTCATAAAACCCAAATGAGTAACTCCCAGGCATTTTTGATAAAGGAGGGTAGGAAGGCAAAGATGAGGGAGGTCATGAGCCTCTTCCAGAGCCCCAATAGAAGGAAATAACCCTTTTATTGCAAGGAAAGGAAAAAAAATAGCACTTTCTCATTAAAAGATTGGGGAGATCCTCCGCTACCCTTTATCTTCCTCAAGTCCTAGTTACCTGTTCTCTATGGTTTCTAGTTCTTACATACTAAAAGCTATAATAAATGTGTGTTGACTGCCTCAATCAATCACCAAACCTTTAACGAAGAGCCTGCTGTACTAAGGAATGCAAATACAAAAGATGGAGCTGTGCCTTCTTCCAAGAGTGTGTCTTCTATCCAGGGAGAATGGAGAAGAATCATGTTTTCCCCTAGCACCTATACACACTACGCACCCAGAACTACAGCAGAATCTGTGCTGGAAGAACATTTCAGAACTCCTCTTCACAAGTTTCAAATCTAATTAGTATTAACGAAGTTGTTGTTGTACAGTCACTTCGGTAGCATCTGACTCTTCTTTGTGACCCCATTTGGGGTTTTCTGGGCAGAACTGTTTGTCGCTTCCTTCTTCAGTTCATTTTACAGATGAGGAAACCGAGGCCAACAGGGTTAAGTGATTTGCCCAGGGTCACACAGCTACTAAGAGTCTGAAGACAGATTTAAATTCAGGATGAAGAGTCTTCCTGACTCCAGACCTGCCACTTTATCCACTACTGACCCATTAACAACGCTAACACATGTGGAACAACCAGGGAATAACTACAGGCTAAACTATCTGGTAATAATTATAAATGTAATAAAATTAACCCTATTATTGCAGAATATATTAAATAATGAAAAGATTGAAGTCAGACACCTAATTGTACAATACTGGTGGAGTTTCACATGGTATTTTTAGTTTCTATTGAAAGAAATAAAATTATTTGGCTCCAAGAAAATGCAATGAGTCTGAAATGCTATTAACTCTTTAGTCAGAGGTCATCTTCCAAGTCCTCTCTGACTCATCTTTCTTCATTTGCCATAAACAATCTACCATTAACCACATCCAGTTAAGTTTTCCTTTGAAATATCTACCTATCTTTTACTTAAGCTATTAGTCTTCAACTTACTGACCAAGGAAGAAGGATTTGCTCTCCTAGAGGGAAGGACTAGGATGAAGAGAAGTAAAGTTACAGGGAGGCAGGTTTTCGATGAATATAAAGACCTTCCACTTGGGGACATCTCTTATTATTAGGAACAGGCTGTTTGCCAGGTAACAACTTCCTTGTTTTTAGAAATGTTCAAGCGGAAGCTAAAGGATCACTTTTCAAATTTGGCCAACACTTATACAGCACTTGAAGGTTTGCAAAGTGCCTTATATACATTACTTCTCAGCACTCTTTGATGCAGGGACTAATAACGATAAAAATAGCAGCTAACATTTACATACCATTTACCGTGTGTCAGGTGTTGTGCTCAGTGCTTTATGATGATCTCATTTGATCTCACAACAGGGGGTAGGTGCTATTACTATTCCCATTTAGCAGAAGAGAACCTGAGGCAGACAGGTGAAGTCTTGCCTGTCTATGGTCATACAGCTAGTGTCTGAGGCAGGATTCAAACTCAGGTCCCTCCCCAGCTCCAGACCCAGTACTTCATCCATCACAGAAATGTCAAATTCAAACAGAAATGGGGGTCACCAGATGTACAAAAATATTCCTAGTAGCTCTTTTTGTGGTGGCAAAGAGCTGGAAATTGAGAGGATGCTATCAGTTGGGGAATGATTGAACAAGCTGTGGTAGATGATTGTGATTGATTACTACTGTGATATAGGAAATGATGAGCAGGCAAACTTCAGAAAAACCTGGAAAAGTCTTATACGAACTGATGCTGAGTGAAGTGAACGGAACCAGGAGAATATTGTACACAATAACAGATGACCAACTTTGACAAGACTTAGCTCTTCTCAGCAATCCAACGATCTAAGACAATTCCAAAGGACTCATGACGGAAAATGACATCCACATCCAGAGAAAGAACTATGGAGTCTGAAAGCAGATCGAAGCAGGTTATTTTTCGTTGTTTTTTTCTTTTTTGTAGTTTTTCCCTTTTGTTCTGATTATTCTTTCACAACCTAATGTGGAACTATGTTAAATATGATTGTACAAATATTGTCTATATCAGATTATTTGCTGTCTTGGGAAGGGCGTAAAAATTTGGAACTCAAAATCTTATAAAAATGGAATGCTGAAAACTACCTTTACATGGAATTTGAAAGAATACTTCACTTACCCAACCTCCCCTCCCCCCGCAAAAAGAAGTAGGGGTAACTAAACTATTCATAAAGATCTGTGAGGATGACATATTAACATTATGTTTCTTCTACTGTATTTTTATTTACTTTGTTATAGATTTCCCAATTACATTTTCTTCTGGTTGGGGCAGCACTCCTATTTGACTCCACTGCATTACACCCCCCAGCTGCCTGGTGGCAGAGAACTAGCCTGGTACATGGCAGAGTGATAATTCTTGATGAAAAACCTATCTCTGACACTCACTAGTCATATGATCATGGCCAAATCACTTAACTTTCTTGGCCTTAGTTTCTCTACCTGTAAACAGGGTTTCACTCCTATCAGAAACAACGATTAAGTACCTACTACGTGCAAGGCACTGTACAAATGAAAAGAACCCTTGTTGCCAAGGAGTAACATTGTACTGGGGATGTGATATGCACACAGGAAAATAAATACAAGGTAATTTGAGGAGGCAGAACAACCTCCCTAACAAACAGTGTCATCAGGAAAGGCTTCATAAAGCAGGTGTCACCAGAATTCCTCCTGGAAGGAAGCTAAATGTTTAAAAAAGTGGAGCCACCCTCCAGGCCCAGGTAGGTGACAGCTGACAGCTCAGTCTGCTTGGGACATAGAGCGTATGAAAGGGAGTAACGTGGAACAAGTTTGGCAAAGATGGCTGAAGACAAACTGTGGAGAGATTTAAAATGATTCATAACTTTTTTTGTGTGGCATAGACCCTCTGGGCAGTTTGGTGAAGCTGAGGCACCCGTATTTAAAATGATATTTTAAAAAGACATAACAAAGAAAGGATAACAAAGGAAATCCACTATACAGAAATAAAAATAATTTTTTCCCATCCAAGTTTTTGGACCCTCTGAAAAGTTTAAGGAGTTCATGAATCCCCAGATTAAAAAACCTTGATGTAGAGACTTTCAAGAGATTTTGGAAGCTGCATTAAGGTCCACTCTAGTCCTGGACAACTGCCTGTTGGCTCAACAATCAGGTGGGATAGGTGCTGGGTAGAAGCCTTTACTGAATGCTAATCAGTTCACTGCTCATTAGCTTAGCTTTAGAGTCTAGAGATGGGCTCAGATTTAAGAATAAAATAAAAAATTTAGGCCATTAAAAAACTATCGGGACTTTGATGTTTGTTTGAGCTTGTGTACGCTGGGGAGTTTCTCAAGAGTCTGGTTCAGGCCAAGAAGAACAGGAACTCTCTGAGAACAGGCCCATAGACAGTAATGGGATTAGTTAAGACTCTCCCTACGGCTCTCTCAGTCAATTACAGAGCTCAAAGATCCCAAATGTAGACCTTCAAGTGGTTTACACATCTTGTTTCCAACTATGACCTAATGCCTCTAACAATCGAAGAAAACACAAGCTTTATCTTGGACAAAAGTGGAAGCTGCTGCTCCTACGATTGCCCTGGGGAGGGACCTGGAGATGTGTGGCATCCCCGCCCTATCTCCTGCCCCCGCTGAGAATTCAGGTAGCTGTGCCAAATATTCTTTAATAAATCTCATCTGGATAAATAAGTTTTGCAGGTGGATTGTTTTCCTCTTTGAGAAGACACTCTAATTTAATACATCTGGAGAGAGGTACTTGTGGTCAAGGGCAGGAATTAAAATGGGTGACACTGTGATCAGTTTTTCTTGTTATTTTAAGAAAAGTTCTGAAAATTCAAAAGAAATAGAATTCAAATCAGTGCCATTTTAGTGGGGCTAATTCAGCAGTTTTTGGAGAACGCATTGATGTGGATGATAATATAGTACGTTTCCAGATATCTGAGTAAAAACCAGGAATATCTATAATGTACTTTGTCAACCTTAAAAGCTATCCATGAATGTCAGTGATTACACCGCAGAAGAGATTCCCTGCACTGGATGAGGGTGCAACTCTGATCTCTTCCCAATCTATACGTGTGATTGTGCTTTCATAACCTCAAACATGGATTACAGCGATATTTATTTCCTGACCTTTCTGCCTGGGGCCTCTTCCATACATTTTGCTGTTAGGATTACCGTCCCCTAACCTTCACTTTCATTATACTATTGCGCTGTCCAAAGCTTTTAATGGTTCTGCATTTGCTATTCTGTCTAGTTTCTGAGACCCTTTATTATCTGTTTCCATCCTACTTCCTACAGTGCCCCAATTCTAATCTAATGAGGCTATTCTGTTTTCTGGGACATGCCATGTTTATCCCTATGTCTTTTCCAGCTCTCTAAATCTTAGGAACCCTTCAAAACTCAGCTCAAGTCCCACTTCTTCCAAGAAGGCTCCTCTGACTTCTACAAATCATAGAGTGATCTCTCCCTTCTCTGAATTTCTATAGCACACAATTTGCCACTAAATTAAAAACTATCTTATTCCAATAATATCACCCTCTGAAGTCTCACCACAGTATAGAGATGATCCCCAGTTGCTGAAGGCATAAGCTCTGAGAAGCTTGGCATATTTTGTTTTTGTCTTGACATTCTCAATGTCTCACTGGAGGAGCAAGGAATAGTGTATTTATCAGATTTATGGAGAAGGGAAGAATTTTTGACTAAAGAAGAGAAAGAAAGCATTATGAAGTGCAAGATGGATAATTTTGACTATATTAGACTGAAAAGTTTTTCCACAACCAAACCCAACCAAAATTCAGAGGGATGTAAGTATATTGGGAAAGAATTTTTACAGCTAATCTCTGGGATAAAGGCCTCATTTCTAGAATATATAGAGAACTGAGTCAAATGTACAACAATACAAGTCATTCCCCAATTGATAAATGGTCAAAGAATATGAACAGGCAATTTTCAGAGGAAGAAATTAAAGCTATCTATAATCATATGAAAAAATGTTCTAAATCACTTTTGATTAGAGAGATGCAAATCAAAACAACTCTGAGGTACCACATCACACCTACCAGATTGGCAAACACGACAGAACAGGAAAATGATAAATGTTGGAGAAGATGTGGGAGAGTTGGAACACTAATTCATTGCTGGTGGAGCTGTGAGCTCATCCAACCATTCTGGAGAGCAATTTGGAACTATGCCCAAAGGGCTAAAAAATGTAAAGACCCTTTGACTCAGCAATATCACTTCTAGGACTGTATCCCCAAGAGATCATAAAAATGGGAAAGGGTCCCACATGTACAAAAATATTAATAGCAGCTCTCTTTGTGGTGGCCAAAAACTGGAAATCAAGGGGATGCCCATCAACTGGGGAGTGGCTGAATAAATTATGATATATGAATGTAACGGAATACTATCGCACTAAAAGAAACGATGAACAAGAAGACTTCAGAGAGGCCTGGAAAGACATATAATTTGATGCTGAGCGAAAGGTGCAAAACCAGGAGAACTTTGTGAACAGCAATGACCACAGTATGCGAGAGTTTTTTCTGATAGACTTGGATCTTCACAGCAATACAGGAGACATAAAAAAAAAAATTTCCCAATGTTCTTCTAAGGCAAGGTGCTTTCCATATCCAGAGAAAGAACTATGGAATTCAAAATGTAACAGATCATTTGTGTGTGTGTGTGTGTGTGTGTTATGTTTTGGTTTGTTATACGATTTCTCCCATTTATTTTAGTTCTTCTACACAGCATGACTATAGTGAAAATGTATTCAATAGGAATGTATATGTAGATCCTATATAGAATTGGATGCCGTCTTGGGGAGGGAGGGGGTGGTATGAGGTAGGCAGGGGGGAAAAACATCTAAGTTTTATGGTAGTGACTGTAGAACATTAAAAATAAAATAAATTTTAAAAAATTAAAAAAAAAAGATATTCTCAGTGTCTAATAGAGTGCCCAGTATACAGTGAGTTGCATAATAAATGCTCGATGACTGACTCCCTCTGACACTTTTGTGCTAAACCTTTGAAAGTCACTGTTGATTATCTTCTCCTTGACTTCTTCTTTCTAATAGGTTTTTGTGATGTGACACTTCTCTGTCCTGGTTCTTAGCCTCTATGTCTGACTACTCCTTCAAGTCTCCTTTGCTGGACCTTTGCTCAGGTCATAGCTGTTAAAAGTGGTGTTCCCCCAGAACTCTGTCCCATGCCCTATTCTTTTCTCCAATTGGGCTATTTTGCTTGGAAGATCTCATCAGCTCTCATGGTTTCAGTGATGATCTCTATGCCAATGATTCCCCAGATCTATTTATTCAGCTCTAACCTCCCTTCCAACCGCCAATCTTGCATCTCCAACTGCCTTTCAGACTTCTCAGGGGTAAAATTTGGATGCAGTCAAAGAGAGAACTTGGAGGACCACATGTGACCTCAAGGCCCCAGGTTCCCCACCTCTGCCTTAGACACAACAATCCTCCAGACTTCCCTATTACTTCCGAGAGTACCATCTCTCAGAAAGTCAGGCTCACAACATAGGTGTTTAACAACTCCTCGCTCCCTTTAATCCCATGAAGACAATCTGTCACCAAGATCTGTTGATTTTACCTTTTTAACATCTTTCACATACATCTCCTTCTCTCCTCTGACACTGTACCTCCCTGGTACAGTCCTTTACCACCTCATTCCTGGTCTATTTATTGTAATAGCCTGTTGGTTGGTCTCCCTGCCTCAAGTCTCTCCCCATTCCAGTCCATCCTCCATGCCACTGTCAAATCAATCCTTCTGAGACCTAGATCTGACCATGTCACCTTTCTATTTAATAAGTTTCAGTGGCTCCCTATTGCCTCCAGAATTCAAATATCAAATCCTCTGGCATTCAAAATTTTTAGCAAAAATTTCCTTTCCTGTCTTCTCATACATTATTCCCCATTATCTAACTCCCATGAAACTAGTCTCCTGGGCTGTTCCTGTACAAGACCTTGCATCTCCAAACTCTGCATTTTCACTGGCTGTTGTCCATGCCTATAATACTCTTTCTCCTCATGTATGTTTCCTGACTTCCTTCAAGTCCTAGCTAAAATTCTACCTTCTGCAAGAAACCTTTCCTCCTCTGTCTCCTTCCCTCTACTGATTATTTTCAATTTACTCTGTACATATTTTGTTTGTACAGTTATTTGCATACTGTTTCCTTCATTAGAATGTGAGCTCCCTGAGAACAAGGTTTGCCCTTTAACCTTTTTTTGCATCCTTACTGTTTAGCGTAATGCCTGGCATGAAGTAGGAGGTAAATAAAAGCTTACTGAAAAAGTCATATTGAGTAAGGCTTGCTTTCAATACATATAAAGTCAATCCAGAGATCAATCAACTTCCAAATAGCAACTAGGGGTATTAGTATTGTAAATATAAATAATCTTGTGAATATGACAGATGGTTCAATGACTATAACTACAACAGGGGCAGTTAACTCCTTAAGTGTAGCAAAGGAAGCTCTTAAACAGTCAGAGGAGGCTTTTAATGTAAGAGCTAAATTAAAGAGAGGATAACCCACTGACTATTCCATTTCAAATTGCAACAACAAATATTCAGTATATTAGAGATAATGCTGTTAGGGCTAAACAAGTATTTTGATGATGAGTTTATCTCTTGGCTACAGTGAAAACGGAGTGGAAAGGCAAAAAGCAACAGGCAAGACATTAGAAGGGAGGGGGCAGAGGGAGGAAGGGAGAAGCACCGAAGGATGAGGGGGAGGGTAACTACGACTTGCACCATTCAGGCTCTCTCTCCTCGAACCTTTCATACAGTGAAAGGAAGGTTTGCAGGTCAGGAGACTCAGGCTCCGAGAAAGGCTTGGGGACAGAAGTGAGACAGCAAGCTGGTGTCCTGGAGTCAGGAGATCTGGTTAGCGTCACAGCTGCAACACTCAGCAGCTATGTGACACCAGGCAAGTCAGGCAACCTTTCTCATCTGTTCTATTTACCTCACAGGGCAGTTTGAGGGAAAAGAGCTTTTCAAACTAAATTAAACACAGGTAGATACAAACTGCAAAGGTATTCTCAAAAGACAATGAAGGGTCTGAGGTCATTATGGAAGAAAAAAACCAAAAACAGTTAAAAAGCTATCCTGTGAATGTGAATGAATAGAGCATTCTCTCTGTAAATCTCCAACCATTTAAAGCAATGTTTTCGAGAGATCTTGTATTGCAGTGTTCCAATCCAGCATGGTGTTGAGGCTAGACTTTCCCACCCCTCTTCCCCCATTAAAGCATGATCTAATCACAAACCTGTTCTGTCACAGATTAGCCCAAAAAAACCCCAATCCACAGACAGGCATATCAGTAAGTTTATCTTTATCCTTGGGGGGCTTGGTGGGGCAAACTGGAGGGAGAGAGAAGTGATCACTGATCTGATGGAAACCTTCCCTGGCTCTTAAGTCATAAACCTTCATCAGCCTATCACAGGCAGGGAAGCCAGCCCTGCAGAGTCGTGAGGGAGTGGAGAGAAGAGCTGGGAAGCCTCCACCAAAAATCCAACTAAATGGACTAAGAGGGGGAGGGGAGGAGTAACTATTTTTAGGAATAAGAAGCAGATCTGAGGAAAATAACAATCAGAGATTTATGAGGAAGAGCAAGGTGGGGGTGGTGGGGCAGGGGAATGGGATGAATCTGAGAATACATTAGTCTCAGAATTCAACACAATCGCTAATCCTACTCAAGCCCTAGACAGGAAAAATTCAAATCATGAACAACCCTTAAGCTTTACATAGGGTATTTGTGAGAGCCAAAGGACAAATCACACTGGAAACACTTCAGAGCTATAAAGTGTAACAACAGGATCATAAAATAATAGATTTAGAACTGGAAAGGATCTCAGAGACCACCTAATCCAAACCCTTCATTTTACAGACAAGGAAAATGAGGATGAGAAGAGTACCTGTCCAAGATCACACAAATAGTAAAGGGCAAAGCTGAGATTTGAACCCAGGTCCTGACTCCAAATCTAGCAGTCTTTTCCACTATAAATTAGAGCTGCCATTCTTTTAAGGGCTGTGATACAGTGGAAGGATCAAGGGACTCTTGCAAAATGGGAATAATCCACTCTGCCTTAACTAACCCACAGGGCTGTTGACATTTCTAAAAAACTAAAGTTTGCTTTGCATACCATAGACAGTACATTTGATCCTTGCAATAAATACATCAGGTAGGGCTGATGTATTTAATGATGTAGAAACTTTAATGATGTGGAAACGAGAAACGGAGGTAAAAGTGACTTGCTCAAGGTCAGTCAGGTATTAAATGGTCAGGTGGCAGGATCAGAGCAACTCCACGATTTGAGCCGAGATCTCCTGGCTCCAAATGTAGCCATTTTTCCTACTGAATCAAAAGCCTGACTATCTGATGTACTACACTGTCTCTACTATGTCCATGGAATAAAAAAAAGGTCTTCAAGGAGCTCTGAAGATGCTCTGAGTGGGAGTACACAACAGGAACACAAATGATTTTGCATTATCCAAAACAGAATAAGAGCCAAGACAGCATTCAGGAAATTCTCTACAAAAACCTAAAACGTAAGACCATTGTGGCAGTGAGGAGTCAGGGAAGGTTCTGCTTAAAAAAGCCACTAAACTGAACAGAAAGATTCAGCAGGGGTTGGGCCAAAAGAATTTCCAAGCAACCCTCAATTAAATGGGTCAACACTGATTTAGTGACACTAGATCAGCCTTTTTCCCAGATTGGTATAGTGAAAGAGTGCTGGATATGGGCACCAGGGGATCTGAGTTCAAATCCCACTTCCCACCCTTCGGTAGGTAACTTCACCTCTGGGGATCTCAGTCTCCTGTCCGTAAACCTAAGGAAACAATGTCAGACATCGATGTACCCAACGAGAACTGATGGAACGAAAAGGCTTTCCCGGTAACCTTCAGGGAACTCGCGAACCAGAACAAGGCACGCTCCAGGTCGGGGCGGGCAGGAGACCGGGGAGACTGGTCGGGCTGCAACACCTCAGTCAGTCACCCGCGAGCCTCGGTGACTCCGGATAAAGCGGGGACAAGCGGCGTGGCGCGGCCGGGCGCGCGGGCCCTGCCCCGCACGAGTCCGAGCCGCCGGGATCCCCACCACCCCCGTCACCGCGGGAGCAGTCGGGCCGGGGCCGGGCCGGGGCGGCTCAGCCAAGGTCGCTGGCCAGCCGGGGCCTTAGTGCGCCGCCTCTCCGCGGCCCCACGAGCTCCGGACACACGGAGACCCTGCGGACCCCGAACTCGGGGCAGGCTAGCTCTGGAAGGCGGAGGCGAGGGGCTGGCAGGGCCAGGGACCGCGGGCGGAGCAGCACTCACCTGAGCCGATGGCACCCGTCGGTGAGGCAGCGGCCACGGCGGCAGCGGCGACAGCGGCAACAGCAGCGGAGGCTCCGGCCGCCGCAGCTTCGGCCAAGGGGGCGGGAGCAGAGGAGCGGGGCGGCCCGGCGCAGGCGCAGAGCCGGTCGCAAGCAGCCAAACGCCTGCGCAGTCCGCCTCCGATCCCAGGGAACTACCAGGGACAGGGCGCACGCTCTACGTCAGAGCGGGAGTCTCCCCCTCGGTGCTAGTTCTTATTCATTAACGAAGAACTCGGCGGCGCGTCCGGAGGCGGGGCCCGGGCAGGGGCGGGGCCGCACCTGGGCTCTCCGAGAGGTGGGGGCGGCGTAAGCGCGGTTGGGCAGACCCTCGGGAGGCTGAGCCGGGCGAGGAGGCGCATGCGGCACCAGGCGCAGAGCTAGCGGGCGTCGGCCGCGGCCCGAACCTCGGGAGGCCCCGTCAGAGCGGGACAACTTACGCTGCCCCCGCTATCTGGGGAACGCCCAAGTATTTAGTCCCGATGACTTCACCGTCAACTTTTCCCTCCTCTGCAGACATAAAGGCTGCCTGTGTGCAGCATGGGGGAAAAGTCTCGCAGGGACAGAGGGAACCAACCTCATCAGGGCAGCCGGAAAACCGGATCACGCGGGAGGCTCCAAGGGGACACCAGCCCCTCCCCCCTTTGTTTTACGGTCCGAGTGCCCGCTTATCTATTTAGGGGTGGCTCCAGAGCGAGGTCCTCGCGTGTTTGGGATGGATTCCGGAAAGCTGGGACTGGAAGTCTGGGGACCCCGATGGGTCCTGCTTCCCCTAGTGACTTGTTAGGACCTCGGCCTAGGCTGTGGGGGAGCGATGCAGCCTTCTAGTACTGGCCCACACACATTAGCCATGCCTAGCAGTCTGGAAGCCAACAACCCAACAACCCTGGCTAACTTCGTTATCAATGACTGCCACGATGCAGTCTCCAATACAACACTTAATATTCCCAATCTCAAAATCAGGAGTGTTGTGGTTTACCTCTGAAAGGTGAGAACACACCTCAACACAAGGATCAAACCACAGGCAGTTTTCTTTATTGTACATGGTTTTAGAAAATGAAACAAAGTATTTGTTTTGGGGTGGAGAGGGTGGGGAGGGACTCGGGACTGGAAAGTCAACATAAATATTGAGTCAAAGAATGGAGAGAGGTATATACATGGTGACTAATGTAATGATACAATTTTAAAGTACATTATATGTATATCCTTCAGAATCCTCAGGAAGACACAGGTCTACACTTCAGGGATGCCATTAATCCAAACAGTTTTAGAATTCCCCATAGAGCCATATAAGAAAACCCTTATTACTTTATAATCATCCCTCATTTTTTAACAACATAAAGATTACTGACCTTACATAAAAGATTACCAACTTTATTCATTAGACATTAAGCTCTGGCCATTTCAAGGGGAAAAAGTGAACTCTGACCTGTAAAAATAAAAACTTGCTGCCACTGTGGAGATACCTGTGTTTTAAAAGGTGTCATTACCTCTAAATCCAAATCCCAAAAATGTCTTCAACAACGGCATCCATCACTGGAGTCTGTGTAAAGACTGGAGATAAAGTTATAAATGAATATTCAGAGTAGTTAAGTGCTGATGCCTGCCTTAAAAAGTGTCACATTAATTTATAGTCACACTCCATAAAAGGTAGCAAATCTGAATGACAATTTGGAGGAAATTTATGTAGACTGTGATCATTACAACAGAGAACCTTCATGTGTGAGAGATGGTTGTTCTAGTGGAGGTTTGAGCAGTTTTCGAATTGGTGAGGCTTCCAATTGCTGGGCAGTCCTTTCTCCTGAGAGAAAAATAAGACAGATATTAAAAAAAAAACTCAGTCTTCAGAAAAAGAGGGGAAAATTAATTCTTTTTTGAAAAGAATTTTAACTACTACATAAGGACATACAATGGCACTAAATTACCAATCCTCTATTATATATTTAGAATTTTCACCAAAGAATGGGTATTAGGAAGAAGGCAGAAGACAAGCCTGCATTCTTCCCAGACAGGGGTTGTTAACCTGAGGTCCAGACCTCCATGGATCCTTGGATAGATTTCAGAGGACCCATGAACGTGGATAGGATTTTCACTAACCTTTGGTTCCCTCTGTAATTCTGTATTTTTAATTTTCATGTTTAAAAACATTCTTTTGAGAAAGTACCCAATCCACAGGCTTCAAACAAAGTGGTCCATAACACAAAAATTTTTTAAAAACTCTTGGTCTAGTAACATAGTATTTGAAGGGAAATTTGAATCCAGTGGGGTGAGGGTGGGAATTTGTCTTAAGAGAAAATAATGTTTCTTTACTCTCTCCAAATGGTGACTGCTTCTCTTACCAAGTTGCAAGGAGACCTTCTTGAAGAATTGTGTAGTATCTTCCATAAAAGAATACAACAGTTTTAGTGATCCTTGAAGTTCATCTATCTATAAAGAAAAAAATTTCAGCAAACTTTTACCCTGATAGACAAGTCCTTTCAGTCAGTCTCACTTTCAATTCTCTGTGAAGGACAATAAATAGGATAATCTGAATTCCATAATTCTGTAGCACTGTATAGGAACTAAAAGTTGCCTCTCTCTTTACATATGATCTTAGTCTGTAAAAATGTAGTTTCTCCATCTGAAGAATTCAGAGGAGAAGGACTGGTTGTTCTAAGAATAGAAAGTAGTTACAATAAGCTATTTTTGAGGAAAAGGCAATTTGCCTACTCTCAGCACTCTGTCATGGGCAGTGGCAAACCATGTGTTTGAGAGATGAATGGGTAAGTCCTGTAGGAATGTTCTAGTCTGCAGTGACATGAGTTGAACATCTGCAGCAATGCCCCAACTTCTGCAGTCTCTTCCTCTGCCAAGCAACTTTCACTTTTAGTCCCAAGCCTTTAGGGCAATCTTAGAACCTCTGGCCCTAAAACAGTGACCTTAAGTAGGCTTCCTAACTTCACAAAAAGATCCTCCAGATTATGTTAATGATTTTCAAGTAAGACACTTTAGGAAATCCAGACAGTTTCAGGTTAGCTCACCTATACCAGAGAAGATTCTATTTTGGGAGTAGAAGGAAACTACATACTGCTAACCTGAGGTCAGATCTCAGCTGCAAGGGTAATATAGAAATGCATTAACTCCTCACTAGAATGGTTAGATAACATGAAACCAAACCCTCTTGGCCTTGCTTTTTAAAACTATATTCATGCTATATAATTTAGAAATCTTCTCATATGGTTAAAGCCCTTGGACAGAAAAGCTAATAAATGCAAGTAATCAGATAAAAATTGGCTAAACAAATCATTAAACTGAAGTGAATAACATCTGAGATTAAAACAGGTGGCTGCCACTTTGCCAAAAATTAATGTATTTCCTCTTAGGCTGAGCTATCAGACTATCTCCCTTCATACACTGATTCCTCCAGATTTTCAGCAGGAAACAAACTAGCAAAGTGAGAGAACTCAATCCAAGATTTCCTTGCTATTTTCCATGAGAATGTAAGTTCTTTGGGAAAAAGGGATTGTTTCATTCTTTGTATTTATATCTCCAGAGCCTAGCACAGTGTCTAGCTCTTAATAAATGCTTCTTTGATTGACTGAAGTAAATAGGAGTCAACTCACCACAATCTCCATGCAGTTAAAAACCTCATTCTGGCTGTCTAATATTTTCTGGTAGTCAGGCTTTGTGCTAAGAATTTCACTTTGTGAAGACTGAAGATACAGAGCAGGGTCCAGTTCTATATCGGTAACTTTGGTTTCCTCTAACATCCTTGAAAAATAAATAAAATGCTTACAAGTGATTTCTGGATAAAATCATATTTATCCATATTACAGTCAAAAGCCTCCTTACACTAAACTGAAAATGGAAATCTTTTCCCATCATAACCAAAAGGGCCTCCTAGTTAACAAAAAGATGATTCTGATTATATTGAAGCTTTTCAACTGAGACCTCTCTAAGTCTAGTAGCTTAAGGTTGTCCTGCTCTATACCAACAGGGAAAGCTGTAGTTTTGAGGTGGAAGGAAACCATAAGTATTACTAACCTGAGGGTAGATCTCTGTTACAAGCAGAATAAAGAAATGCTCATTTATTCCAGAATGGCTGTCAAATTCCAAATAATCTGTTTTCATTATTTTAGCTTTTAACTTTAAAATTTCATTCCAACTGCTTTGACTGCAATCTCTTAGAAATGTATTATATAATCCTAACACCCTTGCTGATTACCCCTCAATGGGCGCACAAGAGAAGCCACTGACATGGCAGGAGCCTGCAGGACTGAAGAAGTCAGTGATTTCTGTCCTCATTGTGCACCCTATCTCAATGCCTCTACTGGGTCAGTAGATTGCCAGAGACAGAGCTGCCATCTTTTCCCTAGGAACTGGCAAGGCTTAAGAATACAGCATTCTCTGTTCAGTGACCACAAATAATCTCTTCCTCCCCACAAAGAGGGGCAACTTCAGAGGTAGCTAATATATACTATCTCAAAGATCTCTAAGAACACTATCCTTCCTAGAGCTTTAACACCCAATTTGTACTAATAGCAAAAAAAAAAAAAAAAAAAAAAAAAAAAAATTCTTATTTTGATTACAGAGATTTAACCTGGATAACTCTTCAGCCTCTTTCTGGTGATGCAGCAATAGTTGATCCCAATTTGTACACTCCGAAGAAAGCCTGCAGAATTAAGAAAATGCATACATCATGGCTGATGGTTAGGTCAGGGCTCCAGTTAGTATGATGTTCACAAAAAAGTCAATGAAATAAAAGAGCTTCAAGAAAACTTCTAGGATTACAAGATGTTAAATAAATTTAACCAACATCGATTTTTAAAAATTATTTTCAATTAACAAAAATCTACCTTCCCTTCCTTCCACGCCCAAATGAAAAAAGTGGGCATGTTAAGTTAAATGTATGCTTTTAATTTCCTGATCTTTATTCAATGGAATCAGCTATCAGACATTCCAATACATTTTGAAAAAACTTTTAACTTCTAATACTAATCTCTTTTGAGAATCCACATTACTTCTGACATTAATTTTTCCCGGGTTTAGTTGAGATGAATCAGATATAGCTCAATCATTACCCACTCACCTGGCTATATATTCTTTTATCTCTGTCAGTGATGCTTCCAAGGCAACATCTGTTGACTGCCTGAAATAGAGGACGATAGGATTAACAACTCTCAAGAAGCATCTGATGTTAATATATCATGCCTGTAATAGTCTAAGTATCCTTTGGACCTACAAAAACATTCAGAATCCAGGCCCTTTCATAATATCTTCAATATAGCTGAAATAGTCTTGCTGACTCTGGCCTTTTTCACTCTAACTTGATGCTAAGCACTATCACAACATTAATTTTCCTAAAATACTTCCATTGTGCTAGTACTGTTAAAAAAAAACCTACCACAACCTTCAGTAAAATTCTCTGCTGCCAGAAGTTCAAAAATCAGTCTGGCATTCAAGGCTTTTCACAGCCTGGAACATTTACTTTTCAAGCTTTATCTCCCATTACACCTTTATATAAATCATCTATTTTCCCACACACACCTTATATTTTATTTTTTAAAAAAATTTTGAACCTAAGTATCAAAAATGGACATTCCCATACATACAGAACACAAAGAGGATTGCATACAAAACCATGAATCTCCATTTCATGCCACTTAAAAAATTGTATATTTTTATCTTGTGTATTTTATCACATTATCTTCAAAACTGTCCTGACTTATTTGTGCTTTATTTTCAACTTCCTTCTCCTCTGTGCATTTAAAAATTGTTTCAATGGATCATTTTTTTCCTTGGTACTACCGCTAAGCCCTCCAACTTATGTAAATTACTTAAAAAAAACCCTCAAAACAATCCTTGTAACAAGCACACGCAGAAATCCACAGAGCAGCCATGTCTAAAATTCTGTCAGACGTCTCTGCATCCTTAGGTCCATCACCATTCAGTCAGGAGGTGGTTAGTATGTTGCACAATAGGTTCTCTAGATACATGCTTGGTCAGTGCTTTGATCTGAGATCTTAGGTCTTTCAAAGTTTTTCTTTCTTATAGTATCACAATTTCTTTAGCCATTCCCCAATTTTTAAAAATCAAATTCTTTAAAAATAAGCCAAAATCTATCTTCTCTCACTTTCAATTGAAAAATAAAAACAAAGCCTTTGTAACAAATATGTATAATCAAGCAAAACATTTTCTGACACAGGTCATATCCAAAAAAATTTTCAATCTGTATAATAAATTGATCACCTCTCCGCTAGGAGTGATAGTTCATCATAAGTCCACTGAAATCATATTTGGTTGTGCTGACTGCAATTCTCAGGTTTTTCAAGATTGTTATTTTTTACAGTATTGTTCTCATAGAAATTATTCTCCTTCTACTCCTCATACAAGTCTTCCCGGACTTTTCTGAAACTACCATTTCTTTCATCCCAGTTCATGCAGCATAGCAGTGTCAAAACTGTATAGTATAATTTGTTCAAAGATTCCCCAACAGATGGGCGCCCTTTCAGTTTCCAATATTTTTTTTGTCACCACAAAAAAACCTATCACTATTTTTACACAAAAGGAGCCCTTTCCTCTTTCTTTGGCACATAGAACTAGTAGTACTACAGGTGGGTCAAAGGTTTTGCATAGTTTGATGACTTTTGGGGCACAATTCCAAATTGTTTTTCAAAATGGCTGGACCAATTCAGTCTCATTAATAGCAGTTTTCCCACAGGACCTGCAACATTTGTCATTTTCCTCTTTTGGATCAATTTTGCTTATCTAATGAGTGCGAAGCAGAACCTAAAAGTTGTTTGTTAGCCTTTCTTTTAATTATTAGTGATTTTGAGTATGGATTTCCTCCTCTGAAACCTGCCTATTCATATGCTTTGACCATTTATCAATTGGAGAATCAGCTAAATCCCAATTGATAGTCACCTCTTTAGGTTCTAATTGATTTCCTTCTTCCTTGACTTTTAACTCTCCCCTTCAGGAGCAGGGTTATTTATTGCTTTCAACTTTCCCTTCCCCATTATCATCTTCCCTCTTACAACTCCTTCCTCATCCCCACATTTCTTGTTTAGTTTGATCTATTTCTACCCAAAAGTTCATTTCATGCTCACTTCCTTCTATCTTTTCCTTCCTATTTATATACTCTTCTCATAAACACAAATTATGAAAAATAACAAGTTTGGCCTCTTTCTCCTTCCTTTCTACACTGGCATATTCCCTTTGCCTTCCCTTCTCTTTTCCCTCTTAAAATCTTCATAACAAATCCAATTCCCCTCTATGACCTCTGCTTTTCTAATTTAACTTTCTCAACACCCATTGAAGAGAGATTAAGATTCTGAAAGGGCATGTCTTTTCTCCCTCATTACAATGTAAGCCCTGTGTCATCATACAGCTCTATCAAATTAATTGGATACATTAAACTTTCTAGGTTGCTCTGATTTTTCTGTTTGCATCTTTTTTTTTTTTTTTAAACCTGGTAAGGTCGTATACCAAATTTATTGCAAAAAGACCCATAATCCTAGCAGTTGCCTTATCTGTAAGTAGTGAGCCCAGCCCCCAGAGTCACCAAACTTCTTGGACTTTCAGCACCAAGGATCAGCCACCAGCAGAGTTCAGTCATATTGGATAAGAATACCTTTTATTTCCTTCTTGGAGGCCTCATCCACACATTTCTGGTAATAAGCCACCAAGGCTTTGGAGATGGACTGACGCATAAATCTGTGGGGCATAGTCTCCTCCTGGACCCAGATATCTACTCCAGCAAAACATTCCTTGCCTAGAGTAGGACAGGCTCCAGCAGCTTGTACTGCAGGGTTGAAGGCTCAATCTTCTCCAATGGTGGCCTATTCACCTTGCTTCTCTTACAGTAGCAGTTTTCTTTTGCCTGAAGATATGGATGGACTGGAGCAGCTCCTTGGATGGCATGTTGCTGGTATGTGGTGCAGGCCCAGAGCAGGGCTGGAGGTGGAAGAGGAGGTGGTAGTGGCTGAAGCCAGAGAGGGGGAGTGCCTCAGTGCTAAAGCACAAAAGGCTGTTTGCATTTTAAAGTTGTTACTTGGCTCTGGTCTTTTCTTCAGAACTGCTTGAAAGTCACCTATTGCATTAAATGTTTACCTCCTGCTCTTATATGTTTATAATGTTTTATGTGGTCAGTTATTTTTGGTTGTAAGACTTTTGCCTTTTGAAATATTGGAATCCAAGATCTCTTCTCATTTAAAGGTTTTGTATGATCCTAACTGTGGTTCCTTGATACCTGAACTACTTCTTTCTGAATGTTTATGGTATTTTTTCTTAGATGTGAAAACTGGATTTTGGCTGAGTCAATAAACATTTATTGAACATCTACTATAAGCCAAGCACTGTGCTAAACTGGGAATAAAAAAAAAAAGGCAAAAGACTGTTCACAAGCTAATGGAGGAACTCACAGTTTAATTCCTGGGATTCTTTCTTTCAGGTGATCAGTGGATTCTTTTTAATCTTCATTTTACCCTCTAATATATCTGAGCAGTTACCTTTTATGATTTCTTGAAATATAGGGAGTCCCAAGTTTTTCTTTAAATTTTTTTTTTTTAAATCATGGTATTCAAGGAGTTTAATGATTCTAAATTATCTCTTTCATCTATTTTCCAGGCACTTAGTTACTTTTGATAGCCAGTTGCTATCTGTTTTTCTCCACAAGGAAATATTTTAATGCTACAAAATCCATACTTCCTAGTATCAATACTTGTATGGGACTCAGTAAAACAGAAAATGTCAGGGCCTTGTTAGTGGCTTGCTCTCCCATTCTGATATCTTTCATTTTTACTTCCAGTCCCTCCACTGATAAGACTAGTGATTAGTGTCCCAGTTCCATTTAAAACCAATTACTATCAACTGGCTTTTACAAATGGTATTTACTGTGCAGATATAGCAAGAAAAGAAGCAAAAATACTTCCCCTAACAGCTGTGGGTGCACTTTCCCATATACCACAGCGATCCTTGGAGAGAGTAGGCTCAAATTTTTTAAAATAGTATTTTCTCCTCAGTTACATGTTAAAACAATTTCTTTTAACATTTTATAGTTTTGAGTTTCAAATTCTACCTGAGATCTGGTAAGCAATCAGATATAGGTTATACCTGTGTAATCATGTAAAATATTTCCATAATTGTTCATTGTGTTCAAGATCAATAAAAAAAGTGAAAAATAGCATACTTCAGTCTGTATTCTGACAGTATCAGTTCTTTCTAGAAGCAGATAGCATGCTTCATCATGAGTCCTTTGGAATTATCTTGGATCACTGTATTGCTGAGAATAAATTAGTCATTCATAGTTCTTCATCATACAATACTGCTATTACTGTGTACAGTGTTCTTCCGGTTTTACTCCCTTCATTTTTCATCAGTGCATGCAAGTCTTTCCAGGTTTTTCTGAAATCGTCCTGCTTGTCATTTCTTATAGCACAATAATACTCCATCACAATCATATACCACAGTTTGTTTAGTTATTCCTCACTTGATGGGCATCCTCTTGAATTCCAATTTTTATAGGCTCAAATTCAAAGCAGTTTCTACATCGCATTGGTCCCAGGTTTAAGTTTACTTTTAGATGAGGCACAGCTGATGGAAGGATAAATCTACATCTCTGTTACTGTTGTGATGGATCACATAGATGGTTTGAGGCTTCATTCACTCTTTGCCATCTGGCTTCCAGGAAATTCCAGCATGGACTTCCAATTACTCAACTTCTGACGGTTTAGTGCTCCTAACCTTTTGAAATTCACAAGGTCACAGCTATCATCTAATCTTTCATCTAAAACAGGAAAAGATAGACACAACAGAAACAAAAACAACTACAGGGCTACATACTCATGTATAGCCCTTAATAGGGAGATAAAGGCCCAAGGCTTTTTTCTTCATTGAGTTTCATCAGTTCTTGCTTCTTCACTGGACGTGCAGACAGGAACGAGGACCATGAAACCATTTCTTCCCACATTTTCTTATGTTCTTTGAGTCTTTTGATTTTATTCAAATATTTCTTGCCACTGATTTGTTTGTTCTATTCTAGTTTGGGAAGAGTCAATTATTTGGATATTACTGTTTTATTTTCTAAGTTATTTATTTTCCCTCCAATTCTCTCCTCCAGTTTTTACTTTTTTTTATCTTAGTTCGTTGCTTCTAAGTATTCAAGTAGCGCTTGGAAAATCCATTTTTTATTTTGATTCACTGCTTGCATTTGTTATAGTTATATTTTCTTTGGGGATGCCTGGATTTGCAGCAGTATTGGCCACTCTCTTCTCTGGTTTACTCATTTCTTCAGCTTAATTCCTGAACTGGGGCTTTCTGCTAAGGCCAGGCTCCTCCTCCTGCTGCATTGTGTTTGAGTGTTAAGCTCTCATCTCATCTTAGTATCTTCCCAGATCCAGTGATGACTTCTAGCTCCTGGAGTTAGGTCTTTCCCTGTTTTACCCCTCAAAGACCTCTGCAAGTTCACAGAACTGAATTTTCAAGACTCTCTGCAGAATCCCAGTAGAATACTCAGAACCTCAGATGTCCTGGTTCAATCTGCACTCATATTCTACCCTCTGGTTTTCTTGGAGAGCTCATTGTTCTTGCTTCCTTTGACCAGAGAGCTCACCAAATCCATTTTTTAGCCTCCATGCCTTTGTTCACTTATCCGTCTTAATTATTCTTGAAGGCCCAGTTCAAACCTATCCCTTCATGAAAAGCCTTTTTATTCTAGATCAGCTGGAAGAGATCTCTCACTTCTCTGCAGTCCTATAACATTTATTTTCAACACAACTGAAATATACATTACCTTGTAAAATCAATTTTCTTTTCATCTGTATATGCTTTTGCTCTCCAAATGGTGCTGTTTTACACTTCTTTACATCTCCTAGTACACTTAGTATTATGCCTTATATATAGCAGACGCTCAAGTATTTGTTAGCTGACTCATTTCCTCCCCTATAAAATGAGGAGGGTTACACTTTAATATTGATTTTTTTTTTGGATTTTGCAAGTAATTTATCCAACTAATGAATATCCTTTGGATGTGTAACCTTTTAAACTTCCACTTCTTTGTAGAGGAGGACATAACTATACGTACAGAGAACACTGTATAGGTCAGTTTTTTCAAATGACTGGATCAATTTGCTGAACTTTTTTCCTCCTCTTCTTTTATTCTATATTATAAGGGATGGCTCTCTAGGAAAGGAAGGAATACACTTGGAAATATAGGTAATGTAATAATAAAAAAATGAGTTCTTATTTAAAAAACTGGAAAATGGCTAATTTTGATTATTTTAAATTAAAACTTTCTTATATAAATAAAACCTATACAGTCAAGAATAGCAGGAATAAAAAATATTGGGAAAAACCTTTCATAGACAATCTCTCAGACAGAATGTGATTGGAATACTGCTGTGGTATAGGAAATGATGAGCTGGTTGATTTAGAAAAACATGGAAAGAAATATATGAAGGAAAATGCTATCCAATGTTCAGAGAAACAGATGAGAAGTGGAAATAAGCACAGTAAGGTCTTATATACATATGTGTGTGTGTGTATATATACATATATATAATATATATATATGTGTGTGTGTGTATGTACACACACACACACACACACACAAATTTGTAGCCTGGTAGGGGAGAGAAGAAGGGGAAAAAAATAAAGTAAAAAGTGCACAGCAGAGAACAAAAGAAAACCTACAAGGAAGCAAATAAAAGCTGGACAGCTTTGAAAACAATGTATAATATTTATTAGATAGGTTTTCTTGAAATGGAATTTTGTTTCCTATCGAATCTTCTCTTATGTTCTGTGTACATGGCAATGTTTTTTTTTCCTTTTCTTAGTTTGTACTTAAGTTTAAAATAAAATCAAAAAAATAAATTCAAAAAAAATACACAGAGTAAATTATATATATATATATATATATAAACGGTGTATCTCCTATTCTATCTCTGAATTACAAGGTTACAACTCCTTGTACTCCAAATTAGAGTACATAAAAAAGCCAGACTTCTCCATTTCTTGGTGAATATGCCAATTCTATGTGACAAAATATACTTTTTCAGTATGGTAACTTGGGGAAAGGGAGAATGAATCAGGCTGGTTAACATGGCATGATAGAAAGCACAGTGGTCTCAGAACACGTATATTTAAGTTTGAATCACAGCTATGTGATAGTATGTGACCTTGGACCAATTACTTTCTCACTTATAAACTGGGGGATAATAACTTGCCCTATCTACCTCATAGGCTTGTTTATATGGATTAAATAAGACTGCCGATGGGGAGCAGGCACATGGCAATGCTGACCTATGTCCAGTTTGGGCTTTGGTAATATTAGTTAAAATTTTTAAGCACTTTACAAGTGTCCTAGGGTCTGGGGATCCCTGTAAATCTTCATGACTGGCAAGAAAAAGGAGAACTGCACAACTATCCAAAAATACACAATTTTTTCTCAAATTACAACCTTTTAAAAACAAAGGAAATTACTATTACCCTTTTGATTCATCAAAGCACTTCTTTAAGGTACCATCATCTTCAAGTCTATTTGTAAAATGCTTGAATTCTTCAGAAATTGAAGATACTAGAAGAATGAAATGGAAATGCAGAGAAATGAAAGTAACTTTATATAGTGTATACATCTGACAAAGATCTTACACATTAAATACTGAAGGTATCAGAATTAGAATCTTTATAATACAGCTCAGCAGTCAACTAACATTTATTAAGTATCTACTATGGGCCTGGCACTAGGTGGCATAGTGGACAGAAGTTAGAAAGGCCTGAGCTCCAACGTTGCCTCAGACACTCACTAGCTATATGAAGCTGGTCACAGGAAGAGGTTTGTCTCAGTTTCCCCAACTGTAAAATGGGGATAACAGCACTTTGGAGGATCAAACAAAGTAATATTTGTAAAGCACCTGGCACATGGCCAGTATTTAATATATTTCTCTCCTTCCTGGCACTGTGCTAAGTGTTGAGGACATAAAAACAAAAATCAGCCTCTGCTGTTCAGGAACTTACTTTCTGTGGGGGAAGTAGGGGGATAGGAGAAGAGAGAACAACATATACATATATATATATATATATAGAAAACTAAATGCAAAATAAGTTGTAATAAGCTTAAACTGCAGTAAGGCTTTTGGGGTACCCTAAATATAGAAGTAATTTCCAAGGGGATGGTACTAGCACTTAAAGGTATCAGGATATGCTTCATGTAGTTTGCCTGTAATTGAGTTGAGCTTTTAAGGAAGACAGGGATTCTATGAAGCACAGGTGAGGAAGGAAAAATATTTCAAGCTTGACAAGAGCCTGTACAAAGGTATGGAGATGGAAGATAATATGTTGTGTATAGGAAATAGCAATAAGATCAGTTGGGCTGGAAAGCAATCAGTCAATTTGATCACTAAAATTTACAAGGGCCTATTATATTCCCCGCTGGGGATACAAAAAGTGTTAAAAGACAGTGCTTTCCCTCAAGGAATTCACAATCTAATGGTTTCTCATAAAAGAAGGACTTTCAACTAGGATTTAAGGAAGCCAGGGAGGTCAGCAGGAGGAACTGAGAGCATTCCAAGCAAAAGACATAGAGAAAATGCCTGGAACCAAGAGACGGAGTATCTTATTTTTTGGAACAGTTAGGAAGCAAGCATCACTGGAATGAAAAGCACATATCTGGGAAAAAAGTGTAAGAAGAGTGGAAATGTAGGAGGGGTTATGAAAGGTTTTGAATGCGAAATAGAACATTTCGTAATTGATCCTGGAGGTGATAGGGAGGCATGAGATTTATTGAGTAGGGGGTTGACACAGTACAACCTGAACTTTAGGAAAATTACTTTAGTGGCTGGAGGACAGATTGGCCTGGGGAGAGATTTGAGGCAGGCTAATCCACTAGCACGTATTATCCAGGTACGAGAAGATGAGAGTTTGCCCTAGAGGGATGGCAGTGTCTAAGGAGGAAAGAGGGTACATTCTAGAGATGCTGCAGAGGTAAAATTGACAAGCTTTGGCAAGAGTTTGTATATGGGAGAAGGGGGTCTCCCTTCTTAAAGGAGAAGGTGAGAGATAGTGAGGAATCTAGGATGACTCCTAGATTGTGAGCCTAAGAGGCTAGGAGAATGGTGCTGCCCTCTACAGTAACAGGGAAGGTAGAAGGGGGAAGGGTTTAAGGGCGAAAAGTTGTTTTGGACACGTTGAGTTTTAGGTGCCTAGAAAGGTAACTTGAGGCCAAAAAAGTGAAAAAGATTCAAAAGCTGAAGAGTATTCTATCATGTAGGCCAGGGGGAGCCACTAGAGGTTCTTGAATTGGGTGACAGCTAGATGTGGGCTTTAGGAATATCAATTTGGCAGTACTGGAAAGGGAATTGATTGGAAGCAAGGAAGCCAATTAGACTAAGCCAACAGTCAAGTTCAGAGGCAATAAGGGACTGAACTAGTGTGGTGGTGATGTGAGCAGAAAGAAGGGTATGGATGAAAGAGATACTGCAAAAGCAGAACCTCTAAGACTTAGTAACTGGTTGAGTATAAGGGTTAAAAGATCAGTTTTAAGGGCTTCTAAAGTTATAAACCTGGTGACTCAAAGAATGGAGGTGTTCTTAAAAAAAATAAAGAAATTAGTTAGAAGGGAGGGCTTAGGGGAAAAGATAATGAGTTTGATTTTGGTCAAGTTGCTTTTGTAGACCTCTAGAGGACATCCAGTTAGCAATATTCAATAGGAAGTTGGTGAGTCAAAATTCGGGGGAGAGAATATGGCTTAATATAAAGACCTGGGAATCATCAGCAGAGAAGTGATGGTTGAACCTTGTGAAAACTGAAAAGAAATCACTAAGAGAACAGAGTTCTGGGGCACACTCA
Organism: Bettongia penicillata ogilbyi; assembly: GCA_023548195.1. Lineage (NCBI taxonomy): Eukaryota > Metazoa > Chordata > Mammalia > Diprotodontia > Potoroidae > Bettongia > Bettongia penicillata. Next base: position 5,168,250 of record JAJHZJ010000444.1, read on the forward strand.
ACTGGGGGTGGGACAAGAATGATAACTTCTCTCTAAATAAAGGTGACTGAGAAGAAGCCAACAGACCAGTAGGAGGAGAAGCAAAAAAAGGACCGTGTTGTGAAAACCTAGAAGGGGAGAGAAGAGTGTCTAAAAGAAGGGAGTGGGCCACAGTGTCAAATCCTGCAAAAGAAAGAAGCGTAAGTAACAACAAAAGACTATCAGATTCTGACAATTAATAGTTTATTGAAAATCTTAGATAAAGTAGTTTTAGTTGAGCAGTAAAGTCAGAACCCAGATTAAAAGGGGTTGAGAAGTGAATGTGAGGAAAAAAAGTGGAGGCAATAATACTTATATAACATTTATTGATACTTAAGTGTTGGTATCAGCACTGAGGATGGCATTTCAAGGGGATGTTGAGCTCAAGATAACATTTTTTAAGGATGGATAAGATATCAGCATACTTATAAGCAATAGAAAAGAGCCTTATGGACAAGGAAAGAAAACAAATTAGGGAGAAAGAGGGGATGATCAAGGAAGGACCAAGGTTCCCAGAGAACATAGAAGATGGGACGAAGGGCATAGCTAGAAAAATTGGCATTTGCAAAATAATGGTATCTTTTCCTCTATTATTAGAGAAAAGGAAAGAGGACGGATGTTACTGAAGTATTTTAGAATGGAATTGAAGAGAAGATAGAACTTGTAGCACATAGTTTTGACTTTTTTTTTGTCAAGGTCTTTTGTTGATAGGAAGTAAGATAAGAGTCAATCACAGAAGAATAAAGGGATTGGCATGTATCAGTGAGGGTTTGGTTGAGATTGACTAATGACTCTATGGTGGACTCAGCAAGGTTGCAAAACTTTCTGCAATGGCATTCAGCAGTACATGTACAGAAGCAAAGAAGACATACTAACACAGGGTGAGATAAAGGACAAAGAGATCAAAAGAGAAAAAGGAAGAGGATAGTAAAAAGTTGAAATGGTTACCTGTATGGTCAAGATTTTTAAAGGAAGGGTAAGGCAGGAGTGATAATAAGGGAAATCAAGAAGGGGTTTAGTGACTAAAGGTTGTGGTGATGAGAGAACAGTTTAGAAGAATGTTAAATTGCTAGGATCAGGTAAAGGAATATTCAGGGTACGAGACCTAGACAAGTAAAAACTGTGGGGAATGACTATATCAAGAGTATAAACATCCTGTGTGATGCCTTAATACATTGCCATAATATCAAGAAAGGTGTGTAACTTAGTGAACATGAAAGGACCCACCTAAGAACTATATTAATAATATTCAGTATGGAGGTTAGGAGTTCTTTGTGGTTAAGTACAAGTGAAATGGGAGATAACATTGATGTGACTGATTTTTTGTCATTTTTCAATGACATTTTTTTAGTGTGCTTAAAAAAAAGTTAAAAGGTACGTCATTATATTTCATTCATTTTCATTATATTTCAATCAAAAAACTTATTTCTGATTATACCAGGAGAGGGTTCTAGAAAAGTTGGATGGCAATGGAGGGGAATAAAATCAAGAGTCAGTAAGTACAATGAAAAAAATGTTGCAAATGATTGCTTATAAGAATTAGACAATAGCAAGCTATACCTAGACCTGGAAAAGCAAACTACTGTACCCATCAAAATAATACAGAAGTTATAAAAATGATGTATTAGTTTTCAAGAAGATTGTGAGATAACTCCATTTAAGGAAATCATTTTCCCAACAAAATATAATTTCTTTTCTAGTAGGAACTGTTTTCAGGTTAGTGTTTTTATTTATATTCCTATTATGTAGCTCAAAGTGTGTTTAAATAAAAATTTAATTTTAAGGGATAAACTTTTAAAGGGGCATAATTTATACTGTCAACTTAAACTGGTCTTGACCCACAGTTTAAGAAGCCCTGTTAGATCACTGAAAGGTACAAACTGGCTCCATCTCTGGTAGATTCATGAAGTGGCAAACAGCAAAAGTTAGCGCTACTCTGTGTGTTTGATGCTTAGTTCACCTCAGTTTCCCCTTAGTAACTTACCTCTGGCTTTAAAAGTATCAAGACTGATGCTATCAACATCTCTCAGAAAAGGTTCAAGTTTCTGTGCAGAGAACTAAATACACACATACACACACACACAAAAAAAACCAAAAACAACACTTTCACAATTACCTCCAATCATCTGAGCAAATGGAAAGAAACATGAACAGCTCAAAATATGAACTATAAACATAAGTCTAAATGCTTATTAACACTGATGTCTCAAGTAAATTCACTGTGCAAGTAAAATTTATTTAAAGGGGTCAATGGACTGAAATGACTTTTGTCGTTATCCATTGCCTCCTAAGTAAGGAGGATGCTGATGTGTGCATTTTTAGGGGAAGATTTTTTTTTTTGAAATGCAAAAATAAATTACATTTTCTACATTACATCATGGTTAATACTTCTTTGGAACTTAGACTTCACCAGATTACAAAAGCATTTTCCTATCCCAAACATCTCACCTGAAAACTGGAGAGTAGGAGACAGCCAAGGCGTTTGCTTTCAGCCAAGTCTATGCTGATAGATCTGCTGAGCTCTAACATACAAAAGCATCACCGTCACACTAAAAGAAGTCCAACATCTTTCTAGTTATCAAGGTACTTATATATCTAAAAATAGGTCTCTTGGGGCACAACCTAATTTAAGACAAGAACACTGAAGGAGAAATCAAATATAATATCTTAATCTTCTCTTGCTGTGAGTGAATGAAGCAGTCTACATAAATTTCCAAATAACTGAAGCTGTCTTTTAAGTAATAAAGCTTTGTTTAAAAAAGATAATTTTCCTAAAATGTGTTACAAAAAAATGACAAATAGGAAGAATTTAAAGATTTGTGTGTAACACAGAAGTGAAAGATGAACCAAAAAATATAACTATAACTATATAATTGAAAAGAGCTTTAAACAGCAACAAAACTCAGATTAAACAATAATGGACAACGTAGGTTTTAATTTATTAAAGCACATACCTTTTCATTTAACTAGTATTGTATAAGGTTGCCTCTACTATTCATCACAATCACTTTTTTAGACTATTTTGCTTAGTTTTTCAGAGGCTGTACTCTGTGGAGGGTTTAATTGTGAACCTGAGATTTCCATGCTATGTCAAAACAAAATCAATTAAAATAGCTTACCATACTTAACATTTGACATTTATATAGTTCTACAATGCACTTTATATATCTTACTTTCCCATCCTATTAAAGTACTCCGAAAGCAACTTATTCTATTGCTGCAGAAGCATAATTTACTGTCATCACAGAATTCTACAATTCTCTCAAAGGCAGGTAGGACTATTTGTCCCCTACATAAATTCACCCCTTGTTCGTTCTTATATGCTGTCATTTCACTACCTATAAGGTATCTGATAACCCTTCATTGTTTCTAATCCATGGTCTTAATTAACTAAGCAAATGAAAGTTATTGGGGGTTAACTGGGTAGCAAAACCCATTAAATCAGTAACCTTTTACATCTGAGTCTAAAACAAGAGGCTCTGGGTGTTGGCCTAGAGGTGGCTCTACTAATTCCTACTGGTTTTCTTCCTCAAAAAAAGTGCTTAAAGCCCTTTTGTGATTTCTGTCAGGGTCAGAGATACATTCTGAATGGTTAAAAACTGCTAGAAATTTGATCACCAGCTTAGTGAGGCATTAAACTATAGAAAACACTAACCTTCATTGGCAATTCTTACTGAAATGTTCCAGATTAACCATGAGTCTTTTCTTACTAAGATTAAAAAAACTCCCAATAAATATATGTAAAAACCAGTATCAAATTTCTCTAACAGTAACAACAGGCATTGTAGAATACAGCAAATTCTAAAGTACAACCCAAATAGCTTCAAAATTTTACTTTTTAGTCTTCTCCATGAGATATGTGTGTTCTACTGCAATATCTAAAAACCTCAAGAAATCATTATCCCCATCATTCTCTGCTTTAATTGGTTAAGCAGAAAGCCAAAGGATAATATATTTGCTACTGCTGTTCTATGACCCTGGATATTTACATGATGCCAACAAGAACAGAGATTAGAAACTGTTCAGGCAACACAGTCTTACATACAAATGGGTGTGGGTATATATATAAAGTAAGTATAATGGATAAAGAATATAGGCTATCAGACACAGCTGTGAATATGATAAAAAAAACTCCAAGTTTAGAAATTTAAAATTTATTTTGTGTCATGACATTCTGTTTACTACTATACCTGTGATACCCTGATGAAAAGGAGGCAGTGACTTCCGATGGTTTGTTTCTTTCATACTGGACCTACGCCAGGACTGACGCCTAGTTTTCTGATTGCTGTTATATTCTTGTCGGGCCATGTACATGGGGCTGAGATCTTGAGTTTTTCGTGTTTCAGGGCTGTCCTCAGAATTCTTTCTTTTTCTTGAGACATCTTTAGTAGCCTCAGGGAAGGCAGAAGATGCAGCACAGACTTCCAGAGAGGGATGGCTTAATGTTAATTGATGATCTTGAGTCTTGGGAACCACTACTTCCTCTTCAGGCACTTATTACAAAATGTTATAATATTAAAAACTTATCACCAAACAAATATCTCTGTAAAGCAAATAGGCCACAAAAATGCTAGTACTCCAAATCAGAGAAATATACATAGAAGTCTTTACTGGGAATATAGAATTCTAATGCTGGTTGAGGGGAGAAGTGTCTAAGTAACAATCTAGTCTGGTGTGGAAGTTTAAAAAGTATCTTAGGCTCTCCAACCCTTCTTAGTCATCATATAACCCTTCTGGGGAATGGGGGTGGAGGGAAAGGGAGGTAAAAAAAATCCAAGCTTAGTGATTTCAGCAGAGTAGGGACCTAATTGTGAAGATTCCCTCTTATGTTGCAAATCTGTAATTTAAACTCTCAAGAATTTCCTGCACCACTAATAAATGACTTGTTAGTGGTCACACAAATAGTATGGGTTAGTGCAAGACTTAAGCACCTTAAGAGTTATCAAATAATTTTCAAAGTACTGCTAGATACCTGCCACATCACTGAGAGATTTCTATTTCAACAAGATAGAATTATTCTGCATTTGGAGAATCAGTTTGCTAACGAAATAAAACAAGACTTAGAGAAAAAAAAATTGCCATTAATCCCATATTCCTCAGCATTTGTAATGCTTTTTATTTGTCAAACCATTTCCATACTGTGATTTTATCTTCTCAACTTTCCTATGAATACTTCTTGGCAAATGTTATTCTCGTTTTTTAGAGTAATCATTTTTTTAAAATTTCTACTTTTTTTGACTAATCAGTTTTTAGATAAAAAAAGTGAAGTTTAAGTGGCTTATCAGCAATGTTACAAAGTCTAACAAGGTCTAAAAATCTCTTTAGCACCTGATAGTTTCTTAGCCTAAAAATCCTGAATCTGGATTTTCTGGTAGTGTAAATAGATATTTTTTTTTTGAAGGAGGTGCAGGGTGGGGGTGGAGAGGGAGAAGAGATCTGGGTCTCCTTATCTGGCCCAAGCTAGAAACATTGGCTACTTATGAACCCCAAAATGAATGGCAATGAAACTTTAACCTTATGCTTTTCTGACCTGAATTGGTCTATCCCTTCTTGGGTAGCCCAGTGTCTCATTTGTCACCAGAGATTCACCAACTTGGTGCTGGAATTGGTGCAGATGTTATTAAGTTTAGCTCTACTAAAGAGCTAAAACTCAAGTGATTCACCAGCTTCAGCCTCTCCTGCAGCCACCTTCCCTCTCCCCACTTAAATAGGCTCTTTATATCCTAATACCTAGCAAACATATAGGAACAGTGGGTAAGCATATCTCCTGGTCTTCTGCAATGGGGTAGGATGGATGTACTAATCTGAATTTACCAGTTACCTTCAACCAAAGTATTTCCTTAATACTTTCAAACCACACTAGAATACCTCTCCCCATTATCCAATTTCCTATCATATACTTTCTAGCCAAAAATTTCATCAAGCTCTCTGAAATATATCCGGAGATGGAATCAAGAAAGCTCCACACACCAACCTTCTAATTATAATCTTGGGACTAATAAATTAGCTTCCACCAACTCAGAGTATCTTCCTGTCACACGGCTAGCAAATCCCTTTGGCTTACTTGCCAACCTTCAGCTTTCCCTTAAGTTGTCACTTGGTCAGATCTACAATCCACCCCAAATGTTCATATGGCCTATTTGTGCCCAAGCTATGGTAGAATACTGAACACTTCGAGCTTGTATTGGTCTGATCAGCCACAGTCGGAAAGGACACACTGTAACTTGAATAATACTGATGTCATTTTGGTCCTTTCTGAGAACAAAGGCCAAACACATGTACAGATAGATAGATCTAAAGATATCAGAGCACCTGCCTAGTTACAAGCCCCTCCCATCCCATGCCCTCTTTTACCTAAACCCCAACTCTTCCCTAAGTCCCTTATACTCCTGCCACATGCCCCTACCTCTTGGCATTAACTGAAATCTGGTTTTCCCCTAACGATACCACATCCCTAAAGACTGTCTTCAGTGCTAGCTACCTTTTTCACTCTCTCCTACCTCCCAGAACCAGGAAGCTCAATGAATTCTTCCTCCCCAATGACATTCAAGAGCCTTTATCTCTCTCATTGCTCATTCTCTCTTGGTCCTTTAAACTACCATTCACCAAACTCCAGAGGTTAGTCCTACCTTTTCCAATGACTTCAGCCTCTGGCTTAATCATCACTACTCCAATTTCAAAATTTATAGTTGTAAGCTAACTCTTGGGTTTCTTGCTTCTTCATTCTCAACTTTTATCTATGATATCCATCACTGCTGTATTTTAGATACTCATTAGAATGGTCACATCTTAAACTTTCCATCTCTCCAAATTTCTCTATCCCCAAGAATCTGAACTTTCGAATCCTCTTCTACACCTTTATTCATCCTGCAATTACTCTTTGCTTTTATTATGACCCCATCACCCCTCTTCTTTCTGGTTCTACTTTCCTTTGTTTTCTATCTCTGCTATATTATTGAAATGACTCTGTCACCTAACTGCCTACTGAATGCACATTAGTTCTTACATTTTCTCTGCTGTTGACAATGCCATTCCTCGACCTTAAAAGAAGTAGCTAGATGGTTCAGTAGATATGGCACTGGGACTGGAATCAGGAAAACCAAAGTTCAAATTTGGCCTCAGACATTGACTAGATTTGCGATCCCAGGCAAGTCACTTAATCTGTTTGCCTTGATCCACTGGAGAAGAAAATGACAAACCACTGCAGAAAACCCTGCACGGATTTATGAAAAGTCAGACACATAACCCCTGGTCTTGACAGTTTGACTTTCCTTGATATCCATGTCAATGTTTTCTTCTGGTTTTCATCCAAACTCTGATTTTCTCCTTTATCACTTTCACTGATTCTTCCCTCCTTCCATGCCATCGATGTGAGTGTCCTCTGAGGATCTATCCTGCCCTTTTCTCTTTAGCAATCCCATTCACTCCCATGAGTTTAATTATATATTCTATAAAGATGACTACCAAATTATCTTTAGTCTTATAACTTGGAAAGTTATTCCAACAGGATACTTCAAAGTCAACCTGTCCCCAGCTGCCCAGGCACACAGCCTTAGATTCATCTTTAGGTGTAGAGGAAAAGGGAAAAATCAGTTTCAGTCAACTTTTTCTTTGACATACATCCTTCCTTTCCACTCCCACCACCCTAACTGAAGCCCCCATTACCTCTTGCCTGTAGTTGCATAACAAACTCCCATGAGTACCTCTTGCCTGTAGTTGCATAACAAACTCCCAAGAGTTTCCCTTTTACCTTCTTATTCTTCCCTTTTCCTTATTTATCCTTCACACAGCTGCCAAATGTAGCACTCCTCTGCTAAAAAAAATCTTCATGGACTCTCTATAGCCTAACAAGTACAGTCCAAATTTCATAGCTCTATCTTCCTAGGACAATGCCTTATACATGTTTGGGTCAAAACCTGTGACTTCATTAGGGTGGGGAGTATATGCTTAATAAATATATCTTAAACTGAATTCACTTTCACTCCTAGTACTCACCTCTTGCTGCCTTAGTATCATTCAATGCAGCTGACCTGGGTGGAGAAACCTAGATAGCAGGGAAGCAAGAAGATTCAACCTCTACATTCTGTCCACAAATGACCACTTCCCAAGTTTGTACCCATCTTCCATTCCTGAAAGATTGTATTACTCCCCTCCTCCAGAAGTTTGCTTATGTCATTTCCCCTAACTGGGGAAAAAAATTTTCCCATCCACCTCTGTTCTCTGAAAAAATCTATGCCTCTTTCTAGGTCCAATTTATATTATCCATCCTAACTATATAGTCCTCCTTTATCACCCCAGAAGCATGTTAAAAGTTGGAAGAGACCTTAGAGATCATACAACACCCTAATTTTACAGCTGGGGAATGGGGGGGGCTCAGAAAGATTAGGTGAAAAAGAGTGTTTTACTGATATTTTTAACTTCTGTATTCCAGTTCTCAAGCCCTGAAAACAGGACTGAACACATAGAAGCCAGTCAAAAAATGTTTTTGGATTAAAAGGAAATGGAAGAAAGGGTCAGTGAAACGTACAAAGTTGAGGGAGGTTAAGGAGAGTGGGGGGGAGGGAGGGAGAGAGAGAAGGAGAGGGCAGAGTGGGGGAAAATGACATTATTTCTCCTTTTTCTGTACGTTCCCAAAGCCCAGCACAGCAGGAGTTATAAAAAGTTGGGACACTATTTCGCACGTGGCAGGCGTTGAACACTAGAGGCCTGGGAGCAGAACGAGGAGCCGGGCGGGGGCCGAGGCAGACCCCCTCTTCCACCTTAAACTCCCTCCGTCCCCCGGCCCCGGGCATTTTCAGGGACCTCTCCCTCCACCTCCCTCAAGGGAAACCTGGGGCGCTCTGATTCGCGAGCCTGCCCGCGGGTCGTGAGCACGCTGCCTCCCTCGGGGGCCGCCCCACGGCCGGCGCGTGCCTCTAGCCATTCTCGGTACCCCACGCTTGGCCCAGCGTCCGGCACACGGCAGGCGCTTACGGAGAGCTGGCAGCCTGACCAGGGTGAGGGGAAACGAGCGGCGGCCAAACCCAGGAATGGGGCGGGGGAAGGACAAGGCCTGAGCGGGGAGGGAAGCAGGCCCGCTCTCGCTCGGGCTCCCAGGCGGAGGGGAGAGTGGAGGGGGGGGTGGAGGGGAGCGGGGAGGGGGGGGCGGAGGGGAGCGGGGAGGGGGGGGCGGAGGGGAGCGGGGAGGGGGGAGGTGGAGGGGAGCGGGGAGGGGGGGGAGGTGGAGGGGAGCGGGGAGGGGGGGCGGAGGGGAGCGGGGAGGGGGGGCGGAGGGGAGCGGGGAGGGGGGGGCGGAGGGGAGCGGGGAGGGGGGGGCGGAGGGGAGCGGGGAGGGGGGGGGGCGGAGGGGAGCGGGGAGGGGGGGGTGGAGGGGAGCGGGGAGGGGGGGCGGAGCTTCCTCACCTCGGGAATCCCTCCGTCCAGGCAGGAGCTTCCGCACCTGAAACACAAAGCTGCTCATCAGTCTCAGCGCACGACGGGGGCTGTCCCCTCCCGCTTCCGCCGGCCGCTACCTGTTGTTCCCGAGCTCCGAGTCCCTAGCCTGGGACATGGCACCGACGCCACCGGCTCCGAAATTCCCGCGCAAAGCGGCAGCGACGCCGCCCAACTGCGCCTGCGTAGCCGCTGGACGTCTCTCGGAACGGGGAATGAGGTAAACAGTCGGAGACGCACCGATGTGATGACGTCACCACGCAGCGCGTCCCTAGCGTGGGGAACCGTTAGACTTTACTTTGGGCGTTAACGGTGGCTCAGTCCCACCTCTCCGGACTGAAGCTGAGGGCTGTGCGTCTCCCTCTAGCGGTTCCCTCCCGCACTGCAGGCCGAGCCGCGGCGGTTCCCGCTTCCCTGCCACGTTGCTGCCCTGGGTGTGGACCTTGCCCCACCCCGCAGTGCCCTTCCTTCAGCCTTGATGGGGCCGCTCCGCCACGGGAGGCTCCTGCCCTGGGCTCGTGCGGGCTCGGGGAAGGCCAGGCGGCGCCGCCAGGCCGGGTCTCTGGTGACGAAGATGCGTTGTTTGGCTCTGCGCCCCAAACAAGCCTGGCAGGGAGCCGAGTGCCCCAGCCCCTTCCCCCATCAGATGATCCCCGTACAGGGCCCGTTTTACACGTGGAGAAACTGAGGCTCGGAGAGTCCAAGAAGGGCCACAAGGAGTATTCCCGTGGCATCAGGGGGACACAGGGTGAGGCCAGGAGGGCCCACTTCCTCAGCGCCTTCCCCAACAAGTAGCGCGGTTTAGCACCCCTGTTCTACAGATTACTGTGACTCTTCAGGGCTGCCCCTCGTGTCCACCCTCCTCCGAACGTGCTCCATTAAACTCAGGCCTCCGGGAATCTGGAGGGTAGGCTAGGCAGGGCCCCAAACCCGGGGGCCCCCCACTGTGCCTCCTGCAGAGAACGCGTCTCCGATGCCATCCAAGAGCAGGAGGCTCAGGGAAGCAGGGCCAGGCTAGGGCTGCAGGCAACAGCTGCATGACTTTTATTGGGTAAGTTTAGAGGGCTGGGAGGGAGCCTCTGAGGCACCTTCCAACCCAGATAACCCAGATACTTTGTGACGCCTTTCTTAGTCCCCCTCCAGTAATTAATAGCCTCTTCCTCTAGAAATTACTTTTCATTTAACTTAGGTGCCCTCAATGAAATGTAGTGAGTTCCTTGAGAGCAGGGACTCCCTTTGTGTATTTTTTGAGGGGCAGGTCTCTTTATATGCCCAGAATATAAAGTATATAAAATATATAAAGCATAGATATTCCTAGTAGGTACATGATAAATGTTGATCAAATGCTATTAATGCAGCCTTAAGACAATTTTGAGTTTTTAAACAGTTGCATCTCATTGCTGACTCTTCAAGTATAGCCATAGCCCTTTTCAAACAGAAAGAGGCCCCAGAAGATAAAGACCTAGGTTTCCCTTGGGGCTTAAGAGGAAATTTAGGGAAATCAAAGTGCATAACAACTTTGAGATTTTTTTTTTTACTGTAGATTTCAGTTCAATACACAATATAATGATAAAACTTCGTGCCAATTCAAACTTTACAAAATTTGAATGTACTGCCTAGTGAGCTAGTAAGTTGCCTGTCACTGAAGTCTTCAAGCAAAGGTCTCACGATCATTTGTTGGGGATGTTGTGGAGATTCTTCTTTGGACTAGATAATCTCTGAGATTCCTTTCTACCTTATACTTGCATTTTTAGGACAACTTTCTTTTCCCTTATTAATTTAGATGAGCAGTTATCAGGCAAGGGTAACTGTTGGGAGCAGACTATGCATCTCAGGCCCTCACTCATAAAGAGAGCAGTAAGATTTCAAAATTGCTCAATGATCAGGAAGAGACAATGGAGGCGGAGTTCACTGAAACATATCTTGTGACAGACTTTATTTCAGATCTACAACCATTAAAAACCCTTCATAAGTATACACTGTACAGCAATTCCAATGTATGAAATAGGAAACAGGGAGAAGGGACAGCTGGTAGATTAGAACCTGGTCATCATAGCATCTGGTCCTGGGAAAGAAACCTTCAAACACATGAGTCAGAGGAGAGAGCATTTCAACTTGGAATGCTCATTGTTACAGGAAACAGCTAAATAGGAAGATGCTCCAGTCCTTTCCCCCTCCACCCAGGGAACTTTCCCATGAGGGGCAAGAACTTCTCTTGACCATATGTTCTAAAAGGGACAGAGACTGAAGCTGCATCTTGTTTTTTCCTCGGCTGAACTTAGAAAGGCAGTTTCACAGTATCTGCTGGTAGATAGATGGAGGATCCTGAATGAGATGAGGCAGTATCAAACCCAAAATGAGGTTTCTTGAGCCATTTTTGGCAATAATCTAAAATATCTCACAGGGTCTCCTGGGAGGATGTGAAGAATAAATTAGACCAGGGATTAAGTTTGAGTTTCAGTTGACCAGGGCACATGGTAGAGATTTGAGAACCCTGGCAAAGGAGAGGTACTTACCAAAAAATCCCACAGAGATCCTACTGATCCCTGTGCTTCCCTAGTCCTCAACTAGTACCTTTCCTCTCCAGATTTGCCCTGCCTCTCACATAGTCTCACCTATCCTTTCTAGAATAGTCTTTGATCAGACAGGAGAGAGCAATCTCAAGCCAGAATCCAGCCAGTGTCTAGGGTAAGGAAGCTACAAAGCCCTCAGGTCAGTAAGTCTCCCAAGCCCATCATTGTTGGCACCTTAGAATCTTTTCAGTCTTTGAGAACATGAGGACAAGCTCCAATCTCTAGAATTTTCCACATCCTGTCCCTATCATGTTGTCCCCATGTATGGTATTTGAAGGCATGTGTACAACTCATGAGATTAGTACTGCTAAGTGCTATAGTCAAGCAGGGTCCAGAAATTTTTGTATGTCTTTCATCTGATCTCAGAGTTGGCAATCTCCACACTGCTTCCTAAGATTGTACTTGATTCCCTAGACAGATTTGTGCTGTGGAAAGTGCTGTCCCATTAATCTTTCCATAAGGTCCTGTTCAGGAAGGTGCCAAGAACCTGTTTCAGTGGTTGATAATATGCAGAAGTGAGGTCCCATTGTTGTCAGGTATCAGGGAAAACACCTGAAAATTAAGACTTTGGAACTGTCTCTTCTGATAAATGGTCTTCAACAAATGAGTTGGCCATCAATTACCACTTCTATTGCCTTGAAAACCAGTCCTGGGAAACATGCATCCAAAGCTCCCTGCGTCTTGTGTCTACTATACCTCTGGTGCATTTTTTTTCTCCTCCAAAAGCACCACTGTCAAACTTCAATTTGACAAAACCAGTGTTACCATCCTAGCTGTGTATGATGTTCTCTGCTAACCTAAGGTTAAGGATAGTCAGGTTTCTAGAGGAAACTCAAATTATGAAAAATCCTTGACCTCAGGGAGACTTCTGAACCTTTTTCCCCACATGTTCCCCTAATCTAAATCATGAATTCTTACAATCCTCTGGTGATACTGTGAAGTATCCCTAATTTTGCAGACAGGTAAACTAAGGCACAGACTGGAGGAGCACATTGGACCTTGAGCAAAGGTAGAAGTATGAACCAGGAGCACACTATTCTGTGGCCTGTGTTAATCCCAGGGGGAACATAGGCAAATATGATGGATGCTCTGGGACTGCAGAGAGATTATCAAATCTTATCATTGAATCTTAGCATTGCGTGGGTTCTCAGTTCAGACTTCTTATTTTACAGATGAAGAACTTGAGGTCCACAGAGGAAAAGAGATTTTCCTAAGGCCTTGAAGACAATGAATCATTGACAGGACTGGTACTTAGAACCTAGGTTTCTTGAGTTGTCGGTTCAATGCTCTGCCTACTATATTTTGCCATGCTGTTTTACAAACTGTTGTAATGGTCATTCCATTCAAAATACATCACATGGTAGCATACTAGTGACTTTTGATTTGGATCTTCCCTTTTTGCTCATGGCTGCCCTCTTCTTTCCAGTTCCCTGCTGGCTCTGACTTGGCCCTTTTTGCTATGGAATGCAGCCTGCTAGCCTAAACTCTGACTATTAGTGGTAGGAGCCAGCTCAGAATATTTTCTTAAGGAACTAAAGAAATATCTTTGGGTACCACTGACATTGATCATTTCATTTCCTTCTTTGAGACCATTAAGAGAAAACCCAAATGCCCTTTCTTCAAGCCTTTAATTATTAATAATAAGCAGAGCTAGGAGGAAAAGAGAAGGAGCTAAGGAATCCATATTGAGATGTGTAAAGACAGAGACTCTTTCCTAGGCTGAGGACAGGTTGATTTTTGCAGGCAGACCTTCTATGTGATGTGGTTTAATGGAATCCTGACACGATTCCCTGACTGAGAATAGCTTTCTGATTACCTATGGATGCTTGAAAAAAATCAGTATTAAAATTAATTCTTTTGAATTTTGAAGGTTTTCCCAAACCCAAATACTCCTGGCAGGAGTAATCAATAAACCTTAATCCGTGATCACATTATCAGAATGTTGATGACATTTAGCTCTGAACAAAACCCTGCAAGAATGAGGCATGGGAGGTGATATAGGAGGAGATCAAAAGGCTTCCAGAAGCCAACATGAAGGGACCCCGGAAATATCTTCCAGATATTTGCTTAAGGACACTCCTGCATGGGAAGAGGAAGAAATGGCACAATCAAGGAAGAGAAGAGGGAAACTTGAAAAATGATTGAAAAAGGATATGAAGAAGAATAACTACGCTGTGAAAAAGATAAAAGGATGGGAGCTAGGAACACAGAAAGGGAGTGGGAGGGATAAGGAATGGTGGGATTGTCCAGAGGTGATTGGAAAGGTACTTCAGGTCGTGGGAGTCATAGGTATGTAGGACCTGGATATATAGATTCCCCAAACATCTGGGGAAGGACCTGGTCTCCAAATGAAATTGTTAAGGAGCTTCTTGCTCTTGAGCCCAGAATGTAAGAAGGAGATTGAGAGATGAAAATGAGAATCTGACAGCCTTAGAATTGAATTTGAGTCCTGTATACACCACTGTAGAGCTACTAGGAGGCAGGGAGAGCAGGAGTAGGTTAGGAGTCCCCAGTCCAGCTCCTAAAATATCTTCATGGAAAGCATAAACCCTGAACGCAATGATTTGCAGGTCACATCAGGGTCAGGGAGTAGTCTTGGCAGTGTTGCAGCTGAGGTTGGACATACTTAGGTAAAATCCAATCAGTAGTTTTTCTAGGTTGGTCTAGTCCAGCCTGACCCAAGATGGAAAGGAAGCAGATTTCAATGCCCATAGAAACTAACTAAATAAATAAATAACATGCCAAAGGAAGGGGACAGGGACCCAGAAGCAAAAGTCAAATTAGTTTTACAAATTGCAATGTGGAAGTGAATATGAGTTCTGAAAGGGGATTCCAAGTGAAGACAAGCTCTAGCAGGTCTTAACTATGCTGCAAAGACTGAGTAAATATTTGGAGAAGGGGACTGCGTGTCTGTCAAATGATGACCAGCTTAGTTCAGAAAGATTTGTCACAGGAAAGTTAGTTACCTGATGATAAGTATTTTTGGCCACAGCACTCATGAAATTATTAACTAAGGTGCAAAGAGGTTGTGATTTGCATCGGTAAAGGGAGTACTTATGCTTAGCAAATCACAAGAAGAATCCTTTGATGTGATGAAACTGAGGAAGAAAATAGATTTCATAGCTCAGGCACTTCCAAAAGTGGATCTTGGGGAGTAGAGGACAAAGTGGGATGGATGCTAGATGTGGAAATGCTTCAGGAGATGCTTAGGGATCTTGGTGTACATGGTTTGGGGAAATCTAGGGATTGGGGTGGAGGAAGCTGGCCTGCAGATACTGTAGGGGGGAAGTCCGTCTAAGGTACTTCAAAGATGAATTTGTGCACTGTAGAGTGGTGTGTGGACCCTAAAAAGGGAGGCTAAATAGAAGTTGGTTCAGGGTCACTTTGGGAGAGACACTGTCTTCATAAGGAGAAAGATAAAGAAGTGATTGAGATTCAGATGTATGGTTAGCTAGAAGTAGGAACTTAACCCAAATGACATATTGTGTCAGTCCAAAGGTAATGATAATAGTAGATCACATTGATACAGTGGTATGAAGTATCCAAAGTGCTTTTCTCACAATCCTGTGGGGCAGGTAGGGAACTATTATCTTAATTTTATAGATGAGGAAACAGGTTTAGAGAGACTGCTGGCCTTGAAATCAGGAAACCAGGCTTTGCTATTTACTGGTTTTGTTACCTTGGGCAAATCAACCCCCCCTTGCCCCATGCCTGTTTCCTCATATGTAAAATGAAGGAGATAATATTTCATTAAATGAAAAATTTTGATGTTTGAGATGAATAGAGATTTCAGAGATTAAGCTGTTTCATTTCTGGTTTTAGATTTTTTTCATAGGGTGGGGGGGTTTCTGAATGTTTTAAATACTGTTTCAGTTAAAAATATATAGCATGTATGTATGTATGTATAAAATCTCACACAAACACACATATACACAAACATGGAATTGGGGAGGAGTTCTTGAATTTGTTTAGGTATTTGTCTTAGTTCAGCTCTCTAGCTGAAAATGAAGGAGGAGGGCATGGAAGGTAACCCTGGTAAGGTATGAGATGAGAAGGAAAGCCTTGAAAAGGGTGAGAACGGACACTAAAGCTTTTATCTTACTGAGGGAATCCTGTGGTGTTTAGAGGACCTTCCCTCATCCTGACCACTGGAGAAGCTCAGATTGCAGACAGGAGTTGAACATTTCTATACAGGGCTTTGAGTATGGGGACACCAAGATTTCTAATGTGTTTCTCTGGTTTGTGTTAAGAAAACACCGGATTCCTAATACTTAGAGCAAGAGTTCTGCTGAATTGTTACCTCTAGCAACTAGGGCCTGGTAGGGTTACCCTTCCTGGGAGCCAGATTCTAGAAGAGCTGGAGAGAAGTAGGGACTCATTCAGCCAAGGTAGGATGAACCCACTGCTTCATGACCCTAATACATGTGTCTATAGAAATCATGACCCCAAGGGAATTTTTTTATAATCTGAAGGTTTGATTAGTGGAGGGATATGAATTGGTGACCTTTAAATTCTTCACAAGTACTTTTTCTACTCTGTAATAATAATTGTAATGATTGTGTATGTGTGTACACACTTTGTGGAGTGTGCACAGACACTTGAAGCATTTAACTATTTCTGAGTTTATTATGTTAGAACAGGGTGGTGAACCTTTGGCTTCGAGGCCCTCTAGGTCCTCAAGTCCCCTTTACTGAATCCAGACTTCACAGAACAAATCCCCCTAATAACGCTCCTGCGTTAGAAGGTACTGTGTGTGTTTTGTGAACTTGCTGGAGTGTAGCATATCTGCTGTGGGTCAAGTTCCTGGGTACATATTTTGTGTATGACTGTTCGTATTCATATTCTGTGTGAGGTAAGTTCATAGGACAAGTCTACTAGGGGATACTATGTATGTTCAAGCAGAAGGGTTCCATGCTAACATTTTAGCTGCGCAGATGGTTGAGCAGGGGTGAGGTGGGGTGGAGAGAGATATAGGATGAGTACAAGTAGAACTAGTGAAATTGAGATTCTGACAATATGCACTCGTTAAACAGTTGGTTTAGGGTACGTGCAGAGAAAGTGGGACAGAAAGAAAGGGGGTTTGGGCACTTCGGTTGGATGAGTGGTGTGATGCAAAACTAAGTCACGGCATGCACAAGATACCTTGTGGTACAGCATGTATAACAATGATATTACCACTTAACATAGCCTTTCTAAATATACCTCTGTTGACGTACAGTCTTCTATACAGTAGATGTTTAATGAATGTTTGTTATAGGTTAATTGAATTGTATGCTATCAGCCTTCATGTAGAAAGGAAAGGGACTCAGGACTATGTGCTTTTATGTCTGGGGTGGGGAATACAGAGAGTGGTTTAGGGCCTCTGCACAGAAAAGGGTTCCTACTATGAGTATACAGAGGTACAGCAGTGGATAAAATGTAGGTACAGTTGTGTGGATTGATAGAAAACAGTATAGTGTAGAGGAAGTTAGGAGACTTAGGTATGAATCCCAGCTCCCATATTTACTTGCTGTGTGACCCTGAGTAAGTCACTCTGTAAAATGGAAATAATAATATTTACTTATTTCACAGGATTGTTATAAGGAAAACACTTTGTAAAAGCTTAAAACACTATTTAAATGTGAACTATTATTAACAGAGGAGAAGGATTCTGGAGAATTGGGACTAAGTGGGACAGAATTAGTTAGGAGAGGAAGAAAATGGTGTATGAGCCACAAGAGGGCGAGGACATTTGGGGCAATGATAAGGAAATTGGAGACAAATAATGGGAAGAAAATGACCAGGCTTTTTGCCCTGTCAAAGACTGTGAGGACAGGACAGTAAGGGGAGGAGACCAATGTCTTAAACAGATATTAAGAACATATCGATGAACTGACATACTCTAGGGATGGTTTCTTACTGGGAAAGTTAGACCTGTTAGGAGAAATGTTTGAAAATGGTCAGCCACCGGTGGGATGCTCATCAAAGAGGAGATTAAAACTTTGGAAGAGAGGGCCCTGGCAGAAATAGAGTCAGTTTATAGGTGCTTTTGTGGCCTAAGTGGGTAGGCAGTGTTGAGGGTAGAAACCAATGCTAAAATCTGAGTGACATTAGGAGGTATGACAGGCAGAGGAAATGGATGTTACAATATTGGTTCATATTTAGTTTCAAGTATGTGAATTATTTTCTCATTTTCCCACTCTTCTTGTTAATGTCTGTGTTTTTATCAACAGGCAAGGAAAAATGAGAAAACCTCACATTAACAGAAAGGATTTCACAAAGGGGCTCCCAACTTCATTCCTAAAGTTTCCAAAAGCTATATCCAATTGAAAACCCGGTACTATAAAGGCATGGCTTGGTAAAACCAAGCAGGCAGAGGGTGAAGAAGTACTTCAAAATGAGGGAATTTGGTGGGAGAAGTTAGGATGAGGAATGGAGGAGAGAAGAATAAAAGCTCTTGGTTCTATGGTTCCACAATCTGTATGGGTACACCCACCCACCCACAATTAGGCAGTTTCTCTGCCTTGGGAATGTTAACAATACTTAAAGGCATTTGGGAAAAAAAAAGAGAGAAACAACATTCCAAAATAGTAGATTCTTTAAAATAAAAAACCCCAAACAAAAAACCCTAGTTACAAATTAAAATGCTAGAAACAAAACCAAGTCAGTATTTACATGTAATATTTTTAACCCCTTTAAAAACCCACTGTCCAGAGGTTTCCATTAGAACAATAAATGATCATGTACAACTGCATGCAAGAAATAGAAAAGAGTGTTACATCAAAATCTCTCTCATGTGGAGGAGGAAGGAGTTGTTTACTTGGAGCTGGGCTGGCAGAGGAGAGGGACCAAGGCTTCTCTCTTCCCATGCTCCTTGGGATGGTAAGGCAAATTGGCTGGGCTTGGTATTCCTTTATTCTCAGGTCTCCATCTGTTCATGGAGCTGGTAGGGGTTTCTTGGTGACATGGTTAAGAGCTGTGGAGCCACACACACCCCACCCCCACCAAGGGCCAAGTAGTCCCAAATGGTATCTGGATACCCCAGGGTCCTGTGCCACCTGAGGGGGGTAGTGTAGAAGGCATTTGGTGTCTTTCCACCTGCAGTGCTTCACCCCCAAATAGTTAGCCCAGCAACAGTGCAATGGAATGGTAAAAACCCCTCATTTGATCCAGGCCTCATCCCATGAGGACTGTCTATTGCATTTTCTTATTCTATGTGTTAGGATTTGGATTTTGCCCCAAAGGATCCCTTTTGATTTTTCAGGGTAAGAGTCCCCTCTGAGATGGCAGTATTTCTCCATACAACATACCCTCCCTTCCACTTAACGTGGAACACTGAACCTTTCCAACATCATTTCAGACCACAGCGTGAGGAACAAGTTAAGTTAATAATATCAACATCACCAACATTCAGCCAAAAGGGAATGGAGACTTATGACTTGCGATAACTTACTAGAAAACGCAGCAGGGTTGAGCAGGATTACCTGGGGTTCAGAGGAACATTTTCAAGTGTATTTAGATGCTCAAAGGAAAAGAAACTAGTTGTTGCTCCAAGATGGAAATCTTGTCAGATCTAAGTTTACTGCTTTCTTAGTTCTTTCTTTGCAGTTTAAGCCAGGTGGAAAATTTCATAACCACTCTGGGTCACAATCAGGAAGAACAGAGGTGTGTGTGTGTGCACGCACGCACATGTGCACACACCAGAACTAAGGTGAACAGGGTACGTTGGCACCAGATGCTCCCCAGGGAGGGATCACATTGGAGACTGACTCCTTTCAGCTATCCTAGGCAGTTTATCTGACCATTCAGCTGGAGAGAACTCGATTTTGTGTCCTGCCCTCTGTCAGGTCTAGAAGGGCTTGGACTGCCACTGGATGTGAGCATTAGAGCACATTTCCAAGTTGGTCTCATAACCAGCAGGGGCAAATGAAAGTAAACAAGGCTGCTCTCCTACTCGAGAGTCTAGTTAGAGTGGCCAGTTAAGGCTGCCAGAAATCCTCTGAAAAGTACCCCCCCCACATGAGACTTGGTAGCTCCTAAAAGCCTATTTTACACAGGTAGAATGGCACTGAGCCGCTTCCTACCATCTTGGGGATTTCCGACCCATTAAGGAAATTTGGGACTGATCATACAGATAGATACATGAGCTATAGGGGAAGATGGCTTGAAAAAACGTAAAATGACTCAAGTGGGTGGGGAGGTAGAAAAAATGGTCAGTATGTGACTAGGGGAAGATCCTTAGGAGGCAGTGAATGTGCTACTAGACATTAAGGCTAAATATGGACAAGCTGGTGAAAATTTAGGGAGGTTAGTAGACATTTTACAATCTATGTGCAAAGCTGCATTAAACACTCTCTGGGTTCAGTCTATTTTCCACCGAGTACATTGGTTGGGAATCTCAGGGATCACCAAGCTTGGCTGAGGCTCAGGGACCTATGTTTGGCTCATAAAAAAGTGGGAGGGAAAATTGAAAATTGAAATGGGAAATGTATGGGAAATGGTGGAATCAGCCCAATCCACGCATCCCTGTCAATAGGAACTCAGGAAAGGGACGCTGGGATGTAAGATCCAGTACAACTGTTGCCTGTGAATAAGAATCTGGGTTCTGAATCCAAAGCAATTAATTCATATCATTTGGAAATGATATTTGAGCATTCTGAGATTCCAGTTGTGCCAAGTGGGTGTCTGGATATGGATAAGGAAACCAATGTTCAACTGCTGAACTGCCTTGTATCTCCCTTAACTTCCCTAACATTTCAACATTTCAATGGGAACACTATGTTGCCCTGTGTCCTGAGGAACAGGATACCTCTCAGTCCTCAATAAATTACTCTAGGGATCTGGGGATGAATTAAATTATTAAAATAATATAAACTACCTTAAATATTTATAGTCAGGAAAATTCAACAGTATCATGTGTCAGGGCCTCAGGAGGAGGCTCTGGAGTCTTTCTGCCCCATAGTCCAGGTGACGGCAGTTTTGCTAACTCCTCTCTGGCTAGGTCAACTAAACTGTCCACCAAGGTTGTTTAGCAGGAATATCATTGCTTTTGACTGCTTGACATAAACATAATATTGAGGCTGCTACCACTCTAGAATGTCTGAAGAAAGAGCAAGGATTCAAGCCAATGATGTCCAAATGCTTCAAAGACAATTAAACATCTCTGCTAGATTGGTGGTTCCCTGCTTCTCGTAAGTGTACCCAGATCCCGAGGCCTACATTCCCTGACCCTAGTTTCCACAAGTCTGGTATTAGTTTTTCTCTACATCACTGTTGGACGTGAGCTGCCAAAGATGGGGGATGCAAAACCCCTTACTTCTAAGATATGAAGATCCAGACTCTTCAGAGTGGCTGGCTACCCTATCATACTCCATGGAGAGTCACAGAAATCCAGGGCAGTAAGAGCCAGGGGGTAAGAAATATGAGAAGGAAGGGATTATGTTGGGCCTCAGAGTAGGAGTCCAAGTCTAGTTCATCATTATGTGATATTGCCAGAATCTATCTGTTATCTATTACAAAGACTTCGTTGGGTTGTCCTGACGGATGGCGCTCATCTCTCAACACTGGGTGTTTGAACTGCAATGCATGGTAATGGAGATATACAATGTCATCCATTTGGTACAACCAGATTTCTTGTTAAAGCCTCTGGCCTTTTACCCCACAGGTAGCCAGGCACTGTCAATGCCTCCTGGCTTGGCTGTTGTCTAAAAGGAAATCTTCCTGATACTGTGGAAGATTACAGGGGGAAAGCATCCCTCTGAAGTTTAAGTTTTAAGACTTAGGCTATTGAAATCTCTTCTCAAAATCACATCAGGAATAGCTTACTGTGGCTGTCTGTTTGGGGTGTCTGTAGTCTCCAAAGGATACCTCCCTATTCGGTATCCTAAGAAAAACATTTAAATTGAGCAAAAAGTTCCTCCTACTCCCTTAGCACCCAAGAAGAGACCCCCCGAGAAGATTTCTAGTAGCGATGCTCCAACACTTAACTTTGATCTCCCCCATTCCCTGTCTTCTCATCTGAACGTTGGAGTATAGTGACCTGATCAGCCGATATCCCTGTTGATTGATGCAAAAGGGATCGCTTGCATTTCTTCCCCTTGGAACCTATTCCATAGGCTTCGATGCAACATCTGCTTCTTAAATCCTCCTTCCAAGGCAAGGTGGTGTTTAGGAGACAGATGTACAGGCTGCTGGACCACTCTGGGCCCTGTTGCCTCTTTTCAGCTGATCCAGATCTGCTTAATGAGTCACTGGAGATTTGGCTTCTCACAACGCCTGCCTGTTGGTGGGATGGCACAAGGGGGAGTGTTGCGGTTCTGTCCCTTGGCAGCATTATTATTCACTGGAAGAAGCTGTCCTGTCTTCCCCTCCCCGGATGGTTTCAGGGGGATGTAGTCTGCATTTAGAGGGAGAGTGCCTGGTGATGGATCGAGAAGGCCGAGCAAAGCAGGAGGTCAGAGACTGAGCACTACAGTCACACATAACATCCTGTGGAAGGGGAGGTAGAAAGTTAGCTGTAATTAAGAGATGAGCCTGAGTGTACTGATGATAGGAAAATAAGCAGACAGGCAACTGGTCTGAACCTGTGACTAGGAGCTCTAAGGGACTCTAATGTTAGTCTGGAGTCTGATTGCACTGACTTTTAAAATAATATTCAAAAAAAGTCAAATGTAGCTGTTTTGGCTTTCAATTGGAATTAAGGAAAATAGCACAGTATGCATTTTAATGTTTGTTGAATTGAAAGACATGGTATTTGAGCAGTTTCTATAAAATTATAATATGTTACAAGAATGAAAATGGGCTTGTTCACCAAATCCTAGATGTTAGAATTAGTTTCCTATTAAAATTTGTAGGAGGTAAGTTTAGGATAGTACAGAGAAAAACTTATGGAACTCATTGCTCCCGATATTGGTACAAGCTAAAAATAAATATGTTACAAAAAAGTTTAGCTAAATTGCTCTTGAATGACAAATATACCAAATCTCAATCAAGCCATTAAGGAAATGAAAATTTAATTTCTTTTGGCAGGGGGCTAGGGAAGAAAGTTTGTCTCTTAATCTTTCAGGTTAACATCAAAGAAGAAAATTGTGCATTTCTACAAAATATCCCTTATGATATTGATTTGAGAAAGCCCATCTTGGGCTGGATGGACCAGTGTGATAATTTCCATGTGCCTACATTCTATGAACATCTGTTGTCACTGCATAGGAATATCTTCTTTTAAAAGCCTCCAATTCATCTAGAATGTCAAAAATTGCTGATCGCATTTATTGCCTTCTCTGTGTGTACTAAATCTTGGGGGATATCTTCAAGGGTGACCTGCCAGGATCCTTTGGGGGTAAAGGTTATGGATCTGGTCCGTAAGGCAATTAGAAATAGAATCTAGATATGAGTGGAGGATTTGAGGGAGATTGCGAAGGGAAAAATGTATGTTGAGTTTACGACATTGACTCTGCCTCCAATATACTAAGAAGGTACCTATATGCCACATCACATCAGTGCATTGTTAGTAGAGCTGTGAACTGGTCTAGCTCTTCTTTTGAAATTCTTGAACTTTTTGCCTTCCAGATGAATTTTGTTATAATTTTTCCTATCTCTATAAAATAATCATTTAGTAGTTTAGTATGGCACTAAATAAATAAATACAGGGAGTATTGCCACTTTTTAATACATAATGACAGAACTTAACTCATGAGCAAGTATTTCTTTAATTATTTAGATCTATATTTAAAGAGTGATTTATAGTTGTATATCTAGAGTTCCTGTGTGTCATGGTAGGTATACTCTCAAGTACATCCTTTAGTTATTTAATATTCTACAGCTTTGCTAAAATTAGTTTCATTTAACTTTAGTTCACTCTCTAGTATTCTCTAAGTATACCATTATATTATCTGCAAAAAGCAATAATTTATTCCTTTTTTGCCCATGAGAAAATTTTCGATTTCTTTTTCTTATTGCTGTGGAGTGCATGATATCAAATAGTAGTGGTGACATTAAACATTTTTGCTTTACCCTGTTCTTACTATAAAAGCAACAAGTTTATCCCCATTATATATAATTGTTAACGCTTGGTTTTGAGATAGATTCTACTTAACTATGTTAAGGAAGGTCCATTCTTACTATGTTTTGATGTGTTTTTTTTAAATTAGAGAAAAGAGTGTTATAATTTAGTAAAAAAACTTTTTCTCCATTTCTTGATGTAATCATGTTTGTTTTTGTTTTGCTTATTTATTGTTCTAGTCATTTGGAACTATTGCTAAAAAGATTACGAAATTGTGAATACACAGTGATACCATTGCTCAGTGTATATCCCAAAGAGATCAAAAAGGGATAGGACACAAATATACAAAAATGTTTATAGCAGCTCTTTTTGTCATAGAAAAGAATTGGAAATGCCCATTAATTGGGGAATGACTGAAAAAATTATGGTATATGAATGTGACATATTTTACTTTAAGAAACATAAAAAAAAAGACAGTTTGAGAGAAACCTGGGAAGACTTAACATAAAGTCATGTGGAGTGAAGTGAGCAGATCCAGTACAGCAACTTATAAAAACAATATGGTTAAAAAGAACTTAGAAATAAGAATTTTGATGGCAGCAATGACCAATTTTAATTTCAAGGGACAGCTGATTATTATGTATGCTACTCATCTCCTGACTGAGAGGTGACAGACTCAAGATACAGAATGAGTCATGTTTTTTGGACACGAACAACATGGAAATTTGTTTTGCTTGCCTAAATATATTTGTTACAAGGCTTTTTTTCTTTTTTCCTCCCATAGGAGATAGGAGAGAAAATAAATGCTTGCTGGTTGAAAAGAAGCAAAAAAAGAAAGCCTTGTACTTTCACAATAGAGAAAGATCATAGGATCACAGAATGATAAAGCTAGAGGAAAGCATAGAGACATAACCTTATTTCACCAGAATGAATACTGTGGTCCAGAGAGAGAAAAGGATTTGATTAAAGTCATCCAGCAGGTTAACAAGGTGACCTCTACTTATCACTAGTAATTCATGTGGACACAGACAGTATGGCTAGAAAGAACCTATAGAGTACTGCTAAAGATTACAAAAACTTGTGTAAATAATGTTTTCATCACAGATACCCACTAAAAGTAAGGTATTCTGAAGAAAAAAGCATATTTAGGAAGTAACTTGCTGGTTAAGAAATCATGTCAGAAAATAGGGATGTGGATTTGTGGACCACAGCTTAAAATATAGGAATGGACGGGTTTCTGTCTACTCAAGGGTAGACGTTTGCAAATTTAATAGAATGGGCTTTCAGCTGAAATGAAAACAGGAGAGAGAAATTTGACTTTATTTTCACTAGGCTAGATATTATTGAAGAGGAAGACTAGCACTGGAGACACTCGGAAGTTTGTAAACTTATGATAAAGTCCAAGTGAGGAAACTTCTTCCAATGCATACAGGTAATTTTTCTGCAATTTATAGTCTTTGAGAATTGCCTGGGGGACTTAGAGGTTAAATAAATGTATCCAGGGTTACATAGCCAGCATGATGCTAGAACTAGTTCTCTCTTCATTCTGACATGGGGACTCTCTTTCTAAAAGCTATAATGTGGATAAAAGTCGAGGGAGACAAAGGAGAGATTGAACCACAATTCAAAGTGCCTAGGGCAATAGGTACTTATGATAACTGTGACAGACATGTTTGGACCGCTCAACTTTTGCTTTTTCTTCTAAGGAGAGTGATATTTGGACCAGAAATGACAGAATAAAAACAGTTAATAGGGAGCTGATATTACAATAAGTAGATAATAAGAGACTACCTAGGTTTCTTTAGTAATTTAAAGTCAACAGATCTGGGCAATAAGTCAACAAACATTTATTAATCTGCCTTGCGTCAGATACTGGACTAGGCACTGGGGTACAAATGCAACTGAACGATGAGGTGCATTCTTGGTTACATAGAGAACTGGCATATGACTGCCATGTCATATACTGTGATCTTGGAAGGAAAAAGCTACTGTAGGGCTTGAGATTGAAAAATGTCTGAGTTTTCAAAATGGAGAAGATAATCTGTGAATTTAAGACTGATAAGTTTGATTCTGATTCCTGGAAAAATTCTAGGCTAAGGGTTTTTAACCTGGGGTCTATGAATTTGTTTTTAAAAATATTTTGATGGGGCAGAGTCAAGATGGCGGAGTAGAAAGATGCACGTTTACGAGCTCCGAACCCACAGCCCATAGAATTAATGTAAAAAGATCCCCATAAGTTCTGGATCACTGTAAGGTGTGCAGAAACAGAGTGGAAGAGATTTCCGTTCCAGAGAGCCCTGGAGAGCCGTCCCCAGGGTCCATTGCACCCCGGAAAGCAGACCCCACCCCAGCGCTACCTTGGCCGCGGCCCCAGAGAAGCTGATCCGAGCAGGCTTCAGGGATGGAACCTCCAGCGGCTGGAAAGGTCCCTCCGCCCACAGAAGCTACAGGTCCGTGAGAGAGATGGCTGGGCTGGACGAGAGGGGGAGCAGAGTGTCTCCGTGACTCGGGCCCCCTCGGGAGGAAGCGGCGGAGGCAGAGGTGGGGGCGGCGGCCCAGGACTCCCCCAGCAGCAGGCAGGATCTTCATTACTGAGAGTCTCTGCATAAACCCTCTGAGGGAGCTGAGCCTGGGAGGTGGCCCCGCCCCCACCCACTCCATTACTGAAGGTCTCTGCATAAAGCCCTTGAGGGAGCTGAGCCCGGGAGGCGGCCCTGCGCCCACCCCAGCACCAGAACTAAAGCTCCCATTGAATAGCAGCCGCTTGCCACAGAAAGCCCATTTGAATCTCAGACCCCAAGCACTAGCTGGGCGGATCGAGGCAGGGGTGGGCAGGAATCTCAGAAGTCAAGTAACTGGATGGGAAAATGCCTAGAAAAGGGAAGAAAAATAAGACTATAGAGAGTTTTTTCGAACAGATGCAAATGATCCCAACTTTCAGATCTGACGACGAGGACATATTCTTGCCATCAGGGAAAGACGTGGAGGGCGAGGCCTCAGTACCCCAGACATCCCAGGGGGATGTCGGGTGGGCTCAGGCCTTGGAAGAGCTCAAAAAGGATTTTGAAAAGCAAGTTAGACAGGTGGAGGAAAAACTGGGAAGAGAAATGAGAGAGATGCAAGAAAAGTATGAAAAACGGGTCAATACCTTGGTAAAGGAGACCCAAAAAAATGCTGAAGAAAATATCACCTTGAAAAATAGGCTAAATCAATTGGCAAAAGAGGTTCAAAAAGCCAATGAGGAGAAGAATGGCTTTCAAAAGCAGAATTAACCAAATGGAAAAAGACGTTCAAAAGCTCACTGAAGAAAATAGTTCTCTCAAAATTAGAATGGAACAGATGGAGTCTAATGACTTTCTGAGAAACCAAGAAATCACCAAACAAAACCAAAAGAATGAAAAAATGGAAGAGAATGTGAAATATCTCATGGGAAAAACAACTGACCTGGAAAATAGATCCAGGAGAGACAATTTAAAAATTATGGGACTACCTGAAAGTCATGATCAAAAAAAGAACCTAGATATCATCTTCCATGAAATCATCAAGGAAAACTGCCCTGACATTCTAGAACCAGAGGGCAAAATAAGTAGTGAAAGAATCCATCGATCACCATCTGAAAGAGATCCAAAAAGAGAAACTCCTAGGAACA
Source organism: Bettongia penicillata ogilbyi (assembly GCA_023548195.1). Classification (NCBI taxonomy): domain Eukaryota; kingdom Metazoa; phylum Chordata; class Mammalia; order Diprotodontia; family Potoroidae; genus Bettongia; species Bettongia penicillata. Next base: position 5,195,902 of record JAJHZJ010000444.1, read on the forward strand.
TTGTGGCCAAATTCCAGAACTCCCAGGTCAAGGAGAAAATCTTACAAGCAGCTAGAAAGAAACAATTCCAGTATTGTGGAAATACAATCAGGATAACTCAAGATCTAGCAGCTTCTACATTAAGGGATTGAAGGGCATGGAATACGATATTCCAGAAGTCAAAGGAACTAGGACTCAAACCAAGAATCACCTACCCAGCTAAACTGAGTATAATACTTCAGGGGAAAATATGGTCTTTCCATATTTGGAAACAGAGGACTTTCAAACATTCTTGATGAAAAGACCAGAGCTGAAAAGAAAATTTGACTTTCAAACACAAGAATGAGAAGAAGCATGAAAAAGTAAACAGCAAAGAGAAGTCTTAAGGGCCTTACCAGAAGTGAACTGTTTACATTCCTACATGGAAAGACAATATTTGTAACTTAAAACTTTTCAGTACCTGGGTAGTTGGTGGGTCCATACACACACATGTACACGCATGCACGCACACACACATACACACATGCACACACATACAGAGACAGCACAGATTGAATTGAATAGGATGGGACCATATCTTAAAAGAAATTAAGGTAAATGGTGAGAGAGAAATGTAGTGGGAAGAAAGAGGGTGAAATGGAATGGGGTAATTATATGTCATTTAAGAGGCAAGTAGGAGACTTATTAGTGGAGGGAAAAAGAGTAGAGCTGAGAAAAAAACCAAAAAAACAAAAGTTTACCCTCATCACATTTGACTAAAGGAAGGAATAAAATGCACACTCATTTTGGTATGAAAACCTATCTTACAGTATAGGAAAGTGGGGGAGAAGGAGATAAGCAAGGGGGGGGATGATGGAAGGGAGGGCAAAGGGAGGAGGGAGCAATTTGAAGTCAACACTTGGGGAGGGACAGGATCAAAAGACAGAAGAGAAACAATGAGGGGCAGGTTAGGATGGAGGGTAATTCAGTTAGTCTTACACAACACGACTATCAGGGAAGTCATTTACAAAATTACACAGATATGGCCTATATTGAATTGCCTGCCTTCCCAAAGGGAATGGGTGGGGAGGGAGGGATGGGGAGAATTTGGAACTCAAAGTTTTAGGAACAACTGTTTAGTATTGTTGTTGCTACTAGGAAAGAAGACATACAGTTAATGAGGAATAGAAAGTCATCTGGCCCTACAGGAGAAAAGAGAAGATGGAGACAAGAGAAGGGAGGGATGACAGAAGAGAGGACAGATTGGAGATAGGGAAAATTAGATTGCTTGGGGTATTGGGGTGGGGGGAGGGGATAAAAGGGGAGAAAATTTGGAACCCAAAATTTTGTGAAAATGAATGTAAAAAGTTAAATAAATAAAGATGGGAAAAAAAAGAAAAAAAAATTTTGATAACTGTATTTTAGTATAATTGGTTTGCTTTGTTATTTCATTATTTAAATCATTCTGAGAAGGGGTCCTTAGGTTTCACCAAACTTCCAATGGGACAAATTAAACAAAAAATGTTAAGAAAATAGACATTCAGTAAACATCTATAAAAGGAATGGGTAATCACGAAGAACCAGAATGGTTTCAACAAGAATAGGCCTTATCAGAATAATAATTTCTTTATTTTAGACTGGTAGAAATCAGGGAAATACTATAGTACAGTTAGTGAAATTTGGAAATGGTTCAATGGTCAAATACAAATTTGATTCCAGACTGAAAGGAAATCTACTAGAGTGCCTCAGGATATATGTTTAGGTCTGCACTATTTTAGTAAACCTTTCAATGAATGGATGACTTGGAAAATTTCAGTTCAGTTCAATTAGCATTTATGTAACAAGGAACTGTGCTAAGTCCTGGATATACAAAGAAAAAAATGAAACAGTTCCTCAAGGAACTTAAATTCTTTTTGAGGATAAAACATACACAAATGAGTAAATGTTATCATTGGTGGTGGTAGGGAGATAGTAAGAGGACTCAGGAAAGGCCTTATGAAGGAGGCAGTACCTGAGCCAAACCTTGAAGAAAGGAAGATATTCTAAGAGATAGAGGTGAGGAGGGAGAACATGCCGGAAACAGAGAAAACACAAAAGAAGACAGTGGGATGTTGTGTGTGTGAAACAACAGGCCATTTGGGTATAAAGGTACAAATGAAATGAGTCTGAGAAGGAATTGTAAAGGGTATTTAAATGCTGAACAGGAATGTTCCTATTTTATCTTAGAGACAATAGGGACTTTGAGAAGCTTCTTGAAGAGTGGAGTGACATGGTCAAACCTATACTTTAAGAATGTCAAATTGGCAGCAATGTGAAGGATAGATCAGAGAGGAGAGATGATGGAAAAAATGAGGATTCAAAAAGATACTGACAAACTAGAATACTGGGTCAGATTTGATAGAATGGACTTTAATAAGGACAAATGCAAAGTTTGACACTTAGGTTCAAAAAATCAATTTCACTAGTACAAGATACCAGAAATGTGGCAAGAAAGCAGTTTGACTTGAAGAGAGTCTTAAGTGACATTGTAGCTATAATTCTGTTGTATTCTACTCTAGTTATACCAAACCTAGAGTATTGTATTACTTCCAGGTATCATATTTTAGGGAACACATTGATAAGCTGGAGAATATCCAAAGCAGGGCAGTCATGAAGGTAAAATGTAGTAAAATCATGTGGATTTTCAGCCTGGAAAGAAAGAAGATGATGAGGGGGCAGGGATTATAACCATATTAGTACTGGCATGGGGAAAAGGGATTAGAACTATTCTCTTTGTTCTCCACAAAATAGAATTAGGAGTGATGGGTAAAAGCTGCAAAAAAAACAAATTTAGACTTGAGGAAAGGAAAAATTTTCTAATAATCAGTGACTCAAAAGTGGAATGGACTAGTTTGATAGTGGGATTCCCAAGTCCTCCTTTACCCTCAATCAGCCTTGTGTGAGACTTCCTACGCACAAATAGCTTCCCTTTCTAAGTGCCTCTTAAATGCAGGGAACTTTGGGTGTGGCTGACATTTCTCTCTAGGAATGAAGATGAGAGTTTATGGGTCTTTGGGGAGAAATGGGGGTCGTGGTGGTAAAGCACTAAAAGGAAGGAAATGGAAATAGAGGAGTAAGATGCGCAATCTGAGGTTTTAAAACAAGGACTCCTAGCATGGCAACACTCCATCATACCCTACCTTAACTCTCACAGGAAGGGAAAGAACCCATATACCTACCTCAGCCACAGTCAAATTGCCATCTGGATCTCGAAGGGTTCCATCCTTACCCCCCTGGGAGAGTAAAGCTGGCCTGACCTCCTCACAACTGCTCAGCTTTGGAGTTTTCTTGCTCAAAATCCTGGCAATTCCTTCAGACTGCTGGTAACTTGCTGAGGAAAGAGGCTCTGGCCTTTTGGTGCACTCATCTCCCACTACTTCTTTCCGATCTGTCCCAGAAGTGGGACTCTGTGAGCGGCCACACACGTTACGAAAGAACTCCTGCACGATACCATACTTGTGAGTCTCTGGTTTGATGCGGGTCTCCTGGCTCCCTGGCTTCCAGATAGACTCGGTGCTTCCAGAGTGCTCTACTACGTTGAACAAACTAGATAGTCCATCATTAATGTTGCTTAAGACTGGGCTGTCTCGGGTTGTAGTAGACCTGGCCCAAGCTGATCCATTTTGCTTACTCTGGTGAAGATTCCACAGACTTCGGTCCTTAGAGCTATCCAGTTTGGAGACAGATCTCCTCTGAAGCTTTGGTGACCCATATTTAGGAGAACAACAAGGTCTTTCAATCCGAGAGTGGACCTTCTCCAGTGAAGAGGATATCTGTTTGCTTCGGACAGATACCAGAGAAGAGCTACGGGGAGACCAGCTCTTGCCATGCAGGCTTCCCCGAGGTAGGTCAGTCTGAAGACCAACACTCACTGTCTGGATGGTCTGGGTACCGACACTTGTCAGCCCTACAGTCTGGCTTGACATGCTTTTCACCTTCCTCTCTAGAGAGCCAGAGCGGATGGCCTGGCGGACACAGTTGGTAATTTCTTTCATGTCATCGCTCATGTTGCCTGACATCTCAAAGTCATGTAGGGCAGAGGGGAAGTTGGGCACAGGAGCTGCAGAACTGCTGACCGGGCTGCTGTCCAAAAGTTCCCGGTGTTTGGAGAAGTTACATAGCCACCGGCCATATGTACTCTCAGCTAAGCCTTCTGACTCTGCTGACTCTTTGGGCTTGGCCATGGTAAAGAGGAAGCCAGGCTCAATGAGAATTTTTCCTTCTTTACTCTGGACCAGAGGGACCCCTAGCCTACGGGCCACAGGTGGACTATAGTAAATCCGGATGCCTGTTTTATCAGGAGCTGTGTAGCTCCTCTGCATCTGCTTCTGGGCACAATCCTGGTAGGCTAGGCTGCCTCTCCTGTTGCAGTCTCTAGGGGAGAGTCCAAGCTTCTCTTTGGTCCCCTTTTCTGGGCTAGCCTGCTCATTGTCCACAAAGACAATTCTGGCAGGGTTCACTGTGGCAGTATCTGTCAGGGTATTGGGCAGCAAAGATGTAGCTGGAGAGGTCTTTTTGCCTCGAGAAGTTTCATTCACTATATTGGCTGATTTGCCCGGAAGGTAAGGAGAACAGTCAAGTAAACTTTCAAACTCAGACATCGAAGAAACAGATTTGGTCCTGGTGGGAGAATAAGATATGATGAGCATAACAAAACTTGGGCCGATGGATTGGAGACCATTTTACAGGTGGGAAGAGGAAACTTGAGGACATAGGATCATAAAACCACAATAAGAGGAACTTCACAGATCATCTCATAGAAATATGTCATTTTGCCAATGTGGAAACTGAGGTCCAGAATGATTGAGTGACTTGCCCAAGGTTAAATAAGGAGTAAGTAGTAGAGTCAGGATTTGTAGCTAGATCCTCTGACTTGGGTGCTCTTGCTACTACATCAGGTAACATATGCAAATGGGGAGGACTCACTGCCTAGTATATTGAGGCCAAGTCCCTTAGATTATATTTGAAGAAATCCATATTCTGAACCCACCTCATTTTCACCCCCATTTTCACTGGGAGGACCCCCAGTACGTGATGACACTTATACAGAGTTTTATGTACATAATATTATTTAAGCTTCTTAACAACTGTGTAAAGTAAGTTCTATAGATACTATTATCTTTATTTTGTAGGGAAAGAAACTGAGGCACAGAGTACATGTTCACACAGCCAGTAGGTTATGGAGGTAAGATTCAGTTCTTAAATGACTACAAGTCTGGCACTCTATCCATTCTACCACACTGATTCTTACCCTCTATCATGAAGATATCTTCTTTAGTGACCTCTACTCATGCCAGGATCATTTCCTCCTCCATACCTTTACTTATGTTGTTGTAACTTTAGAGACTTCCCTCTCTGCTTGCACCTATCCAAAGCCTATGTGTTTTTAAGGCCTAGCTCAAGGTTCATTCTCCTTGCAGGAAGCTGTATGCTACTTCTTCAATTCACATAATGGTTTCTGTCTCTCCTCATTGCCCATAAGACTTACTGTTTATGCCAGGACCTCAAAGAGCCATTTGTGACTGCTTAAGACATTATGCAGCTGTACAGTCATATGAAAGTAGAATCAAATTAACAAATGTTTATGAAGGAAAAAACAACAGGATAGTTTTAGTGTAGAAAAGGAGTGCAAGGCCACTAAACTACACATTTTGGCATCGGATGATTTTTGACTTGGCACTTAACAGCATTTGTTGGCTGTGAGCAAATAAGACTGTAAGCTTCTTAAGCACTGGGATAGACAAGTGATAGTAGGTGGTTATACTGTTGAAGGAATGAATTCCAAGACCTGCACGCAGATTCCTTTGATCCTCAAATGGGATGAAAGAGCATGGCAGGGAACAAAATAAAGAGGAATCTAGTTTCTTTTGCTATCAAAGACCCCTCTCATTTAAAAAATATATATTTTTTAAAAAGGCACAAAGATTTCTGACTGCCCTAGGTTCCTGGATGACTTTTGACTAAGCATGTATAGCATATGCATTAAAAGAAAGGTATGGGTTGGGAGTTGTGGGGGTAGGTGGTCAAAGCGCAGCAAGCCCCAGGGACCTGGGCCATCTAACCTCTTTAAGTTGGTTCCATTGGCATCAGCTTCAGAAATCGTCTCTTTGTCATGTATCTTCTCACTGAGGGTCTGGAGGAGAAGAGGAACATTATGGGTTAGTTACCATGGCAGAAGGGAGAAGTGAAGTGAAGTGATTAACACAATGTGAATGAGCGCAGTGCTTTCCTCTGTGACCTCAAAGCACTTTCCTAGGATCTTAGCTTTAGAGCTGAAGGGACTTCATATTCACACAGAGGGCATCTAGTTCAATCTCCTTGTTTTACAGATGAGGAAACTGAGGCCTGCCAAGATTAAATTATTTGTCCAGGGTCACACAGGAAACAAACATTAGAAATCCCATTAGAGATTTGAACCTAGGTCCTCTGACTCCATAGTCTCAAAATACAAAAATCTGAGATTGGCTTGGTGCAACAATTCCTTTCATTTATATAGGAACTTCATACTTTTCACTGCATTTTCACATATGATAGAACATTTTTATCATCATCGTAATACTAAAGGGTGGAAGGGTTGGGATTATTAATGGTATTTTGGCATGTGGAGAATTAGGGAAATTAAGTAACTTGCCTAAGGTTACATAAGAATTTGATTATCTTCATTTGACAGAAAAGTAAACTGATGCCCAGAACAGGTTAGAGGTATAAGAACACACAAAAAAGAGGCATAAAAGAAAATCAGGTTTTCTGGCTTCCAGGTTTTTCCACTTATCTGTCCACATTCATTGTTGGTAATAAAGGCATTATAACAAACCCTAAATATTGCTTAAGCTGAAAGACTTAACAACATTAACAATTAATGGGAGGAAGTATGGAGGTTTACCTTTTTCCTATGGAGGATATATCTTCACATGTAATCATAAAACATTACAGCTGGAAGGACCAGAGAACTTATTTTGTCCAACTTCCTCACATCCTAGGTGAGGAAACTGAGGCCAAGAATTTAATGATTTGCCCAAGGGAAGTGAACTCAGATCCTGTACTTCATGCTTATTGTAAGAATCAATGTGGAAACCTTGAATATTTCCTTCAAGATACTGGGACGTGCTTGGGCAGCTAAATAGGGTTTATGACAGTAGTGGATTGGGGTGCCCAGCAAAGTCCAGAGTATGTTCAGGATGGAGAGCAGCAAATATCCTAGGAAATGAATTTTTATATTGTCTCCTCCCTGCTTTTTTTATGAATTGTTGCTCCAGTCAACCCTCTGACAAGTCAGCAAGTTTTGTCTTCCTTACCCCCTGCTGCTAAGCTAGGAGACCTGGGGTCATCACCTTGGCATGTTGACTAAGAAAGCTTGACTCACCTCTTTCCAGCTGCTGTCATGCTTTTCCATCTCAATGTGTTTCAAAGCCCAGGAATCAGCTCCCTTCTGCAGCTAAGAAGTAACAGAATGCAAAATTAGCTCTGCAATCACGAAAGCTCAAGGATAGTCACCTGCTTGTCCTCAAAATGATATTTGCTTCTCCCTGCCAGAAACTAATCTTTGCTGTTGATTGTAAGAGAAATCCTTCCCATTGACTTATGGGACAAAGGAATATGTGTGTGTAAATAATACCTTATATTTGTGTGGCACTTTTAAGTTTTACTCAGGATAATCCTATAGTGGTAGTATAGATATTATTTCTTTTTGGTAATTGAGAAAACTATCTTTGATAAGGGAAGGGATAAGGGATATCCTACGTAGCAGAAATCACACTTGAATCCTGATCTTTTGGCTCCAAGCTTTATGCTCTTTCCACTACACCATCCTAACTTTTTAATAAGATTAATGGACTTGGAGTCAGAAGGTATCAGTTTCAGTTTGAGCCCTGCTACTTATATGACCTTAGGTATTAAAGAATCTCAATGAAGGAAAGGACCTCAAAGACCACATAATCCAACCCATTCCTGATTAAGAATTACCACTAATCTAAACATCCCCTAGTAAGTGTTCATCAAACCTTTTCCGGTAAGTCACTTCATCTGTAAAGCATGGATGTTAACACTAAAGCTACTTCGCAGGAATATTTTGAGGATCAAATGATATAATGTACATAAAAATATTTTGCAAAAAGTGAAATGAGCAGAACCACAGTACACAGTAACACCAATATCGTACAATGATTGACTGTGAATGACTTAGCCATTCTCAAGGATACAGTGATCCAAGGAAATTTTGAAGGATTTATGATGGAAAATGCTATGCCACTCCAGTGTATAGCACTGATGGGAGTATAAATGCAGATCAAAGTATACTATTTTTTACTTTGTTTTTTGGATGGCTTTTTTGGTATGTATTTTCTTTCATAACATGACTAATATGGAAATGTTTTTCAATGATTATCCCTGTATAACATCAAATTGTTGTCTTCTCAATGAGGAAGGAAGGATGGAGAAAATTTGGAACTCAAAATTTTCAAAAATGAATTTTAAAAACTGTTTTTACATATAATTGGAAAAAAATTTTAAAAGATATTTTGCAAGATGTAAAGTACTATATGAATGTAAGCTATTATTACAATAAAGTCCTACAGCAAGAAGTGGGGATTAGACTGTTACTATTATTGATAAGATCATAAAATTGCACTTTTATTATCTTTTAAATTTATTAAATTTTTTTAGTGAACAAAAAAACAATTTCTCTCACACTCAGTATGAAATACTTTTATTACTTTCAAAGCATTTTAATATCTGTTATTTTATTTGATTCCCAAATTAGTCTTATGAAGTAAATATAGTCAGTAGTACTGTTGCTATTGAAAGATGAGGAAATTGAGGAGTGAGTGCAGAAGTCAAGTGATTTGTTCAAGGTCACAAAATAAGTGACTGGCAGAGCCAGGGTTAAAACTCAGATCTCTTAACTCTTCAATCTGGTGCTCTGGCCTCTTCCTCTACATCTTCTTTATGATAAACATGGGAGGACACCTTATAGCTGATAAGGACTTTCAATAGCTTCTAGGTGAAAATGTCTCTGTTGAGCTTTAAGGGAAGACTGTGTGGGGGAGACAGCAAATTCTTTGCTTACATACAATTAAGACCCATCAGAAGTTCTGGTACCCAATGAAACAAATCCCTTGCTCTCCCAAATTCCTTTCCAACTGGATGACAAGAAGAGAATCTCCCTAAAGAGAAGGGGAACAGATCTCAGATCTCTCTAGTGGAGAAGGAAGGAAAAAATGTAGAACTAAGCTCTCAGGTGCCCTGTTTTTTTATGAAGCTTTCCCTTATACCTTTTATATCACCAGACAGAGGGAAAAGGTTGACACATCTTCAAACTATAAAAAGTCTCAGCATAACACAGTGGGGAAAAAATCCCGGAGAGAAGTAGCCACTTCTATTGACTATTAACATGGTAGTGTGGTATTGAGGATAGATCGGTGGTGTTAAGAGTTAGCAAAACCCAGGTTCAAATATTGCCTCAAATACTGAGAGAAGCTGGGGGCTTAGTGAAGTTGAGCTAGTGAAGTGGATACACAGGTAGGAGCAACCTCAAGTGAATGAGGTCAGCCTGTGTCTGGGGATCATTTGGATGCCATGGGTTAGCTGATACTATTTTTTACTTAAAACCTTGGCTTTTGGTTTTCAGTTCAGTTAATAAAAAACCCTCACCAAAAAAACAACCAAACCAACCCAAACTGGTGTGACTTCCTAACAGGAGACTGGACTCAATATGCAGAATGACATATTTTAAGGCATAGTCAATGCAGAAATTTGTTTTGATTGCATATTTGTTACAATACTTTTTTTTTCAGTGAAGACTAAAAATAAATGCTTTGTTAATTAAATTTTAAAACAAGAAAATTAGTGTGGTTTGCTCTTTTGTTCATGCTTGAGTTCACTTTGGTTTCCTGGCATTTATAATGACCATGTGCATCTATTTATCTGTAGGTCTGCATGTATGTCTTTGTATGTGGGGAGCTGAACATGACAGTGTATGTTATGTGAGGCTCTGTGCATAAATAGGAATATTTATGAATGTGTATGCAGATGAGTCCACATCCTAGTGTCCGAATATATATGTGAGTACATGCAGGCATACTCTTGGGGACAGGGAAGCCTGCCTTACCTGGCTTATTTTATTCTGTAGCTCCTTCACCTGCTGCTCAGCCTGCTGCTTCTCATCTTTGAACCTATCCAGCAGCTCTATCTTCTGCTGGTCCCAGTTCTTCTCACTGATCTGCAGCTGCTTGGTGAGGTCCATGACTGCACTGTAGGATTCAGCCAGGAGGTGCTGGTGTTCCTCCCTTTCTCTTTTCAAAATGGCCTTCCAGTCTGGCAGGGCCCGCTCACTGACTCCTTTCCCAGGTTTTAGCTCCAGCTGGCAAAACATAAGGCTAGACGGTTTAGGGAGAGCTGCAACTGCCTCAGCTCCCTTCCCAAAATCCCTGCTCTCCTCCGGAATCACCAAATGTGATTTACAGCCAGGGGAGAGGGGTGAGGGAAGGCAACTGAAAGTGTCTTGGCACAACAATGCTTGTTAATGGCGTAGCAAAAATAAATTTTTTTAATAGAATAAGGCCAATTTTTTTCACCTAAGATGTTATAAATCTGAAAAGAGAATTTCCCTGCTCACAATGGGAACAGATAGGCAATAGCTTTCTCCTCTCTATAGCCATGGACAGCTAGGTCAGGGTGGAGTAGGAAGAGAAGGAACAAGTCACTATATTTCAAATCTACTTTCATATAAAAAATGGGGAGAGCCTAGACATAGGTTAGTTAGTTAGTTGAGAGACTATTACCTCCAGTAATTTAAATCTTATGTCATTTAATTCAACATTTGAAGTTGCTCTATATGCCCACTACCAAATTCTCACATTCTTTTGCCTGAACTACTGGAATAATTTCCCATTTGACCTCCAGTCTATTCTTCATAGGCAAAAAGAATTTTCCATATGAGCAACTCTGATCACAACTCACTGCTTTTGATCCAGTGCTCAAAATCCTTCAATAGCTCCCCATTGCCTATAACATGAAGTTCAAACTTTTTTGCCTGGCATTCAAAGCCCTCCAGTGTGATGCTTCCCTGTTTTTTAAGGATTATCTTATTTTATTCCCCTTCCCACTAATCAAACTGAATGCATCATCATTCTCCAAGATGATCCTACTTTTTGAGCTCTGTACTTTTGCTCATATGGAAAAATTCTTCCATTGGAATTTTACTCATCTTTCAAGACCTAACTCAAATGCTCCTTTTCTCCGAAGCTTCCTCTAATCTCTCATATCACCAGGTACGGAGCACAGCACAGTGGCGGCACAGCAGCCATTTTCTTTTCCTATTTCAGTGGCCATGCTGTTATCAAGAGTCGAGTCCTGGAGTTAGTTAGGACTTGGGTTCAGATCCTGCCTCCCACACTTACTACCTGTGTGACCCAGGCAGGTTACTAAATTCCTCTGGGTCTCGGGTGATTCTTCCTTTGTAAAATGAGGAGACTGGACTGACCTTTGAGGTCTTGTTATTATCATTTCAGCAATGACCTTCTGATTTAGAGGCAGTAAGGAGTAGTGGATAGTGTGCTGGATTTGGGGTTAGGAAGACCTGGGTTCAAATCCTAATTCAGAAACTCAGTATCTCTGAGCCTTACTCCTCATTTGTAAAACAAGGATGTTAGACTTGGCCAATAAGTTCTCTTTCAGTTCTAAATCTATCATCCTATGATTCTTTAGCTGTCACTATTTTTTCCTACTTCTAATATTAACTCATTTAGATAGTTCCTATGCATTTTTAATAGCCTAATTTACAATTATTTGTGCCAGGATCATTTCCCCCCTATTAGACTTTGAGTTTCATGAGAGCAGACTGTGTTTTATTTAAACTATAAGATGCCTGGCTACTTTGGCTTCACAGACCCTCCTCCCAACTGGTGGTCTGGGCCTGGTTCCACCCAGTTTCAACTTATGAACATAAACTCAATCCCTCTTTTCCTGACCTCTGGTCTTCCTAACATTCAACTGATAATTCAACTGTCTCCCTATGTTCCTGACCCTATAATTACCTACTGCCCAAGCATACTCATATAACCTAATAAATGCTAATCTTGGCATTTCTGATCATAGCATAATGATCTGACACCTCCCTCCCTCCATCTTTTTCTTATCTCTACCTCCTGCTGGTCCCTTCACAGAAGGGTTTGATTTTGACATTTCTGACCTTGGAACCCTAACCAATAGTAGCAGCTCAGCGAAGCACCGAAGTTGTTTCCCTATTCAGGATTCACTCTCTTTGGTAGGTTTGGCTGTGGCATTAAGGAGAGCTAAATTAGCTGCTAGTAGAGAGAGTTGATTCATTTTCTCAGGGAAGTAGGTGGATTCCCAGACTGAGTATAAATACTTAGGCAGCTCAGGATGGGGCAATTTATTTCCACAAATATGTATTAAATATCTACCATGCTACCATGTGCAGCAGAACACTGTGACAGGTGCTTGGGGAGACAAAATTTAAATAAGACGTAGTCTCTCCCTGCATGGGCTCTAGGAGTAGTACCTGAAACATGCACAGATAATTACCAGAGATAATAATACATGATGAGTGCGTAAGTGCCTTCTGAGATTAATAAGGAATCACCTAGAGAGAAGTGCAAGGACTTTCTGGATGAAGGGACATTTAAGTTGGGCCTTAAAGGATGAGCAGGAATTAGGAAGAGGCTGGCAGCTAAAGGCCTCACCTGCGCCAGGTGGCACTTGAGCTCAGTCTTCTCCATTTCCCAGGCCGACTTAGCCTTAGCAAACTGCTGCTGGAGCTCGTTCATGCCCCGCCGCTCTTCCCGAAGCTCTCGACACAGCTCTTTCAGGATGATCTTCATGTCTGCTAGAGTCTTCACATATTCATTGGGCTGTAGGGTTATAAGATCAGAGATTTGGAGGCATAAGAAACCTTAGAGGCCAGCTAGTTCCATCCCCTCATTTTAGAAATGAGAAAACTGAGCCCTAGTGAAGGTCAGTATTTTGCCCAAAGTCACAGAGGTAATAAATGGCAGAGCCAGAGTCTAAACCCAGGACCTCTGATTTTAAATCAAGTACTCTTCTAAGTGAAGTACTTACAACCACAGCATGGCAGAGGCAGAGCTGGAAATCTGGTACTTTCACCTACCCTTATGTCTTGTGTTAGATACCCTGACTTGGACCAGTGATATGCCAACCATCCCTTTGCCTAATCCCTACCTGACATTAACCTAGAGTCTAGCCATTTTCTATAATACCAAAGAGAACATCAGAATCAGTCTCAGGCCTGGAAGAGGCCCCAAAGGGCACCTGGTCGAACCAGTCTATGAACAGGAATCTCTTCCACAACATCCTTCCACATTCTCTGTTCTCTGCTTGAAACCTCCGTCCTATCATATACCTTGTAAAAAAGAAGGAAGGGATTGTATATGAAACTGCAGATCTCCACTATGTAGAGCTTTTCTTTTAATTATATAAATTCTTTTTGTAATTGTATTTCATTACATGATTGTAAATTCATGTAACTTTCATATCTGTCCTGTTTGTTTGGTTATTTCTGACCTGTTCCTTCAGGCTTCTTTTCAACAGGCTAAAGAATCCCAGTTTCTTCAACCAATACTAGCAGGGCATGGTCACCAATTCTCTGACTATTTTGGTTGCCCTTATGACTCCTAGCCTTTCATTAATATATCCAGTATTTTCAGTGCGGTTAATCCCATTCCATATCATAGGACTGTTATCAAAATTAAGTAATGCTAGATGTAAAAGTGAAAAATAAAATATAAAATGCCACACCAAGCAATATTAGCATATGATGATTACATTCAGCTATGGCTGGTATCTTTATTTTCCTGTCTGTTAAATATAAACATGGGAAGTCATAAGTCCATAGGAGCATGTATCTAGAGCTGGAAGGAAACTCAGAGATCATCTTGTCCATCAACCTTATTTTATAAATGAAAACTTGAGACCTCAGGAGGTTAAGTACTTGCCGAAGATCATACAGGTAGTAAGGGATCATCTTTCCCACCCCCTTCCTTTAAGATTGGGAATATTTTTTAGCTAGTGGTCAGCCTCTTTAACTCAACTTTAACATGGCTGAGATCTGAATTGTACTTGACACATGATTTTACTGATCCTCTCAACAACCCCTGAGATAATTGCTATTTTCCTATGTTCATATATGAGAAAGCCGAGGTTCAAAGAGGAAAATGAGTCCTTTAACATCAAAAGACAAGTGTCAGTTATCATTTGAACCCTGGTCTCTTCTGACTTCAAAATCAGCCTTTTGCCCACTACACTTCCCTCCTTCTTCCTCTCCATGGCCTATAATTGTATAATAATAATAATACATATATAAATAATCATAAAATAATAACTATAAACAGTTTCACAGATGGAGAGTTGAAAAGGACTTTAGGTTATCAAAATACAAATCCATCAAATATATCTTTATTTTACAGATGAAGAAACTGAGGCACAGAGAAGTTAAATGTCTGCCTAGGGTCACAGAGCCAGCAAGTGTCTGAGGCAGTATTTAAAGCCAGATCTTCTTAACTCTCTAACTCTCAGTCCAGTGCTCTGTCCACGACACTCCTCACTCATGTTGAGTCAGACCTCTTTCTTTAGGAACCTCTGTGTATGAATTTCATATGTTCCTGATTCTGCTCTTCCTATTTGCATCACTGCCATGAGCTCTCCTCCTGGACTCCCTTCTCTGAATTTTGGATTGGGGGCTGATAATGTGACTCTGATTTTTTCCCTTTGAAGGCTGGTTTGGTTTTGATATTGTGGTCCCAGGCTGCCCTTAGACTCTGCTTCATCCATTAATGGTAGCTACACAAGAAGGTTTTGATTCCCTTCCTCAGGAACCGACAACTCACTGTGTTCTGTGTCCAGATGTCCCCTACACAGGACTTATTATCAGATTGCTGGGGACTTAGCTCTTCCTCTTCCATTAACAGGTAAAGTTCCTTCATGCTGTTCACCTATTAAGGAAACACAATAGGTAAAACTGAAAAGTTTTTGAATTTTTTTAGAGAGAAGTAATGGCAGGAAACAGCAAAATTTGTAAATATAATCATACTATTTCACTCAGTATTTCCTATATGCCTTGAAAGTTCTTTCAAGAATCAAATTTCCATGATGTTCATAGTATAGGACTGCAAAAAATTGAAAGATATCAAAATATTCAACAATATATGGAATGATTAAATTGTGAAACATTAATGTAATCGAACACTACAATGTAATTAAGGCCCCAGATTCAAATTAGTCTGGAAAGACCTTTACAAAATAATGCAAAGCAAAAAAAGCAAAATCAGAACAGAGTATATACTATGATCATGTAAAAGGGGGGGAAATGAAAATAAATGGACAAAGAATCATTATTAAGATATATAAAAAGTGACTGAAAAATTGTTGTGCAAAAAATGTGGAAAGACCTTTATAAAATAATGAAAAGTGAAAACAGCTGAACCAGAACAGAAAATACACTATCTATGACCAAGTAAAAGGAAAAAATGAATGAGAATAAATGGACAAAGAATCTTCATGGAGACGGAAGGAATGACTGAAAAGCTATTATGAGACTTTATGAATTGAAATTAATTTACTTAACCTTTTTTGGTCAACTTTGCCAATTTGATTCAGAGCTGGCTTAATTAGCAATTCTCTGTTAGTGGTGTGGAATATTTTTTCATGTAGTTATAGATAGCTTACATTTCTTCCTTTAAAAACTGCCTGTTTACATCCTTTGACCATTTATCAATTGTCAAAAATCACTAAAATTGTCCATTTTATCTTTTGTGATCCTCTCTGTACCTTGTTTGGACACAATCATCTGAAAGAATTTATTCCTTGCCTCTTTGTTTATGATGTTTTATATGTAAGTCTTGTATCAGTTTGGAGCTTACCTTGGTATGAGGTATTGGTCTAAACTCAATTTCTGGGCGATTTAGATCACATTAGATGTAAAAGTTGTTGGGGGTTTTTTTATGTATAAACAAAACCAATACAGTTAAGATTAGGAAACAGTTAACTGGGGTGGGGAGAGATAAATCTTTGCAGCACATTTCTCTGATAAAGGTCTCATTTCCAATATATAAAGAATTGATTCAAATTTATATAAGTAAGACCATTTGATAGTCAAAGAATAGTCAGTTTTCAGAAATCCAAGCTATTAACATCCACCTGAAAAAGATGCTCTAAATCACTAATAATTAAAGAAATTCAAATTAAAACAACTCTGAGGTTCCACCTCATACCCATCAAAATGGGAGAGATGACAAAAAAAGGAAAATAACATATTAGAAGGGTTGTGGAAAAGCAGGGACATTAATATAATACTGGTGGAGTTGTCAATTGATAGTTATTCTGGAAAGCAATTTGGAACTATCCCCCCAAAGTTAATACATTGTGCATGCCTTCTGACCCTGTGATAGGCCTGTACTCCAAAGAAATCAAAGCAAAAAAGAAAAAAGACCCATATGCAGGAAAGTATTTATGGAAGCTCTTTTGTAGTGTCAAAGAACTTGAAATTAAATGGATACCCTTCAATTAAGGAACAACTGAACAAACTATGGTATATGAATGCTATTATCTCATGAGAAATGGTGAAAAGGATAGTTTCAGTGAAACCTTGGATGACTCGTATGAACTGATTCAGTGAAGTGAACAGAAATAGGAGAACTTATATAAATACAATATTTTAAAACACTTAAGAATCCTGATTAATGCAGTGACCAGTCAGAGGATCAGTGATGATATAATCTATTTCCTGACAAGTGATATACTCAAGATATAAAATAAAACATACTAATATAAGAATTGACCAAGATAAGAATTTGTTTTGCTTGTGTTACAAGATTTTGTTTTTCTTTCTTTTCAATAGGGAAAGGGAGGGAAAAAAAATAATTGTTCATTGAAAAGATAAAAAAATTAGAAATTAATTTACTTAGCCATAAATAGTTACTAAGCAAGTTTATTTGGTTGTAGTGATGTCAATATTAAGTTAATAAAACATTTACTTACTAAAACCCCAAAATGCTACCAGTTGACAGGGACAATATTCTTTCCCAGGTCATAAAGACCCCCTCCATGATGAGGCCACCATTGATGTACAGCTGAGACCTTCTTGAAAGACCAGCTGCAAGTAGCAATATAGACAGCCCTTTCAGGACTATAGTCTTTACATCATTGTTCTTTTTCTTTAGTTGTATATAATAGGGAATAGTGTTTTGTATGTTCATTAATATGCTGGCATTTCAAGGTGGTCTGTCTAAATAGCATTCTGAATCAAAATTCTATTTAAAAACTAAGTGATGCTTTTTTTTTTTTTTTAAAAAAGTAAACTCCCTTATCTGTAACAAGTACTCCCTCAACCAACCAGTTGTTGCTCAGTCACTTTTCATTTGTGTCTGACTCTTTGTAACCCTATCTGGGGCTTTCTTGGGAGAAATACTGGAGTGGTTTGCCACCAACTACGGCATACCACAATCTACTCCTCTAATTTCTCCATAGGAGATTCATCTACCTAATGTGGTAGAGGCCTTTCTCTGTATCTTCGTATTAGGAGGGTAACAGTATATAGCACTTGGACTATCAATCTATTATTCTTCATTAGGCCATGATAGACCCATCTCCTCTTCTGACCATCCATATCTTTTATAGTTTGTATATTTTATGCCATGTTTCTCATACAAGTCATTGTTGATAACATACTGCATCTTGCTTAGACCATAGTCACTTAGAAAAGTAGCTTTAGTATCTCATGACACTGTTTGAATCACTGAACTTCATTAAGGGAGATTTCTTTCCCAAATTCTTTGGAAAGAAACAATGGCATAGTCAAGGAACTATGTTTCTAATTTAAGTGATCTCTCAAGCAGGTCTTGATTCTGTATCAATGGTATCCTCATTAGAGATGGAATCTTTGAGTAGAAAGATATTGTAAGATACTGTCCTTTTTGCCTGCATTAAGAATGAGCAGAATGAAATTTAGAAAGAGATTCAGATAATCAGAGTACTATTAACACATTAAAGTTAATATGTGCCTTAAAAAAACTATAAAGAGGCTTCATATATAATATGCTTTTTCTGTTTTTTTGTATAAGGATATATTCATGTATAAGGTCATAATTTTTTGAAAATTAAAAAAAGGACTGGGTGAGGGGCAGTCAGGGTCAGGGCCCTAGGCAAATCAGACCAAAGGAACTTTGGATCACTGTTTAAAGATATTCACTATAAATTAGGTAAAAAAATTAGCCACTGATTTTTCTGGTAAGCAGAGGTGCCCTCAATATTAGGCAATGCACATCCTTATCTTAACCCAATCAAATTATTTGCAAAATCACAAACTGCCCAGACAAAGAAAAGAAATAGAAGAAATAGAAAAGCAGAATCTGTAGCTTTACGTCCATTTTATCATGACCTGATCATGTCACTTTTCTGTTCAGAAATCTTTAACTCACTCTCTCCTGTTTGAATACAGTTCAGGACTTTTTTCCTCCCATTCATTGCCCTCTACAGTCTGGTGCTTGCCCTTATCTCAGAACACCTGTCCTTCCCTCATCCCTCGAACCCCCTTCATCCACATGGCAAACTTGATGACAATGAAAACACTCTACATTCTCTCATTTGCACAACTTTGTTTATACCATGCTCTTATGAATTAAGAACCATAGCTATTACCTCTGTGTTTTTAGTTGAGGAAACTGAACATTAGTCTAATTTGCTCATGAGCAGACAGCATCAGAGGCAAAATTTGAACCCAGGTTTTCCACTATACATGCTGCTCCTAACTGTACAGACAATAGTGGGGATGGAGGAGGGGGAGACCAAGGACATAGGAAGAAAGAGAAAGAATAATAGCATTTATATAGTGCCTACTATGTGCTGAGAGAGAGACAGGGGGAGAGGGGGGAAGAGAGAGAGAAGAGAGAGAGACAGAGAGAACAGAGACAGAACAGATACAGAAAGAGAAAGAGGGAATGAGAGAAAGGGACAAGAAACAGAGGGAGAAGGAGAAAAAGACAGATGGGAAGAGAAGAGAGACGGAGAGAGACAGAAAGAGAAAGAGGGAATGGGAGAAAGGGACAAGAAACAGAGGGAGAAGGAGGGAGAGGGAGAAAAAGACAGATGGGAAGAGAAGAGAGACGGAGAGAGACAGAAAGAGAAAGAGGGAATGGGAGAAAGGGACAAAAAACAGGGATAAGAGAGGGAGGGAGGGAGAGAGAGAGAAAGGGCAGAGACAGGGAGAGAGGGGGAGAGAGAGAAAGGGAGTGGGGGGAGAGAGAGAGAGAATGAGAGAAAGGGACAAAAAACAGAGAGAGAGAGAGGGAGAGAGAAAGAGGCAGAGATAGAGGGGAAGACAGGGAAAGAGAGAATAGACAGATAGAGAGAGAAAGAGAAAGAGGGAATGAGAGAAAGGGACAAAAATAGAGGGGGAGATAGAAGAGAGAGACAGAGAGAGAGAGAGAGACAGAGAAAGAGGGAATGAAAGGGACAAAAAACAGGGAGAGAGAGAGGGAGAGAGAAAGAGGCAGAGATAGAGGGGAAGACAGGGAAAGAGAGAATAGACAGATAGAGAGAGAAAGAGAAAGAGGGAATGAGAGAAAGGGACAAAAATAGAGGGGGAGATAGAAGAGAGAGACAGAGAGAGAGAGAGAGACAGAGAAAGAGGGAATGAAAGGGACAAAAAACAGGGAGAGAGAGGGGAAGAGGGAAAGAGAGAGAAATACATAGACACAGAGAATAATGAGAGAGAGAGAAAAGAGTGAATATGCGTGGATCTCTTCAGCAACCCTCCAATCACTGAGTCCAAGGAGCTCCAGAGCCTCCATACCTCTAGAAAGTCGCCTCCCTCACTGGGTAAGATCTTGCCCTGTCTCCAGCGTTTGAGGAACCATTTAAGCTTCATGAAAAGCAACAGGAAGTTCTGCTTGAACTGCTGGGATTCCTGTACCAAGAGGTTCTTCTCCTGGCTCCAGAACTTCTGCTCTAGTCTCCTCTGAAGGTTCACACTCTGCAGCTCAAACTCCCTCCGGAGGAGAGTCTTCTGTTGATCTTCTTTCAGCTGCAGAAACAAACAGAAGGACGATCATACCTGAGGGTGCCTTTTGGATCCTGTTAGGCCCTGCCTCATGTACATAGGGTAACGTGACGGATGCTTTATGCACACTGGTCCACTGTTGCTGTTGCCTGCCTGAAATCTCTTCATCAGCAGTTCATTCCCACCAAGCTTGGAGTATTTATGGGAAAATGCCCCTTTCTCCTTTCTTGGTTGTGCAATATTATATATGCAGTAAGACTCATTTCAAATGTTGGTTATTTTTTCCCCTTGCTTTCTTTTCTATCATTTGTTACAAAGGATGGCTTACTTAAAGGATAGGCAGGAGGGGAAGTAATCTAATGAAAGTAATATTAAAAACAAAAGATAGCAATAAAAGTCAAAATTGAAAAGGAACAAATCCTAGAATGGAAGAGCAGGAAAGCACCCTGGAAAATAGAATTCAAAATGCTAGCCATAAAAGGACTTTACAGAACATCTAGTCCCACTTCCTCATTTGACAAGGAAGAAACTGAGATACAGAGCAGGGAAGTGACTGATACAAGATCACAAATTAACTAGAGTTTTCTTCTTGACTTGAGAACTCATGAGTCAGCATGAATGTGCTTACCCTTGGTAGAGAGAAAAAAAAGAGTCCCTGGAAAGAATGTTAAAAGGGTTGGTCATCAAAGTAAAATTTCACCTTCACAATTTTGTCAAGGACTGGCTCTGTTCCCCATCCCTCCTCCGGGTCCATAGTGATCTCCTGCTTCTAGGACGTACTGCCTCCCCTGACTCTCAGAGGTAAAATGTAGGATCACTGAATTGAGGGACGGAAGGATCCTCAGGATCACATAGTCTAGCCTTGTCATTTTACAGAAGAAAATTGAGGTGGAGGGGTCAGAGGAGGGGACACTTGTTCATGTTCACACAGCAAGGAAGTAGAGGCAGAACATGAACCCATTTCCTCTGATTCCAAATTCAGTGTTCTAATAGCAATAGCATTTTTTTTAGCACCTGCTACAAAAATAACCATAATATCTAGTATTGCTATAGCACCTAACACAGGCTCTGTGCTAAGAGCTTTACAGAAAATTCATCCGATCTTCACAGTCTTAGGAGCTAAGTACTATTATAATATTCATTTTACAGTTGAGGAAACTGAGGCAAATAGAGGTTAAGGGACTTGCCCAGGGTCACAGAGCTAGTAAATATCTGAGTTGGATTTGAACTTAAGTCTTAGAGACTCCAGGCCCAGCACTCTATCCAATCAATACAACCACCTAGCTACTTCTTTTCACTAAGTACCTAGAGCCAGAAGAATTGATGCTAGGGGCCCCAGAACTTTTAGCCTCTGCTAAGAACACAGAATACCTACTGTTGTCTTTGGGATGCACATCAGAGCAACTGATGAGAAAGATGTTTCTAGAGGCTTCACTGCTGAATTTTAGAGATCCCCATTACAGCAGTAGAGTGTCAACTGGGTGCAGCCATATGATAAGCAAGTACCTTGGCCTATCTTTCCCCTCCCCTCTGTTAGACAAAGGACGTAACCTGCTTTCAACCCTAGATCTCCCTTCATTTCCTCAGACAGAATTAGAAATTATCTATAATCAAAGGTGTCTTACTCCTCAAATAATTGCCATGTCTACATCTGGGAGACCAAATTTTCTCGTGCCCTGACAAATTTCCTCCTTGACAGATCTACAAGTAGTGTGTATATATATATATATATATATATATATAGTGATCTCTCTCTCTCTCTCTCTCTCTCTCTCTCTCTTACACACACACACACACACACACACACACAGCTAGAAAGAGAGAGAGAGAGAGAGAGAGAGAGAGAGAGAGAGAGGATATATATACTTATATACTTTAAAAAAGGAAGAAGAAAAGGAAAAGAGAGAAAGTACAGCTACATAAAGCAAATTGACACAGTGACCAACACTGACATAGATGCCTCATTCCACATTTGGAATCCATCACCATTCTACAGGTAGGAGGAAAGTATGTTTCATCATTAGCCCTCTGGAACTGGCCATTGCATTGATCTGAGTTGTGTATCTTTCAGTGCCACCTCACTTTTTTCACAGCATTTCCCCTGGACCTCTCCTTTGTAGCTTTCTTACTCTGCCTTTTATTAGATTTATTTATGAATGAAAAAATGAATGAATGAAAAAGCATTCATTAAGCATTTACTATGTGCAAAGCTATGTGTTCTTTCTTTATATCTGTTTATCTATCTATATGTCTTTCCCCATTACAATAGAATCACAGAATGTCAGAACCAGAGGAAGCCTTGGAAATCATTTAGTCCATCTTTCTCATTTATAGATGAGAAAATTGAGGTCTAGGGAAGTAAAGTGATTTGTTCAAAGTAAGTGGAAGAATATAACCCAAACCTAGGATTGTTTTTACTCCAAGTAAAAACATGGGCAGCTGGGTGGCACAGTGGAGAAAGCACTGGGCCTGGAGTCAGGAAGAAACTGAGTTCAAATCTGGCTTCAAACACTAGCTGCAAGTCACTTGACCCTGTCTGCCTCAGTTTCCTCAGACATAAAATGAGCTGGAGAAGGAAACAGAAAATCACTCTAGTATCTTTGCCAAAAAACAAAAAAAAACCCAACCATCAGCCAAAAAATCCAAATGGAGTTATAAACTGAAACAACAGCAAATATCACTGCAGGAATAAACTGTACTATATCCATCTCCTTGAGATTTGGGTCTGGGGTATAGCTATCTTTGCAAAAGGAACTGTCCAGAAAGACTGCTCCTTGCTCCCTAGGACGCTAAAGCTTTTGTCCCTAGATTGTGGCAAAGGGGCCGGGAGCTGGCTGGGGCAAAGCACAGAACACGCACGATCACTGACCTGAAAGATTTTTTGATTGAAATTCTCTGCATCTTCTTTGCGCAACTGCCTCTCTTGGGAGAGCTGTTCTTGAAGGCCCCGAAGGCTCTCATGGGCTTCTGAGAGCACCAGCTGTAGTTCTTTGATCTGGAGAGTGATGATGAGGATGATGATGATGATGTCATTTGTATAGGACTTTAAAGTGTAACAAACATTTTTTCAACAACTCTGCAGAGTAGATATTGTAAATACTCCAGTTTTTCAGTGGAAGAAACTGCAGCCCAGACATAACCACAATGTTTAACTGAGGTCAAGCTTGAGCCCCTAAGTGCTAATTTTTTTTAGAACGAAGTCACACTGCTTACGACACTCTTGCCACGAGGGACAGATTCAAAACCTATTGAAGTCTTCTTTCTCTGGGAGATCAGGGGAGTCAGAAAGGAGTAAAGTTAGAAGTCCCCTTCTTTTATCTTTAAACATTCCCCACAAAATAGTCCTGGGAGTATAGCGTTACCTCTGACCCTTTCTATAAAGCACATGGTCATTCCCCCTTTACTCTTTTCCCATTAATCGAAGTTTCAGAACATAGCTAGCCCTAAGCCCATTTTCAGTTCTCTCAAGCCCAAATGAACTTCTCCCTTTGGACCTCCTGTAACATTTATTGCCAACTTTACTCACTTGGCAACGAATCACAAATGGCCTTGTGTCACCTCTCATGTTATGCTTTCTACCTTATAGGCTTGTTGGGTCTCCCCAACTAGGCTGTAAGCCTCTTGAGAGTCAGGATCTCTGGGTTAAATCTCTTTTATATCACCATACACACATAGACACAATACCTAGAACAGAGCTTGAGCTCAAAAAATATGGATTGACAGATCAATATTAAGCACCTATTATGTGCCAAGTGCTAGGGATACAAAAAGAGGCAAAAGACCTGCCCCCCAAGGAGCTTATAATCGAATGGGGAAAAGAACATGCAAACAAATATATACAAAGCAAGCTATATATGGGATAAATAGGAGATAACTAACAGAGAGAAGGCACTGGAATTAAGAGGGGATGGGGAAGGCTTCCTGTAGATGGTGGGATTTCAGTTGGAACTTAAAGAAAGTCAAGGAGGTCAGTAGTTGGAGTTGAGGAAGTATTGAATAATGGGATGGGGCATGGTCAGATCTGGGCTTTAGGAAAATCCCTTTGGTGGCTGAATGGAGGATGGTTTGGAGTGGGGAGAGACTTGAGGTAGGCAGACCCACCAGCAGGCTACTGCAATAATCCAAGCATGAAGTGATGAGAGGCTGCACCAGGGTGGTGGCAGTGTCAGAGGAGAGAAGGGACTTATTCAGGAGTGTTGTAAAGGTGAAATCAGCAGGCAAATGATTCATTGACTACAAACATAGCATTCATGTTGTCCTCTCAGCCTACTGATCCCCTTAGGTATTCGGGTGTTATCAGTCCCAGTCTTGTTTTCTGTCTACCACACCATGCTAGAGCCCCATTAACATACGCAAATTGCCATCCTCAATAAATGCCCATGTCCCTAAGGCTAGCAGAGTACACTTAAAATATATACCTGGTTGGATATGCACCTGTGGAGCCTGACTTGGCCTTGTGCACCACCCTAGAAAACTGTTACAGGCCTGAGAGCCAGGCCCACAAGGGCATGTGATACTAGGCAAGCACAGTGATACTATGACAGATCTTGGGCAGCTCCAAGGCACAAGCTCAAGTGGCAATCAAACCAACTTTGTGGTCATAAGATCACAGACCTAAAGCTGGAAGAGACCTCCAAAGCAATTTAGTCCAATCCCCTTATTTTACTGATGAAATAAAAGCTCAGGGAGGTAAATGGACAAAGTAACAAGTATTCAATGTCAGAGGTGAAGATTTCACCCAACCTTCCCAGAGCAATACCAGACCCTTGAAAGCTAGCCTGAGTCCAAGAGAGACTCCTTAGGCTAGCTGTGAATTTGCCAGATCTCAACTTGTCTACCTAGGGAAACCTCAAAGAGGCCTACAAAGATTCATGATAAATTTGGGAAAGTGGGAAAGGCAGCTTAACTTGGCAATATATTGGGGGGAAATGGGACAACCTAACACTCCTTCCTCACAGAATCCCTTCCTTCAAGATGCAGCTCAAGTACTACCTCCATGAAGCCTTTCTTGATCCCTCCCAACTGCTAGTGACTTCCCTTCCAAACTACCTTTTATTTTAACTACTTTTATTTCATATTTAACCTATATGTAATTATCTATGTTCTTATTTCTGCCAGTAGAGTATAAGCTCCCTGATGGCAGGAATTGCTTCATTCTTACACAGTGCTTATAGATTGGAGGCACTTGACAAATGCTTGTTGAGTGACCGACTTTGAGGACTACTCCAGAATCCCCTTTTATAAGGCCTAGTCTGCTTGTCCTGATGAACCCTTCTCTAACCATTCCCAGGACCCCCTGGCCCAGGCGCACCTCAGTAGCATAGGATTCATTGTCTTCAGCTTGATAAGTCTTGTAGCTCCGGGTGAATTCGGGTTTGGGGTCCAGGTCGCTGCTAGTGCTGCAGAAGGCCTCCCTGGCCCGGGGCTCCCAGTCTGGCAGGTCTCTAAAGTCAGGCTGCATGCATGGGCAAACGAATGAGAACAAACAAAAAGAGCTGGGAGATCAAAGGGGTGAGGAGAATAACCCAGAAAAACAGAACAATGGGTATCCAAGAACAATAAAGCTACAAGATGAGAAAAGGGAAGAGGAGAGCGTTCCCCAATATGGCACAGGAAAGTAAAGAAAACAAGGTAAAAAAATGAGCAGGAAATAAGGGACTGAGTTGTATAGAGGGAGAGGAGTAGGAAGAGGAGAAAAGAGAGAATAGAAAAGGAAGAGGCAGGGGTAGGGGTGGGGGAATGTACAGACACTAACATGGTATCATGCAGAAGCAGGGGAAGGGAAACCAGGGCACAAGGAGGCAGTACTGTCAATAAATGACCCTATACTTGATCCCTCAGCCTATATTTTTCCAGGACACATTGAAAGGGAAAGCCCCACTCCCTGCACCTTTGGCTTCCTTGATCTCTTTTGAGCTGCAGGGACTATATTCCATTTTTAACTGATCCCACTACTTGTTTGGTTTAGCTGAGTTAAGATTTGTTTCTCAGAGAAAGAGATGAGAAAATAGAAAATCTCTGTTCTCCTATTTATAACAACAATAATAATTAAATCTGACATTTACATATCATTTGAATCCTTGCAATGCACTTTACATATATTTTCTCCTTTAGAGCTTATTAATAACCCTTGTAAGGCTCTTATTAATAACCCTTATAAGGCTCTTATTCTCATTTTACAGATTAGGAAACTGAGGCTCATAGAAATGAAGTGATTTTGCAAAGGGTTGCAGAATCAGTAAGGGTATGATCTAATACTTGAATCCAGCTCTTCTTAACTTCAAGTCTGGTGTCCCATGCATTATGCCTCTCCGACTACATATGCTATTTGGGGGCAGGAAGAAAAACCCCTTCCCTCTCTACAGAGGTAAGAAGCTTTTAGAACAGGGGATAAAGCAGGGATGGGAAACCTGTGACCTTGAGGCCACATGTGGCCTTCTAGGTCCTCAAGTGCAGCCCTTTGACCTAGACCAATTTTTACAGAGCAAATCCTTTTATTAAGGGGATTTGTTCTGTGAAGTCTGGATTCAGACAAAGGGCCACAGTGAGGACCTAGAGGGCCATATGTTCCCTGCTCCTGAATAGAGTGCTGATAACTTTGAGCTTTCATCATGTTGGTGTATCTATGTGGCCTAAGTGTTGGTGTCTGTGACTGTAGCTCAGACAATAGGGAAGCTGTGCTTCACTGTGAATCTCACAGCACTGTGTGAGATGTGTGGAGTCAGGGAGCAGGGAGTATGGGCGGTATATGTTATAATATAGCATGTCCAGTGGGTGTGACTTAGGGAATCTGTAGGGATAAAGACTATATCTTGGATCATGAGAACAGCACATATGAAGGAAACAGCATCAGAAGGGATGTTAAAGGTCATCTAGTCCCTTTGAGAGATGAGAAAAGTAGCTTGCCAAAGTTCATGCAGGCAGGAAGTAGCCTTGCTGGTGTTCACACCCAAGTGCTCTAACTCCATTCTAGTTTCCTTTCCACTATACTGTGCCCCTCTGTCTGTAAATCCCCCTCAGTTCTATCATGGTGCCTGTCACAAATTGGTACTCATACATGTTTGCTGACTGAATGAATAAATTCACTCAGTTACTCAGTAAGCATTTATTAAGTATCAGTGATGTGCCAGGAACTTCGATGGGCCCTGGGAATTCAGAGACAAAAATAAAATTGCCCATGTCCTCTACTGAGGACAAACATGTATGCATTTAAGTAAATGCAAAGCAACTGGGGAGGGGGAAGGCAGACGGGCCCTAGCAAGTGGCTGCATGTAGGAGGTGGCTCAGGAGCTGAGTTTCAAAGGAAGCTAGGGATTGAAGAGGCAGATGAGGAGGGAGTGAATTCCAGGCATGGAGGACAGCCTGTACAAAGGCAAGTGAGAGACAAAATGTTTTGTTTGGGGAACAAGCAGGCCAGTTTGGTTAGAACAGAGTTCATGGAGAGTAAAAATAGATACTAAGCCTGGAAAGGTGGGCTCCAGCCAGATTTTGGAGGACTTAAAGGCCAAGCAGAAGAGTTTGCCATATATCCTAGAGGCAACAAGGAGCCACTGGAACTTCTTGAGTAGAATTCTAGTTGACATGGTCAGACCTGAGCTTTAGAAAAATTTATTTGGCAGCTTTTTATGGAGAATGGATTGGAGAGGAAAAAGGTTTGTAACAGGGATGCCAATCGGGAGGTTATTATAATAGCCCAAGCAAGAGATGATGAGAGCCTGGACTAGAGTGGCAGCCCCGTGAGGTGAGTGAAGGAATACGTGCCTGATTCTCAGCCATAGATGATTTGTACCTTTTATTACTTAACAGTATTACCAGTAATAATTACCATATTAACAGCATAGTTATGCATTGTTAGGTATTCAGGTTATCTGCTTTTGTCTCAAATCTCCCAAGTAGATTATAAACTCCATGAGGACAGGGCTGGGGTCTGATAAATCATAGATTCCTCTAATAGAATGTGAGCTTCTTGAAGGTAAGGATCATTTAATTTTTGTCTCTGTATCTTCAGCCACCTAGCACACATTAGGTGTTTAATAAATGCTTGTTGATTGTCTATTGAAGGAATGCCTATGATGAGCTAGATGTTCTCTGCATATACCTACTTAGAAAAGCTACATGAATCCTTCATATCACTACAGAAAGGGTTCTTAACCCGGAGTCGGTGAACCTTTTTTTTTTAAAAAAAAAAAGCTTGATAACAAACTCTATTTTAATAGAATTGATTTCCTTTATAATCCTATGTATTTTATTTTATACATTTAAAAACATTACTCTGAGAGGTCTATTGATTTAACTAGATTACCCAAGGAGTCCGTGACACAGAAAAGTTTAGGAAACCCTGAGCTAGGCCATCCATGGCATAATGTTCCCATCCTACCTCCTTCCTTTTTTCCTTTGCTTGCCCAGCTTCTTCCTGAAGTCCACCTCTGCTCTAGCCTCCATTAACTTCTCTCAGACCTGAACTTCAGTAACATATAGAGACTCATAGCTTAACCTTGGACTTTTACCTTGTCTTATACTTCTCTCTGAGTGGCCCTTCGTTATTATCCTTTTACTAAAACGTTCATAATATCCCGGAGGGCACAGGTTTTGTGTTTTGTAAATATTCTAACAGTCTGTGGTGCACTAGTGGGCAAAGAGTAAGGGCTCCATAAATGCCCATTGAACGATGCACTCCGTAACCAGTTAGCTCAGCAGGTCGAGGTGACAGGACTCAGCTCCTCGCAGACCTCAAAACTTGGTTTTGTCCTCAGTTACCATCTGCACATTGGCCCCTGGCCGACTCTCTCACAGATGCGTACCATGATCACCAGAACAATAACCAGGAGACAGCTCAACATTATCCAGTGTGCCTCATGCTAAGCATGGTGCTGTTCTCCCTAAAGTGTTTTACAAATGTCTGCTTAATGAAATGGAATGCCAGGGCACTGTCCTGGAGTGAGAGGTTTACTTCTTCCTTAAAATGAGTTTTTTCAAATGCTTTGAATGTTCAGTGGTACAGAGTCCTCCTGAGACATCAGACATTTATTGGCCAGAGAAGCATAAAAGCTCAGGCAACTTTGAGTCCATAGCTACAGAGCCTCAGAGAGAAGGTTTCAGGAATTGAGACACTGAGGAGGGTCTGCTGGCCCTGATCGTTCTAAAGAAAAGCAAGAGCCTTGACCTAGCCCCTTCATTTCACTTCCTGAATCTTACCTTATTTCAAGTAGGTTTTTCCTAAACATGCCATCCTTTTGGCTTTTCTGCCCTTGGGAATGCTGACTGATGCCACCTGGAATGCATTGCCCTCCCCCTACTTTCTATTCATATGCCTTCAAGGCTCAGCTCAAACCCAATCTCTTTAGTAAAGCCTTCCTTCCGCAGCTTTGCTAGTTTTCCATAACTCTCTGAACTGTCCATTAGCATGAAACCAATTACATGCTGCCTTGTCCCATTTCCAAATTATCACCAGTATCTTAATAACTAAATTGTCAGTTCTTCCAGGTGAAGACCTACCACAGGGCAAGGCACAAAAGAGGTACTCGGTGAACAGGACAATAAAATCACACAATTTGCAATAGAAGAGCCCTAATATTAGCCCAAATTCTGTCATTTTACAAAGGATGTAACTGAGGCCCAGAGAGGGGAATGGACTCGCCCACAGACACACCAGTAATAAGTAGAGTCCAATTTTGAACCTAGGTATTCCCACTCCCAAGCCAGTGTTCTTTCCACTATATTCCGTGGACACTCACTGACAACTTGAATGCCTATTTCATGCACTTGTAGCTTGGACAACATTCATACTATCAAATCGTTGGTGGTACCACAGTATAATGAGTATATAGTATGTCCCATTTCCCTGTAAAGGGACAGGAGGGTGAAAGAGGAGGTATAAGTTGGTTTGGGCTTCATTAAAAAGCAGAAAAGGTTAGCATGGCAAAGAAATCTGTAATTGTAGGGAGGAATACACTGCACCTGAGAGGGAGAATGATCTTAGTCTTACCTGGAAGTCAGAGCCATGCTCTTTGCCCAGAACTTCCTTGGAGGAGTCCTGGGCCACTGGGGTTGGCAGAGAGGAGATTTCTGTAGACTCTTTCAGAGAATCCCCAATGCTATCCACTTTCCTCATGAAGTTGTTCAGCTCCTGTTGCAGGAGCCCAAGCCTCATGAAGATAACATTGATAAGTTTGGAATCGCTGGGGCTCTCACTATTATCCAAGGAGTCATTCAACATGAGGTCTGCACAGTCATTGTCCAGACACAGCTTGAGACTGGATATGAAGCCATTGGCATCTGAAATTAATACATCAATAGCTTTGCTGACTAGGGCAGCCTGGTCCCTGATGCCAGGCAAAGCCTCCAAGTCTCTGGCTTTAAAGAGCTTGGTGAGGTGGGCATCAGGCAGCTTTGTGACACCATTGTCCACTGTCCGCTCGGGATCGTTCTCTCCCCCAATGGGCACTTCTCTCCAGAGGGTGGTGGGGATGCACTGGGCAGAATCCCCAGCCTCAGCATCCGTCTCAAGCATGGGCCGCATGGTCTGACAGGAGGCCAGGTCGCAGCGCTGCAGATTGGAGAGCAGGACCCGGTTCTCATACTGCAACTTCTTTACCTTCCCATTGAGCTCACTGATCTGGATCTTGGCAGTGGCCAGCTCCTCCTGAGATGGCTCACTGATCACCGAGCAACTGTCCTCAGACAAGGTGACATCCAAGTCATGTTCTGACTTGTACTTGTTCAGCTCATTCATGAGAAGCTTGTTCTGGTCTTCCAACTCAGCTGAAGACCTCCTCAGGAGCTCGGCTTCCTCCTCCACAAACTGAAGATGTCTCCTTAGTTCAGCCAGGCTCTCCCCAGACTCCCCGCCACAGTTTGTGGAAGAAAAAGCAAACCGTATATCAGGGCCAATGTAGTCCTTGTCACCTTGCCCTTTTGTGTCTTCCATCTCCGCTCTCAGTCCCCGATTTTCAACTTCAAGTTCAACGATCCGGCGGCTCAAGATGTTGGCCTCTTCCTCAACAAGCTTTAGATGTACTTTCAGCTCAGCTTCCCTGGAATGAGGGGAATCAGCTAACTCCTCCACAGACAAGGAACTGTCCAAATCCCCATACAGAGACCGGTATTTGACCAGCTCCTCCTTCATGCTGTCATTTTCCTTAGCTAATTTAGTGAGCTTCTTACACATCAGGGCTGACTCTTCCTTGGCAAAGTGTAACTGACACTTTAGATCTGCGCTGTCCTCCTAAGAACCAGAAACAAACAGAATTAAAAAAGCCCAAAAATGTTATCAGCAGAACCATGTTTGACTTGGTGGCACGTCATCTCCTGTCCTGAATTGCTTGAGTTATGGGACCTACGACAAGTCACTTCCTCTGGGTTTTGTCATCTGTAAAGTGATGACAATAACACTCTCTGCCTTCCTTTACAGGGTGTTTGGGGCAATTAAAAACACTTAGACAATTTATTTGATACTTTTCTAATGCTTCTTTGGGATCATTTTATCAAATGCACAGGTTATCTCCCATAGCTGGAATGTTCCCTATCTGCTTTTGCTTCTTGGAACTCTTCAATTCCTTTGAGACTTGACTTGTACAATCTTCACCAAGAGCACGTTCTTGATTTCCCTAGGTGTTAGTTCCCCTGACCCCATCACCTTACATTTATCTTGTATATATTATGTATTTATTTACCTGTGAAGATATTACATCTCCTACTCTCAGCCCCAGCAGAATGTAATCTTGGAGGGCAAGGACTAGATTGTTTTTGTACAGTCAGTTCTGTTGTAATGCATATTTCAAAAATGTCAGCTTGTTTCAATGTGATAGATATATTTGGGAACATTTTGAGCATAATTTAAAGTAATGAGAATGAAGAAAACCACAGCACTTCACAGCAACTCGTAAGCTGTAACCCTTTTGAAGCCTATTTCCATGTGTAAACTTCAGGTCTTTATCGAGGTAATTGGCCATATTTGTTGTATACATTCCAGTGGAGTAGGAGCTGGTCTGAACCATGCCCCCACTCACCCCTCCCCCCCGCCCCCACCATGCCCAAAGCTTTAGTCTGCCCAACTTGCTTGTGTAGCTCAGGCACAGGTCAAACAGCAGCCCAAGGCCACAGAAATTACCATTATTTATTGGAACATTTATATATTTCATAACTTTTTAACATGTATATAAAATCGTTCTACTGGTTTTCATTACATTTTTTATCATTTTTATGTGTCACTGATGAAGTTTTGAGTATCATATTCCCAACCTCATTTTCCCCATAAATTCTATGGTTTTTACCAGTTGGTTTTGAATAGCTTAGGACTTTCTAGGAAAATATATGTTGAATTATGACAGAACTGATTGTATTTGTATCCTGAGTACATAGGACATAGTAGACACTTGATAAATTGTTAAATTATTAGCATTATTGAAATTCAAATGACTCCCAGTCTACATCACTAGCTCTGAATCTCTCCTGAAATCCACTGTTATTACTATTTATTATAGATATCTTGACAGATCTTTTTACATTTTTTCATTTCTTTGTTGTTTTTCTTCCAGTTTCATCCTTACATGCTCTCACAGGATGACCTGACTTAGCTGGGTTTCTCAAGGATAATATGATTTAACTGAATATCACATTGTGCTTTCTATAAATTGTTTTCTTCCCTCAATCAGATTTCATTGTTTTATGAGGCAATATACTCATAATCTTCCATAATTATTCTCTTAGATTTTATAAGCAAACTTATACTCTAAACTGATATCCTTGGCTGCCATAGTTCTATGCCTGGTAAGATGACTGTTTTTGCTGTTCGTTGAATGAGTAGTTGATAGTAGTATGACCTCTTTATGACTTGATGAAAGGGATGGGTAAAGGAAAATCTGTAATTTCATTAGTATTTTCAGTGAGGAAACTCCCCTACAAAAGTAGATTGCTTCCTATTCTGTAACTTACAGCATTAGAAAGTTGCCTGGGTCACTGAGAGGTGACAACTTATATGTCTCAAATGAGGAACTTAAAACCCAAGTCTTCCTAACTTGGATGCCAACTCTTTATCTATACCCAACATGATCTTATGCCCAAAATCACCTGGAACCCCTGGGACTTGAACCCAGGGCACTACAGAGTCAGTAGAGAGGCAAGACGAGCAAAATGAGGCAAGACCATGGGTAAAGGGAGAAAAAGGTGGGACAGAAGAATTATGGGGCAGAATGAGGGTAAAGAATAATTTAGGAGGAATGATGCAGAGGAGAGATCAAAGGGCAGGAGGGGAACTTCAGAGCTCAAGAGCAAAGAGAACATGATTTGGGTATGGTCTAAGATGTGTCCTCCCTCCTGACAGATTAAGGTGGATCCAAGGTCAAAGTCTTGGGAATCAAGGAAGTGGATGGAAAGCCGGGCTGAGGAAGGCGACATCACACTTTCCACTTTCTGGCACTTGAGGAATCCTGGTTCCCTCTGGTGGACAGCTTATCATTCTCTATTTTGGGTAGCTCCTACTTTCATATCCCTTGACAAACTATGCCAGTAACAGGAAAAGGCTTTCAGACCTTCCTCCCACAATCACTTGGCAGCATTTGAAGGTGCTGGTTTTGACATGATCCTTATTGCTGTAATCTGCTGGCCTCCTGGTCATATACACTCTTTTCTCAAGGAGTTCAGCACCTGGATCAGTCTTCTTTTCCAACCCAACCCCTTGCCTGTATACCTAGGAACTTCACTATATAAGTACCAGGAGTAGAAAGTGTAAGAAAGGACTTGATTAAACAGGAGCTCAGTGCAGGGGTTCCAGAGGATACAATGGAAGGAGAATGAAAAGTAGAAAATGGCAGGACTGAGCTAGCTAGTGAATGGGAAATAGAAGGAAGAATAGGAGGTTTTTAAGGCAGTGACTCTAAATCACAGGGACCAGGAAGGGAGAAGAGGATGTCCAAGTCTGCTCGTCATTGGAAGGGGAAGTACATTCCCAAGATCTCAAAGTATGCTAGGCCAGTGAGTGAATTCTGCAGCTTTGCCCCCATGACCTCCACAATATGAGACCAGTTTAGACTGTCTGTCAAACCTTCATGACATCATATCCCTGTTAGCAAAGACTATGGGGAAAGTCTCTAGGATGTGAACTGCCAAGCCTGAAGCACTTAGGACTCACTTCCTCCAGGAAGCTTTCCCACAAACCTTCATCTCGCAGTGTTAGCTTCTCAGTTTTTCATTCCTAGGCCCTCAGCCACAGTTGCTCTGTGGCTATTTCTTTGCATTCTTAGTTATTCCCTCTAAGTTTGTCATCTTATTAAAAAGTAAACTTCTTGGGGTTGAGGCCCAAGTCTTCTTAAATAAACAGGTGAATTTTTCAGGAACTAAAGAGAAACAGAGTAAGTTAGGCAGTCATTCTATGCCTGGACTCTCTGGGCACCTCTGAAGTTCCCTACATGCAGATACTGCACCACTCATGATTTTTGTCACTGTTGAATTTAATTTAACAAGCATTTATTTAGCAACTACCATACATAAGCCCAGGCCCTTGATGCTAGGAATCTAAAGATAAAAAAGCTAAAACAATCCTGAGCCTTATACTCAGGGAGCTTTATACTCTACTGGGGGAAACAACACATTCAGATTAGTAAATGTAATGCTTAGCAAAGTCCAAGTCTTCTTTTATCTGCCCCCAAGCACCCAGCATAGAGCAGGCACTTAAAATTGATAAATTAATCAAAAGGTCAGAAGCTCCTACCATCCAGTCACTCGTCCTTTCATTCATTCAACTGCTATGTACGTTAAAAAATTCTGTCTATCCCAGAAAAAAAAATCTGGAAATATGTGCATGGGTTGGAAGTAAAGCAGCCCCAAACTTCAGTCCAAACTCCAGGCCTTTCTTCCCCTCCATCTTGCTAAGTAATAAGTATTTCAGTCCACCAGAAGTTTTTGGAACACAGAAGGACTGAAGGGTACAGTGAAGGAACACTGGTTTTAGAATCAGACCACTTGCTTGGAATTGTATCCAGATTCTGCCACTTACTATAGGACCTTAAGGAATCAGTCCTCCTCTCTGGGCTTGTTTTCTCATCTGTAAAAGCAAAAGGGTTGGGCTAATTGACCTTCAGATTCCCTTCTGGTTCTAAATCTTTGGAACTTAGGAGGCTTAGGTTCTAGTACCCACTCTTTTACTACCTTACAATATATATAACCTTGGGTAAGTCTCTTTAGGTCTCAGTTTCCTTATCTGTAATATGAAAAACCTGGCTTGTAATCTCTCAGATTCATCTCAATTCTTCCCCTCTAGTAGTCAACATCTTTATATAGCAAGTCCAAGAATCCTACCTGACATAGACTTCATTCCATCCTTAGCATTAAATCCATAGAATCAGAGATTGAAGGTTGAAAGGGTCCTCAGAGATCATCTAACCCAAACTCTTCCTTAAGAAAACCCCTACAGGGGATGAGGAAACTGAAGTTCAAAGAGGCTAGGTGATTTGTTCCAGGTCATACAGATAGTAAGTGACAAGAGCCTGAATTTGAATCCAAGTCCTCTTATTCCACTGCATGGGAATTTGAAGGCGTTAAGGAGTAATAGGGGGCTCATCTCCCCAGCAAGGATGATAGTAGAGGGGAAAAGGAACTCTGATTGGGGGGAAAGAAGTGGAAAAGGCTATTAAAATTAAATGAGGTGGGTTAGCCAAGGAGCAAAATCAGCAGAGGGCCAGAGAATAAATATTAGGGAAAGAGAAGATAAATGAAAGTAATCTCAGGGAAACATGTTTGAGGAGATGCTTCTAGACCTTAGAAGGTACCAAGACTGTTTTGATAGTTCAAGATCCAAATGTGAACAGAAGTCTTAAAAAAAAACCTGATTGGAAGGCATCAGTCCTGGCCTACTGTCAGCTCTGGAAATCAGAAATGAGTCAGTCAAAGCCTCAGTCACATCCTTGACAATTAATTCAGGGCCCCTACATGTCAGTCACAACATGAAGCAGCTTGATAAAAATAAAAAACTTGCTAATGCCGAAGAGTACAGTCTCATTGCTCCCTTTCACTGGTCAGCTTCTATTAAACATTTTTACTTTACATTTTTTTCACACTACCAGCATCTACTACATTTAAAGAACAGCAATGAATGGGAGAAATTTGGTGTTCCTGCAGGGGCTATATCTGCTTATTTATTATATTAAGACATGCTGCATATTTTGTTCATAGAAAAAATCAAAATGGCAATCATTCACATATATGTGGACTCTTGGGGCTTCCAAGGGATCCTGCCTAAGGAGGGAACCACTAGACTGTCTAATGCCCAATATCCCTTCCATCTCAAGATCCTATTGGTTACTATATAGGTAGTTGTGTCTAACCAGAGATCAAGGGACAATGGCCTTTTATAGGATCATGGGATTTAGAGTTAAAAGGGCCATGTATACATGTACAATAACAACTCATTTCTATAGTGCTTTATAGTAATACAGTCATTATCTCCATCTTATAGATAATTAACTGAGGCTCAGAGAATTTAAATGACCTGTCCATGATAACTTGACCAGTAATTATCAGAGTGAAGGTCTTCTTTCACCAAATCTGGGACTCTTTCCAATACAGCACAGTTTATATATTGTATATATATGTATATGATGTACGTTAATGATTTATAACAATTTATATTATTTAAATGTACATTTGAGCAATACCATTTAATATTTCATTTAATACTACATTTAAAAGCCTTTTGACTTTTCAGAGGGCTTCAGTGTCCTCTCTCTCATTTAATCCTCTCAACAACCCTGTGAAATAGATAGGATAGGGATACTTGTTATTCAGTTGCTTCAGTCATGTTTGACCCTTCAGGACCCCATTTGGGATTTTCATGGCAAAGATAGTGGAGAGGTTTGCCATTTCCTTCTCTAGCTCATTTGACAGATGAGGAAACTGAGGCTAAGAGAATTAAATCACTCAGAGTCCTACAGCTAAGAAGTATCTGATTTGAATTCAGGTCTACTTGATTCCAGGCTCTAGCCAGTGAGCTATCTAGCTCCCCTGGATAAAAATTATTACCCCCCCTTTCATCTATGAAGAAACTGAAGCACAAAGGTATTAGAGTCATACAGGTCAGTGTCATACTAATGTATGAATTGATATTCAATGACAGATCTAGAAAACAGGTCTCTTGACAAATCAACAATTACATGTATTTATTTATTCATTAGAGTTATAAGAGATAAAAGAATAATTAAGACCTAGGTTTTCCCTAAAAGAACTTAGAATTTCACATAGGCAACAACTTGATTTTTTAATAATATCAAGTTATAGAGTAGGTATAGAACAAGGGGAGATCAGGGAATCCTGTTCATCTTTCTTTTACCATCTCCTATCCTCTCTGAAAACTTCTACTCAGCTGCCTGTGACCTAGGACCAGAAATCCCAAGGCTTCCTCCCCTCCCCACTAAACATGACAATGCTGTCTGTTCACTCTCCTTTTGCTTCCAAATTGAACAGCTGGTCTGGGATTATCCTAGTCATTAAAAGACCACCGTGAAGGGAAAAGGCCACTGCTTGTCTCTTGTATGGTATTTACCCAGCCAACCTGACAGCACAGCTATTCTAAAACCACTTTTAGTTCCTTTAAATAGACTTTGAGCTCCTTGAGGCTCAGGCCATCCAAATCTTCTACTTCCTTGTGGGTCCTATGATACCTAGCACTTGACTTGGCATGTGGCAGGGCTTAACAAATACAGGTTGGATGGCTCCTAAGAATGTAGGAGAAGGGGCTTTAGAATTGGATGATCCTCAGAGTTCATTTAGAACAGGACTTCTTTACCTGGGGTCTGTGGGGTCCATGGATAGATTTCAGAGAGTCTGTGAACTTGGTTGGGAAAAAAAATTTCCATCTTTATTTTTAATAACCTTTGGCTTCTTTTGTAATTGTATCTATTTATTCTATGCAGTATTCTGAGAAAGGGTCCCTAAACCCAAGAGGTTCATGTGTGACACACAAAAAGGCTAAGAATTCTTGAGTTAGTACAACCTCCTTTTATAGATGAGGGGATTGAAGCAGAGAGGATGCTCTGTTCAAGGTCATGTGGGTAGTAATGTAGCAGAGCTAGAAAATGAACCTAAGTCTTCCACTTCCAAATACAGCCATCCTTACATAACAGAATTAGAATTTTTTTTACCTACTGAAAGTTGTAAAGCTCAGCATCCTCACTTTACAAAAGAGGCTTACTTTCTGAAAGGGACTGGTCCAAAATCACAGAGCTTTTAATGACAGAGATAGATAACCCAGGTCTCCTGACTTTTACCTTTGTACCTATTACTAAACTGTGGGTAAATAAACGAATGCATGAACAAACAAATTAATATTGAACAACCATAGCATCTAAAACACTATGATGAAAATACAAAAAGAAAAGAAAAATGCAAACCCAACACTGTACTCCTAACAAAAAAAATCCTGCTTAGGCTAACAGACCCACAACCAACTTTTAGCCTTGCTATGCTGTGACCAGTGGTACAGCTGGGTGAGTACAAGGGGAAAAGAAGTGTCCTGTACAGTATTAGAAGGGATGCAGACAGGTCTGTCTCCAGCTCAGGTTCACCCCCTTCATTGGTTTCATCATAATGGTACCCATGAAGACGCGGAAGGAAGGGAATAAGTATTTATGTAGGGTCTACTATGTGCTGGCCACTGTGCAAAGCGCTTTTACTTCATTATCTCATGACCTTCCCAACAACCCTAGGAGATGAGTGCTTTTATTATTTACAGTTAAGGAAACTGAGGCAAATAGAAGTCAAGTGACTTGCTGGCAAGTATCTGAGGCTAGATTTTATCTCAAGCCTTCCTGACTCCAGGACAAACTTATCTGCTTCTAACCACACTGAGGAAAGGGGTGAAGTCCATTATTTCTATGGCATCTTCCCTACCCTTCAATAATGACCCTCATACAGTGGGTATTCAAAAAATATCTTAAATATATTCCTTTAAAAAGTGAGTCTTAGAGGCAGCTAGGTAGTACAGTAGATAGAGCACTAGCCCTTGAGTCAGGAGGACCTGAGTTCAAATCTGGTCTCAAACACCATGTGTGACCCTGGGCAAGTCACTTAACCCTGCTTATCTCAAAACAAAAACAAAGCAGGGAGGTGGGGAGTCTAAATGGGAAAGAGTCACCTTCCTAGGGCTTAATTTCCTAAGCCTCTTTGGGGAATGCAACAGATAAAAGGAATGTATTTGCAACTAAGGAAAGACTGACACAAAGAAGAAAAAAAGAGAAGGAAGCTGACAGTGGATAGAATTTCACAATCACACCTCTACCATCAGATTTTAAAATCATGCTTTCTTGGACTCTAGATAAATACCTGGACTGATGCCTTTTTTTCTGTTTTTCCAAGTGAACGAGTTCCTCTTTTCTTCAAGGAATGCTGCAAGGAGATAAAGAAGGAAAATTGATAAAGCTCTCAGATTGTGAAGTAGTATTTATGAAACACCCACAGATGGCCAGTACTGGGCCAAATATACAACAGTCCACTCTACCCTCCCACAGCTCTTACCTTAAAAATCAGATCATGCCAGAGCTAGGGCATTTAATGTCATGGCTAGGAGAACACTGAATGTCAAAGCAGGAGGGGTCCTTGGAGATCAGTTCAGAATCTTTATTTTACAAATGAGAAAACTGTGGCTCACAGAGGAGAAGGATTTGCTCACAGTCATATAATCAGAGACTGGCAGAACCAGAAAGAGAACCTGGGTGTCTGTCATACCACATTGTCTCTGTTCCTTCTAAATTACTGACACACTCATACACCAAAGGGGCCTTGTTCTTTGTGAAAGATTCTTGCTCTGTGGTCGGAAGAGGAGGTTAATAGGCTGATCCAAGTCTTAGTCTTAAGGTAAGGCATTTGCAACACTCCAGAAAGCAGAAGGGCTCACATACTGGTAGAAATAAGAATTTTTATACTGCTTGACCAGAGGTGACTGAAAGTTATGAAGTCTTCATGGAGTGTCTTTTGGTCAAGTCTTTTCTTCTCTCATCTTTTCTCTTCTGTCCTGCCTACTTTTTTTTTGTAAAATAAATTTTTATCTTTTTATTCCTTTGTTTATCAAATAATATTTTTCTGTAGCACTTTAGAGTTTACACAGCATTTTCCTCATGAAAACTCTTTTGAGGTTGGTAGTGTAAGTTCATCACCTCCTTTTACAGATGCAAAAACTAGGACTCAGAAAACTCAAATGATGACCACAGCTAGTAAGCAGCAGAAACAACGCAAATCCATGTCTTTGAACCTCTATCCAAGCACCTTCTCAGGCACATCCAGGATTGTAATACATACATTATTTTTCTTTAAATCCATTTCAAAACCCAGTCAGTTACTAGTGTTTGGTGATTAAGGTCTAAAATTCAGAGCTGGAATTGGTGTGGTATAAAATAAAATAGTTTATATAAAGCACTTTGCCAATTTAAATCCATTCTCCCCACCCTCATTCCCATAATGTAGGTGACATCCTGCAGTCATGATTAAAAATAAAAACTCTATCCTCAGTCCCTCCAGATTTACATAGTACTCTATCCTCATACTCAATGAGTTCCCCTTTAAAACTTGACTAAGACTCTATCGTGTTTGTAGACCTTTCCATTAAGCATTGAGAAATCCCACCAGTGGAAATCAAGGGTGCATTTAGACCTATGAGAAACAATCATAAATTTCACCTTACTGGACTTTAGATGGAGGTTTGAGAAAAGAAAAGTTGTTGAAAGAGTAGGTGTCCAAGACTATTTGAATGAAATGGGATCAATATCAGAGAAACAGTATGGAAGGTATGCTGGGCCAGGAATCAGAAGAGCCCTGGACTCAGACCTTGACACCAACCCTTACTAGCTATATACCCATGGACAAGCCACTTAATCTCTATAAACCTCAGTTTCCTCTTCTGTAAAATAAAGATAATAACAGTTAGAATTTACACAGCAAGATTTACCTTAAAAATCAGATCATGCACATTACTAGTACTGTCTCATTTGATCCTCTCAACAGCTCTGGGAGATAGGTGTTATTATTCTCCCCCATTTTATAGATAAGGTAACTGAGACATAAAGAAATTAAGTGACTTGTCTAAGGTCACACAGCTTGGATTTGAAATCATGTCTTTCTGCCTCAAGGCCCAGTGATTTACTTCTACCCCGCAGCAGCCCCAGGAATTCTTCTACCACCCTCTTCATCATTTGTGGGAATGATCAAATGGGGAGATGCATTTAAAACATGGGCATACTTCAAAGTAACATAGAAATGTCAGTTATTATAAAATCCCCCCACTCCCTCACTCTGTTAGCCACCTGCTAGGGTGTGGTGGGCCACAAGAATGGGCTGAAGTAATGAAGAGAACCTAGGCCCTGGGAAGGAGAAAACTTGAGTTTCAGCCCCAGTCTGACACTTCTCAGCTGCGTGACCTTGAGGAGGCAGAGACTTGAGTACTCTTGGAGATATCCAGAGTACAGAGAAGTTAAATGACTTCCCCAGGTCACCCATCCAACACTGGCTTCACCCCAGGGGACTGGGGCTGAAGACAGCTCTCAACCTGGGACACTATGCTGCCTGTCACATGCTACTTTACTACCTTGGACAAATTATATACTCTCTCTGGGTCTCAGTTTCCATTTCTGAAAAACAAAGGGGTGAGGATAGTTGATCTCTAAGGTCCTTTGAAATCTAAATCCTATGGTTCTGAGCCTTGTTTTCCTAATTTAAAGGACATCTTCTGTTTGGCATTCAAAGCTCTTCATACTCTGGTCCCTTCCTACATTTTGCATACATCTTACCCTTCTCTCCCCTTCCCCCATACTCAGACAGTGGTCTACCTGCTGTTCCTTGAACAAGACACACCATCTCCTGCCTTCATGCATTTTCACTGACTGTTCCCTACACTGGAATGTTCTCCCTCCTCATCTCCTAGCCTCCTGGCTTTCTTTAAAACTCAGCTAAAGTGCCTTTTCTGTAAGAAACCTTTTCTCGTTGTCCTTAATTTTACTGCCCTCCCTCTAAAAGTACCCCAAGTTATCATCCCTATCTATCTAGGGCAGCCAGGTAGTACTGTGAAGAGCACTGGCCCTGTAGTCAAGGAGACTCCTGTTCCTGAGTTCAAATCTAGCCTCAAACACTTACTATCTGGGTGACCCTGGGCAAGTCATTTCACCCTGTTTGCCTCAGTTTCCTCATCTGCAAAATGAGCTTGAGAAGGAAATGACAAACCACTCCAGTATCTCTGCCAAGAAACAACTGAACAAAATCTAGCTAGTCTTTTTTGTACATAGTCGTTTCTGTCTTGTCTCTCCTGTTGGACTCTAGGCTCCTTCAGAGGGAGGAATGTTTTTGCTGTTGTTCTTTTTGGATTTCGTTTGTTCATTTGGCCTTTTTTTTGCCCTGTTTTGTAATCCCAGTGCCTAACACTGTGCCTTTGTACTTGGAGGTTCATTTTTTATTGATCAACAATAGAGACTGAACTATAGTTAAAGGGTTGCAGTGAAAATCACAAATGAGATGACAGTTTGTAAGATACTTTGTAAATGCTTGATATCCTACCTGCATGTAATTCATTGTTGTTCTTATTAATAATAAATGGTTTAGGGTAGATTCAAAAAAAGGCTCACTTCAAGCAATGTGACTTTAGGTCAGGAGAAACAAGAGTTTAAATCTTGCCTCTAATACTAGCTGTGAAACACAGGCAACTTAACCTCTCTGAACCTCAGTTTCCTCATCTATAAAATGGGGATAATAATGCTTGCAGTAGCTAACATGAGGATCCAGTGTGATAATGTATATAAAATCAAGTTCTTTGTAAAGCTAAGGAAGCTATATAAACATCAGTTATTTTTCTGGAATACAAAGAGCTTTCTCTTTATAAGGCTGCATTAATACTCGCTGTCTGTTTTTAGGGCTGGCTCCAGACCTTA
This sequence comes from Bettongia penicillata ogilbyi, assembly GCA_023548195.1. NCBI lineage: Eukaryota > Metazoa > Chordata > Mammalia > Diprotodontia > Potoroidae > Bettongia > Bettongia penicillata. The sequence goes on from JAJHZJ010000444.1 coordinate 5,238,826, forward strand.
TTAAAGGTCTGGTCCAATTTCCTTTGTTTTTGCTGCAGGGCAGGGAACAGGAACTCCGGTGAGAAGGTGGGGAGGAGGAAGAGGCCTGTCTCCATGCTGGTAGCCACTGTGGCAGTGCTGATTCCTAATCCATTTGTAATTGCTGCCGTTAGAAGCTAAATGGTACTTTGGAGACTGGAGCGTCAGAAATAAAAGGTATAGCAGCCTGGATTTTTGCCTAGCTTCCCACCCTAAGCAGAGCTCACAGAAAGAGCTGAGGAGGCTGGGCACCCTGAAGGAGAGTCTTCACCCACCACCTTTTCAGAGACTCATTTCCACAGGATTGGTTTTGTTTTTAGTAAACAGGAGCCCTGCAGGGAAGAATGATAGCTCTCCGTAATTCCGGGCTCTGAGGCCAGGGCAACAGCAGGTAGCCAGCCCTCAAGGCAAGAACTACTTCCTGCAGGCCAGCTGGGAGCTGGCCCTGGGCTAAGCACTCAGGAGATTTTGGAGAAATGATTTTTTAAAAATCGAAACCACCACAATAGTCGCCAATTCTGTGGAGCATTCAGGTTTCAAAGTGCTTTTGACATAACTGTCTTATGAGGGAGAGAATGCAAATATCATCAATCCAATGTTCCAGATAAAGATATCGAGGCTCAGAGAGATTATTATATGAATTGCCAAAGGTCAAATTAGAAAGTACATGGAGGTTGTCTAGGTCAACCCACACCCGAACAAACCCTTCTCTACTCAAAACAATGCATCCAGCCTGTACTGCAAGACAGCCAGCCAGAGTGGAAACATTACTTCCCAATACAACCCATTTGACTTTTGCACAGCACTAAATGTTAGGAAGTTTTTTCTGTAGATGAGGCTAAATCTGTCTCTCTCAGCAGTTTCCACTCATTGTGCCTAGTTTTGCCTTTTTGGGGCCAGCAAAACAAGTTTCACCCTTTCAAATGACAGCTCTTCAAATACTTGAAGACTACTGTCATATCCTCCCAATATTTTTTTTCATCAGGCTACCCTTTCCTCAAATTTATCATCATCATCATCATCATCATCATCATCATCATCATCATCATAGCTAATACTTATATGGTACTTTAAAAGTGTGCAAAGCACTTTACAAGTATCTCATTTTAGTCTCCCAAAACCTTGGGAGGAGTTGCTATTATTATCTCAGAGGAAATTGAGGCACTCAAGACTAAAGTGACTTGCTCAAGGTCACCCAGCTAGTAAGTATCTCAAACTGGATTTGAATTCAGGTCTTCCTGACTCCAAGCCCAGTGTTCAAGCCACTGCACCATCTAGCTGATATAACTTCATTTGCCAGCCTGGTTGCCCTCTCTAGCTTATGAATATGCTTCTTTCCATACGGCACTAACACTGTAGATATGATCTCCCTATGGCAGACTACAAAGGGACTACCTACATAAGCTACCTTGGTCTGGAAGCTGTGCCTCTCTTAATGCAGTATAAGGCCCCACTGGCTTAGTTTTTTTGACTATTACATTCCACTTTTGACTCATGCTGAGCTTTGTAGCCCATTAAAATCTCTAGAGTCTTTTCAGCTATTTTGCTATCTAGCTACATCTTCTATATCTTGTGAAACAGATTTTTTTTCAACCCAAATGTCAGGGTTTATATTTATTCCTATTAAAATTCATTAATTCAAATTAAAATTCATCTTAGTAGAACTGGCCCAAAGTGTCCAGATCTTGTTGCATCCTGACTCTGCTGTCCAGTATGCTGGCTATCCCTCCTATCTTTCTATCTGAATGTTTAATTAGAATGCCTTCTCTGCCTTTATCTAAGTCATTGATAAAAATGTTAAACAGCACAAATCCCTGCACTGCTTCACTGGAGACTCCCTTTCTAGTTAGCATGGAACCATTAATAACTACTAAATTATTCGAGCAGTTCTGAATCTCGTTAATTACAATCACTTAGCTCATATTCATCTTTTCTACAAAAATAGGATAAAAGACTTTCTCAAATGCTTGGTTAAAATCTAAGCAAATTCCATCTACAGAATTCCTGTCATCTACCACTCCAGTAATGCTGTCTAAAAAAGGAAATAACAGTAGTCTGGCGTGACCTATTCTTGATGAAGCTATGCTGGTTTTTTGTGATTGTTGTTTCCTTTTCTCATTGATTACTGACTAACCCTCTAATTATATGTTCTAGAGTTTTGTCAGCAATAAACAGCAAGCTCACTTTACATTCTTCCCATTTTGGAAAATTGGTATATTTACCCTTTCTCATTCTCCATGATTTTTTCAAGGCCACTAATGAACAATCACAATTGCCAGACCTGTCAGTACCTCAGCCAGGTGACTTGAACTCATCAAAGACAGCTCTCCTAGTTCTTAGTATCACCTTACTTATCTTGGTTATCAAGTCCCAGTTAGACACTGTTTTCTGTCTTTTTTCAGTCTCAAAATTATTCTTTCTTTGACAGAAAAAAGCAAATAAGTGCTGGAGGTAGGATCTGAACTGAAGTGTCTCACCTCCAAGTCCAAAAATTGCATGTTTTATTAAAAAACTTAACATTGAGCATCAATATATCCTACTAAACTTTCTTAGTAACTACTGAATTTAATTAATTTCAACGCATGTTGTGGTTCAGTTGTTTCAGTCATGTTTGACTCTTAGTAACCCCATTTGGAGTTTTCTTGGTAAAAATATGGGAATGGGTTGTCATTTCCTTCTCCCACTTATTTTACAGGTGAAGAAACTGAGGCAAACAAGACTAAATGACTTACCCAGGTAGTAAATGTCTGAAGCGGGATTTTAATTCAGGTTTTCCTGATTTCAGGCCCAGTGCTCTGCCTACTGCAACACCTACCTGCTAATTTCAATGCATAAAGGAGCCTAATAATTTTTTGAGTCACTTCTAAGTCTCATCAGAATTCTTTGTCCATTCATTCTCAATGACTTTTCTTCTTCCATAGTCACAGATATATGTATACTGTTCCTTTGCTGGGAAGCTAGTGGAGAGAGTATAGGTGCTTGAAGCAAGAAGACTTGAGTTCAAATCTAACTACAGATACATGCTAGCTGTGTGAACCTGGGCAAGTCATTTAACCTCTTTTTACCTCAGTTTTCCAATCTGTAAAATGGAAACAATACTAGCACTGACCTACCTACCAGAGCTGTGAGGATGATGAAATGAAATACCAATGGTAAAGCACTTACTACCATACTTAGTTAGCACATAGTAAGCACTAAATAAACGTTAGCTATTGTTATTTTTATTTACTTCTGGCTTCTGTTATAGAAATGATATTGAAATTTTTACTATTACTATGAAAAAAGCAGGGTTTTATAGGAAAGATGAATCATTTCTCAGACCCTGGTAAGAAAAGACCAAGACAAGTCCATTAGAAGGAATCAACACTTTCAATAAAAGAAGGAGTGAGTCCTAATGCTGATCTGAATTCTAAGGGTTAAGTGTCCATTGGAGGTTGGGTGACTTGGAATTCTATTGGTAGAAATGATAATGGTTTTCCAGTAAAGTTCATGAGAGTGAGGTCACAGGACACAATGCAGTTGGTTTTAAGGACAAGATTTTAAAGACTGCATACAAGTCATTCCCCAATTAATAAATGGTCAAAGGATATGAACAGGCAGTTTTCAGAGGAAGAAATTAAAGATATCTATAGTCATATAAAAAAATGCTCTAAATCACTATTGATTAAAGAGATGCAAATCAAAACAACTCTGAGTTACCACATCACACCTATCAGATTGGCTAACATGACAAAATAGGATGATGATAAATGTTGGAGAAGATGTGGGAGAGTTGGAACACTAATGGTGGACCTGTGAGCTGATCCAACCATTCTGGAGAGCAGTTTGGAACTATGCCCAAAGGGCTACAAAAATGTGCATACCCTTTGACCCAGCAATATCGCTTCTAGGACTATATCCCCAAGAGATCATAAAAAGGGAAAGGGTCCCACATGTACAAAAATATTTATAGCAACTCTCTTTGTGGTGGCCAAAAACTAGAAATCAAAGGGATGGCCATCAACTGGGGAATGGTTGAATAAATTGTGGTATATGAATATAATGGAATACTATTGTGCCATAAGAAATGATAAACAGGAAAACTTCAGGGAGGCCTGGAAAGACTTATATGAACTGATGCTGAGTGAAAGGAGCAGAATCAGAAGAACTTTGTACACAGCAAAACCATAGTGTACAAGGATTTTTTCTGGTAGACTTAGAACTTCATTACAACGCAAGAACTTAAAAAATTCCCAGTGGTCTTTTAAGGCAAAATGCCTTCCACATTCAGAGAAAGAACTATGGAATTCAGTCACAGAATGTAGCAGATCATTTCTTTTGTATTATGTCTTGGTTTGTTATATGATTTCTCCCATTCATTTTAATTCTTCTATGCAACATGACTATGGTGAAAATGTATTTAATAAGAATGTATGTATAGAACCTATATAAAATTGTATGCCATCTTGGAGAGGGAGAAGGGAAGGAGGGGGAGGGAGGGAAAAAAAATCTAAGTTATATGGTAGTGATTGTAGAAAATAAATAAAATTTTAAAAATTTAAAAAAAGATTTTAAAGACGAAATTAAAGGAAGTAGGTGAAAGATAAAGTTTGTTGGGTTTCTGAAAATTTCAAATTTTGATCAGTGAAACAAATACTAGACCAGAGGTTTCCAAACTTATTTGGCCTATCACCCCCTTTAAAAAAAAATTACTCAGCACCCCTGTTGAAATCTACTTTCTTTAACCCTTTAATGTTTTTTTAAAAAAAATTGTGTCATTTAAAAATATATAAATTTTTTAAAAGATGCATCTTAAATTTAATAAGGTATTGTAAATTTATGACTTCTTTCCTGTATTGAAATTTTGATGACACAACATTGCCTCATCTAACCGTATAGTATCATATTATAAACAATTCATTATACACATATTCCTGTCAAATGCTCACCTGCTATTTGCTTGTTAAGTCCTGTCTGAGGACTTGACCACTGATCAGTTGTAACTGTCATTTTGTGTGATTATTTGGAAAATAATGTAATCACTAAGACTTTAACTCTGTTGCACAATAGATGAAATGTATGAATGATTTTTCAAAATTTTCTTCTCTTCTTTGCTTTCACTGCCCTCTTATTTTTATTCAGTACCCCCCAGTTGCACCCAAGGTAGCCTCCCCTCCATCTTTCCAGTGTCCCCTCCATTTTGGGAACATCTTCAGGGAAACTTGGGGAGTTCAGAGGTACATTTTACATAAACCTGATGATTTTGCATGATGCCAAGGTGGTTAAGTGACTATTAACTGCACCATTAAAATCTTTACAACCAAAATTTAAAGTATCCCCTGGACAGAAGACTCAGACGGGTTTTCGTGGCAGGACACTTACTGAAGCCATAAGCATACCCAGCTCAAGATGAAGGAGACAGGCAAGCCTGTCTAGACAGTAATCTATTGTAGCTTGAGATATCTGGAACCTAACATCATGGCCAAACACTGTGGCATAATGGGAAAACCTGGTTCTCACACCAGAAGTCCTATCTTACTTATAGCTTCAGTGGCTATAAGGAGATGGATCTAAAGACTCATCATCTAGGTGGGTAGTAGTGTAGACAATAGAGTATCAGGAAGATCCAAGTTCAAATCCAGCCTCAGACACTTACTAGCTGTGTGACCCAGGGCAAGTCACTTCACCCTGTTGGCCTCAGTTTCCTCATCTGTAAAATGAGCTGGAGAAGGAAATGGCAAACTATTCCAGCATCTCTGCTGAGAAAATCCCAAACAGGGTCATGAAAAGTCAGGCATGACTAAAAGGCCTGAACAACAAAAGAACTGAAAGTCTCCCTCCTCCCTACATAAAGATCAATTCAGGCTGTCCTGTCCACCCCTACCCTCAGCAGGACTAGAAATTTTTATTACATTTAAAACAGTAAAATGACTAGGGCTAAGGCTTTGTGACATCCTGAATTAAAATGATTGGAAGGGTAATCCATTAGCATCTTACTGTGAATTAGTTTATCCAGTAAGTTTTGTAAGGAAAATGCAAAGGTCCCCCCCCCTTCACTGCCCCCCCCAAAGATGTTCCCCAGTGGTCCTTGGGAGCTTATGTGGTGATAGGAAGAGAAGCATTAGAGTAGCTCATCTCAGTAGAGGTGGAAACCAGGAGGAGAAGAGCTAAGCAAGGACGGGGGAAGAGTTTGAACATCTCTTCAGGATTCCTCCTTGAGTAGCACTTTACTGCAAGTGGTCAGTGTCCTATTTAGTTTGCAAAGATTTGGAAAGAGCCATGTATTTGAATCTAGAAGACCTTGGCTGGAATCCCAGTTCTACTATTTCTACTACATGGATGACCTTGGATAACCCATGTACAAACTTCAATGGGCCTCAGTTTCTCCCCTCTATAAAAGGAGCTGTTCTAAGAGGATGACCTTTAAGGTTCTTTCCAGCACTAAATTCTCATGAGTACATAAAAAGAAAGATTTTTGTGGAGGGACAACAATTGTTCTTTTTTGTTAAAACTTTTATACATGTATATATATATTTACTTTTAGCAAACTGTAATTAGCTTGAAGCTTATAGTTTTTGGATAATTTTATTTTTCTTTATTTGACTGTTGGTATTTAATACAAACTGTATTTAAAAGGAAAAAAATATTCTGTCCTCAGCCAATATGGTCATTGCACTGCTGCCCCAAACAGGGAGGTGTCCATCACTCCATCCTTCTAGTATATACAGAGTTATGGAAAACTTTCAAGAGACTCTTTCCTATTTCAACCTTTTTCATTTGGGACCAGAAATCAATCAATCTCTCTCTCTCTCTCTCTCTCTCTCTCTCTCTCTCTCTTTCTCTCTCTCTCTCATACACACACACACACACACACACACACACACACACAGCTAGAAAATAGCCCCTGACTTGGTTGGTTCCTTTCCCCTCCTCCCTTCACCAGTCTGCTTCCCCGTCATCTGACCCTGGAGCACAGCCAGGTCTTCCCTCCTGGGGTGAGGCGGAAGAACCACTTCAAAGCCAATATAACTGTAGTACTGATTTTGTGTGGGGAGGAGGAAGGTATTTGAGAGATCAGAAAAGTTGGGGGTAAGCTTATATTTGGAGTACAAAGGGCAGGGGAGTTGGAAGTGATAGAGATGGGGGGTGGGAGGTGCAAAAATCGTTTAAAAAAACCACACAGAAGAAAAATGTTCTAGAAGATGCAAACTGGTGTGACTTTTTTTTCTATTTTGCTAAATTTAATATACATTTGAAACAAATTGTGCTGGTTTCATATACAATGTTCTTTTTTCTTCATTGTATACTGAAATATTTGTATTTGCTGATAATCGTTACATTTACACTAAAGATTTTTTTTAAATAAAAGGTTAGCTGAAGAGGCATTTTTTTAAATATTTATTTTTTTATTGATAGACCACAGTCATTTCTGAGTATTCTCCCCGTACCCCTAACTGAAAAGTCCTTTGTAACAGAAACTGTGAAGCAAAAACAATAGAGTGACCATGTCTGAGAATGTCCTCAACTCCACCACTCTTGGCTGACAGGAAGGAGATATGTTTTATTGTAGACCGAGGTGTTTTCTACAGGGGCTGAGGAGGACATCTAGATTACTGAGAAAATAGTGTTGACAGAAAGAGAAATGAGGCCTTCTGGGCTCTCTGGCAAAATTCTTACCCTAATTTTACCTTTTGGCTAAGTTAGAGCCGCAGGTCTCTCAGTCCTGCTAAATCCTGGGATCCTATATATCTTGCTGAATAAATCTTCAGATTACAGATACATTGCCTCTCCTGAAAAATCTTAACAGGTCAGCCTCCTCTTACCATGTAAAACTGAATCAATATAGACAGTGACCGAAAGTCCTGTATCAATGAGACAGCATCTTATTGCCTTATTTCAGCCTTAGAACACTGAAAGTTCCCCAGCCTACTTTCCTCTAATATTAGTAGTATTCATGTATTCACTCATTCAACAAGTATTTATCAAGTACCTACTCTGTGCCAGGTATTATGGTAGGTGCTGGAGTCACAAATAACCCCTACCCTCAGGGAACTTAAATTCTTTTGGAGAATATATTTTCTACCATCCAATCAATATCAATCAATCAAATATCACAAAGGCCATTGGTATTTGATTAGTTGCAAAGGCATGGGGCTTAGGTAGGACTTAAAAATTTTTTTTTCAGTGGCCATGAAAATCAAATCTTACCCTTCAAAATGGACAAGGAGAGACCCCAGGAAAGGGCTGCTAGTAGAGGAACCTCTTCAAGAAGTAATGGTGGTGATAGGCTGGACAAAGTGATCACTTGCAAGAACTGCTCCTGTTAATGCCACATGGATGATGGCCAGGTGGTGCAGTGGGGAGAGCACTGGAGGTCAGGATCTGGACTTAATCCTTGACTCTGCCACTTAAAACATGTGGTCTTGGAAAAGTCACATTCCCTACCTTAGCCTCAATTTCCTCCTCTGAAAAATAAGGAAGTAGAATTTATTAAATTCCATATGTTACATTCTTTTAGACCAAGGGTTTGGAACATTTTTTGTACCACAGATCCTTAAGGCAAGCTGGTGAAGCCTCTGAACCTCTTCTCAGAAGAATGTTCAAATATATAGGATTACAAATGAAAAACTACATTGAAATGTAATTATAAATACATATATACATAGACATATACTATATATGTGTGTATACATATATATAATGTGTTACTCTGTATGTGGACATACACACGTGCGTACAGTCACAGGTCCCCAGGTTAAGAGTCTATTTTACAAGAACATTAACAGATGTCCTTTGTTGGTTTGATGCCCACATCTGAACCCTTGAGTATGCCTGTAGTCAGAAGGAGAACAGGGTAATGGGGCAGGTCACATATAAGAGGACCTCTGATATAGGGTGCAAAATAGCATCTTCTAAGAGCTTTACAAATGTTAAATAAGGATTTCCCACCAACCCAGCAGGAGATGGGGACAGTCATTCAGTATCATTATCCTCCTTTTACAAATAACAGAAGGAGAGGTTAAATGATTTACCCTGGATCAAAGACAGAGCTGGTATTTGAAAATCAATGACTTTCTGTCTCTTGATCCCTGGCCTGGGCTCTATGGCCATCTCCAAATAAGAACTAGGGACCTCCCTCATTTTCTCAGTCGAAGAGACATCTCCATGGTAACCAAATCAGCCAGGGTCCTGGAGCTTCACCTTCTGTTCCACTCCTAGTGACAATATCTCCGTAGCAACCTAATATGATGTCAAAAGGCAGATGATGATAAACCCATATGGGGAATGAGTAGCCTGAGCAAATGAATTGCCAGGGGACCCTTTGTTTCTATAGAAACTGTCTCTAAAAGAAGAAGTGCAAGGCGACAAAAATACTGTCATAATGAGTCTGATATATGATCCATCAAGCCTGGGATTTAACAGTAGAAATCAAGGATCATCTATGGAAGGAAGGGCAGGGCTGCCCTTATCTACCATGTGTACAAGGGTTGAAAAGGACTTCAGAGGTCACTTAATCCAACTCTCACCCAAAATATGAATCCTTGTGAATCTGGAATAAATTGGTCATTCATTTGTGGGAAAACTTCTAGTGATTGGGGAACTCACCAAGCAAAGTTCATTAAACTAAAATTCACAACAGGATTTCCTGACCATAAGGCTTGATATGATTTTCCAAAACTTTTCTAGGCTTTCAAACCTAAAGGGGAATTTGCTATGTGGGACTTAAGTAATGAGTCCTACTCCTTAAGCGTGGCATTCAAAGTCTTCCAAAATCTAACTCTCCTGTGCAGACCCCTCAAACTCAACATGTCCAAGACTGATTTCCTTATCTCTACCCCTTCCTCCAAACTTTCCTTTTTCTTTCTGCTTTAGGCACCAACATCCCCCAGCACCTACATTCATAATTTATGTATTATCATCTCCTTAGTCTCCTATTCACCTACTTTTCTAACATACCACTACTTTTCACATAATCTACAGGCCAGATGTCAAACCCAGCTACTTGCTGTTGCATATCCACACCCTTTCCTCCCCTCTATGTCTTTGTTCATACAATATCCCAGGCCTGGAATGATCTTTCTTCATCTCTGCCTTCAGAGATCTTACCCGTGTTTACAGACTTAGCTCCAAAGCTACTTCTTCCATGAAGTTTTCTTTCATATTTCTCCTAGTCAAATATGGTCTCTCCCTCGTCAGATTACAAATTTGAACAGTATAAGGATTCTGTGCTATAAACTATTTCTCCCATTCATTCCCTTTGTCATATCTGAACTTTTCCTGTGCAAACAGGAAGGTAAATAGAGAGCTGCTGCTCCCAAAGGTATCAGACTCATGTTTCTCCCAAGGAAGGAAAAGGAAAATAAGGTCACCATGCTGCTTTAGCAGAGTAAGTGACTGGTGGAGAAGTAGTGTAATGGATTCTTTCAATACTTATTTTGCCCTCTGATTGTAGAATGTCAGGGCAGTTTTCCTCAATAATTTCATGGAAGATGATGTCTAGGCTCTTTTTTTTGATCATGATTTTCAGGTAGTCCCATAATTTTTAAATTGTCTCTCCTGGATCTATTTTCCAGGTCAGTTGTTTTTCCCATGAGATATTTCACATTCTCTTCCATTTTTTCATTCTTTTGGTTTTGTTTGGTGATTTCTTGGTTTCTCAGAAAGTCATTAGACTCCATCTGTTCCATTCTAATTTTGAGAGAACTATTCTCTTCAGTGAGCTTTTGAACCTCTTTTTCCATTTGGCTAATTCTGCTTTTGAAAGCATTCTTCTCCTCATTGGCTTTTTGAACCTCTTCTGCCAATTGAGTGAGCCTATTTTTCAAGGTGTTATTTTCTTCAGCATTTTTTTGGGTCTCCTTTACCAAGGTATTGACCCGTTTTTCATACTTATCTTGCATCTCTCTCATTTCTCTTCCCAGTTTTTCCTCCACCTGTCTAGCTTGCTTTTCAAAATCCTTTTTGAGCTCTTCCAAGGCCTGAGCCCACTGGACATCCCCCTGGGGTGTCTGGGGTACTGAGGCCCCGCCCTCCACGTCTTTCCCTGATGGCAAGAATATTTCCTCGTCATCAGAACCGAATGGCGGGAACATTTGCACCTGCTCAAAAAAGCTCTCTATAGTCTTATTTTTCTTCCCTTTTCTGGGCAGAAGTAGTGTAATGGAGAATGAAATTTTATTAGAATGATCTACACATTCATTGAAGGTGTCCTTGATGAAAATATGAAAAAGGAACAGGTAGGCTAAAACCTTTTCTTTTAATAGCAGACCACCTCTCGATGATTACACAACTGACTGAAAAGTAAAGAAGAATATAAAACTCCACTGTCTTTATTGTTAACTGATTTTTTTAAACATGGAACTCAGAGTAAAATGCAGAAAATGTGAAATGTGAAAATCTCTTAAAAAAGATTTTCATTCAATAATTTGTTCTAAATATCCAATCAAATTCAACAAGCATTTAGTAAGTGGCTATAAGCAAAGCTCCGTTCTAGGCATCGGGAGCAGAAAGACAAAACAAAAACAGTTCCTTAGGGACTTTATATTCCACTAAAATAAAATCACTTTATTTGAGCTTAAGGAAGGCATTCATTTGTTGTTCATAGCAAATCAAAAGTGATCAGTATAACAGCCTACATGGAAAAAATTAAATGGATGGAAAATATCTGTTGTTTAGATGACAACATGCAGTTGGATAGGCAGAGGTAAGTAAGTATATCAGTACTTATTTCTCAGACAAGTACTTTGGATGGACAATAAGCTGAATCTAGAATTAAATAGAGAAAGAAAGCAGCTTGGATTGCATTTGGGAAATTGTACAACATTTTAAAATAATCCCAAGCTACTCCCTTCTAACTTGTAAACATCAGTGTTCTCATGATGCCTATGACTGCAAAGCAGGGAACAACACAATCTCTAAAGAATAAAGACTGCAAATCACTCAAAGGTTCATGGAGAGATGGAGATGATGGGTCTCTAACCATGATATGCATGCAAGAAATGTCATAAAAGTACCAGAAAATATATGATTGGAAAGGAGGGTGGGTCAATCAGTTACCTGGAATGAGGGATAACCAATGGGTAGCCAAAGTCCTGTATTGATACCCATGAGGAAGTAGCTTCCAGGGCATTGGGTGGATCCTCTATGAATTTTGTGGGACAAGAATAACAAAGGATGAGAAAACTTGGCTGGATTAGGATCTGAACTGTTGGAGGGAGGGGCTAAATTGATGAGATCATGGAACTCTGGAAATATTGAATGAGTGATTGATTACTTCCTTTTTTCCCACTACTCTGAAGTCACAGTCCTTTCAGTCCAGGATTTTGTCATTAGAGGGATCACTGAGGGACATGTGATGGGAGATCACGGTCTTCCTTCTTGATGTCATGTCCCAAATATCCTACTTTTCCTCAGAGACCTATAGTTCTGTCATCTGTAAATTTATCTAAATCTCTACCAAGCCCCGCTAAATCATCCTTCACATGTTTAAAAATTCCTAATGTACATACCCTAAATGCCCCTGACTCTGTCATGTAACCCTTCCTAACATACATAGTACATGCATATGTAATCCTTCCAAAATGTATGTCTAACTATGTTACAACCCTACACAAAAACTTCCCTATAAAATGTTAGATGAATTTAGATTCTATCCCAAATACTAGGCAGCCACTGAAGCATCTTGAACAGCAGAATTGCAGGGTAAGACCTTGGCTTTGTGATTATATGGATAATCGGGGGGAGGGGAAGGGCAGCCCTGCCAACTGCCCAGGGGAGCTGTCTTCATCCTCCTAGCCTGAAGAGTCCTAGGGTTCTCAGGGTAATGACAGAATAAATTAACTATATATCTCTAGACCAAGTCAGTTCTTCAGGAAGTGGTCTTAGTACACAGAACAAAGAATGGAAGAGCTGGTAGGAACCTTAGAATAGAGAACACGGAATGTTACAACTGCAAAGGATCTTGGAACACAGAACATAATCTCAGGGCTGGAAGGAACCTCAGAATATGGAATGTCAGAGCTGGAAGAGGGCTTTAGAACACTGAATGTTAAATGCCTGAGTTAGAAAGAATCTTACTGAGAAGATTGAACACAGACTACTGTCTCAATGAGACTTTAGGGACTATGTGGTAGAACTCCCCTCCCTCTTTTTGCAAGTGAAGGCACCTGAGGCTGAGAGAAGGGAAGTAACTTGACCAAGGTCTCACAGAGAGCTACTGGTAAAACTTGGACTAAACTCAAATTTTCTGATTCCCAGTAGAGTGGAAATGGCACTGAATTTGGAACTAGAGAAATTGGTTTAAATTCCACTCTTGCTGCTTATAAACCATCACATCTTGGTCAAGTGCCTTTGTCTCCCTAGGCCATTTCCATTATCTGTGAAATGAAGAGGTTGAATTTATACATGATTTATACATTTCTTTCTAGTTTTAATTCCTGGGACCCTAATTCAAGGTTTGAACCTGATTAGAGAGGAACTAAGACACTGCTACTATAGCTCAAACCTGGATAACCATTACTGTCTCAGCACCCAATTCATTATTCCTTAGTGGACAAGTGTAAAGACTGGCCCACAGCAGATATCTTAAGGGTGTCTCATGACAGGAATGAAGAAACAGCATCTTCAAAATAATGCCCATTCCTCTCAACATGACTTCAGTCCTCTAGCATGCCACAACTATAGGGCAGAAAGGAGGCAGCCCATGTCCTCCTTGTAGCCTCCAAAGGATGGGGCTGTGCCAACCTGGGTGACCTTGCAGCATCATCAGTCAATGCCAGCTGCTCCCCTGGGCAACTGGCAGGGCTGTCCTTCCTCTCCCCACTGACTATATCTAGCTGAGATCATCTCGAGGCAGCAGGAGATTTTAGGCTCTGGGAATCCTAAGTTCAAGTCAGATGCCATGGACAGAGTCTTGCTCTGCATCAAATTTCTACTTCCCAAGACCCACACAGAAACTGGCAACAATGAACACAAAGGTACAGAGAAGTGAGACGGGGGATTCTGCTCTGTGAACCATTTCCCTGTCTTCAGTCTGCCCTCAGATGACCTGATGGGGATCAGTGCTCCCACAATAAGCAGGTAGAAAGGATGTCTACAGGGCAGTCCTTCTGACTTATACCTGATCCAGACTTGGTGTACTTCCCTACGACTGCCCTGAAGATTCCAATCCAAAAACCTGTGTTTCTTGGTGACAGCTACAAAATTCAACAAATACAACAACCATTTATTAAGCTCCCACTAGATGGATTTATTAAGCTCCCACTATATTCCATGCTGCAGTTATTCTGATGAAGAGAGACCATTTCTGCCTGCTTTCCAGGAGATTATAATTTAGCGTGTGTGTGTGTGTGTGTGTGTGTGTGTGTGTTTGGGGACTGGAAGATGAGTGAGAGGAGTTCACTCATGAGGGAGACAGAAAGAGAATGTGATATTTGCACAAAGAAATAAATAACACTCAAGGTAAGATGTGATGGGGGCCAAGAAAAGATCCATACAAAGTGCTCCAAGCAGTTCTGAGGAGGGGAACAGTCACTTCAGCAGGGGTAATCAGGGAAGGCTTGAAGAGGTGTCACCTGAGCTAGGTCTTAGGTACCCTGGGACAGTGTCCAGGGGTAGTCCTCAAGTTCAAGTAGCTTCTTTCTGGGGAGCACAGGAAACAGACTATATCTAGGCAGGGCTAAAGTAACAGCTCATATCATCTGAAAGCATTAAGGGAAGCTGTTATAAATCAGCAGGGCAGTATAGTGGGAAGAGCACTGGACCTGGAGTCAAGAGAGACTTGGTTTTGAATACTTGACTTGATACTTCCTGGCTATTTTATCTTGGACAAGTAACTTAAACTTAAGGATCCTCAGTTTACTGATCTGTGCAATAGGAACAGCAGTGCTTGCACTGTATATTTCACAGCCTTATTGTTAGGAAAATCTTTTGTAAATCTTAAAAGGTTCTGGAATCACTCAGTCAACAAGCGTTTATTAAATGATGACTTCTGAACTCTGCTAAGTATGGGGAATACAAAGTCTAAAGACTTAAAATGGTCTTCGTACTAAAGGAGCTTAGATTTTCTCAGGAAAAGCACACACACACAAATAGAAGGTAATTTGGTGGGGAAGAGGCCTTGGTAGGTATTTTTATAATTATAAAGTCCATTCTGGTTCTAGCATTTAATCAGTCTATCAATAGGCATTTGTTATGTGTGTCAGATGCTGTTGCTACTCAGGATACAAGACAAAAGCGAACACAGTCCTGCTCATGCAAACCTCTTGGATGGGGTCTGGATAGCGCTAGGTCATGTGGAATCTCCCTCAGGGGGTCTACACAGACTGTGTCTTAACGTCCTTTCAGCTCTGACAGTTTTATGTTCTAAGCCCTAAGGTCCTTCCCAGCTTTGAACTTTTTTCATTTTTAATCCCTGAATGGCTGGGGTTTTTTCACCCAGAAGAAAATTCTGGTCTAAAACCAGAGCTTCCTGGGGCAGATGTGATATTAATGAGGCAATGAGCTCTGGATTCATCTGAACCTTGTGGCTTGATCAGAATCCAATCCTACCCAGTCCACAGTGGAGAGTGCCCATCATCCTGGCATACATGAGCTGGTAGGCATTTTATAAAGTAACTACCTGTCCATCAGAGAACAGTCATTACTGAATGTCTCTGTACTATCCACTACCCACTCATCTGTTGCTGAGGTCACTTCAATCACCTCACCCTTTAAAGCTGGGTAATCCTGGCTGTGAGAGCACAGCCTGGAACTTGAGTGATCCCAACCCTCTTAGGAAGCTGGGGATGGGACTCAAGGAACCCAGAACATCAACTCAGATTTCTGAAGTGCCTCTGAACTGTCATGGGAGGAATGAATTACACTTTTTACCACTGCTCAGTTGCCAGGATTCATCATACATTGCTGGGTGATCGGTTTCCACAGCTGTGGCTAGGAACTTTATCAGGGGCTGTGCTGGACTTCTCTTAAATTCTGCTTTCACAAGGTCATCCCCCTATCCAAGAATTTCTAGTGTTAGGTAATCTGTCCTTTTGTTGAGGCTAAATGTGCCCCCAACTTTCAAGTCAAGTCAATAAGCATTTATTAAGAGTCTACTCAGTCAGCTATGTGTCAGGCACTGTGCTTAAACTCTGGGGATATAAAGAGAGGCAAAAATGGTCCCTTCCCTCAAGGAGTTCATATTCTAATGGGAAAATCAACATGTAAACAACTACATCTAAACACGGTACCCAGGGTGAGTTGGAATTGGAAGTAATCTTAGAGGGAAGGCTAGGAGAGGAGTGGAGGAAGGGGTGTTGAGAGGATACAGAAAGGTTTCATGAAGAAGGTGGAAATTTACCTGAATCTTGAAGGAAGCTAGGAAAGTCATGAGGTAGAGAAAAGAATTCCATAATGAGGGAACAACTAAAGAAAATACAAAGTCAGGAGACAGAGCATATCGTTCAAAGAATATCCTGTAGCTTTTCATTCTATACTCTGTGGCCAAGCAGAACAAATTTCTTCTCTCTTCTACATGGAAGCTCATCCATTTGATGACAGCTATCCTTTCTCACCTTATTCTTGCATTTCCCCAGGTTGAACAAACCCATTTTCTTCAACTGAGCCTCCTGTGGCATAATTTCCAATCTCCTCTCCATCCTGGTTGCCCTTCTTTGGATATTAAATATCTGTCCTAAAATGTAACCTCACAGTTGCACAGAGGGGGCATCAAGGTGGCTCGGTGGATAGAGTACCAGGTCTGGAGCCAGGAAGACATCTTTCTGAGTTCAAATCTGGTCTCAGATACTTATTCGCCATGTGACCCTAGGCAAGTCACTTAATCCTATTTGCCCTCAGTTTCTTCATCTGTAAAATGAGCTGGAGAAGGAAATGGCAAACCATTCCAGTATCTTTGCCAAGAAAACCCCAAATAAGGTCATGAACGGTCAGACAACATTGAAAAATGACTGACAACAATTGTTAACATGTGGTCTGATCAGGGCAGGGAACAGGGAGATCGTTCCTCACTAAGGATATTGTACCTATATTAGTGTAATCCAAAATTGTACGACTTTTTATTTGTTTGTTTTTCAGTTCTCCTGCCACATCAAATTTCCTGGGCTTGTAATCTACAAGAACATCCAGGTCACCTGGCAAAGCTTCCTAACCATATTTCCATTCTGGGTATTCAAGGCATTCCATCATTTGCTTTTACCTATTGATTCAATGTGACTTTCCACTTCTCTCTAAAACATTTCTGCTACTATAGCTAGACAGCTCTACTTCCAAGTTATGCTGCCCCTACTAATCCCCTCCATTCCCCATTTTACTAAGTGTTCTCTCTTCCTCTCCAAATCCTACCCATCCTTCAAGGTCCACGTTGTCCTCCTCCATGTTGACTTCTCTCAAAGAAAATATATTAATACTGTCCTCTGAATTTTAGACATAAGCCTGCTAGGAACAACTGTAATTAATTTATCAATATTGTAAATTGGAGCAATTCTAGCTTAGTCTAAGAGAGAGAGAATTCAAACTGATAGTCTCCACAAGCCCTCAGACATAACACAAGACATTTCAAAGAACATTTATAGGAACCTTGAAGTAGGAAAATTTCCAATAAGAATAAAACATAATTATTAACAGTCTGCATTATCTAATAGAACAATAGTCACTTAATCTTTGGGAATCACACCTGGAGAATTCTAAAATCACTCAGTCCCTCTGACCACTCCCTTCAAGGGCTTCTTCTGCCTCCCTAAAAGCAGATCAGAGATAACCAATACCCTATAATCCCTTCAGGAAATGGAGAAGGAAGGTGCTGCTCTTCCATGGGTCACTACTACAATTCCTTAAGGAGTGAGGAAGTCGAAGATCCTAATCAGATTGGAGCTATTTCTCCTTCAAAATTTGGTTACCACCCTTAATCCATATTTTTTCCAAGGCTTTAGCTTCTAAATACTTTCCAAAAACAAAGTGGTTAGACCAAAGGAAGGGGGAAAGGATTTTAATGGAGGGCATTGTTTCCTAAGAAGTCTGGTTATGTATTGATAGTTTCCTTCCTTCAGATAAGTCTAGGAAAGACTTTACATTGAAGAAATAACTATTTCTTAATAACTTCAATTCTAATGCACTTCTACACTTCCCTAACCCAAAACTGGGAATGAAAGGAACTTTCAAAATCAATCCTCACCCTTCTAGATCTCTCTGAGACCTCTGCTATCGTTAATCCCCTTCTCCTTAACTCCTTTCATTACTCTTCCGGGGTGGGGAGCCTGGGACCTAGAGGCCACATGTGGCCCTCCAAGTCCTCAAGTGCTGCCCTTTGACTGAATCCAAATTTCACAGAGCAAATCCCCTTAATAAAAGAATTTGTTCTGTAAAATTCTATTATTTATTAAAGGGACTTACTATTATTATTAATATTATTTATTATTTATAGATGGGTTCTAGTGTAGTTTTATAGACGTTAAGTAAAGTGATTTGTCTTAGTTCATATAGTTCATAAAACCAGACCTCCCAATTCCTAGCTCAAGTTTCTTTCCACTAGCCCACAGATCCTACTTCAAATGCTCATATAGGTTCCAGGCAATATCAAAACTACAAACTGTTAAGGTTCATAGCAAAAGCCTAGCTAAGACAGTTCAGGGGCTTGTCAAAACATGCTAAAAACCCTGTAAGAATACTAACCACCACCTTTAGTTAATAAAGCATTTATATCCAAAGGACCTCAGAGCACAGTAGATTCTAAACATCCCAATAAATATAATGACTTCATTTCATGGAAAACTGAGATACTGAGTCATTAAGTGATTCACTCTTAAGGAGACATATCCAGTGGTTTTGTTGTCCTACAGTGCAAGAATTGAGAGCGGGGATCAGAAGTAGGTACAGCAGAAGATTCAGGAAGAAAGGGTAAGGCACTGTGGTCATACTAGGGATAGAGGTGGAGAGAGCCTAAGAAGCAGGCAAAGGGATGGATGAGGTCAGAGGCTAATCCACAAGACTTGAAAAAACTTCTGAGTGCATCTTTACCAAGTCTATACATTATTGCTGCATTATTTACTATAGACTGGTGCATTTATAAAGAAGGCCATCTCCCTGTGTTTATACCCAAGCATAAAACAGTTTAAGCCTTAATGTTTTGGTAGCTGCTCAGGCCAGTATGGAGACTAGATAATCACACTACAAATATTTATCAAGTATTTACTATATGCCAGGCAGTGTGCTGGCATTGGGGATACAAAGAAAGGCAAACACAAGCCCCCAGGGAGCTTTCAATCTAATGGGGGAGATGACATATAATTAAATAGCACATATAAGATTCAGACAGAATAAGTGGAACCCAACCATTAAGGGGAATTCCCTAGAACTGAGAGAACTGGGGAAAGCCTCCAAGAGGTGGTGTTTGAGCCAGGGATTCTAAGGAGTATTCTAGGCATGGGGGATAGCCAGTACAAAGCACAGAAATGAGAGATGGGGTGTCATGTCTGAAGAACAGCAAAGCGGAGGAGAGTCAAGTATAAAAAGCTTGAAAAGGTAGGACAGAGCCAGGATGTGAAAAGCTTTAAATGCCCAACAAAGGACTTTGTATTTCATCCTGGAGGAGCTGGATAGCTCCTGATTGATCCTCTCCTGTACTGTAGGTGCATACTAAATCAGAATGAAAGGTACCCAGAGGGCCACATCATAGGCTAATGTGTTATTCCTTTATCCTTTGCTTCATTATCAATACATTATAACTAGGTAAGTTTCCTGAACACTAATATCGTAACTTTCTTCATTTAATTCAAACAGAGCATTACAGTAGGTACAGTAGATAAGATAAATATCCTCGTGCCAGGCTCTGTGCTAAGTAATCACTGGGGATGCAAATAAGACTAAGACAGACAGTCCCTGTCTTCAAGGAACTTACAATTTCATGGGGGGAGTTGGGAAGGAGTCAGCCTATTGTTTTTTAAAGTAAGACAACAAGAACATTTCCCTTTATTAACAAGAAAAAACATCATCCACTTAAGACAAACTTTCAATTGTTCAACTGTCCAAACCAGTGGGTAGGTATTCACTAGAAATACTTCAGTCAAATTCTGAGTTTTGCATTTAGGGATCCATCTGGAAGCCCTTCCCCCTGACCCTCCCTCCTCCAGATTTCCTTTCCCAGTCTTCTTTTGGACTTGTTCTTTCCATATTGGACTCTGGGTTCTCCTTGCTTTGAGACTTGCTCTGGGTCACACAGTAAGTGCTGGAGCAGGAAGTTCCCTGGGGAGTTTTCTGTGACTCTGAAGGCCTCAGGAAGAGTTCTTCCAAAGGCAGTGAGCTGTCTCAAAGCTCCCTTTCCCTCTCCTACAGCACTGTCTATACTCTGTTAGGCAAGTTAGTACTTGATCTACTGTCTCATTTCCTTCCCCATTACTTTTTCTTCTATGCGTCTTATCTGTCCAATTTCATTTAAGGCCCGTGCAGGCAGGGGCTGTAGTAAGTATTTTCTATCTCCCCTTCTTCCTCCTCTTCTTTCCCAAGATCAAATATAACTCTAGGCACATAGCAAATATTCAACAGAATGGATCATATTAAACTCAATTTGCTTCTCAGTGTATTTCCTACTTTCCCACCCTGCAGGCAGTCACTAATCAATACCATTTTATTAGAGAAAAAACAGCCTGAAGGGAGATCTACCCTGTGGAACTCGGCCCTTAGAAGACTTGTGTAAACTGAGGCAGAGAAAAAAGGCACAAAACCAAGAGACTAATATAAATAACCGTAATAAGGTAAATAAAAAGCAGCAAAATTCAATTAATTGTGATGAATAATCTTGCTTCCAAGAACAGAGGTTCCCTCCACCCCGCCCCTGCCCTGCCACCAACAACTCCCACTGCTTTCAGGAGAGTGACTTGCTCCAAGCTAGAGAGAGGCAGCAATAGAAAGAACAAAGCTTGGACACCAAAGGACATGTGTTCAAATCCTGCCTCTAATACTTATCATTTGTGAGACCTGCAGCAAGTCACTTCACTTCCCCTGGGTTACAGTTTCCTCCTGTATAAAATGACAGGGTTTGGAGAGATGGGCCCTGAGATCCTTTCCTGGTCTAAATCTGAACCATAGATCGGGGGAGGGGAACAGGTGTGAAATTTTATATATATATTATCAAACAGGGTAATTTTATTATTTAGATTTACTTAATTTTTTAAATAAAAGGGAATTTTCAAGGTGGGAGGAAGAAGTTTATAGGGGAATAATGTGATGTTAAAAAGGTTTCAATGAAATAAAAGTGTGCCCTCACTGCCTGTCCTTTTCAAAATATTGTGCTAGACTGAGGCCTCTGAAGAGTCCTATAGTATTACAATGCTCGGAGTACTTGTAACTTCTTTCAAGCCTGGTAACAAGAGGCCCCAACTTGCCTACAATCCACCTTGACCTTGATATCTGACCTTGGAAACCTGTGTTAGTTGAAAAGCAAATAACCTGGGAAGTGGCATTTATTATCTGTGGAGTCAGTGGAACCAAGTCAAGGAGGAATAGTGTAGCATCCAGTTGTGCAAGCTGGAAGAGTGAGTTTTCCAGGGGGAAACTATAATATTTCTGGGAGTCCTCCAGGGAAGGAAACAGTACTCAGCAGATTTTGCTAAGGAAAATGTTGGCAAGGTACGTAATTTAACACACATTTATGTGGTGCTTTAAGGTTTTTGGTATGCTTTCTTCATAATGATGAGGTAGGTAATTCAAATTCATATTCCTACCTCCATTTTACAGATGCAGGTCATCACTCAGAGAAGAGAGAAGGCTTACCTAACCTCACACAGTGAATCCCAGAGGACTGCTGATGACCATGCCGCCTACGTCCTGACAGAGATAATTGACTCAAGGTACCAAAATGAGATATGCATTTTTGGATACAGTGTAGGAACTGGTTTTGCTTAACTATGTATATTTCCTCCTATGGTTTTGTTTTCCTTTTCTTTGTCTCTTTTTCTCCAATGGGGAGAAAGTGAGAGGGAGAAAAGAAAATGGATATTCATTTTTTTGAAAAAGGAAGAAAGCAGCATTTGAAGCCAGGTCTCTGGACTATAAAAGTCCTATGCTCATACATAGATTCAGAGAGTTCAGTCTGGAAGGAATTCCCCAGAGACATCCAGTGACTTGACCAAAGTCATATAAGTAATGTGTCAAAGGCAGGATTTGAATTCAGGTCTTCAGACACCAATTCCCGTACTCTTTTCACAGCAACACAATGCTATTCCCACATTCATATGGACTTTCTAAATTAAACTGAACAGAGCCTCGAGACTCAAGTTAATATGGAGAGGAAGTGAAAGACAGCTGCAAAAGCCCCTTTTACTTCCCCAAACTCTTATGTGCCCCAGCTCCTTTCCTGAATCTGTCAGCTCTATGTGAACTGTCTCAGACTTCTTCCACCATCTCCTCCCACCAGGCTCACCTCTCGAGGTTTGTCCATCTCATGCTGTAGCACTTGCTTGGCTAGTTCTGCCTCAATAAGTCTCTGTCGGAGATCTTCATTCTCCTCCTCCAATCGGATTCTCTTCTTTTCCACAGCCTCCAGCTCATTATGCAGACGCACAGAAATGTCTTTGGAAACCTGCACACCCAGAGAAGAGAGTAGGGTTGAGTGATCTGGGGTGGCTGAAGCCTTGGGCCACCTTCTGGGGCCCAAAGTTATAGGTAGTCCTGTCTGCCTCTTCCATATCAATGATCTCATTGTATTTTCTTAGGTCAGAGAGTCATAGATTTTAAAGAAGGAAGGATATTGGAAATCACTTACTGTGATTGCCTTGAATTAGAGGAGAGGAAATTGAAACTAAAGTCCAGAAACGAGAATTATTTATCTAGGGTCACATGGGTAGTAAGTATCAGCCCTGTAAGGGAAGCACTTTTAAGAATCACTGCACCCTGTATCCCAAGGAGGTCAGTGATCAAAAGAAAGTTCCTATATACACCAAAATATTAATGGTAGCAAAGAGTCAAAAACAAAGTAGATGCCCAGCAATTGGGGAATGACTAAACAAAATATGGTATAGATACACATAGAGAGATAGATATGTACATATATAATGTAGATATAGATATAGACATAGGATTATTTTTTACTGGGCCATAAGAAATTATGAATATGAAGAATATTTAGAAGCAGGGGAAGATTTATATGAACTGATACAAAGTGAAGAAAGCAGGATCAAGAAGACAACTCAATACAAAGACCTCAGCAGTATTAACGTAAAGAAGAACCACAATGAAAACAATCAGAATGAAATTCTGTGTGATCAAATGACCAATCCTGGCCTTGAAGAAGCAATGAAAATACACTTCCTTCTCTTCTTTGCAGGGGGGGCATGTTACGAAGGTGAAATGTAGCATGTATTTTCAGACTTGACTGATACATTGATAGAACTTTTTTCTTTTTTTTTTTTTACTTTGTTTCATGACATAATGCTCTGGGTGGGGAGAGACATCTTGGGAAATGAAGTAATCTAAAAATGAAAGGGAAACAATTTTTAAGTTAAAAAAAGATTATACTCCCTTGACAGATGAGGAGACTTTGGTTCAGAGAAGTAAAGAAACTTGATATTCCAAATACACACAAGTAATCAGTGGTAGAGTGGCCTCTACTGGGCCCGAAAAGTGAGTCCTCTTGCAACAGCAAGGTCTTTCAAACTCCCCCAAGGTCTGCCTGCATCCATACTCTATAACATGCACCTGGAGCTGGTCCTTAATAGGCATGAGAGGTGCCATTCCAAGGATAGGAAGGAAAGGACAAAACTGACTATTAGGTTCTTCAGAAGCCAGAAGAGGCTTCATGGTTGAAAATATTTTCATTTTGATATTTTCAATGCCAAGATATTTTGAATGGAAAACAAAAACCCTCCTATAAATGTAGCCTCCCCTTCCCACAAATTCTGACAAGTTTTGTGGTAATAATACTAACAATTTATATTTCCATATCACTCATAATTCTGTATTAATTATGGTTTACAAAGCACTGTGTTCACATTATCTTGTGAAGCAGGCAACAAAAACATTATTAATCATCCTTTACAGATAGACACGAAGGCTCAGAGAATCTAAGCACCTGACCTAGTATCATATAGCATGGGCAGCATCAGGCTTGGAGTCAGGAAGACCTAAGTTCAAACATGGCCTCAAATACTATTAGCTGTGTGACACTTAACCTTTGTTTGCCTCCATTTCCTCATCTGTGAAATAGGGAAAATAGTGGCATATACCTCCAAGGATTGTAGTTAGGATCAAGTGAGATAATAATTGTAAAGTGCCTGGTATGTAGAAAGCACTTAATGAATGTCGACTGACTGTGAGCCAGATCTGATTCCAAAACCACCATATCAAAGTCAGTCTTGTGCTCTCTGCCAAGTAAGTGAATGCTTGAGAGTGAAACCTACTCAATCCCTACCTTGATTTAAAAGAGAGCCATCTCAGAGACCATCTGAAATTATGAATCCTTAACTTTAAAATCTGATCAAGATCCAGCTTCAGAGTACCAGCACAGTTCCTGATGAATGGCTTTAGGTTTGGGGGATGGGCACTGGCCCTGCTCCAAACCCTCTCTCTTGCTTCCCAATTTGGTTCTCTTTCCTAGGGTTCCTCCCTCTGCCCACAGCTCCTCTGTGCTCCTAAACTCTGCACAAAGAAGAAATCAAACTATATCACACCTCTTAAACCTACTTCCCTGGGCCCCTGAATGCCAGCACTTTCCCTCTGAGATTATCTCCAGTTTATTCTGTAGATATCTGGTTTGTACAGAGCTGTCTGAATGTTGTTTCTCCCATTAGATTCTGAGCTCCCCAAAGGCAGGAGTGGTTTTTGCCTTTCTTTGTATCTTTGGCATTTAGTGCCTGGCATATAATAGGCACATAATACATCCTCTTTCTCTTGACTTAATTGAGACAGCACAGACTCCATACAGCAACGAAAAGAAGAAAAGCAAGAGAGCCAGGTTTTAATCCTAGCTCATTGTGTGACCTTGGGCAAGTCACTTCCCCTTTACAGACCTCACTTTGCACATTTGTAAAAAGAGGGAGTTGGATTAGATGTTCACTGGAGTCCCTCTAGCAACAGAATTCAACGGCTCTGTGATAGAGGAGCCCTTCTTTTCCAGTTAATTACACATTACTCCCCTTCACAAATTCTGGGCACCTTCTAGTCTGGCCTTCTTAGTGTTCCTCAAACATGCCATTCCATCTCCTGTTCCCAAACTTGTGCCAAGCTGTTCCCCCCAAATAAGTTATATCTTCACCTCCCCCTCAGCTTCTTTCAAAGCTCAACTTATACCAAAGGCCTTTGCTGGCTGTCCCACTTGCTAGTGCTCTCCCCCTGACATTACCTTGTAGTTATTTTGTCAGCATTTTCTTTTCATTATATATGTACCTTCTGTTCATCCTACTAGACTTTAACGCCCATGAGGACTTTGTTTCTTTGCATCTCTAGTGCCCTCACATAGTGCCCAGTACATGGCAGACGCTTGCTGATCGACTGATTAATGACGGACCATAAAGTGACAACCCCGACTTCTGCAGATGGCTTGTGAAAGCCGGCTCAGCGCTTTTCAGAAAGGTGTGGTCTGGCAATGCAGTGGAAAGAGCCCTCTCTTGGGGCTCCAGCTGTGGGCTATGGTCATTTCACCTCTGAACCTCAATTCACTATATAAGATGGCGCCTAAAATACCTCCCCTACCCCAGTGTTGTGAGGATAATCCACATTAAGAGACCATAAAAAGCTACAGAAATGGAAATTATTTTCATGATCGGAGTCATGCAGAGCTGACTCTTTGAACTCAGGGCTAGTTCTAGATGCACAGATAAATAGATTCAATTATTGTCACTTTCTTTTATCAGCAGGTAGGTGGTACAGTGGATGGGGTGCTGGGCCTGGAGTCCAGAAGTCCTGAATTCAAATCCAGCCTTAGATGCTACCAGCTGTGTGACCTTAAAATGAGGGTCATAATAGCACCTACTTGACAGGGCTGTTATGAAGAGCAAATGAAATAATAACTGTAAAGTGCTTGGCACAGTGCCTGGCATGAGCAGACATTTAGTAAATGCTTGACGATTATCATGTAACATTATGAACTGTTGTTTTCTGTATCTGTATCTTATCCCTCTAGTAGACTATGAGCTCCAGGAGGGCAAGAACTGGGTCTGACCTAAAGTTCATATCTAAACTTTCTATTTCCCCAGCACCTATCATAGTGTTTTGCACACAATGAACTCTTAATAGATGTGCCGTGAGTCAAACCAAGCTACTAAATGTTTTAGAATACAAAAATGTTTTTACTCATCATGGGCCCTGTTGGGATGTGGGTGGCCTGGACTGCTGTGGGTGGGTGGTGAGTGGCAGAGGCCTGAGGCCCTGTAAGGATAAACTGGCAAGATAAGTCAGCCTAAATCTCACTGGAAGCCCCCTTAAAAATCAGTGCAGAGTCACCTGATAAATCACGTCCCCCTCTATGGAAAGCCTTCTCTCATCCTCTAAGAACTCCCCAAGCCAACCCCCAGATTTCCCTTGAAACAAAGCTCACATGAACATTTCATCAAAATTTCATTCCTGGATAGTGATGCTTCTCCCACGCCCTATACAGGGATAAGGGCTGCTAGAAGACATGTGGCAAGAATGTGAATGAGGTCATGGTTTTCTAAGCCCCAAAGGAGAAGGAGGAAAACAGCTGCCATCAACTAGGGGATTAGCCAATTAAAATCCAAACATTCAAGGCAAGTCTCTGGATTAGGGACTATTCTGACTTCCTGAGGCCCCAACCACTGTGCATGCCCTGCACAAGCCAGAGCGGTCTCCTTATGTGACCCAAGCCTCATCTCTTCCACTCGCTTCCACTACCAAATTCTTCTTTGAGAAATAAGTCTCCTGGGAAGTGAAACTAAGGGACTTAATAGGGAGATACTTTGTTTCATACAGAGCCTGCAGAATTGCCTGGGGACTCTGGGAAAGAATTTCCTAAAAGATCTTCCTATCTCCATTCATACAATGCCTGAAGCATTTTCCTTACTCATAGATTTGGTCATTTTGCTACTTTGCTCAAAAAGCTTCAATGGTTCCCTATTACCTATTGAGTAAAATTCAAATTCCTCCACCTAGCAGGCAGAGCCCTTCACAATCTGATGTTGCCTGGTCTCTCCAGCCTTATTTTCTACCCCCATCATCCCTCCATTCACTCTAGAGTCTGGCTACACTAGGTCACTCTGCCCCTTAAACGTACCCTGTATACCCTGCACCCTCTCCAAGGAAAGTGCTTCTTCCCAATTTCACCACTACATTATGAAATTTAATGTACTTTTTTTTTGGCAAAACAAACTGCACATAAGAGAAGGTCATGCTTTCATGTCCGATCTTTTTTTATTTTCTATATTGAAATGTTTGTGTTTGGGGACAATGTTAAAGATCATATTTTTAAGTGTTTTTTAAAGAGAAGGGGCATGCTCTTGCTCTTTCTTTGCAGTATTCTTGCCTATTCTTAAAGTACAACTCAAATACAATCTCCTCCAGGAAGACCTTTGGCCGTCCAATGCTCTTCTCCTCTGCAAAAAGCAAGGGGAGGATGGCAGATACTATGCCTTGGCACAGAGAGGCCAGGAAAGTGCTGTAACTCCTTCCCCCTCCATCTCAGTAGTCCACATTTAGAGGAAAACAGGCAAGAAGTGCCTGGTTGGAGAGAAATGTTCCAATCTATGATTCAGCAGCCTCTTTAGCAATAAATGCTATCCCCAAGCATAAGTAATGCTGACTGAGTTCACCAACTGGGCAAAATGGAAATGGGAGGAGAGAGGAGAAAAAGAAGAAAAGGAGAGGAGAAGAGATAGGGAGAAGACAGGACAGGAAAGGGGAGGAGAGGAGAGAATATAGTAAGACGTTTTTAAATATTTCCTGTGTGAGGAGTACTGAATACAGATAAGACAGAGGTGTCAGAGGAGGAAAGGAATAGCCTCTGATACCAGTTTCTTGATGCCCATTCTTAAAATGCCAGTGTCCTGTGCTATAGATACTTTGGCAACTTTCTTGCTTGATCCTAACGGAGAACAGGTTGTATCACACACACATACCATCTGGGGAATGCAAGATTCTATAGGCTGTCATATCCTGAATCCCAGGAGGAATTGTCAGAGTGCCTGAGCTCCAGAAGT
Organism: Bettongia penicillata ogilbyi; assembly: GCA_023548195.1. Lineage (NCBI taxonomy): Eukaryota > Metazoa > Chordata > Mammalia > Diprotodontia > Potoroidae > Bettongia > Bettongia penicillata. The sequence continues at coordinate 5,266,959 of JAJHZJ010000444.1, forward strand.
CTAGTAAATAGGCACCCTGCAGTCTGGGATCTGGCCACTCTCTCGGCCTATTGAATTTCTCTCAATCTTTTAAAGCTCAGCTCAGATGTCAGTTCCTCTAGGAAGCTTCAAAAGTCACGCTGGCTCTGGATCCAGAAAATCTGGGCTCAAAACTCACTTTTGGCAGGTACATTTACTACCTGTGTTACTTTGGGCAAATAACTTAACCTCTTTGGTAACAGTTTCCCCATCTATAGAATGGGCTAGGCAGCCTCTAAAGTTCCTTCCAGCTCTAAATCTATGCACTTATGACCCCTTCCCATCCCTGATCTTCCAAGACTGAACTTCCCTCTCATACCTAATACAGTACTGTGTACCTCCCAAATGTATTTACTAAATATGTCATGTATTACTGTTACATACATTTGTCTTGGCCCACTAGAATGTTCCTGACTGTATCTTATCTAAATTTTCTATCCCTTGGTTCCTGATATTAGGAGGCTAACATTAATCGATGTTTGATGAGTGAATGAATAAATGAGTGAAGTGAATGGGTAGGAACTCTCTTCCAGATGACTCACCTTGACATCCTGCTCCAGGCTATGAATGAGCTCCCCATCTACCTGGCCTGTCTGGGCCACACGGAGGCTGCGCCGTTCTGCTTTGCGCAGTCGGTACTGCAGGATGCGGCAGGTCTTGCTGGCTTGGTCCAGTTGCTGTCGGAGCTCCTGGAGCTGGTAGACGTCCTCCTCCATGTAGACATCCCGCATCTCCAGCATCTCAGCCCGAAGCTCCTCAATCTCATCCTAGAGAGAAGAAGGTAAAAGCCTCAGTCTTGCAGTGTTCCCTGTGTCCTGGTCACTGTTTTCTAACTGGCTTCTCTTCTGTCTTCCTACCCCCACACAGCTGGGTCTTCTCCACAGTCAGAGTTACTGAGCCTTGGTCGTATGCTGTTCCCAGAACTATAATGGTGCAAAAGGTGGAATGGAAAAGCAAGGGACCAGATCACAAAGAAACGTTCAATCTAATTGGGAAAGAAGTTCAGAAAACACAAAACAGAGGAAGCATGTTGTGGTCTAAATAGCTCTGGACTTGGGCATCAAGCTATGTGGCCTTGGGCTACTTAATCAACCTCTCGGAGCCCATTTCTTTATCTGTAAAAGGGAAGTAATGATATTTGTGCAATCTACCTCATAAGTGCACTGTAAACTCAAGGGACTCTAGAAATCATAAGTTATTCATAAGAAGAAAGTATATTAAGATAGTTTATCAAAGCTAGCATCACATTGAAGAACCCTTATTTCATGGAGAACGAAACTGAGGCATAGAAGGGAAATGAGCTGCCCAAAGTCACACAAGTAAGGGCAGTCAAGAACTGAACCTAGATCTTTTGAGTTCAAGTTCAGGGATCTTTATAATGCCCCATGATCCCTCTTCAAGACTGCACAGATCCACAATTTCATCTCAGTCAGGTATTCTTAACTTGTTTTCTGTCATGGATCCCCTTGGGCCATCTAGGGAAGACAAGACTGGAGCTCAGAATCACATTCTTAAATGCATAAAATAAAAATAGATAGGATTACAAAAGAAACCAATTCTGTAGCAATATAGTTAGAAGAGATTTACCAAAAAAAAAAAAAAGTTCACAGACCCCAGGTTAGACACCCCTGGTCTAAGTGAATTTCATAGCTCTATCAATGCCATTCACAACTCATTCCCAAGAACAGCAGCTCAATTTATGGACATATGCCAACTGTCCTCCATCACTCCCTGCTGTCCAAGCTTATCTCTTGCTCCCTCCCTGACTCTAAAATTCTCTTTGTAACATTCTAGTCTAAACACTAGCGACACAAACCAATATGAGGAGTGAGGAACCGAAGCTAGAAATGAGAAGAGGAAATGATATAGTTTATATGATTTCAAGTGAGAGAAGTGAGGAAAAAGAAATAATACACAGTATCCCAGGAAGGAGATACATAGTTACTTGCTTAGGGCAACCTTGGTGGAAAGAATCGATGGGTCGAAACAGTTATCAGGTGTGGGATATGATAGATGTTGGGGGGTGGGAGAGAAGGTGACTAGACACCGGACGTTCCGTATCTTGGAGAAGAGGGATGGGGTCAGACTTGTTTGGCTTCACCTCCAAAAGCAGAACTAAAAGCAATACTGAAAGTTATAAGGAATTAGACTTCAGCTGAAAAATATTAATAATAATAATAAATAGTGACTTCTAACAGTTACAGCAGTCAGGAAAAGGAATGAGCTTCCTCTCAAAAAAGTGAGTCTCAGAATCCTTGGAGGGCCTATTCAAGCAAAAACTGAATGACCACCTGCACTGGAAATGAGGCTAATCTCAACATCCTCCAAAGTCTCAAGACATCTATGAGGACTGCCTCCATTCCTTAACAGGAGAGAAGAGAAGAGAGCTGGGGTCTGGAGAAGAGAAAATATCCAAGTATGAGTGAGACAGAGAGAGAGAGAGAGAGAGAGAGAGAGAGAGAGAGAGAGAGAGAGAGAGAGAGAGAGAGTGTGTGTGTGTGTAGGTAGCCAAGAGCATCATACAGGCAGGTCAAGAAGGAGGAATAAGAAAAGGTCACTGGCTTTTATGGACTGGCAGTTACGAAATCAATAGTAGCCTCAGAGAGAGCTGTTTCGGTTGAGCAGGAGAGTTGGAAGCCAGACTACAAAGGGCCTGAAAAGTGAGTGGGAAGTGAGGAAATGGGTGTAGATGATTCTTTCTAGGAATTTGGCTGTGAAGAGGGTTGTAGGATGGTGAAGAGGTAGCAGGGTCAAGTAATGACTTTCTTTTAGAAGAATGGGGGAGGCCTGGATGTTTATATAGATTGAGTTAGCTTTGTTTTTTTTAGCAGCCACATCACATTGTTGAGAACACTGTAATCAACCCAAATCCCCACATCTTTTTTCATGACTGTTTCCAAACTCAGTCTCTCCCATTCTGTATTTATATGACTGACCTTTTTTCTAATCTAAAGTAGAGGACTTCCATATTAAGTCACTTCTGGTTCTTGCTTATTAAATTTCTTATTGGTTCTGACCTAGCCATTCTCCTGAACTTCACTCCCTGGGGCCCCAGCAATGGGTGGGCTCTTGGCTCTACAGGGAGAAGCTAGCCAGCTGCAGTCAAAAACTAGGTCAGCAGAGCCTGGCACAACTCACCACGTGAGGGGACTGAATCAACAATATGGGGCTTGTGGCTGTCACAGGCTATGTCTCTGGCAGACAATCCCAGGGTCTGTGCTGGATGGACTCCCCCCAGCCTCTGGGTGATGGAGCAGACAGACAGAGAAGCTCATACTAAGGAGGAGAGGGGAGCAGGGGAGTCCCATAAAGAGTTCTTAGCATTCAGTAGGGGCTCTCAGGGAGGGGAAGACCAGCCAGCTAAAGGCTGATCTGATCAGTGGCAGCTAATGCTCATCTGAGTCTCTATTTCTTCACTGTAAAGTGACAACCTCTTGGTGTACAATTACAATGTCCTAAGGATGTCACCACTTCTGGGTTTCCTTGATTCCCTTTGCTGAACTGTGGCCTGTGCTAGAAGGAAGGGGCAATGGATACTGCGAAGAAAGGAATTTCTAGATTTTAGAGAATTCCTATAAGTCCTGTTCTTTGGATCTACACTTCCATTTCATGAACCTTGAAGGACCTACTAGGTTAAAAAAAAAAGACAAGTACTAGGGGTACATGGGTAAGATATAGGTCCTTGCCTCAAGGAACTTATCATATAACAGTAAAGATGAAACAAAATATATAATTTTCATACAAAGGAGAATGAGGTAAGCAAAATGAATAATGCAAGACAAAGTGTTTATGAAACATCTGAGGAAAAGAACACTTTTAACTTGGTGAATGGAGAAGGAAGGAAAAATCAGGCAAGGCTTCCTGGAGAAGGTAGCATCTGAGTTGCTCCTTAATTTCACCAAATTAATCCATCAGGAATTTCACCAAATTAATTCATCAGGAGTAGCTAGATGTTGCAGTGGATAGAATGCCAGGCCTGGAGTCAAGAAGTCTCATCTTCCTGAGTTCAATCCAGCTTCAGACACTTATTAGCTGTGTGACCCTGGGCAAGTCATATAACCCTTTTTGCCCAAGCACCATCTTCTACATGAAGTCTTAATCAATTCTTTAGAGCTCATACCTCCCCCTGTAAAAAATGACCCTATATTGATTTTTGATACATTTATAAATGTACATATCATCTTCTTTTTCAGAAGAATACAAGCATCTTGAGGGCAGGATGATGTTTCATCTTTGTCTCTGTATCCTCAGCACTTGGCACATAGCTAAGTGATGAATAAATACATGTTGGTTTCAGTTTTGTGAAATTTGGGAAATCACATAAGTTTCTGAGTCTCAGTGTTCTCATCTTATAGGCAATCATGATACTTTCACAACCTAATTCCCTCACAAGTTGTGAGGGAAATGGTTTGTCAATCCTCAAGTCCTACTGAAATGTAAACTCTGTTTTTTATAAATTGCAAAACATAGTGCTATGTGTAGCCCAAGAAGGAAGATAATTACTGATCAGAAGAACCAGGAAGGACAACATGAAGAAGATGGCACCAGGCTTACGGGGTACAGCCCCACAGGGGACTTAAAAAAAGAATATTTGGCCTCTCTGTAAGGTTAAGCATCTCACCTAACCTCAGGGGCTTACTATGTAAAATGAGGTGTTTGAGTTAAATGATTTCGAAGGGTCCCTCCATCCAACTCTTTATAGTCTATGGTACTACTATAGTACTACTATAGTCTAGGTAGCACCATGGATAGAGCAGCTAGCCTGGAGTCACGACGACTTGAGTTCAAATCTGGCCTCAGGAACTTACTAGCTATGTGACCCTGGACAAATCATTTAACCCTGTTTGCCTCAGTTCTTCATCTATGAGCTAGACAAAGAAATGGCAAACCACTCTAGTATGTCAGCCAAGAAGACCCCAAATGGAGTCGTGAAGAGTTGGACACACTTGAACAACAAAATGATTCTTTTCAGAGTTGATATCTGTGGGATCCTAAAAAGCAGAATCTGATAAACTAGGGTGGGAGAAGCCTAAGCAGGTCAGCATCACTGAGATGTAAAGTGGGGCCTTCCATATCTCATCTCTGCTTTCAAGATGGGATCCCAGGTAGGAAATGAGATGAGTAGCCTGAGAAAAAAATGAGGAGGATCCAAGAGTTCTTGCCTTTTCTATAGGGGTTTGATTTAATTTTGCTTAATCCTTCCTAGAAGACACATAACTAAAAAAAGTATGAACTACTTCAGAGTCCCTTCTATCTTCCCCTGCAAGCGAGTCCTTCCTTTCTCTCCTTCCAGTCTAGATCATCATATAAATCCTAGTCTTTTCTCTGCTTCCTTTCCCCAAAAGTACAAAGAGGGGGCCCAGGCTACAAGGGAGATGCTACCTGATGGAGAGGGGCAGGAGGGTCTGCCTTGCCTTTGGAGATGGGCCTCAGCTGTTGACAGGAAGGTAAGTACTGTTCACAGCCTGCCAGACACCTCAGAGGGCATCTGGTCCAACTGGCATCTAACAGGACTCACCTGTTAAGATGATCTCCCTAAAAACTGGCCATTAAATCCTGAGCTCCTGGAGGATGGAGATTGGCTTTGGCCTCTTTTTGTGTCCCTAAGAGCTTAGCACAGTGCCTGGCACATAGCAGGCACTTAATATATGTTTAATGCCTGGCCATCCAGCCTCAGCTTGAATATTTACAGCCACAGGAGGGAATCCCCTCCTCCCCTAAGGCAGCCCATGTCACCCTGGAACAGCTGTTACTGCTGGGATGTTTCTCCTTACAAGGAGCTGAAAGCTGCTTCTCTGTAGAGTCTCCACAATGAGGGCTAGTTCTGAGGTCTGGCACCAGGCAGAATAAATCAGATGCTGCTGCTTCCACATGAAGCGCCTTCCATTCAGTTTCAACAAACGTTGTGAAACACCTGCTATGTGTGAGGCACTGTGCTGGACAGTGATTCTGACAAAATCAAAAGTAGTACCTGTCAGCAAGGAGCATATGTTCTACATTCAGACACTCGATGATGGCGACTCAGGTCAATTAGATGATCATTTACTAAACACCTACTGTGTGTTAGGTACTAGGGAAGATACAGGGTTTTAAAAGTCACAGTCCATGTCTTCACAGAATACACAGTCTAAAGGGGATTAAGAAAAAACCCCACAGGGATAATTATAATATACAGCATTACATGGTGAGTGCATTAAAAAGAAGACAAAGGACAATTTGAAAGGGGATGGAGAAGGGAGAAATCAGGAAAGGCTTCCTGCAGGAGGGGGCATTTCAGTTAGAATGTAAAAGATGGTTATGAATTCAACAAGTGAAGAAAGGGAAGGAGGAGTCAGTGAAAGTACTATAATGGAAAGAGCATTGACTTTGAAATAGGAGCAGATGGATTTGAACCCTGACTCTGTCACTTATTACTTTTGTGTGACCTTGGGCAGATCATTTAACTTCCTTGGGCCTCATTTGCTCATCTATAACTAAAGTCCTTTTTAGCTGCAGATATGTGAGCCTACAAGGCCATTCTAAGGATGGGAAGTAGCACGAGCAGAAGCACAGAGGAAGGATTATACATAGGCCCTTTCCAGTTCAGGGAACAGACCAGTTTGGCTAGAGTGTGTCCCAAGAGCCTTCTGTTTCTTCCATCACTATCCCAGATCTGCTCCTCCCCATTGATTTCTCACTGCAAATGTTTTCTACGGCACTTTGGTGATTCCTCCATTCCACTATGGAAGACAGATTTCCACTACTTAAAATCCCAGGAATCCTGTATAGATGGGATGGGGGGGGAGGGGGGGGAGGAACTGTCCCTCTAGCAAGTCTCTTGCAGCCATTCCAAGATGAGATCCTATCCACACACCCTACCCAGGCTGAGGGACACAACTCACCCCCAACCCATGGGGCAGCTAACATTCCAGAGAGAGGGGAAGCCCCTGGCATGAAAGCATAGCAACAAAGCCAATGAATGGAGTAGCCCAGTAAAGGAAATGGATTTCTGACCATGTTCAACACCTGTTTGACCTGAGGGGCCAGCTATGGAATTGGAATAGATATCCTTTGGGATTCCATCAAACTCTGAGATTCAGGGATTATTTCCCTCAAGTGAGTGGCTTCCCCTCCCTGATTTTCCCAGTATGCACTTGACCAATCAGGGGCCAATGGAGCCAGCAGGCAGTTTCCATGGCAACAACAGTAGGGACAGACATGCCTGAGATCTTGATATGACTCAGAGCAGTATTAGTCTGTTTTCCCAACAGAGCAAGAGGGTGTGAACACGGGACTTGATTCACTGAGCTCCCTCGAGCAGCCCAGCCTGGGCACCAGCCAAAGAGTTGTCAAGGAAAGGTTAGGGGACCTTCCCATTCACCTCCAGACATACTAAGTCCGTTCCCCTTTCTGTGATACTCCATCTGGAGTACTCACATTGCTCCTTTCTCTATATCTCAATCCTACCCATCTTTTAAAATCCACCTTAGTTTTATCTCCCCCAAAAAGCCCTCCCCCACCCACTGTTTTAATATATTCTTCTACTACCTTTGACCTTGGGCAAATCACTTAACTTCTTTCTTCTACATGATGAGTCTTTACCTTTTGTGTGACCTTGGGCAGGTCATTTAACTTCCTTGGGCCTACTCTGATAAGCCACATTCAAGTAGTGCTGCCCCTCTCCCTCCTTGCTCTAGAACAGTAATCAAGTCAACACTGCCATTCTGTAAAAGAACATGCCAGTATGCCTCCATTCACCATTGCTTCTACTTCCCTGACTAAAACATCCCTCCCTGGCTACCACTCCATTATCTGGATTGGCTTCCTCTATTAGGATGTGTAAGTTCCTTGAGGACAGGGCTGTCTTGCTTTCTCCCCAGCGCTTCTCAGCACAGTGCCTGAAACATACTAAGTACTTTTTGAGTGTTTTTTTTTCATTCACTCATTCTCTGGTTCTCAATTGTGGTGAAAGTTAGTGGCTTCTTATCGTCCCCAGGCAGCACAGGGAGAAGCATATAGGAAGTTACCAACACAAGCATGTTCATTAAACTTTCATTCATTCAGTTTTTATCTAGCACCTACAGCTCCCTTTGGAGCCTTGACTTGGAGGTCCCTGCTCTTTCCAGTATACCATATTTCCACTCTTCATGCTATCTACCAAGCTCACTGTATGGCTGTGAGAAAAGTAAAAATTTATAAGCCTTAAAGTACAATAGAAAAGTGGATGGGTTTTTTTTGTTTTTTTTTTTTAGTAATAGTATTAATAACCTGCCAAAAATTTACTTACTCTCCTCATGTGACAAGACCAGAGTAGAACCCTCTAACTCCTCTAAACATGTTTGGGAAAACCCACTAGACTCCCAAAAAATCGACCAGCATAAGACACAGCTGGGTCTTCTCAGAAACATTTTTTAAACATTTTTTGTCTTTAGCAAATGAGCTAAACTGAGGCAGACTCTTCCCAACCTCACTCTCAGGCTTTCTATTACCTTACCATGGAGGTAAACACTGCCCTAGAGCCCTAGGGCAATCCCCAGACTAAAATAACTCTCAGGATCTGAGAGCGGAAGCCTGCAAACAGCCCCCAAATCGGGACTTGCTCCTAGCTGCCAAGTACACAAAAGCTGTTTGTTTCCTAGCAAGAGGAAAGGGAAGTGTGGCTTCCATCCATGGAGGTGTGTGGGCACTTTCACAACTAAGAATCAATAGTTCACTAGTGTGACTCTGGGGGGCTCAGAAGTCAATGGCCTACCTGAAAACAAGAGACGACTGTGAGTCAAGGGGCCCTCCTCAAGCATACCAAACCCTCCATCCCTCTCTCTTCGCCTTCTACACACATTTTCAAGGCCAATCCACCTCCCCAGGGAAACATTCCCCAACTACTTCAGCCTATCTTCTTCTTGCTCCATTTACATTCTTACGTATACTGTCCTATCTTGTAATAAATAATAATAATAAAAATCATATTTCTCGAGGCTTTGAGCTTTATCAAGTACATTCCCCACAATGACCCATAGAGATAGGTAGTACAAGTATTATATTATGAGCTCCATTTTACAGAGGAAGAAACTGAGTGAATGAAAGCACCTTGTTCTCAGGGTCACTAAGCTAAAAGGTATCAGAGCCAAGATATAAAACCAAGTCTCCCTGATTCCAACTCCAGGTCCCTACTCCACAAAACTCAACTGCCTTTCCCCTTCTTATTGTGAATTTTAATACATTATAAGCTCTCATTCATTTACTGTCCAAATCTTATCTCCCCCAGTACTACATGGCAAGCTCCCAGAGGACAGGGACTGTGTTTTAAACTTTTTTTGTATTCCCCTCAGCCATAGCTATCTAACACAGAACCCTGTAGAGAAGGCAATGTAGAACCTATTCACATACCTCAGAAACCATGAGAGTTGGAAGGGCTGTTAGAGAGCAGGTAGTCAGTCAGGTCCTCTTAAGATGGGTTCCAGGCCTAACTGGCATATTATTAAGTGGTGTGAACCTGGGAAACTCTTAACCCCTCCGATCTCTAGTTTTCTCAAAATAACATTTAACCTACCAATCTCACAGAGCTGTTGCAAGAAGGGCATGCTGTAAACTGCCAAGTGCCATAGAGTTATGGGTTATTGTTCCAAATCAGGAAGCTAAGGCTCAGAAGAGGGAAGAGAATGGCCCAAGATCACACAGTAAGTGAATAGTAGAGCAGGGACTAGAATCCACATGTTTTAGCTCCCAGGCCAGGGTTCCTTCCACCATGGCACAGTGCCACCCCATAAACAGTGACTGCTCAGTACTGAAGTAGACCCCACAAAGGTCTGCAGCAGGTCAGAGCATGTCTCTGGTGTGTGCTTTATGTATCTAAAAAACAAGCAAGAACAAATTGGCAACTCAGACTGAAGCAACAGCATTTCCCATTTCTGACCTGGTAACTGGGTCTATAGGCACGTCCCAGGATGATCCAGCCTCTCTACAGGGATCTAGGCAGAAAGCAAAGTTGTCCCTGGGGGCTGCTGTACTCTATGCCTGCACCCTCTCCCCAGCCCTGCAGGGAGCTACCTGATAAGGCAGTGACTCAGGAAGGAGTGGGGGAGGAGTGTAGTTGGGAAAGGGGCCCTGGCCAGCTAGAGTCATGCAGTACAATGGAAAAAGCCTTGAATTTAGAGGGAGAAGAGATGGGGTGGAATCTGGCTTCTCTCACTGGTTCCAGAGAGATCTTGGCTACCCTGGATGAACCTCAGTTTCTTTCCCTGTAAAACAAGGTCATTTCAACAAAGATGACCTCAAAGGTCCCTTCTAGCTCTAAATCTTATGGTTCTTTGGCTTACATACATACATACATACAATTGGCTCATGCTTGCCTAGGCAAGTCCCTTTCTTCCCAGTCCTAGATAATGTAATGTTTTTTTCTTCCTGTATGAAATATCAGAGGCAGAATTTCAAACCCAGGTCCTCTGACTCCAAAGTCAGTGCTCCTTCCACTATTACGAGGAGAAAACTGATGGGCAACGGAAGCCCATAGGTCCCTAGGCTACACCCACCCCTCCCAAGGATAGCCCCAATTCTTGGCACAGCCTTGAAAGTGGGAAGGGCGATGACCAAACAGCTATCTGTGGTCTGCCAGTTCTCCGAATTCCCACCCCCAGGGGCAAAGTCAGCTGTAATAGGATGATTCCAGGATCTCCAAACAAGGGTGCTCAAGGCAGAGAACAGCACAGCCTTGGTCACTGGTATCCTGGAAAATGTTTCAAAGACACAAGTCATAGAAAGAAAGAACAGTAAGCAATAGAACAGTATATACAAAACAGTCAACCATCTCTCCCAGCAGAGGTCAAAATAGGTCCCTGCCCTGACTGATAAAAGAGAGGTTACCACGGAGAAGACAATCTCTCAATGCTCCTATGGAGAGTGTTTAATGCCCTCTGTCACCTAGCCAGATGTTCTCAAGCCAATTGGATGTAGGGGCACTGAAGTGCTGCAGGTAATGGAGCTCAGGACCTGGAGTCTGGAAAACCCAAGTTGAATCCAACCTCAGATCCTTATTAGGTGTGTGAGTGACCCTGGGGAAGTCATCTAACTTCTCTGCACCTCAGCTTCCTCATCTGTAAAATGAATAATAATAGCACCTACCTTACAGGGTTATTGTGAGAATCTAATGAGTCAGCACATATAAAAGAGTCACAAAAACCTTAAAGCAGATGGTAATGATAATGATTCTTGGCGCTTTGGCCAATAGAATGTAATCGTGTGAGAAGACATTGTTTCACTTCTTGGACTTGTATCCCCAGTTCCTAAGATAGCACCCAGGTGCTTAATAAATACTTGCCTTTATACAGGATTCCCTGTGCTTGGAATGGCATTCTCTCTGCTGAATTTCTATCCATCTTTTAAATCCTAACTCCAAAGTTACCTCCTCCATGCCAGCTTGAATTCTTCTGACTACTTGCTGTGCCTAACAGAATCAATTTAGTTCATCATCATCTTCATCATTTTGCCTCAAATTTATATAGCCCATGAAGGTAGTCAAAGAAGGAATACTGAGACACTCTCAAGTTCTTAAGAATTTTGGAATTGATTATGTGACTTGGGAGACACTGGCACAGGACCGCCCAGCATGAGAAAAGGTGCTGCGCTTTATAAGCAAAATAGAATTGAAATAACTCAAAAGAAACTCGAGAAGTGAAAAATTTAGAGAATTCACCCCAATGTTGATGTAGACTAATTGTGCCTGACCTGTGGCAGAATGTTCTGAGCTCAGACCAGTCTGATCAGCCACCATCAGACACACTAAAACTTGACTTTAGCATAGTGATGCCATCTGGTCCTCTTCAAGAATGACAACAATCATTCTTCACCATCATACCTAAGACTTATATAGTCCTTGAAGGTTTGTAAAGTACATTATCTCCCTGGGCTCTTGTACTTACTAGCTATGGGACCCTAGGAAAATTGTCTCTCCTCTCTGACCTTCAGTATCTTCATCTACAAAACAGGAACAATACCTAGACTACTTACCTCATAAGGGAAGGAAAACAGCTTTGTAAACCTTAAAATCCTATAGAAATGTGGACAGTGGTGACGATGATAATGACTAGAATCAAATTCCTAGTCTAAAAGGACTGGAGAAAAAGCTGGATTGGATTCCCAGCCTCTGGGAAATCATTCTGCAAAGGTCAAGTGCTGATCCCAGTATGGGAAATGTTAGGTATACACACCCTTAGTAACGGTTAGAAACCGCAAAGAAGAAAATTTAAATTTAATATAAGGAAAAACTTGCAAAAAATTAGTGCTACTTAAAAGTGGGCAGGCTAGCTCAGGAGTTAGTGGGTTTCCTTTCACTGGTAGGTCTTCAAGGAAAAACCAGTGGGAGGGAGGGAGGAGGGTAGACTTGTCAGGGATATTTACAGGGGACTCTTTTCAAGTGTGGACTTTCTACATGATCTGAGGTCCCTTCCAATTCTGAGATTTTATGACTAATTTTTCCTCTAGGAGCTAGGATTTTTGCGGCCTATAATTTTGTTGTGTGGTTAGGGATGTCAGAGATGGGAAGGATGGGGAAACAAAATTGCTACTTGATAGCAAAACAAAAGAACCATATTATGCTCAGCTCAGTTCTCCTTTCTTCATTTACAAGTCAGAGAGCATTCAAGTACAAGTTCTTTGTTATAGAAAATTGCTCTTCCCTTGCTAGGGGCCAGAAGAAGCACCTAAAGTATAGGACCATGAAATTCATTGTAAACAGATCAGAAACATGTTTTACAGAGCCTATTTTTGATGGTTTTGCCTGAAGTGGAATTTTAACGGTATCTGTTTTTCTAAAAACAGGGCATACCTGTAGTTTTCAGAAGCATCCAAGCTTAAGGCTGGGCCAGCCTCAATCTCCATTTGATGCTAATGGGGATGTGGAAGCTGCTTGTCTTGGTAAAGCACTTTGGTACCATGGCAACCAACACTCACACTAGCAACTGTGGAGAGATGTCGGCTTTTCATTTGTCTGCAGCAAATAACAAATGTCTCAGCTCCTCGCCTGCCTGCAACTCAACGCTGACACTCCTTAAGGGAACAGAGGAAGGAATGATGGTCAGCAGGAACCCTTAAGATTAAAGATTTAGACCTGGGCCTTAAAAATCATCCCAGTCTAAATTCTAAAAGATTCACAATGAAAAATACTATCCTCTTCTAGAGAAAAAACTCACAGGGTCTCAATGCAAATCGAAGCATATTTTTTTTAAATTTTCTTTTTTGGGGGGGTGGGGAGATGGTTAGTCTATGTCTTCTTTCACAATATGACTAGAATGGAAATATGTTTTTCATGACTTCACATGGATAACCTATATCAAATTGCTTGCCTTCTCAATGAAGGGCGAGAAGAGAGATGAAGCAAAGGAGAAAATATGGAATTCAAAATTTAAAAAAAAGAATGTTAAAAATATTTTACATAAAATCATCCAGTCTACCTTTCCATTTTATAGAATAGAGGACTTATCATTCATTCATTTATTATCTTATTCATTCAACAAACATTTACTGACATCTGTAGGTACAAAACCTTTTGCTCCATACTCTATGGAACCTCTCCACAAGACCATCCTAAGACAACATGGTATAGTTGGCTTCTGTGGACAGTCTTCAGGTGCTGAATCTGAGAGCTGGCCATAGGTTTCTGACTCTTAACCTTTGCACTGGCTGCTGGCTTTCCTCCACAGCTGGCATGTTCATTTTCCTTTCTTCTGCCTCCCAGTATCCCTGGGTTCCTTCAAGATTCAAATGCCCCCTCCTGTAGTAGGATTTCCCAGCCACCTCTGCTGCCAGTGCCTTCTCTGAGATCACCTCATTATTCACATGCAGTCTCCCCCATTAGAATGTGAGCTCCTTGGGGAAGGGGCTGTGTTTCTGCCTTTCTTTGTATCCCTGGCACTTAGCACTGTTCCTGGCACTAGTTAAGTACTTAATACGTCTATGGCTTTGGGCAAGTCAATTAACCTCTCTGAGACTCAGTTTCTTCACCTTTAAAATGGGGATAATAAAAACATAGCACATGGGAGTTGTTTTGAAAGAGAAAATGTATATAAAGTGCTTTGAAAATATAAAGGCATCATGTAAATGGAAATTATTGTCCTTTCTATTTCTGGGTCAAGGCGACTCTATCCAAGCCACAAGGGCATGCTTTTTCAGCTCACACACCTAGGATGCCAGTTCTCCTATCTGCTTTCCTTGACCACACCTGGCCCTTGTTCCTGACTAGGCTGCCCAGGGACAGACTCTAGGATCTTGGAGTAGAGAAAGAGCCATTTGGTTTCTGTCCTGGGGTAGTTATTGGTTGGGTGGGCAAGCAACCCTTAAAATAACAATGATTATAATAACTAAAAAAAAGGAACAAGAGCTCTGGTGGGCTAATAATTTCAAAATAAAAAAAGTATGTCATACTTTAAAATAGTGCTAATTATCAATAAGAGAAATGCCAATGAAAACAACTCTGAGGTTTCACCTCACACCCAGCAAATTGACAAAGATGTAAAAAGTAAAAAGATGGAAACTGACAACACTGAAGAAGCTAAAGGAAACTGGTGGGATTGTAAACTGGTCCAACCATTCTGGAAGATAATTTGGAATTATGTGAAAGACATGACTAAATTGTTTCCAGGGGTGGAGAACCTATGACCCTCTAAGTCCTCAAGTGCAGCCTTTTGACTGAATCCAAACTTCACATTTGTTCTGTGAAATTTGGATTTAGTCAAAGGGCCACACTTGAGGACCTAGAGGGCCTCATGTGGCCTCAAGGCTGCAGGTCTACCCTCCCCCTGTTTAATACCTTTTGACTCAGATCTTATTCCCTGATATATACCCCAGGGAGGTAAAAAACAAAAAGAATGGTTCTATGAATACCAAAATACCCATGTTGGTACTTTTTGTAGTAGTAGAGATCTGAAGAGAGAACAGAAGACAAAAAAGAAGGTATATATCAGTTTGGGAAATGGCTGTAAATGAATGTAATGGAATATTATCATACCATTAAAAATAACATACTAGGGGAAACATGGGAAGACTTGTATTAACTGATACCAAATGAAGTAAGCAGTCAAAGGAACAATATATACGATGACTACAATAACTGTAAATAAAAAGAAGAAAACTAAGCCTAACACACTGATGAGGAAATGTACCTTTCTCCTTTTATTTCAGAGACAGAGGGCTATGAGTGTGGAATGTTGTATACCCTATCAGAAATGGACATGGTGTCAGTTAAATTTGCTTAGCTGTTTTTCTTTGGCTCCATGAGGAGTTAGGTCTGAAAATGTTTGTAATATCAAAACAAAAAGTGTCAATAAAGTGTTTTTAAAAAATTGAGGGAAAAAAACATAGCTTCTTCTTCTCAGGAGAGAGGTGGGGTTCTATGGGGCTAGAATGGTACTTACATTATCAATCACTGTGCCAGTCATCTTTGCTTAACTATAATTGTATTTACTCTTACAAGGGAGAATTCAGTTACTGGGGTAGAGGGGAGCTTTGGTGGTTGAGTGGGAAGGCTATACAGAAATATAGATGATATAAAAACAGAAGAGTCAATAAAACTTTTAAATGTTTAAGGAATCACTTTCAGAAGTATAGAGTCTTGTACAAATGTGAATGGTAGAAGCAAGAACAATAGTAAGAATGAGATTATTCTAACAAGATAGTCTGAGCAGGACTTGGACAAGCTGAGGACCAAAGGCCAACTGTAATTAAATTAATTAGTTAGAAAAGCCTTGAGTTTACCCCCAACACCCCTCTACAGGAACACTCTTGGAGTCCTCTCCCGTACCTAGAATGACTTCCTGTTCCATATCCTCTTATCTAGACCCTCTCTGACCTTCAAGGACCTATCTCCAACCTCCCATCTTTCCCAAATCCAACCTTCCCTGAAATAGATGGTTCAGTGGTTAGAGCACGAGGCTTGGAATCAGGAAGACTTATCTTCATGAGTTCAAATACAGCTTCAGATACGTACTAGCTATGTGACTCTTGGCAAGTCACTGAACCCTGTTTGCCTCAGTTTCCTCATCTGTAAAATGAGTTGGAGAAGGAAACTGCAAATTACTCCAGTATCTTTGCCAAGAAAAGCCCCAGTGGGGTCACAGAGAGTTGGCCATGACTAGGCAACAACAACAAAGCCATTTATTTAACATTCATTACAAATGGAAGTATTGTCAATTTTTGAAAATTCCGTCCTTTACTAAGCACCAGCGATGTTTAAGGCACTTTTGGGAATGAGATACACAAAGATAAAAAAGGACACAGTCGCTGTCCTCATAGAGCTTATGATCTAGTAAGTCCCTAGCTAATTATGTTTCAAGTTCATTCATTCAAAAACCATCTATTAAGTTCCGGCTGTGTCCAGGGCACTGTGCTGAATCCTGGGGATTATACAAAGTTTAGATAAGGCATCATCATCCCTGACCTACATGGAGCATCTAGTTTAGAAATATCAGACACAAATGCTGATGGCTCAAATACACCGTATTCCATGATAAGCAAAATATACTGAGAAAAGGGTTAGATTTGAACTTGAAGGACTTGCGTTCAAATTCCAGCTTTGCTATTTCTTAGCTGTGTGATTTGGGGCAATCATAGCTTCTCTGAACTTCATCAGAAGAGGGGATGGAATGTGACAGTCTAAATCAGAGGTATTTAACCATGGGTTAAGGGGATATTTTCCTTAAACCCTAATTGAAATTTAGCCCTTCCTGCAATTATTTAAAAACATTACTCTGAGACAGCATCCATAAGGTTTCACCAGACTGCTAAAGGGGTCCATGATGCAAACAAGATTAAGAATCTCTGGAAAAAGGTCCCCTTGCAATAATAAATCTATGATTTTAAGACTAGACTAGATCACCTTTGTGGTTCTTTATAACCTCTAACCTATCATTCTAAGCTCATTAGAAAGATTTCAAATTTAAAAGGGAAGATTATTACCAAAGTGAAGGGTGTTACCAAGGAGGGGAAGGATAAAGGAAGATAATGTCAAGTAGCCACTGAAGGACTTTCCACATAGTGGTGATTATGTGTGTACACATATAAAATAATCAACATATAATGTATAATTATATATAATATAAAAATAATGCCTATATTTCATATATAACAGTCTATTATATATATAATGATATCTATATCTATCAAATCTCAGACATGTGCCTTTTCTGGAGCATATGCAGAATAGACTGAAAGAGGGAGAGAACAGAAGATGGGAGGTCATCTAGGAGGCTGTTACAATAGCCCAGATGACAGGTGAAAGGAAACTAGGAGAGGTGATAATTAGGATAAGAATGTTAGCTTTTACATGAAAATTGTAGATTCTTGAAACTCCAAGACCTAGTACAGTTTCGTACACATTAAGCGCTCAATAAACTGTTCATCTCTTAGCTTCTGACACACAAAAGAGAGCTGGCCTCTGAGTCCAACTAGGGTCCTGCTGGCAATCTCATTTCCACCTCCCTAAGAAAGTAGAAGCTGTTGCCATCTGCCACACCTTCTGCCTTTTCCCCAGGGGTGTCCAAGTCCTGGATGAGATCATAGGGCTGTCCCGTATTTGGACACCATCCCTGGTATCAACTAGAAGGCAATTCCTGTTACCTTAAAGCCCCAGGCTCTGTAAATGGTCTGTTTTGTTTTCCACTGAGGAAATCTCCACAAAATCATGAAATGTCAGAACTAGAAGGGACCTTAGATTATGTAGTCCAACCACTCAATTAATAGAGGAGAAAATTAAGGCCCAGAGAAGATAAAGGACTTACTCAAGACTTGTGAAATAGCTTCTTAAATAATTAGCAAGGGAAAAGCGGTTTTCTCCATCTTATTTCCTTCCCCTGGGATCCCCTTCATTACCTCCCCAAATCCTTCAAGTCTTACTTCCTCCACAAAGCCTTATTCTCATGCAAGGCTAATCTTCTACCCCTGAACTTAGTTAGCATATGATTACAGAATTTCTCATACTGTTCCCACTTTCTTGTTAAAGTCTTAATTTCCCAACTAGATTGTGATCTCCTGGAAGGCAAGGGCCCTTAACTTGACTCTCCAAGTCTTAGCAAAGAAATGTAGATTTCAAGCTGGAAGGTCATTCAATCCAACCTTCCCATTCTATAGAAAAATAAACTGAGGTCTGGAAGTTTAAATTTCATTCAGAAAAAAGTCACAGAGGTAATATGTGGCAAAGCCAGAATTTGTATCTAAGTCTTAGGCCATCAAAGTTAGTACTTTTTCTCTGTAACTTACTATTTTCTCTCTGTACTATGCTATTTGTATAGCATTGTCTGGGGGCAGGATGGGAGAGGGGAGGGAGACCCTGGTTTGGTGCCTTAGCTGAGAATCAGACGTCTGCAGAGTACCCTTTTACTATGCAGCTCTAGCATAGCATCAGGACACGGAATTGTCCCAGAAAAGGTATGAGTATTATGAATGTGTGTGTATGAGTGTGTGTGTATGTGTGTGCGTGCGCGTGTGTGTGTGCTCACATGTACACATACATAGCTCCTACAATGCTTCTGGCATTGTGCTAAGACCTGTGTATATGAAGATAAAAATGACAAAATGATAAAAAAAGAAATCAGGGTGCTTGCAATCTAATAGAGAAGGTGAGAAGAATGTTCACAGGTTTAATCCAAAGCAGAGGGTGAGGGAAACAAAGCAGAAGTGAAATGTGTTGGGGGTAAACTTAAGGAGGGAAGGTACACTTTTAGCTGAGCAAGGATTGGGGGGGAGGATGATGTCACAGATGAGAACATTTAAGTAAGGTATCAGAACAAATAACCAGTCGTGGAATTTAACCTATATCCCTCTGTATGCCTTTCTTCACTAAACGTCAGTCACTGGTGCCCCCAGTAGTGGAACATTTCCTGAAGTTGACTGGACTTTTAAAACTGGTCTAATCTCTTCATAGTATAGATGAAGAGACTGAGGTTCAGAAAAGTTAAATGATTTCCTCAAGGTTCCAGAGGCAGAATTCAAACCTAACTCCCCTGACACCAAATCCAGTGTATGTAGGCAACCTTGATAACCTTTTTACACCTTGACCCTAATCCTTTGCTAGATGTGAGACAGAGCGTGACTACACTGAAATCTTAGTTTCCTCATCTATGAAATAGGGATATTATTTGCATCATGTCCCTTATGGAGGTTTGAGTAAGGAAAACACTTCGTAAACTTCTAAGAGCTATAGAAATTGGGAATTGTTATTAGTTTTGTTAAGAACTGCCAATATCAGAGGGTGCCAACTTGTAGTGTGAGAGGAGATTTCCTCACTGGGAGCACCCAACCAATGAAATCATAGATCTCGTTTAAAAAAACAACATCCCCCAAAACAGAATCCTCTTCCTCCTTGGGCCCTCTGGATGTTTTGCAGAAGAGAGGCTAGCCTTTAACACTGGGTCAGTTTTATTCTCATTCTTCGCTCCACAACTCTGGATTCCATGCCCAAAGCCTTACTTTGGCAGTGTTATAAGACCTTATGAATTCATTCTTCCTTCCTTCATTCAATCAACCAACCAGCAAATCTTTAATTACTTGGCCTACTTTTTTGAGTAAAGTCCTTCTCAGGACAAGTCATTCCTTTCAAGCTAGAAAGGCTCAGAGTCCAGACTGTGAAGCCTGTTGTCCAAGGACCAGCCCAGTTAAGTCCAGAGGGGCTCATGAGAGGAGGAGGAAATGACTTTTTTTCCTACCATAGATACTCACAAAGAAGCTACAATCTGCACCAGCATAAGAAGTGATAGTAAGAACAATACTGATAATAAATTATAGCACTCTACTGCTTTATAGCTTGCGAAATGTTTTCTTCACCAGTAAGGTAATGGGAAAATTGCCCCCAATATACAGATGAAGAAATTGAAGCTTGGAGAGGTTAAGTGACTTGTCTATGGTCACACAGATAATGTGTGCCTACATGAATGAAATTACGCATCACTTGAAATATTCAAGTACTGAACTACCATTAGACTCAGGGGAAAGACAGAGAAAAGAGTTAGATAAACACATAACACAACACCCTTCCAGAAAATTCTTTCATATCCATTATCTCATTTCATATTCACAACCACCCTGTGAGTCAAGGAATTAGTTCCTTCATTTTACAGATGCGAAAAACAGGCTCAGAATGAGTAAATGATGTGGCCCGTGTCACACTGTGAGTTTGTCTTCAGCCTAGAATTAGAATGCAGTCTTGTTACGGGCGGGGATCCTGGGACCTCGAGGCCACATGCAGCCCTCTAGGTCCTTGGGTGCAGCCCTTTGACTAAATCCAAAGTTCACAGAACAAATCCCCTTAATAAAAGGATTTATTCTGTAAAACCTGGACTCAGTCAAGCGGCCTCACTGAAGATCTAGAGGGCTGCATGTGGCCTTGAGGCCCCAGGTTCCCCACCCCTACATCTAGTCCCATACTACTTTTGATACCCATTACACAGGTTCCTTTTGATGGGGAGTTGGGTAGGAGGTTGGGGGTGGATGTGGAGAGGTAGGACAGGGCTGCGTAGAGCCAAACTGAAGCTCCAGAATAACTAGTCATGGCTGGCAGCAGCTCCGGGGCCCAGTCTCTCAGGGTTCTTAATCTGAGTAGAGGATACACCCCAAACTAGTCAGAGATGAGGCTGGCATGGGAGCTTGTTTTGTTGATGGGCTCTGGGTCCTTTGAGGAGCTATTTCTGTGGAAAACAAAAATACCAGTATCTGTTTAGCCCAGATAAACAGCTGAGCTGCAGGAAAGTGGGAGACACTCTGATAATATCAGTTGAGAGGCTGTGTTGGGACAGGGTGTCAAATAAAAGCTTTCCCACTGCAGGCAATGCCAGGCAGCCTGCCAATTTCCATAAATCTCTCACAAACCTTTCAAAAGGTTGTATGGGCAGCCTTTTGACTTCTCAAAGGCCACCTCCATCCCTCTATGTGAGATTTTCCTCTTCTCCTACCCTATTCCACCTCTCTTCATTTCTTGGCTTCTCTCCTCTCCCCATTCCACTTCCTCACCCTCTCTAGAGGTCCCAGAGGTCCCTTCTCAGCAGCTTTTGCTTTACCAACTCTACCACTAACAAACTGTGTGACTTGGGCAGGTCATTTAGCCTCAGTTTCTTTATCTGTAAAACAGAACCCAGGTACTCTGACTCCAAATTCAGGAATCTTTCTATTTGTAGCATAGGAACCCTCATTTATTAGGGCTCAAGAATGTCTCCCAAATGGTCAGTAATAAGAAGTAGAGATCTGAGGTTCCTGCAAGTCACCCAGAAAATTCAATTTGCTAAATGAGACTTCGAGTTTATTAAGTTTTAACTCTATCCGATTTCTTCTGACCCTTCTGCAGCTCATTCTCCAGGAATGGGAGCAGGTTTGCAGAGGAAAGAAAGGATATGCAAGTCAAGAAACGATGAGCAGGGGCAGGGTTGGCCAGTATTGTAGTAGTGCCAGGGGTGGGAAAGAGAAAAGAGAGGAAAGATGTATTTGGACCTTTAAAGTTCAGTCTTTATCAGCTTCAATTCCAGGCAAAAAGGCCATGTTTATTTAGTCTTTCTGAGAATTTCTGGAAGGGTTTTCCACTATTCCCAAACCCCCTTCCCTCTCTCTCTTTACATTTAGGACCCCCTCTCTCTACTCTGCTGAGCTCTCCCCAAGCACATCCCAAAGTCTTTAGACAGTCTCTCTGTCTAACCAGATCCTGTCTCATTTCCTCTAGAAAGCCTCTCTTATCTACCTGAATAAAAATACAGACAGCCTGTTTATCAGATTTCCAGGAGACAAGTGTGATCAAATGAAAAAAATAATAAATCTGAAATTAGACAGCTTGGTTCTATTTCCTGTGCAATGGTGTTGGGGGTTTTTTGAGAGGCAATCAGGATTAAGTGACTTATCCAGGGTCACACAGCTAGTAAGTGTCAAGTGTCTAAAGCTGGATTTGAACTCAGGTCCTCCTGACTCCAGGGCCAGTACTCTATCCACTGAGCCATCTAGCAGCCCTTCCTGTACAATGTTTAGCCCCTCTGGGCCTCTTGTTTCCTCATCTGTAAAATGAGGGAGTTGGACAAGAGGAGCCCTATTAAATTGGGTTCTACGACATGAAGCTGGGAGGACAGAATCAGGATTCAAAAAGATCAACAGGTTAGGACGCCAAGCCAAATTTAATAAAGGACTTGTAAAAAGGTTAAATGGGTCAGGGGCACCACCATCCTCCCAATCACCCAGGATGGAGGGTAGTATCCTCCCGTCTTCCCTCTCTCACCCCCCCATATCCAATCTGATGCCAAGTCATGTTGATTTCACTTTGGCAACATCTACCAACACGCCCCATTTTCTCCTCTGACACTGGCACCACCCTGTTGCTGGCCATTCTCAATTCATTCCTGGACTACTACAAAAGCCAGCTGGTAAGGCCTGCCTGCCTTGAATCTCTCTCCCCACTCCAATCCTTTCTTTTCTCAGCTGTCAAATTCATCATGCTATAAAATGATCTTCCTATAAAACTCCTAGCCACAGACATTTACCAGCTGTAACCCTGGGCAAGTCATTTAACCTCAGTTTCCTCAACTGTAAAATGGGGACAATAGCAGCAGTGTGGTGGGGAGGATCAAGTGAGATAATGTTTTAAAGCACTCAGCACACAGCGGGTACTTAATAAATGCTTATGCTCTTCCTCCTTAATCTTAGCACCTTTCCTCCTAAGCTACCCCAAACTTTTCATCCTGTATATATGTTACATGTACATAATTGTTTGAATGTTGTCTCTCCCCGTAGACCATGAACTCCTTGAGAGCAGGGACCACTGGTAGTTTGCCTTGCTTTGTATCCTTAGCACTTAGTATCATGCTTGGTACATAGAAGGCACTTAATAAATGGTAGTTGACTAAGTTAAATGTAAAGTTCTACACTAGAGCTTAAAAAGTCAACTACCAAAGTACAGAAAGGTGGAGACCGGCCTAGAATGGCCAATGTGACAAAGACCTGAGCGTCTCAGAAGGTAACAAGTTCATCAAGAGTCCACCAGAAACCATGGTCGCCAAAAAAGCTGATTGCTAGACTTGCTAGACACAGTGTCCGGAGCAACAGAGATGCTTGCTCTGCTCTGCTTTCCTTGAGTCAGGCCATACCTGGGGTGCATTCAGTTCTAGCCTCCCCATCATTTTTCAGAAGGACATTGATAAGTTAAGTGTGGAAGGCAGAGATCAGGATGGTGATAGGACTAGAGATTACGTCCTACTAGGTGAAGGGATTTATCAAGATGTCTGGTTCCGAGAAAAACAGAGGTTAGTTCTACTTGTTTTTAAAATGTAGAAATGAATTGATGCTACAGGAGGCTGAAGGTTTTAGTTGCATGTAAAAAAATATTTCCTGACAATGAGACCTGTCCAAAAGTGGCATGAACTGGCTCATGAGGAAGTGAGCTCCCATTACTTGTTGACTTGGATGAGTATTTGTTGGGAATCTGTAAATGGGATTCTAACACTAAGGCTTCTGGGATTTGCCAGAGCTTTATGACCTGCCTCACAGGGCTATAAAGGCTTGGAGACAGAAGACCTGAGAACGAGTCCCAACTCCAACTTTCACATCACTGTGTGACTATGGGCAAGTCATTCAACCTCTAAGTATCAATTTCCTTACCTACAAAATGGGGCAAGGAGAAGAGTTTGATAATATTGTTGTGACCTCTTTCACAAGGTTGTCCTGAGGTTAAATTAGTTATCATGGGACTCTAAGTCTCATACAAATGTGAAGCCTTTTCATTATTGATCTGTACCTTTTCCTCAAACTTAAATCCTGGAGTGTTCTGAAAGGGAAGAAGTAGAGAATGGAGAGATCAACCCTTCAGGTACCAGAGGCATTAATGATAGCCATGATCATCACTGATAAAGATTGAGTTCTTCCCGCATCCAGCCAAGGCCCAAATTTGGCCATTTAGGGAAGAGGAGAAGGATGGAAGAGGACAAGGAGGCAGGACTAACATGTCCTTAACTTCCTTCTGTAGATCCTCACAGCAGCCTAGCTGCGGGGTGAGGAGGGGGCGCTCCTCGATATTCTTGTTCTACCATTTTGTTAGATACATAACAAAACTACTGCTGCTGCTGCTGCTCTACAGCCAGTGTGCCAGAGCAGAAGGAGTTCCAATCCTGGTGACAAAAGACCTGGCCAGGATCCAGTCCAGGCTCTGCCACTTACCATCTAACCATGAGCTAATGACAACTTCCCTGGATCTGTTTCCTCATTTGAAAACTGAGGGGAGACTAAATTATCTTTAAAGTCTCTACTGGTTCTAACATTATGTTTTAAGGTCCCTTCCAGCTCTAATGTTCTACGTTCTAAGGCCCCTTCCAGCTCTGGCGTTCTATGTTCTAAGGCCCTTGTCAGCTGTGATATTCTATGTATTAAGACCCCTTCCAGTTTTAATATTGTATGTTCTAAGGTTCCTCACAGTCTTGACATTCTCTGATGAAACCGATGGGGGTTCCTGGCTGGGAGAAACAAGACAATCTCTCGTCTGGAATCATATAACAGAGCTTTCTAGTATCTCTGCACCTCCCCCCCAGAAGAGAGAATTAAGCTGCAGTTTACCAAACCAAATCAGAAATGAACTGATTTCCTCTGGGAATTCTAATGAGAGAACTGCCAAGATTAAAATATTCACATAATATGCAACTATCCTTTCCTTTCTAGAGTCTACCAGTTGTCTAGTTCTGGAGCCAGTTGCCCTGTTCTAATGTTAGATCAGTAGCACCGAGTGTCAATCCCATACCCAAAGCCAACCAGTTCTCTTGCTAAGGCTCAGGGAGGGGCCCCAGTGCTCTCAGCCTTAGAGCCCAGGTGAATTTCCGCTTTATACCATACCTTCCCCCAACTGTGTTAGGATAGGTAGGAGTTCCTGATCCTGAAGGTTGGCTAAGTTGGGCACTCCCTGCCTTGTCCTCCTCCCGGAAGGGTAGGCAAGGTGTCCTGGGGGCAATTACTACTGGTCCATCAGTCTCATCTGAACAGCCACTGCTCAAAGAGGGAACTCTGTGGGGCAACAGAATGGAGCCTGGGCCCCTCTCCAATTCCTCAGGGAGGAGAACGCGATTTAGCTAAGGAGATAATTATAAGAAACAAATGGACTGAGCCTTGGGCAACTCCCACGACATCAGTCAGAGGGGTGCTTCTGGCCAAAGCCCTCCTGAACTCCACTCCATTGTCTCACCCTGCTCTGGCACCTAGTTCAATGCCTTTTCTCCCTGCCAAGAAGCAGCCTGGGGTAGCCGAAAGGGCACTAGTCTTGGACGCTGAACATCAAAGCTGCCTGACTCCAGCTTTTGACTCCTGACGCCTTTCTAGTTGCTTAGGTTCCCTTATATTCTCTAGTTGCTTAGGTTCCCTTATATTCTCTATATTCCTATTATACTCCCTCTAAAATGGGAGTATAATAGCACATTACTTATGTGCCACAGGGTATCGTGGAGAAAGGGAATCGTGAGCCTTAAAAAGAGCTAGAGAAGCACTCTTGTTATTCCTACTGTCAAGATTACTGCTCCCCAGAAGCGGTTTCTCCCTCTTTCCTAACCTTCCTACTCCCTCTCAAAAAACATTCTCAGAGCACAGCTGCTTCTTGGGTACCACCCTGTTCAAACCAAAGAGTCCTCCTCTCAGGCCTGGGGTATAATTTGGGCAGATATTACCATCATGGCTCCAAAACCAATATCACATAAAGGTTAACCAGAGGTTCACCAAGACCTCATCACAGAATGTCACAGCTATCAAGGACCTGGAAAATCATCGAGTCAAACTACCAGCTACCTTAATAACAATTTACTATGAAATTCATTTGAAACAATAACAAAACCAATTGAAATGACATTTCCAAGTATTTCAGTCTCCTTCCTTCTTTTACAGAGAGGAAAATGAGAGGGGAGGTGATTTGTCCAAAGGCATACAAACTCCTTATGTGTCATTCAAGGCCTGCTGCCATCTGGCTACAATCTACCTTTCCAGTTTTCAGATTATTATCCTTGATACAGTCTACTATTTCAGCTAAATCATACCCTCTCCCATCTCTGTGTATTTGCATGTCTCCCACCCCCACTCCATGTCTAGATTGTACTCTTCCAATACATTTCAGCCTTGCAAAATTCCATTTCAAAACCCAGATTATATGTCAGCTCTTCAACAGTGGGTGTCCCCAACCCCAGAAATGCCTCTCTCTAAATTTCTCACACCTCTCTGATTTTTTCCTGACATAAATACTGTATTCTGACTGGCATCACAGTTCTTGGGGTACAGGTCCTATCCTCTCTATAAGACTGTATGTTCTTAAGGGCAAACCTGCATTATTCTTCATCTTTCTATCCCCAATACCAAATACAGGCCCTGTACATTGTATATGAATTAATAAATGATTGCTGAATTTAAAATGGAAGTTAAAAATTTTGATCCCAAATCTCCTGATTATAAGGTCAGTAAGGGAGAGTTTTAGGGAGCCAGATTTCAGAATGTTATGTGAAAAAATCACTAACAATTAGACTGAAAAAAGGGAACTTATATGTCCATCCTACTGCTAGACATATACCCTGGGGAAGTCAATGATTAGATTATAAATTCCTTGAGGGTAGGGACCATCTTTTGCCTCTTTTTGTATCCACAGGGATTAGCACAGTGCCTACCTAGCACATAGTAGGCACTTGATAAATGTTTATTGATTGATAAAAAGAAAGATCACACACACACCAGAATATTTGGCACTTTTTTTTGTGGTAACAATGAACTAGCAACTAAAAATCCCCAGTGATTGGAGATTGACTAAAAGAAATGTCAGTATATGAATATAATGGAGTACTGTACTAAGAAGCATGGGAAGATTTATATGAACTAATACCCAATGAAGCAATCAGAAACAGAAATACAGTGTTTTACTTCAATGTAAATAGAAAGAAAAAAACAAAGCTGAATGCTATGTACTCAAAGGAGCTTGGCTACAGAGAGGAGAAAATGTATCTCCCCCCTTTCTCGCATGTGGGGGCCATGGCCATCAAACGCTCCATGTACAGTAAGATTCATTGGATGAATCTGGTTAGCTTTTTTTCCCCCTCTTTCTTTTTTATTCTTTGTTGCCAGGGATGGTTTGCAGAATAGCGGAGAAGGGTGGGTCATATTCACCAATGAATGTGAAGTAAAAGCAAATTATAAATAAAACAAAAAAGCAACAAGAGCTGTCTAAAAATGGAATGGGCTGTTTCATATGATGGATACCCTTCAATGAAAGGCAAAAACCAAGGCTGGAAAGGGAGCTGTATGGGGCTATTACAGAATGGATTCCCACTCAGGACCAGATTGGCCTAGAGTCCACCCAACTCTAAGAGTCTGAGATCCCATTGTTATGTGAGCCTTTGTTTTCTCTGCTAAATTATGCTGCCGTAGTCCCCAAATCTCTGCAGCCCTTTTGAATCTCAAGTTCGAACCACTCTTGAATGCCCCAGAACTCTGGGCTCTTGTAGGGGGATCTTCAATCCCAGCTCATTCTGTCCTGAGTGTAGCTCAAATCAGACCAAACGATGTTGGAGGGAATGAGTGATCTACTAGAAACAGCACTGGACTTGGAATCAAAGCCCAGGGTTCGAATCCTAGTTCAACTGGCTCTGATCTGTATGGCCTTGGATAAATTATATCACTTTCACAGGACTTCAGTTTGTATAACACTAAATTTACTTGGCTAAAGTGTAGGCTGGTCTAAGGAGAACACAGCCCTTTATGTTTACTTAGCTGTGTGACCCCAGGCAAATCATTTGGCCTTATAAAATAAGGGTAATGATATTTACACTGTGAATTTGTGGATGGGGATACATCAGAATTTCCAGCTACTTTGGCTGGAAGTCAAGAGTTCTGGGTTCCAGTTCTGCCTTGGCTATTTAAATCCCTTCATGTCACATTAAGGCAAGTCCTCAACCAGCTCTGGACTCCATTGTTATCTTAGGCAAAATGAAGAGGTTGGACTCAACAGTTTCTAAGGTCCTTTACAGCCCCAATACACTATGATGTCTAAGGTCCTAAAGTCCAGTTTGGGATCAGTCATCAATTTAAAGAAGGTAAATTGAAAGCTTATGAAATAAGGATCATCCTGAGGGCAGATTTCAGGATTAGGATCAGGAAGACAAAGTTAATAGTCCTTCCCCAATTTCTAGTCCTTAACTCAGTTTATGGCACCAGTTGAAATCCCCACACCCCACATTCCTCTCTCCCCTTCAACAGGCAGGGGCCTTATCTGGACCAGAAAAAAGCTGGCAAGCAAGATTACAGGGCTCAACAGGAAAAGCTAGGAAGATTAGAAGGGAACTACTGGACAGAGGTTGTATTTAAAGTGTGGGCAGGGCAGTTCAGATCTGCTCCATTTCTGGCAAATTGGGCCCTGTCCTGGGGCAGCTGGCCATGTGCCTGGTCAGCCCCTAGAGTAAGGAAATACAGGCTCTTACCCTCAGGGAATGAGAGTGGATCCCTTCCCTTTTCTCTCCCTCCCACCAAGATGCTCTGGTGGCCTCCCACAAACATGAACCTACAGTTTCAACCCACCAGAAGCTACTCCTACCCTTTCCCACCAGCCACAAGGAAGGAAGAGATTGAAAATAGGAAAGGTGTGTTGATATTAGATCCAGAGAGAGACACAAGGACTTCCTGTGCCCTTCTTGTGCTCGACTGTGTCTTGCCTCTCTCTTTCTCTCTCTCTGCATGTATCCATGCATGTCTTTATATGTTTGTGCATCATGCATATCTCCACGAAACTCTATATATGTATGTGTGTTTATGTGTGTGTGTGTGTGTCTCTCTCTCTCTCTGTAAAATGATAATCACTCTGACGGCTGTAGCAATTAAAGATTACTTACAAAGTGTTTTCTAAACCACAACTCCAATGGTAGATGGTTAAGGAAACTGAAGCTGAGAAAAGGGAGATGATTTGCCAGTGGTTCCACAGCTCGAAAGAACAGGGATTCATACCTGCATTTCCTGAGTACAAATCAAATACTCTTTCTACTTACTCCATGTCCTCTGGGTGACATAGAACATGTGTCTGCATGTGTACTGGGTCTCTCTGTGTGCTGTTTAAGTGCATGTCTCTGCATGTGGGTGGGGTACATCTCTGCAGGCATACCTCTACCCCTGCATGTAGCATGGTGTAGGCAGGTCTAGCTACATATTGTGTGTATGTCCGAGCACTTCCAGCCTATGAGGGTCACATGTGTGTCTCTCTATGTATCTTGTTTCCATGTATGCCTCTACAATATGTCTGTGTGTGTGATGCATATGTTCACTCACACCTGTGTGGAGGGCCTGGTGTTGGGAATCAGGGTGGGAGTGATCTGGGGGAGAGGGCTGCTGCCTTCCATCTGTTATGGTCTGTGTGGCCCCCGATCTTTGTTCTGGATGGCAGAGGGGCTGGGGGGAGAGGGGAGGGGATACAGAGGTTAAGAGGAAGAAGAGAAGCCCTCCCGCTTTGTTCATCCTCCCCTCTCAACTCAGCTGCTGCCATATCCCATATCACGATTTCCATCTTGCCGGAGCAGGGGCTGCCCCCATAGGCTCCCCAGCCCCCCCACCTCCTGTCCCTCCTCCTGGTGAGGACAACAGCTCTGCTTCAGGGCTCTTAAAGACACAGGCTCCAGTCCTAACAATGGTGCTCTCTCCGAAAGCAACTGGCAGAGAAGCCGGAGAGGAGGGTGGGGGAGGTTTTGTTTTTATTTTTTTTTCCAGAGGGAATCAAAGCCAGAGAAACGGCTGGGGGTTTTCTCTGGCAGCTGTGAGCCTGGGCTGACCTCAGTGAGATCACTCTGACCCTCCCCCAACCGCTCCCAGAGGCTGGAGAGGGAGGGAAGCAGGGATCTTCCTCAGTGACCACACTCTGGGAGGGGCTTGGGCCCTCCAACTCAAGTTCCCTAATTCAAGCCTAGAGCCAAGGAAACTCAGTAGGGGTGGGGAGGTGGGGGAGGGAGTAGGAGGGGGGAACAGGCTCCCCAGGGTAATGAAACACCCTCTTCCCCCTGTCTTCCTCTGCCAGTGATCTGATTCTTATTTAGCCTTTGAATCCTTCTTCTCCAAGCAGCCAGGTAGATTCACAGAATCTCAGAGCTGGAAGGGATCTCCAACACTATCCAGTCCAAAACCCTCCCGGAGTCATGAATCCTGCCTCTTAAGGTGTCTCACAAGATCCCCCAGACTGGAAAACCTCCAATAAGAAGTTGACATGAAAAGAGCTTGAGATTTAAAATCAGAGAACTTGGTTCAAATCCAGACTTTGTTGTTTACAGCATGATCCTGGGCAAGTCCCTTCTTAATAAGTGAGACAACCTAGAGTAGATGAACTCTAAGTTCTCTTCTATATCTAGTCAAAGGGTTTTTTGTGTGTCATCGACCTCTTTGGAAGACTGGTGGCTTCTATATTCCTTAGAATCATAATTTAAAGGCATAAAATAAAATCCAGAGAACTACAAAAAAATTATAGTGAAATACAGTTTTCAGAAATACATATGTATACACACAGTGTGTGTGTGTGTGTGTGGATTAGAAGTTCATGGAACCCAGGTTAAGGTCCTTGGAGCCTTTGATCTCCAGAGGCAACCCATTACATCATTTGGCAGGTTAACACTGGTTATGATAAAATTCTTATATATTCATAGAGTAGAAAAGGAAAAGATCTTATAAGGCAACCCTCTTTTATGGATGAGTTACACTAAGGGATGTTAGGTTTCTAGGTTACACAGACGGTATCAAAATTGAGGTCTGAACCCTGATCTTTTGACTTCAGAATTAGCAGTCTCTCCACCTCCTATATTGAGCCGAATCTGCCTCTCTGAAACATCTGCCTCTGTGGAACATCTGCCTCATAGCTCCTAGTTATGTCCTCTGGGGCCTGGCAGAACATGTCTAATCCCTTTTTCCCATAACTGTCCTTCAGAAGCTTGAAAACACATTCCTATCACTGGTAAGGCTCTTCAAGGCTAAAAATTCATCCTAGGGCCAATGAAAACTGCAGAAAGGAAGGGACCGTTGTGGCTGGCATGGTCATAAGATCTTCTGGAGGAGGTGGAACCTTGAAGGGAACTGGATTGTCCCAGAGAAAGGAAGGAGGAATATTGCAAAGAAAATCTTAGTGTTTTTGACCTGGAGTCTGGGAATTTGATTTTGATTTGATTTTTTAAAAAAATATCTTGATAACTTTTCAAAAGAATTGGCATCCTTTGTAATCCTGTGTACTTTATTTTATACACTTAAAATCATCCTGAGAAGTCTATAGGTTTTAACAGACTGCCAAAGGGGTACACGGAATTCCCCATACATGAAAAATTAAGAATGCTTGAAGAGAGGATTAATTCTATCTAGGGCCAAATTTGAATGACTGAAAACACTGAAAATGTGAGCCTCGTTTAAAATGCATGGGGTGGGGGTGCATCCTTTGAACAGAAGGGTGGCCAGCAGGATCAAAGCTGGGAATCAAGAGTGGACCTGGGGACAGGGAGAGTGGTTTGGAACCCAAAATAAAACTCATCGGGCTTCTCCAGCATGCTTCTAGGAAAAGGTGCCTGGGGCAATGGGTGTTCTCTAAAGGTCCATCCATCCTTCATGTACAGTTTTATGTGGTTAGTAACAATGCCTCTATATTCACTCCCTAGGAGACTTTATTCACTTCCAAGGTTTTCAACTACTCAAAGGTCTCCCACTGCATCCAGGGCCATCTCCAGTATCCTGATCCATATCCGGTCCCTGGACCCACATGGCTCTGGAGGAGAAAATGAGGCTGGTGACTTTACACAGCCCTCCCTCACTTAAATCTAATTCATTTGCATGTCATGGCATCACCTCCCTGACGTCAAGGTCTTCTTTGAGAGCGAAGGACAAACAGCAGAAACAAGCACCTCATCTGCACCAGTGAATCCCAAGTCCCTGTTCTGAACCAGATCTGCCTTTTAAGTTCCAGGCCCACCTCTGGGTCAATCCTGGTGTGGTGAGGTAAGAAGAGGCCTGAGTCAGAGTCATAGACCCTGAGTTTGAATCCTGGCTCTCCTGTTTAACTTCCTGAGGTACTTTGGCCAAGGTCCTCATGGTCCTCAGTTTCCCTCATCAGGAGAGTAAGGGAGTTAAGCATGGAACCTTGCATCCTCAAAGTCACATGTGGACTTCTAGGTCCTTGGGTGTGGCCTTTTGACTGAACCAAGTTTTACAGAACAAATCCTTTTATGAACAATTGTTGCTGAATCCAAACTTCACAGTTTGGATTCAGTCAAAGGGCTGCACTTGAGGACCAAGAGGGCTACATGTGGCCCTGAGGTCAAAGGTTCCCCTCTCCTGGACTAGACTGTCTTTGAGGTGCTTTCTGGTGCTGCATCTATGATTGCCAGCACCTTCAGGACATCTTTACATAAATCAACTTCAACATACCCAAAGTCAAGTTTCTTATTTTTTCCCTAAAATGATTCCTTCCTCTGTATTCACTGTTTATGTCAGCAGAACTATTTACTCAGGCTCACACACAAATTCAGCCTCCTGTGTCTGAAACCTTGGACTCATCTTCGACTCTTTCTTCTTCCTTCTCACCATATCCAGTCAGGACCAAGACTTGTCGACTATATTTTACAGCATCTATAGTGACCTTCCCTTTCTCTCTATAACCCCTGACAGTATCCCTGTACAGGCCCCTTTGACCATATACCTGAACTACTGCCATAACCCCATAACAGTTCTTCCTATCACCTGTCCTTGATATATCCCGCAAAAGTAATCTTTCTTACATACAGATCTGGTTCATATGCTCCAAAATCTTCAGTGTCCCTTTTAGCCTCCTGAGTAAGAATATAAACATCTAG
This sequence comes from Bettongia penicillata ogilbyi, assembly GCA_023548195.1. Taxonomy (NCBI): domain Eukaryota; kingdom Metazoa; phylum Chordata; class Mammalia; order Diprotodontia; family Potoroidae; genus Bettongia; species Bettongia penicillata. Next base: position 5,299,769 of record JAJHZJ010000444.1, read on the forward strand.
TATATAACTCAAGGCTCTCCACAATCTAGCACCAGTCTATCTCATTTTACTTCTCATCTCACTCAGTGCTCTTACCTAGTTGGGCGGCTTTGTTCCCCAGATCTGTCTCATACTCTCTTGCCTCAGTATCTTTGTTCATATTGTTCCCTATGTCTGGAATTCCATCCCTCTGCTTCATCATCTGTTGAAATCCTAACTACCTTTTACAGATTAACTCAAATACCTCTTTCTCCAGGAAGCTAATTATCTACGTGTGAGTCCCTAGAGTAGCTAGGTATTACAACGGATAGAGAACTGGGTTTGGAAATCAGGAAGACTCATCTTCATGAATTCAAATCTGGCCTTGGACCCAAAACCATCCCCACACTGGGATCACTAATATTGCACAGTAGATTCCCAGGAAGATTTACTAGCTGTGTGACCCTGGGAAAGTCATTTAACCCTGTTTGCCTCAGTTTCCTCATCTGTGAAATGAGCTGGAGAAGGAAATGACAAACCCCTCCAGTATCTTTGCCAAGAAAACCCCAAATGGGGTCACCAAGGGGTGGTCTTGACCGAAACCAACTCCACAACAATAGACAAGTCCCTATTAATTATCTCATATGCCTGGATATGGTCCTGGGAATAAGATCCCTGCGAGTAAGACACTATAGATGAAATGTTTATTCCACTAGAAAGACAATGTCCCTAAGTAACCTCTATCATCCACTGTGTAAGTACACAAGCAAACTCAGGGGCTCACAGTTGGTAGCTCATTTATAAAAAGCCTCATTTTGGAATTCCTTGATGTTATGATTTCATCGTGGCTGCCGCTGCTGCTGCAAAATTCAGTTATCAGCATTAAATCTGATGCACTTCCAGGTAAGGCAGGTTGTATTCATAAACTATTCCTGAGGGCAGGCACCATGCAGTGAAAGGAGACCCAGGAAGGCAATCAGGGGAAAGAGTACTGGTTGTGTCCACTAACTAACTTACTGTAACCTGGAGTAAGTCATGTTTCCTTTTTGGACTTAAGATAAGGATATTGGACTAGATCAAAGATTTAGGGCTGCGAAGGATCTCATAGGTCAGCTAATTCAAACTGCCTTGTCTCCTTGCCCTGTCCCCCTCTTCCTCCCTTTAATCTTACAGATAGGGAAACTGAGATTTAAAATAGTTAGACAATTTACCCTAAATCACAAAGACAATAAGCCTCAGGGTCAGAATTTGAACTCAAGTCATCTGGCTCCAAATTCAGTGCCCTATCTACTTCAATGTGTCACTTACCCAAGATTCTTCAGGTTCACCTAAGTCATAGGTCATTACCCAGAAAGTATGATATAATGGGGAAATAAGTGAATTTTAAAATCTGTGTTCAAGTTCTGATTCTGGTACTTATTTGCTTGGTGCCTGATAGCAAAATAGCTAATCTTTCTTCCTCAGTTTCTTCCTCAATACAATTGGTGATGATAATAACTGAATCTCACAGGGGTATGTTGAGGAAAGTACTTTGCAAACCTTTTAAGTCCTATATCTTAAGACTTATGATTAAGTCACTCTCCCTTTGGGGACTTCAGCTGAAGGCAATGCCAGAAGGATCTAAGACCCTTCTAACAGTCCATGAATCTGTTATCTGAATTGCAAGTAAGTTAGGCCAGAGCAAAAATCTATTATAAAAAGAGTTAAGAACCTTCTTTCCAGGAGCAAGGCTTTGAGGTGACTGTAGAGATTAGAAAATGCCTCAGTCCTCTTCAGTTTTGGGAGGCTGATTTTATTCACTTCAATCTGAGTCAAATGCCAAGAAAGGCCTGTATGCAGCTGTTGCTCCTGTTACCCTTCCTCCCCCTCTCCACCACAATCTATGCAGGCTATGGCTGGTCTCCAAATGCAATTTCAGGCAGATATTGATTTTCTCCAGTCATCCATGTCCTCTGTGATATCCTTCTTGCAACTCAGGGCCATCATTGGGAATACGTTGCAGGCTGTACCCACCACAGATTATCTGTGACTTGGATTCTTTAGAAGTTTTGATATTCCTAGACTCATAAGGACAAAAAACATTTATGCAGAAAAAAATGAGTTTCAGTGCTAGGAAACAGCTGGGAATCTTGAAAGCCGCACTCAGTTTACCAAGTGCAATCCAGCCTCCTCTTCCTTCTAGTTAATTCTGGGCCCAACTCATCACCGAACGCCAGTGCCTATTCCAGGAGGTGGGTTGAACACATAGTGAGAGTGGGAAATACCTGATGGATCACCAGATACCAATGCCACAGTGGTGCCCACAAAATGTAAAATTACCTACAAGGCCTAGAAACACATTGGATAGATCCTCTGTGAGAGAATATGTACAAAACCAGCAAAGTACAGGAAGGCTTAGATGGATTACAGCATGCATGGAAGGAAAGAGCACCCATGCACATGAAATCATAGATCCATGGCAGTACCAAAATTTTGATTTTATCATAGAATGACCATCATGATTTTAAGCTAGCTAATTCATTTCCATGCCATTAGCAGACCTAGTTCTATACCAGCGAGGGCCTGGTTCATCCTCTTCTGGCATCCTATCAGAAGTTGGGTGTGTGTATGTGAAGAAATTTCCATTTGGGGGACTAAACTCTGAAGATGGTATTTCCCTGCCATGGCACCTGGGACAGCACCACCTAACCAAATGTCTGAGAACACTTCAGTCACTAGTTGGTACCAGAAGAGAAATTCAAATTTGCAAGATCTTTATTCATTAAGGGGGAAATAAGTAATTCACCAGTGAATCTGGTTTATTCTCACATGTCTCCTTGGTCAGTGTACAAAGAGGGAACAATGACCTAGTACCATAGAAATGTCAAGAGCTGGAAAGGGCTGTAGAGATCACTTGTCCAGTTCCTTCATTTTACAGATGAGGAAACTGAAGCATAAAAAAGCTCAACTTGCTCAGGGTCACACAGATTGTAAACAGCAGAGCCAGGACTCCGACCTGGGTCCTTTACTTCCAAATCCAACTCTTTTGCCACTAACACCCTGCATAGCAAATCAGGCAGGGATGAAGGAAAAGACAAAAAAACTCCAGTGTCCTGACTCCATGACCCAGTGAAAAGCCTGCCTTGGAAGAGACCTTTACAAGCATCTATCTTCTCCCTAAGGCTATGCAGCCGTTAGACTGAACGGAAGTTAGACAGGGAGCTCTTCCAAAATGTCAGGCTTTCAAAACTGGACACGCCCAAAGATCCCAAGGACAGGATTGGTCTGTCATCCTGGAGCCTTGTGCAAAAATTGTCTCTGAATCTAAGCATCAGGGTCTGGTCCTTTCCTCCCAAACTGTCCTGTTCTATCCAGCTCCTGACCACCACCCCGGGACAGGTTGTGGCTGTACTCCTGGGTGTAATTCCTTGCCCCCCCTCCACCTCTCTGCCTCCTTCTAATACACACATACAGGGCTAAGAGCCCAGCTTTCATAAACACAGGAGAAATACCCACTGTTGTCATGCCAACCCCATCCTGAAAAGGAAAGCCACTAGAGAACCTTTTCTGCCAACAGTTGTAGAAGGGACAGGCAGTTCTGGGATCACTCAGCTCAGCTGATGTGACCCTCACCCCTCACACACCCTCTTCCCCCACCTGCCAGAAGTTACTCAACTGGAGTCAAATGATGAACTTGAGCCTCCTCCAAAGGTCTCAGCATCAGCCAAAGGCCACACAAGACTAAGAGGTCCCTCCCTCCTCAGCCCTTTCTCTGTCTTCCTTGCCTTTGCACTCTGCTGAAGGAGGCATCCCTCACTCTCAGAACTGGAGTATCCCCAACAGGGCAAAATCCACAAGAAGATATCATCCCCTTTGCCATGCTATCTGGAACATCCACTCCGGAACTGAACAAAGCTGCAGATGCTAGCTAGAACTTGCAGAGAAATTCAAATTCTGAAGTGCTCCCTCTCTGAACTTAAAGGGGAGATATGTAATTCATTTTGGAGGCTAAACATGGAGGGTCCTAAAAGAGCCCAGGGCTCAAGAGGCCAGGTCATGTTCCAACAGCTCTCATTCTGAGGTCTCCAACGTTCCAAGCTGAAGCCCCCCATTAGTCCCCAACATTCCCATATTAGAAGCTTCCAGTGAGGTCTCCATGCTCCATACTGGGGGTCCTAATACCTCTACTTTAGGACCCCCCCTCCAGGGGGACCCAGAACATCCCCACGCTAGGGTCACTAATATTCCACCGTGGATTCTCGGGAAGACTTTAACTTAACCCCCACGTTAAGCATTCCTGGTCAGGCCGTATGACCTCTCCTCTCCTCCTGCGCCCCATACCTTGAGGTAGTCGTTCTCCGAGCGCAGCTCCTCCAGCTCCCGCACGAAGCCGTCGGGCCCACAGTCAAGCAGCTCCTCGGTGAGATCGGAGAAGGCCAGCGACGTACTGAGGGGCAGGCGGCTGCTGCCCAGCGACGCTGCGGACTGCTCATCCGGGACAGGCGAGGCGCCAGGGGAGGCGAGCCTGGACTGCTGAGGGCTGCGCGGCGCCGGCTGCCCCGGGACGCGGCCCCCGACCCCAGCTCCGGCTCCGGTGCCAGCCGATCGCTCCTGCCCGCTGCCGCTGCCGCTGCCGCCGCCGGACTCCGTATCGCTGCTCAGAGCCAGCTCCAAGGACAGCAGCTTGTTCTCCTCGGACGTGCAGTCCGACACCTCGGAGCTGCTGTCCGTGAGGCTCAGAGCCGGCGGCGGCGGCGGCTGTGGCAGCAGCGGCGGCTGCGAGGCCCTCCCCGGGGGCTCGTCTCGGGGACGCCCCTTTGCCTTGGTCCCCGCTCGGCCTGGTGCGCCCTTCCCCGAGCCCCGAGCCCCGGTCTGCGGGCCGCTGCGGCCTTTCTTCTCCGGCCGGGGCTGGCCGGGCCCCGCCTTCCCGGACAGAGAGGCAGGAGAGCCCGGGTTGCTGCCGCTGCTCCGCCGGCTCTTGGCTAGCGACCAGCCGGGGACGTCCTTGGGTCTAGCAGGGGACGGGGCACGATTGATCTTCTTTTTCTCCGGGGGTGCAGGGGAAGGTGGCGGCAGAGGGGGCGGCGGGGGCGGCGGCGGCGGCGGGGGCGGCGAGCCCCTGGCGGGCTCGGGCTCCGCTGCCTCCATCCTCCTTCGCCTCCTGCTCACCGAGCCGGGGCGCGGCGGCAGCTACCCTCTTTCATCCCCGCCCCCTCCTCCACGCGGGGCAGCCCCCGAGGGCTGGAGCCGCTGGTCTACCTCCCCACCAGGCGAAGGACCCGGGCTCCCGCCGCGCTGAGATCGGGGCTTCCGAGGCGCCCAGAGATCCCGGTTCTAGCTGCGCTCTGAGACTGAGGCTCGCGCGGCGCCCCAGGGCGGCTCCAGCTCCAGCGCTCAGGCTGCGGCTCTAGGCGGGTCTACTGGCCACGCCGTGGTGGGACCTCTTCATCCTCCCCCTTCTCCTTCCCCTATTCCTATTCCTCTCCCTCCTTCTCCTCTCCGCCCCTCCGCTCCTCCCTCGCCGCCGCGCAGCCCCGTCAAGTCTCTCCGCCCCGCCAGCTCGGTGACGCGCAGGGTCCACGAACAAAAGGCGGAGGGGGGCGGGCGCGGGTCCGGGGACCAGGCTGAATGTTCGAGGCAACAGCGACCCCTTCTCCGTCCAGGCTGCGATTCGCAACTCACCTCTTGGAGTGGCATGGCATGGCTTGGGACGGCCTGGCCTGCCCCAGCCTCCTGTGCCCATCCGGCCCTGCCTCTGGAGCTTTGGGGAGCTCCTACGGGATGCAGAGCAAGATAGGAGGGCAGAATGGGCTCCTACATGGGTGTCTTGCGCCGTCCAGCTATGCTATAATCCTGCCAGCACACGGCATGGTCACTTCCCACTCTCTGCTCCTTCCCTCTCGTCTACCATTCTCTCCTCTCACTCCCACCCCTGCCCTCAGCTGCCAGGACTAGACCTTGGGTCGGCCTTGGTCGAATACATGGTCTGCGGTTCCCTTAATAAAGACACCTTTAGGATTGCGTTCGGTACCGCTGCTCAGAGCCAGCTATGGCCACAGGACCATACAGGACACAAGATGAAAAGATTTGGAGAAGCATGACTTTTTTTTTTAACCTCGAAGGGACATTAAAGATTTTCTAGACTGAAGCCCTCATTTTATGGATGAAGAAATTCAGGCCCAGAGAAGGAAGTCCCCACTTGTCCAAGGTGACATGGACAGTAAGGGCTAGACCGAGGCTGGGATGGAATCATCCTTCTCTAGGACCACAGAGGTTCCTCCGATGTGTTAACATATCCTGTCTTCCCCGCTGCAAGAAGTTAGAAAGGGGAGGAAACTGAACGCACTAGTGGACAAGTTAGCATAAAACCTGAGTGTAGCAGGAGGGCGGAGGGTCCTTAAAAATCATTATCTTGAGATCAGCCGCCTCATTTTACACCTGTGGAAACTGAATGGGATTCAAAGGTTGAGTGACTGAAGGAGGCCACAGAGGGTTACTGACAGTACCAGAGCTAGAACCCATACCTCATGACTCCTAGGTCTGGGCAACAACCACCTCTTCCTCATTCTGCTTAGAAGAAAATCATGAAGAATGCCCTCTCAGCTCCCCTCAAAATGCTCCTAGAGCAAAGCTTGTAGATTCACGTTCTCTGCTTACCGGGTTTCCTTTCCTTCCTTGCATAGGTTACTTCGAATCACTTAGACCTGGGGGAACAGCATTAGTAAACCATCTTTTACAGATAGTAGTTTACATTGTAAGTCTCTCTCTCCTCCAATATCATCCACTTCCTCCAGAAAGGTTTCTTTAGCCAACACCAATCTTTACTTTTCCTCTGGGTAAAAACCCACACTCTGATTATGTGTTCTGTTTTTCTTTAAAAAGTTCTTTATTTGTGTCTTGTCCCCCAATAATTGTATAACCTCCTCCAGGAATGAGACATGCTCCCACTTATCTCCCTAAAAGCACAGTGCTATGACCCCAGAAGGTGCATAATAAATACTTTCCGGCTTCCAGCTAATTTTTTCTTTCTTCTGTTCTCCTCTCATATCCCTTCCTGATCCTTGTTCCTTCCTGCAATCATGGGAGTTTGATGAAGGGGGAAAGCCCAAGCCTGGGAGTGAGAAGACTAGTGTTTTATTCCCAACTTTATTAGTGACTCAGAATGGGAAGGAGGGAAGGACATTTCCCTTCCTAGAGTCTCACTTTCTCCCTCTGGGAGAATGGACTGGTTTGGTGGTCTTGGGCAAATGACTTAACCTCTCTTTGCCTCAGTTTCCTCAATTCTAAAATAAAAATAACAATAGTACCTCCCTCTCAAGAGCTGCTATGAGGATCAAATGAGTTAATGTACATAAAGTATTTTGCAAACTTTAAAGGGCTATGTAAATTTCATTATAATTATTAATCTATTAGACTCTCAATTAATTAACAAGCATTTATTAATAACCAGCTTTGTGCCAGGAATTGTGTTCAGCGCTGCAGATATAATGTAAAAAGTGAAATAATCCCTTCTCTCGAGCTTATATTCTATCAGGAGAAACAAGGATGTATACATATAAGCGTGCACAAAATAGATACATGATAAATACAAAGTCATTCCCATCAGCTGGGAAGATCAGCAAAGGTCCTAAGTAGGAGGCTAAGGACAGAAAGAAAGGCTCCTTATATCACAAAATATTCATAACAGCATTTCTTTTGTAGCAGCAAAAAAACTGGGAAAATCAGATGTCTGTTGATTAGAGAATATATGGCTGAAAAAGAACCAAATTTAAAGAATTCAGAGAAACATGGAAATATTTATTTAAATTCAATGTGGAGCTCAGTTAGCAAAGCCAGGAGAATATAATAATGTCATAGGTAAGAAAACTGAAATGGAGCTAAATAAAGGTTGAGTGCTGTAAATTGTCATGACCAGTTAGTTCTGGAGATGATGATTCAGATCTCCCCTCCTCCTTCTGGTATGGGTGTGGGGCCCCCTGGCATTCATTACAGAGGTAGTTCCTATATTGGTTAGTTTTGCCTGTTTTTCTTTATTTCCTGGCCATCTTCCAGCCTTGCTGGGGTCTCCTCTCCATCACTGGTTCAGAGCTGGTCCTTCAACTCTGAGGCCATGTTCTTCTGAGCAGTGAGTGCTCACTATACCTAGCCAGTCCCATACTACACACTCTGTACTATACTCCAGTCATCTTCTTGCCATTTAACTCAGAAATGTCTCATTCTTTCCACCTCTTGCTCTGGGAACAGTAATTAGCACTAATATTCCTGGAAAGGGTATGTCAATCACATGTCAATGACTCCATCCCTGTGACATTCTAGACCAAAAAACATTCCATCTATGACCACTACTGTCTTATAACTTTTGTCTTCTCTTCGATTATAGATATAAGCTCCTGGAGAGTAGGAACTATCTTGCCTTATGGGTTTGTGTTCCCAACACTTAGCACAGAACCTGTCACGTAGTAAGCACTTAAATACTTTGTTTCATTCATTCACTCATCCATTCACTAGAGGGCTCATGGTGGGAGGTAGGGAACAGGGAAGTATAATGTCTAGAAGTGACCTAGATATTTTTTTAAGGCAATATTAAATTAAACTTTTAAAAATTCAATGATGGGATTAGGGTTGAGCTTTTCTATTACTATCCTGTTTGGCTCCCATCCTTTGAGGGAGGAGGAGTGTGCAGCAGTCTTAGGAGTCTTAGCTTCCTTTCAGGGAAGGCTGAGAAATCAGCACAGTTAACTGGCACATCAGGGAAGATGATGCCCCCAGAAAGCTGAGAACGTAGTAGGCAGGAACAAAGATAGTTTGCCTCCCAGTGTTTACTCAGCTTCTCTATTCCTGTCAAGTTCTGCCTTTCCCAGAGTAACACACACCCTCCTCCTCACTACTTCAGTTCTCTCCCCAGCACATATGCATTCTGAGCTCTGAGGGATGTCAGAACTCATATCAACTCAACAAACATGTACAATGTGCCTACCACGTACAGAGTCTTGTGCTAGTTGTTGAGAGATGCAAAAATCAATCAATCAATGAAGAAACATTTATTAAGCCTTAGTAGATGCAGAGTACTCTGCTCCATGCTGGGGATGCAAAGAAAAAGCAACAATAGTCTCTAATCACTGTTTATATTCCAATAGAGGACATGACATATATGTATGCAGATATATTTAAGATACATGCAGAGTAGATGGAAAGTAGCCTTAAAGAGAAAAGTACTGACAGCCATGATGGGACTGGAAAGAACCTTCTGCAGAAGGTGACTTTTGAATTCCATCTTGAAAGAAGCTGCAGGGATTCTCAGAAGCAGCAGGAAGAAATATGAGCATTCCAAACCCAGGTACAGCCAATGCAAAAGCAAGGAGGTGGGAGAAGCATTGTGTGCACAGGGCAACAAGTGCCCGGGTATGGCTGGAGTCTGGAAAGGGGCCTGCATAGGAAAAGCTTACCATAGTACCTGCTGTCAGGAAGCTGAAGGAACCGGAGCTCATTTCTTTATCTTAGTTTCCCCATATATAAAAATGAGGATAATTATATTTGTACTACCTCCCTCATAGGGCTGTTTGGGGGAAAATACTTTGCAAACCACAAAGGCTTATAACCGTATGATTTATTATTGTTATTATTAGCACAGATGACTTATACACAAATAAGATAAGGCATGGGGTAGAGTGGTTTAGTAGACAGATCAGGATTTTAAGGAGGAGGAGCTGGGTTTAAAACCCAGCTTTGCCTCTGCTTGTGTGATGTTGGGGGGCAAGTCACATCCTCTCTCTGGGCTTCTACTTTCTCATGTGTAAAATGAGGGAACTGGAGCAGATGGTAAAGCTCTAAAAACCTGATCTCACAATCAAAGCACTAAAGAGGTACAAAGTGCTATTCAAGATCTGATTAAGGAAAGTTTGTGTCCATTTGGGTAGGCACAGGGAAGGCTTGATGGAAAAGATACTATTTGAACTAGATCTTGTGTCTTGAAGAATTTGTGCTGGGTCAGGGAAGGTTCCATTAGACCAGGGGTGGAGAACCTACATTCGACTGTAAATGCCTTAGGACAGCGACTGTCGTATCCCTTTCTTTGTCTTTGCCAGAGTGTGGACCAAAGGTGTGGAGATGTGGGGCTTACCTGTGAGGGACAGCACAGAAAGGAAAAAGTACCAAAGAAGCAAGAGCAATCCCAGGGCAGCTCCAGCAGGTGGCGGCAGCAGTTCAGTGGAGAGAGAGAGACAGAGAGAGAGAGAGAGAGAGAGAGAGAGAGAGAGAGAGAGAGAGAGACAGAGAGAGAGACAGAGAGAGAGACAGAGAGAGAGACAGAGACAGAGAGAGACAGAGACAGAGAGAGACAGAGAGACAGAGACAGAGACAGAGAGAGAGACAGAGAGACAGAGATAAAGGCAGAGAGACAGAGACAGAGATAAAGACAGAGACAGAGACAGGGAGAGGCAGAGAGACAGAGACAGAGGCACAGAGAGGCAGGGAGACAGAGACAGACAGAGAAAGACGCAGAGAGAGAGGGAGAGAAGGGGAGAGGGTGAGGAGAGAGCAAGAGTGAGTGAGACAGAGGCAAAGAGACAGTGAGAGAGAAGAGAGGAGAGTCACACACCCAGAAATAGTAGCTGCAGAGGTGACATCTGTGACATGAAACAGCAGTGAGGCACAGATAGTTACATTGCCAGTGTTCGGAGGAGAGCTAACATGGAAGTTTAGGAGAGCGCACATCTCTTTGAGCAGTTGGGTGGTGCTACAGAGTGCCAGGCTTGGAGTCAGGAAGACTCATCGTCCCGAGATCAGATCTGACTTCCAACAATACTAATTGTGTGACGCTGGGCAAGTCACTTACAACAACAAAAAATTCAGTAGAAGAATAGGAAGATCCTTCCATTGTAACCTTAATTCTCCTTTCCAACCCAGTGTAATACTCTGACCTCACCTGGGAGCAACAGACAGGTCTTTAGTGATTACCTAATCTAAACCACTTCATTTTACAAATGAGGAGATTGAGACCCAGATCCTTTCCCCAAATTCATAATAATGAGATAATTTAGGTAAAGTTATTTGCAAAACTTAAAGCAGTATATAAATGCTTATTATTATTTTCCTGCATTGAATTTTACAAAGTATGTTCCTCACAGCAGCCTTATGAAACAGATATCACAAATATTATTATCCTCATTTTCCATATAAGATACTAAAACTCAGAGAAGTCATGACTTTTAAAAGGTTTTTAGGTTTTGTTTTTTTCATACATTTTTTCTTTCAGAGAGCCGGTTGTTAAACATTTACTACGAGAAGCCACTACAAGAACTATGAAGTAATGTTTCTATAGCCTGAGTTATTTCATTTATTACAAGAGTTGGAAAGTCACATATTATATGAGTTAATGGCAGAGCTAGGGCTAGGGCTAGGGTTCTCCCAGATTTCCTAATTTCTGGTCCAGTCTATGTAGTGCTCTGTTTTAAGGAGTCTTCCTAAATCTCCTGGAGTCCTGGACCTGCAGTCTTCCCACCTAAGAACAGTGTTGACCACCCAGATGGAGTGGTGAGCTCCAGAGAAAAGCAACTGCTTTTCACAAAGCAGCTTACCTTGTTTTGGAAGCTAGTTGACTTGAACTGTAAGTGCTTAGAACTCCAAAGTATCAGAGCTGAAAGGGAATTTAAAGACTGTCTACCAGGGATGGGGAATCTGCGGCCACATGTGGCTCAAGTGTAACTCTTTGGCTGAGTTTAAGCTACACAGAACAAATCCCCTTAATCAAAGGATTTGTTCTGCAAAACTTGGGCTCAGTCAAAAAGCCTCACTTAAGGACCTAGAAGGTCACATGTGGTCTTGAGGCTGCAGGTTCCCCACCCCGGAAGACCAATCCTTTAGTTTTACAGAAGAAACTGAAGTCCAGTGATGTCCAATGCCATTCAGGCTACTTTGTTTTTAAAATAAAATTTAATGAATGACTGTAAGATGACATGTCACCTGCTTTTCTCTTTTTATCAGCCCACCCCATCCCCTCCCAAAGAGGTGTCCTTTTTATATTAAAGAAAAAAAAAATCAGTACAACGAAGAACATATGCCTAAAGTCTAACGTTCCATGCAGGACTTTTCACCCGTGGTCCCCCACCTCTGCAGGAAGCAGGATGAGGTATCTTCTTGTATTTCCTTAGTGGGGTCAGACTTGGTCGTGTTCATGTTAAAACATTCAGCTTTGACTGTTTTATTAGTATTCCTCCCATGGCTGTGTTCATTGTTTTTTTGATTCTGCTTGCTTCACTTTGCATCAGTTCATTTAAGTCTTCAGTGTTTCTCCATAGCTATCATATCTGCTACCACAAAAAAGTATTGCTGTAAATTTTGTGGTGTATGTGGGACCTTTCTTTTTGTCATGGTCACATGGTATATTAATAATCAGAGGGTCTTCAAACAAAACAAAATTTTTGCTGTAGCATCTTTGAAGTTATCTGGTCAGGCAGTCAATCAGACAAGAAGCATTCATTAAACACTTACTATATCCCAAGCTAAGTGCTGGGGATACAAAGAAAGACAAAAACAGTGTTGCCTCAAGGAACTTACATTTTTATTTTATTTTTAACTTATTTATTTTTAGTTTTCAGCATTCATTTCCACAAGATTTTGAGTTCCAAATTTTCTCCCCATCTCTCCCCTCCAGCCACCCCAAGACAGCATGCATTCTGATTGCTCCTTCCCCCAATCTGCCCTCCCTTCTAACATACCCTTCCCTTCTCTTATTCCTATCCCCTCTATTTTCTTCTAGGGCAAGATATATTTCTATACTCCATTGCCTGTATATCTTATTTCCCAGTTGCATGTAAAAACAATCAACATTTGTTCCTAAAATTTTGAGTTTCAACTTCTTTCCCTTCCTCCCTCTCCACCCATCCCCACTGAGAAGGCAAGACTTCCATAGAAGTCATGCTGTGAAAGACTAATTATATTTCCCTCCATCTTATCCTGCCCCCCATTTATTCTATTCTCTCTTTTGACCCTATCCCTCCTCAAAAGTGTTTACTTCTAATTATCCTCTCTTCCCATGTGTCCTCCCTTCTACCATCTCCTGCCCCCTTCTCCCCTACTTTCCCACAGTGTAAGATAGATTTTCATACCCAATTGAGTGCGTATGTTATTCCCTCCTTAAGCCAAATGTGATGAGAGTAAGGTTCACTTTTTCCCTCTCATGTCCCTCCTCTTCTCTTTCATTGAAAAATCTTTTTCTTGCCTCTTTTTTGTGAGAGATAATTTGTCCCATTTTATTTATCCCTTTCTCCTCCCAATATATTCCTCTCTCGCCCCTTAATTTTATTTTTTTAGATATCATCCCTCCTATTCAACTCACCTTGTGCCCTCTGTCTATATGGATATAATCTCTCCAACTACCCAAATACTGAGAAAAATCTCAATAGAAATATTATCTTTCCAAGTAGGAATGTAAATAGTTCAGCTTTAGTAAATCCCTTATGATTTCTCTTTCCTATTTACCTTTTCATGCTTCTCTTGATTCTTGTATTTGAAAGTCAAATTTTCTATTCAGCTCTGGTCTTTTCATCAAGAATGCTTGAAAGTCCTCTACTTCATCACATGACAATTTTTTCACCTGAAGTATTACACTCAGTTTTGCTGGGTAGGTGATTTGTGGTTTTAATCCTAGTTCCTTTGACTTCTGAAATATCATATTCCAAGCCCTGTGATCCCTTAATGTAGAAGCTGCTAGATTTTATGTTATCCTGATTGTATTTCCACAAGATTCAAATTGTTTCTTTTTGGTTGATTGCAATATTTTCTCCTTGACCTGGGAGCTCTGGAATTTGGCTACAATATTCCTAGGAGTTTTCCTTTGGGGATCTCTTTCAGGAGGTCATTGGTGGATTCTTTCAATATTTATTTTACCCTCTGATTCTAGAACATCAGGGCAGTTTTCCTTGATAATTTCATGAATTATCTTTTTTGATCATGACTTTCAGGTAGTCCCATAATTTTTAAATTGTCTCGCTTAGATCTATTTTCCAGGTCACTTGTTTTTTCAATGAAATATTTCATATTATCTGCTATTTTTCATTCCTTTGGTTTGGTTTTATAATTTCTTGATTTTTCATGAAGTCATTAACTTTCATCTGCTCCATTCTAATGTTTAAAGAACCATTTTCTTCAGTGAGCTTTTGGACCTCCTTTTCCATCTAGTCAATTCTGCTTTTTAGGGCATTCTTCTCTTCATTGGCTTTTTGGAGCTCTTTTGTCATTTGAGTTAGTCTATTTTTTATTTTCTTCAGCATTTTTTTGGGACTCCTTTAGCAAGTAGTTGCTGTGTGTTTCATAATTTTTGTGCATCACTCTCTTTTCTCTTCCCAATTGTTGCTCAACTTCTCTTACTTGATTTTCAAAATCCTTTTTGAGCTCTTCCATGACCTGAGACCAATTCATATTTTTCTTGGAGGCTTTGGATGGAGGAGATTTGACTTTGTTGTCTTCTGTTTGCCTGTTTGGTCTTTTTTGTCACCAAAGTAATATTCTATAGTCTGATTCTTTTTTTCAGTTTTTGCTTATTTCTCCAGCCATTTACTTTACTTTTGAATTCTTTGTTAAGGTAGACCTCTGCTTCCAGTGGGGGTGGGGGTTGTACTGTCAGCTACTGTTTCCTCCACAGTCTGGGGGCCTAGAACTCCAGAAACAGTCACTGCTGCTGCTCCTGCTGCTGCTGTGGGTTCCTCTGCCCCCTTTCCCCTCCACTGCCTTGGGACTGGGGCCAGACCATTCCACTGGTCCCATACTGGTCCCACAGGCTTTTTCCACTGATCTTCCAATTTGTCTTCAGTGTTTTGAGGTTGTGAAATCTGGAAAACACCACAGGTACCTGAGATTCAGTCCCCCTGAAGCCTATTCAGGTCTCCTCTGTGCTGGCACAGGCATTTGGCTGGGCATGGGGGCAGTGCTCTAGAAAGTCCATGCTGTTACTCCACCATTATGGCTCCACATCAGGAACTTACATTTTAATAGGGGATATAACATGTACATTAATTTTGTGTCCAACTCTTGCAACTCCATTTGAGGTTTTCTTGGCAGAGACACTGAAGTAGTTTGCCATTTCCTTCTCCAGCTCATTTTACAGATGAGGAATCTGAGGTAAACAGGGTTAAGTGACTAACCCAGCGTCACACAGATAGTGTCTGAGGCGGGACTTGAATTCGGGAAGATGTGTCTTCCTGACTCCAGACCCTGTGTTCTATCCACTGAGTCCTCTAGCTATAAGATACATATAGAGAAGATGGAAAGTATCTGGGTTAAGAGGAGGGAAGGCTTGAGAAAGCCTCTGACAGAAGATGGCATTAGAACTGAATCCTGAGGCAGAGGTGAGGAGAGTCTAGTTTTCTTCTGTATTCTCCTGAAACTTCTAGGAAGTTAGTGGCAAATCCAGGACTGAATCCTGAGATCTGATTCCTAGTCCAAAGTATCTTCTGCTGATCCCTGATCCCTCTGAAGGATGACAGAGAGAATGCCAAAGTGGAAGGGAACCCAGAGGCCACTTTAGTCTAGACAGGGGTGGAGAACCTGTAGTCTTGAGGCCACAGGTGGCCCTCTAGGTCCTCAGGTGTGGCCCTTTGACCCTTGATTTGAACAAATCCATATTTGCTCTGTGAAGTTTGGATTTAGTCAAAGGGCCATACTTGAGGACCTAGAGGACCACGTGGGGCCTCAAGGCTGAAGGCTCCCCACCCCTTGTCTAAAACTTCCATGCAACTATCAATGCAACCAAGAACCAGAAAAAGGAAGGGATTTATTCAAGGTCATGCAGAAAGTGAGCAACTGAACTAGAGACTCCAGGTCTTCTGACATCCATTCCAGGCCACTTTACATTCCATGGGAACAGCCTAGGATCACTGAATCAACAACTTCAAGAAGTTTCTAAAAGATGTTTTCTAGAAATGGAAATGAATGGGATAGCATGGTGTGGAGAGGGAAGAGGAGCCCAGGGGCAGGTGTGTGATCCATGGGTTGTTTACAGACCAAACACCCATTGCAACAGCCATGTTATAACTGGCAATACAGCCTGTCATCCCACTGCTATTCCCATAATAGAGAGTCAGTTAAGATCCCAGGCTTCCTGAGAGGGAACTCAGCTCTCCCTCTGGCCCTGCCTTATCTCTAGGCTTACTGCCTCCCTGCAACCCACCTACTAGAGGCCTGGTCACTCACTGGGCAGAGGGTGAAGGGTTCCTTCCTGCTCCTTCTCCCTGGAGCCCCAAAAAGGACTCTCAGGAGCAGGTCCTATGGTTGGTTCCTAGCTACCAGGGAAGAAGTTTATTGGTCTTTCTTCCCCTGGATCTCCTGGCCCAGCTCTAGTTAGCCCCTCCTGCTTTGTTCTGTGTGCACTTGGATCCATGCAGACCACTGGGGAAGGGGTCCTGTGAGGCTTAGCATACCTTGTAATTGACTCACCCCTCCTGGGTGAATAAGGAAGCTGGTTAGTTAATCATAACAATCCCTCCCTCATATCTACTCAGTATTCTATACTTTTCAAAGAATTTTCAGACCCCTTATCTTCTTTAATCCTTACAACAACCTTGTGAGAAAGGGTCAGTCAGCCAACAAGCATTTATTAAGATCTTACAATGTACCAGGAATGGTGCCAAGTACTGGGAATCAAATATGTGCAAAAAGAAAGATAGGGCAGGGAATGATTTACTGTTGTGGTTTTGTTTGTTTGTTTGTTTTTTAAAACAGAAGTTCAGGGAGAGGATATGCTTTTTCTGAGAGCACACAAGGTTAGAGGCAGAGCCCAGGTCAGGATTCTTTCCCCTCCCTGCTGTTGGAAACTTGAGGAAGGGACCTTTTTGCTTTTCCTGCCCTGGTGATGAAGATGTCTAATCCTTAGGCCTCCTTGTCCATGTTCTCACCTTATGCCAAATCCTCCAGTTTCAGGCCCCAAGTACCTTCAGGCTCTCCTCATAGTAGCCTTTGACTGTAAGGTATGTCATGTCAGTAACTCATGGCAGCTGATGATAATAATATATATTTATACTTTATATATTGCTTTAAAGTTTGCCAAACACTTTACATCTAATTAGTCTATTTTACATATATAAAATCTGATTTGAGCCTCACAACAGCCCTGTAAGGTAGGTGTTATTTTTATATCCATTTTGTTGATAAGGAAACTGAGGCACAGGCAGGATAAGTGACTTGCCCAGAAACACACATAAGTGTCTGAGGCTGGATCTGAACTCAAGGTCTTCCTGATTACAGACCTAGCACTCAATCCTCTGTGTCACCAGCTACCTCAAAGAGGTGACTTTTCCAGGTGTGATAATTAATGTTTATATAACATTTTAAAGTTTACAAAACATGTTTCCCACAACAACCCTGTGAGGTAGGTGTTACAAGTTTTACTGTTTCATTTTAAAGATGAGGAAAATAACGCCTTTGACCACATTTACATAGCTGATAAGTGCAAAACTAGGTGACAAATTTGAATCTCCTCAAACTCAAAAATCCAAACACTTTCTACTATGCCAGGTTGCTTACCAGGGCAGCTTACACTTTATTAGTTTTTAATCTCATTTGTATTGGAGACTTTTTGTTTTCAACTCAGTCTAATTTTCAAATATTTCCTTCTCTTCTCCCTTATCCAGTAAGTCATCCCCAGTACAAGTATTGTTTCATCCCCAGGTAGATCAGAACCTTGGAGCAGGGGTGGGGAAAGGAGCGGAGAAAGAGAAAGATAATGAGAAAAAGAAGAGATAGAGACAGACACAGAGACGGACAGAAGAAAATGGGAGAGAGAGTGTGTGTGAGAGAGAATGAGGAGGAGAAGAAGGAAGAGGAAGAAGAAGGAGAAGAAGGAGGAGGAGGAGAAGAAGGAGAAGGAGCAGCAGCAGCAGCCCGGAGGAACAGTGCCAGGGAGAAGCATTAGATGCCAGGGCAGATCCTGCTACAGCTAAAGTCAATTCAGGCTACACACAGAGCATAGTGATTTTTTTATTTCTTCCTCTCTGAGGGTACACAGAGGTTTCACTTTTTAAAACATTGTTTACCTGCTTATGTTTCAATGTGTATCTGAGGTAGAATTTGAACTCAGATCTTACCTGACTCCAAGTCCTGTACTGCAGCCACTATAGCACCTAGTTGCCTCAAAGAGGTAATGCTTTCTGTATGTAGTAATCATACTTTATATTTATATATGTGAGTAAGAGCAAGAGTGATTGGTAACCCTGGCTGTCTGCTTACCAGCACAGTATAGCAACCACCCCTGATAGACTGGTAACAAATAAAAAGAAGGAAAAATAGTAGTTCAGAAAAACTGATAAATAAAAATTGTCTCACAATATATGTACTGTTCCAAACCCATAGTCCTTCACCTCTGCCAAGAATGAAGGGGCCTTTTTTTCTTTAGGGCCAGGATGGTTATTTTAATCATCGTTTTTAGCTTATTAACAGGAATTAAGGCCTTTGGTCAAAGAGATGGTTCAAGGGTGGAATCTCAGACTTCAGGTAGATTTTGCTTTCCTGGGGGAAAGAGGAGCTAGAGTCTAGGAGAATATAAGTTATTCTTGAGGAGAGGGCCTGTTTCATTCCTATCTTTGTGTTCCATAACCTAGTACAGATCCTGGCACATAGTAATGGCTTATTAAGTGCTTACTGAATGGAGGGATGGATGAGTCGCTCTGAGACCCTCCTGGTTGCTCTTAGCCTGGGTGGGGGAATGTATTTTTGTATGTTTATAGAGTTCAAGTTCGTTGTATAAGGTGATGACTGCTTGAGCCTTTCCAGCTGGAACCAGAAGCTGCAGCAGGGGCTGGGCCTTGGGAAGGGCAGGCTAAGATTCTAAGCTAGTTCATATAAGAGCCTTGGAAACGCACCAGGCTCTAAGGGCACAAAGGGGAGGAGAAGGGAGGAAGCCAGGCCATTCAGGTGAGAAAGTCAGTCTAGAAAAGCAAGGTTCCTACCTGCCCACCCTGGAGAACTGTCCTAACAAAGAAAACCTTTCCAGGGTCAAGACTTCTGGAGGCTGGAGGAAGAGGCTCAGAGGGTTTTGTGGGTGAGTGTCTCCTCTATGTAGTCATGCTCTAACCCCATGGGAACTTGGTCTTGAGTCTGCTGCTATCTACAGGTTGATTTTTGAGGAGATCTCGGGGTCTCTTGACCCAATTCCACCTTCAGGATGTCTGTATGTTGTTCAACTCTAAATCCGGTGAACCTAAGATTTCAGATAGGGGAGAGTCTTCCATTCCCCAGGGAGCCATCAGTCCAACTGTGCAGACAAGGTCACAGAAGGGCAATGGTGATGGGAGCAGGGGTTAGCCACCATCTGGATATAAGCTGTTTTGATGAGTAATGACAGCCTATAACATAAATTATTTGTAATAATATTTATATGTATAATATATTATATGCAATATATAACATATGTAATAATATAAATATTTAGACTAGTATATTTAATATATTATATGTAGAATCTCTATATAAATATATAACACAATATTACAATAATATAATGTAGTACTATAGAGATACCACTTTATTAATAACATAGCTGGTATTATTATAAATAGTAATAATAACAAGGCATTGTGTCATAGTACATAGAAAACTAGCCCTGAAATGTGTACACATCAGAAACAGAACTTGGGATTTCAGATTCAGGTGTGTGTGTGTGTGTGCATATATGTATTTATAAATATATATGTCTGTGTGCATATATGTATTTATAAATATATATGTGTGTATATATATATGCATATATATGTATATGTACATATATTTATACTGGTTGTGTGACCCTGGGCAAGTTACCTAACATCTAGGGGCTCTTGTTGTTACCGTTCAGCCGTGTCTGACTCTTCATGACCCCATTTGGGGTTTTCTTGGCAAAGATCCTGGCTTGTCATTGCTTTCTCCAGCTTATTTTAGATGAGGAAACTGAGACAAGCAGGGTTAAATGATTTGCTCAGAGTCACCCAGTTAGTAAGTGTCTGGGGCTGGATTTGAACTTGGGAAGATGAGTCTTCCTGACTCCAGGCTTATCACTCTATCCTCTGTGCCACCCAGCTGCCCCTCCTGTACTCTCGGCAGCTCTAAAGCTACAAGTCATAGATCAAGTGTCAACCACATCCATAGTAGGGACTTTCTCATCCTGAAGTTCCCTATACCAGAGAAATCACAGTCCAATTCCTATCCATAATGACAAGAAGAATTATAATCAATGGTAGTAACAAAATAAATGCTTTAAGGTATACTTACTTTAGTCAATGTGCCAAGAGGTTATGTAAGTGAAGGCCTCCAGCATGCATCTGGAGCTATGAGAAGTGAACTAATTCAGGGCAAGGGTTAGCCCCAGGTATGTAGATTTGGAAACCATCTACACTGGGGGAAAGACAGCACAAATTCAATTCAAAGCACCATAAAGGAAGGCCTTACAATCAGAGGTTAGAGAAGGCTAAGGAAGGTGGTATCAAGACTTAAGTCAGCAGCATGGGGATGGCATGAGAAGTGATGAACTTCTCCAGAGAGGGACATCTTGTTTAGTAGTGTTGAAACCCAGTAGAGCAATAGATGCAAAATAGAATGAGCTGGAAATTCAGTTTCTGCCCTCTGTAAAGGAAGACTTTGGGAGGAGTTTGATACTCTATCCTCCAGCCCTCTACTTAGCTGAAAAGCAAGGGGACAGCAGGTAAGGGGGTATGACAGAGGAGTCCAGAGAAGGAGGAGCAATGCTGACCAGGGCAGGTCCCCACAAGAGTTCACTGATTGGAGGATGGTGAACAAGAACACAGGTATCTTCCAGGAAGAGAGGGCTGCTGGGAATAAGGTGAAGTCTCCAGAGTCAGGATTGGAAGGGAGGAGTGAAGGAAGTGTGGTAGGGGAGAAGTGGAGGCAGAAAATATAGACCATGCTTTGTAGGAATTTAGCAGGTAAGGGAAGGGTGGACGTGTGATGGTAGCCTGAGGGGATGACATGGTCAAGGGAAGGCCATTTTTTAAGGTAGGGGAAAACCTCTCTATGTTTGAAGGGGCCACTCGATGAGGTGACATTGAGGAAGAGACAGAAGGAAAGGGGATGACAGGGAAGGGGATTTATGAGTTTACAGGGGAAAAAACTAGGGCTAAAAGTCAGGAAAATTGAGATCTCATCCCAGCTTTGCTCCTAACTAGCTGGGAGTCTCCTTTTCTCTCATGGTTTTCCCTCCATAAAATAAAGGGACTAGACTAGGTTCTTGCTAAGGTTCAGATGTCAGTGAAGTTGCCACGGTGCCTAGGAAGATAGAGTCCTGAGGGCAGCCTTCCCCAGGCATGAGGCCTGAGGCCTGCGCCCAACCCGCTGGGATAGCAGGAGTGGGGCAGGGGTTGCCAATAATAGGGTGAGGCTGGGAAAGTCACAAAGGGCATCTGGGCAAAGCTGAGAGTTCATCATGCACCAACCAGGTGCTCCCTTTCCTTTCTCCCTCAGCTCCTCTCTGCCCCGCCCTACGGGTGCCCATGAGATAGCCACAGCCAGTCTCGCTCCAGGCAGCAGGATGAGAGGGCTCCGAAGCCGGTACACCCAGCTGGTAGGTCGTGACCCCTTCTCCCCAACCTCCCCCCCCCACCTTTAAAGTGCCTGTGGGTATGCAGCTGCTCAGTGACTGAACTGGGACTTGGGACAACGCACCTGAGAAATGGAAGCCTTTTCTGTTTCTCCTCACAAGGCCTAGCCTTGCCTGGCTCTCACTAACCCTCAGCTATCAGCGCCCCTGCCTTAACCTTGGCAGATATCCACATTGCTTTCTCTTCCTTTAACCCTGCCATTATCTGGCATAATTCCATAGAGATTAGTGGATGAGGGGAAATCTGTTGGTATGATGCCCCTGTCCTATTTGGGAGGGTGGGGAGGGTGGGGGCATCAAGACACTGAGCTATACCTGGGAAGTGTGGCCGTCCCCTATCGGGACAATATCTATGAGATGGTATTCTTGCTGAAGCTGTCTACTGTGCCCAGCCCCTGCCCTGGGCTGACACAGTGGGTGAGGTATGTGGGCCCATTGTGACTTGAACCTGGCTTGGGGGAGGGGAAGAAACTATCATCTGTTGCCAGAGGCCAGGTTAAGCAAGAGGAGCTTGGGAGGAGCTGTGACGGGCTTTAGGGTAGAGAGCAGGCTGGCAGGAGAGGCCCTGACTGATCCCACTCCCAAGGCTGGGCCTTCTTCCCCTAAGCAGTGCTTAGAGCTCAACACACACACACACACACACACACACACACACACACACACATGCACATATATGCACAGTACACATACAACACACACAAAGCACACCCAAACACTTACACACATGCACACTACGCACATGCACACACGAGCATACACACATGCCTGGGCACACACACATACACGCACATACATTAGAGCAAGAACGGACATTAGAGACCCTCTAGTTGGAGGGTTCTCAGTCTTTTTGGTGTCCTGGGCTCCTTTAGCAATCTAGTGAAACCTACTGCAGCCTTCTCAGAATACTATTTCTAAATAAATAAAACAATGTATAGGATTACTAAGGAAACCAATTATACTGAAATTTCATTATCAAAATATTTTTCAAAAACAAAATTTGTGATATAGTCATCTCATGTGCTTCTCTATTAATACATTAATAATAATAGCTAACATTTACAAAGTTCTTTAAGGTCTGTAAAGACCTTTGTAAGCTTTCTGTAAACATTATCTCACTTCATCTTCACAACAACCCTGTGAGGATCTCCATTTTACAGAAGAGAAAACTGAGGCATACAAAAGTGAAATGACTTACCCAGGATCACATAGCTAGTTAGTATCGGAGGTAGGATTGGAACTCAGATCTTTCCCAGTCAAATTCTAGTTTTCTATTTATTGTACCATTTAACCGCCTTAAATGACAAAGCAGGACATTTAAAATATAGGTAAATTAAAGGGTCTAACAACTACAGTAACTTCAAAGTAATGATATTTCAAGATATCTACAAATTTTAATGTAATATAAAAATATCTAGGATTTTTCTTGATGACATCACAGGTACTGCTAATAGTCCTGCAGTTTGTGGCCTACGTTCACAGCGGAAGAAAATGCTAAATTGTTAATGAAAATAAAGATGTAATTTTTTTCCCCGTCCAAGTTCATGGATCCCCTGAAATCTATCTGTGGACCCTAGGTAAAGAGGCCCTGATCTAATCCAACTTCCTCATTTGACAGATAAGGAAACTGAGACCCAGAGAGGGAAAAAGAAATAAAATAGAAAGTGGTCTAGCCCGCTTTTGAAATGAGTTGTCTGATTCTAAATCTAGGTCTGTTTCACACTATGATGCATGAGCACACACACACACACACACACACACACACACACACACACACACACACACACACACACACACACACACACGAGTTACAAGGCCTTTGTTCCTGGCACCTGGATAGGAGGGACTGTGTGAGTAGGTGTAAGGACAGGCATTCTGGATGTTCTAACACCTGTTTCTCCCCCACCCTCTGAGCTGTGACCCGACCTCTCCCCCAGGACAGGACAGCCTCAGAAGGACCAGGAGTACAGAAACCTTGATTGGAGGACCCCTAACTGCCCAGAGGTCTCTGTCTCCTTATGTCAGGACACCAGCCTCGGCCGGCCCAACTCCATGGGAAATGTTCCCATTTACATCCCCTGGGAGTTAGGGAAACTTGTGTCCTTGGGACCTAAGAGTTGTTTTCCCTTCCCCAGAAGGAGGAGCTGAGCTGGAGGTAACCTGCTCCGGAGAAGAGAGCACTTCCTGGGTGCATGCGGGGCCTGTAGTAATCAAAGGCCTCCCAAGATGATGTCATGGCCACCGGAATTGGGAGGCAATGGCTGAGGTTGCAAAGGGACACAGGAGGGGTAGAAATCTAGACAGCGTGGACTGGATTTCAGACCAGTTTGTATCAGGAGGCCCAGTTTTGCCACAAACTCCATATGTGTTATTAGGGAAATCATTTCCTCTCTATACAATAAAGTACAATAAGATGAGATGGTCTTTAAAGTCTGTTCCAGATTCTGTGTTTCTACAACTTAATGTATTATCTTAGAGAGAAACAAGGCGGGGCCACACCTAAGAAGGTCACCTTCTCCACTGCTTACTACAGCAGTGCCCCTACAGCCCATGACTGAATCCACTGCTCTCCTGTCCATGCTGTCTGTATCTCCCACAGCCCAGCCAGCCAGATGACCCACTGCCAGGAGAGACTGAGGCCCAGACTGTGCCAACTGCTCAGGGCCCAGGCATTGAGGAGGCTTGGGTCCCCACCCTGGAAGAGAGCAAAGTCCTTCACGCAGAGGAATTCAGGCAGGTATGGATGGCTACTGAGTGGAATTTATGGACTTTGGATCTGAGCCTGAAACGGCTTTCTTTCTGGACAATGGCAGAGAAAGGCTAGCAGTAGGGAGATCTAGATTCTTCTCCTGGCTCTATTACTTCTCTTGCTGTGGAAATAGGACTGGTTATTTCCCTGCCATGAACTCTTTCTATAAAATGGTGATACTATATTGGCCCCATCTGTGTCACTAGTGGGTTAAAGGCTCAAAGATGCTATGCTTTTCCATGGCTCTGTCCTGAGACAGAGAACTGAAACCATAGGGCAATGTTACTATTACTGGCCTGGGTCCTCCTGGTCTCCCCATCCTTCCCTCACCTTGTCTGAGGAAGAACACACCATTCATGCTCCTAGTTCTGTCTTTAGCTCCTTCCACACTTTCCGCTTCGGTTCACTGGCCACTCCTGGACTCTGGTTTACTGCACTGAAAGAGATGGTTTCAGCCTGAAGAGCCTGTATCGGAGGATGGAGGGCCAGAGCTCTCCCGTGCTACTGGTCCTCAAGGATAGGGATGGCCAGGTAAGTGGGGCCAAGTCTAATGGTGGAGGAGGGCTGGTTCAAGGCAAAGGCTTAAGTGCTGAAGGAGGTCATGTTGGTGTCTCCCTGCCCCAGTGGGACCCTAGGAGTTTCTCTTCTCTGGAGACAGTCTTCTAGAAGCACATTCACCTGCATTCCCCAGAGAAAAGACACACAAAGAGCAGAGGAATGAGAATGCTCTCCTCAGAGGGCCCACAGGACAGGGTCCCCTCACCATATGCCCAAAGTGCAGGCCCTATGGCTGAAGATTCACATAGCTGGGGCAGTCATGAGCTGAGTCAGACATTGGGAATCCCTAAGAAAGAAATACTCATCCCTGTACTTCTGCCCCCTCAACTACCACAAAATATAGATGTCTGAATTCTGGTCCCCCAACAGTTTTATGATCTGGTCTTCCTAGAACATCTCTCTCTCCCTCTTTCTCTCTCTTTCTGTCTCTCCCTCTCTCTCTCTCTCCTTCCCCTCTCCTCTCCTCTTCTGTTTCTCTTTTTCCTATCTCCCCTCTGCCTGACCATCTTCCTTTCTTCTTCTTTTCTCTCTTTGTCTCCATTTCTCTTTCTACACACACACACACACACTCCTACCCCCCAGAAATACACTAGGGGTTAGGTAGGGGATAGCAGGATCAGGGGAGTTGTCCTATAATTAATCCTTCCCAGCAACATCAACTTTGATTCCCATCCCTACTCATAACACCCACCTATTAATTTTTGTGTCTGGGGCAAGTAAACAAATAGTACCTAGGATAAGTGGCACTAGACATGCCCTCACTTTGGCAATTGTCCTATCAGGGGCATTCAGAGACCCTGGGGAATTTGGAGTTGCTTCTGGGAAGGGGTTGGGATGCAGAGCAGTTTGGAGTAGGGGAGAAACTCACTTTAGCCTACCACATAGGGGCTTCCCATTTTAACTAATTGTTCTTGATAATAAGGTGACAAGATCTGTCCTTCTATGCTGCCAAGAGAGGCAATTTCAGGGCCTTCAAATTTGTCATCCTTGGACAAAGCCCACGTTGCCCATTTAGTTATGGCAGTCCATCGATAAGCATCTCTCTGTCTCTCTCTGTCTCTGTCTCTCTCTCGCTCTCCTTCCCCTCTTCTCTCCTCTTCTTTTTCTCTTTTTCCTATCTCCCCTCACTCGACCCCCCTTTCTTTTTGGGGTATATTTTTAATGAAATTTTTTTGAGCATCTCTCAAGAATCTACTGTGAGCTTAGCTCTGGGCTCACTCAGCTGCCCTGTTAGGAGGGAGAAAAGAGCAAACAATCTTTGTCCTTGGAGAGCGCACAGTCTGGGTGGGGAGACAGAACCAGTCCACAGGAAACAATTAGAGAAAAAAGACAAGGCAGTCTGGAATTTAAGGCTAAATTGCAGAGTTCAGTCTCCAAATGTTGTAGATGTTCACTATGGACTGGAGTAGTTGGTGAAGGCTCCCCAGAGGAGACACTACCTGTCCTGGGCCTTGAAGGATGAGGACAATTTTAACAGAAGGAAGGGCATTTCAGGCTGGAAACCTGCATAGGATGCTCTATTTATGGGGTGATTGGCACTGGTTATAGATCCAGGACATAGACCTTCATGGAGAACCACGCTTGAGTGGGGGAAGGGGTGGTGGTGGTGGTGGTGGTGATGGTGATGGTGGCGGTGGCAGCGATGGTGGCGGTGGTGGAGGCGATGGTGGCAGCGGTGGTGGTGATATGGTGGTGGTGGTAGCAATGTTGGTAGTAATAGTCCTACAAAGACAAGGGTAGTTTGTTCCTTGGTGAAACTACAGAGAGCCAGAGAACTTCCTAAGGATACTCCCTCCTGTTCCCACAAGGCCTGTGACAGTTGCCAATCATGCTTCCTCTTCCTGTTCCAGATATTTGGTGCCTTCTCCTCAACGGCCATCCGGGTCAGCAGCTGTTTTTATGGCACTGGAGAAACCTTCCTCTTCTCCTTCTCCCCACAGTTGAAGGTATGGTCCCCAGCCTGGAGCCAGGTCTGAGTGAACCTCCTGGGTTCCTCAGGCAGCACAACTGTCCCCACTGGGCACAACTTTTTTTTTTGAGGCCATCAGGGTTATGTGTCTTGATCAGTGTTACACAGCTACTAAGTGTCTGAAGCTAAATTTGAACTCAGGTCCTCCTGTCTCCAGGGCCAGTGTTCCAAGTTAATCCTTTATTGAGTCAAACTATCCCTCTCTGTAACTTTTCCACTTTGGTCCTAGTACTGTCCTTTAGGGCCAAGCACTGTCATTTCTTACAGGACAGTGGAATTCCATCACAACCATATACCACAACTTGGGGGCAGCTATGTGGTGCAGTGCAGGAGTCAGGAGGACCCGATTTCAAATCTCACCTCAGACACTTGACACTCACTAGCTGTGTGACCTTGGGCAAGTTACTTAACCCCATCAGATTTATCTGATCCTTCGTTCAGATAATGGTCCCTAAGATATTTGTACAGGGGTAGCTAAGTGGCACCATAGTGCACAGAGAGCTAGTTCTAAAGACTCATGTTCCCAAGCTCAAATCTGGCCTCAGACATGTACTAGCTGTGTGGTCACTTAACCCTGTTTGCCTCAGTGTCCTCATCTATAAAATGAGTTGGAGAAGGAAATGGTAAACGCTCCAGTATCTCTGTCAAGAAAATTCCTAAAAGGAGTCATGGAGAGTTGGATACAACTGAAAACAGATTGAACAAAGATATCTGAACGTAGTAATCCTGAGAAGCAGTTTGTTATATACAGCACTGGGTTTTACTCTTAGCTTTGCCATTAGCTTCATACATTTGTGAGTCTTAGGGAGTCATTTATTTTATCTTTGGTGCCATTCCCCACCTGTTCCCAACTCTCCTAGCTAAGGTAAAAATGAGCTTTGGACTCATCATCAAGAAATCTAGAATCAACCTCTGAAATATATCTTTCCTAGTAAAAGTTCTCATTGGCACAAAATCAAGATTATTGCAGTAACCTCCTATAGATTTTCATGCCTCTTGCTACAAATACTTCTTATACCACCAAGCCTCTTATCTTCTTCATCCCTGGTCCAGTCACTTTAGAAGAATCCACTTCTATTGTTTTAAAGATGATGAAACTGAGGCAGACTGATGGTGAAGTGTATAGAGTGCTGAGCCTGGAGTCAGTAAGACCTGAGTTCAGATCCCGCTTCAGACACTAGCTGTGTGACCCTAAGCAAGCCACTTGACTTTTGTCTGCCTCGGCTTCTTCATCCGTAAAATGGAGCTAATACTTCCTACCTCGCAAGGCTGTTGTAAAGATAAAAAGATAATATTTGGCTTTGCAGTCTTACAAATGCTGGCCGTGATTAGGCTTATGATTATTGTCAAAATAACGTTGCTAAGCTCTGATGATAGGACACTCCTTCCTTGAAAAACAAAATAAACCTGCGGTTTCCCATTGCATCTACGGGCGAAATACAATTTCCTTAGCTTTGTCATTTAAGGCTTTTCACCATTTCCAGCTTATTTCAAGCCACACCCTTTTGTGAACTCTGTTACAGTGAAACTAGCTATTGTTTGTTTAGTCACTTTTCAGTAATGTTTGACTCCTCTTGACCCCTTTTGGGATTTTTCTTGGCAGAGATACTGGAGTGGTTTGCCATTTCCTCTCCAGCCCACTTTATAGATGAGGAAACTGAGGCAAATGGGGTTTAAGTGACTTGTTCAGGGTCATACAGCTAGGAAGTGTCTGAGACCAGATGTGAACTTAGGAAGGAGTCTTCCTGACTCCAAGTCTGGCACCCTATCCACAGTGCCACTTAGCTGCCCCTATAATAGTCTGGTCATTAAAAAACAAAACAAAAAACCTTCTTGCACACCTTTGCTCTCTTTTAATCTGGCAAAAATGCTGTGAGATAGGCAGGACAGAGATTATTAACCTCATGTTTAAAATGAGAAAACTGAGTCTCAGAGGAGGAAGTGACCAATTCAACATCACCCAGCTGGCAAATGACAGAACTGAGGTTTCATGATCCTCAAGCTTTTTCCACCACCACACCCTCCTCTTCTCTCTCCCCATCACCTTCTCTTAGCTGGGACCAGGGAATGGAAAAAGATTATCTGGGAGAGCTCTGAATCCAGAGAATTCCACCACCAAGTGGTGACCAGCAGTACTACTAGATGCTCAGGTCCATATCACTAAAAATGTTTTTCTTCTTAATGCAGGTATTTAAGTGGACCGGAAGTAATACGTTCTTTGTGAAAGGAGACCTGGACTTGCTGGTAATGGGGAGTGGCAGGTATGCATTCCTTAAACCTTCCTGGGATTCAAGGGTCTCGGGTTCTCATCTTCTGCCTCTTTTAAGGGACACAGGTCTGGGACTCTCCCTCCTTAAAGTTTCTTTCCTGGTCAAATGTGCAGTTAGAGATAAACCATTTTTATAAGGTGCTAATAACAGGGCAGTTTAGTACGTTTGGTCCTTTTCCGCTTTCCCGTAGGGCAAACGTTAGCACCACGTGGCAGACATAAAGGCTGCCTAGTGACTCCCTTCTCTAAGAGGGTAACACTCACCGAAAGAGCAGAGACCTCCCTCTAGACACAGGTAAGGCCAACCTGACCTACAGACTCAACGGACAAGATGTAAAGGGTGACAGGAATCTCCGGCTCAAATGGGCCTCCTCCTGTCTCTTTATCACTGAGAGTTGAAGACTCAACCACTGCAGGGTCATTCCTTTGTAGAATTAAGCATTGTCTATTAAAATATTGCAAATAAGAGGTGGGGGTCTGAGTATGGAGATGTCAAGTTTTTTTGACCTGTTGATCAGTTTCGCTGAACTGTTTTTTTCCCCTTTAATTTTTTTATTTAATATTTTCTAAAATAAGGGATGGCTCTTTGGGAGGGAGGGGGAAAACAAACATTTGGGAAATGTAGGTGATGTAAAAACAAACCACATCAATAAAAATTTATTTAAAAAAACCAAACACTGCAAATATGTCCCGTAGGGTAAGCTGTCTAGTGCCTAAATTCACATGACTCAGCATATCTGATGGGTACATGACTTCTGGAGTGGCATCTGGCCGGCTGGCAGAAACAGGGAGAGGGTACAAGTAAGGGGGGTTCAGGACACTAAAAAGTTTTCAACCAAATCAAAGCTTTGGCAGAGGATGACCCTAAACTGTCAATCTGATGTCTTTAACCCAAATGTGATTTGATGCTAAGAACCAGAGGCATTCCTGATGCTCAGGTTTCTTTTTGTCTCCAGTGGTCATTTTGGGCTGTGGTTGGATGGGGACCTGAACCACGGGGGAAGCCGCCCCTGTGATACCTTCAACAATGAAGTCCTGGCCAGCCGGGAAGAATTCTTCATACAGGATCTAGAGGCTTGGGCCTTGAGCTGATGTACAAAGACTGGCAAAGCCTGTTGTGATCGTCTCACTGGGGCCTTGCTCACTACTTCCCTCCTCCCCCAGGGTATCAGTATAGAATAAGGGGACAATTTAACTTGCTGGCCTGACTTTCTTGGCTAGTTACATAAAAAATTGCAATTTCCCATCAAAAGGCTTGTACAACTAGGGCAAGAATATGGGAGATAGATATTACCTTAAAACTATCTTCCAGTTGCAAATGACTGTTTGCTTTGAATAAACCTGGATCCCCAGGCAGTTCTCTTCAGAACTTCCAGATAAGGTGCCATCAAATGGGGTCCAAATCCTACAGGCAAAGAGTAATTAAGTTCTTGATAAGGATTCCAACACACTGAGGGTCAAGGAAATTGGGTATACCAGCCTTTCCCTTCCCTCAACACTACCTTATCCCTTCATTTTTTTCCTGGGATATTTACTATGGATATAGTAACTAGTCTATTTCATGGCTGGTGCACTCCTCTGCCCCAAACCACACAATGCTCAAATGCAGGAGTTAACTCTAGGAGCTGGCTTAGAAGGGCAGAGATCACACTCAGGTTCCATTATCCACCGTATCTTTGTCCAGATTTTTCCAGCTCACCAGGGCTGGTCTAGCATAGGGCTACAAACTACCAACTACCATATCAAGTCCATGTCAGACTGAAATCACTGCCCTGGAGTAAACGCTTTGTTGGGGAAGTACCCTACAACATGAAAGTGTCAAGAGGAATCAACATTCTGAGTGTTTTCACATGCCTGGCCAAGTTATATCATCAGGCATAAGGACTCCTAAGGGAGATGGGAGGAAGACTCGAGACTCAGTAAGGCCCCCAAGGAGGAGTGCAGCTCCTGCTGTTGTGTAGAAGTTGTTGGCCTTTGGACGCAAGAAACAAGGGTGCTTTTCTCTCTTGGCCAGTACCTGCTTTCCCATCCTCCCATCCTTAAAAGACTGATCCCTTTCAAGGAAGCTGTTACTTTCTGAAGCTGGGTCACAGAAATCAAGTAACAAAGATCCAGCTAAACGACTTCTTCACTCACAGGCTAAGGAGACTGGTGAGAGAATGAAAAATTGTGGTCAAGATGAAACATGCCTCTTTTGTTCAATGACAGAAAGATCTCAGTTTAAGACAACGGGTCAAGTCTCCAGTGGAGGATGACAAGTAGCCTGAAAGAAATCCTGAGAGAGCAGGATGTTTGCTTGGAGATACATTCACAAAGCTTTATTGCAGTATTTTTCCACACTTGTCACAGTCATCAATTCTTAAAAATGCAATGTTCTTAATAAGAAAATATTCTGTAATCCCAGCAGTGGAGACACCAAAGTCTGTTCATACACAAACATCAAAGATGTTTCTTAAGTAAAATTTGAACCTGATAGCCAGAGCAGGGAGGCAAACATTATAAAATATAAAGTGCATCTGCCTTAACAGGACAAAAATGCAAACAGCAGACCTTGATCTTCTGCCCTGCCTCCCCAGTGTGTGCGCATTAATGATACAGTAGTAAGATAGAAAATTCCAGAGTCAAGCATGATTCAACGATAGTGTTTTGCAGAAATAAGACCTTCTTTTCTTTTACACTCCTGCCCTTGATTCTGGATACATAATCTTAATAAAAAGCACTTATATAGCACAGTAATTCTGAGAACCTCCATTTTTTTTTTTGCCAGCTCTCCCCCTCCCCCCATCCCATATCCTCTTGTCACTGAACAAAGTGATTTATCCAAGGTCACATAAGAAACCAGTGTTCTACAACATAAAAAGGAGAACTGGAGAAGAGATGGCAGGGGCTGCACTTTTTTAATCAGTTGACCAAATCAACCTAATGTCATCTATTCTGAGGGAAGATGATAATCCTCAAGTCATGTCTACTTGCCTTTCTTTTGGTGGGGGGGAGGCAATTGGGGCTAAGTGACTTTCCCAGGGTCACACAACTAGTTTGAGGTCACATTTGAACTCAGGTCCTCCTGACTCCATGGCCAGTGTTCTTTCCACTATGTCACCGAATTGCCTCATGTCCACTTGTTTTTGAAATATAATCCTATATCCACTTGGTGACTCTCTCCAATATCCTTTCAGTTTGATCCTAGATCAGAAGCCCAAACACTCACTAGTCTGAGAAAAGGAGGCTGCCCAGCCAGGCCTTTGGAGGCAATTCACTTGAAGATCAAGGTCAGGGGATGATGCTGCATTATGATCTCATTCAATTTCACAAGCATTTTCAAAGTGTTTTTTGTATATAATGCCCCATGTTAGGTAGTGGGGGAGGTGTACAGATAAGAAGACATGGTCTCTCCTCCCAAGGACTTTATAATCTACCAACTAAAATAACATAAACATGATGAGGTAACATGAGAGGTGTATAAAGTGCCATAAAGAACCAAAAAAGGCAAAGACTACTTCATGTGTGGGACCATGGAAGGTTTCATGAAGGAGGTTTTGGTCTTCAAAGGTGTAGAAGATTTTACCTCCCAAAGAACAGTCTGTAAATGTCTGGGGATGTGGTCTGCACTCCCCTTTCCCCTTGCCAGTCAAGCCTAGATAAGACAAGGTCTTGGACTAAGTAGGTAGTACTAGCATGCACATATACAGGGCAAAGGATGAGCAGGGGTCCAGGGTTCTTTAATTATCCATTCCTACACTGGGCACCTTGGGAAAAGGGAGGTTTTACACTGGTCTAGGCCTGAAAGTCATCAAAGAAGTCACAAGGATGGCAGCAAAGTCTGGTCTTTTTGCCTCAACAACATCTCGATGCGATCTATTTTGTTGAGGCAGTGGAAACTTACTTCCCCATTAGAGCAGTGGCTTGGAACAGTTTTTTTTTTTTTTTTTTTAATAGCAAAGCCTTCTTACAGTCTTGTTTGTTCAGAAATAAGAGTGAACGAAATCTGCCAAGAGAGAGGGAAGTATTTAGTTGAGGGTATAGCTGCTATCAAGTGGCAGTGTTGTCCTGTGTTAGAGCCCTTTCATGGTCTGCACAGGGACTGACCAGACATGGATCTACAAAGGTCATTTCACCCTGTCCACTGAAATCAGTTTGATTTGGAATAATGTGCCTTGAACCATGTGCTTTTTCCCTAGAAACAACTTTTCCCCCAAGTGCTAACTCCAAGTATGCCTTGCCTCAGATCTACAGGAGACTAGCAGGCATGCACTTACCTTAGAGGGCCAGGCTGGGCCCCATGACTATAGGATTCTGATGTTTTAACCAGGGATGGGCAGGCCAGTTTCAGTTCACCATCTCCCAATGAGGAGGCAACACACCAAGTCTATCAAGTCTGTCTTCCATAAATTTTTAAGACAGTTTCCTTCCCTCAGGAATTGAGCGTATTAAAGTGGTGCTTTTTTTTTAAACATAAAGAATTAAGAGTAGTAGATACCAAGCCAATTTAGAATTAGTAATAAAAAGATTTACGCTTTTCCTGCAGTCTACAGATTATATACCTGATAAAAGATTCTCCTGTCCCCTCAAATAAAAAAAATGCTCTATTGCAACTAAAACTTAAAATTGTCATGGAATTTGTTACAAATGTTGTTTGTAATAAAATTCCCCTATTTGCAGCTCTCAGGTCCCCAAAAGTTAATTTGGAGAAAAAGCCTGTGATTCATTTATATTCTGGTCAACTTCTGATAGATATGCAGAACAGCTTTGTTTGAAGAAGCCAAGAAATAGAGAGTAGACGTGTTTAAGCCTTCTTGCAGCACTGTGACTTGGGCAGATCCTTTCATAGCAAGCAGATAAGTGGACACAGTGAGAGACATTCTCATTCTACTAATCCTTATTCAAAAAGTTTGGTTTTGGCTTTGGAACCCTCTCTATTATGTTCTGGACCTTGGCCTTCATGTTGAGAATTCCAACTTGCTTTCATAGGTGTTAGTGTTGGGGCCACAACATCACCATCCTATTTTCCAAGAAGAAAAAAAAAATGACAAACATGGAAAAGATAGTTATAGCATTTGATCTCAGAGTGAGGACAGATACAATTTTATTAGATTCATAAAATGGCAGAGTAAAAGTAGAATTTGGAACTCAACTAACCCAGTGCCCTCCAATTTACAGGTTAGGAGCAGAAGGGTCAGAGGTGAAGCAGCTTGTCTACTTTGGCACCCTAGGAATATTAACAAGTTAGTGGCAGAGTCCAGATGAGTACTCAGACCTCCAAGTCTCTTCCTCTCACTCACTGTGTTCAATCCCCTAAATTATGTGTATCATAGATGCACAGTTGCCTGAGCTCAGTTCACCTCAGCACTGTCATGATAGCATAAGACCAAGAAGCCTTACTAAATGGCAAGATTTAATTAAGCATTACTATCAAGTCTTACTGTTCCCATTACCAAAGGGTGACCTTGATATAGGAAGATACTGTTGACCTACCAGCAAGGTTTCCCAATTTTATTTCTACTAAATGGGAGTGGGCTGCACTGTACAATTTTTATATCTGTGAGGTAATTAACTGGCTTAATACTATGGCCCGGGGGAAGGGGAGGAGGGAGAAACTGTTTTCCCACCAAATGAACCAGGGTGGAGAATCTTGGCTTCATTAGTATGGTGTTTTTAACCCAGACTGTTACCTAGTGCAGATTTCCATTTTATCCCTAAATAAATGATCCCTCCAAACAAAATATTGCTGGGACCTCCAGGAAGAGAATAGGGAGAATAAGCCCCACTACTTCCTTACGCAAGGAGCAGTACCAAGACTGGATATGTTTACTGAAAGGAGATCTCTTCGAGATGCCTTAACATATGAGCCCTTGTTTGTGTCACAAGAGGAAAGCAATCTTGCCATGTTTCATGATGACTAAGCACAGCCATCTATTTTTTAAGACATCTCCATGTCTATGGTGCATCATACCTCTCATGCTGAAATTTGGTTATTCTGTGATTGGGCGTGTCCAAAGTAGCCTGATTGTTTCCCACTCAATCAGCATGTAACTCTGGGGGTCTTCCTTTGTTATAGCTGATCAGATACCAAGATCCATCAATTCTTCCTTAGAAATATTATTCACATAGATCCTTTCCTCTGCAATATGGTTATCATTGCTCTAGTCTACAGTCTTCACAATACAGCAAGACTACTTTAATGTCTTTCTTACTGGTCCCTAATTCCCAATCTTCCTTGGAGAAGTCCTCATTACTCAATGGACTCTCACTGCTTATAAAACAAAGTCCAAACTCCTTAGCTTGGATTTCAGAGTACCCTATAATCTGATCCTTCCCTACTTATTCAACCTTAATTCCTACTACATCCCATTACTTCAGTGAAATTGACTTTTACACAAATATGTTACATTCATTGTAGACTTTAAGACTTTGTCCATGTTCCTTCAAGGTACCCAAGGATACTATTCATGTATTAAGACTTAGATCAGGCTCCACTATTTTCTTTTGTTTTAACTTAAAATTTAAAAAAAATTCTATTAATTATCACAGCACTCACAAATTACAAAAATAATAATATGGGGTTGAGGATACAGATCCATGATGGTGGAGAAGGCAGTGACTTTCCTGAGCTCTCCCAAATTCCCCTCAAAACAACTTTAAAATAATACCTTAAGATGAATTCTGGAGTAGCAGAACCAATAAAAGGATAGGGTGAAACAATTTTCTAGCCCAAGACAACTTGGAAGATTGACAGTAAATGTCTGTCTCACTAGGGTGAGAGTGGAGCATAGTTCTGTGTGAGTCACACCCTAGTAAGCCAGGAGCAAGTTTTGAGGATGACAGAATTGGCAGGGGCACCTGAATCACCTGCAGTAGCTTCTGGAGCTCTCAGCTCAAAGCTTGTAAGGGGTCAAGACAAGAGGCCAGAAAGAGATTATAGGGAAGCTTTTGCCGGCACTGGGTGCAGGACTCTGTCGCACTGCCATACAAAGTTCCAGGTCACAGTCCTAGGAAGAGGAAGCTGAGTGCTAACACACTACAGTGTGTCACCACAGAGGAGCAAGGACACTGGTCACAGTTCCAGGGTTAAGAAGCATGCTTGCAATTGCTCACAGACCATAGCACAGGCCAGTAGAGCTGTGACCAAACTTCTCTTAAATCAAACTATCTTGGAAGAACTAAAAACTTACAGATGCTCAGAACTAGCTCTGAAAGTAGCAGCATGAAAATCCTGAAGCTTGAGACTGTGCCTCCTCCACCCCAGAGACAGAGTCCAACTTTCACATAAAGTTAAAAGTCAAGAAACAGGCCGGGGAAATGAGTAAAAAACAAAAAAAGAATTTGACCATAAAAAGTGAATATGGTGATAGGGAAGATCAAAACACCCAGAAGAAAACAAAGTTAAAAAAGCTACATACAAAGAAAAATGTGAATTGGTCAAAGACCCAAAAAAGAATTTCTCGGAGGGCTCCAAAAGGATTTTAAAAATCAAGTGAGAAAGTTAGAGGAAAAATTGGGAAAAGAAAAGAAAGTGATACAACAAAATCATGAAAAAAAGACTCAATAGCTTGGTAAAAGAGGCACCAAAAATACTGATGAAAGTAATATCTTAAAAAACAAAAGAATCCAAATGGTAAAAGATAAACAAAAATTCACTTAAGAGAGAAGAACTTAAAAAAAGCAGAACTGGCCAAATGGAAAAGGAGATACAAAAGCTTACTGAAGAATAATTTTTTAAAAATTATAATTGGTCAAATAGAAGCTAATGACTCCAGAAGATAGGAAGAAACAATCATAACAAAATGGAAATCATAAAAAAAATAAGAAAATATGAAATAGCTCATTAGAAAAACAACTGACCTGGAAAATAGATTGAGAAGATATAATTTAAAAATTATTGGACTACCTGAAAGCCATAATTAAATTTTTTAAAAAAAGAACCTAAATAAGATCCTTCAAGAAATTATCAAGGAAAATTGCCTTGATATCCTGGAGTCAGAGGGCAAAACAGAAATGGAAAGAATCTATTGATCACCACCTCAGAGATCCAAAAAGTGAAACTTCCAAGAATATTAGAGCCAAATTCCAGAGCCATTATTATAGCCAAATTCTGGTCAGAGAGAAAGTACTGCAAGCAGTCAGAAAAAAACAATTCAAATATGTGGAGCTATAGTCAGGATAACACAAAATTTAGCAGCTTTTACATTAAAGGATCAAAGGGCTTAGAATAGGATATTCCAGAAGACAAAGCAGCTAGAATAATAACCAAGATTCACCTACCAAGGAAAACTAAGTATAATCCTTCAGGGGAAAAAAAATGGGACATTTAACGAAATAGTGCAATTTCAAGCATTCCTGATGAAAAGCTGAGACCTGAATTGAAAATCTGACTTTCAAATATGAGACTGAAGAGATACACAAAAAGAAAGAAAATCATAAAGGATGGATTCAATAAGGTTAAACTGTTTACATTCCTACATGGGAAGATGATACTTGTAATGCCTAAGAACTTTCTCATCATTAGGGCAGTTAGAAGCAGTATACATAGACCGAAGGCATATAGGTGTGAGCTGATTATGATGGAATGTTATATAAAAAATAATTTAGGAGGTGAGAAAGAGGAAATCCACTAAGAGAAGGGTAAAGGGAAAGGTAGAATGATACAAAAAGGCTTTTAAAAAAGTAGAAAGGAAGATGGCCACAGGGTAGTGGTGGTAAACAACACTTGGAAGTGTTGGAATTACCCTAGTTGGAATTGGAACAAAGAGGGAAGAACATACACACTTAGTTGGGTATAAATATCTATCTTACCCTACAGAGACACTGGAGGGGAAAGGGATATGAGGGGATGGCAGGGGAAAGCTAGAAAGCAGGACAGAATGGAGGAGACAGTAGACAGAAGCTAAACCATTTTGAGGAGGGAGAGGGTGAAAGGAAAGAGAGAAGGATAAGAAGGGAAAATATAGGATGGAGGGAAATAACACAGTAATTATAACTGTGGGAAAATTTTTACAGCAAGTTTCTCTGACAAAGGCCTCATTTCTCGAATATATAATTGAGTCAGATTTATAAGAACACAAGTCATTCTCCAACTGATAAATGGTCAAAAGATATGAACAAGTAGTTTTCAGATGAAGAAGTCAAAACCATCTATAGTCATATAAAAATGATCTAAATCACTATAGAGAAACGTAAATTAAAATAACTGAGGCTCACACCTATCGGATTGGCCCTTATGACAGAAAAGGAAGATGACAAATGCTGAAGGGGATGTGGGAAAACTGGAACACTAAGGCACTGTCAGTAGAGTTGTGAACTGATCCAACCATTCTGGAGGGCAATTTGGAACTATGCCCAAAGGGTTACAAACTCTTTGACCCAACAATGCCACCACTACTTCTACATTCCAAAGAGATTAAGGAAAGAAAAGGAAAAGGTCCTATAAGTACAACAATATTTATAGCAGCTTTTTTAGTGACAGCAAAGAATTGGAAACTTGAGGGGATGCCCATCAATTGAGGAATGGCTGAACAAGATGTGGTACACAATTGTGGGGGAATACTGTTATGCTCTAAGAAACAATGAGCAGAACATTCTCAGAAAAACCTGAAAAGACTTACATGAACTGATGCAAAGTGAAGTGAGCAGAACCAGTAGTGTGTAGATAGTAACAGCAATATTGCATGAGAATCAACTGTGAATAACTTGGCCTTACAATGATCTAAAATAATTTTGAAGGACTCATGATGAAAAATGTTATCCACCTCTAGAGAAAGAAATGATGAAGTGTGAATGCAAAATTGAAGCAAACTTTAAAAATTTTCTTTTTTTTTTTGGTTGGGAAAGGATCTATGTTTTCTTTCACAACAAAGCTAATACAGAAATATGCTGTGCATGACTACCTATGTATAACCTGCCCTCTCAAAAAGGGGACTGGGGAGGGAAGGGAATTTGGAACTCAAAATGTTAAAAAGTGAATGTTACACTTCTTTTTTTACATGTAATTGGGAAAAGAAATTTTTTTTAGAAAAGAAAAATAGTAATTATGTATATGTTTGAGACTTTATTTCTTCAGTCTACAGAAGGTCTGCTTACTTATTTATGGAATTGAATACTGAATCAAAGACCCCTTGAGTAGCCAGGGGTCTGCAGCCTCCAGGTATGTCTTAGACCATACTTACATGCCTACTTAAAATAAATACATAAAACTTCCAATGATACTTTATTTTTTTTTAACATTTATTTTCATTTTAAACTTCACTCTTTTCTAGATGGCCTGTATTACTCATTTTGTGACTCACAGTCACAAAGTGTAATATTACACATTAATGTAATATGATAGAAAGATCAATGAACCAGGATTCAAGAGACCCCTATTGATATGGCTTGGAGCAAGCCACTTTTCTTCTCTGAAGTCAGTTTCTTCATCCTTTAACTGACCTGCTGTCAGTTTCAAATCACATCCTAACCAGTTCCTATGTGATACAAGGCAAGTCACTTAATACTTCAGATTCCTCATCTGTACAATGGAAATAATAATACTTACATAAATTATGGGGTTATTTTGAGGAAACTGTCTTATAAACCTTCAAGTGCCAGATACAGTTACCATTTCAGCACTTTAAAAAAATAATATTTCATGTCTGTATGTAGAATTTCATTTCTAAATTTCTGAGTTGGGTATTGACAAGGTTGTTAATAGAGGAGAATACAAAGCTTCATACAGGGAGTGAAGTTGAGTAGGCTTTAAAGGCTATTTAAGAATTCAGTAGGCGAAGGGAGAAGTACTCAGAAACTCTGTATGAATAGGAAGACACAAAGCATATTTGGTGAAAAGGGAGTAGTCCAATTTGGCAAAAGCCCATGTTGCAGGAAGATGACTGACAAGAGATAAGAAGAGAAAAAGCAGGCCAGTGCTAGAGTACTGAGAGTCTTGAATGACAAGTAAAGGAACCTGAATTTTAATCAACAAGCAGTAAGGAGCAGATGCCTTCTGGATAGAAAAATGGAATTAAAATGAAAAAAAAAATTTGTACAAACTAAACTAATGAAAAAAGGAACCAATGAAAACCACTTATCTGGGGAAAAAAACAACTTTGCAGTCAAGTTTCTCTGAAAAAGGCCTTATTTCCAAGATAACTGACTCAAGATGCAGAAGGAAATGTACAATTTTGGACGTGGCCAACATGGGAAATTTGTTTTGCTTACCTAAGTACATCTATTACAAGGGTTTTGGGGTTTTTCTGGCCCCCCCGCCCCACACTGGGATTGAAGGGAGAGGCAAGAGGAAGAGAGAATAAAGGCCTGTTAACTGAAAAGTTTTCTTAAAAATGAACAACCAAAGAAAAACAGCACAGCTGGTTCAGAGTGTAACAATTCATCTGCAAGCACTGAGCAAAGACTGGGCGGTTGGACTGAGTAACAGAGATGTAAAGACCTTTAGGAATGACTTCAATGAACTAGATGCACAGTGATGAAGGTCAGGGTTGCAGTGGCAGCAATGAGAACAGAGAAGAGAGGCCAGACTTGAGAGACGCTGTGTAGACAGATTTATCAGAACAAGAGGTGAGAGAAAGGAAGAATCCAAGAGAATACCAAGGTTTCAGATGTGAAGAGTGATGTTCCTGACGAATGTGAAATCAGGAAAGGGTAAATTTAAGAGCAGAGATAATAAGCTTGATTTTGAAGATGTGGAAGGTCAGACATTGGGAAACAGGTAAATAGAGATGTGAAATTAAAGAAAACAGATTTGGGAATTACCTGAAGAACATCAGGAACCAAAGTAACAGAAGTGAAAGAGGCTGTTAGGGTTTAGAAGACAAGAGAAACAAGGAATCAGAAGAGGAGATAAAGGAGAGTTCAGTGAAGCAGGAGAACCAGAGTATTGTATTTCTGAAGTGAGGCTGATAGAAGAGAAAGTATCTAGTGGGAAGGGCAGGCCAGTCAATCAACGAGCATTTATTCAGTGCCTGCTATATGCCAGGAATTGGCAACTGACTAGGCACCAGGTGGGGAGAAGGATGAGTGAGAATAAAGGGTCAAGTATGCGGACTCCTAGGACCTAACCCTAGGTAATTAGGATTATGATGTAAATGACAAAAATGGGGAAATTAGAAAGAGGGGAGAATTTAGGGGAAAAGCTAAGTTTTGTTCTTAACATGTTGAGCTTGAGATGCCTATGGAACACATCTAGGTGAACATGTCCAGAGGTAGCTGCAGATTCCAGACTGAAGCTCACGAGAGATAAGGGCTAAATATAGGGATATGGGAAATATCTGGACAGATGTCAATTGAATCCATGTGAGCTAAGGAGATTAAGAGAGAGGGTCCAGAACAGAAGCCGTACACATATACACACGTACACACATACACACACACACGTACACACACACACACACACGACATGAGGAACTTGCAAAAAAACCTGAGAAATGGACAAACAAGTAGGAAGTGATTGGCAATACAACAGCAAAATAAAATCTCAGGGAGGAGAGAGTACTTAGAAAGTACTTAGAAAGTCAGCAGTGTCAAACACTAAGATGTCAAGAAGGATAAGGACTGAGAAAAAGTTACTGCTTTTATTGGTGACAAGATCACTGGCGACTTTGGGGAAAGCAGTTTTAGTGGCGTGGCTGGGACAGAAGCCAGAATGCCAATATGGGGTTAAGAAGTGAGTGGGAAGTTGAGGCCAGGAATACAAACAACTTTTTCTAGGAATTTGGCTAGGAATTTGGAAAAGGATGGAGCATGGGTTGGGCTGGAGGGGTTGTAATTTTAGTGCTTTAAATTATAGAGGTTTATAATAAGTGTCTTTACTTTTATTACAAACGTGACACTCTTGGCATGTCTGCAGGAAGGAGATGAGAAACTCAACAAAGTCAAATGTGACAGAGTGGTTAAGGAGAATAAGGAATGAAAAAAAGCCACTAGAGTTGATGATTAGGACCCTTCAAGAAGTCAGTTTCCATAGACTGGTGAGGCAGAAGCCAAATCAAAGAAGGTGGAAGAGAAGGTAAGGAAAGATATGTCTAGCAAAGACAACTTTTAGTCCAGAAGTTTATCAGTGAAGAGGTTTAGAGATGGGCTTTATTGGTTGATGGTAGCTCATCATGTCTCCATTAGCACCCTCACTAAAGTAATACTCAGGTTTCTACATTTAAAAAACAAAAAATAAAAATTTTATATGTTTAAAATGATAATCAAATAAACTTAATTTAAGTAACAACTTTGTCAGATTCCAAAGGTAAGAGAAAGACCCTGTCTTGGGACTTGTAGAAGGAAGTTACTAAAGAAAGAATAATAAACGACTTACTTGTGGTTTGGTGAAGTTTTTGTTTATGCACCACTGAACAAAATATTTACTGGCAGCATCTAAACTTTCCTTATCTGTTTTCTTACAGTATACTCGGATAAGCTGTTCAGCAAATTTTTCAGGTAGAAGCTGTGAAACCTTTTCAAAAGAAATATTCCATCGTTTCTTTCTTGAAAGAATCACAAAACAGACAAGATACCAAATCTCCCTGGCAATTATGTTCCCACTTTGAGGTTGGTGTTCAGCCAATCAGTTGTGTCTGACTCTTTTGGGACCCCCATGGACCACATCACACCAATATTGTCCATGAGGTTTTCTTGTTAAAGATACTGGAGTGGTTTGCCATTTCCTACTACAGTAGA
Source organism: Bettongia penicillata ogilbyi (assembly GCA_023548195.1). Lineage (NCBI taxonomy): Eukaryota > Metazoa > Chordata > Mammalia > Diprotodontia > Potoroidae > Bettongia > Bettongia penicillata. The sequence continues at coordinate 5,342,478 of JAJHZJ010000444.1, forward strand.
TTAAGGCAAAGAGAAGTTAAGTGATTTTCCCAGGGTCACATAGTTAGTAAATATCTGAGGGTAGATTTAAAATCAGGTTTTCCTGACTCAAGGTCCAGCACTCTAGCCACTGAGCCATCCAGCTGCCTCACACACTATCACTAATGATATTAAAAAAAAACACCCCACTTTTTCCTTTCTAAATATTATGTCCCACAATTCATAATAAAATATATCTCTATGAAAAGATGAAAAAAAATTAAAACTATTTTGATTTGCATTCAAAATGTCATAGGGAGATGCACAGACTTGCCAGATGTCACACTAGCAAGCTTCTTTTTACCTAATTTGGGTGTTTACCTGATCCTTTGTAATCATGACTGCTTTACTTCTGTCACTCTTACAATAGAAACGAACATTATCAATAGGATTTTTGTCTTTCATCCCATAATCCATGTCAATAACCTTGACAGAAGAAAAAAGAAAGAAGTTCAAAGTTACAAACAGCAACAGGAATAATACTCTCATTAACTGAGCTCAGTGTGGCAAGCCAAAGAATACTGCCCACCACCATCACAAAAGCCAACAGAATAACATAGCATAATTATAAACATAGAAACATAACAGATATTCTGCTAAAAATGACCCAAAGGGATTTTTGTTTGTTTGTTTTAAGCCTCGTCAAAAGGTTCCTAAAAGCACAGTGGATACAACAGCTTGGTAGAATAAGTATAAGTGTCCATCAATTCCTTTGGCTATGAGATGAGAAGGTATTTTATCAAATACTGTCCTAGAGATGATGAACAATTTGTCATAAAAGACAATTATTATAAGCCCCTATAAATGACAACCCATCCAGCCCAATCCACACTCTAAATATACTGCCTGGTATGGGCAGTAAAGCTTACAACTCTTTCATTTCAGGCAGAACAAAATTCAGTTATAGAATGGGAGGTTGGAATAGGTAAAAATGTCACACTTCTCCACTGTTTGAAATGATAACAGACTAAATGACACATGGACAATTGTAAGCAGCTTACAATTACACACGCTGTCTTGAGAAATGTACCAGCAACTTACATCAACTATGAAATCTTCAGCCTTTAATTCAACTTTCAGGGCTATACCTTGTGGTACGGAAGCAGCAACATCTTTTGGAAGTTGATCACATCCCTCATAGGAAAGAAATTACTTTGAATGTATTATTTAGAAGACAACTCAACCTATAATAGTTTATAATACTAACAAGCACACTCACAGGTCTTTTGTCATAACTCTCCCCCTTCCCCACCCCCCCACACTCTTTGTCTGCTCTGGACTGTACTCCTTCAACCCTCTACCACATTAAAATCCCTCTCTTCCAAGAAATTTGGAATTATGAGAATAGAGTGACTAAAATATCTATACCCTTAGATGAAGAAATTCTGCTGCTTGGCATACACCCCAAAAAGAAAGACTTCAAATGCACAAAAATATTAAGACCAGTATTTTTTCATAGTGGCAGAGAAATGGAGACAAAGTAGAAGCCCACCGACTAGGGGATGATTAAACAAATGGTGATATACGAATGTAATACAGTATTATTCTCCTATAAGAAACAATGAAAATAGTGAATAAGGAGAAATATGAAAGGACTGAAATGACATTTCTTGGATACAGCCAATGTGGAAATTTGACTATAGATTTGTTACACTTTTCTGGTGGAGGAGGGAGGCATAGGAAAAATGGGAAGATGAGGAGATACAGGGATAGGGAAGAAGAAAAAAAGCAAAAGAGTGCATTTAGATATCTTTTTTTAAATGGAGAAAAAAGAACAGAAGGAAGGCAAAAAAGAAAAGTAGCCAGACAGGTCAACTTTAAAAACTAAGGTTGATTTTGTTATATACTCTCTGCCTAATAGAGCTTTGTTATTTCAAGTACGGTTCTGTTTTTTCAGTTCTATTATGTATATGCAATTCCCAGTCTACCTGGTATTTGTTAAAGTTCAGAACAAAAATAAAAGGGGTTTTTTTTTGTTTGTTTTAAAGAAAAGACTTAAATGAATGGATGCAAAATGAAATACACAGAACCAGGACAATATGTGCAATAACTACAATGTAAACAGAAAGAACAATACAATATTTAAAACTGAAAGCTATGAAATTAGGATAGGGTTAGGAAGAGGCCCCAAAGAACAATGTCATATGACACCTCCCCTTTGCAGAGGTGGGAGCCAATCACGAGTTGGGTGCCCAACTTCTTAACACTAGAATTTTCCATCTGTCAGTTAGTTTGGCTGAACCTTTCTTTCTCAGGAAGACAATAGGAAAAGGGATACAGTGGAAAAATGCAGATGATAAAAAAAATAATAAAAATATATGTAAAAATCTCTTCCTCTAAGGTCTTATTCGGATGCTACTTCCTCCACAAAGCCATCTAAAATCAATCCTTCCTGCTCACCTCCCATTCCTAGACCAAACTGGGCATGATCTTTCCTTCCTTAAATGTTTTAGAGCACTATGAATGTCTCCCTTGCCCCTAAGGTTTCTCCTTCCCTTTTGATCTATTTTCTCAGACTTTTTAGGGTATCTGTTCTATGAACTCCTAGAGGATGTAAGGTCATTAAAAAAAATCTTTGTAATTTCAATGTACCTTAAATGTAGTAGGCATGAAATTTTTATGGAAATGAATTAGTCATAGTATCTCAAGATGTCCTAAGACACCATACAAGATAAAAAGGATAGTTTTTTCTCTTGGCAGAGGCAGGAGCACATAACTGTTACATATATAGTCAGATAAAATCACTATACTAGTTGTTTTTAAGAGAGGGTTCAACTTGGGAAAGGAGGAAGACACATTCAGAAATAACTGGGATGTAAAAGTCATCAATACATTTTTAAAAATAGATAATTAAGGGAATTGTGGGAATAGAGTGAACTTCAATGACTCCATCTTATGAATCAATTCTGAATCTGGTTCAGTTCCCTTATTATTCAATTATGAGTCTAGTCCAATTTCTGTCCTGTAAGAAAATTGTATTCAGTTATGAGAATTGTGGGGGAAAATTTTTTATTGCATTGTTTGAACTTGGCCCTATATGGCTGGTATGCTGGATCACCTCTATCTGTTGCTTAGAGACTCTTAACTAAGGACCTAGGTTATTTTGACCAGAAATCTATTCAGAATTGAAGGCTAATACAAGGAGTTTTCTCACAATTACACATCTTAAGCAATCCCTGCATTTTCTCTGAAAACTAGATCTGTACAGGTCAACCAGTTATTGTTTCCATGTTCCTTTGACTGTATACAGACACCTCTTTTTCTGATCTAAGAAAACTGAACCTATTCATTCTCTCTCTCCCAATCTGGAAACTCCCCAATCTTTCCTTCAATTCTTAATCAGTTCACCTAATTGTTTTCTTCTCATTAAGTAGTCTTATTTAATTGTCTTTAATACATAAGAATCTGTCTCATTATGTATTATTTGGGGTCTCTGAACTGTCTGGGAGGTTCACTGACCCATTTATTGTGCTAGTTTTTCTAGTAAACGGTACAACTCAAATCTTTCCCTCAGTTGTTGTTCATTTTCTGTTATATAATAGGCAAATGTGGCAAGGGGAGGAAGTTTCCTATGAAATGTAGGAATAAAAGAAACCTGGTGAAATGTGGCCCAGTGCCTATGCAGTGAAGTATTAGTTATGGCATGAAGAAAAATATGACAACAGATTATAAAGTCTTTTAAAATTTTTAAAACTGAGTGTGGGGATCTGCCAGCATAGCCCCCATGTTTCAGGATTTTGATTTACACAATGACTGGTGATACAGGACCACTTGTGAACTTCTGAAAGCTGTCCCTCGTTCTTCCACCAGCCATGACATTTAATTCAACTCAGATCTACTCGGCTGTTCCCCATGCAGAGAGAACAATTTACTTAAGGTTTGTGATCACAGATGGCTGGGATAACCAAATGAAAATCAAGGTGGCAGTGAAGTCTGAGGAGCTCAGCTTCAGACCTAGCTTGAGGAGAGCTGGGCGAAGATCTCAGCAACCCCTTACAATAGAGGAAGAACAATATAAACCAGCTGTGACACAGATGTTTCATGACCTAGCTGACGATGCAAAGTTCAGAAGGGGAAAATGGCATTGTGAATTCGGATTCTTCTTCAACATACTCTTACACGGACCTAAAAAGCCACAGAATAGACACAGGAAGGCATGCAAATTAAATAACAACAAAGAAAGAATTCTTATAGCATTTCAGAGAAAATGTCGTCAGTGACACTGGAGAATCCTGGCACCTGCACATGGACTGGGCTGACCATTGCGACAAACCTAATGGCAAAAGAAATTTTGGGAAAATTCATCTCCAACTATTATGGCAGGCAGAGAGTCACTTCTGTCTAATTGAAAGAAAACTCTTTGAAGTCATCTGCTGGCAGAATGAGATGGGGACAGTTAAACTGGAAAATGTAGAAAGAGAATAGAACCAGACTGAGAAGGTTATCTAATTTAATATAGTTAAGATTTTCTTTGATCACGTATTATCTGACACTAGAGACTTGGGATGATAATAGCTACAGTAAGAGGACCACTATTAATTATCTGTAAATCAGAAACCCACACTGTCAAATTTAAAATTAAGGTTTGTGTGGGTAATTTGAAGGACTTTAAAGCATTCCACTAATGGTGAGAGTTACCACTGTCTCCACTTACCACTCTAATCTTCTCTCCCCCTGTAGGCTGAGTCTCACCCACAAACTTGTATAGCTTACGACATTCAACTTTGTGTAAAATCTCTCGTGCCTCAGCCAATCTGGGATCGCTAGAGTACAAAATCTCCAGAAAAATGTTATCTGCCAAAATCAAAACAAAAATTCATATCCTACTGTAGAAAGTCCAATAACTCATCCAGATTTGTAGGAATGATGTATTAAGGATTTTCTAGGAACTCCTAAAAATTGGAGTTTTGTGTTTTAACAATTGATCTTCAAATCAAGGTTCCTTAATTTATGCTCTATCGTTGGCACCAAAGCTCAGCGATAACACATTTCTCCTAAGTTTTATATGATGATGGTAGCGCCTATTATTCACATAGACAGGAAGGGTCTAGGTCACGAAGGGCTCTGAATGCCAAACAGAGCATTTTGCATTTGCTTCTGGAGGCAATAGGGAGCCATTAAAATTTACTGAGTTGGTAGTGAGTGGGGTAAGTGGAGATAGAATGACATGATCAGACATTCACTTTATGAAAATCTCTTTAGCAGCTCAATGGAGGATGGACTGGGGTGGAGAAAGACTTGAAGCATGTGACAAGTAAGGTGATGGAAGCCTGCACCAGAGTGGCGGCAGTGTCACAAGAGAGAAGTTGGGTAGATACTTGAGATGCTACAAAGGTCTAAGATATAAAGGCTTCCGATATGGCCCTAGTGATGGATTCTATGGCTGTTGTATAAATCAGCTGAACTAAGCTCAGATATAGGCATCAATGGAAGCTTGGCTACCTAGTGATAAATTTTTTTGGCAACCAAAATAACTTTAAAAAGTTTACTGAAAGCACACAAGGACATAGCACTTTAAGCTTTACAAAGAACTTAATATTTTATCTCACTTGACCTTTATAACCACCCTGGGAGAGTGGTACTGTTATTTTTCTCATTTTACAGATGAGGAAACTGAGGCAGACTTAAATTAAGTGACTTGCCCAGGGTCACACAGCTACTAAGTATCTGAGAGAGAATTTAAACTCAGTTCTTCTTGACTAAAAGTCCAGCCTTCTATTCACTGTGACACTTAGCTGCCACAAAAATTAAATTACACATCTTCTGAAGTAGTGAAATAAAGTCCATAGGGCTTATCATTTTTGACCAGATGCATTATGGATTTAATAAGCTTTTATTGTTAGCCTGGGAATCTAATTACCACTTACAGTATTGTTTCTATAGCAAATCACTTTTCGAATCTGAAAAAAAAATCAACTTAATCATCAGAAGTATAAACTGATTTCTAAGTTGGGGACTGTTGCCTAGATTGAATCTGGGTTGAATTAACACAGTCTAGATCTCACCTGTAAGTTTAGCATAGGCTTCCATATCATCAATTGCTGTAGAAAGCTTGTATTTTTTCCCTTCAGCACCTTCTATTTGTATGTAGGGATCTGCTTTAAGGAAGGCATCTGTAATCCTGTTGAGAATTAATTTATACAATGTATGAAAGTACCTCTCCTCCTTTCACTTCTGTGTGGAAGACTATGGATGTGGAACCTTATGCAGATGCTGTCATATTAGCACATACAGCTAATTTGTAAGCTGGTTTTATAGAACTTTCTTTTAAATCTCTGTTACAAGGAAGGCTCACTGGATGGGGGGAGATAAAATTGGAAATGAATGTGACATGAAAGCAAAAAGCTTCAATAAAAAGAACTGTTCTTTCATCTGAATGCAGACTGAAACATACTGTTTACTTTATTTTTTTGTTTTGTTTTTGTCTGTTTTCTTTTATAACATGACTAATATGGAAATAGGTTTTGCATGAATGCGTAAGTATAACCTATATCAAATTGTCTTCTTTCTCAAAGGGGAAGTGGAGAGAAGGAGGGAGAGAATTTGGAACTCAAAAATTAAAAAAAAATCTAAATGTTAAAAATTGTTTTTACATGTAATTGGGAAAAAAATTCAAAAAAAGAACTCATTTCAGTCCTTAAGTAACTTATTCCTACTGCTAGAGGCCTTTGTGCAGGAAGATTGCTTTTTCTTAAGAAAGTCCCATGGAAAAATGTGCCTCTGTCACAATAAGTAAGCAAGTATCATCCTGCTAATCTTCCAGACTCATATATGCAGGCCCAGGAAGCCTCCAGGAAACATTACAAAGCATCAAGGTCAAATAGGCAGGACAATTAATTTGGTCATGACACAGGATGGTGAAAATGTAAAAATGGAGATCAATATGACCAAGGTCAAGGGGTCTGAGTGTTTTGAGCCATAAGATCCACTAATGGCAACAGCCAAAACGTACTAAATGTCTGAAGTCAGATCAAACATACAGTCAACAAACATTAGTTATCAAGTGTTAACCTGTGAGGAAGAAAAGCTGTCAGTGGACCAAAGAAAGGAGGTAAAACAATTGTACTACTGGTAATCTTGGCAAAAGAGGTTGAAATTTAGTCTTAAAATTAATTTTTATTATTAACAATTATTAATTTAATACTAATTAAATAATTAATTTATTATAAATTTGGGGAGGTCAATTATACTGGCTGTATCTATCAACCTACTACGTTGCAGAAGGAGCAATAACTTCCCTGCCAACAGAAGCAGGGCAATGGCAGCTATTCCTTCTCTGAATTAAGAACTGATTAGCTCTACCTCACTGGTCTGATCTATTCTAGTATTCCAATAAACAATTATGTTTATTATGTTGTTTAAAAGAGAACTTCACTTGGACAAAACTGAACCACATATCCAAAAAGTCTAACATGGCGGGCAGTCTCCTACCTTTGCACAGATGAGATGCAGGGACCTTCCCACAGCTTTCTCTCTGGGGCCGTGCCTGATCATCACTTCATAACACTCCGTTTCAATTTTTTTCTTATTCTTTCCATTTTCATGATTGCAGTCATTGTGCTTATTGTTTTCTTGGTTCTATTTATTTCACTTTGCATCAGTCTGTCTTCCTTCCTTGCTTCTCTATATTCAAACTCATTTTTTTATAGCACAGTAATGATCTGTATGTATTTCTACGCACCTCAACTTGTTTGTTTTCTACTCTTTACAACTACAAAAAAATCCCATTATAAATATCTTGGGAGCATATAAGGGCTTACTTTTTGTCACTAAACCCCTAGGAGTATATGCCTAACAATGAGACCTCTGGGTTATGAGGTCATTTTTATTCTTTTCTTGGCACAATTTCACGTTAACTTTCCAGAATGGATAAACCAATTCATAGCTCCAGCAACAATGCAAGAATGTGCCTTTTTTCACACAATCTCTCCAATGTTGATTCTTTTCATCCTTTTCCATCTTTTTCCATTTGGTGGATGTGAGGTAAACTCTAAAGTTTGTTTTACTTGCGTTTATCTTAGTTTGGGGGATTTAGAACACTTTTATATTGCTGTTAATAAGTTATAATTGCTCTTTTGAGAAATGTTTCTTTGTATTCTAGGATCACTTATTTATTGGGGAATGGCTTTTGGTCTTACATATTTACTAGCATCTACATATCTTGGGTAGCATCTAAACTCTTATCAAAGGTATTTCATACAAAGATTGTCCCCCTAGTTGAATTCCCTCTTGTTTTAGTTGCTGTAATTTTGTTCATGCTATCACTTTTCAATTCTAATAATCAAAGTTTACAATTTTTATTTTGTGATTTCCCTCTATCCCTTGCTTGGTTAGGAATTTACCCCCTTGACATAGCTGTGAAATGTAACGGATCAGATTATAATTTCTTTATGGTGTAATAATAATAGCTACAAAGCACTTACCATGTGCCAGGCACTGTGTTAAGTGCTTTACAATTATTACCTCATTTCACCCTCGCAACAACCCTATAAGGTATTATACTCCCATTTTACAGATGAAGAAATGGGGGCAAAGAGAAGTTAAGTGACTTCCCAGGGTCACATAGCTAGTATGAGTCTGAGGCAGGAATCAATTCAGATCTTCCTGACTCCTGGCCTGGCAATCTATCCACTTGCTACTTAGCTGGCATGATATTTATCATTCAAGTCATAGCTCTATTATGGAATATGTTGTAAGGCACTGACCTAAAACGTAACTTCTTTTGTCCAAAAGGGAGTTCCTCTCAAAATAATTGATGTTTTGCAGGTTACTGAACATTTGCTAACTGAGTTCAATTGTTTCTGTGTCTTTTTTATCTTAGGAGACACCTAGGTGGCACAGTAGAGCTATCTCTGGGCCTGGAATCAGGAAGACCTGGGTTCCTAGGCAAGTCACTGAACTTCTGCTGCCTTAATCCACTAGAGAAGGAAATGGCAAACCACTCCAGTATCTTTGCCAAGAAAACGCTATGAACAGTATGATTCACGAGGTCACCAAAAGTTGGACACAACTCAAAAACAGCTTCTTTATGTAGTCTGTCCTGGTGATTTATTTCCCATTTTTTTTTTAAACTAGAACTAAATAGCTTTGATGGCTGATGCTTTACGGTATGATTTAGAAGGGCTTTCTATTTCTCTTTGAGACCTACCTGCCACCTGCTTCCCCATGTTTCCTTAGCCCTTTTAGATATTCTCTATCTTTGGTTCTTCCAAGTCATTTTCTCATTAGTTGGGATGGCTCTATAAACTATCCAAAATATGGCTTGCTTTTTATTTCATCTGGATTTTGTCAGAATCTCAGATAGGTCTCAAATAGAACATGTGCAGCATTCAATTCACTTTGATAAATACATGATGCAAAATTTTGCGGGGAAGTGGTGAGCAAATTCCTTACATTGTTTCAATGATGTTGCCCACTTTGTGCTGGTAAGCTCTTCGGTGTAGGCAGTTGCGTGTATGGAACATGTCATACAGATTTCCCACTTCCTAGAGAATTGTGAAATAAATTTTAATTTATACATTGTACAAGTATGAGAAAGGGATAAAGACTGGTACAAATAATGTGTATAAGCTTAACAAGAATACCATAGAATCACAGAGAATTTGGAGCAAGAAGAGTTCTTAGAGGCGATCTAGGTTCAGCACCTTCATTTAAAAAGCTGATCCAAAGTCACAAGTATGTAGCAGAGATCAAATCTGAACGTGGACCTTTTGATCTACACTACATAATGAATGAAATATATACCATCCAAATAGCACTAATATAACGATGGTAGGTCTGTGGTAGATCTGTGATATTCATTGATTTGGTCATAACTTTTTAATACTTATCCACCAAACTGACCCAAACACTCTGTTAATAACATAAAATAATACCTAAATAATTGTTCCAAGGTTTATTATAGAACATTCCCAAGATAAACATATTCCCAAGATAAACACATTCACACACATACATATATCTACATATAGCTATCCACACACACACACAAACACGTATGTGTATCTCACAAAGGCAAATTAAACAGTTATGGATGTAACTTCCCCTCACTGAGCATGCCAAATAAATTCAGCATAGTGAAAATAATCATTCATTAACAAAAGCTGGGAATACTTTCCAGCATTTTACTAATTGTTAAAAGGGCCTTTGCAATGCTAAACAAAAGAGAAAATGACTGCAAATGCTTACAAAAAACAGAGCTACTCCCCTAACTCTCAGTTTTTAAATAGGAACAACCAAATTCCCTTCTTTCTTGACCGCTTCTCTCTCAAACACCTTACCTTGTCTCTGGTGCAAATATGTTTCTTATTATCTACTACGCATACACGGGCAAACTTAATAAAGCGCTTATAGTCGAAGTTATTTTGAATTCCAAGATGGTGACAATCCCTAAAAAGATTCCAAAGAAATGAAGCTGAAAAAAGTCAGTAGGAAATATGCACCTTAAACAATAACAATGAAGTTACTTGTCTAAGTTTGACAACTCTTGTGAAATGTTCAATGTGTACCTGGCAAAATAATCCCATTTATCCACATCAATGCCATTGCGTTTATTAGCCACTATTTCATAAAGAAAGTTTTTTTCTTCAGGTCGCCCCTTATACGGCCACTGGAAGAAAACCCAGGGAAGAGCAGGTTTAGTCTTAATCAAGGATTTATGTTACACTTACATGTATGGTAGCAAAGCAATGTTACAAAAGAGACAATTATTTACATAAGAGCCTTTTCGATTTATGTTGCCATATTTTAAAATGCATGGAAGGTCTTTTCCAAACAAGTTCCTTGTTCCGCAACATCACCTCTTAGTCATCCTGTGAATAATGAGCACCGATATGCATAATTATAAGTGAAGATAGTCATTATTACCCACAGGAAGCATGGTGGTTTACTCTGTGTTGAAGGCTATGGAATCAACCATATCAAATTTCTGAGACCAATCAGAAACTATGCTATATTTCTAGGGAATGCATTATAGAACAATCTCAATACCTGTCATACCTAAAGATTTATTTCAAGTGAGTTATATGGTATCATTAGAAAAGGGGTCCTTAACCTTTTGGATGTCATGGATCCCTTTGGAAGTCTGGAGAAATTATGGATTTCTTTTCAGAATAACAGTTTAAAATGCATAAAATAAAATACATAGGATAACATAGGAAACAAATTTTACTGAAATATAATTGTCAAAAAAAAAGTTCACGGATCCCTTTGGGGTCCATAGACCCCAGGTTAAGATAAGCACTAAGGAATTAAGAATGTAGAAACAATCTCTGAGGATTATGAAGCTTTTCACAGGCAGAAAACTGAGATTGTGGGGGGAAGGAGGACAGGCAACACAGATGCTGTTTTTAATAACATCTTTGTTTAGAGGTAGGGACGTTAGAAGAAAAAGAAGGATGCAAGAAGAGAGAAGCCAACTAAGTCTATTCAATGAGACTTTCCTGTTCGTGGCTTAAGACACAGGATGAAGTACACACAGTAAGAACTTCTTACAGGGAAGTGGCGATCCCAAGCTAACTCTCCATCTTTCTCAAGAGGGAGCCCCCACTTAACTGTTCTTCTCTCCTTCTTAGCTCCTCCCCGTATGCCAGGGGACGTCAGCATCCATGATGATTTCCATCAGATGCTCCATCCACCTCCCAATATTCCATGACCAGCTCTTCCATTTGCCCAGTCACACAGAGGGATGAGCTAACTCTTCATCTCATCATTCACAAGTGTTCTACTTCTTGGATAAAAAAGCACTGGTATTTCTCTATCTGCTTGTAACTTCCTATCATTCTTGCCTTAACCCCCAAACTATTCCATATACTCACCATGCCCTCTAATCCTTTCATTCCTCACTATTTTCTCTTATTCTGTATCTGATATCATTTTCCTTCCTAATTTCAAATCTATGGTTAATGCGTTGTATGCCACATTGTCCTCTATTCTCAAATTCTTTGCACCATATCTTATTGCCACTCATGTATTGTCAGACCCCAATTCCAGATCACTCCACTATCTACCTCCTTTCCTACTCAAATGCTATTGATGAATTAAATTGTCACTGAGGTGGCCGGGTCCACTAAAAACTGATATTGTACAACTCTTCCCTCTCTGATTCTCCCAGAAGTTTTTCCAAACCTCTTTTCTCCTCAAACTTTTCGTACCTTTCTGTCTACTAATTTTCTCCATTGAAGATCTTGACTCATACCCTAAAGTATACATTCTCTTTGACCCAGGAATGCCACTAAGGGATAAAGTAAATGCTTGAGGGAAACTGAAAAATGAGGATTAAAAATACAAGGGCAAAACTGCTTGCCTCTGTTTTTGCTTCTATTATTCTCACCAAAGAGCACGATCTTTAGAAAGGCTAGAACAAAAATGATCAACAGAAAAATGAAGTACTGAGCTAGTAAGAGAGCACCAAGCTGCCCTTAACCAAAAGATGAAGTCAGATAATGTGAGTAAGATGCTTCACTATTAAGCCTGAAGTACTCCATAAATGCCAGCAGTTTCTATTAAATGTCACCTCACTGAATATACAGTCACTTGGACCACGAGAACTGCATCCAAGAGTCACATAAAAATTTTGGGATATGTCTTCTGAACCTGTCCATGGCATTTAAACAACTATGGAAACTGGAGAGGAGCTTCAGGACTGGTGGTGGGTAAATGATGCAATTTTGAAAAAGAAGAAAGCAGGTTCTTCAAATTCTAACCTGAGTCTGACATTAATTTCTAGAAAGAGAATTATTAAGGGGAAGGGATGAGAACCATGAACTATAAGAGGAATTCATTAAAAAATTGTGTTGAGTAGCCAAACCAACTTCAAACTTTTTGGGGAGGATGGGATTACTAGACAAGCTAATCAATGTAATATTACAGACAAAAAGTACTTGGATTTTAGGAAAATACTTGACAAAATCTCTCACAATATCCTTGTGGACAAGGTGGACAGAGGTGGACTAGATAACAGAATAGTAGAATGAGAACGGTTAGTCCACTGAACACCACTGGACCCAAGATGATGGCGAAATGTCATTGTGGAGGGAAATTTCTAGTGGCATATCACAGAACTCTGTCCTTGGTTGTATTCCAATCAACATTTTTAGCCAATGACTTGAAGACAAAGGGAAGATCTACCACAAAAAGCCCCCTCTCCATTTTCTTAAGCCTTTCACCCAATCCCTAGGCCATGTAGTAAGATGAAATTCAGAGGGATAAGCACAAAGCCCAAGAATAAGAATGCATAAGAATGTGGGGAGGGGGTAGGGGGAGAGGGGGTGGCAGGTATAGCTACACAACAGTTCGTGGAAAAAAAATTCTGGAAATTTACATGAATATGAGTCAATGGTATAATATAATTGGGCTGAATTAACATAAGTATCCAAGACAAGGAAGTTGATGCTACCTTTATGCTCTGCTTTAAAAGTCAGACCTTTTCTGGAATATTGCATTTGGTTCTGTGAATCATATTTTAGGAAAAAATTGGTAAGCTAAAATCTATCCAGGAAGATGACCATCAGGATGTTAAAGGGTCTTGAAACCATGCTATATTAGGATCAGTTGAAAGAATGGGAAATGTTTGATGTGGACAAGTCTCTTTGTTTTTGGTTTTAATCTATTGTATTTTTTTTTAGGGGAAAGGGTAAATAGACATGACAATCATCTTTAAATATTTAAAGGGTAGTGTTGTAGAAGAAGGTTAAACTCAATTCTGCTTAACACAAAGGGCAGAACTAGGACTGATGGGCGGAAGTTTCACAGCAGTAGAGTTCAGTTCCATAAAAAAAAAAGCTTCTGAGTAATTAAAATATCCACACAAGTGGAATGCATTGCTTTTGAGGTTAAGGTTACTATTAAGTCTTCAATGGATGGTTTGTATGACACTTGTTGGGAAAAGAAGGGGCAGTGAAACATTTCATACAGTGAATTAATGCTTTAGGTTGGTTTCGGACTAGCCAACTCTCAGGACAAACGAAAAAATATGATCTCTGAAGACTGACTGCTCCTCAGCAGCAGCTCCAAAACTCTCAAGCAAGAACAGCATCCCTGGATTCTGACTGGGGAACAAAGCAGCTTTGAAAGGGAAAGTTCTCATTTGGACACAGAAACTCCCAGGACATAGTTTAAAAACCACTCTCAAGAAAAAAAGCTTGTCTCCAGAGTTTGGAGGCTCTCCAAATGTTTCCCTCTTTTAGCTTCTTACAGTTTCAAACCTTTTTCTATAAGAGTACCATGATTCAAAATCAAAGATCGAGAGCTAAAAGGACCCCTGTATAGAACCGAGTGGGACTCTGAAGAATAAACACTCTTTTTATGGCCCCAGAGTCTAATCTAATACCTTTATAATTAAACATTCCTTCAAAACAGTCCAATAGAAGAATTTTTACTTTAAAGAAAGAAGATAACTTATAGGTAGAATTTTCAAATTAACTATACCTCCTTGAGTAATCAACTTGGGCTCCAGCTACACTTTGGAGTGCTTCTACACTATAAACTCAATATTTAAAAACTGGTAAAAGTAGTAGATAAGAGAACAGCCACTCATTTGGGATGTATTAGGCAATTCACTAAACAGCTAACTCACCGAAGAATTCTCTGCTGCAGAATCAAGAGGTCCCGCAATTTGTTCTTTGATAAAACACATATCTTCTTCCGGGATGAGTCCGTACTTCTTCATTACAGTTTCAATTCCATTGACATTGACCAGATGCTCAAACATCGTGACTGAAGCTATTTCATGCTTAAAAATAAGAACAGAAGGGACCTGCTCATTTGATTTCCAAGTGCCTAAGTCGCAGCCCTTTGTCTCAGTGCTTAGTTTAGAAGCTCAGCTAGCGGGTTAGGAATTCAGTTTGGAAATCCAGCTGTCTTCTTCATCACTCTTCTATTCTTGCCTCAAGGAAGTCTGCTGTCTTTGGGGACTGTGGGTGGGCACCCCACCAAGCTACCCTTCAAGGATGTCTTGTTTGTTATCCAAAGAAATCTGGTCACTGTCTTTCACCTTGCAGTTGGACTACAAGAGTGAACATTTCTTAGTCACAGGGGGGAAGGAAGCGCTTGTTGCTGGCCCCTCCTCCCTAACTTCCTATCAATCACACTGTTCTCCATGCCTCAATTATCTAACCAATGATGTTGTCCTTGACCCCATGATGTCACCAACCCTATAACCAATTATATCTTTTCCTCCCCTACCTGTTCTATTCTTGTTCTAATCTTATAAAAAGAAGCTGAGTCTCCATCACGGGGTCTTTTGTCTAAACTATGCCAGCCACTGACCCATTTTACTGGCAGATGTTGCTCAGTTGTTTTCCAGTCTTGTCTAACTCTTTGTGACCCCATTTGGGGTTTTTCTGGCAGAGATACTAGAGTGATCTGCTCATTTTACAGATGAGCAAACAGAGGCAAACAGGGTTAAGTGACTAACCCATGGTCACACAGCTATTAAATGTCTGAGGCCACATTTGAACTTAGATCTTCTTGACTCCAAGCCCAACACTGGATCTACTGTGCCACCTAGGGGCCACTCCATGAGTGTGTAGCACTCCTGTTAATAAAATGTTACCCTGCTCAGAGAAAACATGCCTCAGTCTACCTTTGTTGAATTTCACTTATAAAGATCCCTGATGATCATGACTGAAACTATTCTTGGTTTCAAGGGACCATGAAATTTCAGGGTTTACTATGCCTCATATCAAGTGAGCATGACATGTCATGTTCTTAGCAGGTTCTTAAGTACAACCTTATAGGAACATCAAAAAAAAAAGTCATCGATTTATCAAACTTTTACCAGTACACAAAATTCTCCACAAGTCAGTACATTCAAACTTGGTGACAGAGGTAACGCATTTCCCAGAGACGGACGTTAACAGCAGAGCCCAGGCAACAGGTCTTGAGGGACCAGGCCTCAGTCTTCTAGACCAACCATGAACCAAAGACTCAAAGGCTCAGCGCCTTGTCCTCTCCTGTCCTGTGTCCAGGGGATGATAATCAAAATCAGCATTTTAGCTGGACCTGGGACACAGTCGCCCTTGCTACTGGAAGGGTGGGGCAATCTACTGCCCTATGTTAATCTGAATTCTGTAATTCATAATCTACAGCTACCTAGAAGAAAACCTCCTTTCCCTACTACCACTTTCTACTTCCCAGTCTGTCTCCTAGAATTTCTGTCCTACCATTAACAAAGTGACCTTCAAATTCCACACTTGTTTCATCTTCCCACAATCATGGAAACCTAGATCTCTTCAAAAACCAAACAAAATAAAATAAAACAAAACAAAACAACTGGTTAATTCCTCCAGTGCCAAAGTGCTTTCTCTCATGCTCAATACCTATGTAATTTTGAACAAATTACAACCTCCCTGGGCTTCAATTTCCTCATCTGCAAAATGAAAGGGTACAACTCAATGGCCTCTTGAGGTTGCTTCCAGCTCTAAAACCATGATTATATGAGCCTACAAACCCACAGGCTAAGAGAAAGAGTCAGTACACTCACTGCTTCTCACTTTGATTTCAAACATGCACCCATTCTTTCCCTTCCCTGCCACACTCAGTAACTCTCCTCCTTTCTGAGGGATACCGTCTATCTAGAATCATCCTCCTAACCAGACCCTGGTGAAAATCAGCTACCAGAAGCCAGAAAGCTCACTCTTCTCACTTTCTCAAGGAGTTCAGTACCTGGCTCATGTCTTCTTTGGGAGAGAATTTCCTACTCTTACATTTGGAAACTTCAGTAGACATGCTCATGCCCCCATAAATACCCAGACCAGTCAGTTCAGTCCTCTCCTTAATCAATAAGCATTAAGCACCAACTGTTTTCCAGGGATTGTGCAAAGTATCAGGGACAGAAATACAAAAGGGAATTAATTCCTGTCCCAAAAGGACCTTAAATTTTTCCTGGGAGATACAAAATGTTCAAAGAGGAATTAATACAGAAGCTCTATCCTAATACCTGGGTGAAGTAGGAGGTGGTGCTGGAGCTCATGAAAATGAATGCCATGAAAATAGTCAGAAGTTCCAAGTATGGAAGTGAGGAGGGAGAGGATATGGAGCTCAGGAGACGGTCTGTATCTATTGCCTCGAGGTCAAATGTGGCCCTCGAGGTCCTTAAGAGTGGCCCTTGGACTGAATCCAAACTTCACAAAACAATAAAAGGATCTGTTCTGTATAACTTGGACTCAGTCAAAGGGCCACACCCAAGGACCTAGAAGGCCACATATGGCTTCCAGGCCACAGGTTCCCCATCCCTGTGGTCTGTACAAAGATGAGAAGATAGAGGATGGCACATCACAGATAAGGAACAGCAGGCCCATCTGACTGCACTGTAGAGTACCACAAGGGGAGTAATCCTCCTAGAAGGACAAGCTGGAACCAGACTGCTAAGGGCTTTAAATGCCCTATACAGAAGTTTCTATTTTATTCTAGGGGCAGTGGGAATCAAAGGAAGCTCGGCTCCCATAATATACCTTCAGTCAGCCTCAGTAATGAAAAAAGAGATGATAACACCCTTAATCTCATCATCACCCCTACATGTTCTAAGTCTACAACTCTCAACTCTGAAATTCTTCTGTCTGAATGGAACTTCTCATCCCTCTATCTCCACCTATACTTCACGCCTTTCTGGCCCTGTGACTCACAGCAAAACAGGTAAATCTTTGTCTACTTCAGTTTCCTCAACTGTAAAGTATAGATACTAATAGCACCTACCTCACATGGTTGTTGCGAGGATCATGGGATAATATTTGCTAAGTTTTTAGAACAGTGCTTGGGATATAGTAGGAGCTTAATAGAAACTTCCTTCCTTTCCCTTCTCCCTGCAAACCTATTCTCTGTCCTCACTCTAACTTCCAGAGGTTCTTAATCTTTTTTGTGGCATGGGGACTTTTGGGCAGTCTTGTGAAACCTCTACCCCTCTTCTCAGAAGAACATTTTTAAATTTATAAAATAAAATACATATAATTACAAAGAAAACCAATTGTAGACCGGCAGCTAGATGGTGCGGTGGATAGAACATGGGGCCTGGAATCAAACACTTGCTAGTTGCGTGAACCTGAGCAAGCTACTTCACCCGGTTTGCCTCAGTTTCTTAATTTGTAAAATGAGATGGAAAACCACTCTAGTTATCTTTGCCATGAAAACTCCAGTTATGAAGAGTCAGACATGACTAAGAAATAACTGAATGAACAATGAAATCATACTGAAATACAGTTATCAAAATGTTAAAAATTCATGAACCTCAAGCTAAGAACCTTTGGTCTAGTTCCTCTACTGAAACTTGTATCCTCTCTAACCTTCCCTGACCAATCGGGGCATTATCCTGCTCTAGCCCCACTCTCCTTTTTCAATACAGATGTTACAGTGAATCCATCCCACTTTCCCCGTCCTCTGTTCCAAGTCTTTTGCCCTTTTGTTCTACTATCATTGCTCTTCCAGGCCTTCCCCACCCCCAGCCCCCAACTCTAGCTCAGGATCACTACCAGCACCTTGTCTTATCTGAGCTGCAGGAGGAAGTCACACAGAGTGGAATGAGTTCACTGTAAATTCATGTTACTTCATCTCAATTCACCTCATTCCTACAAAGCAAGCCTCGTAATCTTCCCTAGTTGACTCCCACAGCATCTATACCAAATTTTCTCTTCTCTCAAGTTATTCTTTCAGAGAAAATTCTATTTTCACCTGAAATTCCCTCAAAGTCTTCTCTTGCTCTCTTCTGCCAGATCCAGTCTAAGAAGAAAAAACAGCCCTTCTCTTTGTCAGTACCAAACCCCTTTACTTTTCTTTAATCCCTTCCCCTCCCATATCTTCCAGGAGTTTGGCCCTTCTATCATATTTTCTCTCTGCCTCACTCACATACACACATTCCTTTAATCTCTCCCCGCCTACAAACAAGTCCAAAACCCTCCATACATCTTAAACAAACCAACCCCAAAACCTCTGCTTGATGAAACTGCCCAAGCTATTAGTCTACTTTTCTTTCATGGCCCAATTCCTATAAAAACCACATACATATATTTCCTGCCTCCATATTCTCATCTCTGAATTCCTTCTTATTCCCTTGTAATCTGGTCTAGCCTTCACTATTTGACCGAAACCTCTCTCTTCAAAGCTACCAACAAGGTCTTACGTGCACGACTAACACTGCATTAACAAAAACAGCCTTATTAATAGTCCTTCTCTAACTTTTGCTGGCTGGCATGAGGGCAGCCCTGGATTCTCAAAGTCTATGCAAATTAAACCAAACCTCTGGGACACTCCAGCAAATTGAAAGAGCTTTAAGTATAGACCTAAGCAATGGACTGCATCTGTCATGGGATGGCCAGCCTAGCTAAATTTGAAGAGTCTTTTTACCACATATCACCATCTACTAATGCATGAAGAAGTTAACATTTGCCAAGATGGGAGACATAGTCATATCTTAAAACTAAAATCATCAGAGTTCTTTTGAAATAATGAGTATTGCTAAATACTGTCACAAAATAAACTATAGCTTTATTAATATAATAGCTATAATTAGTACGCACTTTAAAGATTTGTAAAGTGCTTTATAAATATCTCATTTTATTATCACAACAGGTGCTATTATTATCCCAATTTTATGAGATAGACAGAAGTTACGTGACTTGCCCAGGGTCATAAAGCTACCAAGTCTCTGAAACTGGATTTGAACTCCAGATCCGGTGCTGTAATCCTTGTGTCACCTAGCCACAAATGGACAAAATATGGCAGTGCTGGTATACTTGAATAGAGGGCTGGTCACAGAGCCAGGAAGACCAGAATTCCTATCTTGCCTCTGACAAATGATGAGTGTGTGACTCTAGGCAAGTCATTTAATTTCTCTGTGCCCCTGCTAACTCTCTAGGGACTCCAAGATGCAGAATAGTTCTGCTGATCTGTGCTAGTAGAGAGAGTTTACAAACTAGAAATTCTCTATACTGATAAAAATCAATCTTGGCCAAAAAAAAAATTGAGTGTGCATACCATAGGTGGTTATTTAACAGTATCTTACACGGAATAGGTGCTTAATAAATAATTGTTGAATGAAGGAATTTATTATGGAAAAGTCAATATTTTAAATGTATATGTTTAAACTTTCTAGTCTGTTACTGAAATGTTTACTTTGGAAAATAGTAAACTAATGGAGTTTTAGGAAATCTTTGCTTTAGTCAGCTAGAATCTTACAAATAGAACAACGTCTTGGTGAAGGAAAAGGTTTGCCCAAAGAGTCACTAGAACTGGAAGGCGAAGGTCAATCCAAACTGAATATATAAAATAAGTTAGTCAGACAAAGTCAGTAATAAAGGGAGATCTTAAAAGCATTAGGATTACTTATGATCATCAAATATAGTTTGCAGGTAAAAAACCCCAGAACTTGATCAATCACTTTATTCATCACATTTCACTCCAAATATCTTTGCAAAAATAAAATCACCAATTCAGAGACAAGAAGGAAGGGAAGCCTGAGATCACAGTCCAAATTCTTCGTTTTGTTCGAAGGAATTGAAGCCCAGAGGTGTCAAGGAACTTGCCTGAAGCTGCACAGCTACCTAGTGGAAAAGTCTTTTCTAGGGTCCTTTCCCCAAAATCCACCTTTAAAGGAGAAAGATTTAGCTCTTCTTAGCAATACAATGATCCAAGACAACTCTGAATGACGTATGATGAAAAATGCTATCCTTTCCCAGAGAAAGAACTGATGGTGTCAGAGTACAGACTAAAGCATACTTTTTTTTAACTTTACTTTCCTTAAGGTTTTTTTGTCTGTTTTATTTTACAATATAACTATTATGGATATATTTTGCATGACTATACATGTATAACCTATATAAAATTGCTTATCTTCTCAATGATGGGGGGTGGGGAGGGGGGAAAGGGAGAGAATTTGGAACCCAAAGTTTTAAAAATGAATGCTAAAAATTGTTTTTACATGTAACTGGGTAAAAATAAAACACAAAATAAAATATATAAATAAAGGAGAAAGATTTGCTACCACTCATGTGCAAGAAGATATGTGCAAAAGGCATAGGTCCGTAGGCAATTCTAAAAGTAATTCTAAAATTCTGTAAGCCTGAAAGGCCCTCTGAGGTCAGCCTGGGATCCTTCCTCACCTGAGCTCTAACACTGCACCTATGGGTTTTTCACAGGATCACTGACTTACAGTTGGAAGGGACTCTGAGCTCATCTCATCCAACTCTCTTGTTGGACTCTACCCCAAAGGATGATGAGGAAAGTGAAGCCATAGAGAAGTTACATAACTTACTTAGGGTCACACAGCTGAGAAATGGCAGAGCCAGGACTGGGCCCCAGGACCTGACTCCACATCTGGTGCTCCTTCTACTTTAACAAACTGCTATAATTGATCTGTCTTCCAATGAACTGAACCACATTTTTAATTCTTATTCTTATTTGAGAAAGGCAGTATGGTAGAGGGGAGAGAGTACTGAACTTAGAGTCAGAAGACCTGGGTTCAAGTTCTGACTTAGATATCAACTAGAGGTATAGTAGTAGAAAAGTCATTTGACTTTTTTCAGTTTCAGCTTCCTCATCTGTAAAATGGAGAGACTACTTGAACTACATTCCTGTCTACCTCACAGGGCTGTCCTGGGGAAAGCACTTTGTAAGCCTGAATGTGCTAGATAAATGTGAATTATCACTAACTTAATGTTACAGTCAACTGTGCATGTTTCATCTGTCCTACTAGATTTTATTTCCATAACCAAATTGGAAAACTATTATATAGTACTTGAATATAATAAAATATTTCTGAGTTATAAGAAGTGAAAATATAACTACAGAGAAGCACAGGAAGAAACAGGAACTGATGAAAAGTAAACAGAACAAGGAAAACAATATACAAAATGATGACAACAAAGAAAACACACAAAACCTGGCCCCCAAAAAAGAGGTGTGAGAAAATAGCACCTCCTGCTTCTTTTCAGAGGCAGGAGACTCAATGTGAGACACTGTCTATGTCAGATCTCTTTGCCGTGGTGGTTAGTTTTTCTCTACTATTTTTCCCTTCTTTTGTTACAAGAGACATGGGATACACGGAGAAATACAAGTGATATAAAAACAACAATGTAGCTATTTAAAATACTCCAAGATAAATTCTTATATGAAGCAATAGCTTCATCTCCTAATTAATGAGTTCCTCGCTCAGACCCCCTAGGCCAGTGCTCACTTCACTTCACTCCAGGGTTCACTCCTCACTCTCTGGACTGTTCAACCCCTTTATACTCTTATACACCCTGGAGAAATGCTGCCCAGGAGGCTCTCTCTCCATGTCTTCAGGGTCCTCCTCATGTGTTGTTTTCCCTCATTAGAACATAAGTTCTATAAGGGTAAGAATCATCTTTTTTTGCTCATATTTGTATCCCCAGGACTCTGTGCATTACCTGGCACAGAATAAGTACTTAATAAATGCTTCATCTGTTTATTCTATATGAAAACACAACTATATCACATACCTTCCAATTCAACTCTGGGCGAGCAAGGGGTATAAATCTTCCATCAAACATGTGTGAAAATGGTCCATGACCTTAAAAGAGAGAATAAAAAATAGTGGTTCAGACTATTGAAAAGCATAAAATTCATTTTTCCCATACCTCTTCATCCAAACTTAATTGATATCAATCCTTCAAAACATCTATGGCTCAATGATTTGGAACTATGCCCAAAGGGCTACAAAAGTGTACATACCCTTGGACCCACCAATATCACTTCCAAGGCTGTATCCCAAAGAGATCATAAAAACGGGAAAAGATCCCACATGTACAAAAGTATTTACACCAGCTCTCTTTGTGGTGGCCAAGAATTAGAAATCGAGGGGATGCCCATCAATTGGGGAATGGATGAACAAGTTGTGGTATATAAATGTAATGGAATACTATTGTGCTATAAGAAATGATGAACAGGAAGACTTCAGAGAGATCTGGAGGGACTGATATGAACTGATGCTGAGCGAAATGAGCATAACCAGGAGAACACTGTTCACAGTAACAACCCCAGTTGTTTCTAATAGACTCAGCCCTTCACAGCAATGCAAGGACCTAAAATATTCCCAAAGGACTCCTGAGGCAAAATGCCATCCACATCGAGAGAAAGAACTATGGAATCAGAACACAGAATGAAGCAGACAATTTTTCTCTTGTGTTATGTTTTTTTTTCTCATGGTTTCTCCCATTCATTTTAATTCTGCTGTATATAATTCACATGACTTATGTGAAAATGTGTTTAATAAGAATATATGTGTAGAACCCATAAAAGATTGCATGGTGTCTCTTAGAGGGAGGAGGAGAAAATTTAAGACTTACAGAAGTGACTGTTGAAAACTGAAAACAAATAAATTAATTAAAAAAAAGATCTGCACTTCCACAACATACATCATATCTCCTCCAGACTTATCCTCTCAAGTTGTTGTGATCAAAATACTTTATCAGTTAAGGGTCAACTTTTTAAAAAACAAAATTTTTTTTATCAATTACATGTAAATATAAATTTTAACAACTGATTTTTAAAATTTTGAGTTCCAAATTCTTCCTTTCCCTTTCATCACTTATCTTGAGAAGGCAAGCAATTTAATACAGACTATACATGTGTGGTCCTACAAAACATATTTCCATATTACAAAAGCAAATATACAAAAAACATTTTTTTTTTAAAAAGTATACTTTGATCTGCATTCAGATTCCTTAGTTCTTCCACTGAAGGTAGGTAGTATTTTTCATTGTAAGTTCTTTGGAATTGTCTTAGATCACTGTGTTGACTGGAGTAACTAAATCTTTCACAGTTGGTCATGGTACAATATTGCTGTTGATGGGTACAATGTTCTCCTAGTTTTGCTCAATTCAACTTATATCATATAAGTGTTCTCAGACTTTTCTGAAAACATTCTCTCCTCATTTCTTGTAGCACAACAGTATTCAATCACAATCATATATAACAACTTGTCCAGCCATTTCCCAATTGAGGGCATTCCCTCAATTTTCAACTCTTTGCCACTCAAAAAAGAGCTGCTATAAATATTTTTGTACATAGAGGATCTTTTTGTTTTCCTCTGATCTCTTAGACCTACCTAGTGGTCTGTATTGCTGGGTCAAAGGGTATGCACAGTTTTATGACTCTTTGCGTAGAGTTTCGAATCATTCTCCAGAATGGCTGGACCAGTTCACAACTCCACCAGCAGTACATCAGTGTATCTCTTTGCTCACATCCCCTCCAGCATTTGTCATTTTCCTTTTCTGTCATATTAGCCAATCTGATAGGTGTGAGGTGGCACATCAGAGTTGTTTTAATTTGCATTTCTTCAATTATTAGTGATTTAGAGCATTTTTTCCTCTGACTACTGATTGGTTTGATTTCTTCTTCTGAAAACTGCCTCTTCATATCCTTTAACATTTATCAACTGGGGGAATGATTTATATTCTTATAAATCTGTCTTAGTTCCCTACATATCTGAGAAATGAGGAATGGCCAACTTTCTAATGGTAATCTATTCCAAACTTACCCAGCCTGGTAAATAGGCTAGGGGCACAGTCTGGGAACTGTGAGACATTTCCTTCCTATCATCTAAGGAACATACAGGAAAAAGTGTAAGCTATGCTCTCCAAAGAACTAGATTTCCTCATAAGTCCAATATCTATGATCCCTTCCAGCTCTAGTGATTACCTAGCTTCAAAAACAGCTGCAAGAATATTTTGGGTTTCCAACAGGATTACTAATATTACAAATAGGAAATGTAACAAGTGCTTTTTTTACAGTCTTAAAGGCTGTTGTTTAGCATTACACCCACATGGATTACTAAGAAATGCCATCTCTCCCTACCCCCAATCTGAGAATCTTCCTTTTCAAAAAATCTCAGGTATTGTGAACATAAGAAAGATGGATTCAGGAAGGTTAAAAGGCAAAGGATCAAAATATCCACTGGGACATATTGATAAGCAGACTTTCATAATCCAATTGACCCTTTACTACAGCATACTAGGCAACAGGACTTGACAATGGGAGCTAAGCCGTGGACTCTAGAATTACAGAGGGAAACTGTGATGTATTTTACATGCCGATAGTCACCGAGGTATTGTAAAGAGAACTCAGGATTGCTGCTGTATTCCAGACTCCTCAGTTGGTTGGTTTTCAAAAATAAAAGAATAATATATCCTCAAATAGTTATATACATCAGGTCAATTCCTTTGGCTCCTTGCATATGTTTACCTAGATCATGACAGAGCCCAGCAATCTGAACACAAAGCATATCCCTCTCAGTTATCTGTAGTTCAGGCTGTTTTTCTTGCAGTGCACGGACCAGACATCCTGCTAGATACCCGACACTGTGAAGCAAGAAGAAAATAAAATCTCAATTTGGGAGCTATTCTGTTTCTTCAATCAAGAATATACTTTTCATACATATAGTTCTTTATGTCTTTTGACCTGTTATAGGCCATGCCTCTCCCTACATACCATGTGACAGTCAAGGACCTGAAGTAATCAGAAGGAAGATATTCCTTGTTTCAAATTTCTCTTCCCTTCAGGTCCCAAAGGACAGCAATCAAACCTGTTTTATTTCCTTATTTTTCTGTAGAGCAGAGGTTCTTATCCTGAGTCCTTGACTTTTTTGATAATTACAGTTCACTACAATTGGTTTTTTTGTAACACTATGTATTTTATGTATTTAAAAATATTCTTTTGAGGAGTTTATAGGCTTCACTACACTGCTTAAGGGCCCCATAACACACACACACACACACACACACACAAGGTTAAGAATCTTCTGTTTCATAGTAACCTTAAAATTTTAGTCATCCTCAATTATCTGAACAAGTGTAAAGGAGCACATATAAGGGTAATCCAAAAAAGGACACTTTTATGTATATTTACATTCCCAATTCAATATGAGTTATGAGATTCTCTAATAATTCACATGATGTCATATAATAAAGTTATAATGGAAAGAACTATCTCAAAAGAAAAACTGGAAACTATCTATACTTCTTGCCACTCAGGAGCATTCCCTTCATGATATGGAGAAAAAGACAAATTCTTTCTTTAATATTACTGCTCTAATCTTGTCAAATAGATATTTTTCCTAAAACATCATTTAGCAGTTTAGTTTCAAAAGTTCAATCTATACAAGAATAAGAAGACAATAGGAAAATTGAAGGACTTAGTATTTATAGACTATAATGTCAATAAGAAGATAAAAGATAGAGGGTCCTTGAAATACCCTGAAGATAAATTTTAAATTGTTTCACCAGCCCAATCTTCACCCTCAGGAGGTACACAAGTAGGAAATAAATCACACTAAGACAATGTTTAACGATGCTAGAAGGAACAACACAACACAATAACATATACAATAAAGAAAATGATTAAACTACTGAAACAGATAATCATGGGGAGCCTTAACTACAAATTCTTTGTAATAGAGACACTTAAAGAATGGCTCATTTCTAATACCTATGTTTAGGTGAGTATTTTTTCCTTACCCTAGAGAATGCTCAAATCGGTTGTGCGAAGCACCTGGAAAAACATAGTAAGAGCCTCCCAGCTGTTTAATATATCGAAGACGTTGAAACTGAGGTGTGTCAATGATTCGGATAAGAAGAGGATGAAGATCTATGTGGCCATGGATAGGATCATTAAATATCTGGAAAACAATGATTATTACTATCAGTAGAATATGAAAACAACGTACAGGTTAAAGGTAGCAACACATTCTTTTAAATCCAATAACTATGCCTACTCAAACCAGAAGACCAAAGCTATTTAGGTATTTAAGATACAATATAAGCCAACCAGTCCCTCTAAGTAGTATAATTACATAGTTCTGGGCTCAAGTCTATTCATTACAAATCAAATTTAACGGAAAGTTCATTTGCTTCATATCTTTTGACTACCTTGATTGACTAGCCTTAATAGGATAACCTTGAACACCAAGTAACGCTGAGCTTCTCATTTGGATCATCTGTACCTTTCAGTAAAGTCATCACACTGAATCAAAAAATTACAAAATCAGTGTTGAACATCAATACCAAAAACCCAAGTACATTCAAAAAAATATGACATTCCAGTTAAAGTTGCATAGTTAATGTAAAAATACAATATGAAATGATGGAAAATGTTATCCACATCCAGAGAAAGGGCTATGGAGTCTGAATGCAGATTGAAGCATACTATTTTCTCTTTAAAAAAAATTTTTTTTTCCTTCTCGTGGTTTTTCCCTTTTGTTCTGATTCTTCTTTCAAAACATGACTAATGTGGAAATATGTTTAATGTAACTGTACATGTATAGTCTATATCAGACTGCTTGCTGTCCTGGGGAACGGGAAGGGAGGAAAGGAGAGAGAAAAAAATTTGGAACTCAAAATCTTTTAAAAGTGAATATTGAAAACTATCTTTACATGTAATGGGAAAAAATAAAATACTATTAAGTGAGAAAAAAAGACAATCAGCTTCAACGGTAATAACAACACTTCAAAAGAACCACAGTTAATAAATATTTCTAATGGAAAAAAAATACAGTCTGAAAGGTGCCAAAAGCTGCTATTGGTTTTAATGACAATTGAGGCAGAAGAGATCAGAAATTTTCTTAAGTCACTTACATACATAGATGTGGTTGTGTTGTGTCATCAACAGTGGCAAAGGTGATTCTGTTTATATATGAGATTAACATTATGTGTTGTCTTCTACTATTAGAATGTAAACTCCCTGAAGGTAGAGTCCATCTTGCTTACTTAAATTTGTCTCCCCGGCTCTTGGTATGGTCAGTAAGCTCACTTTTTCTGGCTCTCTATTTCTAAATATCTAAGCCCAGGTCTGAATGTGTGACTTCAAATTAACAGTGTAAGAAGTGGTACTGAGGAGGTTATGTAATGTGCTCAGTCATACTAGTACATGTCAGAGGTGGGACTCAAAGCCATGTCACGAGACTGTGAGGACAGAATCATGTTGTCTCTCTGAGATAAGATGTGGAGAATTTAAAGTGTACACAATTATAAGGATTTCAATTTAAAGAGTCTGAGCAAGTGAGCATGCCTAAATGGCGACTGTGAAATGCGTGAGGAATGTGTGAGGATTGGTGGAAGATATCACAATTGTTTAAAGGAATGTTATACCCATGGTTGCCTGAGTAACAAATCAGAATTCTAATCACAACTTTAACATTAAGGCTTACTTCAAATACCAGTGCTTGAGGGTCAGCATTGACCAAACAACTGATTGTATCCAAGCATAACTTTTTGATCATACAACTGATCCACAATAATGATAAAGGATGGCATCCTTGCATAAATATCCTTAGTTATTCCACAAAAGCTAAGACTGGGCTCACAGGAGCTCATTGGCTATCACCACTCATCAAATATTGCCAATGACAACTGGTAGCTGTGAATACATGGGAGTAAAAATGTTATACATGAAGAGTCAGAATGGCCCATCCCAGGGCCTGGATCAGTTTCTTCCACGGTTCAAACTCAGGACAAACTAAGGCACCACACCTCTCCCCTCAACCTGTCTCTTATGCCCTATTATGGCATGATTGTTGAAGACCCCAAAAATGCCAATCTCTCTGGCACTACCAGAAAACAGCTAGATTTTAAAGAAACCAGTGACCTCTCTGAGGACAACCAAACAGAACATGATTTGGGTGAGATAACAAGTACAATTACAGAGTTGTCAACCCAGATATGACCAATAACAAATTCATGGACAAGAGGGTATGAATCAAAGGGGCTTGACTTTTCACATTGTATTGAGAAAACCAAAAGGACAGAAAGTGGAGTGGAGTTGAAATGCTGCGGGCCCAACAGATGTATCAGTCATTGTTGTGTGAGGTTCAAGAGCTTATTACTGAGCTGGAGAAGACAAAAGAAACCATTAAAAGAGTAAGCTGCTGAGATGTTGACTCCTGAGTTTCTGGCTAAACAGCAAGCTGTCCTGAGGCATTGGCTAGTTAACTCCCATCTAACCTGATCCCAGCAGCAACCTCACTGACCAACCATCTACCACTCCAGTTAGAAGCGGCAAAGAGTAGCACAAGCATTGGTGTAGGGCATGAGAAGGCAATTCTCCTCTCCTACGCCCTCCAATACCAGTGGCCAGGCACTTAGGAACCAAATTACCACCCTGAGCAGCACAAGTTTCTCAAAGCTGTCAAGGCTGCGGAGCCTGTGAGAAAACTGTCAAAGCTAGAGGGAATGTTATAGTGTGATCCTTAGCATCCTTTAATCTGTGGGTCTGTGAAGATACTGTCTAATGGAAACTGTCACCTATGGCAGAAAAAGGTGAGTACCCTGGCCAGGATTCTGTAGAGACCGAAGAGAAGCCCAAATATAGAGTGTCCTGGGAAAAGTGAATGCGATGGCTAAGCACAAAGCTGCTCTCGAGGATGCAGACACACAAAGAAAGAAACATCCATCATATAAGACAGCTCATTGCTTGGTCCCATTGCTTCTACACTTCCTGAGCTGGGACACAAACCTGTGCCAACAAGCAGTCATGTGAGCAAGCTTTGGCACTTGGGTTATCACCCAAAAGAGGACTGCCAGTGGTCCCAAGGGCAACTGTCCTACTGGCAGTAAACTATGCAGCAGAACCTGGTTAGTAAGAGAGAGAACCTGTCAGCTGAGGGTGTGATGAAGACACTAGAAAAGGGAACAGAAGCGCAGTGGGGCACAAGGGGAAGTATCTCCTCTACGCTTCTGCAGATGGCAAAATGGAAACAAACACTTTCTTGGTCCATGTCTAATACAGCTTTCCCATGGGAATGGGGGATTAGGGATGCAGTTCTTTTGTGACTACTTGTACAACCATTTCATTAAATACTGTAGTATTATTAAAATACTGTAGTGGTTCCCCAAGGGTGGGGAACCTGTGGCCCTCTAGGTCTTCAAGTGTGGCCTGTGACTGAATCCAAACTTCACAGAACAAATCCCCTTGTTTGGAGTCAGTCAAAGGGCTATACTTGAGGACCTAGAGGGCCACATATGGCCTCATGGCCAAAGATTCCCCACCCTTGGGCTAGACTGACTCCAAGCTCAGCACTTTCTCTACTGTACCCCCTAGCTACCCATGACTGCACATGAAACTCCAAATCTCTGGTACAGTTTCCTTTCTTTAAAATGTAATAAAACCTACATTCAACATTTAGAATATACCTGCTAAAAAAGTACTATTTATCCACAAAGCTGAGATATAGCAAGATAGTCCCAATACTTTAGTCTCTCTCTTTCAAAAAAGCAAAATAAAATCCCAAATTCCATTCTCTCTCCACTGGAGAAGGATTAGGAAGTTTCAATAAACATTAATAAGTCAGAACCATGAAAAAGCTAGTTTTCCTCTTTCTAAACATTGAAGGTTTGAATGGGGTAGAAAATGGAAAAAAAACTTTATTTTTTCCTATGGCAAAATAATGGCATATTCTACTGTACAATGTTTAAACAAACTTTATTTTAAAAAATTACCTGTGATGTAGGTTATATTGAATGATAATCTGAATTCAGTAACATATTTTACATTCTTGATAATGAATCAAACATGCAATGGGTAAACAGAAACTGAGGTCCTCCAAATAGAAAATAATATTAAGATCTAACATTAAAAACTAACTCCTATTTACCTTCATTGCATCATCATGGTTTTGATTCAGTTCATGGATACAATCCAGCATTTTCTGTCTGTCTTCTAAAGACCTGAGAGAGTCACCGAACACCAAAAAAACAGAAGTCACAATTTGCTTAATAAAGTTTGTGATACTGATTTGTGAATGATTTTTAAAAATCAAGTCAATTACCTACAAATCATTGAGAACCATTAACAATTTAGAAATCACTTCAATAAATCTCCCAAGCAAATATGTTTCTAAGTATACTTACAGGACAGCCACCTGGCTGGTCTTTTCAGTCATCTGAAAGCTAAACTGACAAAATGCTATATTTCTTTTGTGTCCCCTAATACGTTTTGTTGTTTCTGGTCAGTTGTTTTTCAGCTGCGTCTGATTCTTCGTGACCCCATCTAGGATTTTCTTGGCAAAGATACTGGAATGGTTTGACCTTTCCTTCTCCAGATCATTTCACAGATGAAGAAACTGAGGCAAACAGGGTTACGTGACTTGCCCAGGGTCACATGGAATAAGAGTCTTCCAGACCCCAGGCCTGGCACTCTATCCACAGTATCACCCAGTTGCCCCCTCATGCACTTAGTCCACAGTAAATACCAGCTGACTATGGTGATATGAATCTTTCCTAATGCAACTCAGCATCATGGGCTATGGCTGAATGAATCCTAGAATTTAAACTCTCTCCAATTGACTGGCATCCCTTGGTCCTAGGACTGCTCACTCCGCTGAAGGAGTTTCAATTCTGATACACTGAATAATTAATACATAAACAGTCACCTCACTGTACATGGATGGTTCCAAGCCTCGTCCATTTATCAGAGGCCTGGCCCCTCTCAGTATCTGAGGGTATTTCAACAATAATCCCACCGAAAACCAACACTTGTCACAAGAAGGTACTTGTTCTCTTTTAGATTAGTTCTGTTGCAGGGCAGCTAGGTGGTGCAGTGGACAGAGCACCGGTGCAGTGGACAGAGCACCAGTGCAGGAGTCCGGAGGACCTGAGTTCAAATCTCACCTCAGACACTTGACACTTACTAGCTGTGTGACTTTGGGCAAGTCACTTAACCCCAATTGCCTCATCCTGAGTCATCTCCAGTCATCCTGGTGAATATCTGGTCACTGGATTCAGATGGCTCTGGAGAAGTGAGGCTGGTGACCTGCACAGAACCTCTCTCACTCAAAACAAAGTCAAGTGCAGGTCATGCCATCATTTCTCTAATGGCATAGTCTTCTTCTGCAAGGAAGGAGGAACACACACAGTTCTGCTGAAGGAACTTCTCCCACACTGGCAGATAAGACTTAATCATAACAGAGTCTGAGCAGGGCAGAAGTCTGGGAGAAAAGGAGCGCTCTG
Source organism: Bettongia penicillata ogilbyi (assembly GCA_023548195.1). Lineage (NCBI taxonomy): Eukaryota > Metazoa > Chordata > Mammalia > Diprotodontia > Potoroidae > Bettongia > Bettongia penicillata. Next base: position 5,374,442 of record JAJHZJ010000444.1, read on the forward strand.
GAAAGGACAGGATGGATGGAATGGGATGGGATGACTGAGAAGTTAATAGACTTGCCCATAGATTACTCAATGAGGGTCAGATTTGTTGTGATTCAATCATTTCAGGCTTTGTGACCCCATTTGTGGTTTTCTTGGTAAAGATACTGGAGTGGTTTGCCCTTTCTCCAGCTCATTTTACAGATGAGGTAACTGAGGCAAATAGGGTTACACGACTTGACCAGGGTCATGCAACAACTAAGTGTCTGCCGTCAGATTTGAACCCAGGGAGATGAGTCTCAGGAAGAATCAGTGTTCTATCCACTGCCCCCCCCCAATATTTCCTTTATTCATGACCCATACAAGGATTACATCCATTACCTTGGTGTCCTCCAAATAAGAGGAGCACTACCATGCTCTGAGCTAACTAGCCACTGCTCAGTGTCAGAAGCAGGATACAAACCTTGGTTTTTCTGACTCCAAACAAGCTTTCTATTCTCTACACCAAGGTGTCTTTTTGCTACTGTTGCTGGTATTTTTTTAAATATTTTTTTGGTGGTTATTGGAGGAAAAGAAGAACATACTGTAGGTTACTTTATAATAACACCACCCTCTTACATTTACATCACATTTTAAGGTTACAAAGTAATTTCTTTCCATACAACAACATTGAAAAGGTAACTAGTATAATTATTATCACTTAGCTTTGTACAAGAGGATACTGAGTGAAAAAAGATAAAGTGATTTGTGTCGAGGTCACATAGCTAGTGTCAGAGCCTAGATTCAAATCTAGATCTATTTCTCTTTTTCCCTACCCCATTTTTCCCCCCTTTATCTGTGCTGACCATTTTAGTAACAGAAATAGGAACTATTTATGAGAAATCACTGATAAGATAATAATGACTTACCACTTGTTTTTTGGCAAGTTTTAATTTGAATGTTCTCTCCAACAGCCCAAAGAAGCACTATTCTACTAAACTCTAGTGTGGAGTATTAGCACTGGAAAAAAACCTTTATTTTAACAGAAAAGGGAACTGATACACAGATAGGACTCTCTCAGTTCTCAGTTCCTACTTGTCTGACTGCTGCTCAATAAAGTCATTAATAACCTTCTTTCCTCCTAGCTTTAAAGTCTTCTTATACTTTACTCCCACATACTCTTCTGGTGATACTGGGTTCCTTGAACAAGACCCTCCATTTCCCTGATTCTGGGCATTTTCATGGGCTGTGTTCTATATCTGGAATTTTCTCTCCTCTTCTCCACTTCCTTCAAGCCTCAGCTCAAACCTCACTTTGTACAAGAAGTTTTTCCCAAGAACCCTTAAGGCTGGTACCTTCCCTCCTTTGACTCTCTCCAATTTATCCTATACACAGCTTGTGTTGTAGATGGCTGTTTACATGCTGGCTCCCTCATTAGATGGCTGGCTCCTTGACAGGAAAGATTGTCTTTCACCTTTCTCTTTGCATCACTACATTTAGCTTAATGCCTGGCACACGGTGGGAGCTTAATGAATATTTTTGACTGTTTACTAAATGAATGAGTGTTCATCCTACTCCCAAACTATAGGTTCCGTCTTAGACCCTCTTCTCTATCACTGTCTGGGTGACTCTATTAGCTCCCATGGGTTCAATAATCATGCAGATGGGTCCCAGATCTACACATCCAGTTACAGGTCCTCTCCTGAGCCCCAGTTCTTCAGCATAACACCCAATTACGTATTGGACATTTCTAGCTGGATGTCTCTCTTATAGGCATGTCAGATTCAATACATTCAAAGCAACTTGTTGGCATCCTCCTGTCAAGGCTACCTGTACTCTTCTGAACTTACCTGTTCTGTTCACGGCATCCCAGTCTATCAAGTCATCTAGGCTTGAAATTCTCAAGTCATCCTTGACTCCTCACTTTCCCTCACTCAACAAATCAAATCAGCAGCCAAGGCTCACAGATACTACCTCTTCACCACACACAATTTTATCCCCTTCTCTGCATTCACATAGCTAACACTCAACAGAAGGTCTCATCACCTTTCACCTGAATGATGAAATGGTCTCCACCCTTCATCTCTCTCCTCTCCAATACATTTTCCAAACAACTGCCAAAGTAACAGACAGTCCTAAAATTTAGGTCTGACCATTATACTCAAACTCCAGTGGCTCTCTATTACCTCTAAGATCATATACAGATTCCTTTACTTGGCCTGTAAAGCCCTTCATGACTGGGACCCAAACTATCCAGCCTTATCATATATCAGTTCTTTTACACACCCTTTTCTCCAGCCAAACTGAACTCCTATCTCTTTCTCACACATAAAACTCCATCTTCCATCTCTGTTTTGGAATGAGCTGCCCCATATCTAGAAGGACTTTTCTCCTCATCCCCACTTCTTAGTATCCCTGTCAGAGTTCAGCTTAAACACTACTCTTAAATGAGGCCTTTCGTGATCCTCCCAGGAGATGCCAGTGACTCTCCTCCACATTTACTCTATATTTATTTTGGAGACACTTCTGTGTTTTCTCTCTGTGAGCCTACAGACTACATAATTGTTTTCCCTTTCTATCTCCAGTGGTTGGTACACAATAAATGCTTGTTGACTGCCTGGCTGAAAATCCCTTCCTTGTCAATCTAGTAATTTTTCCACAGCACCATAAAGTGGAGTAAATGTGAAATACTGAGTTCCTAACAAGATTTTATACCCCAAGATTACCAGCCCTGGAGGATCCTGGCTAACTTCAAACCCTGAAGAAACTGCTTAAGAAGCACCTTTGAATAGAACACCAATGATATCTTCCGGGAGAGACTTAAAAGTGATTAGCTGTTGATCCTGGGATAAAATTACACCAACTTTAAATGAACCTTGCTAATGACACTTGGTTTTCTTTTTTCCCAAAATGAAATTACCAGGAAATTACTGACTTTTCAAAGCATGAAGATTTAAAATGAACTGCTATCCAGGAGACAGGGAATTTCCAAGTATTTAAAATGTTTGTAGCCTTAGGTCTTCTTGCAAATACTCTTTCCTATCACCTTTGTTCGTAATCTGGTGCTCTCTCAAATAACTCAAGAGGGAGAAGCTGACCACTAAAAAAAATTTACTCCATAGCAAAATTCTTCAACTAAGAAAGACCAAATCGCAAATATATTGAATGTCACTTTCCCACTGACAAATTTCTTCCATATAAAAAGGGAGGCTTCTGTAAAGCAACATTAATACGATCTTTGTCTTTTATCCTTGTCTAAAAATTAATCAACAATTAAGAATTCAAATAGCAATCTAAAAAAGAAGAAAATATTAAAAGAGAATTATCTTAAGTGTGTTTTTTAATACACTTCAATGTGAGCAATAGTCTTACCTTACTCCAAGTTCTTCAAGACGTGATTCATTAAGGTGGGGCAGCTGAGAGCCTCTGATTTTGTTTTCTATGAAAAAATTTTTAAAGATCAATATCTTAATATGTTTTATCTTTATTTATTAAGTTATGTGTACTTCAAATGTAATTTTCTGAAAATTCGCTACTATATGATTTGTGTAAAATACTGGCAAGAAAGTTTATCTGTAAACCTATCTGTGATTACAAACACAAAATGACTTAAAGAATGCTGTGTTTTTGGTTTTGCCAATAAAAGGTAAGAGTATATCACATTTATCTGTTGGTACTTTACACACTAATGTGGTTTTGGTTTTGTTTTTTTTTTTTGAGATAGGAACAGAAAAGCATGCCACAATCCTGACTTCTGGACTCCTGACTTTACACTTTGGAAATTCAATCAAGTCTTAGACTGAATCTTGTCTGCTTCCCTTTAAAAAAAAATGCTTTAAAAATTAATTGTTGTCTTTTTTTTTACACCAGTTATTTCCCCTTAACATTCTCTGGCCTTTTCTTGTAACAAATCAAAAACTGTAAGCAATGACCACCAACAAAATAACCCTATCTAATACCACCAACTAATACTGAATTCCATATATCTATAATCCTCTACTTTTTTGGGGCAATGTTTTACTTACTAATTTGAATGGCCACATTCTTTATTAAGTCTCACCTAAAAATTAGGTCTCTACATTCAAATTCTTATAGATGTTTTAAATTTTACTTTTATCTTTTTTGTCACTCAAGTTCTCTGCTCAATGAGCAATCTAAAAACAGTAGACATAGCTGGAAACCTTATCCAGATACTTCAAAGAGAAGTAAGTACTGTGGCTTTTCCCACCATTTACATAGTTAAACCACCTCTGCACTACTGCTAATAGAAAAATGTGGGGAATTGGTTTAATTTGAAGAAATTAAAATAATGAATCTGATCTGTTTTATGACTCCTACTTCTGTTCTCCTCAGTCCCTTCTATATTTTCCCTTTTTCCCACTGTCTTCAGTGAATCTGAATTAAGCAAAGTATGATTGCTACATTTAAAACATAAACTATAGTCAAAATAGTTTCTGTCATTACAACCCTTTTAAAAATTACTTCATGCTTCTCAAAATATTCCTTACTGGGGTGAAAATGTCTACCCTTTGTAGTATGTTAAAGATGACAGACACTTCAGGAAAAGTCATGCAGTAGGATTTAAGCCATAAACTGTGGAAATCCATTCTCCCCTACATCTCACACTGTAACACATTTTGATCTTGCTTCATTTCGAGGAACTAAAAAAAGCTGGAAACTTTTAAATATTGGGAAAGAATTAACCATTTTTTACTTTTCATTCTTAACATTTAAGAAAACTATTCTAAGTATGTTCAGTAATAATCAGAAATAATGAGCAGATATTCTAGAAACCAGTTCACAAATTTCTCTGCATTTATGTTACATGCGTATGTTTAAGTCCACCTTTCTGAGAAAGAAATATATATCATCATTTTCCCCCAAATATCATTCATTACAATTTGTAAGACTTTGATTTTTCTTTTTACAACTATTGTTTACACTATTGCTTCACTGTAGCTTGCCACACCCCGAAGGCAGCAAGCCACTTTGAAGGGGGCCAGACAGGGTTATTACAATATTAAAGCAAAGAAGTAATTAAGTGCTAAACCAAAGTGATAAGTAACAATGGAATGGGGAAGAGAGAAGAAAGGGAAACAGACACAGAGATACTGTAGTGGTAAAGACAGGATTAAGAACTAATTGAAGTTTCATGCCTGAAAGAATGGTTAACACCTTCTAGTCCAACAGGGGCATTAGAAGGCTGGTCGATCAGATTTTGGAGAGAAGATGATGTTTTTGAAATGGCATGGGAACCTCCAGGTAAAGGTGATAAGCAAACATGTGGAAAAGCAAGCTTGGTGCTCATGGCAATGGTAAGACAAAGTACAAAGATCTCAGAATCATTCACATTACTAAACAAAGCCACTAAAATGAGAGAGAGAATAGAGAGAAGAGACAGAGCTTTACCTCCTTGAAGTGCAAATTCATTCCTTCATTAGACATTTTATAATCAATCATGAGACCAAAATAAGCTTCCCTGAGTGAGGTGACAGAGCTTTCTCCTTTCCTTTCCCCACCCCACCACTTGGTAAGGACCTGTGCCCCTCATTGAACACCTCTCTAATGTACTTTATCCAGTGACTTTGTACATAACATTATCTGTGTTGCTATGTTACCCTTCTACAACACCAATAAGCTCTCTGAGCCTTACCTAAACTTCTCTCTTCCAGACACAGTGGCCAGTACAAGTAAAAGTAGCTATGATGTATATACCATATATATAGCAAGTTAAGCACTTCAAGTCAACAAATATTTAATGAGTGACTGTGTGCCAAGTACAAGGGGGTCCTACCCTGTCCTCAAGGTGCTCACAGTCCAATGGAAGAGAAAATATACAAATGATTGGCTATAAACATGACATATACAGGATTAACGAGAGATATCTCCCTAGCACTAAAAGCAATCAGTAAAGGCTTCTTGCAGTTTACATATTATCAGCTCATTACTGTAAGGTGCTTATTTCCGGAAAACTCACCCAAGGAATTATGGAAAAGTACAATGAAAGAAACAACCTTGGGGAAAGGAATGAGGAGAGAGTAGTAACTTAAGAACCAACCCCAGAGTCCCACAGCTGTAACTGCTCCCAGAGTTCCTAGCCCCTACAATAGGTATGAGGAGAGAAAAAGGAACTGAAGATTTGGGTTGGTTTGGTTTTCTCCTTTCCCCCCTCCCCAGCCCCCCTTGTCATTCTAGCTATTTTTAGGGCCCCACCACAGGAAGGGCTCTTTCTTTGGCCATGCAAAGATAAGAGCTGCAAATCATAACCAGCCAACTCCAACTTCCACTTCTGGTAGCTGTAAAGTAGGTGTTACTCTTTCATACCCAACCTCAAAAAACTGAATAGACTGCAAAGCTTGACAAGGAACTTACTTATTCAAAATGGTTAAACAAGACCCTGAACTTAGCGTGCATGTTTCAGCCAAGATTGTTACAACAGGGGCCCGAGCCAGGCTGTGGGTTAGATGAAAGCTAAAGATAGAAGGAAACAGGGTATCTCAAAAGAAAAACAAGTGTACGTGATGAATGCAAACTAGGCAGGAAGGAGAAACAAACACCTATTAAAGTTCAACTTCATATGATGTGGCATAGTCTTAGACTGCTAGGAAACCGCAACAGGAAAGATACCAGCTTGGTGCTCCGCAGAACAAAAGACTGGGAGTGGAACCCAGGGTTTTTTCTTTCCAAGCAATTTCGTCAGCACTTTGAGTCTGCCAATAACATGCCCAGCCAGAGTCAAAAAACTTGATGCTCGGGTTGTAAACAAGTCCTTTAAGCCATAAAATTCGTCACCACTTCTTATTTACCAATAAGGCAAATGACTGGATTCTCACCTTTCAGAAGCTTAGGCGGGCATAGCTTTGTGCAAGTTTAGCCATGACAATTTATCACAATCCCAAGAGAGAAATGCCCAAACGAACTCTTTTCTCATCCTTCAGGATGAGAAATAATAATGAATTATAATAGTAATTAATTAGGTCATTAGGCTGGCCCCACCCTCGGAGGAACACACGTCTCAGCCCAGCCACCTCGGTGACTCCCTCTTATTGTACGCTGGGTCGGTTCAACAAACATCGACAGCTACTCTGTGCCCACCCTTTCACCCCAGTCCTTTTTGGATACTCCTCGGTCTCACCAACTTCAGAAGGCTGCCCAACTCCAAATTCCCCTGCTCCCTCCAACCTCCCATCTTAAAACACACTAGGTCGCCCTTCTCCGACGGGGAGTTTCTGCCCACTCAGTTCGGGCACCGTGGGCACCGTGGGGAGGGGCTAAAAAGGTGCCACAGAGCAGGATGAGGGATCTGGTGAAGGGCTCCCTAGGGAGTCAAATGAAGGGATGGTGATCTAAGGGGAAGACGGGACGGGAGGAAAAGCAGGGTCAGTGGGGGTGCTGATGGAGGGAAGTAACCAGTCCTGGGGGCCTGCGGGGGTCCGAGGGGGACTGTCACGGACCGTGGGAGGGCTCCGGGGCAGCGGTCGCCGGGAAGATGGGCTGTGAGTGGGGAGGGGGATCGCTGGCCCGGGCACCGGGCAGTCCCCGCGGAGGGGCCCGGAGGGATGATGTGGGGTGCGGCGGCGGGCGGGGGGTTCCCGGGGAGCAGGTGGTTATAGGCGGGCTAGCTGACCAAGTCACCGGGGAGTCCCAGGGTCGGGGGGTGTAGCTGACGAAGTTACGGGGAAGGGGCCTGCAGGGCCGCCGGGGGGAGGAGAAGGGCGGCCGGGTCTTCCCGGGTCGGCGCAGCCCCTCGCACCCCATCCTCGCCCGCTACCTCGGAAGCAGCTGAGCAGCGCCGGGTTGCTGACGCCGTGGTGGCTGAGGAAGGCGCACAGGCGCTCGGGACTCCAGCTCCGGGGATCCGCATCGTCCTCGGGCTCCGCGCCCGCAGGCCCGGCCAGCGCCGCGCCGCGCTCCCGAGGGGGGCTGGGAGTCCTGCAGCGGGCACGCTTGGGGGGCATCCCGAGCTTCCTCATGGCCTTTCCTCGGAGGCGGCCGCCCGCTGAGCTCCGGGAGCCGGCGGCGGAGCTGGCCGCGCAGGCGCACAGCGGCCCCGGCGAGCGAGAGCCCCGCCCTCGCCTCGCTCCCCGGCAGGCCCGAGCGGGAGAGCGCCCCGGCGGCCCGGAGGGCGGTAGCGCGGTGACGGGAACGGCCGCCGTGCCGCCGGGAGAGACCCGGGAAACGTGCGCCGCCTCGGAGCTTCTCCCAAACGGCGCGGGGCCTCGGAGGCCGTGAGGCCGAACCGCGTGCAAAGGGAATTCCCCTCTACAGCTTCAGCGAGCCTTTGGCGGGAGAGCTCCGGGGAGGGGCGAGTCACCGCTGGCCTGGACGCACACGCGCACACACACGCACACACACAGAGACACACAGAGACACGCGCACACACAACACACAGACACACGCACACACAGAGACACGCACACACAGAGACACGCACACGCACAACACACAGAGACGCACACACACAGAGACACGCACACACACAGACACGCACACACAGACACACACAGAGACACACGCACACACAACACACAGACACACGCACACACAGAGACACGCACACACAGAGACACACAGAGACACGCGCACACAGAGACACACAACACACGCACACAACACACACACACAACACACGCACACACAACACACAGACACACGCACACACAGAGACACACACACACAGAGACACACACAGACACACGCGCACACACAACACAGAGACATGCACACACAGAGACACGCACACCACACAGACACACGCACACAACACAGACACACAGAGACACACGCACAGACACACACACACAACACAGAGACACACAGACACGCGCACACACAACACACACGCACACATCGAAGCAGCCCATTATACTTTGGGGTGCCTGTGTGATAACCAGCTGCTGCTTATATCAGAACCCTACATTTGCCATTATCCCTGGTTCTTTCTCTGCCACCAAGCTGAACAAGACTAAATACTGCGTCACTGCCCTTCAAATATTTGAGTGAATGAATGTAAACATTTACTGTGTATCAAACTCTCCGTTAAGCCCTAGGGGATGCTAATAAACAGCGCGTGTGTATTTGCACTCATAGAGAAGTGATGGCTAGGGAAGGGACTTTTGGCTTGGGAAAGCATAGGGAAGGTGAGTAGATCCGCAGGAAAGTGAAGAATGACATTCTCTTTTTCAGAAGCAATAATAGTATTGATTTAATTATGGTTGCCAGAGCAAAAGGAGCAAGGCCGTGGTGACTACAGGGCATTTAGCAAGAAAATGAGTGGGGTAGAGTGCTGGGAGCAGGGCGAAGCTTGGTTTCCTCTGGAAAAGATGAGGTTTTTTGGTGAAGGGTGAACCCCAAAATATGGACAGTTCAGGTCATGCTCGAATGAATTCGACTCAAGCTTTCTTAAAGCCAAAGAAAACAAAGTTTATTTAGGATTCGCCAAATTGGGTTGCCTCTTAAAGAACCTAAATATTTGTAACGCTTGCACAAGCGGGCCAGATAGAATCCCAGCTAGACAGAGTCTGAGCTGGACTGAATCTGAGCACCTTCATGGAGGCAAGGTGGGACTTAAATACAGAAAAAAGTATAGGAGGGATAGGGGGTGGGGGTGGGGGTGGGTAGAGTGATGGGGAAGAAGCTCAGGAAGGGACTCCAAGGAGTATCAAAGGCTGGAAACAACTGGAGGTAATCAACTAACATCAGACAAGGGGGCGCCTAGGTGGGAAGCAGGTAGGGCAATCAAGAGATAACCCACAATGGTCACAGATTTGAGTATGAAAAGCCAGATTCTGTGAGGGGATACAGGGAGAGCTCAATTTGAGTATGGAAAGTCAATTTAAGTAAGGAGATTCCAGCGGACCTCAAGGAAGTTCCCAGAGTCTGAACCTCATCAGGAACAGCTGGATATATAGTGGGCGCAGTGACTGCTCACTCTCTTTGAACATAGCTATTGCCTTCCCTAAATAGTCTGTCCTTCCACCAGTCCACAAATGCTTTAACCATCCTTGTGTGTGTCCGAGATAAAAGCTGAGAAAATTGATGAATGGAGAAGCAAGGGTATTTGAAAGGACATCAATATGTAATGTGAAGTCCCCTAGTATTGATGGGGTTCAGATTCTGGGAACTTCTTTGAGCTCCCCTGGAATCTCCTTACTTAAATTGACTTTTCATACTCAAATTGAGCTCTCCCTGTATCCCCTCACAGAATCTGGCCTTTCATACTCAAATCTGTGACCATTGTGGGTTATCTCTTGATTGCCCTACCTGCTTCCCACCTAGGCGCCCCCTTGTCTGATGTTGGTTGATTACCTCCAGTTGTTTCCAGCCTTTGATCCTCCTTGGTGTCCCTTCCTGAACTTCTTCCCCCATCACTTTACCCACCCCCACCCCCTAACCCTCCTATACTTTTTTCTGTGTTTAAGTCCTCCCTTGCCTCCATGAAGGTGCTCAGATTCAATACAGCTCAGACTCTGTCTGATTGGATTCTATCTGGCCCGCTTGTGAGTACAAGCGTTTCAAATACTTAGGCTCCTTAAGAGGCAACCCAATTTGGCGAATCCTTAATAAACTTTGTTTTCTTTGGCTTTAAGAAGGCTTGAGTCGAATTCTTTCGAGCACAACCTGGACTGTCCGTATTTTGGGGTTCACCTATCACCCATATAAACCTCATCAGTATGATGAAATGAGGGGTCCCAGAATAGAGAGGCAGGCTGTGAGACATGGACTGAACTTGAGAAAGCAGGGAGAAGGACCTGGAGGCTGGAGAAGAAACAAAAAACATTGCCCATTGATGAATGAGACTGCACTTTTACGTAGGAACTCATACAATTATAATCTAAGTGCCATCCTGGGTTTAGGTTAGGGTTAAGCTTTAGAGTTGAATTCAGGGTTGTTTAAAGAGTCTTTTCCTCTGGTCAGTTTCATCTCCTAGAGGAAGCTACATGAGTCCAAGCTTACTGTAGTATCTTAAGGTGAAGCCCCAGATCCAGTAGGGAAAGACCTCAAGGTTGCTGGCTACTCTCCTCAGACCTGCACAATGGTGACTCAATTCCAACGAATAACAATTTTAAGGTTTTTTTTTTTTTTATTGTGGCTCTCTGTCCTGTTGCTTTCCTTTTCCAGATTCTACAGTTCATTGTTCTGTTGCTTCCTGGTTGGAACAAAGATGTTTTTCACTGCTACTGCCTCCAGAGCTATGTTATGAGTCCTGTAGCTCCAACTCAAGCACCATTTCCTCAGCAAAATATCACTATTCTAAGAAAATGAGACAATCTTGGCCAATGTACCTCCGGGCTAATCAATACATTTTAAGGTCTTTTTAGTTAGTAAATTACATCTGACTGAGAAATAGGCTACTTAATTGCACAATTGTTGAGAACCTGATCAAACATAAATTCCCTCTTTCTCATTCTAGGTCACATAAATTCCCTCTTTCTCATTCTAGGTAGAACTGGAATGACTGAAGTCCATTCCCCTTTACCTTACCGGCCTTAAGCTGGTTCCCCTTTCTCCATAACTGCTATAAAGAAACATATTTTTGATTCTCGCCTTTCTCAAAAACGCACTTATACTCTTTGGAAACTGGTCCAAAATATCCTGAAACTTTGTAAGACTCAAGAAAACCCTAGAAACATCTGAGGGAAAAGGAAAAAGCTGGAGGCCACCGCCTGAGGGCCCAGTCTGTACCCACTTGCCTCCTAGGGCTATTGCTAGAATGGCCCTTTGTAGCACCAATAGAAAAGGAAGATTATTGTTATTGTTAGGTGAGTAGGAAAGAGGTGTGGAAGTGATCGGAATGAATGAATAAAAAGCATTTATTAATTGCAGAGAATATTATGGAAAAATATAAATGAATTAAAAACAAAGGTATTTTGCTGATTTTCATGAGGTCTCTCTTTTGCTGAGCTTTGGGAATAGGAATACAAAAGAGAAATAGTCCTTGCCCTTGGAGTTTACATTCTAATTGGAGACTACATCACCTGAGAGTAATGGCCTGGGAAGAGTATTTTGGTTTGGGTTCCTAAGGAGCTATATGGGAGTTGGTTGCTTCTCAGAAGCAAGATTAATATTCAGAAGCAAGATTTGATTAATACCCACCAACTTGTGTGATCTTGGGGCATTTACTTCCCTTCTCTAGGCATGCCTCATTTTCTTTCTTTGTCAAAAGACAATTCCGTCTTTGGTTTTGGTTTCTCATTTCTTCTCCCATCCTACCACCTAAGCTGCTAAGAGCATGCATGCGTGTATATGTGTGTGTGTGTGTGTATTTCTTTGAAATTTACAGATGAATAAATGAACTAGAGAAGACTTTAGGTTTTGATGTGGATACAGGAGGTATCCTAGGGGTTAAAAAGAAAATTAAGGGTTGCTTTTCCAGTACTTTGAGGCCCCTCCTGGGGGTGGGGATCCTCATTCTGTAGCCCATCCTCTAATTCAAGAGCATCCTATAGTTCTTTTCCCCTTATCTTGAAATACCATAAAACTTCCCCTTCTCCTAGACCATAAAATTCCTTGTCTCCCTCATCCTGTGTCATAAAATTTCCACAGGAGAGTATTTATATTATAAAACCCTAAAACTACATGAACATCCTGAATATCTCTAGATAAGTTTAGCACCCCCAAATACCTTTTACTCAGACCCATTGCTGTAGTAAAGGTCCGTGCGCTTTTCACGTTAATAAAGCTCCCAATGACTAAAAGAGAATGTCTAAATGAATTCTTTCATGCTAGAACCCCACTCTCTTGAATCTGACCTCAACAGTGTCACTTACAAGTGACAGTTTCTTAGGAATCAGTCATACCATGCCCTGATGTGGATTGTTAACCTGAAAACTAGGTTAGAGAAAAGGCAACAGGCTAAATGCATACATTTTATGATTTAATTAATTAATTAATCAATTCCCTATTAAAGAAAACGGTAACATAATGCATTATGGAGCCAGAAATGTTCTGGCTGCCTCAGTACAGAAACTGACTGCCTTAAGTACATTTTGCCAGGAGGAAGGAGTTCTCTTAGATAAACACATTGTAGACAAAGTGGCATCAATTGGGTTTAATGATCCCAAGCTATAGGCATCTTCCTTCCGTAGCATGCCTTTGTGATTTAAGATAAGGAAAAAACAAAGTCCCATCACCCAGATAACAGATCCTGTCCTAACAGACCTTTGAAGTTGTGGTACCTTAACAGAGTTGACAAAACTGAAGTTATAACCCAAGGTATTTGTGTTTTTCTCTTATCACTAAGATGCTAGAAGAAGAGTCTGGTAAGGAAGTTCTATTTACTTGACAAAAGGCATCCTCTAAACAAAGGAGACAAGTAGGTCCAAGCGCTTCTTAATTCAAACTTTGGCCTTTATTAAAGTCTACAATTTTTGTTAAATATTATCAGGATACAAAGATGTCTTAAAGGTTGAGCTGCCTTTTCTCTGGTTCATCCTCTAAGGGTTCCCAAAAGTCTCTCGATACAAAGGCACCTTAAGGGTTGAGTTGCTCTTTCCCTGGCTCCTTAAGGTCTCCCCTTATCTTGGAATACCATAAAACTTCCCCTTTATCCTAGACTATGCAATTCCTTGTCTCTTCTTCCCCATTCCCTTGTTTCCCCTATCCTGTCCTTATAAAACAATACCCTGTCCCTCTGTGAATTGCTAGTCCTTCTTCCAGGGCTAGCCCGCTGCTTTTGCATCAATAAAGCTCCCTTTGTCTACAGAGAAGGTCTAAGTGAATACTTTCAAATTTGAGTCAGCTCTTCCATCTCTCTCTTCAACAGCCCTGCCCTCTACAAAGGCCAGGTTATTATAGTCTCCTAGACAATGAAACTCCTAAGGATGAGGTTTAGGGGTGTTGGGGACCCCAAAATACCAACAGTCCAGGTCCTGCTCGAATGAATTCGATTCAAGCCTTCTTAAAGCCAAAGAAAACAAAGTTTATTAAAGATTCACCATACTGGGTTGACTCTTTAAGGAGCCTAAGCATTTGTAATGCTTGTATTCGCAAGCAGGCAAGATAGAATCCCAGCTAGACAGTCTGAGATGGATTGAATCTGAGCCCCTTCATGTAGGCAACATGGACCTTAAATACAGAAAAATCGTAGGAGGGATCTGGGGGTGGTCTGGTAGTCTAGGGTGATGGGAGGAGGGGTTTAGGGAGGGTCTTGAGGAGAAGTCCAAGGAGGGGGTGATTGGTCAAGGGTTGGAAACCGCTGGAGGCAATCAGGAGATATCAGACCGTGGAGGGCCTGGGCCAGAAGCAGGTGTCACCAGGTAGTCTGGGGTCCCAGGGAGGATCCTGATGGGTGTGGCCGGTAATAGGATCAAAGGGAGGAATATCAAAAGAATGCTAAATAGAAGATAGGGAGTATCTGGCCTGAAAGAAACAGAAGGGGAATCCAAGGAGCCCCCCACAAAGGCCAGACTTTCCGAGGACTCTTCAGACTAATGAGACAAAAGACCTCCCCATCCAAGGGGAAAGGTCTTGACTTGGGCATGTACCCCCTCACTAATGCTAGAGTCCACCTAACAGTGAGATTTCAGTCTTGCTCCTTCTGGCCTAAATCATCTCTCCTACTCACTGGCTAGTACCTGAAATTCTTTCCAAAGAGAGCATTACATGGAGAAAACAAGCTTCAAAAGATAAACTAGCTTGAAAGGGTAAAAATAGGAAATCGGGTCTGAAAATCACATGAAGGACCAAATGATTAGATTGAGACTTTTTTGAAAACAGGTAGACCCCAAAGTGTTCAATGAATGTTCATTCCTTCCACATGTATGAAGTCCACATGTGTAAGACCTACAGACATTAATTTGACAGGTTTTTGCCTTCTGGTACCCAAATAAGGTTTTTGTTTTTTTAAGTTAGACCTTTGATTTTATTTATTTAAGGAGTTCCTTGTGAAGATATATTCCCTTTTTCAAAATATATCAGCACCTGCTGAGCATTAGAGTCTTGGAATACTGCCTGGACCACTAATATATTAATTGATTTGCCCAGGGTCACTCAACCACTCTATGTCACTGGCTGAACCTGAAACCAGGTTTTGAATCCACTTGTGCCATGATACCTCTTTTCCAAAAAATTACAGGGCAGAATGGATTGTGTTAAGTAGGTGATGGAACAGGTGAGAACAAACTCCTAGAACTTATAAGAGGGAGTAGCAACCAAGGGTAGGGAAAGAGAAACAGCAACTGAGGCTACATAGGGCAAGTGGTAGTTGAACTGGTTCTTGAAAGACTAGTAGGGAGGGGCAGAGCCAAGATGGTGGAGAAAAGGCAAACACCTTTAAATAATGCTATAAAACAATTCCTGGAGCAGCAAAACCCGCAAAATGACAGGGTAAAGAAATTTTCCAGCCAAAGACAACTTGAAAGGTCAACAGGAAAGGTCTGTTGCACCTCGATGAGAGTAGAGCACAGTCCAGCTCAGGAGATGCAAGCACAGCCCCAGCCCTAGCAAACCAAGAACAGGCCCTGGGAGCCACTGAATCAGCAGTAGCAGTGTCTGTTTCTTGAGCTCTCAGCCCAGAGATAAGGGGGTTGAACAACTGGTCAGAAGGAGATTATAGGGGTCTCTTTGCTGGCACTGAGGCAGGAATCTGTTGTTCTGCCCATACTTAGATCTGGGTCACAGTCCTTGGTGGCAGCACCAGGGCAAGGAGGAGCACTAGCACACCAGAGCTTGTGGCCGCAGTGGCAGGGAGCTTCTTTATAGTCCCAGGGCAGAAAAGAGTGTGTGTGGTTACTCACAGACCAGAGCACAGAATTGTCAGCACACCTGTCCTTAAATCATACCACTTTGGAAGAACTGAAAACTTACAGATCCCTAGAAGTACCTCTGAAAACAGCTGCACAAAACCCCTGAAGCCTGGGACAAGTGCCCCTTCCAACCTGGAAGCAGAGTCCTACTTTAACAAAGAATTAAAAGTCAAGTAAAAGACTGGGAAGATGAGCAAACAACAAAAAAAAAATTCTCCCCATAGAAAGTTACTATGGTGATAAAGAAAATCAAAACACACTCAAAAAAAGATAAAGTTAAAACCTCCAAGAAAAATATGAATTGGTTTCAGGCCATGAAAGAGCTCAAAAAGGATGTTGAAAATCAAGAAAGAGAGGTAGAAGAAGAATTGGGACAAGAAATGATAATAATATGAGAAAATCATGAAAAAATGAGTCAACAGCTTGGTAAAGGAGCACTGAAGAAAATTAAAAACTTAAAAAACAGAATAGGTCAAATAGTAAAAGAGGTACAAAAAGTCAATGAAGAGAAGAATGCCTTAAAAAGTAGAACTGATCAAATGGAAAAAGAGACACAAAAATTCACTGAAGAAAAGAACTCCTTAAACAGTAAAATTGGCCAACTGGAAAAGGAGGTGCAAAAGCTCATTGAAGAAAATAATTCCTTAAAAACTAGAATTGAGCAAATGGAAGCCAATGATTTTATGAGAAATTAAGAGACAATAAAATAGAACCAAAATAATGAAAAAATTGAAGACAATGCGAAATAATCTCGTTGGAAAAACAATTGAATGGGAAAATAGATTCAATAGAGATCATTTAAAAATTATTGGACTCCCTAAAAGTCATGATTTAAAAAAAAGGATCTAGACATCATCTTTCAAAAAACTATTTAGGAAAGCTTCCCTAGATTCTAGAATCAGAGGGTAAAATAGGAATGAAAAGAAGCTACCCATCACCTCTTGAAAGAGATCCCAAAATTAAAACTCCCAAGAATATTATGGCCAAATATCAGAGCTTCCAGGCCAAGGCGAAAATATTGCAAGCAGTCAGAAAGAAACAATTCAAGTGTTGTGGAAACATTATCAGGATAACACAATATTTAGCAGTTTTAAAGGATTTGAAGGCTTGAAATATGATATTCTGGGAGACAATGGAACTAGAATTAAAACCAAGAATCACCAGCAAATGGGGATAAAGGCCTCATTTCTAGAATATATAGACAACTGACTCAAATGTACAACCATACAAGTCATTCCCTAATTGATAAATGGTCAAAGGATATGAACAGGCAATTTTCAGGGGAAGAAATTAAAGATATCTATAATCATATGAAAAAGTGCTCTAAATCACTACTGATTAGAGATATGCAAATCAAAACAACTCTGAGGTACCACATCACACCTATAAGATTGGCAATCATGACAGAACAAGAAAATGATAAATGCTGGAGAGGATGTGGGAGAGTTGAAACACTAATTCATTATTGGTGGAGCTGTGAGCTTATCCAACCACTCTGGAGAATGGTTTGGAACTATGCCCAAAGGGCTACAAAAATGTGCATACCCTTTGACCCAGTAATATCACTACTAGGACTGTATCCCCAAGAAATCATAAAAATGGGAAAGGGTCCCACACGTGCAAAAATATTTATAGCAGCACTCTTTGTGGTTGCCAAGAACTGGAAATCAAGGGGATGCCCATCAATTGGGGAATGGCTGAATAAATTATGGTATATGAATGTAATGGAGTACTGTTGCACCATAAGAAATAACGAACAAGAAGACTTCAGGGAGGCCTGGAAGGACTTATATGATCTGATGCTGAGCGAAAGGAGCAGAACCAGGAGAACCTTGTGCACAGCAGCGACCACAGTGTGCAAGAGTTTTTTCTGGTAGACTTGGAACTTCGTAATAACGCAAAAACTTACTAAAAAAAAAAATCCCAGTGGTAGTATTCTAACATAAAATACCTTCCACACTCAGAGAAAGAAATATGGAAATCATTTGCAAAATGTAGCAGATCATGTTTGTATGTGTGTGGGTTTTAGTGTATTATGTTTTGATTTGTTATATGATTTCTTCCATTTATTTTAGTTCGATGACATAACATGACTATTGTGAAAATGTACTCAATAGGAAAGTATATGTAGAACCTATACAGAATTGTATGCTGTCGAGGGGAGGGAGGGGGAGTAGTGGGGGAAAGATGGGGGTGTGGGGGGGGGATAAAATCTTAATTTTAATGAAGTGATTGTAGAACACCAAAAAAATAAAAATAAATACACACACACACACACACACACACACACACAAAGAATCACCGGCAAAACTGAGTGTAATCCTTCAGGGGAAGAAATGGAATTTCAATGAAATAGAAGACTTTCAAGCATTCTTGAAGAAAAGACAAGAGCCGAATAGAAAATTTGACTTTCAAATACAAGACTCAAGAGAAGTAGGAAGAGGACCACTTCAATGATCATATGCTGCATCTATCTAAGATTGATGGAGTGATGGGCCAAGTTTGTAGACTGGCCATCAAACTGCGTATTATATTCTGAATGGTGGACATTTTTTATCTACTTCATTTTACTTGCATAGAGAGAATTAAACTGGAATCTTCTGAGTAATTATGGATCTCATTTAGAAGTCTCGGCAGTGTTTTACACTAGAAAGAAAACACAATATCAATTACAAATAAGAGCATCTGGAGGATCACACAATCTATGGGGTATCCTTCCATTTGTACTCTGATTTAGGCATCTTTTATGACTGTGGTGAAAGACTTTGGTGAGGGTATATATCCCTGTTCTATGCTTCATTTATTATTAATTATCAGTGTTAACTAACAAAGTTATCTATATTGTTATATCTTTCAAAAAAATCTTGTATGATATTAATACAAGCTATTAAAGTTTAAAACTGCACTAAGATTTGGTAGACATCCTGTATGTAAAGACACATTCTAAGAAGAGAGTTGAAAGTGATTTCAAAAATAATTACCAAGTAATATTTGTAATGTTAATTATGTTAACAAGAGTTAAAGGTCTTCCTCATCCATTAATGGGCCTGCCCATTAAAGGAAGCTTGATTAGGGGAGATTTGTTTTGTAGGCAGGCCCACACCTTTTGATAATCTCTAATGAGGCACTGGTTCTCAAGGGTTGTGATGCCCTCTGGCTCTGAAAAGTGTATATATACTCTGAGGTGAGGTTTTGTTTTGGGGTTTACTCACTGGAAATGTTTGGTGAGATAAGATTCTGGGTAACTGCTAAAGAGCCACCTGACTTTGAGAACCCTGATGTTGGTGTTTCTCTCTCTAGTAACTATGTATGTATGCAATGGTCAGACAGTTGAATCTGTCTATTGATCTCTGATGTATGTATTGCTTATGGTCAGACAGTTGTAAGCCTTGTCTGTTGGTCTTTATTTCTCTGTTTGTATTTTCTCTGAAGTTCAGGGTGCTGACTTTTTCTCCTGAACTAAGTGAATGATATATGCATTTGATTAAAGTAGATTGTTGACCCCTCAAAAGCTGGTTTCCTTTCGGAAAAGCAGATCTAAGAACCTGTACAGTAGGTTCTCCTGTGTATGCTGGCACTATTGCTATTACAATATTCTAAGTGAGACCTTGTATTCTCTATACATTTCAGGTATTGTGTAAGAGTAGATGTTGGGAGCCAGCACTTGGTGCTGGGCCCCTCACCCTTGAGGTCACCATGCCCTGAACTCTTTTCTGCAATAAGCAAGTATCACAAGACGCCTCTGCCAACAGATGTTGCAACCACAAAAGGGCTTGACCCCCCAGTTCCAGAAATTAACCATAAAAATGTCCTAACCGTAAAGATCGCGTGACTAGATACTACCCTCGCCCTGGACCCTCCCTGTTCCTCTTCCTTGTTTCAATTACTATATAAGCTGTCTTGCATTATAATAAAAGTCAGACCTTGCTTGTCACCATCTCGGTCTCACTCCTCTTTTTTTCACCCATTCCCTTCAGGCTAGGTCCCCCTTGGCTCCCCACGAATAACTTAGTTCCGCAGGACGGGACAAGTAGAGATGTTGAATACTGTAAGACATCATTAGAATATCCTCCATACACATGTGGATTATTCCCTATAATATTTTTTAATGGAAAATCAGGCATATGGTTAAGTATTATTATTATTTTTGCAAACTACACCCATCTCTTAGGAATAATAAAACCCATGATTCTATCTAAAGGTTTGGAAACCAAATTACTTCTATTTCTATTTCTACTTCTTCACACAGTGCACTGAGGACAATGTTGTTAGAGTCCAAATATACAAGGATTTTTTAGTGCATATTTTGACAGTTTCCATTGTTCATGTTTGTTGTCCTAATTTCAATCATCAATGCTCTTGGTATGATCTATTTAATTGATTTAAATTCAATTCAATTAATTTAATTAAACTTGTCAAGTTTTCGGTAAACACATTTTCCTTATCCTGCTTTTCATTATTTGTGAAGTGATTGCATATACAAATTTCCACCATCATCTTCCATAGATTTCACAGAAAAGTTTACATTCTAAACTGGTGTTTTCCTTGGTTGCATTTCTTTACTTGGCAATGATAGCAAGTATTTATTGGATGCGGTTATTTCTAGAATATATCGGTCTCCTTTTGTGAAGACTGACATCTTAACAATCCTAACCATTAGGATATGGTTAAAAAAAAAAAGACTAGTAGGATTTTAGCTGGTAGAAGCTAAAACCAGATATGAACTTTTAGGAACAGGAAACAAAAGTCAGAAGGCTGATTCATCAGATTGGGAGCTGTGGCACCTACAATTGGAAGGAAAGAAGAAGGACTTTACCCCATTTCACTGTTTTGCTCTGGGGCTTCAGGGCCTCTTACATTTACTTTCTTCCTCTTTAAAAAAAATATTTATTATCTGGAAGGGTAAAGAAGGAAATGCAATGCAAAAATACAGATGACTTAAAAACAAAAATGTTTTAATGATTTATGTGTATTCTCTCTTTTTTAACACTGACACTAATATACCTAGTCAAGGGACATCTGATATCTTTGGTTTTTTGACATTTCCAAAATTTTTCCCAGGACCCTCTTCATACCTCTTCCCTGAGAGCCATTACATATAGCAATTTTTTTTTAAAAAAGCAACAAAACTTAACTATACATAAAAAAGGTCTGAAAATATGTCCAAAGTACCACAACTGTGTGCTTCTATAAAACAGTAGAGTGGGGGTGTCTTGTTATCTCTTTTTTGGACCATACTTATTCTTTGTAGCTTTGTAATATTTTTTTAAAAAACATTTTGTGTTTGTTCTTTCCATTTACATTGTTGTAGTTATTATATATATTGTTTTCTTGGCTCTACTTACTTCAGTCTTCATCAGTTCATGTAGATCTTTCCATGCTTCTCTGCATTTATCATATTTGTTGTTTCTTAAAGCACAGCAAGCACTTCCCTTCTTACTCCAGATCAAGTGAAATTAATAAGCATTTATTAAGTGACAGGCTCATGCTCAGCACTGGGGGTACAAAGGAAAAAAGAAATAATCTCAGAGGAAGACATTAAAATTAAGGATGAGCAGGAAAGGCATCTTGTAGAAGGTAGAATTTTAGCTGTGATTTGAAGAAAGCCAGATGCATTTTGTTTGTACAGAAAGAAATGTAATAAAAATCATCCATTTTATCTTTTGAAATTGCTTCTATCTCCTGTTTGGTTAAGGATAAATCACTTACTGATAGTTGTGAAACATACAATCTATTTCTAATTTTTTCATCTTATGATTTCTTAGTATAAAGTCATATATCTGCTTAAAATTTGTTGTGGATGGTGTAAGGTGTTGGCACAAGTTAATTTCTGCCAGACTTCTTTTCAGTTTTCATTAAATAGAATTTTTTTCTAAGTTGTATTTTCTGGTTTATCAAATACTAGGTTATTGAATTCCATTGTTTCTGATTCTCCCCTATCTAGTTTATTCCACTGGTCTACATTTCTGTTTTTTTAAGGAATGAAAAATGTTTTTTTTATTAATTTATTTGTTTTCAGTTTTCTACAATCTAAACTTGTAGTCTTAGATTTTCTCCCCTTCCCTCTGCCCTCCCTCCCTTAAATAGTATGCAATCTTATATGAGTTCTACACGTACATTCTTATTAATCACATTTTCGCATTAGTCATGTTGCATAGAAGAATTAAAATGAATGGGAGAAACCATGAGAAAAACCCAAATGAAACAAAACATAACACAAGAGAAAATATTCTGCTTTATTCTGCATTCCAATTCCATTCTTTCTCCGGACCAAAATGGTTTTAATGACTGTTGGTTTATTATATAGCTTAAGGTCTGCTATTGCCCCTTCATCCCTACCCCACTTCTTTATTTCCTTTGATATTTAAATTAATTAATTTGTGAAATTATGAAATAGAGGCAAGCGTACCAGGTTCTTTTGATACTAGCCAAGAAAGACCATGATGGCATCAGGGAGACAGGGTGACAATCATACTTTAATAACTGCAGTGAATATAGGGGCAAACAGCACAGAAAGTGCAGGGACAAATAGTGAAAGGTGAAGGGACAGGGAATGGGATGGTGAAGGAAGGCAGGCGGCATGAGGAGAAAGATGAGGATAAGGTGAAGCAAAAAAGGATTACACAACGATCAGGAGCATGGAGCCCATGGAGATGGAAGTGTGGAATGGGGGCAGAAAGTATAAGGAGTCTGAGGTCTCATTTTTATGGACTTTTTTGGGGGCAACAGACTAACTCCTATCCAGGCCACCTTGGAGTTGGTTCATTAACACAGGCAAATCATTTCAAAGTTGTCAGTAAAACTTTGAAGTTAATATGTCCACATCATCTCAAGTTTATCAGTACCATTTGGTGATCTACTGGTCTTTCCTGCGGACATGGGGAATTGTGGAATTTGTTTGGGATTTACATATCACATAATCAAAAGGCCCTGATGGCAGAAGCTAGATGGCTTCCCCTGATTCAGCACATATAGCCAGGATGTGAATTTTCGTTAATTCTGTATATGATACAATTTGTAAATTATGCTTCTTTGATCTTTGGGACATTTTATACATGATGTCTAGGTTTCCCTGTTCAATTTTATTTTCTGCTATTACCACTTAATATGAGCTACTTATTATAGTGGAAGGGAAGAGGTGCCAAGGGAGACCAGAATAAGATACAGTTTTAACATAATATTCTAGAACTTTTGTTTCTTCAAATGAATTTTTATCATTATTGAGTTGTGTAAAGTGAGTTTTTGATAGTTTGATTGACATAGCATTAAAACTGTAAATTAAATTAGGTGGTGTTGTCATTTTTATTATGTTGACATGACCCAACCATGAGCATTAACTATTCCTCTAGATGTTTGAGGTGTTCTTTGTTCCATTAAGGAGCAGTTTGTAATTAAATATATGTAAGTATTATGTGTACTTTGGTAGGGTAGCTTGTTCTTATTTTATGCATTTTGCAGCTTTTTGAATTGCATTTTCTTTTTATTATTTGCTCTTGGATTTTGTTTTTATATAGACATGCTTTTACTTTTTCTGGATTTATCTTATAGCCTACAACCTTGCTGAAGTTATTAATCATCTTAATTTATATCTTTGCTGATTCCTTATGATTTTGTAACTAAACTACCATGTCATCAGCAAATAGGCATAGTTTTTTCTCCTCTTTACCTATCATTTTGTCTTTGGTGTTCCAGTTTCCCCACATACCCTCCAACATTTATTATTTTCCTTTCCTGTCACATTAGCCAATCTGTTAAGTGTAAAGTGGTACTTTAGAGTTGTTTTAATTTGCATTTCTCTAATCAATAGTGATTTAGAACATTTTTTATAAGACTACACTTTCATTTCTTCATTTGAAAACTCCCTATTCATATCCTTTGATCATTTATCAATTGTAGAATGCCTTGTACTCATAAATTTGACTCAGTTCTCTATATATTTTGGAAATGAGGGCTTTATCAGAGACACTTGCTGTAAAAATTGTTTCCCAGCTTTCTGCTTTCTTTCTAATTTTGATTGAAAATTTGATATAATCAAAATTGTCTATTTTATATCTAGTAATGCTCTGTATCTCTTGTTTGGTCATAAATTCTTCCTTTCTTCATAGATCTGACAGGTAAACTGTCCCTTACTCTCTTAATTTGCTTGTGGTATTACCCTTGATATTTAAATCACGTACCCATTTTATCTTATTTTGGTATAAGGTGTAAGATATGGGTCTGTGAGTAATTTCTGCCATACTTTTTTTCCAGTTTTCTCAGCAGTTCTTATTAAACAGTCAGTTATTGTCCCAAAACACTAGATTACTATCATCATTTACTTCTGAGTCTTGAGTACCTAATCTATTCCACTCTATTTCTTAGCCAGTACCAGATAGTTTGATGATTACCACTTTATCATATAGTTTGAGAACTGGTTTAACTAAGCCATCTTCCTTTGAGATGGATTTATTTAGCAGTCCTGGTGACTTTGCACGGCCCTCCCTCACTTAAATCCAATTTACTTGCATGTCATAGCAGCACCTCCCTGATGTCATGATCTTCTTTGAGAATAAAGAACAGACTGATGGGGTATAGGCTCTAGAAACACCCTTGAACTTTCCTTGAATCTTCCTACTTGATCTGGCATGAGCCTGAGGCTATCAACTGGCCATCCTTGGTAGCCTACACCCAATCTCTTTACATTCTAGGTTACTACCAGCTATCTCCCACCCTTGATCCTATCTGGACCTCATTCCTATCAAGATCCTCCCTAGACCCCTCCTCCAGTCACCCTGGACCACTTGGCCACTCCTAGATCCCTCTCATAGTCTTCTGTATATAAGATCCATATTGTTTCTGTCAAAGTGCTCAGATACAATTTGGTGGCTTGCATTAGTGATACAAATGTTCAGATTCCTTAAGTCTGACCAACATGGAGAATTTTTAATAAACTTTTTTCTTTGGTTGAAAAAAAAAACTTGGGTCAAATTCCTTTGGGCAGGACCCATGTGTTGCCCATTTCAGGGTCCCTACACTCCTAAACCTCTACAGAACAAAAGCAATTTAACTAAATTCCTATTTAGAAGATATTTAGCTCTACTTTTTCCTGCTGTTTGTGTAGTTCTATATTTTGCCTTTTGTTAGCCTTTCTGATAGAGTTGTCCAAGCTGAGAGACCTTAGAGTTTCTAGCCTCAATTGTATTACTGTTTGTCTTATGTCTTCTTGTTAATTTTTCCTTTATGTATTAAGATACTAAGAAATTCGGAACATGGAAATTTCATATTGCTATTGGCTTGTGTGTGGTTCTTTTCAGCACCATCTAGTTTCTTTGTTTATCTTTCTTTATGTTGCAATGTTTGTTTTTTGCTTTGTCTGAAAATGTGGTTACAACTTCTGCTTGTTTTTGGATTCTTCTCAGTAAATTTGTTCCAACCTTTAATCTTTATTCTGTAGATGTCTTTGCTTTTTAGGTGTGTTTCTTGTAAGATTGTGGAGTTTTGTTTTCTTATCCAACTGTCATTTTATTCTATTTTGTCTGATTGCATAGTTCATTCACATTTTAAGTTATGAATTAGGTTTGTATTTTCCTCCATTTGTTTCTGATATTGGGTATTTTCTGAATGGGGATATGTTATTTCTCTTCCTCTGTAAAAATAATACTTTCTTTCTTGTGTTACTTTTGCTTAATCTGCTTGAAGGCTATCATATTCCCCTCACCATCAAGTTCCCCTTTCCCTTTTCCTACTTTTGGAATTTTGCTTAATTTATTAATTCCTTTTTCTTTCTTCCTTTTATCTCATTATCCCATTCTTCCTTTCTTTTTTTCTCTTACTCTTATTCTTACTCTTCCTATCAACTTGTTTTATTTTTAGTATCTTCTCCCTTTGTAAAAAAAAAGCATTTACTTTCCATGTTCCTTTCATTATTACTCTTCCCTTTCTGTGTATTCTAGAATTTTATTCTTAAATCATGGCCCTTACACTTAGTTATTCCTTCTTCAGTCTCTATTTTCTTCATGGAAGTAAAGCTTCTACAGTGACTATTTTGGGTTCCTTCTTCCAAACAGTTTTTCTGCTATTGCTTTGTAGATCTTGTATTTTTGACTTTCCATGTTTTTCTTGGAGATTTATAATTCTTAATAATAAGAATATAATTCTTATCTGTATCTATCTGTCAACCTGAAATAAAGAATACTACCAAAGTAGCAAAAAAGTAGGATCTTTAATGAAGGCAAGGGAATTACAATTTGGGGCCACCACACAGCACCAAAGTACTGGGGTGCCCCAAAAGGGCTGAGGGCAGCAGGGTTAAATAAGTTTCAACAGGGAGGTAGTCTCATGGGAACACAGCCTTAAGAAGCTATTACATAAGTTGTTTGGCTTACCACTGGAATTCCATAGAGAAGACTGGGGGAGATAACTTCTGGTCTGGATGGAGGCTCCTTTCTTTTTTTACAAATGGTTTTGAGAATTCTCCTTTCAACTGGTTTCATTTGCCCTCAAGCAATTTGAAGCCCTGGGATCAGGCAAGGTCAGTTCATAGTCAGTAGTATTTAATGCATGCCATATTCAAGTCCAATATTTTTGCTTACATAGAGATCATATTTTTAAAAAATGTTATCATTTCTTACTTCTCTTGCTTAATGGATAGGTCTCTGGGCCTGGAATCATGAAGACCTGAGTTAAAATCCAGCCTTAGACAAGTGAAACTGTATGAACCTGGGCAAGTCATCTAACCTCTGTCTGCCTCAGTTTCCTCATCTGTAAAATGACAAAAATTATATCACCTACTTCACGGAGTTATTATGAAGATCAAAGGAAATACTGTTTGTAAAGCATTTAGCACAGTGCCTGGCACAGAGTAGGTGCTTCATAAATGCTTATTTCTGTCTTTCTTTTCCTTCCAAATTGACCTTCACTGCTGGATATTTGCATTCCCCATCAGTTGTTTGGGGCAGCTAGGTGGTGAAATAGATGATTGGACCCTTATTTTACCCCAATTGGTATTAATCAGCTAGTGATTTTATAGGGGTGGTGGTTGGTAGTAATTATCAATATATTATGCCTATAATCAATATACATTTAGTCAACCAATCGAATTAGTCAACCAAACAATATACATTTAATCTTAATCAATTAATATATAATACCTGTTATCAATATACATATAGTTAATCAATTAACACATTAAATTTACCTATATATTTAGTTAATCAAATAATCAAAAAGGATATATTCTTTTTTTATAAAAATACCCCAGACTCTAATAAAAAGCTTCAGATCTTTCATGAGAGGCCCCAAATCTTATATTGTATAAAAATAGAAAGTCACTTAATAAGAACTTTGTTTGCCTTAATCATCAGAAGCCAACTAGAGGACTGCCATGGTTTCCTACTGCTAAGTAGAGGACCAAGTCCTACGTGATAGATGTGACTCAGTTACATGCAAAGTCTCCCAGTCATTGCAATGCCCCTCCACCTTTCATTATCCCCTTATTTCCCAACATGAGGAGATGACTGTGAGCATTTGGTCAATGAGTGACCCTGGTAGCCTTCCTTTCTACCCTTCCATAGGTTTATGCAGACTTCAGTTCATCAGCTCAACCCCAAGAGCCTGCTCCTTAATTTTGGTAGGATCTCTTCTGGAAGATCTGTTAAGGTCTGCTTGCAAATTCTGTCTGTCAACCAATGGGATTTTGTGTAGACCCTCTTGAAGGGTCAAGGCACAGGGGTAGCCTCAAGTCCACATGTACCTCTCTAGGTCCTCAAGTGAGGCCCTTTGACTTATTTCAAACTTCACAGAATAAATCCCCTTAATGAAAGGATTTGTTCGGTAAAATTTGGACTCAGTCAAAAGGTCATACCCATGAAATCTAGGAGGCCACATGTGACTTTGAGGCCACAGGTTCCCCACCCCTGGAAGAGCAAAGTTTATCCACCAATAAGACTCTGTTTTTTTGACCTATTCTACCTGTATTGTCCTGGTAGCAAGCACTACAAAAAGTATCTCAGATCCTGTGGAAAACCTGAGGTCCCCTTATTAAAGAGGGCCAAGTTATATATTTATTATTGACTTGGAGTTCTGTCTCAGTTGTTTTTCTGGCAGATTGAACTTTTTTTGGCCTACAGTGGTACAGTGGATGGAGCATTGGTTTTGGAACCAGGAAGACTCATCTTCATGAGTTCAAATCTGGTCTCAGACTTTTACTAGCTATGTGAGCCCGGGCAAGTCATTTGACTTTGTTTGCAGTTTCCTCACCTATAAAATGAGCTGGAAAAGGAAATAGCAAACCACTCCAGTGTCTTTGCCAAGAAAACCCCAAATGGGATCACAAAGAATCGACACAACTGAAACAACAATACAATAAATCAGGTTTTTTTGTTTGTTTCTTTGGTGAGATTTGCCACCAGGAATTCAAGCTTTTTTATTCCTCCAATTATTTCTGCTGTGCAGGCCACAAATTCTGCTTCCACAGTTCTTAATTCTCTCTTGAACCACTTGAGAACATCCTACTATGGTTCCATGCGTTCTTGGGAATCCACAGAGTTCTATGCTTCTTTAGGTTTTGATTCATTTTCCTTTTGTGTTGTAATACTTATTCAAAAATGTTTTGAGTTGTTTAGATGATCCCCTTTTGTTATTAATATCTTTCCTGTTGTTTTATTTGCTTGTGCTTAAGGTTGTTAAACTGAGTTTGTTTACCCCTGACATCTTTCAAACCTTCAGTCATTTTCCTCCCCTTTCCTCTCCCTCCCCCTGTCCTGTCCTATCCTTTGTCCTCTCTCAAAACTGTAAACCTACTACACTCTGTACCTGGGACTCCAAGGGGCCCCTGCCAGGACCCCCCTAGCTTTAAAGTGATTATCAATAGTAACTGTTGCTGCTTCCCACCCAACCTGATGTCTTTCTTTTTCTTGCCCTCATTAAAGGGGCCATGCCCTGGCTACTTCTTAAACAGGCCTATTCAATGAATGGGTGTTGCCTCACCCTGAGTGAATATCTGCAAAGACCTTGATCTAAAGGGTCCAAGGTCTCCCAGTGCATCTTGGGTCATCTCTAGTTATCCTGATGAATATCTGGTCATTGGATTCATATGGCTCTGGAGGAGAAGTGAGACTGGTGACCTGCACAGCCCTCCCTCACTCAAAACAAAGTCAAGTGCAAGTCACATCATTATTTCTCTGATGGCATGGTCTTCGGCAATGAAGGGTGCACTCGATCCTTGTATTCCCTTTTTGCTTACTTTCTGATCTCTTCCCCTTAAAATTATCCCAGTTTTCTCTCATCCTATAGCTATGCCTCAATTTCTCTGCCCAAGGTGACTTCTGGGGGGACAGTCCTTGCCACATGTTAGTTTCCTTTTCTTTAGACCTGGTAGAACCCCTTACATCCTGGGACTCTGCTTCATTTCCCTCTCTTCATTAGTTTCTGAGTGAGCCTCAGGCAAGCAAGCTTCACATATTCCTACAATTTCAGTTTTGCTGCCAAGGGTATGTAATAAACCTATGAGTTAGGTTGTACAGGGTACAGTATGACTCTGTTAGGGATTAGGGATTATCCTTCTTTGCTGTTAATTCTTTGAGTTCTTGGTGTGTTAGACCATGGAAACAGCTGCAGTGCTTTACCTCTTGTACAGAATTATTATTTCGGATTTGGAGTATTTTTTTATATTGGTAATAGTTTTCAGTTCTTTTGAAAATCTGCAATCACATCTCCATTTGGGAATGGCTTTTGGTCCTACAGACTTGTATTCGTTGCCTATATATCTTGAATATCAGACTTATCAAAGGTATTTGAAACAAAGATTTTTTTTACCCTGCTGACCACTTCCCTTATCCAAGTTATAATCAATTTTGTTCAGGCAAAATTTTGCAATTTCACAGAATCAACATTATCTGTTTTATCTTTTGTGAGAGGAATCTCTGTTTCTTACTTGCTTAAATTTTTATCCCCTAACCATAGCTGTGAAAGGTGCCTGATCCTATTCTCTTCTAACTTATTTATACATAGGTCATGCAGACCTTTTGAGTGTACTCTGGTTTATGGAGTACAATGTACCAAAGCCTAATTTCTTTCTGACTGCTTTCAAATTTTTTCATCAATTCTTGTCAAGTAGGGAATTTGTTAGTAGTAACTTATGTCCTAGAATTTATTGAACACTAGGTTATTAAATTCAATTATTTCTTACTCTTTTAATCTGCTCTATTGATCTACTTTTCTATTTTTTAAACTAGTATGAAATAGTTTTGATAACATAACAAAGCAGCAATGCTATTTTCCTCCCTTTAGTTCCCTTGATGTTCTAGATTTTTTTTCTCCAAATAAATTTCATTATTTTATCTAGTTCTGTAAAGTATGACTTCGATAGTCTGGTATAACACAAATTTGGTAATTTAATTTTGATAGTATTGTCATTTTCACGATATTGCCAGGATTCTGCCATTAGCATGAATATCCCACCAGTTTTTTTTTTAAATGCTATTTATTTCTTTAAGAAGCATTTTGCAATTGTATCTTATTCAGGTATTAAATGTACTTTGGTAGATAGACTTCTAGATATTTTGTAGTTATTTTGAATGAGATTTCCCATTCTATATA
Organism: Bettongia penicillata ogilbyi; assembly: GCA_023548195.1. Lineage (NCBI taxonomy): Eukaryota > Metazoa > Chordata > Mammalia > Diprotodontia > Potoroidae > Bettongia > Bettongia penicillata. Next base: position 5,404,720 of record JAJHZJ010000444.1, read on the forward strand.
AAGTACTTCAATGCTTATCAAGTGTTATTCATAGGTTAATTCAATTTGATAACAATCCCATAGGTTTAATTATCCCTATTTTACTCAGGAAGAAATAAAGCAACTTGCCCAGAGTCATATAGCTAATAAGCTTCAGAGGCATAATTGGAACCTTGTTCTTCCTGATTCCCACTCCAACAATATCCACTTAGCTACTGATATAATAACCTATTAACTCCTGACTGTAGATTTCAGCCATGGAATGCCAGTGTGCCTTATAGTTGTTTGGCTTAAAATTTTTTAGCAAAGGGCCAGTTGGCCAGAGAAAGTCTGACCATGTCACCTCCCTACTCAGTAAATTCCAGAGTCTTCTTATTATCTTATCATCTCTTGATAAAATATGAATTCCTCCTTTCGGCATTTAAATTTCTTCCTAATCTGCCCCCTTCCTAACTTTCCAAGTCTTCTTGTAAGTTACTCCCCTTCTTGAACTTGGCCTACTAGTGCTCTGAGTGCAGAAAGATCTGCCTGCTATCTTCATATCGTTATCCTTTCTGTTACCTTTGGCTTGACGTGTTCGTTCCTCGCCTTCACCTCCATCCCCTGGAATCCCCACTTTCCTTCAGCTTCTACAAGAAGCCTTTCCCAATTCCCCTAGCTGCTAGGGCACTCCTTCCAAAATACCTTGTGTTCATTTTGTATACGTTATGGGGGCAAGGGAAAGGGGCAGGAATTGGTCAAGATGTTTCTGATCATTTCATATCTCACATAGCTTCCCAGTTCAGTTAGTATAATTCAGGAATGTGCTGGAGCCAGCTCATATTGGCAAAGTCTTTTAATCAGGGTTTGATATATTTTCTTGCCATATTTTTACTTTCTTAAGGAAATTGACAAAGAATATGCTAATAACATAAATTAAATGTGAAAGTATGTGCTACATCCTTTTTTCCAGAGACCGAATTATGAAACTATTTACCAGTACAACTCTGGTATAATCTCAGAAATGGATAGATAAAAGCAATAAGAGATGTTAATGAAATATTATTTCAGATATTAATTCCAGAATCACATTTTTCCCTTACCTTAAAACACTATATCCCCAGCTTCTCCCCAGCTCAAGGACACTATGCCTGGCAATTACTCATGAGTGGGTCTCAGCCAAATACTTGTCTCTGTCCCTGGTACAGTAACAAGCTGCACCTGTAAGAATTCCACTGGATTATCTATGTCACCTCCCTACCTCATTATGTACATTCTGGATTCCTCATTATGTATTTCTTAGGCTTTAGACATATGTATACTTCTTACATCTATCCTGTTAAACAAGACATCTACGGGTGGCAGACTGGGCATTCCTCAGTTAGCCCTGACTGTTAGTTGACTTAGTGACATAGCAGGCCTAAAAACCACACCTCCCTGTGGCCCCACCTTGGGCTTTTCCTGGCAAATTCTGGGTAAAACACCTGAGCAGTAGATACAAAAAGTGTATTTTCCTTTAAGAACTGACCATTCATTAACCACTCCCTAATCTCTCCCCACATCACCTAGTTAGCGTATTTGGCACATGTTTTATTATAGTTTATCCTATACAAACTTTAACTGTACCCCTTCAAGTTCACAGGTTTCTTAAGAACTTTTGCCCACTGAAAAGAATAAAAATAAATCTTTACTAACTTGACTTAAAGAATGTTTGAGTCCATGAATTCTTTCTAGATGATTCTTCCCAGTACTCTGGTTCTTGAGGGGTCCCTGATCTCCCCTCAAACCGAATCAAATTCAGACTTCACAGATTTGTTCTTTTGTGAAGTTTGGATTCAGTCAAAGGGTAGAACATGTGGCCAGGCTGCAGGTTCCCCACTCCTGGCCCTAGATGGATTTCCTAGGATAAACATGACACTTTCTGTTCTAGGAAGTTACAATGAATGACTCTATAAATCTCTTCTTTCTTTTTCTCAAAACACCTCAGTTTTAAATTTATCTCACTCTTCTTTCCAAAAACAGCCTCCTCAGTCACCTCCTCTGAACAGGGTTGCCTTAATTTTCTGAGCAGTTTGACCAGCTAAAGCCAATTTGCTGTCATGACCCACTCTTAGTGACCCGATTTGGGGTTTCTTGGCAAAGATACTGGAGTGGTTTGCCATTTCCTTCCTTAGCTCATTTTACAGATGAGGAAACTGAAACCAAAAGGTTTAAGTGACTTGTCCGGGGATCACACACACTAACAAGTTTATGAGGCAGACATGTCAATATGAATCAGAGACAGAGGTTTTACTACACTCAGGAGTATGACACACACCACCAACAGTTGATGAAAATGTCATTCATAATTTGGCTAATATTATTTGTTATTAAATATTGTTAAATAACCTGTGAGTAGTCTGAACTTCCCCTCCCCACTTTACTCCCTTTCCCCACTCCCCTCCTCTGGAAGGTAAATTTTGATGTCTGAAAGTTACCTAGTTAACTTTGGATTTACTGGCTAGATTTCTTTCTCAAAGACCAAGTCTTAAACCCAATTCACTATGGATCTCTTAGATTGGACCACAATAGGTCCCTACCCAAGCACCACTTAACAGCTATTTTTTGAGCCCTCCTGGCTCTTAGTGAATGTAAATAGTAACTCTTTCTCTTTTGACCACCAACCCTGAAGGTCTTCCCCTCCTGGATTGATTGTTTTTTATTAAAGGGGACATCTCTTGACTTACTTCTTAAAGAGGCCTGTTCACTGAATGGTCATTGCCTCACTCAAAGTGAAAGCCTGAAAGGAGCTTAGCTTAAAAGGGCCAAGGTCTCCCGCTACATCCTGGGCCATCTCAAGTCATCCTGATCTATATATCTGACCACTGGACCCAGATGGTTTTGGAGGAAAAAGTGAGGCTGGTGACCTTGAACAGCCCTCCCTCACTCAAAATCAAAGTCAAGTGCAAGTCATGTCATCATCTTGATGTCATGGTCCTCTTCGAGAATGAAGACAAACTACAATACTATTTATATATTACATGAAAGAAAGAAAAAATATGACTGCTTGTTATTGTGCAGCTGGTTATACAAAGGAAAAAAGTGTGTACCAATTAAGGAGACTGTATATCATTAACTACAAGAGATAAAGAATGGGTGTATCTTTGTTGGTATAGTCATCTGTACTAAATTAAACCTGCGATGGCTAGAATAGGAAGAAGGGCATTCCAAGGATTATTCGTCTTCCTTTTTTTTTCTTTTTGAGCAATTAAATCTTATTGTGGTAATTAGTACAGTAAAGAAAACACTGAAGGGAACCAGATGTTGTGGTTGGTCCTGCAGGTCCTGAAGGGGTTATACACAGCAAAATGACAGCTATAGAACAAGATCGAGTCAATTATACTGTCCCAGAAATTCACTATTAACAACAGCTTCCCATTCCCAGGCAGCCACACAGCTCCTAGTATTCTGATGCCGACTCATGCTGGCAGCTATTTCTTTCCTTTTCATATTTTTGCCTTTCTCTGTATCCCCGGTGCTTATCATAGTGCTTGGTACACAGTTAGCCTTAATAAATGCTTATTGATTGATTCTTTCCCAGAGCTGGATTCCTTCTTAATTGGGAGGCAAGACTGGCAAGCTTACTTCCTTTTGGGACAGCCAAGGAATATTGCCATTTTTCATCCTGCCAATATCAAGCTCCCCTTCCAATTTAATCACAGTTCATACTTCCCAAAGGGATAAGAGAACTAAACATGTTTTTTTGTATCTAACATATTAACACCTCATTACCTCTGTTATCAGCCCCTTCCTTTCTGAAATTATATCAAAGGAGAGAAGAAAAATGGAGGAAAGTAATCAATTGGTCAGGAAGCATACCCTTTCCTGACTTCATATGTATATGATCATATATATATATATATATATATATATATATATGCACATAGACATACTTATACACATATATATATACATACATCATTCATACCCACACAAATATATGTGTATGTGTGTGCATGTACTGCCACTAAGACAAAAACTGTTTTACTTTGTTTGTGTATCTCAGCTTTTAACATAGCACCTGACACATAATAAGTCCTTGCTGGTTAATTGAGATAACCAAAAGAATCCTATGCTGAGAGTTGGGTGGTGGGGATGGGATGAGCTTTTAGGTCTGGCACTTTCATGTTATTTATAGGATCATAGAATTTGAGCTGAAAGTAACCTTTAGAGGCCATCTAATCCAACCCTCTCATTTTACAGGTGAGGAAATTGAGGCCCATAGATATAAAGTGATTTGTATATGCAGCAAGTGGCAGAAGTGAGATTCATTTTTTTGTCTCATGGAGTCATTGATTTCTGTTTAGCCTGTTCTAAGTTTAAGAGTTTCATTCTTAGGTAAGACTTTCCATACTGTCCTAAGCTATAGATTCTCTTTTTGATTCTTTCTTTCCTAATCATCATTTCCTTCAATATTCATTTTCATTTTGTTTCTTTTTTCCCACGTACTCATTTAGTCGATAGGGTATTTTATTTTGTTTTTCATTTTTTTGTGTGTGTTTTGTTTTATGCTACACTATTTTTTCCTCTAAGGTTTTATATGGACTTTTAAAATTCATATAACTTTTTTTCTTCTGGATTTGCTTTGAGTTTCTCTCATTCCAATGTATTTCACTATTGTTTCCAGTATGTTCTTCTGTTCACTCATATCTTCAGCCTGTTTCTGGATAGGGCTTTGTGTTTACATCAGATTTTTCTCCCTTCTATACTTTTGCATGGTGTGGGTAGGCCCTGCTTAGTCCTAAACCTAGTGGTTAGTATCAGGTCTGACTTTTGTAGAAATTACTGGGTTTTAGCTCAATGACCTTGTGCCTCAACTTAGGTTTAGCCTTGGATCCTTCTCTGACTCCTACCTATTACAATTCTGAGTCCAGATTCTGTTCTGTACCTTGCTGTGAGCCTGATATGTCCTGTCTAGATGCTGATAATGGTGCTTATAGCAGTGCTCCTGGAAAACCCTCCAAACTTTCTTTCTTTCCCAGGGACTAGCTATCCCTAGCTCTTTCTCTCTCTGTACCTCAGTTTCCCCACATGTATTGACCTCACAGGGTTGTTTTAGGAAAACTACTTGTAAACCATTAAGTGGGTCTAGTGGATAGAATGCACTAGACTTAGCTTTAGAAAGACCCGAGTTCCCATCCTGAAGGTTACTAGCTACGTGGTCCTGAGAAAGTTACTGAAGTTCTCTAAGTCTTAGCTTCCTCATCTGTAAAATGGACATAATAATAGGACCTATTTACAGGGCTGTTGTAAGGATCAAGTGAGATAATAATTGTAAAGCATTGAGCGTAATGCCAGGCACATAGTGGGTGCTATATCAACATTAGCTATTATTATTTCTAGAATGCTTTGAAAACTTTAAGGCACTATATAAATGCTAGCTATTATTACATGCTATCTATAAAGCTGAGAGAACTACTATTATTACTATAAGGTTTTGAACTTTAGAGATTAGCAACAGGGCAGCTGCTGGTTTCTCAGGAAACCCTTCTCTGTAACCTTCCATGTCCTGGAGTAAAGAGAGAGGTCTGATTAATTTTACTGTTGAGAAGGGGGCTGTGCTTTGAAGCTAAAGACCATTTTAAAGCTGTTACACAGGCTATTAGAATGGAACGAGCTCTCCTATTATTGTGATTATTAACTCTCCTAGAAAAATATGTGGGGGGTTGGGGGGTGGGCAGAGCTGAGATGGCACAATAAAAGCAGAGACTTTCCTGAACTCTCCCCCAAAGCCCACCAAATACCTGTAAAAAATGATTCTAAACAAATTCTAGAGCTACAGAACTCACAAAATGACAGACCAAGACAACCTGGAAAGTCAACAGAAAGGGTCTATTGCACCAGGCAGGGAGTACACAGTCCAGCATGGCATAGATGGGCCAGAGTCGGCCTCAGGGGACTGAATCATTGGGAGCTGTGACAATTTCCAAACTTCTCAACCCATAAACACCAAAAAGGTCAATGGGAAAGCTCTGTGGGACCTGGGTAAAAGAGGAGCTGGTCGGCCTCAACCCCAGGGTGGTGGGGGTGGTGGCCATGGCAACAGCAGAAACTGCTTCTGGAGCTCTGGGCCCACAGATGGTAGGGGATAGAGTGGCTGATAAAAAATCCCTGAAGCCTGGGACAGTACATCCACCCCCACCCTCATAGGAAGCAGAGTCCTACCTTGACACAGAGTTGGAAAGTAAATTGTTTGGCTGAGAAGATGAGTAAACATCGTAAAAGAACTCAGACTATAGAATGTTACTTTGGTGACAAGGAAGATCAGTGCATATAACCAGAGGGGGACAGCAGAGTCAAAGCTCCAATATTAAAGGCCTCCAAGAGGAATAAGATTTGGTTGCAGGCCATGGAGGAGCTCAAAAAGAATTTTGAAAGTCAAGTAAGAGAAGTAGAGGAAAAATTGGGAAGAAAAATGAGAGTCATTCAAGAAAATGATGAAAATTGAGTCAACAGCTTGCTAAAGGAGACTTCAAAAAATACTGAAGAAAATAGCACCTTAAAAAATAGACTAACCCAAATTGCCAAAGAAGTCCAAAAAGCCAAAGGAGAAGAATGCCTTAAAAAGCAGAATTGGCCAAATGGGAAAGGAGGTCCAAAAGCTCACTGAAAAAAATAATTCCTTCAAAAGTAGAATGGAACAAATGGAAGCTAATGATTTTATGAAAAAATCAAGAAATTATAAAATGGAACCAAAAGAATGAAAAAATAGAACATGTGAAATATCTCACTGGAAAAACTGCTGATCTGAAAAATAGATCCAGCAGAGATAATTTAAAAATTATTTGACTACTTGAAAGTCATGATCAAAAAAAGAGCCTACACATCATCTTTCAAGAAATTATCAAGGAAAACTGACCTGATATTCTAGAACCAGAGGGTAAAATAGAAATTGAAAGAATCCACAGATTGCCTCTGGAAAGAAATCCCAAAAGGAAAACTCCTAGGACTATTATAGCCAAATTCCAGAATTCCCGGGTCAAGGAGAAAATATTACAAACAACCAGAAAGAAACATTTGAATACTGTGGAAATACAATCAGGATAACACAAGCTCTAGCGTTCCTCTACATTAAGGAATTGAAGGGCTTAGAATGTGATATTCTGGCTAGGATTAAACCAAGACTCACCTATCCAGCAAAACTGAGTATAATCCTTCAGGGGAAAAAACAGACATTCAATGAAATACAGGACTTTCAAGCATTCTTGATGAAAAGACCAGAGCTGAATAGAAAATCTGACTTTCAAATACAAGAATCAAGAGAAGCATGAAAAAGTAAACAGGAAAGAGAAATCATAAGAGACTTATTAAAGTTTGTTTACATTTCCACATGGAAAGATCGTGAGACCTTTCTTAGTATTAGGGTAGTTAGAGGAGATAGACAGACAGATAGATAGACAGACAGACAGACAGACAGGTGGATAGCACAGGGTGAATTGAATATGAAGGGATGATATCTAAAAAATAAAAATTAAGGAATGAGAGGTGAATATATTGGGAGGAGAAAGAGAGATAGACTGGGGTAAATGATCTCATAGAAAAGAGAAAAGAAAAACATTTCACAGTGGAGGGGTAGAGGAGGGGAGGTAAGAAGGAATGAGTGAAACTTACTCTTAAGGAGGGAATAACATACACACTTAATTGGTTATCTTACCCTACAGGAAAGTAGGGGAGAAGGGGATAAAGAAGGGATGATAGAAGGGAGGACAGACTGGGGAAGGAGGTAATCAGAAGCAAACAATTTAAAAAAGGGACAGGGTCAAAGGAGAAAATAGAATTAGTGGGGGGGGGGATTGGATGGAGGGAGACAAAGTCTTTCACAACATGACTATTATGGAAGTGTTTTGCATAACTACACATGTATAACCTAGACTCAAGTTGCTCCCTATCACCTCTAGTAGCAAATATAAAATCCTTTGTCTGACAAAGCCCTTATTAAGTTGCCTTTCCCTTTATCTTTCCTGTCTTCTTATACTTACATAGCCTCACACATTTGGCAATCTAGTGACACGGGTTTTGCTTCTGTTCCTTTTGCAAAACACTCCATCTTCACTGCTGTTAGTATCTGGCCTCATGGCTCAGGTTAAAGCAAAAATCTGGATTAGAGAATTTCTAGAAAATTAGTATTCAGGAACCTGAAAAATCAAGACCTTTATTATTATGGGACATAACAGACAGGCAAACAAAAGTATATATGTACATACTACATGGCAATATAAACTGTAAGAAACTTACCCCAGTACAGTGGTGAGGGGAATATGTCCAGGGAAGAAACATACTCAAAGTTGAGGTTCAGATGATGAAGTTACGTACCCTAAGAATAAATTTGATTGAGAATAGGTAATCAATACCAGATATGGCAGGAGGCATTCCTAATCAGGAGCCAGATACGGTGGGGAAATCCTCAGGGTCACTTATAGGGATACCAGGCTTGGGCAAAGCTCAGGTAAGGGTAGTTTCTTTGTAGGGACCACAAACTGACAGGGAAGATGTAATATTAATTATCTAAGGCAGCAGAAGATGAGAACCAGTATCAGACTGCTGCAGCTGGTCAAGTTGTTCAGTCGTGTCCGATTTTTCTTCATGACCCCATTTGGGATTTTCTTGGCAAAGCTACTAGAGAAGTTTGTATTTCCTTCTCTAGCTCATTTTATGGATGAGGAAACTGAGGCAAATAGGGTTAAGTGGCTGGCCCAGGGTCACACAGCTAGTAAGTGTCTGTGGCTAGATTTAAAGTCAGGTTTTCCTGACTCCAGGTCTAGCATCCTTATCCACTGCATCATCTAATTAGTTTTCCGGCGGCAGAATTTCATCCGGTTAAGTGCAATGTTGTCCCTCAACGGACCGCTAGATGGTGCAGTGGATAAAGAGCTGGACTTTAAGTTTGAATCCTACCTCAGACACTCAATAGCTTTGAGATTCTGGGCAAGTCAATTAACCTCAGTGTCCTCATTTGTAAAATGGAATAATGATAGCACCTTCCTCATAGGGGTGTTATGAGGATCAAATGAAATAGCACTTGCAAAGCATTTTACAAATCTTAAAACTCTACACAAATGCTATTTACTCCTACTACTACCACTACTACTACTACTACTACTACTATTACAACTACTACTACTACCACTGCCACTAATATTACCATTACTAATACTACTACTATTGCTACTACTACTACTACTGCGACTACCACCACTACTACCACCACTACTACCACCACCACCACAACCACCACCACCACCACCACCACCACCACCACGGCTACTACTACAATCCTCCCATTATTGCCTCTGCCTTCTTAATCAGACTTAGTCATTAAGTTTCATTTTTTGTTTCAGTTTTTGTTCTTTCTGTTGATGGGTTGTTAGAGGCAACGTGCTGTTTTTGGTTACTAGGCAGCGTCATCAGAGTGATTAAGAGGCCCACAGACTAAACTGATTTATAATTCCTTTCGAATGGTTTAGTAGCTTGTCAGATCATTTTTCTTTTCTTTCCAAAGCCCAGTCTCCAGCCATCTGCTTTCTCAACTCTTCCCCAGGTGCTGCCGAACACCCACGTAGAGTTAAGTCATACAACCTTGCTGATTGGGTCCACTATAAATGTATATTATCTACTCTTTACTGTCTTTGGAGTCTGGAAAACCAAGGTTCAAGTCCCATCTCTGGTTGTGTGGCCTTAGGCAAGTCACCTAACCTTTTAGTTCACTGAGACAATAAACTGCCTAGAAGTTACTGATCTGGGAGTTTTCCTGAGACTTCTCTTATACTGTGAAATCACAGCTCTAATTCTGAATGGGTCCTTAACTATATGCTGAACCCTTTTGCTCTTCCTTAATTGATTGCCTGTCACACTCCTCATGGTATCCATTCCTAACTTTCTCTTGTCATCTCAACTCACGTATACTACTGCCTGTCCTTAATTAACTAAGAGGAAAGCTAGCTAACCTTATATGTCCCTGAAAAGATTTAGAAAATCTCTTATGAAGGCATCTTCCAGTAAGGATACTGAGAAGCTAAGGCACCATCAGTTACTGAACCTGTGAACTTGAGCAAGTCAATTGCTTGTCTTCTCAGTGGGTGAGGGACAGGTGGGAAGGAGAGGGAGAATTAGGAACTGAAATTTTAAAAAATAAAAAATAATTTATTAAAAAAAAATCTGTTATGAGTTTTCTTTTCTCTATGCTTTTCTTCAATATAATCTCCCATTCTTTTTTTTTTTTTTGGTTCTAATTTCAGAGAAAGAGGCAGCTCTTCTTGTCAACACCAACTCTTTACTTGTGCTAGTGGTCATCTCCCCTCTTACTTCCTCCTTTCTCTTCACTTTTTTCAATCTTTCCTTACTTTTTATCTCATTCTCTACTTCTTTTAGACATGTTTGGATCTACTCTATCCTTAAGAAACCATTGTTTTTTAAAAATTCACTTTAAATTTTGAATTTTTCTCTTCCTCAATCCTCTTCCCTATCCATTGAGAAGGCAGGAAAAACAAAATCTATTACAAGTATGTATAGTCATGCAAAACTAATTTCCTCATTAGTCATGTTATTCCAGCTCCTCCCAGGAACAAAAACAACAAGAGAAGAAAATATGATTCAATCTGTATTCTGAGTCCATTAACACTGTCTATAGGTGGATAGTATGTTTCATCATGAGTCCTTTGGAATTGTGGTTGGCCATTGTGCTGATCAGAGTTACTGAGTGTTTCACAGCTATTATCTTTACAATATTGCTGTAATTATATAAATTATTCTCCAGTTTTGTTCACTTCACCTTGCATCAGTTCATACAAGTCTTCCCAGGTTTTTCTGAAACCATCCTCTTCATCATTTCTTATATAGCACAATACTTTTCTACCACGTTTATATACTGTAATTTGTTTAACCATTTCCCAATTGATGGATATTCTCTGTTTTCAATTCTTTGCCACGACAAAAAGAGCTGTGTATTTTATGTAGATATTTATATATGTATATATTTTAATTTTATATATCATATATCTATTTTATATATGTATGTATATATGTATACATATGTGTGTGAATATACATATATGTGTGCATGTATGTATATATGCATATATATAGTACACATAGGTCATTGATCTTTTTGGGATATAGATGTAATAATGGTATCAAAGGTATTCAAAATTTAATAGCTTTCTGAACATAATTCCAAATTGCTTTCCAGAATGGTAGGATTAGTTCACAGTTCCAATAGTGCATTAGTATACCTTTTCCCACAGCCTTTTCAGCATTTGTTAAAGAGACCGGTGCTTCATCTTATCATTTCCTCAAGCCATTTTCTTATATAATTTTCCCTTTCATAATCAGACTCCCAGAAAAAAAATTATTTTCATTCCCTGCCTCTATTTTCTCACCTCTCTTCTCAGTCTCTTACGATCTTCTTTTCCCACTGCTTCAGGAACTGTTCTTTCCAAGGTCATCAGTGATCTCTTCTTTGTTAAATCCATTGGCCTTTCTTCAGCTCTCATCCTTTTTGACCTCTCTATAATGTTTGACGCTGCCAATTACCTCCTTCCCTGGGTTCTATTGACATTGTTCTATTGAAGTTTTCCTCCTAATGTCTGACTGTTCCTTCACAATTTTCTTTGCATTATTGTCATCTATGTACCCCCTCCCATATGCCCAAAGGCTCAGTCCTGGACCCTCTTTTTCTTCCTAAATTTTCTCTTTCAGTGTTCTCATTAAGTCCTATGGATTAGTTTGTCGTCTCTGTACAGAATGATTTCCAAACCTACGTATCCTCTCCCTCTTCTGAGTGTCATTTACTCTGAGGAACTTTCATTTTTCTGTGGCTAGCTGAGTGATCTGCCTAAGAACCAAATCCATATAAGTAGATCCCCATCTGCCTTTATAGAAGATCTCTCTCTCCTCCCATGGGAATGTTCTTCAAGTGGGACCTCCTCCTACCACTGAAACAAAAACTTCCCTTTTCTTTCTGTATATTGAATCCTTTTTGCCTCTTCACCCAGTCTCCTGAAGGATCTCTTCTTTCTGAGGAGACTATAGGAGTTACTTTCCCTTCATTATTTACCTTTGACTTGTTTAAGGCACATTACAGATTCCTCTCTCTTTTCTCCCTCCCTGTCTGCACTTTAGCTCCACAAAAAAAAAAACCCCAACCCACACCAAAATAAAAAACCATAAATTTACCTCTAGGTAGGGTATTGTCTCTTCTACTATCTCTTCTATTTGACTTCAGCTTTCATCCTTGTCTCCTTGTGTATTTTTAGAAAGAAATCTCATCATGGTCTCTCTGTTGTATCTTTGCTGCTATTGTCCTTGGTTGCTATATTTTTTTAGCTCTCTGGTGTTTTGGTCAGCCAGTAAGCATTTATTAAGCACCTACCATGGACCAAGCCTAATGCCAAGTACTGGGGATACAAAAAGAGGCAAAAGACAGTTTCTGTCCTCAAAAAGCTCAAAATATAACAGTGGAGATAACAGGCAAACATATATGTACAAATAAGTTATATAGAGGACAAATAGGAAAGACAAGGAAGGCCCTGGAATTGAGAGGGTTGGGGAAAGACTTCTGTAGAAGGTGAGATTTTGGTTGGAATTTGAAGGAGTCAGGGAAATCAAGAAGCAGAGATGACAATGGAAAGCATTCCAAGCTTGGAGGACTGCCAGAAAAAAATGCTAGGAGTCAAGTCATAGAGCTTCTCATTTATAGAACAAAAAGGAAGCCAGTGACTTATTACGTACCAGGCACTATGCTAAATGCTTTACAGTTATTAATACAGTGTTTATCCCCTTTGATCCTACAACAACGCTGCAAAATAGGTGCCATTATTATCCATATTTTACAATTGAGGAAACTGAGGTAAACAGGGTTAAGTGACCTGTCCAGGGCCGCACAGCTTGCAAGTATCTGAGGCTGTGTTTGAACCCAGGTCTTCCTGTTTCCACATCCTAATCTCTATCCACTGAACCACCTAGCTCCCTCTCTGATTCTATATTCCTCCCAAATCGGTGTGCTTGCTTCCAGTCTCTCTTCTTTCTAATCAGTCCTCATTACAGTCATCAAACTGTTATGCCTAAAACCCAGATCTGTTACCTCTAGGATAAAATATCAGATTCTCAGCTTGGCCTTGAACATCCTTGGCATTATAGCTTTTACCATTTTTCTTTCAAGTTTGCTCTCTCTCTGCATTCTCCATTTTCAGTCAGACCGGCCTATTTATGGTTACTTGTAAATGACAGTCCATCTCCTGACTCTAGGACTTTGTATAGGTGGTTGGTTCCCCATACCTAGGATGCACTTCCTTCTCACCCAACCTCATAGCTAGTAAGCCTAATAGGTGGGATTTGAACCCAGTTCCAGTTCAGAGCAATGTTCTTATAATTTATCTATTCTCCAGGGCCAAAATTGTTTATTATAGTCATCAAACTGTATCTTCCTTTTTTGCATTCTTTTCACTTATACTATTGTTTTCATTATGAATACTGTTTTTAGATTCTCTGTATTTTACCCTGCATTCGTTCATACAGCTTTCCCCATTTCTCGTGGCATAATGATATTCCATTATATTCATAGACCATAGTTTGTTCAATCATTCCCCAGCTAACAGACGATGATGGGCACTGATATTTCCAGCTATTTGTTACCACAAAAAAGAATGAATGAAAAAACATTTACTAAGTGCTTGTTATAGTCTGTAAATATTTTGATCTCATATTGTGCCCTTTAGCTTTGTTGGATGCTGTTACTTGAGTTTTCAGAGATAGTGGGAGGACAAAGAAAGAGGGAGAGTTGAGGAAGATAGAGATGAACAGAAGCTGTTTGGTACCAGAAAAAGAGAGGGAGTGTGTGTGTGTGTGTGTGTGTGTGTGTGTGTGTGTGTGTGTGTTAATTTTCTGACACTGGATAACTCTTCTCTGCACTATGTCATAAGGCCTGGTACTGGAGACACAGTGGTGTTATTGTTTGAGGGATAGGAGAAGGAGATTAAAGTAGAACTGACTGATGAATTTAAGAAGATCAGTGAGAGATGGCTTCTCTTACTCTGGATGATGGTGCGGCAAGGGGTGGCCTTGTTCACAGGTATGTGGGGTCTTAGAAGCTTGGTTTTCTAGGTCAATTAACTCAATTGTAAAATGGGGACAGTAGTAGTACCTTTTGCTGTTGTTGTCAAGCTATAGGCTTACGAAGCTCTGGATTGGTGGAGAGTTCTTTGAATAAACAGGATGAAGTAACCAGCAAAATTTGGAGAAAGTTAAGAGTAACTTATTGCAAAGGAGCAGTACTGATCCTAAAGCTGGCAATTGCAATTTATATATTTCAGATACTATCAGAACAATAATGATATTCACCCCACTGTTAGGACAGTTGGATTATAGTCAGGGCGAGATGGGTTGCTGCAGACAATGTAAGAAAAGGACTATTGAGTTCTCAGAAACCTTCAGCACATGAAAGTGGAGAGGGATGGCAGAGAATTCCCTGAACAAAAGACATTGTAGCTGCTCAGTTATTTCAGTCATGTCTGAGTCATCGTGACCCCATTTGGTATTTTTTTGGCAAAGGTATTGAAGTAGTTTTCCATTTCCTTCTCCAGATGATGTTACAGATAAGGAAACTGGGGTAAACAGGGTTACCAAGTGACTGCCATTTCCTTTTCTATCTTATTTTACAGATAAGTAACTGAGGCAGACAGGGTTAAGTGACTTCTGCTAGCAAGTGTCTGAGGCCAGATTTGAACTCAGGAAGATGAGTCTCCTTGACTCCAGACCTAGCACTCTATCTACTGCACTGCCCAGCTGCCCCTGAACAAAAAAGACAATCTTTAACCCATTGAGAGATGAATAATAGTCCCAGAAAACAATGAAACACACTGCCCTTTAGTCAGCAAAGGGGAGCAACATGGACAGAATGCTATATTGTTAGACTTGGTCACTGTGTCAGGTGTTTTAGCATAATTGTTTATCTTTGTTACATGGTAGGGTTCAATTTGAGGGAGGGGTAGCTGTCATATTTCCAGACATGACTATGCTGTTAAAACTTAAGGCATTAATAAAAGGTGGTCATTCCCTTCTTTCTGAGAATCCTAGAGAGGAGGGAATGGCAGAAGGTGGAACTTGGTGGCAGGAAATTTCTCAGAGTCCATTGGGTAAGGCTAGAGGAAGACTTCTCATAGATCCATATCTACCAAATGGGACTCCTTGGGCTAACCACACTTCAGTATGAAGCTCTGTGGAGAAAAGATGCTAGACTCATATCCAGTCCATAGAGTGTTTCTTTAAAAAGAAAAGTTTGATCATCTGTGTAATTTTGATAAAGTAAGCTTTTTCCAAACCCTTAGTCCATAGGGGTTGGACTAGATGTCTTCTGAGGTACAAATCAAGAATTCTACGGTCTTAGTTCATGCAACACAGATTACATGTGACATTAGACAAATCTCTTTCCCTCTTGGCCTCAGTTTCCCCCTCTGTTAAATGAGAGGTTTGGACAAATCTTTTCCAGATCTAAAATCTGATCTGTATTGATCCTTTCCTGTGATATTGCTAGTAGGCTTCCACTGGCTCCCTGCTCTGGCACAGAAAGAGATCTTAATAATGAGCTCTCATGGGACCTTGGGGGCCTAGTAGACTCAGGACAGCAAGAGCAATGTTATGCAGCCCAGGTAAGGTTGTAAGACTTTAGGATTTGGTTTTGCACTAACACTAAAATTTCCTGACCTTGGTGTAACAGGACTCTGGATTACCTTTCCTGGCTACATCTCCACCTCAACATTCTAGACCATCGAGCATTCTAGAGTATCTAGAGTCTGGGGTGTCTCTTCTCTAATGACATTGGCTCAAGCTCCCATTCTGGCGTATTTTCTCTTAATGTTAACTGCCAGGGATGTGTACTTAGTTTCATTTAACCAATTAATATCAATTAGCTTTTTCAAAGGCATATATATGTTTAGAAACATTTCCCCCTCCCCCCATACTTGGAGATACATACTTCCTTATACCTTCTCAGTCCCAGGGGATAGTGAACTCAGACTTAATGCAGTTCCTACATAGCTCTGGTCTTCCAAGGTCACATACAAATGCAGCTTGGTTGATAGATAGATGAGCTAGCATCTTTACTACTTCTCAGTTGGGTCAAACTTCCCTCCTGACTGTCTAACTTCCAGTAAATCTAGGCATGAACTCCTAAACTTCTGATGACTCATTTTCCTGATCTTTCAAATTTCTGATGGTCAAAACCATCTCCAATTGCCTTCTCTTAAAAACAAGAAATAATACAGCAGAGAAATAAGCAACATCAAGGCAATGTGCTCTCAGTTTCATGGTGGTTCTAAGTAAGAGCTGGTCCAAGACCCTATCCTCACCTAGAGGCCCACACCTCCTCTTTGCTCAAACACCAGCCAGGTTGGAAAGAACCAGACCCAGACTCTAGAGGCTTAGTGTCTTTTGAAGGTACCTAGTACCAGCTCAATAGCCAATCAAAAAATCTTCTCTTCTCCATATGGTTAGCTGATTGGAATCAGTTACAGACTGTCTATATGTGCTCCAGATTGGGGAGCAAGCCCCCTTCATTACACATTCTCCTGCCTTCTTAGGGGCAATCCCCCCAGGCTCTTCCAAGTGGGGATTGCATTACCCAAACATGCTGCACATGCCCACCAGCACCCCGATAATAAGATTAGCAATTTGAGAGAGCCCTCTGCCATCTAATCTAATTCCTTTATTTTACAGGTAAGGAAACAGGCCCAGCAAAGGGAAGGGGCTTACCAGGGTCATGCAGACTGTGAACAGCAGTCAGCATCTGAACTCAGGCCCCTGACTCCAAATCCAGTGTTTTTCTTACAGTTTCATAATATCTTTAGGCTCCTTCATGGACTGCTCTACTTTCTCTTCTACGCTGATTTATTGCCCTAAAATGTCATCTGCGTCTTTGGTTTACCTTCTTTTTCCCCTCTCTTGAACTCAGGAATGGGCCTGCTTAGTTTCTCTAATGATTATAAAAAGTTATTATCTGGCAATAGGAACAGACAATTTACTAGCTGAGTGACCCAGGGCAAGTCAGTTTATCTCTGTTCGTCTAATCCACTGGAGAAGGAAATGACAAACCACTCCAGGATTTGCCAAGAAAACCCAATGGGCGTCCCAAAGTGTCTAACATGAATAAAAAACAATAGGAAGTGTGACTTCCAACTCCTAATCTACTTCTGTCATGATGCTGCCTCCCACCTGCCAATTATAGTAGATAGAAAGCAATGATGTCCAGTGTTCTAGGTTCTATTTCCTCTTCCTTCTCTTCTTCCACCTTTTCTTCATCATTTATAACAGCTGGCATTTATATAGCCCCTACTATGTGCCAGACACTTTACAAATATTATATCATAAGATCCTTACCACCTCCTTAGAAGATGGGTGCTATTATTTTCCTCATTTTACAGCTGTGTAAATGAGGCAATGAGCTATTAAGTGACTAGTAAGATTTGAACTCAGGTCTTCCTGACTCCAGGGTCCAGAACGCCATCCCCTGTGCCACCAGCTATGGCGAATAAAAGCTTTTAAGTCTGTGATATCTGTGAATGAATGCTGTCGGTGGAAAAACTTCTACTATATCCATCAGCTTGAATAATAATAAGTCCTAATTATACTAATTAGTACCTGAGTGACCCTAAGTAAGTTATTTTACTAATTTGTGTTGTAGTTTCCTCATTTAAAGTGAAGGGGTAGAAGTAGATGATATAAAATTCTTCTCAGTTCCACATCCTCTTATGAAATCCTCATTGCAATGTGACATTCCTCCCCCACTCCCTCCACCCAGAAATTTTGGATTGTCTGGTCTGAATATCACCTTCCTTAAGCTGTAGAAAGACAGACTAGCACTGTATTAACAAAGACGTGCAATATCTGAATTTCCCACCAGGTGGCAGACTACTCAAGCCACCAGACTTTTCCAGTGGCATCCAACTTTTTGCAACCCCATTTGAGGTTTTCTTGGCAAAGATACTGGAGTGGTTAACCATTTCCTCCTCCAGCTCATTTTACAGATGAGGAAACTGCGGTCTTTTAAATTACTTTTTTTTTCCTCCAAGGGCTCTCTTTATTTATTTGTCAATTTTTAATGTTGCCTTTTGTTTTTTCTATCACATTAATTTCTGAATATGCACCCCCCTTACCCACAGAGCCTTGCTGCTTCACAAAAGTTAAAAAAGAAAAATCAGTTCCTCAAGAAGAACTCACATATTGACCACAGCCTCATAGTAAAGGCATCATCCCTACTCATGGTTCTCCATCTCTCCAATAGAAGGAGGGAGGTTCATTTTATTCTCTTTCTTATAATGATACAGTGTTCAATTTCATTTTATTGGTGTTTCTATTCACATTTTTTGTGGTCCTTGTGCATATTTTTTTTTCTGTTTCTGTCTTTTTCATTCTATATCAGTTCATACATATAGTCCATGTTTCTCTGAATTCTTAATGTTTGTCTTTTCCTATGGTGCACTATCTCATTATTTTGAGTACCATAAATTTTTAGTCATTCTCCAGCCAATTTGCTTGTTTCCCATCGCACAAAGAGAATGACTATTAATATTTGAGGCTTACTGTTTTTTAGTACTTAATAGAGAACGTTGCATATCATAGGGTCTTAATAAATGCTGGTTAACTGACTTGTTGTATATGGCACTTTAGGTGTTGTTGGGGTATGTGCCATAATAGGATGTAACAAGATAAATGGATTTGGAAATCTTAATCACTTTTTTACATAATGCCAAATTGATTTCCAGAGTGGCTAGAACAGTTCCCAAATCAGCCAACAGTGTATAGTTGCTCCTATCTATCCTGTTACTTTTACCTGAGATGCCCAGGTAACTTTCCTCTCTGATAATCTTTCAATTTAGACTAGAGAGAGAGTTCTTAATCTTTTGTGTGTATCATAGAGCCCTTTGACATTCTGGTGAAACCTATGAACTTTCTTGGAGCATTTAGGGTTTTAAAAATCAAAATCAGTTGAAGTTAGTGAAAATAAACATGTAATTTTTCTTTCCCATCCAGGTTCATGGACCCTTGAAATCTATCCATGGACCCCAGGTTATGATGCCCATTTTCAGGCTTGAAATGGAATATTGCTCAAAATATTAAAATATTTATGTTTGCTGTATCTAACTCATGAGTCCTCAGTCCATTTGGGTTCTTAATTATTTTTCATTGATTCAGAGACCTAGTGTGAAATGTCAAAAAAACCCCCCAGAAAACCTAATCCAAATGCTCCTCTTGGAGACATTTGCTTTTAACCATCTCCAAATGTTCTCTCTGTTGCCCTCTAAGACTTTAGGGTATGGAAAGCCCCGCTCAAACTTTCTGATGGTTCATGGAGGAGCTGAATGATAGAAGGGCTTTGCATTCACCCATCAGATTCAAAAACTGCTGGGAAAATATGCTTCTCTAGCTCACCACTCCAATGAGATTCACAGATGCCAAGAGTCTCAGTAACTGAATCTTTTCTCCTAAGGGCTCACTCCCAATTGCCTTGCCCTTATGGTGCCATGTGCTGGCTTCTGGTCACTTCTGGTCACCTCTACATTTGCTCCCTGGTCACCGGCTGCTCCTTCTCTAATGAAATCCTGAATCACAAGGGCAGCAGAAGGAAGACCGTAAGGGAAAAGAGTATGCTGCGGAATACAGATAGCGTCCCCCTCGCCTATTATATGTCTTCTTGCCCCAAAGTGTGATCCATACCTGACAGCTTACGCTTTCTTCTCTCTGTCTTAGAGAATCAGGCACTTTTATTTTCCAGAGACATGTCTCACAAATTCTGCTCCTTCTGTCTCCTTCTGTGAAAGACATCCCACAAAAATCTTTGCCTCCCAAGAGAGATTTAGAAACCACAGCTACAATAATAAAAATAAGTCATATTTAGAAAGTGTTTTTTTAATAAGAAGAATAATGGCTAACCTTCCTGTAGTGCTTTAAGATTTGGAAAACTTTTTCTTCATAACCACCTCTAGGAGGAAGGTAAAACAAGCAATCACCTTCATTTTACAGAAGTCCAGTGATTTTTGGTGACTAGCCCAAGGTTACCCTATACGTGCTAGAGCGAATATATTTTTCTCACATAACATTAGCAGTGATTCCCTTGGTCAGCCCCATTATCCCTTCAGTCCAAGTCTTTGTCTTTCATGGGAACTCTAGGTAATCTTTGGCAGGAGAGCTGGGTACAACCTGTCCCCAGCTTAGTAATGGATTATGTTTGGAAAGTTAATTTGTAAATCAGTTGTTTGGCACTTTTCCAAGGAAACTATATTATTAATGGTAGGTAGGCTCCAGGACGGCCCACAAAGGCCTGTTTAAACAGTGATGCAGGTGAACTTCTCCACTAGGGTTCTTCTCAGATGCCTAATGTAGCATGAAGGTGACCCTGGGTTCTCAAAGGTCAGACCAGTTTGAGAGGGCTTACTGAGATGGAACAGCTTTTGGTATGAGTTTGTCAATAATCTGGCAGAATACCAGCCTTCCCAGGTTCACCAAAAGGCTACTTACAGGGTGAATACTTTTTTTGGGGGGGGAGGGCCAGGGCAGCTTATGAAGATCATTTAAGTCTTAATAAAATTGCTCTTTCTGTCTTTTCAGGAATTTCCCCTCCTCCCATTATGAAAACCTAAATCTTTTAAAGTATTAAAATAAGTAGGTGAATTACTAGTACTAGTACTACTAATCAGAGAATACTAGTCCTGGGAATTAGAAACCAACAGATCTTAGACTAGAAGGGACCTATCTAGTTCAATGAGAGGCTGTGAAAAATACAGGAGGGTAGCCTTTTTTACTCGCCTACCTAAGTAAAAGAGTTATGTACTCTAAATTTACTTAACTTCCTTCTCCTGTAAAAAAACAAATGAACCCCTATTTCTTCAATCTATCCCTTTGATTAAACAACAAAAGGAAGTCTGATTGAACTAATTCATGTTGTTATGAATGACAGAATTTTTTTTAAAAATTAAAAGAGAATACTTCCATTTATACAACAGATCGCATAAAAGAGAATTCTATATCAAACCACAACTTTCCATTTCAAATTACTTGCTTTAAAAAAAAAAGTATAAACTTTCAACTTATACTTCCTTATGAACTTCCTTTCTATTTTTTTATGTGCATTTAAAAATAAAACTTTCAGTGGTCCATTTTTTTACCTCATTATTGCTAACCCTAGACCTCTCTGACCCCTCCCCTCTTAATCAAGAGAAAAAAGGGGGAAGGAAACCCTTGCGATAAATAATCCATATAGTTTCCATGTGCAAAAATATGTCTCTGCACCTTGTCTATCACTTATCTGTTAGATGTAATTGACTTGCTTCAGTGCAGATTCTCTGGAGATATGATAGGTGATCTGATGAAGATGATGATTTCAAATACCTAGGAAGACTTGTATGAACTGATGCAAAGTACAGCAGAACCAAGGCAGCAATTTATACAGTAACAGCAACATTGTAAAGATAATCAACTTTGAAAGACTTAATAACTCTGATCACCTCATGACCAACCATAATTTCAAAGGACTCATGATAAAACAAGGCTCTCTACCTCCAGATAAAGGACTCAGAGTGCAGACGGAAACTATTTTCTTCTATTTCCTTCTTTGCCTTCCTTTTATTGGGCAGAGCAGAGAACATAACTAATACAAAAAAATAGTTTTGCATGATTTTACATATTTGTAATAGATTTTATTTTTCTTGCCTTTTCAATGGATGGGGGAGTTAGAGAATTTGAACCTGACGATAAAATTGAATTAAAAATAAATTATATTTTAAAAAAAGAACTTTCTTGGGAGATAGAAGATGTTGAGGACCTGCTCCTGTTCCAGAGTTGCAAATTGCCTTGGCGTTGTATATATGTGTGTCTTGTGACTATTTGAACTCTAAGTTTGTGTCAACCTAGAGAGATTTAGAAATAGCAACTACAATAATAAAAATAACTCATATTTAGAAAGTATTTTATTAATAAGAAAAATAATGGCTAGCCTTCCTATAGCCCTGGCCTTTGGGTACATTTTTGAGAGAATGTGCTACTGACTGATGTTGGGAAAATGCTTTGTAATTACTCTTATTTCTATGCTATTTGAGTAAATGTCTTTGCAAAAGGACTGAGTTTAATTGTCAAGGGGGAAGTATACAAGGGAGGACTTGAGAGCTAGTGTTTCAGAGAATAGCCCCTCACAGAATTATCCTTAGAACCAAGCTACTAGTGGCAGGGTGAGTTGGATGAGTGAACCCTGAGGGTTCCTTCCTTGACCTGTTTTCCAGGTCAATTGGTTTTGGTATCAGATAATTTACATTTTCTTCTATTTAAAAAAAGCTTTTGATTTTGGTCTAATGTTTCTTGTCCTTTCATAAAGACATTGATTTCTATTTGAGCTATTCTAGTTTTCAACGAGTCCATTTCTTGAGTAAGATTTACTCTTTTCTAAGCTATGTATTAGTCTTCTAATTCTTTCCTCAGGAACTTTTTTATTTTGTATTTCTTGCTTCATTTCTTCTGTTTTCTTGTAATCCTTGTAGAAAATGCATCTCTCCCCACCCCTTGAGTTTCTACTTGTAGTTATTTTGGGGTTAGATTAAAATGATTTTTTATGGTAGTTGCAATGTTTTGTTTTGTTTTGTTTTAATAGTAGTTAAAAAGGATTTTTGATAGTGGTTGCACCAGGAAGGAAACAGAGAAGGTTTAAAGCTCCCATCACTATCAGCAGAGGGATCAGGATCATGAATGGCCCCTACATTTTCAGCCTTGAGAAAAAGGGAGACACAGTCAAAAAGGGAACCAAAAATTTCACTTGACACCAGCTGGATCAATGCCAAGATCAGAAAAACTGTCATAGACCATGAGACACTGACAAGAGGATGCAAAAAAGCACTCAAGGGTCAGATCTTGTCCCTCTATAAGGAGACAAAACACTACCTGGTGCATTCGGGAAATTCCTAGTCCACAAACTTCAAGAGCTAGAAGTGCTCCTGATGCACAGCAAGTCATTCTGGGTAGCAATTGCTCACAATGTAACGTCATTGCAGGGGGAGCAGCTCAGCAGACTGTTAAGTCCAACTATACCCAAAGGGCTATAAAAATGTACATACCCTTTGATCCAGCATTCCCTCTTCTAGGGTTGTATCCCAAAGAGATCATAAAAATGGAAAAAGAACCCATATGTACAAAAATATTTATAGCAGCTCTTTCTGTGGTGGTCAAGAATTAGAAATTGAGGGGATGCCCATCAGCTGGGGAATGACTGAACAAGCTGTGGTATGTGAATGTAATGGAATACTATTATGCTATAAAAAATGACAAGTAGGTGGACTTCAGAAAAATCTGGAAAGACTTATATGAACTGATGCTGAGTGAAGTGAGCAGAACCAAGAGAACATTGTACACAGTAACAGCAACATTATTTGATGATCAACTATGATAGACTTAATTCTCCTCAGCAATACAATGATCCAAGACAATTCCAAAAGATTCATGATGGAAAATGCTGTCCATATCCAGACAAAGAACTGTGGAGTTTGAATGCAGATCAAAGCATCCTGTCAACTTTTTTTTGTTTTTTTTCTTTCTTGTGGTTTTTCCCTTTCATTCTGATTCTTTTTTCACAACATGACTAATGTGGAAATATGTTGAAGATTATTGTACATGAATAATCTGTATCAGATTGCTTATTCTCTTAGAGAGGGATGAGGGGAGGAAAGAAGGAAGGGAAGGAAGGAAGAGAGGAGGGAGAAAAGGAGGAAAATTTGAACTCAAAATCTTATAAAAATGAATGTTGAAAATTATCTTTATGTGTAACTGGAAAAAATGAAATATTATTAAGAGGGGAGAAAAGATCATTAATCCAAGTGCTTGACTGAGGAATAAAGAAAATTATGAAATCACTGTCATTTGAGTTAAATCAGACTTCAGACTGTGGTGAAAAAGTGGGGCAGGGGTGGGAGGAAGGTAGTAGAGAATTGTGTGCAGAGGCCAAGATGTCAAGTCAAATTTCCTGAAACTGAGATATCTTGCAGGCACTGAAGCAAGGGAAATGATCAAGCAGTTGAGGAGGAAAGTTATGTAATCCCTCATTTCAAGGTTGATGGAGGATAGTTTCTAATACTGAGTCCTTATGCTGAGTTTGACTTCATGTAAATGTTAGAGCATTTGTGTTTTTAAAAGAGGATGTTTGTTCATTTACATAGATCATTTCATCACCAACATGACGAACTACCTACTATGTGAGAAACATCATTCTATGTGCTTGGGATAGAAAAGATTCCTACAAATAACAACTGTTCAAAACTTTTTCCTCTGTCCATGTATCCAAATGACCTAGCCTCCCATATCACTAAGAAAATTGAGGCCAACTAACATGAGCTGTTCCTTATTTCTCATAACTTCTCAGTGCCATTACCTACTCTTTTTGGCTAAAAAGAAGAGATATAGCCAATTCTTATACAAGTTAATCTTCTACCTGGACTCTTGATATTCAGGTTTCCTTAATTCTAAAAAACCCTGTCCTTGATTCTTCATTCTTACTCACTTGCTGTTCCAGCTTTCTTTTGCTCATCCCTGCTGAATTCTGTTAAAAAAAATGTTGTGCAAGTAGAAAAGCCAACAGCAGGTGTTGAGTACAATCAGGAAAATCTAGAGAGGAGTTTGCAGAAGAGGAGAAAAAAGTTGTTTATACCCAAATTCCTAATTTCTCCACTTTATCACAACCTGCTTTTTCCTCCTATCCTTTACAATCTGGTTTCTGTCCTTACCACTCTACTGAAACTGCTTGCAGAGGTTACTAGTTACTTCCCAACTGTCAAACCACAATGGCCCAAATCCAGAGCCTATGGTACAGACAGCACCTTCATACCTTCAATATCTCTCGGTTATGCTTGCTTCTCCTTTGAACTCTTTCAGCTCTGTAGTGTCCCAGTCGTCTTCCACCTTAAGCTCTACAGGTTTTGACACTACTGATGGCCCCTACATTCCACCCCTTCCCACTTTCTTTCAAATAATCTCTCCTCTTTGGAGTTCAGAGTCACAACACAGTGTCTCTGGCATTTTCTTCTGGTATTTTCCTACGTTGTCAACATTTTTTAAAGTATATTTATATTGATATTTTTTGTTTTTGCAACACCAATCTTCCATGATGTATTTCTCACCTTTCCCTTTCCTGGTGCCATCCTATATAACAAAAAATAAAAGTGGGGATAGCAAGACTATCCAACATATGTAAAGAGATTGAGATCTGAGTATTCCACATCCATAGTCTCCCACTTCTACATAGAGAGGGAGATGCATATATATATATATATATATATATATATATATATATATATATATATATACACACACACATATATGTATATATAATATGTATGGATGTATATATGAATACACACGTATGTATATAATTATGTGTATATATATAGCAGATTGTACATATTGCATTGTATAAATGGTATATGTGTATACATGTATATGTGTATGTATGTATATATTGATAACATGTGACCAAGCTTGGTCATTATAATTAGAATTACTCAGTTACAGTTAGCTGATCTTTTTCTAACCCATTCATTGGCTCATTATCCTCTTCCTTAGCCCTTAATGTGGTTGTTCCCCAAGGGTCTGTCCTTGATCCTCTCCTCTCTCTGCATCCTTCCTTGGCAATATCATTCATTTCTATGGTGGCTTCAACTACCAGCTCTAAGTAGATGATTCCCAAATATTTTTGACCCTGATCTCTCTTCTTAGATGGAGACTCAGATCTTCTCTACCTATCGACAGGACATCTTTTCCATCAGCAAGCTCGCATTTAACATAACCCAAACTGATCTCATTATGTTTTTCCCTAGGCCTGCTCCTCCTTCTGACTTCACTGTGTCTATCTGTTGTAACAACACAGCTCCTCTGGTCTCCCAGATTAGAAACCATGGATTTATTTGCACTCTTCCCTCTCCTCTCCTCTCATACCAATTAGTTACCAAGTCCTAACAGTAACAAATATTAAATGTTTTCTATAGAGAAGGTGCTGGGAATAGAAAGGCCAAAAAAAAAAAGTTCCTACCCTCAAGGGGTTTATATTCTTCTAAGGAGATGCAACATGAACACCTGCTAAGTGTTTTACAGCAAAGAGAGTGAAAAAGGTAAAGGAGAGATCAGATAAAGTTCTAGCTAGTATGGTGTCATGGACAAAGCATTCTACTTGGAGTCAGGAAGAACCCGGTTTCTATCTCATCTCAGCCACTTATTAGCTATGTGACTCTGGGCAAATTACTTATTCTCAAAGTGCTTCAGTTTTCACATCTGTAAAATGAAAGTATTGAACTTGATGGCCTCTTAAGCTTCTTCCCAGTGAGGAAAAGGGAGAGCACCAATAGCTGGAAAAATCTTCACAGGGGAGATGGCACCTAGACTGAGCCTTAAAAGAAAATATGGATTCTGAAAGGCTGAGATGGGGAGGGAGTCCATTTTGGGCAGAGGAAATGGTTTTAAAAAAATTATATTTTATGTTTTTCCAGTTACATGTAAAGATAATTCTTAATATTCATTTAAAAATGTTGTGAGTTCCAAATTTTCTCTCTCCTTCCCTTACCTCCCTTTTCTTTGAGACAGTAAGTAATATGTTATGAGTTATACATGTTCAGTCATGCAAGACATATGACCATATTAAGCATATTGTGAAAGAAGACACAGACTCAAAGGGAAAAAAAACCCACAAAAAATACAGAAAGTGAAAAATAGTATGCTTTAATCTGCATTCAGTCTCCATCAGTTCTTTTTCTGGAGGTGGATAACATTCTTCTTCATGAGTCCTTTGGAATTGTCTTACATCCTTTTATTCTGAGAATAACTAAGCCATTCAGAATTGATCATCATACAGTATTGTTGTACTGTGTACAAGGTTTCTACTTACTTCACTTTGTATCAGTACATATAAATCTTTCCAGTTTTTTCTGAAACCAGCCTGCTTATTGTTTCTTATGGCACAATAATATTCCATTACAATCGTATATCACAACTTGTTCAGTCATTCCCTGATTGATGGACATCCCCTCAATTTCCAATTCTTTGCCACCACAAAAAGAGCTGCTATAAGTATTTTTGTACATGTGGGCCATTTCCCTTTTTTTATGATGTCTTTGGGACACAGACAGAGGAGTGGTATTACTAGGTCAAAGGGTATGCACAGTTTTATAGCCCATGGGCATAGTTCCAAACTGCAGGAGAGATGGTTTATGCAAATATATGAAGGCAAAAGAAGATGGTATGTAGAGTTCAGGGAATAACTAACAGTATAGTTTGACTGGGAAATAGAATCCATGAAGGAATATTGTGATATAAGGATGGAGAGGTAGGTTAGAATTGGACTGTAGAGGACCTTGAAAGCTGGCTAAGAAATATTTCATTCTATAGACAATAAGATTTCCCTAAATTCACCAATAAGTTTTTGAGCAGGGGAATGATATGGCTAAATGTGTGCCTTAGAAAGATGATTTTGGTTGAAATTTGGAAGGGATTAGTGGCAGAGAGACCAGTGAGAAGACTATTATAATCATCCAAGTGAAAGGTGATGAAGCCCCAGTGATGGTGGTCATGTGAGTGGAGAAAATGGGATAGATATAAGAGCCATTGTGAAGGTATAATTTGTAAGATTTGGTAATGATTGGATGTAGGAGTTGGAGGAAAGGGAAGAGTTAAGGATGGTGCTGATGTAAAGAACCTGGTGATTAGGAAGACAGTGCTGCCTTCAATAGAAATAGGAAGATAGAAGAAGGAAAGGGTCTGGTGGGGGATGGGCATTGAGATAATGAGTTTCATTTTGGATGTGTTGAATTTGGGGTACCAATGGGATATCCAGGTGGAAAGGTCTAGCACACAGTTAGAAATGATGAATAGAAGTTCAGAGGAAAGATGAGGGCTAGATATCTAGATTTGGGATCACCTGCATAAAGGTTATAATTGAACTTATGGAAGCTTATGAGGAAATCAAGGGAGAGAGTATAGGAAAAAGTAACTTCTAGCTTTGTTTCTGTCTTGTCCTTGGAGTTCCTTCAGTGCCTGGGACCTCCTTGCCCTGTAACATCCTATTACCTCTGCTCAACCTGGAGTACCTGTCTGCAAGAACTAAGGTCAGCTTGCCTTCATTGTCCTTTCCTATTCCTAACTTGCTTCTCTTCAAAATCACTGCCCCCTTCCGACTTTTCAGCCCACTTTTGTATACGGTATCCCCCACTCCTTTGGGACCAGGGATTTTCTTTCTTTTTGCTTATACAGTCAATCCTCATTATTCATGGATTCTATATTTGTGAATTCCTCTAGTCACTATAATTTATTTGTAACTCCAAAATCAATACTTGAGGCACACTTTTCTGGTCATTTTCAGACATATCCAGAGTGGAGAAAAATTTGAGTCACCTTATGCACAAGCTCCCAGGTGAGGTTGAGCAAGACAACACTCTGTTTTCTTGTTTTAACTCTTATTCAGTAACACATGTCCTTTTATCCATTCATTTAGTGCCACATTTTTTTTTTGCATTTTTGTGCTTTTTGTTGGTGATTTAGTTGTTTAGAATGGCTCCCAGACACTGTGCTGAAGTGTTCTCTAGTATTGCCTGAGCACAGAAGGCTCTGATGTGTCTTACAGAGAAAGAATGCTTAGATAACGCATGAGTTATAGTGTCATTTGCCATCAGTTTAATGTTAATGAATCAACAATATTGTACATTCAGAAAAAAGGAAGAGGATATTCCCATATAATTATGTGTAAGAAATATATGTTAAATAATCTGCCTTTAATTTAAACAAATGCATAAAACAAGATTATGTATTGAATAGTTGATGAAAATGTAGTGACCAGAGGCTCTCAAAAACCAAAGCTTGGATCTCCCCTAGGAGTTATTGCTAATGTAGTTTTTGTGACAACTTTATGGAACACACCACAAATGACAACAATAGGCTATATTTGTATCCTCTCCTCGATTCTTCACACTTGATCTGGTGTTTGCCTGAGGCCACAAACCTTTCATTATGCCCAAATCTCTGTTACCCTTAACCTAGCCTAACCCTCCATTGTCTGTAATCTCCAGGTAACATTCAACTGCTTCTCATCTTTAATCCCAGTCCCATCAAGATCTTTAGACTCCTCCTCAAGACCATCCCTAAACCCCTCCTCCAGTAACCCCAGACTTCTTGGCCACCCCTAGATCCCTCCCACAGTCTTTCTGTATATAAGATCCATCTTGCCTCCATGAAGATGCTCAGATTCTATCTGGCCAGCTTCTCCAAACAAGCTTCACAAATGTTCAGATTCCTTAAGAGTTTACCCAATATGGTGGATCTTTAATAAAGATCTTTGTTTTTCTTTGGCTGAAAGAGGACTTGGGCCAAATTTATTCAAGCAGCATGTGACGGTGTCCCTATTTTGGGGTCCTAGTAACTGTTGAGGTTGGGGTGCTGTACCCCAAAATACTGACACTCCAGGTCCTGCTTGAATGAATTCAACACAAGCCTTCTTGAAGCCAAAGAAAAATAAAGTTTATTAAAGACTGATCATACTGGGTTGACTCTTAAGGAGCCTAAGCGTTTGTAATGCTTATATTAACAAATGGGCCAGATGGGATCTAAGTTAGACAGAGTCTGAGCTGGATTGAATCTGAGTGCTTTCATGGAAGCCAGATGGAACTTAAATACAGAAAAAGACCTAGGGAAGAATCCAGGTATCACCAAGTAGTCTGGGGTCCCAGGGATGGTCTTGATAGATCAAACCCAGGCAGTGGCTGGTGATAGGATCAAAGGGAGGAATATCAAAAGAATGCTAAATAGAATATTGGGAGTATCTGGGCTGGGAGAAATGGAAGGGGAATCCAAGGAGCCCTCTCCCTTCCCCCCCACCCCAAGGCCAGACTTTCTGGAAGCCCTTCAGATGAATGTGACAAAAGTCCTCCTGATCCAAGGGAAAAAGGTGATGGCTTGGATTTGTATCTCATCGGTAATCTAAACCTTAACGCTACTTTAGTAAAAACCCTTATTATCTGCCTATAGGAATTCCTTCTAGCTCTTTCTCTTCCAATCCATCCTTCCTCATAAATATTTCTAGAATAATCTTTTTTTTTCATGTAGATTTGATCAGGTGCTCAGAAATCTTCAGGAGTTCCTTACTGCTTCCTGGGTAAAGTTCAGATTCATTCCTTTGTGTGACAGTCATGGTTCTCTATAATTTGACTTGGTCTTGCCTTCCCAGCCTTATCTCATATTATATCCTGTCATATTCTCTGCTGCAGCTACACTGGACAACTTTCCACAGCCTCTCCCCTCCCCAAACACATACCGATGTTCTCTTCCACTTCTGCTGTGTGTTGGCTCAGACACTTCCCTATCCCTGGAATGAGATTCCTCCTTTCTTCACCTTTTGAATTCTTAACTACCTTTTAAAATCCAGTCCAAATACCATCTCTTTCAGGAAGCCTTCCCTGATTCCCTGCCACCAATGATACTAATAATAATATTTATAGAGCACTTCAAAGTTTGTTACTTGTATACTTCCCTTATTTGTTACATTTTTTTGTTAAATGTATAATTACCTCATTTAAGCCTCATGACAAACCCAGGGGGTAGGTACTACATTAATCATTGTCTCCTCCAGACCTCTTTTGTTTTGTCCCCCTCCAATGTGCTTTTCATATATTTTATATTATAGCTCTCTATGTTGGTATGTTCTCCCTTTGCAAATTATAGATTTCGTTAAGACCAGAACTCTGTGTTAAGATTTTTTTTTTTTGAGAGGGATGGGTTATTAGCATAGATTAGGCACCTTATAAATTTTTGAGTTTTCAGTTCAACAAATATTTATGCACCTACTCTGTGCAAAGAAGTGTGTTAGACTGTGGGGGTGCAACATAAAAATGAAACTATCTCTGCCCTGAAAGAGTTTACATTGTATTATGAAGTGGTATAGTTTCCTACAGTGGACAAAAACATTTGGAAGGACAATGGGTCTTTGGAGTAGGGGAATTCACAGGTTTATTGTTTTGTTTTATTTTGTACTCAGCAGTGTTTTCCATTTCTGATTGAAATCTGAGCTTTAGAAATATAGGGTCTAATGCTTAGCCCAAATGACCATGACTTCTAAGATACATCTCTGAAAATTCTGTGAATTTTAAGTCTTTAGTAATGTGTTTAACCCCTCCTGCAAAAATGTCCCAGGGTCAGCTCCGGAAGGAACGGGTCAGTATCCAAAGGATCTCAGGGAAGATTGACTGGTCAGTTTCATTTCTTGGTTTTTGAGTATTTCTCACCTGCTGGTTCTGGTAAATTATCTGACCTTGGAAGTTCCTCTGACTACTGGAGCAGAGAGGGTGGTGGAGAGCCATTCACAGCTCTCTCTCTAGTACAGCTAGACTGCTGCCTAAATCTGACGTTTTCAGGTCCTGACTTCCTGCTTGCCAATCCCACTTGTGTTTAACACCAAACAGAAACACCTTTTATTGACTGTCCTTGGGCCCAGTATGGTCCCACTCCCTGAAAGGACTTGAGTCCAAAGGGAAGGGTGCTCAGTCCTGCTTAGAGTCAATAATTTAGGATCTAGAACTCGAAACCATGAATCGGCCACATTCTTTTCTTATTTCTGTATTTGACTTTCTCTGAGTGGGCAAATACAACTCTCTGACTAATGCTGACAATAGAAATGTGGAGGAGAATAGAAGACAGGGCATAAATACTACTTTTATTGAAAGCAAAATTTCCCATAACCTTGGCACTAAGCCTGAGAAGGGGGAAGGGGAGGAAGAAAAGAGAGCAGAGCTGAAAGTCCCTGGATAGATTTTAATTCCCTTACTTTTATTGAGAGGGTGGTGTGTGTGGTGCTGTGTGTGTGAGGGTGGTGTGTGGTGTGTTTAGCTAATTAAGAAACAGAGCAGGATTGTAGGAGACATAGTATGATATTGTGGAAAAAGCCTACTGCTAAGTTGTATAACACTGGATATATCATATCTTTTTTCTAGGTCTCAGTTTCTACATCTGTAAAATGAAAAGATTTGACTAGGTGAATGCTGAAGGTTTCCTTCAGCTCCAGCATTTTGTTTCTTGTGTTTTAAGGACTTTTCTAACTCTTAACATTCTGTGTTCTAAGGACCCTTCCAACATTCTATACTGTAAGATCTCTTCTGTAGGCACCAGACCTGGAGTCAGGAAAACTCATTATTTCTGAGTTTAAATCTGGTGTCAGACACTTATTGTGTCCGTGTCACCCTGGGCAAGTCACTTTACCCTGCATGTTTCAGTTTCCTCATCTGTAAAATGAGCTGGAGAAGGAAATGACAAACCCCTCCAGTATCTTTGTCAAGAAAACCCCAAATGGAGTCACAAATGGTCAGACACAACTGGAAACAACCGAACAGTTACTACCAACAAAAGCTCTGACATTCTGTGTTCAAAGATCTCTTTCAGCTCTGAAATTATTTGATATAATATGGTGAAAAAAAGTGCTGAATTTGGCACCGGAGGATCCAGTTTCAAATCCCAGTTCTATCATTTACTGCTTATGTGCCTGTGGAAAAATTCCTCTTGTGAAGAGGGTTGAACTAGATGACATCTAGTGTCCTTTTTCAGGTCTCTCTTGTGACACTGTGACTCTGTTTCTTTTTCAGGGCTTGGGCTTCTCACAGTTGTCACCTCCACCACTGACAGCTGTAAGTCTAGGAACAGTCCTGGTATTCAGGGCTTCTCTTAAGGCCAAACCCCGTGTGTAAAATGAGAATCAGGGTTCTTGCACTCTCCCCGAGTAGGCAGAAAGACTTCTTCCTTCCTCCTTGCCTTGCTTTCCCTCCCCTCCCCCAGCCCTGTCATTACTGAACTTTCCAATGTCAGGTCCGCCCCAGTGGGGCAAGTGGGCTGGAGATGGGTGTGTTGTAACAGCTGGGGAAAGGAGGCAAAGGTGAGTGGGCTGTGGGCCCAGCCGGTCACTCCCAGAGCCTCGGCTGGCTCTTTGTTACACAGATGAGAAACTTCCCCCTTGCTGCCTGGTCTCACAGGTTCCCAGCACTGGGTACTGGCTTCTGACGTAACCCAGGGACCAAACTTTCTGCTGGGACTGGCTGAAAGCTGATTTGGGTTCATCATTTTCTGTTGATCTTTAATGCTTAGTTATTAGGTGGAAATGTAGATGAGTACATAGTAAGTCTCTTCTGATTGTCAGCTGACAACCACTGCTTGGTTCTGCAGAACTTACAGAGCAAGGGGGCTGCAGAAGGGCAGGCAGAGGATTCCGAAGATTTTGAGGTACTGCATCTCATCTTCTATTTATGATGATTGGTCATTGGGAAGAAGGCCTTCTATAGCTCCTCCTTTTAAAAATGAGGGTGAGGGCTTGGGGGTGGAACTCCATGCTCTGAGCTGCTTTTAACACACCTGTACTAAGAATCAGAAACCTCAGATTCTAAGTATAGCCCCTGTCACTAACACAGTATGACCTCTGGCAGGCTTTTCCCTCTCCCTGGGTCTCAGTTTCCCCTTCTGAAAGATTGAGTTTGATAACATTTGGAATCCCTTCCTGCTCTCAAGTTCTGTTGGTCGATGACCTGCTGCCTGTGTGGATAGACTTGTGACTGAAAGTTCTCTGGCCTGGGGCAGGTGTTCAGAAAAGAGCAAAGGGGGAGGGTGTCAATTCTGCGACTGGGTAATGATTTTGGTGTGGAGAGAGATTGGATAAATAAAAGGACCTGGATAGGAGACCTGGCCTTCCCTTCCTTCAGACTCCTGCTCTTGGGGCTCTTGGTTGATCTACTCCTTGTCATGAGGTTCATGTTCCTGTGAATTTCTCCACCCCTACCTCACCTTTCTGTGCCTATAGGCACCAGGTTGTAGGAGACCCAGGAAGTTTCTGATGGTGGGGGTGCAAAAGAATAACTTTAGTTTGAAGGAAAAGAACTGATCAGGTAAGAGGCCTCATGGATGGGGCATTGAGCCCTATCAGATATTACTGGCAACAAGCCCCAGAGAGGACAAACAGGACCAGCCGCTGGGCTGGAAAGGGATTCCAATGGCCTTCGATGGGATGCAGGAGTCTGGGTTTGGCAGCCTGAACATAGAAGTGTGGAGTTTACGGTATTTGGAACTCTCCTTTGATTACTTAAGTGTTCAGAGGAGGGGGTGGGGAAGATCATGGAAAAGGAGAGGAGTGAGGGAAAGGCAGGGAGGAGGAGGGTTTTAATCCCAGCCTCTTTCCTCCCTCTTCTCTAGTCTGCTGTGCTGACAGATTTGCTGTTTTACGATGGATCCTTCTGCAAGTCCTAGCCTCCAGGTAAGTTGAAGTTGGTATTGTGACTGTATGATACCTTCACATTTTAGGGCCCTGACATTCAAGTTCTAGGCCCTTTGGGGTTGCTGGGAAGGAAGCTACGTGAATGTATTTTTAATATACTTCCAAGGTCAATGCATTTGCTCTCTGAGGCAGTAAAAAAAAAATTCTTACTTTAAAAAAAATATTTTTGAGGTATTACAGTCTCATCCTCTGCTTATAGTGAATGTCCTTCAGGAAGAAGGCCTTCTATATCTACCCCTATTAAAAATGAAGAGGGATCTTGAGGGTGGGACCCCATGTTCTGAGATTCTTTTAGCAGACTTGTACTAAGAGTCAGGAAACTCAGATTCTAGTCTAGGACCTGTCACTAACCACAGTATGACCTCTGGCGGACTTTTTCCTCTCTCTGGGCCTCAGTTGCCTCTTCTGGAAGATTGAATTTGATCATATGTAGGGTCCTTTCCTGCTCTCAAGTTCTATGGGTCTGTGACCTGCTGCCCGTACCAAAGTGTGGAGAGGCTTGTGACTGGGGCAGGTGTTTAGAAAAGGGGAGGGGACGGTGTCAGTTCTGAGACTGGGTGATGACTGGTGTGGAGAGAGGACAAATTGCAGGACTTGAGTAAGGGGCCTTCCACCCTGTCTGTAGTGCTGAGAGATTTACTGTTTTACAATGGATTCTTCTGCAAGTCTTAGCTTCCAGATGGTTGAAACTGGTTTTACTTTGGAGCAATCCACTAAATCCAATAATCATTTACTAAGCATCTACTATGTGCCAGGCACTATGCTAAGCTCTGAGGATACAATTAATAAAAAGAAAGTCAACTGTTATCCTCAAAGAGCTTATAATTTAAAAGGGGGAGATGAGGCAGAAAAGGATGGGGGGCCCATCCAGAAAGATGGGAATGGGGTTATTCTTGTCTTTTAAAAATGATGCCGAGGAGGAGATCTCTGGAGAAGGGAATAGGCTGAAGTGTTGGGAATTTAATTTATTTACACCCAACACTGTGATGTCCTTCTTGCCTACTTTCACCCAGGAGAGAGATCACACTGGGAAGGATAGAGTGAAGGGGCAGTGCATGTAGAGTCAGGAGACCTGGGCTCAAATCTTGTCTCTGTCACTAATTGTGTGACCTTAGGCAAGTCACTTCACTTTTACTGGCCTTTGTTTCATCTGCAAAGTAGAGGCTGGAACAGATGAGCTCTAATGTTCCCTCCGTCTCTAAGTCTATGATGATGGGACTGGGATTTTATCCCAGCTAAAGGAATGAATTGCATGGTAGTGTAGAGGTGAGAGATATGTCTGGAAGCATAGGTTGGAGGGGATTGGGGATGACATGGGTTTTTATTCATGTTAAGATGTCTGGCCTTGCTTATGTTCTGGGTAGAGATTAGATCTGAGGTTACATTGGTAGAGGGAATTCCCAGGTGAGAAAATTCCCTCTGTCAATGCTGGTCAGCACTTGCTTTGCAACTTCTAATCCTATTTTGCATGAAAAATTGGTTTGGGTTAAAGTAAGTTATGTTTTATAATTGAAAATTCGTTGTTAGGTGTGCATTAAGGATAACAGGGTAGAGATATTGCAGATGGGATTCCTTATAGAATTAAAAGTTGGATTTTCTGACTTCTGAAATTTCTTCCAAACTTTTCCAAGTTATGGCCCTTGAAAGATTTTAAGCTCTCTGGAATTGACTCAGGCTATACAGGAACTTTATCTTTCTGTTAAAACAGATAAAAAGTGGCTTCTCCCTTCCACCAGACTCCTCTGAAGACTTAAAGGCCTAAGCTTTTTAATTTATGTTCGTGCTATGATTTTCTCTGAGCACTTCTGGGTGTCTAATAGACTCCTTTGGATAAACCTCCTGCCTTTTCATGTATCTCTTTATTTTTAACCTTTCTTTAGCTAGTCTGCCGGATCTGTCAGATTGAGCAGAGGTATCACTGAAGGGTCTTCTACATGGTGCTGGGGAGGAGGCAGCATCCTTCCAAGAGGAAATGCTGTTAATTAGGACACTGTAAGATAATGAAGCCAAATAAACAGGCCTTCAGGTCTAATTATTTATTAAATGATTTGTAAGAGTCGTTAAAATAAAAATCAATTCAAACTATGTTTATTTAGTAACTCATGTAGTAGATTAATTTCAGCGCACAAGGTATCATAATTCTTTTTTAGTTCCTCTGAGTCTTAAGGCGAAATTTTAAAAAATCAATTAAATTTTTTTCAATTTAAAAAATCTGTCTTCTCTTCTTACTTCTCTTCACCCCTTCCATTAAAAAATAAAGAAAAACAAAACCCTTATAACAAATATGGGCCTTTTTTATATTACAAAAGGAGAATAATAGTTGAGTAGAACTCTGGACTGCTGAAATGCTAGAGTCAAGAAGAGTTGAGTCTGGGTTGTCCTGGAGACACTTATTAGCTATGTCTATAAAATGGGGATAATCAGAGTAAATAACTTCCAGGGTTGTTGTGAGAATAAAATGAGGTAACATGTGCGAAGTGCTTTCCAAATCTTAAAGCATGATATAAATATTAACTGTTATTTTATGAAACATTATTACATGAAGTGAGACAAATCAAGAAGCTTTTATTAAGCACCTGCTATAAGCCCGGCACTGTGCTAAGTCCTAGGGATACAAAGAAGGGCAAAAACAGTCCTTGTCCTCAAGAAGCTTACAATTTAATGGGAGATATGGCAATAAAATAGCTATACATGTATATATATATGTGTGTGTATATATACACATATAAATACATACATATATTATCTATACATGTGCATATACATATATACTTATTCACGCACATACTCACTAGCTGTGTGACAAGGCAAGGCAGACTCTTAACCTCTGTCTGCTTTAGTTTCTTTATCTGTAAAATGGGGATAATGATAGCACCTACCTCCCAGAGTTATTATGAAGGTAAAATGAGGTACATGTCAAGTGTTTTGTAAACCTTTTGTTATGGCTGAGTCATGATGGACTCTTCATTACCATGTGGGCCATACTGTCCATAGGGTTTTCCTGGCAAAGATACTGGAGTCGTTTGTCATTTTCTTCTCCAGTGGATTAAGGCAAACAGAGGTTAAGTGACTTGCCCAGGGTCACATAGTTAGTAAGTGTCTGAGACCGGATTTGAATTCAGGTCTTTCTGACTCCAGGCTTAGCACTCTATCCACTAAGGGTCCAGAGGTTCCCAAAGTAGGTGATATCACCCCCTGGGGGTGCTGGAATGGTTGGGGAGGAGTGAGAGGGCAGTAGCAGTCTCTGGTGCAGAGAGCGTTGAATAAAAATGAGGGGATGGTAGAAGCATAAGAAAAGGAGAAGAAAATTTTGAAAAATCATTCATACATATTACATCTGTTGTGTAACAGGGTTAAAGTCATAGTGATAACATTATTTATCAGATAAACACACAAGATCCAAGTTATAGTTGATCAGTGGTCAAATTCACCTACAGGTCTTAACAAGCAAGTATTAGCAGGTGAATTTGTGGAGCATTATCAAGAAATCCAGCATGCATTGGCAGGAATATATGCATGTTAAGACTTGTTTATGATATTATATAGTTACACAATGCAATATTGCATCATCAAAATTTCAATGCAGGAAAAAACCCACAAATTTACAATAAATTATTAAATTTAAGATGCACTATTTTAAAAAAGTTATATTTTTGAAATGATGCAAATTCAAAAACCTGTTAAGGGTTAAAGAAAGTAGATTTCCAGGGTGGTAGGCCAAATAAACTTGGAAATCTCTGCACTAAGTCATCTAGACCTCTAATTGTAAACCTTAAAGTACTATAAAATGCTAGTTATTACTATATACAAGCATGATAGATACAAGATGGATATAATATCTAAAGGAAACATTAGCATTAAGGGGGTATAAGAAAGGATTCTTGCACAAGGTGGGATTTTAGCTGGGTCTTGGAGGAAGTCAAGGAAGCCAGGAGTATAGAGAAGAAGGGAGAGCATGCCAGGGATGGGGGACAGTCAATGAAAATGCAAGTCATGAGATAGAGTGTCTTGTATGAAGAACCATCTGTCCCTGGGTCAGAGAGTATATGGAAGAATAAGGTGTAAGAAGACTAGTTCTAAATGGCTTTAAGGGATAAATAGAGGATGTTATATTTGATTCTGAAGATGACAGGTAATAAACTGGAGTTTATTGAATAAGGGGGAGGATACATGGGAAAGAATACTGAATTTGGAGTTAGGATTTGTTGTTACTTGGTCATTTTCAGTTGTGTCCAACTCTTCCTGTAGGGTTTACTGAAATGATTTGCCAGTTCCTTCTCCAGCTCATTTTAGAGATGAGACAAACAGGGTTAAGTGACTTGCTCAGGTCACACAGCTAGTAAGTATCTGAGGCCAGGTTTGAACTCAGGTCTTTTTGACTCTGTGCCCAGCACCTTGGTTCTAGTTCCAACTCTGTGAATAACTTGGTCAGGAATGGGTGACCTCCCCTCTTTTCTGTATCTCCTTCTTGTCACAAGAAGAGCTTGTCCTTCAAACATAAAGGGCTCCCTATATGAGCACAGTGCCACACTTTTTACCCCTAGGTCCATATATCCAGGTTCCAAGGAATCCGGGAAGAAGATAGAAAACAACTGTTCTACATACTGCATTGAATTAGATATGATCTATGTATAGAAAATCTAGAGCAGGGGTCCACATCCTTTTATTTCCCCTCTGATAGTGTGATGAAACCTACAGATTTCCAAAATTCATAAAATACATGAGATTATAGAAGAAACAAATTCTTTTAAAATATAGATATTAAGATATTTCAGAAAGAAAAAAAATACAGATTCCAGGTTCAGAACCCCTGATAAGGAAGCAGAGATGAAGGTAGAAGGAAACCCCCAATGTGACATCATCAGACTCTGATTTTTATTAGTGGGAATGACATTTAAAAATTCTTCCTAAGGAAGCAGGATTGCTGACTGTTTTATTGATTTACCCTAAGGACCATGAGGTCTCCCTATGACTTGCAGCTGGAACCTTCCTTGAGTGCTTCTTCCTTCATTAGAATGTGAACTCCTTGACCTTTCCATTTGTGTCCCCAGCACTGAACACTAAGCACATAGTAAGAGCTTAACAAATGTTTTAGTCATTCATTTATTCATCCATATAATACGTATTACCTGTCAGTTTTTAAGAAACTGAAACTGGGGGCTTGTCTCCGGGGATTTCTCTCCTCTAGTATCTAGTATTTCAAACTAAATGATAGGACATCCTAGGATGATTAGACCTTGGAGGCCATCAATTCCAGTCTGCTCACTTTACAAATGAGGAAACTTGAGGACCGGGCCTACATCTTGGTCATCTTTGGTTCTCTCACAACGCTTAGCATCAGATTTTCATAAAATGAGAGGAGAGAAGAAACTGTGCCTTCCTGATATGAACTCCACGAAGGCTGAACTTTGCCTGTATCCCTTGTTCAGGGTGGTCTTGGGAAGTTGTGTCATTACGTGAGTGGAAGTCTTGTGCATGACCTCTCTACCTCATGACAGCAGACGTGGAAGGAGAGGCAAAGGCCTCCTTCACTGTACAATGTTGGGGTGGGCGTGTGTGTGCAGAAAAATAAACAGCATACATCGACTCTCCCAAGAGGATCAGACTATTGGGAGGGGAGGAGGAGAGAATTAATCTTGCCTCATATGCAAAATTAGGGATAGTGCCGCTAGGCAGAGCTGTCTCTGAACTCTCCTGGATTTGCCACTTCTCTTGTTTTTTACAACCAGAGTTTCTAATGTTTGCTTTCAAACTGCGAACTATAGGCCCAGTGAATGGGTGCAAAACTGGATTCTGGAATCCTGAGGTTTTAGAACTACTTGTCCCACAACTATTCTTTAAGTCACTTGAGGGAAAGAAATCACTTTTTCTTCATTTTGAATAAGGGCGGTATTTGGTCCCTTTCTACTTCATGGACGGGAGAATAAAAATAAACATCGTAGACTTGTTTGTGGCTTTTGAGAAAAAATACTGAATAATAAAAATGATTTTAAGTAACTTTTACTTTTGTTTAACATTTTTTTAGAACTCAACACCCAATGGAAATATCAATTTGGGACCTTCAGCAAATCCAAAGTAAGTTCTTCAAGATGAAGAAACTGAGGCCTCCCTGAAAAGACCTCTAGATGGGAAAAAATATGTTTGTTGCTTGGTGGGTTTTGTGATTCCCTACTTCTAGCCTCATGCTTACAATCCATTTTTCGTACTAGCAACTATCAGATTTCAGTCTTCCTAAAGCACATCCTTCCTCGGTTCAAATCCTCCACTTGGCTCCCCATGGCCTTGTAAAATGGTCTTCAAACTTTCATGTAAATGAAAAATGTTGAGTATACATGTCTGCTATGTATATATTTACATGTACTACTACCGTAATAATGATGTATATTATACAACTTATATAACATAGATTAACAAAAATATGAGATGAAGATGAAGTAATATTTGATTTTTAATCAAATATTACTGAATAGGAAGGCAGGTAGGTGACACTATGGATAGAGTACTGGCTCTTCAGTCAGGAGGGCCTGAGTTCAAATCTGATCTCAGAAACTACTATCTGTGTGACTCTGGGCAAGTCACTAAATTCTGCTCGCCTCAGTTTCCTCATTTGTAAAATGAGTTGGAGAAGGAAATGGCAAACCACTTCAGTATCTTTGCCAGGGAAATCCCAAATGGAATCATGAAGAGGCAAGCATGAATAACTGACTAAACAACAAATTAAGTAGAAGTTACTGGAGTTTATTGAATGGGGGTGACATGGTTACATCTGCACTCATGGACAATCTTAGTGAAACGATGGCTTTGAGAGAGGAGAGAGGAGTGACTTGAGACAGGGAGATGTCAGTCAGGCTATTGCAATAATCTGGTCAAGGGGTGATGGGGAACTGAGCAAGAGTGATAGCCACGTGTGTCAAGAAAACAGGAGAGATGTTGTGAAAATAGAAATAAGATTTGGCTACTAATTGGATATATGGGGTGAATGAGAGTAAGGAGTTAAGTGCGGCACTAGGAAATTGGAAGGTTGGTGAGTGGTGAATAGCAAACTTCTCAGTTTAGAAAAGGGATGGTTTGGAGAGAAGGAGATAACAACCCAACCATGCCTGTTTATCTCCTGTGGCTCATTTTATACCACCAAAAAAAATGGAAAGGTTTGAGATGCCACAAAGTTTGACCATTAGGATGAGAAGGGAGATGGGAGGGTGGGAGAGAGGTAAATGGGGCAGGGAGTTTTGCCTGTACTACCAGCTGCTTGGTTTGCAGAGCCAGATTACAACTGAGGGATCAGTGCCAGAAATGGAAGGCCAACACAAAAGAGAGTGGAGTAGAGTAGGGGAAGAGTTAGTCGATTATGGGTGAAGTGGGTGGTATAGTTATTAGAGACAAGGGCAGGACTGGCTATGGGATGTAACCCATTTTCCCATCCTCTGATTGGTTGATTGAAAGGCAACTAGGGTCATGGAATTCCCCTGCTGTGGAAACCAGTGACTTAGTGAACAAAGACCAAACTACTTTCCCTCATATTCAGGTTCCTTTGGGATCCATCATTTGCAACCCACTTTTACAACATTATCCTCACCTAACCTTAGTGCTCAGGCTAAAGTGGGTAACTGGCTATTCCCCAAACATGCCCTGTGCTTTCCTGCCTTTGCCTATTTTCCCATTCATTTCCTTCTTTCTGGCATGTTTTCTTACCATCTTTGCTTGTTGAAATCCTATCTCTCAAGGCCAGTTTGCATGAAGTCTCCTTCAGGAAACCTTTCCTAATGCCTTAGAGGGAAGTAAACTTTCCCTTCTCATCTGTATGCACAGTTTTCTGTACCTTTCAGTCTTTTAACATTGGCCACATCCTGACTGTATTGCAGTCATTTTCATCCATGCCTTTTCTAAGCTCAAAAAGCTGAAAGCAACTGAGCATCAGAGGACAGCTGAACCTTAAAGATCATATATAGTCCTATCTCAACTTTATGGATAAGCACAAGAATCGAGTCTTTTCTGCCTCCCTCTCCTCCTCTTAGCACCATGATTTTCACGCAGTGGGTACAGAATTAGGTATTTGCGGAATGAATGAGATGCTTTATTTTAGGGAGGTGACATCATAACATGTAGTGAAGAGTTGTCCTCAGGCCTGAGAAAGAACTATATTATTTTTCCCTTTTTTTCTTCCCATTTTCATTGTTTTTGGTGATATTATTCTTTTACTCTCTCCAAATTGTGCTTCCCTATTTTCTTTCTTTCTTCTTATTTTCGTTGTCTTTGGTGAGAGATGCCCTTCTATTTTCCTATCCATTTCAAATGCTAACATACTGTCCTTGAGAATTTTAATAATTTATTTAGTTAAGTCTCAGAGATATGAGATGGAAGAGAGTTCAGGGCTGTCTAGTCCAAACCACATACTCATTTTATAAATAAAGAAAAAGAAGCCTAGGGAGGTTAAGTGACTTGCCCATTCAAGGTCACATAGGCAGTAAATGTTCAAGGTGGTATTTAAATTCATTATTAATAAATCCAATCTTTTGGAGGGGCAGCACTCTTTCTGCTCAAGCTCTCTGCCTCCAGTTTCTTCTTTCCTTTCCCTTCTCTCTTCCTCCTCCTTCCATAATGTATCATATACATCAAGTAGTGGAGAAAAGCAAATTTGCTTTGGGTCCAGATCATGCTTTAGTATCAAGTAAATGAACAGACATAGGACCAGTAATTCCTCCTTAATGATTGGGATTACTCTTCTTTTGGGAAGATCTGGGTAACTCCCCCATATACCAGAAGATGAAATAAGAGATTTGTTACTAATATGTTCTTCTCTTCCAACAGTGCCAGGCCAACAGACTTTGATTTCCTGAAAGTGATTGGAAAAGGGAGTTATGGAAAAGTAAGTGATATTTGGGACCATGAATCTCTCTCTTCCTGGTTCCCTGGCATTTAAGATCTACAAAATGGTTATGCAAGCCTTTACTGTCTTTACTCCCATTATCAGTAGAATGCTTATCAAATTCTCTTTGTATATTTCTCAGTTGTTCTCCTCCCCTCCTACCGTCAGACAGTCATAATTGTTGCAGGAGTTTAGAGGAGACAGACCTAATAGAATAGTTTAGGGTAGCTTTATGGAGGAAGCAGAAGTCTTATAGAATAGGGGAGATATATGAAGGATAATTTGAGTTAGCCCCCTAATTTAAAAGCTTGTTGAACCTTACAGATTTCAAGGAAAGAAAAACTGAAGGAGCTAAACTTCAGGTTACCTTTTATATGTCTCCTTCCTGAACACTAATCACCTCTGGTCAGCACTGATAAGAACACTCTTTCACACTGAGAATTTCTTACTTAGCCAAGCAAGGACCTTTGTTATCTGTTATAAAGGCAAGAGAATGTGCTGAATAAGCTGGCTGAAGCCTCCTGTTCACTACTGAGAGCAATGTTCCCATAATTAGATATTATTCTCCTTTTAAAGAGAATTTCTTAAACAAGAGTTTGACAAATTTCAGACATCAGGTAGTCATTGTGCCCAATATTTTTGGTGTGGTCATAACAAAAAGAACATTGGTTCGCTTTGTTCTTCCTGGTTTTTTTTGTGTTTTTTTTGTGTTTTACTCTTGTAGTAACTTGAGAAATTCTCCATACAGAATGATGCCACTTACTTCAGGTAGTGAAGCATTCTGAATTGGAAGAGACATTAATCAGAGGTCATCTAGTCCAGCACTCTCATTTAAAAATATATATTTCATTTTTTCCCCTAGTTACATGTGGAGACAATTTTTAACATTCTTTTTTTAAAATTTTGAGTTCCAAATTTTCTCCCCATCTCTCCTCTCCTTTCCTTGAAACAGTAAGCAATTTGATACAGGTTATAAATGTTAAATCATGCAAAATATATTGCCATATTGTGTTCGTCCTTTGTTGCCGAAGAAGACCATGCCATCAGAGAAATGATGACATGACTTGCACTTGACTTTGTTTGGAGTGCGGGAGGGCTGTGCAGGTCACCAGCCTCACTTCTCCTCCAGAGCCATCTGATTCCGGTGACCAGATACTCATCAGGATGACTGGAGATGACCCAGGATGCACTGGGAGACCTTGGGTCTTTTAGGCCAAGGTCTTTGCAGTGCTCA
This sequence comes from Bettongia penicillata ogilbyi, assembly GCA_023548195.1. Lineage (NCBI taxonomy): Eukaryota > Metazoa > Chordata > Mammalia > Diprotodontia > Potoroidae > Bettongia > Bettongia penicillata. Next base: position 5,449,117 of record JAJHZJ010000444.1, read on the forward strand.
CTTAGGGTGAGGCAACATCCATTCATTGACTAGACCTGTTTAAGAAGTAGCCAGGGCATGGAGCCTTTAATAAGGGCAAGAAAAAGAAAGACACATTGCCATATTAGTCATTTTATAAAAGAAGACACAGACCCACAGGGGAAAAAAAACATTAAAAAAAATACAAAAAGTGAAAAATAGTGTGCTTTGATCTGTATTCAGTTTCCATGAGCTCTTTCTCTGGAGATGGATAGCATTTTTCAGCTTGAGTCCTTTAGAACTGTGCTGGATCATTGTATTTCTGGGAATAGCTAAGTCATTCACAGTGGATCATCATAAAGTGTTGTTGTTACTGTATACAGCCTTACTGCATACAGGGTTCTCTCGGTTCTGCTCACATCACTTTGCATCAGTTCACATAAGTCTTTCCAGGTTCTTCTGAAATTAGCCTGCTCATCATTTCTTGGAGCACAATAATATCCCACTATGATCATGTGCCACAACTTGTTTAGTCATTGCAATTGATGGGCATCCCCTCTGTTTCCAATTCTTTGCTACTACAAAAAGAGCTGCTATAAATATTTTTGTACAAATAGGTCTTTTCCATCTTTTTTTAAAAAATATCTTTGGGATATAGACCTAGTAGTGGTATTGTTGGGTATGCCCAATTTTATAGCCCTTCGGCAGCACCCTCATTTTACAAACAAGAAAACTGAGGTGCAGAGACAGGAAGATTCAGGATTTGAAGCCCAGTTCTCTTGACTACTGATCTTAATGCTCTCTCCATTATAGCCCAGCAATTGCCTAGGGTAGGGATGGGGAACCTTTGACCTCAAGGTCACATGTGGCCCTCTAGGTCCTCAAGTGGGACCCTTTGAGAGAATCTAAACTTCACAGAACAAATCCCCTTAATAAGAAGATTTGTTCTGTAAAACTGGGGGTCATCAGTTTCCCACCCCTGGGTTAGGGGTTATTCAGACTTCTGAGTTTCCAATGCATCTCTTCCACCTTGGGCTTGGATTTTTTTTTACCCTCCCTCAACCTACATATGAGACAGAGGAGAAGCATGGGGAAGGCAGGGAGAGAGTCTGTGACTTCCTGACTGCCTTCTACTTGGTTTAGAGAAATACTTTGTCAAAATGTACTCAACTCTTTATGTGACCCTTTCTAGATGATCCTTTAGAGCAGGAATCCTAAAGGTTCTATGAAGAGATTTCAGGGGATAAATAAACTTGGATGGAAAAAAAATAATCTTTAATTTTCTTTCACTAAGTTTTAACTGAAAATTAGCATTTCCCTCGATTATGAATTTAAAACAAAAACCCAAACAACATTCTGATTAGCAGTGTAAGGCTTCACCAGACTACCAGTAACACACACATACACACACACACATACACACAGAGCAAGAACACCCTCTTCAGATCCTTTTGTAGATTCTGTGTCCCTCATTTTAATTTCTGAGTGAAGTTGGAAACCACTGCTCTGTGGCAAAAAGCATCTCTCTCTCTCTCTCTCCCTTTCTCTCTCTCTCTCTCTTTCTCTCTCTCTCTCTTTCTCTCTCTCTCTCTCTCTCTCTCTCTCTCTCTCTCTCTCTCGGTTCTGATTTTCTTTCTTGAAAGTTGATAAATTTATCTAACTTTCAAATTGTGTCAGATGCTGCCTTGAGTAGCTTGCATGTTATTTGTGACAGAGGAAAACAGTCATCAACTATCTTTAGCATTCATTGGGTGCAGAACATGACCCAGGTGCCCAGGGACAGAGTACATTTTAATGATTAGACATGTTAGGTTGGAGAGCTTAAGGAGGGTTATGCCTGAAATTCTCAATCATCTTGATTATCTATACTCCCCACATTCCTTTCTCAATACTCAATAACATTATTGTAATTGCTGTTCGGTCATCTTAGTTGTGTGCATCTCTTTGTGACCCCATTTGGGATCTTGGCAAAGATGTAGGATGGTTTGCCATTCCCTCCTCCAGGATACCTGCTAGTATCCCATGCCGAGAAATGACATAAGATGTGTTGGCTCTGTACTCAAGTCTGGGGTGTCCTAAGAGTGACTTGGTTACAAACTTCCATTAAAAAATTGTACTGGCATTGAGCTCTGACTTGGGATTTCACCTCCCTGGGAGATTTTCGTAGACCTTACCTTTCTGTCTTTGTCTGTAAGTGTCAGAGTCCTAACGTAGGGTATTGGCAAACATGGGGTAGCGTCAAACCTGTGGGAGAGCCAATACTACCACTACTACTGATGATGATGATGATGATATTTGGCATTTGTATGGTACTTTAAAGTTGGCAGAGTGCTTTACAAATGTTATCTCCTTTGACCCTGATATCAAACCTACGAGATAGGTGCCATTTTTGTTTCTATTTTATAGTTGAGGAAGCTAAGGCAGGCAGAGGTTAAGTGACTTGCTAGCTACTAAGTGTCTGAGACCAGATCTACACTCTGGTCTTCCTGACTCCAGGCCTAGGGCTCTATCACTGTACCACCTAAGCAGCTCATCTTAGCTAACATACTCTCTCTGCCCAGATTTTTTTTTTGACATACAAAGCTATAACTGGGGAAGAGCATCTAGGTCTTTGCTCCCAGGGCAGTGAAACTGAGGACTCAAAAATTAAACAAGTACAGTCCTTCAGTATGATAGAAACCACTGTAGTACCTAATTCCTCCTTCAACTCAAACTGAATATGTTTGAGTGATTTCTTAATATTATTTTCTATTTTCAAATTTATTTTGGGCTCTTTTTTTTAAAAAAATATTTATTTATTTAACTTTTTACATTCATTTTCACAAAATTTTGGGTTCAAATTTTCTCCCCTTTTATCCCCTCCCCCCACCCCAATACCCCAAGCAATCTAATTTTCCCTATCTCCAATCTACCCCCTCTTCTGTCATCCCTCCCTTCTCTTGTCTCCATCTTCTCTTTTCTCCTGTAGGGCCAGATGACTTTCTATTCCTCATTAACTGTATGTCTTCTTTCCTAGTAGCAACAACAATACTAAACAGTTGTTCCTAAAACTTTGAGTTCCAAATTCTCCCCATCCCTCCCTCCCCACCCATTCCCTTTGGGAAGGCAGGCAATTCAATATAGGCCATATCTGTGTAGTTTTGCAAATGACTTCCCTGATAGTCGTGTTGTGTAAGACTAACTGAATTACCCTCCATCCTAACCTGCCCCTCATTGTTTCTCTTCTGTCTTTTGATCCTGACCCTCCCCAAGTGTTGACTTCAAATTGCTCCCTCCTCCCTTTGCCCTCCCTTCCATCATCCCCCCCCTTGCTTATCTCCTTCTCCTCCACTTTCCTATACTGTAAGATAGGTTTTCATACCAAAATGAGTGTGCATTTTATTCCTTCCTTTAGTCAAATGTGATGAGGGTAAACTTCTTGGTTTTTGTTTTTTTTTCTCGGCTCTCCTCTTTTTCCCTCCACTAAAAAGTCTCCTACTTGCCTCTTAAATGACATATAATTACCCCATTCCATTTCACCCTCTTTCCTCCCACTACATTTCTCTCTCACCATTTACCTTAATTTCTTTTAAGATATGGTCCCATCCTATTCAATTCAATCTGTGCTCTCTGTCTCTGTATGTGTGTGCATGTGTGTATGTGTGTGTGCGTGCATGCGTGTACATGTGTGTGTGTATGGACCCACCAACTACCCAGATACTGAAAAGTTTTAAGAGTTACAAATATTGTCTTTCCATGTAGGAATGTAAACAGTTCACTTCTGGTAAGTCCCTTAAGACTTCTCTTTGCTGTTTACTTTTTCATGCTTCTTCTCATTCTTGTGTTTGAAAGTCAGATTTTCTTTTCAGCTCTGGTCTTTTCATCAAGAATGCTTGAAAGTCCTCTGTTTCATTGAAAGACCATATTTTCCCCTGAAGTATTATACTCAGTTTAGCTGGGTAGGTGATTCTTGGTTTGAGTCCTAGTTCCTTTGCCTTCTGGAATATCCTATTCCACGCCCTTCGATCCCTTAATGTAGAAGCTGCTAGATCTTGGGTTATCCTGATTGTATTTCCACAGTACTGGAATTGTTTCTTTCTAGCTGCTTGCAAGATTTTTTCCTTGAGCTGGGAGTTCTGGAATTTGGCCACAATGTTCCTAGGAGTTTCTCTTTTTGGATCTCTTTCAGGTGGTGATCGATGGATTCTTTCAATACTTATTTTGCCCTCTGGTTCTAGAATGTCAGGGCAGTTTTCCTCGATAATTTCATGGAAGATGATGTCTAGGCTCTTTTTTTGATCATGGCTTTCAGGTAGTCCCATAATTTTTAAATTGTCTCTCCTGGATCTATTTTCCAGGTCAGTTGTTTTTCCCATGAGATATTTCACATTCTCTTCCATTTTTTCATTCTTTAGGTTTTGTTTGGTGATTTCTTGGTTTCTCAGAAAGTCATTAGACTCCATCTGTTCCATTCTAATTCTGAGAGAACTATTCTCTTCAGTGAGCTTTTGAACCTCTTTTTCCATTTGGCTAATTCTGCTTTTGAAAGCATTCTTCTCCTCATTGGCTTTTTGAACCTCTTTTGCCAATTGAGTGAGTCTATTTTTCAAGGTGTTAATTTCCTCAGCATTTTTTGGGGTCTCCTTTACCAAGGTATTGACCCGTTTTTCATACTTTTCTTGCATCTCTCTCATTTCTCTTCCCAGTTTTTCCTTCACCTGTCTAACTTGCTTTTCAAAATCCTTTTTGAGCTCTTCCAAGGCCTGAGCCCACCTGACATCCCCCTGGGATGTCTGGGGTACTGAGGCCCCGCCCTCCACATCTTTCCCTGATGGCAAGGATACGTCCTCGTCATCAGATCCGAAGGTCGGGATCATTTGCATTTGTTGGAAAAAACTCTCTATAGTCTTATTTTTCTTCCCTTTTCTAGGCATTTTCACAGCCAGTTACTTGACTTCTGAGATTCTTGTCCACCCCTGCCTAGATCTGCCCAGCTAGTGCTTGGGGTCTGAGATTCAAATGGGCTTTCTGCGGCAGGCGCGGCTGCTAATCAATGTGAGCTTTAGTTCTGGTGCTGGGGTGGGGGCAGGGCCACCTCCCAGGCTCAGCTCCCTCAGGGGCTTTATGCAGAGACCTTCAGTGATGGAGCGGGGTGGGGTAGGGCCGTCTCCCAGGCTCAGCTCCCTCAGGTTGTTTATGCAGAGACTTTCAGTAATGAAGATCCTGCCTGCTGCTGGGGGAGTCCTGGGCCGCCGCCACGCCGCAGCTGCCTCCACCGCCGCTGCCTCTGCCGCCGCTCCCGCCTCTGCCACCACCGCTTCCTCCCGAGGGGGCCCAAGTCACGGAGACACCCCGCTCCCCTCTCAGCCAGCCAGCCGTCTCTCTCCCTGACCTGTAGCTTCTGTGGGCGGAGGGATCTTCCTGGCCGCCGGAGCTTCCGTCCCTGAAGCCTGCTCGGATCAGCTTCTCTGGGGCCGTGGCCAGGGCAGCGCTGGGGTGGGGTCCGCTTTCCGGGGTGTGACGGACCCTGTGGACGGCTCTCCAGGGCTCTCTGGAACAGAAATCTCTTCCACTATTTTTATGCACACCCTGCAGTGATCCAGAACTTATGGGGATCTCTTCTTACATTACATCTATGGGCTGTGGGTTCGGAGCTCGCAAATGTGCATCTTTCTACTCCGCCATCTTGACTCTGCCCCCGGGATCTTTTGTTTTTACATTTCCAAATACTTGCTCCCCTACGCAATGCTGTGATTGAAATTAAGGTAAATGGAGGCACAAAGCTCTGAGCATGATCAATTTATTGGTAAGGTTAGCAGTTAACAATAAAAGGGGTCTCAGCCCCTCTGCCAGCCAAAAGTCCTTGAAAGAGAATAGATAGATCTTTTTACAGACAAAAGAAGGAGCATGCAGAAACTAGAAGCCATCTCAGATAGGGAAAGCAATATGATTGGTTACAAACCCTGAAGCATATGGGGGCCATACTATTGGATGGAAGTCTGGAATGTAGGGCTAGTAACAACTCCTCCTTCCATCTTGTCACTGTGGAAAACTCATTGGTGGTGTCTGCCTGCATGATTAGTTAGCATCACTGAAATAAAAGACCAGATTTTCTTTGAAGCACAGCCAGTGTTGCACAGACAACAGACCAGACTCCTTGACAACCACCTGCATCCTTCAAGGATAACAGATTTCTTTGACACAAGAATAGAACAGTGATTAGCCGGAAAACTGAACTTCTAAACTTAACTCAGAGATAATGAGTGATTCACAGGAAAGCTGAACTTCCAAATTTAACTGAGACAAATGAAATAGCACTTAAATTGTTGTTTTGTCGCTGTTTAGGGGCAGCTAGGTGGTGCAAAGGCTAGGGCACTGGACTTGGAATCAGGAAGGCTTATCTTCCTGAGTTCAAATCCAAACCTCAGACACTTATTAGCTGTGTGATCCTGGACAAGTTATTTAATCCTGTTTGCCTCAGTTTCCTCATCTGTAAAATGAGCTGGAGAAGGAAATGGCAAACCTCTTTGGTATCCTTGCCAAGAAACCCCCCAAAATGTGGTCACAAAGAGTCAGATGTGACTGGAATGACTGTAGTCAGTAGTGATACAAAATGAAATAAATTACAGAATAAAATCAATTTGATTTTCTCAGTTTTCACCAGTTAACCCCAATTATAGCAATGTATAAAAAAAGGAATAACACATCCACCATATCTGACAATATATATATAATACTGTGTCCCCTAGCTCCCACCTCAGCAGAGACGAGAGGCTCTTCTGCAGGATCAACTTTGATCATTAGAAGTGCATAGCCTTCAGTTTTGTTTTCCTATTGTTTCCATTTACATGGTTACAGTCATTGGGTAGATTGTTTTCCTGGTTCTGTTCATTCCATTCTGTATAATTTTGTAGAACTTTTCTTAGACTTCTCTGAATTGATCATTATTTCTTTGTATATTATTTTTACATCATAGGGAGCTAGGTGGGGTGAACACATTGAGTGCTAGGCCTGGAGTTAAGAAGATCAAGTTCAAATCTGGCCTCAGATACTTCCTAGTTAGTTCTGAGACCCTGGGCAAGTCACTTAACTACTATCTGCCTCAGTTTCTTTAACTGTAAAATGAAGATAATAATGGCACCTACTTTTCAGGGCTGCTGTGAATATCAAATGAGATAATGGTAAAGTGCTTAGCACATAGTGGGCACTTAATAAATGCTTGCTTCCTCCCCTTCCCCTTCCCCATCTTGATTTGCAAATTTAGAGAGAAGACATAGTCTGTTTTACTCTCCTGAAGCATATTTGGAGTGACTTGTTTCTGGTGTATTTAGTGTAACTTGCCTTGGGCACCACAACTTACTAGTTTCAGTTCTTCAAAGAGAGCACTGTACTGAAGCCAGAGGTCCTTTGTTCAGATTCCAGTCTCTCCTTCCGCAACAAGTCAATGATAAAAGGATATGAACAGGCATTTTTTTTTACTTTTTAAAAAATTTAATATAGTGTAATTTAGTTTTTAACAATGTTCAATTTCAGATTCTCCTCCTCTCCCAACTCCTTCCCCACCCATTGAGAAGGCAAGAAGTACAAAATGCATTACACATATGAAGTCCAATCAAACAAATTTCCATATTAGGTATGTTCTGGGGGAAAACAGAAAAAGAAAGAAAAAACCATACTTTAATCCTTCACTCAGTCGATCGTTTCTCTCCCTGGAGGTGAATAGCTTTCCTCATCATGAATCCTTTGGAAATGTGGTGGGTCATTGTGATGAACAGTTATCAAGTCTTTCACAGTTGATTATCTTTATGATATTGCTGTAACTTTGTAAATTGTTCTTCTGGTTCTGTAGACTTCACCCTGCATCAGTTCATATGAAGAGGCAATTTTCAAAGAAGAAGTACAAGCTATCGATAGTCATATGAAACAATGCTCCCAGTCATAATAATCATGCAAATTAAAGCAGCTCTGAGGTTTCACCTTACATCCCTCAGATTGGCAAAGTTGACAAGGAGGGATAATAACAACTATTGGAAGGGCTGCAGGAAAACAGGAAACACTGATACATTATTGATAGAGCTGTGAACCGGTCCAGGCATTCTAGAAAGCAATTTTAACTATGCCTCGAAACTCATTAAATGTGCATACCTTTTGACCCAGTAATATAATTATTAGATCCAAAAAGATCAAAGAAAGAGGATAAGGATTCATATGTACAAAAATATTTCTACCAGTAGTTTTTGTGATGTCAAAGAACTGGAAACTAAAGGGGTAGCTATAATGGCTGAACAAATTATGATCTAGAAATGGAATGGAATGCTATTTTTCCATAAGAAATGATGAAAGGGATGGTTTCAGTGAAACTCTGGAAGTCTTAAATAAACCAATAAGGAGTGAAGTGAGCAGAGCCAAGAGAACAATTTATATAACAACAGCCTTGTAAAGACAAACAACTTTGATAGATGTAAGAACTTCGATCAATAAAATGGCCAACCACGATTCTGAAGAACTGATGGTGAAACATGCTGCTCACCTCCCCACAGAGGTGATAGACTCAGGATATAGAACAATACCTTTATTTTGGGACACAGCCAAAACAGAAATTTGTTTTGTTCAACTATGCTCATTTGCTATAAGGCTTTTGATTATCTTTCTTTTCCCCACCATGGAAAATGGATGTGAGAAGAAAGGAAAATAGATTTTTGTTAATTAAAAATTTTTATTTACTTCTAATCAATTCCATTTGTCTTCTCATGGAGAAAAACATGAGCTCTGCTCTTTACTAACTATGCATCTTTGGTAAATTACTTCCCTCCTCTGGACCTTAGTTTCCCTTATCTGTGAAATGAGGGCATTAGACTAGATAATTTCTAACATCTCTGCCAGAAATGAATCCTATGGTCCTATGACCATCACCTTGGCTAAGTTCATGTGAAACAGGGGAAACTGAGGTTCAAATATGGTACTATAATAAGTACTGTAAACAAAAGGTGCCATAGGTTGCCTTGGTGTTATTGTGAAGTTCAATGGGAATTTCCAGAGTGCATCATTGCCAAAAGGATTTTTCTAGTAATTCACAGGTGTTTAGTCTCCTTTAGGTGTCAATACTGGCATGTAAACTAACCCATTCCAGTGTCTTAAAGGACCCACAACTTTGCTAGTTTAACTCCAGACAGCTAGCGCTCTCTCTCTCTCTCTCTCTCTCTCTCTCTCTCTCTCTCTCTCTTTCTCTCTCTCTCTCTTTCTCTCTCTCTCCCTTTAGAGAACCCTTCCTAAAAACTACCTTTTCCACCCTGATGACAGCCAAACCCAAAGTGGTCTTACCTTCCTGGGGGAACAGAACTCTTCATCAGTCCTGAATGGTGGAGGCTTCCAGGGGAGATTTGATGCCTTTGATACATTTTTTCAGCAGAAAGTGCAGCAGGCTAGTAATAGACTTACTGAAATTTAAAAAAAAAAGAATAAAAATGAGAAAAGATCATTCCTGAAACATTTTTAAAAATACACATAAGAGAACAGAAACACAGACAAGTAGGGGAGCTTTGAAAATAATGTGTTGGATTTGCTACATACTTGAATGGAGAAGCAACCAAGCTAGTACATGGTGTAGAATGGTGACTACGTAGGAAAGCCTCTTTTTCTGCTCTTTGTATCTAGAAATGCTCTTTTTTGGGGGGTTTGTTAACTTCAAAATAAAAGAAGATAGCATTTGCATATACATGTGTGTACATATATGCACATACATATGTACACATGCATGTGTACACACATCTATCAATATGGATCTAGACATAGACATAGATATCAATGTAAAAAGTATGAAATGTGAAATCAAGCATCCTACTCAGCTGTCCTTTCTCCTCTGGGTTTGTTGAGTTGGAATAGAATATCAAAAATAACTTAGATTTCTCTAAGGCTTTAAGGTTTATAAAACCCTTTCCTCACCACAGTCCTTTGAAGAGAATGGTACAAATATTATTATTCCGACTGATAGCTGAGGAAATTCATGCTTGATCAAGTTAAATGACTTGAGCTGGGTCACATAGCTCTAAGCCTTCTAAGAGCTGAGCCCTTCTTACTACATTGAACTAACGGAATCATAAATAAGGAGGGAAATAAAATCTAGGATTTACCATGCTTAAGAACATGAGAAACAAAATGTTAAATTTAAATCTTGTGCACACATTTAGTAGGAATGAGATATGTTTTTCTAAGGGTACATTGAAAATATACAACTTTAGCGATTAGAAATCAATTCAGAAGAAGAAAATCAAAATATTCCCCATACTACTTTGATGAGTTTCTTAATACTCACTGAGGGTATGTGTACCCCAGGTTGGGAACCCCTGATCTGATCCAAACTATACTTAAAGAAATCCACATCCTCTATAAGTGGTAGTCCAGATTCACTTTGAAGGCCTTCAGTGAGGGGGAATGTGCCATCTTTAGAGGGGACCCACACCACCTCTGGAGGAAGCCCATTTCATTTTTTGATAGCTTTAATTTGCTTCTTTGTAACTTCTACTCATTTCTCCAAGTTCCCCCTTGTGATCCAAAAGGAGCAACTCCAATCCCTTTTCCATATAGCAGCTTTTTAGTTACTTGGAGATCAGGTGGCCGTCTTACTGCTAACCTTTTGTGTTTCTGGTGCAGGTTCTCTTGGCCAAACGCAAGTCTGATGGGAAATTTTATGCTGTGAAAGTCTTACAGAAGAAATACATCTTGAAAAAGAAAGAGGTAACAGAGCTTGAGTAGTGAGAACTGCAGAAATTTCACTTCTCCATTCTCCCCTTCCCCCTCCATCTGCCCTGATCCACTTCAGCTCCATGAAGTCCATAGAAAGCTGTTAATATAACTTTCATGCTCTAGGCATAACAGCCCAGAACCAGCTTCCTGGGGTTTGGGATTATACGGCTGAGTGTTTGTGTTTGACTAGCTCTAGCTAAGCCTCCTTCAATTTTGGGTTGTACCTGATTAGGACAGACTCTTCTTGTCCACCCACTAAAGTCCGGCACCAGACATATCCTGTTATTCCTCTTTGAGAACTATGTTTGCTTCCCCTGAGCAGACACCACTTTTCAGGGCAGGCTGGAAGCAGCTGCTTCATGAATGGAGATGGGGATGCACTTGTGTTCCCTCTTCTCTGTGTGTCGGGGCAGGAAGCAGTGTAACATGGATATTTTTTTTTCCTTTTGGGTCTGACTCCTGGCAGCAAAATCACATCATGGCAGAACGCAATGTGCTCCTGAAGAATGTGACTCATCCTTTCCTGGTGGGCCTCCGCTATTCCTTTCAGACTTCAGAGAAGCTCTATTTTGTCCTAGACTACGTCAATGGAGGAGAGGTAGGTCCGCAGCACTCTTCAGTGGGTCACATCAGGCACATTTAATATCATAGGCTCACAGGCTTTGGACTGGAAAGGATCTTAGAGATTACCTAGCTCAAGTCCCCTCATTACAGATGAAGAGAATGAGACCCAGAAGTCAAGGAATTTTCCCACTGTCACACAAATAGTGGGCAGGTAGGTGGCACAGTGGATACCATACAGGAGCTGGAGTCAGGAAGACTCATCTTCCTGAGTTCAAATCTGGCCTCAGACACTTACTAGTTGTGTGACCCTGAGCAAGTCACTTGACCCTGTTTGCCTCAGTTTCCTCAAATGTAAAATGAACTGGAGAAGAAAAGGGCAGTTTAGTATCTCTGCTAAGAAAACCCCAAATAGGGTCAAGAAGAGTTGGACACAAGGAACTGACAAAACAACCATATACAAACAGTAAGTGACAGTGCTAAAATTTGAACCTTGGTACTCTGACTCCAAATTTAGCATTCCTTCTAACGTACAGCAGAATAGATGGTCTTCCACTGTGCTGAGCCTATCTCAGATGATCCATATGTTCTAAATCTTCCTATTAATGTGGTAATGGATATAAATTCTGGGAGGGACATAGGGAAAATCCTGGCAAGGTGAAAACAGAAGCTATCCATAAAAATCTATTAAAAAATAAAGATAACAGAGCATGGAAGAGAGGTCTTAGGATTAGATAAGGGAAAGTTTTCCAGTTTTCGAAATGGGAAAAGAATGAAATATACTATAAGAAATGATGAACAGGAAGACTTCAGAGAGTCCTGGAAAGACTTATATGAACTGATGCTGAGTGACAGGAGCAGAACCAGGAGAACCTTGCGCACAGCAACAACCACAGTGTGAGAGGAATTTTTCTGGTAGACTTAGAACTTCATTGCAATGCAAGGACTTAAAAAATTCCCGAAGGTCTCTTAAAGCAAAATGCCTTCCACATCCAGAGAAAGAACTTTGGATTTCGATCACAGAATGTAGCAGATAATTTTCTTTTATATTACATTTTGGTTTGTTTTATGATTTCTCCCATTCATTTTAATTCTTCTATGCAATATGACTAAGGTGAAAATATATTTAATAGGAATATATGTGTAGAATATATATATATGTATATATATATGTATATATATATATAAAATTGTATGCCATTGCAGGGAGGGAGGGGAAAGGGAGGGGGGGAAGGGGGGGAGGGAGGGGGGAAAAGTCTAAGTTATATGGAAGTGATTGTGAACACTTAAAACAAAACAAGACAAAACAAAAAAAAGAATGAAGTATGTAAATCTTAGGGCAGCCAATTTCACTTCGATCCTTGGCAAACAAGTAGGCTATATTATTTAAAGGGTATGAATTTTGACTTCTGGAGACACAAAACCTTAACTTTGAATTGTGTCATTTATTTAAAGGAATGACTATAGTGGGGGAAATTTTGGGTAGGTCCAAGAACCCTACCAGTTAGGTAGTGGAGTAGATGAGAGTGCTAGGCCTGGAGTCAGGAAGACCAGACCTGGCCTCAGAAACTTACTAGCTGTGTGACCTTGGGCAAGTCGCTTGACCATATTTGCCTCAGTTTCCCCATCTCTAAAAAGAGCTGGAGAAGGAAATGGCAAACCACTCCAGTATCTTAGCCAAGAAAACCCCAAATGGGAGCACAAAGAATCAGATGTGATTGAAAATAACTGAACAACCACAAAAAAGAATCCTTTCATAACGTTGGGAGGTGGGTAGGTTAAGGAGGAAATTTTCCATTATTCTAGAAAAGGCCAAAGCAAAGCTGCCCCCATAAATCTGGTCTCATTAGCTCCTTAATTTTAACAATCTACCTAACCATCCACAGCCTCTTACACATTTCCTATTATGTAGAATGTGATTACTATTGACCTGTGAGAATTAAAGATGATCGATAGAAGTGCTTGCTACCTCATGCAAGGAGATGCTTGCTTACAGGCTGTTTTTTCCTCCAGCTCTTCTTCCACTTGCAGCGAGAGCACTGTTTCCTAGAACCTCGAGCTCGATTCTATGCTGCCGAGGTGGCTAGTGCTATTGGCTACCTGCATTCTCTGAACATCATTTACAGGTAGGCTTTCTTTAAACACGTGAGAATAAATACTATAAGAGATTTTGAATTTCTTATAGGCTCAACTGAATTGTGCTCTTAAAAATCTTAGGTATAGTTTATTTTAAATGTGTTAAATTTTACAATATAAGGAATAAAAATGCCCTAACTTTTTTTTTTGCTTTCTGTGCTAAATTTCTTCTTTATCTAGATCAGCAGGTCTCAAAGTATGATCTGGGAACCCCTGGGAGTTCCCAAGATCTCTTCAGAGGACGTGTGAAGTCAAAGTTGTTTTTATAATAATAGGAAATTGTTTTGATTTCTGAAATTTAAATATAAATAGATATAACCCATATAAACAAAAGCTCTTTAAGAGGTCCTTAGTAATTTTTAAGAGTTTAAAAGAGTTTTGTGACCACAAAGTTTGAGAACTGCTTGTCTAAATGTTTACTAACCATTCCTTTTAATAATACATTCCTAGTTGTTTATAGTTACTCTCTCACATGTCTTGGGGGCTTGGGGAACAGCACCCCTATAACAGAAAATGCATATAAAAATTTTTAGCCCTCCCTCCATACCAGAGAAATCTGAATTTTTTCTTTTTCTTTTATAGGGTGTTTACAGTATCATATATATAATTTGGATTAAGTATTGGGTCATAGACTATATGTGGGTCAATGTTAAGTAAAAATACTTTTTATGTGTCATCTTCTGGCCTTTGTGTCATCTGTGGCTTCACTATCTTTCCCCTAAAATCCCCCAAATTTTCCTATTACTGTTGGGAGTATCATCTTCCTCCTAGACCTCAAGGCCTATGGGTGTCATCCTTAGCATCTCACTATCTCTAACCCTTCCTCACCCCATTTCCAATCTGTTGCCAAGGCCTGTCGATTTCACCTTGACAACATCTCTCTATATACCCCCTTCTCTCCTCTGATAATTGCACCACTCTGGTGCAGGCTCTCATCACCTCGCCCTTGTGCTATTGCAATAGCTGAGTGTGGGTCAGCCTGCCACTCGAGTCCATCCTGTATTCAGCTAAAGTGATTTTCCTAAAGTGACGGTCCAAACATGTCACACTCTTACTCTATAAGCTCCAGAGGCCCCTGTAAAACACTTCATAACCTAAACACCCTCCTGCATCTCACACCTTTCCAAATTTCTTACACCTTACATCCCTCCACATTTTCTTCAATCCAGTGACACTGACCTCCTGGCTGTTTCCAGACCAAGACACTTGATCTTTCAGCTCTGGATATTTTCTCTGGCTGTCCTCCATTCCTGGAATGCTCTCCCTCCTCATCTCTGCCTCCTGGCTTCCCTGGCTTCCTTCAAGTCCCAACTAATATCCCTTCTGCTGGAGGCCTCCCTAATTCCTCTTCATTCTAGGACCTTCTCTCTGTTCATTACTTCCTATTTATCCTGTATATAGCTTATTTATAGACATATGTTTGCTTCTTGTCTTCCCCATTAGAAGGTGAAGTCTGGGAGGGAAGGGTCTATCTTTTGCCTCTTTCTGTACCCCCAACACGGCACTGTGCCTGGCGCCAGGCAGATACTTTATAAATGCTTACTGATTGACTACTCAGACCCACATCCCCTCTTACCACCTGTGCCAAATAGCCTCCTAATTGTCCTCCCTGCCACCAGTCTCTCTTTTCTCTAGTCTGTCTTCCACACAACTGTGAAAATAATCTCTGAGGCTCGGGTCTGATTATATCACCCCTCCAAAAGTCAAAAACTTTTAGTGACTTCTCATTGCCTCAATGACAAAATATTAACTTCTCAGCCTGCCATTTAAGACCTTCATAATTTAGTTTCAAAATACCTTTCTAAACTTTTTTTGGATTGCTCCTCTCTTTTTTTTAAATGAGTTCAATTCAAACATTTATCAAGCACCTCCTGTATGAATGATGCTGTTCTAGGCCTTGAAGAAAGACACAGAATTTAAGATAGATATTATCTTGCCCTCAAGGAACTTACAAAATGATATAGGGATGAGCACACCAATAACTAATATAAAAATATTATAGAGTCAGTGACCTCCATCTAAGCTTTATTTATTATAAGGCATCTTTTTTTTTAACAGCTGCCATTGCCACCATCCCTTACCACATAATTAACATTAGCAGTTCTCTCAGTTAAAAGATCTTCCTTTAATGATGAAACATTTCACTTATTCAGTAGTTCTCCGCAGAGGTTTGTTATTCAGTCATGTTCAGTTCATAATTCTATAGGGTTTTCCTGGCAAAGATACTGGGTGGTTTGCCATTTTCTTCTCCAGCTCATTTTACAGATGAGGAAACTGAGGCAAACAAGGTGAAGTGACATGCCCATGTCACATAGCTAATAAGTGTTTGAGGTCAGATTTAAATTCAGGAAGATGAGCTTCCCCAACTCCAGGTCCAGCACTCTGTCTACTATGTCACTTGTCACGAAGATTTACTCCATTCAAGTATCTATGGGAATAATCATAATAACCTGCATTTATATAGTGCTTCAAGGTTTTCAAAGTACTTTATAAATATCTCATTGTATCTTTGCTACAACCCTGTTTGACAAATGAGGAAACTTAGTGACTTGCTCAGGGTCATGCAGCTAGTAGTGTCTGAGTCTGGCTTTGAACTAAGGTCTTCTTGGCTCCATGGCCATTGCTCTTTCTCTTGCATCACCTAGCTCTCTCTTAGTTTGAAGCAGGGCACCTCTTTGGGATAGAGAATTCACTACAGATTTGCTGAATGCCAATATGACTAAGTCCCTACCAAATACCAGTTCCACAATGAACACATTACAAATAGCACAGAAATACATTTATTCAAATCATAGCAAAACAGAAATCAGAGAAAGTATACATAGGAGAATATAAATCAGACAGTACAGAGTGAAGGAGTTCTTCCATTGGGCCCAAGATAGTTCAGTTCACCTAAGAGAACCTACATCTCACCAAGGGGAAACTCCCCCAAGCCTCTAGTTTAGCAAGCTGGGGAAGGTGGCATGACGGCGATTGTCTTTCAAAAGTCTTTTCCTTCAGCAACCTAAAGTAGACATGGCCGCTACTATCTTCCCTCTAAAATCTAGAAGCCAGAAGCACCTGGAGTGTTTCAACTCTGAAAGAAGGTTTGAAACTTGATGAGTCCCCAAAGGAACTGGCCTTGAAGAGTCTAGAAGAATTTCTGAAAGCTACTTTAGAGATATTCTATAAGATGTCCCTATTTTGATTACTTGGTATCCCTTACCCCCCTCTCAGTTTGCCAGTCTTCCACTAGACTTTCTGCATGACCAAAACATTGAGCTAAGATTCACACATCTGTGGGATCTGTATTCAAATCTGATTCTGTATCTGATCAAAATTCCATGTTTAGCCACATCTTCAAACATCAGTTAGCTTTTCCTCCACAGGAAAAGCTTCATACCATATGGTTTGGTTTACTCAAGACTTTTCCATTCCCAAACAGTAAATATGGGACCAAGGAATGCAAGTATCATAGTGTCAACATTTTCATTGTTTTTATTATGTAAACAAAAAAGATGAAACTTAACAATAGTTTACTTGGTAATTTGCAATCTCATCTCCTCATAGTTACATAGAATGTGTCTATCTAAATGGTCAATAGTTCGGCCCAACACATTCTGACCTCAGTACAATTTTTGTGATCTTGGTCTTTTCATGAAAAATTGGCTTTGTCTGACCACTATAGCCACTCTGCTTCCTATCATGGCCTCTTTTTCCCGCTAAGGCAGGCCTTCCATTCTCATTCTGTGAGGTTGGTGCTTACATACAGTACATAGTTTTAGTAAATTCTGTGAGTTTAAGGGACATTCACCCATTGTTGTCAGAATGAAGAGGCATTCTATTGATTCTTCAGGTACTCTATTTTCAAGCCCAAATGGCTTACTAGCTATTTCTAAGCTCAGCATTGCTTCTTTAACTTCTGTCTCCCCATTCATTCACTCCTTAAGTCTTGCTCTTAGGATCCTGATCTTTTTTCTAAGGCTCGAATCAGGGGCTACTTTCTCAGTGAAGCCTTAATTCAATTCTCTCTCAAATTACTCTATATTTACTGATCAGTGTACATGTTTTACCTCCCAAAAGAACGAAGGCCCTGGATGGCAAAGGCTATTAGGACTTTAGCTTCGAATCTTCAATGCTCTCCATATAGTGATAATTTTAGGCATGTCTGTTGGGTTGAATTAAACTGAACCCAGCTGGGAGCATGGTTTGTTTTTTATTTCTGGGCTCTGATCCTCTGTAGAGTTCGGGACATTTTTTAAAGTCTTCTTGCGCTGATTTCAATCAAGAAAACAAAGACAAACAGTATTTGCTGATCCTTACCCTCTGAAAGCTCTTATGATAGATAATCAGTGGTAATGGGTCTGAAGGATAATAATTAGGTTCTTAGCTCTTGGTACAAGTAGGGCTTGTGTCTTATGTCCATCACTTTGCACATAGTTGGTACTTAATAAATGTTTATTGGATTGAATTAATAACAGTTCATTTTGTATACAGTGTTTAATGCAGCTTTAAAATTATTTTCATATCATTATCTTATTTAATCTTTATAACCACCTTGTAAATTAGGCAGACCAGTTGCTTTTCCCATTTTCTAGAACAAGAAACCGAGGCTCAGAGACTCAAGTGACTTGCCCTGGATTACAAGGCTAATTTATGACAGAGCCGCCACTAAAATCCAAGTCTCCTGAATGCAAAGCAAACATTCCTTTTACTATTCTAAAGGTGATATCTAGAGATTTAAAAAATAGTCAGGGAGGCATGTTTTCTCTGTCTTTATAAAGGGCTTTTATGCAAGTAACTTAAGGTAAAAGGAAGATGTATATGTCTTCCAGGGAGAACAAGGATGCTGGACTCTCCTAACTGAAGGGGAAATTGGTCTAGGTCTGGCCTTGAGAGTCTCTTTGGGAACTAAAAAAGAGAGTGGGGTTGGGATGAGGACTGAGTTTTTAGAGTGGGTGGAGCTGGAAGCCATTTACAAGAATTCTACTTATCATCACTTCCCCTGTTGGTTAAACCAGCTATCTCTTCACCAGCTTGGGCTGGAGACTCTGCATTCTTAGAATGACCAAGCATGACCAAGCAGAAACTTGATTTAGGAACTCCACTGATGCTAAGAAAATGGCCATATAGTGAGACCCAAAGCTATATTTAGTGCTGGCCTGAATTCAAAAACCCTTTGTTCAGCCAAAATCACCTCCCCGCTTGGAGCCAATTTTATGGGATTGAGCTGCCTTCCATTTTGTTACTAACCTCTAGTTTCACATCAAACTGTTCCATGTGTCAATTTTAAAAACAGGTTTTTGATATGTACCACCCCCTCTTGTCTACTTTCCCTATTTGCATTTCTGGATGGGTTCCCCAGAAGGCAGTTGCTTCCTAATGTTCTAAGGGTAACCCTGGGGGTCTGTAGGCCTATCACTATATATAGCTCTTGGTCTTCCCATTAACAATTAGCCAGTAGACAAAATTGACTCTTAGTAAAGTCATATATTCAAATGATATAGGAAGAACAACCGTTCAACCTTTTCCTTGTAAACCTGGGGCACATTCTCCTACAAATATGCATCATATCCATCAGGATGGTAGGGATAAACTCAAAAAGTACAATGGAAACGAGTCACATGAGTAGAATACGTATGTGACAAGAGTAATTTACAACTCCTGGTGTTAACAATCATTTCTCTTGTTGTAGATTCCTTATGTTGAAGGAATCTATAGGTATAGTGGATAGAGTGTCAGGTCTGGAGTCCAGAAGACCTGAGTTCAAATCCAGCCTCAAGACACGTCCCAGTTCTGTGACCTTGGGCAAGTCACTTAACCTCTTAATTAGCCACTTAGTTAACCCCTTGGTCCCTGAAGAAGGAAATGGCAAACCCTTCCAGTATCTTTGCCAAGAAAACCCTATGGACAGTTTGGGTCATGGTGTTTTATTAAGAGTCTAATACGAATTAACAACAGCCCACAAATAATGATGATAAAAACGACCACAACAACAGTAATGATAACTAGCAATTACATAGCACTTGAAGGTTTGTGAAGCATTTTACAAATACTTCATTTGTATCTCACCACCACTATGGGAGGTAGCTGCTATTGTTATCTCCATTTTACAGATGAGAAAACTGAGGCAGGCAGAAGTTAAGTGACTTGCCCCAGGGTCACCCAACTAGTGAGTATCTGAGGTTGGATTTGAATTCGGGTCTTGCTGACTCCAGGCCCAGCACTATCCACCAAAGTTCAGAGTATTAGGTCTTTAGGGTCCTCTACTGCATCTCAGGACACAGTTCTGGGGATCTTGGAGCCCTTAGACTTGGGCTGTTCTGGTCCCAGTGCTTCTGGGCTGTTCTGGTGCTACTGTTACCACCTATGAATTAACCCTTATTTTTCTGTCCTTGAATGCGACTTAGTCACAAATGTTAATATTAAATGAATGTCTGAGGTCATCGATGTGAAATTGGAAAGAAATATAGGGGGTTTTATGATATTTTTCATTAATGTCATGATTTTCCCACATGATTAAGATAGAAACAATTAGCCTGGCATGCTTAGATAAAATTGGGCAGTACAGGAGCATGGACTGAAAGTTGGAAGGCACCTTGATAATCATCCAGCTAGTTTCTCTATCTTACTTTACAGACAAGGAAAGTGAGGCCCTGAGGTGAAGTCACACAGAAGGAGAGCTAGCTTTCCAGCCTGGGTCATGGGGTTCCACATCCAGGGCTCCTTCCCTGTGGAGTCTGCTTCCCTTCAGCATTATGTCTCGCTGTGGTTTCTGCCTTGTTTCCCTCTGTAATTCAAACCTGGGCTGAGAAGGAGGCACCCATGGGTGGGTGAAGGAGATCACTGACTGTGCTTTCCTTTGTTTTGTTCTTTTATATATAGCCCCTTAAGGTCTTCCAAATGCCTCCTTCCAAACACCCCATGAGGGAAGTATTTACGAAATATATTTTCCCCATTTTCCCAGTGAGGAAACTTGAACTCAGAGGCTAAGTGATTTGCCAAAGGTCCCCGAGTGGCAGACCCATGATTTTGCCCTATGTCCTCTTTCCCCCTTTAAGCTGGCTGTTCTTTTCCTAAATTCAGTTTTTAAAAGCATTTATTATGTGACTATTATTCAAAAAGATACAAAGATAGCAAATGACATAGTAGTGTCTGTTCTGAAGGAACACACAGTTTACAGGGGAATTTAGGTGGCTTTAATGACAGCAAAACAACAAAAATCTCCTTTCTCATCTTCCACAGGGACTTGAAACCTGAGAACATTCTCTTGGATTGCCAGGTCCGTATAAGTGTGTGTGTGTGTGTGTGTGTGTGTGTGTGTGTGTGTGTGTGTGTGTGTGTGTGTGTGTGTGTGTGCGTGCACGCGCGTGTCTATGTTTGGGTGAGGTGAGGTTGGTGTGGGATGGTAGTGGGGGGGTTAGGATACTTGCTAGCTGGAAACTCATGCACATATCAACACTTGTGACTTCCAAGGAAGTCAGACTTTCAGTGCTAACATGGGGATTTAGGAAGTTAGAGCAAAGGCTTTTTCAGTGACACATTCCCAAAAGGATTTATTTGCTTGATGTCACAAAGAAGGCAGAGTCAGAACTCACACTGCCCTGCCTAGCTCCCCATACCTCCACCCCTACCATCATGGTGATGCTTTTCTTAAATTCTTTTAAAAATTTTATTATTTATTTATTATTAAGCACCTGTTAATATTAAGACTAAAGACTTCCTCTGATGACTCATTGTAGTACAGAGGTGACATGGCTTCTTAAAGATACTGTCAGGAATACTCTATAAGTTGACTAGGTGGTTCAGTGGTTAGAGGGCTGGGCTTAGAATTAGGAAGCCCTGAGTTCAAATGTGACCTCAGACACTTACTAGCTATGTGACCTTGGGCAAGTCACTTATACTCTGTCAGCCTCAGTTTCCTTCTCTGTAAAATGGGATTTTAAAAATACCTACTCTCCAGGGTTGTTGGAAGATCAAGTGAAAAAATAACTGTAAAGCACTGAACATATAGTAAGTGCTATGAAGATATTAGCTATGATGATGATAATGCCAGTGATACACAAGCCTTGGCAATGCCACTGAAGTCAATAAACATTTATTAAAGTGCCTGCTTTGTTCAGGGTACCACCCCAAGCATTTGGAACTCAAGGACAAAGCTCTAACAGCCCCTACCCTGTGAGACCCTAAAGGGATGTTCATTCCACAGGGAGATGTAACAAGTCTGCAGACAGCAAGACAGACACAGAGTAGTAGATATAAAGCAGTTTCAAGAGTGCACTCCAGGCATGGGGATCTATCCTGTGTAAGAACATGGAGGCAGTGTAACGGGGTGGAAAGCACAGGCTTTAAAGTCAGAAAGCCTGCAGATGAATCCTGGCTTACCTACTAACTACTTGTAAGACCTTTGGCAAGTTACTCAATCTCTGGGCCTAAGTTTCCTCATGAGAGGGTTGGATTAGATGACCTCTAAGGTCTCTTCCAGTTCTAGAATTACTATTTTAGGACTGCAGGGCTTTGAGTATGGGTCCAATGATTATGATCCATGGACTAGATGAGCTAAATTTAGATAGGCTCATCACTGGAGGGTTGATCATCAGGGGATAACATTCGGGTCGGGATTGGGAGTGGCAAGGGAGGAGGAAAGGACCATAATAACTCAAAAACAGTCTAGGAAGGTATGAAAAGGTTGAGAAGTGGGATTAGGATAATTGGTGGCAAAGGAAAATTCATCCATTTAGAGTGGAACTTTCCAGTTTCTTCTTGTCTGTTTCTCTTTAGGGCCATGTTGTGTTGACTGATTTTGGGCTTTGTAAAGAAGGAATGGAGCCAGAAGAAACCACATCCACTTTCTGTGGCACCCCCGAGGTATCAAATGAGAAGTTGCTGTGTCTTCTCAGCCATCTACAAGGACACAAACCTGAAAGTTACTGGAATAGTAGTTGATCACTTGCATGTGTTAATAGCTAAAGTTCAACTTCAACTTGTCAACATTAACTGGATAAAAACTGACATTAACCAGAAAAATCTGGCTAATGTTGAATCTTGTGAACATTAAACAGGAGAGGATTTTCTCTATAACTAGATTTAGAATGGTTTCTCCCTAAGACTTTAAATGTTAATAATTGCCAATTTTGAGTTGTACTAATTTCCCATTAGTAATGTTGTAAACTTTAGTTTTTTCAAGGTCTCACAATAACTGGATGTTTCTATAGAAGATTATCTGACCCTTGTTGACTTTAGGATTTGGACTTTTGCTATAAGGTGTATATACATCATTATAGTCACAATGGCCCTCTTTTATCTGGTAGTAAGAGAATCTTCTCCCAAATTGTTGGAGGGGAACAGAAAACATGAGCTTACCACAGGATCTCCAAGTGATTTCCCCTTATTTTGTCATCTTATGTTGTTTAGGCTAGTCCCCAAAACATACGACTACTATCTTATTCAGATATAGCAGTAAATGGAATTCAGTTCTGATCCATGAGCTTGTTCTGTGGATATCAGAGTCAGTTTGGGAGATCTGTTCAGTTGCTCATCAATGAAATTGTTTCCCATCTCTTTCTGACCTGCTACAGGCCACCTTGATACATGGGCAGCAATGAATTGTGAGATTATGCCCAGTAACTTCTCCTTTTTACTTTCTTTCTCTTCTCTTCTTTTTTAAAATATATTTTAATAAATGCATAGAAGGTTTACTATAATTAGCTTGAATTGAAAGACAGAGATAGTAGAAAGAATCCTGAGTCCTAAATTGGGTCTGAATTTTAGGCCTGCATCTGGGTTGGAGCAAGGACCCAACAGATTACAGGGATCATTTTGAGACCATTTACCCTCTTTGAATCTCAGTTTCATCTGTAAAATGGGGAGGTGGGAGTGATGATCTCAAAGATCCTTTCCAGATCTAAAATGAGTGAAAAATGAATTGTGTTTACTATATGCCAAGCATTAGGGATACAAATATAAGTAGTAGAGATATTTCCTGCGCTCAAGCAGCATTCTAACAGGAGAGGACGATACATAAAAAAGAGGAAGAGTCAGAAAGGGGGAAGGAGGAGATGGGGAGCACTAGAGTGGCGGTGGCATGGATTGGACATGGCAAGGGAGGGTGTGATGACCTTTTCTAAGCTGGATAAGGTAAAAGCTCACCTATCAGCACCCAGAGGCAGGAGCCCCAGTTTGGAGAGGGAGAAGTTGAGGAGACCCAAAGGGGTGGTAAAATAGCGTGGGGCAGGTGGTTAGACTCTTGCTCCCTGTTTATGGCTTTTCTTTGGTGCTAAAAGAACAAGGCTGTCCTTACCAGTATTAGTCCTTTCCCTCTATGATTGAAGATATGCATGGAAACACAGTCTAGTTCACTACTGGGATGATTCATCCAATTTCCCCTCATTTCCAATGCTGCTCTGTCTCCCATGGAGTGCTTAATCAGGGATCCTTACAAGGACACTCAGATTCCTCTGATATACTTACCATTCATTTAAGAGATACTTATTGAAGGCAATAGGTGCAGATAATTGTGCTAGAAGTTGTGGTAGGTACAACGATAAATCCTATCCCTTTTCTCACATTTCTTACAATCTAGTAGAGAAGCTTTGTGAAATAAGACAGATATGTGAAGACCTAAGTTATAATCAGACAGTATGTAATAATTTGCATAAGAGTGGTATAGGCACTTCATGGAGGGAGGTGGAGTGATCAGGCAAGATGATCTAGCCCTGCAGTCAGAAAGACCTAAGTTCAAATTTGGCCTCAGACGTTTATTAGCTGTGTGACCCTGAGCAAGTCACTTAATCCCAATCGCCTCCACCCAGACCCCCAAAGGAAGCAGGACATTTGAGCTGAACTTTGGAGTCAAAATTTTGATAGAGATAAGGGAGGATATTCTAAGCAAAGAGAATGGAATGAATAAAAATGTGCAAGTAGGAAAAAGGAAGGCACATCTGAAGGACACTGGGCAGTTAAATTACTCACTGCAGCAATCTGAATAATTCTCTGTGGGAGTTCTAAAATGAGATGGAAACTTGATCAGTTTTTCTTGCCTATTTCATTTCTTACATTTGGCAGCAAAGATCTCTCCAAATAAGTGGGAAAAGCATGAGAGGAACTTAGCGTACGTACTAGAGGGGGCAAAGAAGAAAGCCTATGCAGTAGATTTACATCTTCAAATGAGATTTATTAAGGGATATTTTGTACGGCTGGCCAGAGAACGGGGGAGGTGGTGCAGCTCTCCAAATCTGTATCTAAATTAATGTGGTAGTAGCAGCCATCATGATGGCTTCCTACCTTCCCTTTTTAGTAAAGGAAAAGTCCCATGTCTGAGATGTTTTAGAAACAACACTTTTTGTTCAGGGGTTCCAGGATGGTTATTTGGTTATAAGTGGGGCACAAGATATCTGTTACCTCTGCTTCCAGATATATGTTTCAGGATTTTTCAGCATTGGTTGAGGGGGATGAGAATATGGTATCAGAGTGTTTCCCAATCTTCTTGAGGTTAACAAGGAGAATATGAAGAAGACTCTTCTCTACACTCTGAGATGTTCTAGAACCATTTGGATTCAGATGAAATTATACATGAAATTATAATTGGAGAAACCAGGGGAGACTTTGACTGTTTTGACTGTGAGAAGAGATTACAACTATATAGATAGGTATATAGAATAGTAGTCAATTAATATATATGGGCATAAGTTTTTCTGGGGAGTTCTGGTTCAAAATTAGGCCGTTGTCTCAAGGGAAGATAAAAGACCCTCTGATAGAGGTGCTTATAGCTTTTTACCTTGACACTTGAAATTTCCCCCAAGCTCAATCCCCCCCCCCAAACACTCCTTGAATGTCAATGGCTTGCTGTTGTCTCTGGGGTCAAATATAAATTTCTCTCTTTGGTATTTAAATATATTTCATAGAAACCACAAACTAGACACTATGAAATAATCACAACCTTTATAATTTAATAAGCTCTATAATCACAGTTCAGTTTGTCCAGAGCATAGGGTTCTTTTACCAGTTCATCCATCCATCTATCCAACCATTTACCCATCAGACATTTATTAATGTATATTCTAAGTTAAGGCTAGAAAAGTAGTTTGATTTAGATTCAAGAGAACTCTGAATACTAGGTTAAGGAAACTGGACTTTATCCTGTAGGTAGCAGAAATCACTAAAGGTTTTTCAGCAAAGATATGATCAAAAGAATGACTTCAGAAGGGTTTTCTGTAAATGTGTACAGAATGAATTTTAGAGAGAATTTTTAGATGGAGGGAAAAAAGACCAATTAGAAAACTATTCTATTACTCCAAGTAAGAGGTAATAAGGGCCTGAAATAGAATGGTTCCAGTGAGAATGGAAAAAAAAAAAGTTGGTACGATTTTTGTGACATTGGTGTTTCCTTTAGAAATTACAATAGGAAACAAGAATTCCAAAGCTTCCTTGGAAATCATGTCAGTGACATCTGTCCTTTTGTTTGGGGACCAAGAAAAAATTTGGAAAGGTCATCTCATCTATTCTTCTGCCTTTAGTAAATAGTTCTTTAATCTATCCTAGTCAAAGAAACCTCTCCTCTTGTAAATAATATCCAGATATCCAACCTTCTTTGATAACATATTCCTTCCCTGAAAGCCTCCTACAAAGGAATTTTTTCCTTATATCTATCCTTTCAGATTGGAACTCAAATTTGTTTCCTCTTTTTCTAACTCTTGGGCTTTGAATGAATTATGTGACAATGGAGTTGAAAAGTGAATTTTATCACCATAGTGATCCTTCATATACTTGAATGACTCCCCAGTTTTCTCTCCTTTCACTAAATAATGTCTTTTCCTTTCATCTTGTTCTTGAAATCTTATTTTACAACCTTTAATCATCTTTATGGTACTGCTCTGAATCCTCTCCACATTCCTAAGTTGTGGATAAGATATATATGAGGTGAAGATATATGTATGTGTGTGTATATACATTATTTTATATGTATGTATACATACATACATACATATATATGTATATATATATATATATATACACTTCATTTAAACAAATGAAGAAAGAGGAAGTTCTTGTGTGTAAATCTCATCTACAATGAGACAATGATAACTGATAAGTACCAAGGGCATAGTGGAACCTGGTTCTTCCTGACCTGCAGTAGTATTCTGTCCTCTCTGTACTGTTATGATGACTTTTTGTTGTGGAAAACTATTCAAATCCAATGAAAATAGCTGCTTTTGTATGATGAAACAGATGAATGTTATAAAAAAAGAATTGCCCAGAATTGTCAGAATTTCTACCTAGCTGCGTGATTTGGGCAAATCACTTCATTCATGTTGACCTCTTTTTCTTTTTTATTTGTATAGTAAAGGGTATAAACTAGATAAATATTTCTAAAATTGTATTCTACAAAACCCTAGTGTGATGGCAGCCTGAAAAATTTTTGATGTTAGCAATATTTCCATATATCAAAATTACTTAATAGATGGTGAATTTTCTAGTATGAAAATGGCCTTATTTTCCTTCATTTCTCTTTAGAATTTCCCCAGTTCCATGTTATCTTAATGATATTCCACTCTTAATCTATCCTTCTATCCTTGGATCAGTAAGCATCCTGACGTACACAGGGAGGCCTACTATCACAGGTTCTTAAATATGCTTAAAAAGAAGAAGCAACTTTTGAAGGGTCAACAATCACTTTAATCACATTCAACATTCACAAAATATAAGCAGAGAGATAAAGACCAACAGAAAAGGCTCTTACTGCCTAAATCAAAGCAATATTGCCATACAAATTACATACATCCCTGGATTGAGAGCTTTACATCTGAGGAGGTGGAGCAGGGTGGGGCTGTCCTGAAAATATGGCCACTCAGAGTCTCAACTAAGTAATCACAAGATATTTCTCATGAGCGAACCTCCCAGTATATATAACAAAGACTTGACTCCAGATCAGTTCAGAGTCAGCAGGCATGAAATCCACATGACTCAGCACAGCTTCGAATCCTCAGGGCTCACAATCTAGCCTGAGCATGAAAAACAACTCCAAACAAACCAATCCCATTTTCCTTGCTGTAACAATCCTCTTCCATGACCAGGTTAGTTGGGACTGGTTAAGCTTGAAGTTCACCAGTAAATCAATAAATGTAGTGAACACCTACCATGTGCTGGGCACTACATAGATCCTGGAAATATGAAGACAATCAAGAGACAGTCCTTGCCCTTAAGGAGTTTTCTAATGGGCTCTGACACTCCTTTGTAGCTCTAGCATTTGACAAAATAAGCAACTCTCTGGTCCTTTCTACTTCCAGGATTCCCTTTAGCTAGCTTTTTTCACAAGCATTAAAATACCCAAAATAAAACATGGATTTTCCATCTTTTGTTGCAAATTCTAAATCTTTTTAAATTTAATTTTCTTTATTTTAGGTCTACATTCTCTCCCTCTTACTTCTTCTCCTGTCCCTTCCCTCCCTATTACAAATAAATTAAAAAAATATGTATACCTCAATCTGCATTCTAAATGCATTACCTCTCTGTTTGAAGGCGGCTTGCATGCTTCATCATGAGTCCTCTGAAACTGTAGTTGGTCATTGCATTGTCCAGAGTTTCTAAGTCTTCCAGAATTGTTCATCTTTCCAGTATTATGGTTATGATATAAATTGTTCTCCTAGTTTCATTCACTTCACTTTGCCTCAGTTCATACAAATCTTTCCAGGTTTCTTTAAAACCATCCCCTTCATTGTTTGTCACAGCACAGCAGTATCACATAACATTCAAATCTTATTTTTGTCATAATAGATACAAGAAGTGCATTGATATTTCCATTTTAAAAAATCCTTTGATAACGGAACTCCTCTGTGATAGAGATAGCCTGGGCCTTAATGGTTTTGGGGAAGAACTGATCACCTTAGCATTGTGTTGGTGGTACCTACTGAAAGGGAGTGGTTGTGGTGCAACTAATATTTTGTGGTTGTGCCAGGGCACAGGCCATCAGAGCAGTTCAGGAGCAAGGGAATCCATATTCTAGAATGTGTTCTTTGTTAGAGCTGCATGAACCAATTGTCTCGTCAAAGAGCCTAGGGTCAGAAGTCAGGAGAAGTCAGGAGTCCTAGTCCCATTTCTCCACTGACCCTTTGGGTGACTTTTGGCAAATCAATTCACAGAGGGCTTTAATTTCCTTAGTCATGAAATATTTGTTGAATGAATGATTAAAAGATAGGGATAGCTTAGTTTAGGATCTCAGACTCAAATTTTATGTTTGCTTCAAGTTTGTCACTAAGCTATTTGTATTTTCTTCCCCACTACACTATGAATTCCTTGAGGGCAGGTACTGCATCCTATTTCACCTTTGCATACCTTGCACTTGACACAGGACCAAGTTGATGTTTAATATTTACTAGGGTTTATTGAGTTTATTTGTTGAAGTGAATCTAGCTGAACCCTCACTGAGTGAAATAATTCATCCTTCAAGCAGGATGCTTTCCAAAAAACCTGAAAAGGCTTACATGAACTGATAGAAAGTGAAGTGAGCAGAACCAGGAGAACATTATATACAGTGATAGCAATATCACACAATGAAGAAATGTGAATGACTTAGCTATTCTCAGCTATGCAATGATTCTAGACTATCTCAAAGGACTCATGATGAAAAATGTTATCTGGCTCCAGAAAAAGAATTAATTTTGTCTAAATACAGACTGAAGCATACTATTTTTCTCTCTTTCCTTCTTTCTTCTTCCTTCATTTTCTTTTTTCTTTCTTCCTTTTTTTCCTTCCTTCAAATCTTCTTGCATGCAATGACTAATATGGAAATATTTTACATGATTGCATACGTATAACATATCAGATTGCTTGCTATCTCAGAGAGACGGAAGGAGAAATAGAATTTAGAAGTCAAAACTAAAAAAAAGAATGTTAAAAATTGTTTTTACATGTAATTAGGCAAAATGAAATATTTTTTTTAAAAAAAGAATTAATTTGCCCCGGGTCACAAAGCTAGTCAGCATGGGAAAAATCCTTTTTGCATGCACCTTAGTAGGGATGGATATGCTTGCTTAAAGTTTTACTTTATTTTTCAGTTAGTGAGCATGTATTTTCTCTCCTTTCTCCCATGTAAAAGAAAAAACAAAACCCTTTCTAGACAAATATGCACAAGAAAAATAAATCCCCACATTATTTATGCCCAAAAATATATGTCTCATTATTGCAACTTGAATCCATCACCTCTTTTCAGAAGGGGGTAGCATTGTTCATCATCTGGAATCATAGTTGGTTATGGCATTGATCAGAGTTCTTCCGTATTATTTTTCCAACAGTATTTGGCTCCTGAAGTATTGAGAAAACAACCTTATGACCGAACAGTAGACTGGTGGTGTTTGGGGGCTGTTCTTTATGAGATGCTCTGTGGCTTGGTGAGTGTAAGAACATTATAATATTCAGTTGATAGTAACCTCAATACTTCAATGAATTTGCTTTTTAGTACTGTTAGCAGGAGAATTTAGCTAACCAAATTAAGCATTTCTCCCTTCTAGGAACTTACAGGCTAAGACATAAATAAGGATGGCTAAGAAGGTAAAGGCAAAAAAGGAAAAGAGGTTATATGGAGCGGGGAAACTGAAGAGCTGAAAAGAGAAGGTTGGAAGACTTGGTGACAGATAGAAAAGGAATAAAGATGGGGAGAGAGAACTATACAAGCAAGGAGAAAACTCATGAATGGGATTTCTTTGCATTAAGATTCCTTGGGATATCCATAAACTTTCAAGGCAACTCCCTGTAGGTCAGGAGTGCCTAGTTCTTTTTTTGGCCCCAAGTTCCTTAAATTTCAGTAATAGTCATTCAATAAGAAAGGAAATAAACTGAGTTTGCAATGCAAATGCATATAAAAATAGAACATTAATTTCCATAAATAATATTGTATAATGTAGTCATTTACCAAACATTCCATATGCCCTCTGGAGACACCCCAGGTTGGGATCCCCTATTTTGGAACATGGTAATTTTTTCTTTTTCGTGTACAAGAAACTCATCATTTTAAGCTTAGTATTCCACAACCAGGGCAGTGGCAGATGTACTGTGTTCTGTCTTGATCAGTGTTGTATTTTATTCTGGGAACCATATTTTGTGAGATCATCTCAAGAAGAGTAATCAGAATAGTGAGTTTCCATAAAGAACAATACTATACGCAAATTAGGAAAGCAAGGAATAGTTTTCCTATCAGATCTATGGAGAAGGGAAGAATTTAGGACCAAATAAGAGATAGAGAACAATATGAAATGCAAATGGATAGTTTTAATTACTTAAATTAAAAAGTTTTTGCACAAACAATGCCACTGCAATTGTAGCAATTGAAGCTACCCAGAAAATAAAAGAAAACAATGTGTAGTATTTATAACCTAGGTTTTCTTGAAATAGAAATTCATTGTTTTCTATCGAATCCTCTCAGGTTCTGCTGTGTACATGGAAATGTTCTTTTTCTCTTCTCATTTTGTATTTAACTTTAAAATTAATAAAAAACTTACACCCACACAAAAACATTTAAAAGCTGCAATGTGAAAGTGGGGTTAGACTAGAACCCACATGCTAGATCTTGTTCTGCTTGACTAGATCTAGGAGCAATTGGAAGAAATATCAGAAAGGGAGGCTTATGCTCCTTTCAAAGAAATGCTTTCTGGGATGCCTCAGGAGGTTCTCTCTCACTGCAAGTCTTCCAGCCAATTTTTAGGCTTGTTCAAAATAGGACACTTATTTGGGTATAAATTGAATAAGATGCCTCTGAGATTCTTGTCACTGAATAGTATTTTACTCCAGAGTTCCCTCTCCTGAAGGGTATACAGAGTCCACTCTATCTTATTTTCTAAGGATATGACTTGTGGCTCTATGCTGTATTTAGCAGGTATATTGTCCAGCTTTCTTTCTTCTAAAGTAAAAATCTCAAGTGCTAGATTCTCTGAAAAAAAAAAGTGTTTACTTTTGATTAGTCCCTGATCATGACGGATAACATAGGTTTCTTCTTTCTCTCCCTATCTGGTAGCCACCTTTCTACAGCCGGGATGTTTCTGAAATGTACGAGAACATCCTTCATAAGCCTCTCCAGATCCAGGGAGGCAAGACAGTGGCAGCCTGTGACCTCCTGCATGGTCTTCTCCAAAAGGACCAGAAGAAAAGACTGGGTGCCAAAGCAGACTTTGTATGTGATAGGTCTCTGAGGGCTTTCTTCTGCCCTCTCCCACCTTA
The DNA here is from genome assembly GCA_023548195.1 of Bettongia penicillata ogilbyi. Lineage (NCBI taxonomy): Eukaryota > Metazoa > Chordata > Mammalia > Diprotodontia > Potoroidae > Bettongia > Bettongia penicillata. The sequence continues at coordinate 5,480,680 of JAJHZJ010000444.1, forward strand.
CATTCTCTGTTGCTAGTGGTTTCTTAACCTCAAAAACAGGCATTTAAAGCATATATGTGGCTGAACTTCATCAAGTTTATGGTTTAAAAGGCTGCCTAATATCAAAGGGTAGGACTTTGACAGATCACTTAATCTTTTTCCCTGTCTCTTATCAGGATTGTCCTCACATCATCTTTGAATGATAGTTTCTTCTACACTAGACACCCAACCCTAATTCAAATGTTATTCCTAATACCTAATCTAAGCTTTATAAGCTTATAATCTAAGTCCATTCACTTCCAAAGTCAGGAAATGATGTATTTCAGTAATCTGAGACCAATTTTCCTCCTTGTATTAGGTCTAATGTGGTATAGATACAGCCACATCAGAGGCAGCACTGTGAAATGAAAAGAGTATTGGCACTGGTGGTCAGCAGACCTGGGTTCAAATCCTGCCTCTGTCACTTACTATCTGAGTGACCTTGAGGAGTTTAATTAATCTCTCTAGGTCTCAGTTTCCTTGATTAACATAATCATAGGTTGGACTAGACAACCTCTGACGTCCCTTCTGGCTCTGAATCTATGATTCCACACCATGAGAGGAAACTTCCTCAGGACTGACTCAGGGCACTAACACTCATATTTGAAGGGTTGTGGGTGGGAGTGGGTAGGAAGAGGATCACTCTTGAAGGTGATAATTTGAATATACTGTTGTTGCCCAGCTGCGTCCTACTCTTTGTGACCCTGTTTGGGGTTTCCTTGGCAGAGATACTGGAGTGGTTTGCCATTTCCCTCTCCAGCTCATTTTACAGATGAGGAAACTAAGGCAAACAGGGTCAGGTGACTTGTCTAGGGTCACACAGCTAGTAAGTATTTGAGGCCCTGGAAGATGAGTCTTCCTGACTCCAGGCCCTGATCTCTGCACCACCTCGCAGACAATTTGAATGTATAACCAAGATTCAAATTTAATTGTGTTCTAACATCTCTGTGATTAATTTGACTCTTCACTCTCTCCTTTCTTCTCAGTGAATAGATGCTGTACATTTCCCTTGTAGGAAAATTTGGGGCAATTAGTTGCATTTTTCAATATCTTTAAGAACCTTCAGTTACCAAAATTCTTAGTGTAAAAAGAGACAAATGCAGTCTATTTCTTTGTATGTAAAATTGGGATAATATTCATTCTAGCCCTTATTTCAAAGGATTGTTGAGAATCAAATGAAATAATATATGTAACTGCTTCATGTATCTTTAAGTGCTATATAAATGTCAGTTAATATTATTAATAATAATAGCTATCATTTACATAGCACTTTAGGGTTTGCAAAATACTTTACATGCATTATATCATCTTATCCTTACAACAACTCTGTGAGTTAGATGCTATTATCCCCATTTTACAGATGAGGGGAAAGACTGAGAGGTTAAGTACCTTGCCTGGAGTTACATAGCTAGTTAGTGTCTTGAGGTAGGATTTGAACTCAGATCTTCCTGACTCCAAACTCCCCTGCTCTGTCCACTGTGCTACTCTGCTATATATAATAACAGTAATAGCAATTATTATTAATGAAGATGATAGAGATGAATACTAACTACAATAGAATTATTTTTTAATTACCCTTTGTGACCCAGGAAATAAGCCTGAACTACTTCTTAAGTTCAAAACAAATATTTGGGGGCTTGTAAGATGAATACAATATCACCATACCAAAAAGTGGATATTCTCATTTCCAAAAGTTGCTAGGTAGAACAGGGACTCTTAGACTAGTGGCAGCTCTAATGTATAGGGCAAGATATTTCTCTAAAACAGTATTTTCTTCTTGCAGCTGGAGATAAAGAATCATGTCTTCTTCAGCCCAATAAACTGGGATGACTTATACCACAAGAGACTCACTCCTCCTTTTAATCCAAACGTGGTAAGAGGATGTGTCATTATTTTCTCCATCACTCTTCATCATTGTAATTTCATTCAAAAGTACAAATATTACTTGCTTAAGTTTACATATCCGTACCTCTGCTTCCTAACCAAAAGTGGAAGAGGACAAATTTTGGTTTTCGTTATTTCTCATCTGCCTTCCTCTTTCCTTTCTCCTTTTTCTACTGCTCTGAAGATCTAGTTATAGCAAGGAGACGTGTTGAAGGTTCATGTGAGAGCAGATCTAATGGGAATTGTAATAGGAAAGTCATAGCAGGTTAGTGCACAGGGGGTCCATAATTACTTGGATATTACAGATATCTCTACCTTTGTGAGTCAGGTATCAGGCTGTGAGGGGGCAGGCTTTTTTTCTTTTAAATGTATTTTTTTCTAATTACATGTAAATACAATTCTTAACATTCTTTTTTTTAAATAAAATTTTCAGTTCCAATTTTCTCCCTCCTTCTTTATATATAGGTTATATATATGCAATCACGTAAAACATATTTCCATATTAGTCAAGAGCAGGCTTATTCTAAAGCAAAGATTCTTAATTTTATTTTTTGTCCTGGATGACTTTGGCAATCTGGAGGAGCCTATGGGCCCTTTCTCAGAATAATATTTTTAAATACATAGGATTATAAAGGAAACTAATTCTATTGGAAGTTATCAACTTCTATCATCTATCTATTGTTCCCAGACTTCATTTTAAGAACCCCTTTATCTAAAGCATGCACTAAACTTCACACCCCATTGTCTCATGTTTTTTTTCTTCAAAGGTGGGGCCTGCTGACTTAAGACACTTCGACCCAGAGTTCACTAAAGAAGCAATATCTAGTTCTATTGGATGTACACCGGAATTAACAGCCAGCAGCTCTGGGGCTTCTAGTGCATTTTTAGGTTTTTCTTATGCACCTGTGGATGACAATTTTTAAAACTGCTAAGTCCAGGCATTATCTCTAAAGAGATGCCCGTGTTATTTATCTTTTGAGTCAAATTGTACTGTCCTAAAAATGGAAGATATGATGAGTATAACTGTACATGTCCCATTGTCTCATGCTGATCATAACAGCATTCTTAGGAGCTACATCAGAATGGTATTCATTTTATGGGATAAAACTTAACAGGAAGGAAGGAAGAAAGAGAGAAAGGAAGAAAAGAAGGAAGGAAAAGAGGGTAAGGCGGACAATGTGGTTTATTAAAAATTGGCCCTATTTTGTTGTAGTGGCAGTGATAGGGCACCACCATGACCTACAGTCTGTTTTAGAAACTTATCTTTGTCAGTTGCCCTAATGGTGGTTAGGTACTGGCAGACTGACACATAAGACGCTCATTTATAAACCAGAAAACCAATTTATTGATATATGATATATCTGACTTCAAAACCAGTAATGATTATTTTTATAGGGTACCTTTAAATGAGTGAATTCAAAGAATCTTGAAATAATATGGAATTATTCAAATGATTCAAAGACCATTACCTTTGGACCCAATAATTCTATTATTGGACATATACCCCAAGGAGATCAGTGACAGAAAATAGCAGCCCTTTTTGTAGTAGCAAACTGGAAATGAGATGGGTTCTGATTTATTGTGGAGTAGCAGAACAAATTGTAATATGTGAATATAGTGCAATATTACATTTAAGAAATAATGAATATGAAAGATTCAGAGAAACTTAGAAAGACTTTTAAGAACTGATGTGATCAAAATAAGTTGAACGAAGAGAACACTACACACAATGACCATAACAACATAAATGAAAATAACTCTAAAAGACATCAGGACTGAAGATAATGAAAAGGCTGATTTGTGACTCAGAAGACTGTTTATGGAATATATTTCTCTTCTCTCAGCAGAAATAAGGTGCAACAGTTGTGGAATGGGACCTATTTGTCTACAAAGTCAGTGTGTCAGTTGTTTTGCTTAACTTTAATAATGTAACAATAGTCAACATTTATACAGTGCTTTAAAGTTTGTAAATTATTTGACATATATTATCCCATTTGAGTCTCACCACAAACAACAGGCATTCTCTTCAGTTTATAGGTGAAGGAACTGAAGCACAGAGAGTTTGGTGACTGCTCAGGGTTACACAGCTAGGAAAATTTCAGAGACAGGATTTGAATCCAGGTCTTCTTGTCACCAAGTCCAGTATATAACTCATTCTGCCTCTCTACTTTGTTGTAAGAGAAAGTTCTATTTATGAAATGATGGCAATTTTTGGAAAGCACTAATAAAAAAAAATTTAAAAAACCCGATTCTACTATATAAAACAGAAAACTATGTTGTGTTTATTCCTACACTATGGTGAATAGATTAGCATTTACCAATTAATTATGTTAATTAGCATTAACATTAGCATTTACCAATAAGCATTTACCAAGCTCCTACTATGTGTGAAAATATTAGAGATACAAGGGCAGCTAGATGGTGAAGTGAATAGATTTTCAAGCCTAGAGTCAGGAAGGCTCATCTTCCTGAGTTCAAGTCTGGCCTCAGATACTCACTAGTTGTGTGACTCTGGGGAAGTTACTTGACCCTGTTTGCCTCAGTTTCCTCATCTACAAAATGAGCATTTCCTAAAAGGAAATGGTAAACCACTTCTTTGTCAAGAAAATCCCAAATGAGGTCACACAGAATTGGACACAACCAAAAATGACTAAATGATAACAACAGAAATACAAAGATAAAAATTGCCACAGCCCCTGTTCTCAAGGAGTTTACATTCTAGGAGACCTCAAAAGCTTCAGAACAGATGGCAAAAACTAGAGCTCTTCAGTAGGTAAAAGTGAAGGCTGAGATGGGATATGAAATGAACAGCATGGATATTATGAGTGTGGACTCATTCAATAAAGTCCCAATAAGTGGAATGAGGTGGATCTTTTGCAACTTGAGAGAGACAAGTTTGGGAGAGATGAAAGCAAACATTGAATGACAGGGCAGGTAATGATCTAATGGAACTTGTTTCCCCAGGAGATGGTAGTAGCAAGAAATATAACTTAAGGCAATGTTCTAATTACCCTCACATCATCTCTTTGAGAACATCTCCTCCTCAAAAAGGGTGAAAAACTTTCCTAGGCAATTAATGTGGCTGGGTAACTTTTGCTATCCACCATGCTCTCTCATGTCAACTTCTACTATCTCCTCATTCATAGGCCATATGATTTCAAGATGGAAGGGACCTTAGAGTTATCTAGTTCAATTCCATCATTTTAAAAAAGGAGAAAACTCAGCCTGGGAAAGGTTAAGTAACTTGGCTCATACAGAGTTAGTATCCCCATCGCTTTGTGTATTCATGGAGTTTGTGTGAAGAAAAAAAACAAGTTGGGGAATATGACCCTAATCAAGTATGGTTCACTAGAGACTAATGTGTGTAAGAGACTGATGAAGGAAGCCCTCAACACTGATGCACCAAAAGAACTGCAGCAAACAGTGATCTCTAGTACCATGGAGAGCAGCCTTTCACACTTTTCCAGACCACCTTACTGGGTTTTTTTTGTTCTTTGGGTTTTTTGTTCCCTTTCAGACATTCCCAAAGTGGGTGACACTGCCCCCTAGGTGGAGGCACTGGAACTAGGGGAGGTGGTAGCAGCTTGAAATGATGAAAATTTAAAAAAAAAAAAAAAACCCCATTAAAGGGTTAAAGCAAGTAGATTTCCAGGGGGTTAATGAGTAATTTTTTTTAAAGGATGTATAGGCCAAATAAGTTTGGGAACTTCTAGTAGATGGTGGGGGACACTCAGTTACTGAATTGTGTCAGTCAAACCAACAAATTATTAAATGCTTGCTAAGTATCAAGCATTCTGTTAAGCATTCAAACAAGAAATGAAACATTCTCTGCCCCCAAGGAGCTTAAATTCTATCAGAGAAAGAACATCTACACATATAAGTATTACTTAATTTAAAAAAAAAAGAAAATACAAGGTAACTTATGGCATGAATTTACTAGCAGCTATGGAGACCCAGAAACACATTATATAAGGGACAGTGCTTGAGAAGAGGTTTGAAGGAAGCTAACGATCTTAGGAAGTGACAGTGATCAGGGAATACATTCTAGGTATGGGGACAATTACAAAGAGAGCAAGAAATGGAATATATTACATGAGAAGCAGCATGTGATAGAATTCATCTGAGATGTGTGAAGGGGAACAGTGTCTAATATGCCTGGAAAATTGGGTTGCAGGCACTTTGTAAAGCGCTTTAAGTGCCAAACAAAGGAGTTCATATTTGATTCTAGTGGTTGCAGAGAGCCACTGGAGAGTATGGACTAGGGGAATAACAGCTAGACCTGTGCTTTAAGACTATCACTTTGGCATCTGTATAGAGGATTGATTGGAAAAGGGAGACATTTGAGGCAACAAGATTAATTAGGAAGTTATCACAATAGTCCAGGTAAGGGGTAAACTAGGTGGCAGTGCTGTGGAGAGAAGGTGAAAGATGTGGGAGAATTGGAGGTAGAATTGATGAGACCTGGCAATTGACTGGATTGAAGGGATTAAGTAGAGTGAGAAATCAAGATATGCTTTGAGGCTGTAGACCTGGTGAGTGGAAGGATAATGGTGCCCTCTACAGAAACAAAGAGGGATGAATGGGGGGTAGGAGGAAGAAGGGAAGATAGTTCTGTTTTTTAAAATGAGTTCATCTGTTGTCTACATCTCTCCTTTTCACAGTTAAACTCTTAGAAAAAAAGCTATCTACATTCCTTATCTCCATTTTCTCACCTCCCACTCACTCTTTAATCTGATTTACAATCTGGCTTCTCTTCTTACTGCTTGATAGAACTTGCTCTCTTCAAGGTCACTTCCAGATCTCTACTAAAAAAAAAAAAGTAAGCCCTTAATGTTTGTAGTGCTGTTAGGTTCTGGGAGAGATACAAAGTTGTAATATTTAAAATTCTGTACTTAACATCCCAATATCATTTCCATATTCCAAGTGGAAAAAAGATGATTGAATATGAAATCATGACACACATATATAGTTAAATTCAACATGTTAATTTAAAAGCTGTCCAGATTATCCATTTATCTGTGCTCCATCTGAATGTCAGTTTTTGTGCTCATTTCTGCAACACATATACTAAAATTACAAGAATACAGAGAAAATTAGCATGAACTTCTGTTCTCTTTTGTGCATTTTCTTTTAAATGTTTCAATAATGCTTTTTTCTTCCTTCCTGTCTTCCTTTCTTCTTTCCTTTTCTTTTTTGCCAACATTAATCACTGACCCCTACCTTCATGAAACCAAGATATTTAAGACAGAGTCCCTGCCTTCATGGAAGTTGCAATGTAATAGAAGAATAATGCACAAAATAACTGTAATACAATATTTGTCACTTAGTTGTTTTTCAGTTATGTCTGATTCTTTTTTCTTGGATATTTACTTGGAGTGGTTTGCCATCTCCTTCTCCAGATGAGGAAACTGAGTCAAACAAGTTAAAGTTTTGCCCAGGGTCACACAGCTAGTAAGTGTCTGAGGTCATATTTAAATTTAGGAAGATGAATCTTCCAGACTCCAAACCCAGCACTCTATCCACCGAGCCACCTAGCTGTCCAAAGGAGGACATACAACAAAAGGTCTTGTGAGGTCTGAATAAAGACCTCATGCACACAGACTGGGCAATATGGCAAAGTGCTTCATTTCCTCCATTGAAATGATACCCATAGTCATTAGGTTGTCAAATCATCAGTCAATCAGCAAATATTTATTGGTGACTATTGTCAAGTGACTTTGGTTTTATGGCCTCTTCCCATCCTAGCTACTTTCCTTTGAGAACATTCTGGCATAAGAATTTCCTTACTAAAATGTGAAGATGCCTACAGGTGGACTCAGTAATTGACAAGGTTGCTGACCAGAACAGAGAATCATGAGTCCGTATGACTGAGAGTTGGCTAGGGACCTTTCAGATCACTTAATCCAACTCCTTTATTTTACAGATAAAGATACTTTAGATCGGAAAGGTTGAACGACTTTCCTGAGGCCATACTACTAGTTTAAGGAACAAAACTAGGATATGAACCCCGATTTTTTTGTATCCAAATTTGTTACTCTTTCCACAGTTGTAGGCTGTTGCCTCCCTCTTGTTGGATCCTAGACTTCTACCAGTGCAACCTTAAGAAGACACTTTTTTACCAAAGTCTTCCTCTGATGACTCATCCTGCTTTGAAAGTGACCCTGGTTTCAGAAGAAAATGCCAGCACAGCCTAACTCTGGCAGTTCCTATCAAATTGGAAAGACTTTCAGTATGGTCTGGGAAATGGATTAAGCTTGGAAGGAACCAGTATTACTGGTATCCAAATGATCTTTTTCTCCACCACAGCATTCAAAAAGACCATCTAAGAAGGCAAGCACGAGTTCGCTTAGCCCCTATGTCTTCTCTTTGCTTCCTGATTTTTTACAGTTCTTTAAAACCGCACTCAGATGCTACATCCTCCGCCTAGCCTCTGATTCCTCCTTTTCTTCCCCCTCCCGTTGGAAATGACGTTAATCTCAGCTCCTTTACAACACTTGTTTTTCACTTCTGATGCACTTGTCATGAATTCTCTTGCATTTGAGTTGCTTTCTCCAGCATTATCTACCTGCTGCTGGTATTTTATCAACACGGCTTATGTTCTATGGCTGTCACGTTTTTGTTTTGACTTTGGTAACCCTAGGAGAGACATCCCGGTGTGAGTCAGGAAGTTGGAAGTTCAAATGCCTCCTCTCCGAAGCACCCTAGCCTCGTGGACGTTAGCACGTTATTTAACTTCCCAACGCCCCAAGCAGCTCTCTGACTGGGACAGATGAATGGAAGATTCCCTACGTAGAGGGGGTTCGCCTCCCGCCAATATCTCTTACCCACCAAAGTAAAGGTCTAGACGAAAACAAAAAGCCAAGGAAAACATCTTAGTCTTATCCCCTCTACTGCCTCCGTATAAGCTCCATGGAGTCGGGATCGTGTCATCTAAAGTTTGTATCATTCCAGCGTCCAACAGCGCTCTTCAGCCCGTCGGCATGGTGCCCGAACTGAGAACCTCGCAGCTCTAGGGCTTAGACCGCTCCGCTCACAGCAAGCACACGCCCCCTATCTCCGCTGGGGCTTTGGGACGGGGAGGGCGCGAGGAGGAGCAGCCAATAGGCTGGCAAGAACAGCGGCTGGAAGAAACCATTATTCTCCTCATGGGAACTGAGCGACGTTGATCATTGAAGCTTGTTATCTTTCCACGATTTTAGTCATTATTATCCAAAAAATAAACTACTTAGCACTGGCATCCCCTAAAGAAAAAATGAACTTCATCTTTGTCTTAGCTGTATTAACGAAAATGGGTCAGTCCATTGAGTTTGGTTTCAAGTCAAAACCGAGCTCGGCCTCAGAGATCAGCCTCTTCCTTTCCCCAGCATCTCTCCGCCAATCCCGAGCGGCGATGCAAAGCGAGAGCGCATTGCGTCATCACGCCGCATTCCTTCCGGAGACCGTATTAAAAGTCCGCCATCTTAGCAGGAGTGGCCCGGCGCTGCGCCTGCGCGCAGTGTCGCCCGCCCGTTGCTAGGCGGAGCGGAGGCGGCACCTGGAGATACGAACCCCGGCGATGCTCGTCGGCGCTGCGGGGCCATGGTGGTCAGCGGGTCTCAGGTAAGAGGGCTTCCGACGCGGCCCGGGTGAAGGCCGCCTCTCCTCCTCGACTTGGGCCGGCGGTCCTCCAAGGCCTGCCCATTTCCGCGGGCACCCCTAGGCCCGGAGGCGCGCGGATTGATATGCGGTGGCAGGACTCGGAGCTGGAAGGAGCTTGGAGAGCCCCTTATTTTGTAGATGAGGAGACTGACGGTCAGGGAGGAGAAGGAGGCTCGCTGGGATTGGAACCCGAGGCTTCCGTCTTCAGATTCAGCGCCCGTTTGGGAGTCGTAGATGCTGATTTTTGTGGCTCGGTAATTAATGACCGGCTTTATGCCGCACTCGTCCGCCCCAAGTAGAGCTCCAGCCACTCCGACCCTCCTGCGAGCATGCTCTCTCTCTCCGGTTAAACGAACACAAAAACTGTTGTCGTCACTTTCCACATATACCTGTCTTCGCTCCTCTCAGTTACTCAGGTGAGCTGGTAACTAAATACTTTTAAGAAGCTTAAGAAAAAGCACTTCCGCAAAAACGACCAGTGCCTCAACTGAGTCTGACGGTAGATGCCCATAGTGCGCTCTGTCTGCGAAGGAAGGACTGAGGGGCATTTTATCGGGTCTTTTTCAGGGTCAGACCTCTTGATCTTTATAATTATAATAATCATCATACATGCTTGGAGTGACTTTTCACCCTACTGAAAAGATTCCCTCCCCCACTTTCCAGTTCCCATTCTTACTTTTATTCAGTCCCCCTATTACCTCATATACTGCCTCTTATATAAAGTTTCTCCAGATCCCCCACTAAGTCATCTTAATTTTTAAAGGTTAAATATCTCTCCTTTGGACAGCTCCTAGGCACTTAATTAGCGTAGATAGTATTATAGAGGCTGTGGTTCTGAGTATTTGTTTTGGAGTTAGAAGACCTGACTTCAAATGAATGCTAGATTTAGGTTAGTTCTTTCTTGATTTTTCCTCCCTGCCTGTCTTTCCCATTTCAGTCTCCTTTGCTAGATCTTCATTCATGTCAATGTGCCCTAACTCTGGCAGCGCACCAAGGCTCTGTCCTGGGTGGGCCCTCTTCTTTTTTCTCTCCATATTCTTTCCCCCCTGAGTTCAGTTACCATCTTTGTGCAGATGACTTCCAGATCTAAGTATCTATCTGCAGTCTCTCCCAAGCTCCACTTCTTTATCATCAATTACTTGCCTGTTGGATATTTTGAATCAGATGTCCCACAACCATCTTGAACTCAACAAGACCAAAACTGGCCTCTTTTATCTTTCTCTCCAATCCAAACTTTCTTCTTATCTTTATTTTCTGTCATCTAGCTTTGCAACCTGTTTTGTATCCTCAGCTTCTCACTCCTCACATATCCATGCAGTTGCTAAGTCTTGTTTCTATCTGTACATGTCTCTGGTATGTCTATTTCTCTCCACTCATATCACTATCACTTCATACTCTGGACTATTGCATTAGCCTTTTGATTGATCTCTCTGCTTCAAGTCTCTCCTTACTCGAATCCATCCTTCATAGGACCACTAACGCTATTTTCTTAAAGTGCATGTGTGACTATGTTGCCCTTCTTAATAAACTACAATGATTCACTCTCATCTCTAGAATCAAACACAAACTTCTCTAGTTCATGTAAAACTCTTCTTCATCTGGCTCCATTCCACCTTCCCAGCCTTGTAATGCGTTACATCCTCCCTATCAGGTTCCAGCTGTACTGGCTTTCTTGTTCTTTTTTGCCTTTAGACCAGCTGTTCTCTGTGTGTAGAATGCTTTTCCTTCTCTCTTGTGGCTCTGGGAATGCCTAGTTTCCTTCAAGGTCCACTTCCATTGCTACCTTCAGCTTGAGACCTTTCACATCCTTCCCCACAATATTACGTTTGTTTTGTGTCTTTGGTATACTTGTACATGTTCACATTATCTCTTCCATTACTTTATTCTTGAGGGCAGGGATTGTTTTGCTCATATTTTTGTATCCTTGATGCCAAACACAGCACTTGATAAAAGTGATTGCTTATCAATATTTGTCGATTGATTGTTTTGATATGAGGGCCTGGGTTCCAATCCTAATTCCACTACTTACTGTATGTGGTGAGGAGCAAGTCATTTTTCCTCTCTGGATCTCAATTTCCTTCTCTGTGAGATGAGGGAGTTGGACTAAGTGCTTTGTAAAGTACTTTCTAGTTTTAAATGCTATAATGCTGTTTATGTTCATGTTTATAAGAATTCAAGTTCTTTGAGGGCTGCATTTTGTCTTTGGTGTCTTTTAATACTTAAGAGTTTCTTTAACTGAAGAATTCTTCACCGGGTGGCCCATCTAGTGATGAACCCCTTCAGGTTTATCTAGGTTGGTCCTCAGACAACAGACATAGCCTGTCACTGGGCCTATACTTAAAGCCTTTTTTGATGTAAGACCTGTCAGAACTTGTACTCTGCTGGCATTACTTTTGAGATCCTAGCATCCTCTTTATGCCATGAAGCTTCAGAGTAGGACTTCAGTGAAAGACCGTTAATGTCTGCCTTTTTGGATGCTCATATACTCGAGTAAAACAGATGCTGGAAGGATGAATTTAATAATTTGATCTAACAGGTAAGTGTAGTGTGGTGGAAAGAGTAGTGGGTTGAGAGTCAGGACCTAGAGTCTAATGGTAGTTCTAACACTGCCTAGGTATGTGACCATGGACAAATAACTTATCCCCTGTGCGTCTTTCATTTTAAAAATCTAAGATGAGACATAGTATAAGAAGTCCCCAAGAATACTTATTCATATAATCTTTCTTTTCCTAATTCAACAGTATTCTCTAATACTTGTACTGGAGCCAAGAACAAATATGGAGTTGGTTTTCTGATGCTCCTAGGAATACTTTGATGGGACAGGACTCACTTTGGGCTTCCCATTTTTGTCCCTGTATTGCCAGACTGTTTCACTGTCTTTTTTGTTGCTTGATAAGTCTTTGGATTTTGGTTTTGAGGTCAAGTCCAGTCAGCCAGCATTTATTAAGTGCCTGTTATGTACAAGCCCAGTGTTAAGAGCTGGAGATGTAGAGAAAGGCAAAATCGACCTCTGACCTCAAGGAACTCATAGTCTAAGGGGGAAAGGCAATACACAAACAACTCTGTAGATTTTTAGAGTTTAGATTGGAGATAGTCACAGAGGGAAGACAGTGTAGGGGGAACTAGAAGGCTTCTTGCCCAGAGTGAGGTTTTAACAGAGACTTGAAGGACACCAGGAGATGGAGATAAGGAGGAGGAGCTTTCCAGGGATGGGCAACAACAGGGAAAATGCCCAGAGTCAGAATATCTTGGGTGAGTTAAATATCACAGAAACCAGTGCCACTGGGTAGTAGACCATGGAGGGAGGAGGCCTGACATAAGGATCTGTGTCTGCATATTTGAATGACATTTGAGTTGCATAGAGTTCTTATTCTTAGAAGTCGTTTAATCATTTTTTCTACATATAGATTTCTTGTTGCATGTTTTAAAACATACCATAAAACAATTCAAATGTAAAATTATTTTTAGTCTCTGTTATTACTGGTAGTAATTGTTCTTGAGCTTGTTATTTGTTGATTCCTTTGAAAATTGATAGATATTGTTCATAGCTTGAACAGCAGTTTATTTTTTTTTTTGAGAGGTTCACATTTAGCAGACCTTATATTATGCAGAGGTATTAGTGGAAAGAGCACTGGATCTATATAGGCAGAGGAACTGGGTTTAATCCCAGCTCTGCTACTTGTCTCCTGAGTGTTTTGGGGAAAATGACTTATCTGGAACTCTTCTTCCTTATCTATAAAGGAGAGGTTGGATCAGTTGATCTCCAAGGTCTCTTCTAGTTCTAAATCCAGTATCCTAAAACCTTGACATAACTTCTCTTAAACTGAAAATCTGGCATTTATAGGTACCCTTTGTTGGCTTCTGATAAAACCGGTGAGGGTTGTTGCCTGACTCTTTAACTTAGAGCCTCAAGGCCCAAAAATGTCATTTTGCTGCTTGGTAAACAGAGTAGTAAATAGATTGTTTTTGGTTTGGGGGAAACTCAATTCAGGAAGTTTTAAACTGGAAATGGTGAGTAGTAAGATAAGGTTTAGTACCTAAGGTTTAATCTCATTAATACTTCACAAAACAGTCTGGTTGTTGTCTTTGATGAGCAGGCTTGGTTGAAGGAAACCAGAAAAAAAAAAATGCAGTGGTTTATGGGCAAAGATGATAAAGGTCCAGAGATGGAAATCCTCTTTGAGGAATGATAGATCAAAAAGGCTATAGGGAGAGGAAAAGATATTAGAAATATAGTCCAAAGGTCATGGAAATAGAGCAGTGGCTCTGTTTCTTATAGATGGGCATAGTAGAGAGATTACAGTTCAGAAGCCCCTTTTTCTCAATGTACTGAATCGACTATTGGGCTTTTATTTAGAATAATGTTTTGTTTTGTTTTTTCAGTTTAACCTTTGAGACTTGTAATAACATTGTAATTAGAATACTATTATAGACTGGTTATTTTAAATGTGATAAGGAAGAATTACAAATATTTTTCTGTTTTCTTTATTCTGTATTTTAGAATTTGAGGTACTGTGTATGTTCAGAATGTGTTCTTAAAGTCCTAGTTTTACTATATGTAACCATATAATCTTGTAAATATATTTGGACTTATTTAGAAACAGGTATCACTTAGGTATTCTAGTTTGTTTTCCTTTGGATTATTATACCCTCTGAGTACATTGCCTTTTACTTTCTAACTATTTCCTTTTCACTTGAGGTAACTATGGACAAAGAACTTCGAAGCACCATTCTCTTTAATGCATCAAAAAAGGAGATATTTACCACCAACAGTGGCTATAAATCTTTACAGAAAAAGCTTCGTAGTAACTGGAAGATTCAGAGGTGAGTAGTTACTACTGTTTTCTATTCTTAGCAACTGTAGCAGCTGCAACATGCTACCAAAATGGAAGATTCCTTTCCAAATAACCATAGCAATAGTAGCCTACTGGTAGTCTTTTCGCATGTCTTTTGTGGTAAAACAGACCATTTATTAGATTATTTAAGGAGCTGAATATAAAGGTAATAAATCAGTAAATAATTACCATTACTTCTCTGCAAATTATAAACAAATTTTTTATTGAATTCAGAATTATTGAATTTGAATATCTCAAATATTACAAAGCAAGAAGTTATGCTGATGTCAATTCCTGGTTTCTTAGAACAGCTAAACCCTTTTAAAAAACTAAGCTACCCAAATAATTTTAAAACTCATTCAATAATACATTTTTTAATAGGTGCAGTCTAATAGAAAGAAAAAATAAGTATATTCATTTTCCTGTAAAAAGAATCTAGAAGTATTTAAATAATAATGACATAATCAGATTTCCTGTGAGAGGCCATAATTATTCAATATTTTGGCTGTATAGATAATTTTCTTTCTTACTGGAAGTATTTGAGTAGATTCCAGATGATCACCAATTGGGGATGATATTGAAGAGGTTCTTGCATTTATCTTTTTTAAAAAATTAAAAAAATTTTTTTCTAATTATTTGTAAAAACAACTTTTAGCCTTTGCTTTTTTTCTTTTTACAGTTTTAAGTTCCAAATTCTCTCCTGTTCTCCCCTGTCATTGAGAAGGCAAGCATTTTGATAAAGCTGTTCTCTGTACAGTCATGCAAAACATATTTCCATCTTGGTCATATTGTGAAAGAAACATAGACAGAAAACCCACCTAAGAAAAATAAAGTTAAAAAAAACCTACTATGCTTTTATCTACATTCATATTCCATCAGTTCTTTCTCTGGATGTAGATAGCATTTTTCATCATAGGTCCTTCAGAATTGTCTTGGACCTTTGTTTTTCTGAGAATAGCTAAGTCATGTACAGTTAATCATTGTACAGTATTGGTATTACTGTGTACAGTGTCCTGCTTCTGCTCATTTCACTTTGTATTTGTTCATGTAAGTTTTTCCAGGTTTTTCTGGAAGCATCCTGCTCATCATTTCTTATTGCACAAATTCCATCACAATCATATACCCCATCTTGTTTGGCCATTGCCCAATTGGTGGACATCCTCCCAATTTCCAAATCTTTACTACTACAAAAAGAGCTGCTATAAATATTTTTGTACATATTTTTTCCTTTTCCTTTTTAAAAAAACTCTCTGAGGTACAGTAACGGTTGTATTGCTGGTCAAAGGGTACGCACAGTTTTGTCTCCCTTTGGTCATAATTCCAAAATGCTCTACAGAATGGTTGTATCAGTTCACAACTGATGGAAGGTTATCCTAAATTGCTTCTATGATTCTTTCCATGCTGTAGTTCCATAACTTGTATTTTCCATACAATCTGCAAGGAAGAATAATTCATAACCGATTTTGGGCTATGTAATCCTATTTGTTTAATTTTTCCTTTTAGTTTAAAAGATGAAATCACATCAGAGAAGTTGATTGGGGTGAAATTGTGGATTACAGCAGGACCAAGGGAAAAATTTACAGCTGCTGAGGTAAAAACTACTTTGCAAGTAGAGTAAAGCTAAATCTTGTATATCATAAACTACTACTGGATTTATCAGTTTCATCTTAGCTTCTGTGTTTGTAATTTTTTGTTAATTCATTTAGTTACCTCTTGTAGAATTAAGTTATTAAACTAGAAGGGACACTCTTCAAATAATAAAGCAGCTCTTCTCTTTTTCCTAATACATAATATTGCTAATCTTACTGCTAATCTTAGTATAGGGCCATAAAAGAGGCCTAGTACTTTTCATGCTAATGTTCTTTAGACATCATATTTAATATATGGAATAGTATTTAGACTGTTTTTTCTTTTCTTTTTTTTTTTGATAGTGATATAGCAGAGAAAATAGTGTGGAAGAGTTAGGGTAGCATAGGGTAAATTATATTTGAAATATAGTCCTATCTGTAGCTTTTTTGGTGAGGCTGTGTTGTATTAGAGACAGAACACTGGATTTAGAGTGAACAACCTTTGTTTAAATCTTGGCTCTGCCTCTTTTCCTCACCATTTAGGCTAATCTCATTGGTTTCCCTTTCTCCAACCTCTTCTGTCTCCTGTCTATCTTTCACAGAGCTGCCAAATTGATGTTCCTAGAGTATGTCATTTCCTAGTTAAAGAAATTAAAATCATTTTCCAATTGTACTATATTGTCTCGACTTACCTTTGAATCTGTTATATCCTTCTGGGAGAATGTAAACTTCTTGTGAGGAGGGACTAACATATTTTTGTATTTGTATCTTCAGCACCTAGCACAGTACTTGACAGAGAGTAGGCAGTAATAAATGCTAGTTGATTGATTCACTGGACTGTTAACACTCTGTGCCTCTTCTATAAAATGACAATAACAACGCTTGTACTATCTACCTCACAAAGTTGTTATGGAAAAATCACTTTGTAAGCCTTAAAGTGCTAGAATAATACTATTTATCCCTATTTTTTTTTCTGTTAAAGCTACTCATTTTTGCTTTGAAAATTCTCTTTGGAATTAAATTTTTTTCTGTTCTATTTCATGGAGAGTGCAAGACCCAACTTATAGAAACTCTCTGGGAAATACAGAGTTTGGAAAATACTTTCTCTCCCTTAAATACAACATGACTTATAGAGTGCTGCTTAGGTCCCCCTGCTGTTACTTTTGCGTTATGAAGAGAGGAGTCTGAGTGCTTCTGATTCTATATGGATGCATTTCTTTTCTTTTCCCTTTCTCTTCACCCTAAATATTTTATCTGCTTAGTAAAATAGCTGATCAGGATATGAGAGTTAAAATTTTGTCAAGTGGCTGTAGGAAAAAGAGTTAGCAGGCGGCTGCTAACTTTGTTACTGTGTTACTGTGATTTTATTATTAAAAATGAGCATTTATACATTTTGTGAATATCTGCTTTTCTAAATTTTGTCTTTCTTCTTGTAATGTGATGGTTTTTTTCTGTTATTAAAGTGTTTCTCATCCGAAAATTAACCTTTGTGAAATATAATAATTGAATCATTAGTAATTTGGAGCTTTGTACTTAAAGATAGGCTCAGCAGCCTTGTGCAGTGAACTGATAAAAGGCTTATTTATATTTATGTGTCATTGCTTCTTAAAGTGAAGACTTAAAAAAAATCTAGCTATAATTGAGTGTTTTTACTTAGAGTACTTGAGAGTAATTCCTCAGAGATATTTGTATTTTTTTTCTTTTGTGTAGTTTGAAGTGCTAAAGAAATACCTTGAAAGTGGTGGAGATATCCTTGTTATGCTAGGAGAAGGTGGTGAATCCAGATTTGATACCAATATTAACTTTCTACTAGAAGAATATGGGATCATGGTTAACAATGGTAACCAAACTTTTTTATAAACTTGTGACTTTGGAAGTAATATTTTCAGCTGCTATTTTTAATCCATATAATTTATCATTTATTTGTAATCTGGTCTGTAAAATAATTTTTTTCTTCTCCTGAAGATGCTGTGGTGAGAAATGTATATTACAAATATTTCCATCCTAAAGAAGCTTTGGTATCCAATGGAGTCTTGAACAGGTAAACATCAAAAGCTGCTCCTCATGCTCTGTCACTTTACTGCTTCTGCCAATCATACTTTCTCACTGCCTACCTCCCACTTTTAGTCCATTTTTGGAATAATTTATCTCCTTCCTATCTCCTTCCATCTGGTACATTATAGAACCTATATTCTTGAGTCATAAGTCAGAATCCACCTTTCTGCTGTATTCCATGAAAAGGGAGCTTCATCCTGGAGCATTTATTACCTACAACTTTCTTGTTTCCTAAGAGTATGTATATTAATATCCATAGTGTTGTCCTCATTATCTCAAGAATGTAAATGTCCAATTACATGTAGTGCTGTTAGGTGCTGTATAAATCAAGACAGGCATGGTACCTCCCTGCTAATATTTTATAATCTAAAGCATTCAGCTGAGAAGTATACTCAGTCCTCATATTTATTGTAGGTTATATTCCTGGAAAATATACTGTAAGTCCAAACAACATAAGCAAAACAAATGTTGTTGTGAGGTTATGGCCCAAACCATGAACCTGACTTTTTACACAAATGATTACAAATACCATATTTATTAACTATAAATATGATTATTTATTACTTGAGCTAAAACAAGTAATACAAAGCAGCACCCAGTTACGCTAAACTTGACGTAACACTGTATTAGCTTAATTATACAAAGTTCTTATTCATAATTTCACCCTTAGTTTTGCTGCGTCATGTTAGAAGGTGGAGAAGGAATGTCTTTGTTAGGTTTTTTTGGTAGGTTAAAAGGAGTGTAAAGGCATTCCAGGAAAAAAGGAATAGCATAAGGAAAGGTAAGATTGATGATGGAATGTTTGTAATCAGTCAGATGGTCGTTTTGGTGTCTCATATTTGAGGGCAGCAAGTAGAAGATGAAGTTTGGAATTCATCTTGTAGGCAGTGGAGGGCTGTTGGTTGTGTTTTGAGCAGGGAAGTGGTATGATGAAATTAATACTTACATTAAGTATAACCCTTAGTTTTGGGTTTAGTGTATTTGGTGGAGATGATGACTGAAGCTTAGAAGTTGGGGAATAATATTGTTTGAGGAAGGCTGCATGGACACTCTATGACTTGAGCTCTTAGGAAGAAAAGTATTGTACAATGATGGCATTTCTAGTAGATATCATGAACCAGAGGTGGGAGTGATATAAATGTACATTCTTGATGTGTCTATATATTTATATACATATGTCTTAGGCACATGTTTCCAGGAACTAAATAGATAGCAGTCATTGACGTGTCAAGACTGCTAAGTGCCGAGGATACAGAGAAAGGCAAAAATACTTCCTGCCCTCGGAATTTTTAGTTTGATGGGGGAGATAACATGCTTGCAACTATGTACAAACAAGACATATACAGAATAATTTGGTAGTAGTCTAAGAGGAAAGACATTAGCATTAGGGTTAGATTCCTTGGAGAAAATTTTGGATTTTGGAGACTTGAAAAAAGTTTGGCAAGTCAGGAAGTAGAGACAAGGAAGGAGAACCTGCCAGGTTTAAGGGGCAGCCCGTGGCTGTCTAGGTATGTAATTCAGAGATGGAATATTTTGTACAAGAAATAGTATGGAGACTGGGATCACTGGATTGTAGAATACATGAAGGGGAATAAAGGGTCAGGATGGGAAAGGAAGATGGAGCCAGGTTATGAAAAGGTTTAAAAACATGATGGGAGCTTTTGGGGCAAGGAGATGGGGAGGATAAAGGGAATGAGTTCTGTTTTGGTTTGTTGAATTCAAGGACATTCAGTTCAGGATATCCTATAGGCAACTGGAGATGTGAAACTCAAGTTAGAGAGAGCTCAGTTGAGAGATAATCATCGACATAGAAATTAAAATTAAATACTTGAGAGCTATTGAGATCACCAAGTGAAGTAGACTAGAGGGAGAAAAAAAAAGGGCCTAGAATATTATCCTGGGAATACATAGAGTTAGCGAGCATGGCCTAGATGAAGGTCTAGCAAAGGACACTTAGGAAGAGCATTCAGATGGTTAGGAGAGAACTTGGAGACAACAGTGTTAGGAAAACTGAGAGAGGAGGGCATCGGAAAGAAAGGGGTGATGGACAGTGCCAAAGGTTGCAGAGAAGTCAAGTGGATGAGGCTTGAGAAAAGGCTATTGCATTTGGCAGGTAAGAGATCATTGGTAACTTTGGACAGAAAAGTTTTTAGTTGAATGATGAGGTCAGAAGAGAGTAAGAAGGAAATAAAGGTACAGATTGAGTTTAAGCATAAAAGGGAGGAGAACTATAGGAAGATAACTAGCAAGGATGAATGGATCAAAAATTAGGATTAGACACAAACCAGATAGCTTTCTGCCAGAAATGTTATAATACAACTTTCTTCTCGGTCATAAATTTCTAGCTCTCCAGATCTTTCCATTCATTTTTCAGGCCTCAGCTCAAATCATATTTCCACAAAAAACCACTCAGCCTCCAATTTATCCCTGAAGCCCTTTAATACTGATTGTCTACCAGGGGTGGGGAACTTGCAGCTTCTAGACCCCACATGGCCCTCTAGATCCTCAAGTATGTACCTTTGACTAAATCTAAATGTCGCAAAACAAGTCCTCTTAATAAAAGGTTTTATTTTGTAAAAGTTGGGCTCTGTCTACTTTCATTCAGGTACATAATCACAGACTGTCCTGCACTATTATTAAACTCATATATATGTATGTATGTCTATCCAACTAAATCAGAAGTGCCTCTTGGGCACTTACGGGTGGGGAAAGACCTTAAAATAGTCTAAAGTGTTTGCCTTTCTGTTTTAGATTGTTTTAGGGTCTTTTGAAAAAATTTCTTGCATACCTCTTAAAACCTTGTATTCTTTAGTATTTTTCTGGACATAATTTGTTTTAAAATTCAAGGCTTTTTTTTTTAAACCAAGTTTGTATTTGCTTCTTTAAGGGAAATAAGTCGCGCTGCGGGAAAAGCTGTGCCTGGAATAATTGATGAGGAAAGCAATGGAAACAATGCCCAGTAAGTATATATTCTTAGTCTTAGGTCTTATTTTTTCCTTTGAAGTGTTAACACTAGGAATTCCAGGACATCATCTAGTTTTTTTAGCTTCTTTATGCACTCTCATTGCTGAGTTAATACTTAACTAAGGGGGAAACCTTATAGTTTTAGATAGTACATCTGAAATGAGGTATGTGGGGTGTTCAGAGGACTAGCACCTTCGGTATATGGGCTTGCCAAACCCTTTTCAGGGCTGCTCATCCATTTTTGATATTCAGCTTTCACCTAACTTTCACTTCGGATTCCAAGAAGTTGTAGTATGTGCAGTGGCCATACCCCAGTAGAACCATCCTGGCAGACAGGCCTCAAACCCATTGGTAAATTAGGGAGTTGTTTGTCCAAGCATGTGAAGGCTTTCTCCAATCGAATGGGCAGATGAGAACAGTTTGTTCCAACAACCTTGAAGAAAGCTGTCAGACATGGAAGATGACAAGGTCACCTGCTGCATCCCAGGCCATTGCCAATCTCTTGACTTTTGTCCTACCAGTGGACTCTGATAACTCAAGAAGAGAGTGAGGTTGATGACTTTGTGCGGCTTTGCCTCACTTAAGCCCAGTTCTCCAGTCAAGACATTACCCATTATGTCATTGATCCTCTTCAAAAAGGAAGGACAAGCAACTGCTGAAATGATTACGGAAGTAGCTGAAGTTGAATGCTTTGCGAAGTGAAATGAAATCTGTTCAGGTTAAAGTAGTCTTAATAAGATTTAAGATAACTAAAAGAGGCAGCAAGTATACCATTGGACTTTGAGGTGGGAGAAATGGATTGTAGTTCTGTCTCTTACGCTAATTTTTCTTGGGGATAAAATGTTCCTACCTTCCCTGGAGAATTGTTAGGAGGATAAAATATGTATGTGACAATTAAAAAAGGCAAAAACTGCTATAAAAATGTATGTTATTTATCTCATAAGGCATACTATCTTTCCCCGTATATAATCTTAAAGTTCCCAGTGTACTAGGTTGATAACTCTTTAAGATGCTTATCCAGCTTTGACTGCTGTTCAGGTTTGGTCATGCAGTTATGTCACTGCATCTATGTTGGTTTCTTGTGTCTTTACTAGACCATAAGTTTTTTAATGATGGGTGGGAACCATGTCTCATCTAATCTTTGCAACTCTGACAGCCCTAATCTTGTTATGCACACAACACTTGTTTAATAAATGTTTACTTTGTTATATTTGTTTTTGTAATATGGCCATAATCCCCTTGACTGTTGAAAATCTTCTTTCTGAACCTTTAAAACATGTTTAAATGCCTCAGTGCAATCAAAGAGTAGTATTAACACCTTTGTGAGGGTTAGATTCTCTTTCTCTTTACTCCACTTTCTCCTCCTCCACCAAAAAAAAGTCTTGAATGGCTTATTTCTTAATGGTAAAGTCTTTTAATATGTGAATGAGAAGTGTAAGCAGTAACTCTGGCAATGTTTGCCATTTCCATTTTTCTATTTTGCATCTGAATATATGAATAATGCTAGTGCTAGCCATCTGAGATCATCTCTAATATCTTGTTTGTATATAATTGTTTGCATGTTATATGTACACAGTGTAGTGAGCTTCTTGAGGATGGAGGCTTTTTTTTACTTTCTTTGTATACCCAGGGCTCAGCCCAGTGCTTGAAACATAATAAGCTCTTAATAAATTCAAGTTTACTTCAGTTGTTCCCATTTGTAGTTTGGAAAACCAAGGCCTGATATAAAAGATCAATAGATTTGGTCAATCGATTGGACATTGTTCTTTGTCAGTCTTATCAAATTTTTAAAATTTTAATATATCTGTACTTTTCCACAGGGCTCTCACCTTTGTATATCCATTTGGTGCTACACTGAGTGTGATGAAACCAGCAGTAGCTGTTTTGTCAACGGGGTCTGTCTGCTTTCCCCTTAACAGACCCATTCTGGCTTTCTACCACTCTAAGGTACACATTTCCTTGAATTTGCCTTTATGTATATTATTGACACATACAAAAAGAGCTGTTTAAGACATTTGGACCAATTTGTAACTTATAAATACCCTTGTCCACAGCTACAGGCTCTTTCCCCTTAGTACTTTGTAAAGTTATACCCATTCAGATGCAAATAGATTTAATGAAGTGTCAGAATGCACTAGATTGATTATATGGTATGATGCTGCTGGTGTCAGTTTTAGCTGACTGAAACTGGAAAAAATAATGACTAAATTCTTGTCCTAGACACCAATTCCTGTCTGTCTTTACTTAAGAAGTTTATGTGTCTTTGCTGCTTAAAATAGCATAGTGCATGTAAAGCATTATTAATAAAGGGAGTATTGCAAATCTTCTTTCCCAAAAAGCCAGAAACATTTCCAAACAAAAACAAAATGTTGTTTAATAATGGAAACTAGATGTGAAAACAATGTATTTCCTTTTACACATAGAGTTTTACATCCACAAAAGATAGTTGCACTACTTTTAAGTGCCCTTGGTGAAAACATGTTTTAACATCAGTTACATGGAAAAATCCTAGTGATCTGATTTTTCAACTATGAACACAGAAATACTTTCATTTTAGAATAGTCAGAACTTAATTAATGAATACCCATTTTAGGATAGTCATTCCTTAACGAACAAATACCCAGTATACAGAGCACATTGCCCAGCCTTAAGCACTCTGCTGTGTACAGCTAGGTCTCAATTTGTGTAAACAATGACTCCCCTGAAGTAGTTTCCTGTATTCAAATAAGCACAGTTATGAGTTATAATTATATTAAATGTGATAATTGATTCCAACCCAAAGGAAATAGTGCTAATTTAAATAATACAACCACTTCAAGGAATTTGTTATTCACACTGATTGAGACCTGGCTGTACTTGTAGCAGCAAGAGGTTATTGTCTCCGTATTTCCTAGAAATGGTAATCATAATTTCTCCTTAGTTTTCTGTGGTGCTTTGTGAGCACAGTTTCTGTGAGACAAATCAGTGTCATGAGATCAAAAAATGATTACCAAGAGTGACCTCAGAATCCTATTAGAAATCATTGGCAGCTCCCGGGTTAGAACTTGGGTATTGGCTCCTAGGTTAATGTCATTTATATCACTGAGCGTATTGTTACCCCTTTCCAGCCCTTTTATTTTACTAGAATAGAACTGTAAATATGAAGGGCAGGGAGAGAATTGGTCTTTAACTAGACATCCTTTTTCATTTAGCTGGAGGAAATTATAGACAAAATGCTGGAAGAGGAAGCTGAAGACAATGGTAGAATCTCTGTCAGGGCAGAAAAAAGGATTAGAAAGAAGATCTATAATCTATTTGAGAGAAATGAGGTAGGGAAAAGATGGTGATATTAGGGAAAGGAAAATATAAGATGAAATATGATTAGTAGAAAGGAAAGTCAATTTTTTGAACTTTCTTTGTGGGAGTTACCTATAGTTTTGTTTCCAATCACAGCAGTATTCAGTCATTTGTCATTTTGTGAAACTCTACCGATTGAAACCTCTATTTGAAATAGTCTTGAATTATTTCCAATGGCTTTTATTTCATTCTTTTGCCGCCTTATCCCAATGCCCTAATGCAATGAATGAATCAGTTTTAATGTGATAGCCAATATTAATTTCCCGAAAGGATTTTTAAAAAATTGTAGAGTTTGCATTTTTGCATCATCTGACTCATTAAAATATTCAGCTCATTAAAATATACAAAATACTTGCCTCAGATATAATTCTGTCTATTTGATGCCAAACAAAGCTGTTCTGTACCTCTTAGCTATAAGAGCTTTAAAAGCTGATTTTGAAACTCATAAATGTCTTCATGACCTGATTATAGATTTAATAGGTCCTAATTCCAGTATATAGCCTACTTTTGGATCTTTTTCTTTCTTTTAAGAGTATGAGAAGATAATTATCCTCTCATTACACAGGATAATAAAAATGGGGGAGGGGGAAACACATAATAAAGCTTGGTTATCATTGTCTTATGCAAGTAGTATTAGCTTTAAAAGTCAAATAGAAGAATATGCAAGAATTTTAAATGAGAATGAGATTTGGATCATAGTACATTGTGGTATTATATTGTGTATATCCTTGGCTGTTTTGCAGCCTTGATACAGTATTTGTTTAGCATATGTAATTTGTTTAGTTTATAAAATATACTCTGAGAAACCATAGATTCTACCCTAAATGGATAGAAAATGATGAGAATAAACTTGTCAAGTTGTGCTTTTGACCTACATGTTTCAATGTATTGTCTGTCATTGACAGAACCAAGGTGGAAAGTTGGCAGTGCTAGGTTCTTGCCACATGTTTAGTGACCAGTATTTGGATAAAGAAGAAAACAGCAAAATCATGGTAAGATTTTTTGGAATGGTTATTTTGTTATCCAATGAGTATGTATCATTTTTATGCCATTGGTGCATTCAGTCATTTGTAAAACAAATAGGTATTTGAGAAAATGCGTTAGCCATTGCTATTCCAACTAATTCATGAAGACACTATATATGAAAGAGATCATATTAAAGTGTAAGCCTCAATTGATAAGCTAAAATATGGAAACAAATCTATCCATAGTGTTACCAAGGGCTGTAGACTTTGGGGTCAGGTAAATCATTAATAAAATGATTCAAGGAAAGAAGACTCAGGTTGGGTTACTTTAAATGATGAATTGAAAATGGAAGGAATGGTCTTAATTGCTATGATGAGAAACTGAATTAGTTCTTATTTTCATGGAATTTATATAAAATTTGATTGTCTTTATAAATACTCTTAAGTTTTATACAGGTGCCCCCTCAATCAGTCAAGCATTTATTAAGTGCTTATTATGTACCAGGTACTATGCTGGGTCCTGGGGATATAAAGACAAAAAATGAAACAGTCTCTGCCCTCCAGGAGTTGACATGCCATCAAGGTAGACAACACTTACATGTATAAATATATACAAATAAGTACAAGATATTTAATTCTAGGAGGGAAGGTACTAACAGCTGGGGAGAGCAAGAGAGGCCTCCTGTAGAAGGAGGGCACTTAAGCTGAGTTTTGATAGGAACTAAGTATTCGAAGTGGTGGAGATGAAAGTAACTACATTTTGTATGCATGTAGGACAACCAGTGCAAAGGTGTTTAGATGGGAGATGGAATGCCAAGTGTGAGAAACACTAAAGACAGGTTAACTGGACCATGAGAGTGCATAATATAGAGTAAGACATAATAAAGCTCTCATATTAGTTTATGTTTATCCTAGAGACAGTAGAAACTACTTAAGTTTACTGAGTAGGGCACTGGCTTGGGGAGACCTGCACTTATTTTGGCAGCTACATAGAGGATGAATTGGAGAGGGGAAAGATTTGAAGCAGGGATCTAATAACAGGCACTCTTGAAGTAGTCCAGCCAAGAGGTGATGAAGATCTGAGCAAGGGTAGTGGCCATGTGAGTACAGAGAAAGGCACATATTTGGGAGAGATTGTGGAGGTAGAAACAAGAATGACAGAGAACCAAGAATGTGACCAAGAGGAAGGTGGTGCCCTTGGCATAAATAGGAAAGTTGAGTGGCTGGTAGTGGATTTCAGGCTTGTTCTAGAAGCTTAGAGAATATCCACTTTGAAATGTCCAGTATAGAATTGGTGATGTGGTACTAGAGCTTGGGAGAGGCTAGGATGTAGACTGGGGTGTCATCTGCACAGGATTAGAAATAGGAGGGAGGGAAGGAATAGGCATTTGTTAAGTGCTTGCTCTGAACCAGACACTGCTAAGTGTTTTACAAATATCATCCTACTTGATCCTTACAATAACCCTGGTGCTGTTATTATCCCCTTTTGAAGAAAGTGAGGCAGAAGTAAGGTGACTTTCCCAGGGTTATATAACTGGGAGGTGTCTGTGGCCAGATTTCAACTCAGGTCTTCCTGACTCTCAATGTAGTGCTCTTTCCACTGCACTATCTCACTGCCTAGGATAGGGACTAGGTTTTTGATTTCATTGGTATAGGGAACTCTTGAATGGGGAAAGTCCTTTATCAAAGCAAGTCAGCACTTTCTCTGAATTAGGAAATTAGGAATTAGGAAATTAGGAAAATCTGAGAAAATCTAAGTTGTAGTTTAGGCAGTTAGGAAAACCTGAGTTTAGATCCAACCTCAGACATATTGTGTGACCTTGGGCAGTTCACTTTACTTCTGTTTGCCTTAGTTTCCTCAATTGTAAAAGGTGCATAACAGCACTGCCTACTTTCCAGGGTTGTTACAAGGATCCAATGAGATTATATTTGTAAAGCGTTTATTTGATGTGGTGCCTGTCATAAAATAAGCCCCATATAAATATTAGTTATATTAAAAGAGTTGCTTAGATCACTGAGAAGTTAAGCTTGTCCAGGATCACAACCAGTGTGTATTAGTGGTGTGAAATAGTGAGTAAGGCATTAGATTTGAAGACAGCAAGACCTGGGCTTCAATCTCACCGCAGACACTAACTAGCTTTTTGACTGTGGGTAAGTCATAATCTCTTTTTGCCTCAGTTTTCAAATCTGTAAAATGGTTGGACTTGATGGCCTCTTTGTCAGTTTTATGGTGTGCTGGCCTCTCCATCTGCATAGAGATGATACTGAAACCCAGAGGAGTCAGTGAAATTATCAAATGTGAGAATACGTGTAGCGAAGATCTGGACAGAGCTTTAGTGTGCAGTGTCTGTTAAAGGGTGTGATATGGATGATGAGCTAGCAAAGGAAACTGAGGGGTGGTTAGACTGGTAGGAGAACCACGAGAGAATGCTGTGGTAACAAATCAGAGAGGAGGGAGCACCCATGAGTGTGTGGTGGCACTGAGATGCTGCAGAAAGATCAAGAAGGATGATTGAGAAAAGACCATCTAAGAGATTTCTCACTTTGGGAGGAGAAGTTTCAGTGGAGCGATAGGGTTAAGAGGCAGATTGCAAAGGGTTTGGAAGTGACGGTATTAGGTGTAGACAACTCTTTCTAGAAATTTGGTGGAGAAAGGGGGAAAGGGAATTTAGAATGTTAGCTTGTGGGGATGGTAGGGTCTAATGAGGCTCTTTTAAAGATTGAGGAGGCAGCGGAAAGGAACCAATAAACAGGGAACAATAAAATGAGAGACAGTGATTGTGGCAGCAATCTGCTGGAGAGGATGAAAGAGGGGATGAGATGAAGGATACCTGTTGTTAAAGAGCTGGTCTTGGTGAGAAGAGCTGGTGATACTTCAGACACCAAGATAAAGGAGGAGAGAATAGAGTTTAACTTCTAAAGTTTAAGATAATACATACTGTTAACAAAATCCAGCTGTAACGTGAAAGACCAAATTGACTCTTGCAGATATATTTTTAACACTAAAACCATGAGAATTTTTTTTTTACCCTTTCATTTCCAGAATTTTATTTTATATTTGAAATTTTTAAAATTCTCAGACTAAGAATTTATGACTGAGTGAGCTTGACTGATTAGTAATATTAGTTAGACTAGTGACATTTGTTTAATAATATTTTTTCAAGCTGGACTATATCATGAATCATTACCTTAAACTAGAGATATCAAACTCACAGCCTACAAAACTCCTGAGTACAGCCTGAACAGGATTAAAATGTAATTGAGAAATATTTAACAAAAATAAGTAAAAATGCAACACAGTGTAGATAATGTTAGTTTGTAGTTTTCTAACTCAGTGTGTGGCTACAATGATCCATTTGTTTTTGATTTTGGCACCACTGCTTTAAACTATATTACACATATATTATACTTCCTTTATGTTCTGAAATATTTTAATAAGTAGGCTTAGACTCTAAAATTCAGTATTGATACTTGAAAGCAAAAGAATTTCATAATCTTATGAAATGAATATTTATAATCTATTTTTCAACAAATGTTGAGGTTTTATAAAATTATTTTTGTGGTTCATTCTGTTATAATGGGCAAGTCTTTGTTAACTTTTAATGTATGTCAATGAAATTTGGTGTAAAGTTACAGGGGTAAATGTCTTAGAAGAATTTATAGATAAAATGATAATTTAACTTGGCATTAGTTGGAAGAAAATATCATGAATTGTAGTTTTTAAATGTTTTATGAGGTTACATTGAGAAATGGTTTCATGGAACAACTAATTTTAGTCTATTTTTAATCTTTTTAATTTACTATTTCTCACTTCTTTACTTGGCTTACTGATGTGCTTTGTTTTGCCTCTAGGATGTAGTTTTCCAGTGGCTCACCACAACAGACATCCATTTAAACCAGATTGATGCAGAAGACCCAGAGGTAGGAAATCTTTTAAAATTTAATTCACAGAGACAATATTTCATCATTTTTAACATTCTGAAAGGAATGTCTTCTCCTAATCCTCTATTTTTAAAACAGTGTTAAAACTTCAATACTGTGAAGAATCTGTGTACAGATAAGAACTTATCTTTGTATTCTCACCTCTTGTAACTCTTAACTGTATTCTTTCAGAGCGCTTCCCAGACAATAAACCCAGTGTGCTATGTTAGCCATCCTCTAGGCCTTTTTATATTGTGTATTTTATTGGATCCCTGAAGCCATTTATCTGTTACTCCTCATTGATGGTCTGACTGGACATAGATAAGCTGATTCTGCGACAACATCCATTTTAAGATAGAGTCAGTTTCATTTTTTATGATCATGTTTTGGTGTTCTCCATGTCCAGTACCTTCTAACTTTCTTTTGTAAGAAAGTGTTCATTTTATACAAGGGGGGGTGATCCTGAGTTATTTGCAAGCCTATAGTCTCTTTTTTTTCCTCAAGCCTTACATTTATTTTCCAGCATAATTTTCACTGTCTTCAGAGCTCTTATTTTAGTTAGGGTACCTATTATTGAATGCCTGCTAACAACCAAGTGAAGTTACTGTTGTAAAACATCTGGGTTGAACTTGTAAAATCTGTTTATCACAAAATAGTCTGAGAGATAAAGGAGTTCTTCAGAATTTCTGTTGTGTATCGCAAATGTTAATAGAAAATTTCTTATTAACCCCTGTTCAACCTTATTTCTATATCCTGAAGTACCAGCAAAATATGTGGTGTGTTGTTCCTTCTATAACTTGTAGGCTAATGTATTTATATGAAGCCAAATTTCACTATGATAATTGCTGTTAATATTAAACAATAGACCTAGAATCTTACAATGAAAGAGCTAGAAGGACCTTTAGTGATGATTCAACCCACTTGGTTAAGAAATGTTTTAAAAGTTATCAATTTAATAAGGAGTAACAAAAAGTCCCCCTTATGTTTAACAAGGCAGACCACAGATAAGAAAATCCACAGATAAACAAATAGCATGCTTCTTTGCTCTGAATTCTGTTGCATCTGGCCCTAGTTTTCTCCATCTGTTCTTTTCTTGATATAGTTGTCAGTTGTAAGGAGCGGGGATGACCTATGGACAGGTAGCTCATGTGTTCCACTGTTAACCATGACGCCTCTAGTTATTTGGAGGAAAGTCCTTCATGACAGTGGGTGGATCCTCTGTTGTGCATGTACAGGAAGACGTGCAGGAGAGGCATAGGATTGAAAGGCATGGTTGGGTTGGAGTCTGTCTCAATGGAGGAGGCAGATCATCAGAATAGAATTCAGGATGTGCATGAAGTTCTTCCAGCCTCCTCATCTGACAGAGGAGGGAAGCCAGACTCCCAGAGGGGACTTGATCTGTCAGATGTCCCATAGGCAGTTAGTTAGCAGAGGAGGGGGCCTGGTACTGACTCTCCTGACTCTTTGTTTAATACTCTTCTGTTTGACTATTTAAATGCTGAAGACAAAGAAGAAGGAAGTCTGTCTATACTGTACAGCCTCACTTCCTAGAACCAAATCTGAGGTTTCTTCAATTGCTGCAAGGGGAGGGACTTGACCTAAGATTTTTGTGATGTGGTGAACCCCTCCCTCAATGAAGAACCCCATGTGCCCTCTTCTGATGCAGATCAGCACCACTTTTGCACCTTCTAGTCTTAAAAATGCTGCCAGGGCTTTGCCAGATAAAGTGACTTGTCCAGGTTCCCACAGCCAAGACACATCAGACCTAAGACTTGTACTCAGGTTTTCCTGACTCTGAGACTACCTCTCTTTCCATTCTACCTCTTTCTAAAACTTCTGAATCATGGCATTCTGAAATTTTAATTTTGGAAATGTTGGGAGCTCATGTACTTTTGTCATGCATCATATAAAGCAAAGAAATGCCTTTTTAGGAAATCCACATCTTGTTAATGGAACATATTAATTAGCTAATAATAAATATTAATTACAGTTAATTGCTAAAAATTGCAGAAATTGGTCATGATAGAAATAAAAAATAAATGCCAATGAAAAGACCCAATTTATCAGAAGAAAAGTTTGCTATGTACATTTTTTGGAGGACAAATACCAATTTTTCACTTTTTAATGAAAAGTCTATGGCACATGTGAAGGGAGAGCAATGCATTTCAGTTAGAATTTTATGCATTGTGTCTGGAGAGGAATCTTTCCTAGTAAAATGGGTAGGAAAAATTTTAAATAAGATACCACTGTGCTGACTCTTCTGGTCTTACAGCAGTTCCCAGTCATCCTATTTTCCTGTTCAAGTTCTTGTGAAGAAGTCAAGAGGAAAGGGGAGCCCTAATGTGGGGGCAGTCATGGAATGTTCCATCCGGTGTCACAGAGCCTCTCTGTACTTCTCCAGATTTTCCTAGGAGCCCACAGGAACAGGAATGATAAGAAATGACAGGTTATGCAGTAGTTGGGACTGAGGGGTAATAACCTTTTAGGGACCATGATGCTGTTTCCCTTACTGGTAGAGGCTACCTAGTGTTATGGGGAGGTAGCAACTCAGATCAGAAAGTGAGAAAGGAAAGAAACTACAGATTAATTGGGGTTTTACATTTCAAGGCTTTTATATTTCAAGAATTATTTTTTAGGAATTTTAGAAAATCCCTTTGCTTTTCTACTCTAACCTTGCAAACTGAATGAAGCTGCTGAACTTTTCCATTCCTTCCATCTATTACATGCAATTGTTCTGTGTAATTGTATCATGAAAGGGGAATTTCTTTCAGGATTGGATAACATGAGTATAGTTGAATTATACTTTCTACACAGTGCTTTTAATTTAATATTAACATTACAAGATGAAAATGAAACATGACTGAACAAAGCTTTTCCCCCTTATTCTCTCACTATTTAAGGTATCAATCTTGTGCTTTTCAGATTTCTGATTATACCATGTTGCCAGACACCGCTATGTTGTCAGAGCGACTTCGAGTTTGTCTTCAGGAGGGTGATGAGAACCCACGGGACTTTACAACTCTCTTTGACTTATCCATTTACCAACTGGATACCAGTTCCTTATCTAAAGTTATCAAGTCAGCACCTGTAAAACTTCTCTTTTAGAACTGCATTTTCACTTTATTTAAAGGTTTTGGGTTTTTGTTTTTTTTGTATTTGGCTTTCAGACCTAAATTTAGTAATGTTAGAATCCTTGCTTAGGCAAAAGTAAAATCTTTTGACTGAGACACCATTAGGTAGAAAAAGTTTTTGAAAGCATTTTTCTTTATCTTGCTTTGGTTTTGCTTCCTTCATCCTCCCAAATAACTGGAAGTAGAGTCATTAGAACTGGAAGGAATATTAGAGATTATGTAGTCTAACTCTCTCATTTGACTGACAGTGAAAATCTTATGATTAATGTTTTTGGTAGCTGCTTTCACTTTTATGAAAGATGAAATTATCTAGGCATGTAATTCTTCTGCCAGCCTGAGGTAGTAGAGCTGACTTGGGAGTGAGGAAAACCTGGGTTGAAGTCCTGACTTCTACATATATTGGCTGTGAGCCCTGGATAAGTCATCTTCAGTGCTCTATCAAATCTATAAGACTATTCGTTGCAGACAAGATGTTGCCTTGAATTGATAGAGGGAGTTTACTCCTCTAGAAGTTCTGTGAAATCACAGGTTGAATCTCACTAGTCAAGGAATGGTTTCTGTGTAATCTCCTGACCCATGTCCCATTATCTTTTTACATTATAGTATAGTGGAAAGAGCACTGGATTTCTGAAGATTTGGATTCGAGCCCTGGATCTACTTTTTTACTAGCTGTATGATCTTGAGCATGTTAATTTCTGTCTCTTGGCCTCAGTTTCCTCACTTGTAAAATGAAGGGGTTGTGCTGGATAGTCCTGAGGAGTCCCTCCAGCTTTAATAAAAGATGAACTATATTTTGTAGTTGTTTGGATTTGGTGTACTGCTAGAACTATTCATGATCCCATGAATATTTTATGAAAAAAACCTTCAATGGAAATTTTGATAGTAACTTAAAGTAGCAGGCAAATAGATGATATTATTTCTAGAGTTAGGCTGGGAAAGGATGCTAGGAAAAGGTTTATGGGTTATGCCAGTTGTGGAAAAGTCAAGAAGGCTCTGAATCAAGGAGAGACCCTTAGAGTTGAGAATAATAAGACCTTTTGTGTTGAGAACAATAGACTTGTTTACAACTGGGGATCCCTGGTGAGAAAAGCCATACTGCAAGGGTTTGAAAAAAGACTAGAGAAAAATGAAGTCATTGACTTCATAATCTATAATTGACTACATAAAAGTAACTAAGCATTCATAAAAAACTTATTTTCTTCCTTGTTCTGGTGGTCCTTGTTTGTCCTTTATTTTCAAAGAGGACCAGTGACATCACAGGATTATGTGGTCATATGTAATTGGATTTAAGTGAGGCTGAGTTGTCAGCCTCACTCTCTCTTCTAGACTCATTGAAATCCAGTGGCAGGACCAAAGGCAAAATGACTGGCCAAGGCCTAGGATGCAGTGGATGACTTTGGCATCTTTGATGTCTGACCAAGCTCTAAGTGCTCCCCAGCACCTGCTTCAGCCGCCTCAATGCCCCTTGGAACAAATTGTTCTCATCCACCCACTCTGCTGGGGGAAGTCTTTGCAATGCTTGAGGTGAACACCCCCCTAACTCACCAATAGGTTTGAGGCCAGTTGATTACCCCAAACCTGGTGTAACCTGTCTGCTGAGATAGTTTTACTGGGGTGTGACCACTACTCAAGCTACAGCTTCTTGGAGTCACAGGTGAGAGTTGGGTGAAGGTACACGAGCATCCTTGAAAAGGGCTCAGCAGCCCTCACACCAGAGGTGTTTTTCCTAAGAGGCAAAGGAATGAAGAGCAGTTCTCAGGACTGGGGAGGTCAACAAACAACTCTCAGTTGGGAGAGAGATGGGTTGGAGGAGGCTGTCAAGGCACCAGGCAAGACTAGAGCCAAGTGTGGGTTTTGTCCTGTCAGCTCCCCTTTCACATGAGCTATTGCAAGCAACTAATGGTTCAGAAGAGACCTTGTTCACTTTGAGGTCCCACCTCAATCTTGCTTCTTTCAGCAAGAAGAAAACAGGAAGAAGCAGTACTCAGCCCCTTTTTAAAAAGGGGCTTCTAATACGGATGACAGCTCTGACTCAGTCCTGTTGTGCCAGTTTTACAGGCTGACTTCAAGTCACTGTTATTGTATAAACTCTTTTTATTACCTCTGTATCTTCATCTGCTTAGTTATGGATTCATAAAATGATGTCTTTATAGCATTGTAGAGCTAGAAAGAACTTGAGAGGTCATGTAGAATGTTTCATTTTACAGATGAGGAAATGGAGGCCCAAGGTATGGAAGTGGCTAATGGCTGGGGGTAAGGAGAGGAAGAGGACTGCATGGAAAGGATGTGGTTCCTTTGTTATCTTCTGTCATTTTGAAATTCTGGGCATTTGTTAGACCAAAAGAGTGATTTAGCTCCTGTCGATCCAGGTTTAATACTAAAGGGGTAACAGTGCTGTAACAACTTTTTGCTTCAATTTAAAATGGCTTGACTGAACCTCTGTCTCTGCTGCTTTGCCCTCATGGGTAAATAAGAGGCATTTCAGTTAACCTTTTAAAATTTTGACTGTATTTACAAAAGGGCAGCCATGACTTTTTTCAAGCCTCCTTGTGGGATCTTTCCATGTTTGTAAATTCTCACAGAGCACTTCTGTTTTCAGAGGTGCTTTGTGTAGAATTATAAAGCTAAAAACCCTTTGAGCTCAAGATTCAGTTCTGTTTAGAATGTTGATGATAATAATGGCAATGACAAGTGAAGTAAGAGAGTAAAATAGGACCTGGAGATTCTAAATCTAGAATTGGGATGGATATAGTCCAGCCCCTTATTTAACAAATGAGGAAACTGAGCCTTAGTCAAGTTAAATGAGATTATCTGCTAATGCCTTCTGTCTAAATGATTTTTTATTTTCTATATATTTTGCATATGCCTATTTAACGTATATGTATCCATTTTGTCCCTCCCACTTATACATGTAAACTCTTTGAGGTCAGGTACTATTTCATTGTCTTGCCAACACCTAACACAGTGAATGTAATGTAATGAGCATATATAGTGTTTTTTCATTTGACTCTTACAAAAATCTAGTGAGAACAAGTAGTGTAAATGTTATTTCCTCCATTTACATAAGCGGATGTTGAGACTTGGGAGAATGACTTGAATATTGTTTAGTCATTGACAGAATTTAATTTCTGGAAGGCACTTCTAGAGTCCTTTCTATTATGTTGCACTGTCATGATACTATAATGTAAGTTGAAAGTGGGGGGATGTATATTTGCCTTTGGAGTAGATGATGGATGGATTTTTTTGTTTGTCTTTAGCTTTACCTGCCTAATAATGGTTTCCTTAGGCTATTCTAATTAGTTTGCATTTCTCAATACGTAACTCATCTAACAGGAAGATGTGATCAGATAGCTTGCTGAGTGGTGGTAGGAAAGTCTATTAATTTAAAAATTCATTGCAGATAATTATTTGGGTAATTTGCTGACTTTACATAGCCCTTGATGCAAATTGTAAAATAATCCATGGATAATTTCTCTGTAGAGGGTGAGGTGATGGCCCTTCCAGGTGTGTGATTTTATTTGGCTAAGGAACTTTCAGTTTGGAAACTCTCTTCAGTTTTAGAGGTCATGGAAGTTTTATTTCTCATGGAATAAGTCCTCCCCTACCTTTTGAATAAGTATGCTGCCTCCTGTTAGGAGGGTACCCCCAGTTAAGTGGTGAAAAAAGATTTTTCTGAAAAACACCTATGCAAGAATTAATTGTGATAGGCTTTTGTTTAGCCAGAAACTCCTTATAGAATTATGAAATGTCAGAGGCAGAACTCTTCTTAAAGAAATCTTTCATTTTACAGATGAGTAAACTGAGGTTAAGTGACTTGTCTTAGGTTACAGAACTAAGAAATGGCAAAATTAAGGATTTGAATCCACATTCCTTACTCTTAGTACTTTGTTCTTTCCACAATGTCATTTTATTCTTTATATAAATAAAACGCTCTATTTAGCTCTAATCACACTGAGTCAAACTCAGTTCTAAATTCAGTAATTTTAAATAGTTCTGTTTGGAATTGGCATAATGTCTGTTCTAATTATCCTTGTTAAGGAATATGGGCTTTTTGTTTTTTTGGCATCTCTCTTAGAATTTATAGATAAGAAATAAGTATAGCATGTCTATTAATTGGGAATACTTACTTGTAACTCACCTTGCCTGATGTTGGTTCCTATGTTTTTCTCTTTTGACAGAGCTTATGAACAACTAAATGTGAAGCATGAACCTCTCCAGCTCATCCAGCCGCAATTTGAGACTCCGCTACCTGCCCTTCAGCCAGCGGTAAGTTGCCAGGTTTTTGGAACATGCGATGAATCTGCTTCCTGGCATTCATTTTGCCCAAAATACCTAGTATAGACATATAACTAAAAGGGTGACAAAGAAGTGACCAGGACAGTGATCTGCACATAGTAGGTGCTTAGTGTTTGTTGAATTATTTTTGAATTACCTGCATCTCTTATGGTTCTATTCTATTCACTTACTAACATCTAAACTCTATATCTCATCATTTAGTATAATAGCTGCTTTTAGTAAATGATTTATTAAATTTTCTTGTTAAATATCAATTAATGATTTTAAGTAGATTTGCTTCAACAACTGATAGTGGAAATGGTGAAGGTGTGTAACAGATGAGCAACCGGGGGACAGGTGGGAGGTCAGGAGTGGAATAACAACTGAGTTTTGCATAGGAAGGTTCTGAGATTTCTCAAATAGTGTAGCTTTGGTATTACACTTATATGTACTTAAGCAATAACAATGCATTCTGAGATCATGAAATAAGAATATTTCTATTTTAACCACTTTAATTCATTTTAGAATTTTCAATATCCTAACTTTGCACAATTAATAACAAAAGATGTTTTATACCTAGGTTTTTCCTCCCAGTTTCAGAGAATTACCACCACCTCCTCTGGAACTATTTGACTTGGATGAAACTTTCTCTTCAGAGAAAGCACGGCTTGCTCAAATTACCAATAAATGTAAGCCTGATCAATTTATATATTTTGTTTGTTTTTTCCAAACTATAATAACTGTATCATTGGTATGAGAATCATTTGTCTCATTGAACTGAAAAAAAAATGGATAGAATTTTAAAGTACATTTTCTGTTTTGTTTATTTCATGCAAATTCTGATATTTTCTCCCCAAGTGGCTGATTATCCCATTTAGTTAGACCATAGTGCTAATAAGTTGAAGGTATGGGTTTTATTCTTTATGAACCATTAACTGGCTACAGATTGTACTCTTAACCCAAGCTGCCTCTCACAAATATATGCTATTGGTCCCAGGGTAGGTTAAGTAAAGAATATGGATGGATGAATACAGATCAGTCACCACTACCAGAAAAGAAATTAAAATGTGCATGCACAGTTGCCACTGAGTCAAAAGAATCATCTTTGCTTGATATGTAATGTGGAAATGATAGTTCTAAGCAATCATGGGTACCTAAACCATTCAATCCTCTTTTAATGAGAAATATCAAGCCTTTATCAGAACTGATAAGACTGCACACAAGTAATAGGGTCCTACAGCTTCTATTACTGTATAACTTTAAATAGCATCTTTCATTTGAAAATATAGAGATGGAATTAATTGTGAATATGTAGAATGTTGTCTATTTTAAACTAGGATGTAGCAGGAGACAGTAGTTGAGCTGCGTGTGCCCATTGTTTTAGGTACTGAAGAGGACCTGGAGTTCTATGTCAGGAAGTGTGGTGACATTCTGGGAGTGACTAGTAAACTTCAGAAGGAGCAACAAGACGCTAAACATGTTCTGGAGCACATATTCTTCCAAGTTGTGGAGTTTAAGAAACTGAATCAGGTAATGTGTTTATCACATCCTGCACACTGGAATTATGTTTGGTTCCATTTGAGAGCTGGATTCACAGGAGCTTTTTTATGTTATCTAAAGTTCTGATGTTGAAAGTCCTATTTCTAAAACAGTATAAGGAATTTCTGCCATGTGGACTGAATTCAACCTTTGGTTTAATTTTTGTCATCCCTGCTCTTTATTCCTTCCAGTTTAAAAAAAAAAACGCTTATTGGCTGCCTTTGCCCCCTGCCATTAGTGTTCCTGTGAGAAGGAGCGGATTAGTGGGCCTAAGTTTGAGGAGGGAAGAGTGAAGGAGGAAGGGAATAAACATCTGTACAGCACCTACTATGGCCAGGCACTATACTAAGAGCTTTACAAATATTACCTCATTTGATCCCCCCAACAACCCTGGGAGGTAGATGCTGTTATTATCCCCAATTTACAGATGAGGAAACTGAGGCAAACCAGGGTCAAGAGATTTGCTCAGTCACCCAACTACTAAATGTCTGAGGCTAGATTTGAACTCAGGTCTTTCTGACTCCAGGCCCAGCACTCTGTCCACTGCGTGACCTAGTTACTGTGGAGAAGTAGCTCTTGTGCTGGTGATCAAAGAAATAGGGCCCAGGACACCTTAAGCAGAAAGATGAATAGGAATTTGGGGCCACTTAGGGATCTGGAAGAGCAAATTATTGTCTCAGTCTGTTAAGAAGGTGTGATTGAGGGGCAGGATGAACATTGCTGACAGGCCTCATGTTTGTTGATCTTAACAGCAGCGGATGATCAACTTTTAATTTTAGAAGTCTTAATCTGGGGCTGGGTGAAATGAATAATAACTGACTAGCCCTTCCCATGCATGATCACATTTAATCTGCACACTGTTCTGTGTTGTCAGTAGGACTACTACCATCCCACTTGAATGAGAATACTTAGGCTCAGAGTGAGTACTAAGGGAACCAGCTGATAGTCTCTGTGTTAAGTGTCAGAGGTAGGATCTGAACAGAATCCTGCCTGACTCCAAATCCGATTGTTCTGCTCTGCCATCTGACCTCTCAGCCTCTTAAGCTAAGTGTTAGATCAGTCTTGCATACCTGAAATTTCCCATGACTGCAGTTAATTAGCACCAATTAACCAGTCATTAGTGTTTAAATGAATGGATTTTAGCATTATATGAAATTTTCCATTTTTTTCTTTTTTTTTTAGGAGCATGATGTTGATACAAGTGAAGCCACATTTCATAGTAATTACTGAGTACAGTGTCTCTTACAAGACCAGAAGAGGAGATACTGGAACAGCTAACCTGCTGTTGGGTCTCTCACCATAAACTCTTTTATAACTGTTTTTCTACATATTTGTCAAAATTGCCTCTCCACCATGAGCCATGCACTTTTATGTTGTAAATAGGTACAGAGTTAAAGATCCTACATATCCTCTGTAGTGACTAGGCAGGTACACTATGAGGATTGCTAACTATCAAAATCATTAGGTAAGATAAATGTCCCATGTTCTTTTTTTTATTGGAGCTATATACTTTTGTAATATGTGAAATATTCTTACATTAAAATGTTCTCTTTCAATTCCAGTCCTATCTTTGGTCTTGTTAAAGGTGCAATAATCTGCTTCAGCTTTTTTGTGATCTTTATAGAGCTTTCTTTTATGCCTAATGAATAATAAATGCTATAGAAAAATAAGTTAATTTGCAGAATCAACTTAATATTATGGACCATAAACATAATTGAACAGGCTCAAAGATCTGTGAATTTTAGTCCTATCCTAAGCTCTAGTCCTGTATCTCCAGTAGCCTTTGGAGACACCTCCTGTAATGTTTCCCTTAAGGTCTCTTCCTTCTCTGAATACTTTATTTCTTAGACCTTTGAATACAAGATAAAAAATAATAAATTGTTTTGTTAATTATTTGTGCATGTAACTGCAAACTTTTGTATGCAGCTTTAAAAAGACTGTTAACTTTAACAAGATTGCCACAAAACTATTTATTTTCTGCTCCATTTTGAATTTCTTTTCTTATACGTTAAGTTGGTTAATTAATCAACAGGCATTTATTAAGTACTTATAGTGTGCTACTAACTATGGTAGGCAGTGGACACTCAAAAAAAAAAAATGGAAAAGTCCCTGCACTCAAGGAGTTTAAATTTTTTGGGGGAGACAACATGCACACGTATAAGTTTATATAAAAAATATCTATGGCAATTTTGGGGAGAGGCACCAGCAGCTTGGGAGGAATCAAGATTTTGTTGCTATCATTGTTGCTTTTATATAGTTGTAGTGCATGTCTATATTCTTTAATCCTGTTCTTCGTTGTTTCGTTTTGTCTGGTTCTGTGTGACCCCATTTGGGATTTTCTTGGCAGAGATACTGGAGTGGTTTGCCATTCTCTTTTCCAGCTCATTTTACAGATGAGGAAACTGAAGTAAACAGGGTTAAGTGACTTGCTCAGGGTCACACAACTAGTAGGTGTCTGAGGTTACATTGGAACTCAGGAAGAACTTTCCTGACTCCAGGCCCTCTCTCCACTGTGCCACCTATGATCCTGTTCACACTCATGTTGAATTTCTCAAGTAGCTTTTAAGGACTTGCAAGGAAAGACATATATCTTACACTTTTAAATATATATATATATTCTTTGTAGCACCAAAACACATAGTAGGTGCTCAGTAAATACTTGCTAAATGATTGAACAAATCAATGAAAATACATGATGTTCCTCAGATGGAAGAAAACATATAGGTAATTGAAATACATGGGGAATCATTAGGGAAATGTTTATTTAAACACTTATACACATGTTAATAACTTCCGCTTTTCTTCTTGGACCAAAGATGGCACTTTGTTTTGTACTTTATTAATGTGCTTATATAACATTGTGTGTTAATATTTTTGTATGTGTTATGTCCCTCCCAGATTTAAACTCTTATTGAATTAAATCACAAGTACTTATTAATTCTGTTTTCATTTTTCCCTTTTGCTGAGCTATTACCTTATATAAAATCTTTATCTCTCATGTTTAATTCAGGTATATCTTGACTTGCCCATGAAGTTGTGGACCATGTGCCTCATGCTACTTTTGAACTTTAGCATCTAGCACAGTAATAGGTATGTAGGAAATTAGAAGTTAATGTTTGTCAATTCGAAGGACACTTTTAGTTCAACATTCTGTGATTTCTGTTGCTTATCCAGTCAAAGCATACTCTGCTTTCAAATTTCTGCTATGGGGGCAGTTAGGTGACTCAGTGGATAGAGCACCGGCCCTTAAGTCAGGAGGACCTGAGTTTAATTCAAATCTAGCCTCAGAGGTTTCCAAAGTGGGTGATACTGCACTCTTGGGGGTGCTGGAATGATCTAGGGGGCAGTAGAAGCCTTGGGTACAGTTGGGGGATGTTGAATAAAAATAAAGGGGCAGTGTAAGAGAAAAAAATTTTGAAAAATCAGTTGTACATGTTTTATCTGTTGTATAATAGAGTTAAAGTTGTGATTACATTATTTTCCAAATAAACAAAATGCAAATTGTAACATATTTTTATAATTGGTTATAATATAACCAATCATTGGTCAAGTCCGTCAACAGGTCTTAACAAGCAAGTTGGCAAGCCATGCGTTATCCAGAAGTCCAGCATGCTTTTGCAGGAATATATGCATGTAATTACTTGTTAACAATATGATACTATATGGTTACATGATGCAATATTTCATCATCAAAATTTCAATGTAAAAAACTCATAAATTTACAGTGAATTAGTAAATTTAATTTAAGATGCATCATTTAAAAAAAAGCCATTAAAGGGGAAAAGAAAATAGATTTCAGAGTAATTTTTTTTTTTTAAAAGAGGGCCTTAGACTAAATAAGTTTGGGAATCCCTGTCTCAGACACTTGACATTTACTAGCAATGTAATCCTGGGCAAGTCACTTAACCTTGCAAAAAAAAATTTTTTTTTCCACTGTGATTGTGATTCTTATTAAGAAACATTTTCAAGTTCTGTGATTTTGTTGTTGTTTTGGGCTTTCAGAAAAGAAAAATGCAGCATTCTGAGAGTTTGATTAATGTTGATACTGTGATCAGAGCATTTTTTATGAAAGAGTGATAGAGTATTAGGTAAATTATTGAAATACTTAGCATCCTAATGGATGTCTACATATATTGTCCTTCAAAGAATGATGATGCATCCTTATTTCAACTATGCTTCCATTGCTTCCAATGGGGTTCAGACTCCCCAAACTTTTCAAGCCATCTAAGGATGTTTCATTATTTTTGATGCTGAATGTTATCAACCAGCTTGAATCACCATACTTAGCCCCCATTGATCTCTGGCAGTTTCCAAAAATCAGCCACATCCATTGAGCATATTTAAAAAAATATTATAGATGCAGAAGCTTATTTCAAGAGTTCTGAAAAATGTTTTAAGCAATAGTAGTGTTGCTGAACTTTTAAGGTACCATAAGTTATTTGTAGATATCAAATATGATTACTCTTGTTTCCATTAAATGTTAGTGACTATGCAATAAATATACTGGCAATAGGAGGATAAGAGCTGTAGCCTTCAAATGTAGTTAAATGGTAAACTTTTTGTTTTAAAATAAAACTCTTAAATGTTGAGGGCATGAGTTTAAATCCTGGCTGTCCCAATGACAATGGGACCATAGGCAGGTCAATCTTTTCTAGGATTCTGTTTCCTCACATCTAAAATTTGGGAGTTTGGATTAGATAATCTTTCCTGGTTTACAAATGCTTTTAAGAGAAACGTGTCTTTATCGTATTTGGAGTCATCCCACCGTGAAGCCAAAGGCCCTGCAATGATTTAATAGAGGCTTAGGATAAGGTTCAGGTTCCCTAGGTACTTTCATAGTCCCTGGGTTTGGGCAGCGGGCAGAGGTGGGCAGCTCCTTCCTCATGTTTGGCCTAGTGGAAGAGGGTAGGTGCAGGCCTGGGTCTGTAGAAGGTAAGGGCTGAGGTAGTCGCAGGCAGCAGAAGGGCAGAGCTGGGTATAGCCCTCATGGGAAGGCCTTGTGCATGCAGAAGCTTGGGCTGGGTGCGAATAACTGTCATGCATTTAAATTCAATGTTATCAGTATAAATTATTTAATAATACTCATGACTTATAATTATGGCTACTACTTAAAACTGATACAGGGAAATTATGCCATCCCTGGAATCCCCTTGGCCTTTCCTAAGATCCTACAAGAGGGAGCATGGGTATGATTACCCTGTATTTACTTAGGTGGTAACTCAGACTTCCCTAGATTGGGGCAAATGGTCCAGGGCATGACACAGGAAGAGATTAGACTAGCCCTGCTCTACTTACTTCTCTGTTGAGAGGTCTTCTGCAGTAAGCTACCTCTTAGATCAGACAATTATGAAAACTGTGTTTTCCCCTAATATGATGCTTGGTGCAATTTTAATGAGTGCATGGTTGATCTTAAAAGACATTTATTGTTCAGTTGTGTAGGACTCTGTGTTTTCTTGGCAAAGATATTGAAGTGGTTTGCCATTTCCTTTTCCATTTCATTTTACAGATGAGGAAACTTAGGCAAATGGGGTTAAGTGACTTGCCCAGGGTCACACACAGCTAGTAAGTGTCTGAGGTCACATCTGAACTCAGGTCATCCTGGCTCCAGGACCAGCATTCTAGCCACTATGCCACCTAGTTGCCCTATCCATGATACAGAAAGAATTGATAAGAGCATGTCATTCCCCCAGTAATTAAAGGTCAAAACTTATGAACAAGAAGATATCAAAAGAAGAAATGCAAATCTTCAGTTAACAAGCTTGTATTACACAGTATATGATAGACACTAGAGATACTAATAAAAAGAATGAAATAATCTATTCAAGGAACTCACATTCTGTAATAACAGGAAAGAATCCCCTTATCAGTAATAACAGGAGAAACATTAATCTAAGAAAAACTTAGATTTTCTTCTCTGTGTGCATCATATTGGCAAAGATGACAGACAAAAATGCTAAATTTTGAAGGGCCTGGAGGCAAATAAGACTAATTCATTGTTGGTAGAATTGTGAATTGTTCCAACAATTCTGATTATATTAGAAAAGTCACCAAATTCTGACCCAGCAATACCTCTGTTGGGCACATGCTCTAAGAAGGTCAAAGACAGAAGCAAGGGTCCCACATATGTAAACATACTGTTCATTGGCAGGAAGCAAAGACCTGGAAACAAAGTGATTTTCTCTTATCAGCTGGGAAATAGCTGGACAAATTGTGTGAGTGGAATGGAATATTGTTGTACTGGAGGAAACTGATCAATGTGAAGAATTCAAAGAAACTTGAGAAGACTTATATGAACTGATACAATGAAGTAAAACCCCATGACTACAATCATGAAACTTAAACACAATAAAAGGGTAAGGATTGTGATCAATGCAGTCAACAATTTTGATTTCAGAGTACTTGCAAGGCTCTCATCTTTGAGATGGTGAACTATTAGATGAAATTATGTTGTTAGATATGGCTGATGTTTTTGTTCATTTGCACAGGAGTACTATTATGAGGATAGTACTACTATTAAGAGAAGGAAGCATTGGGCACTGACAGATGTAAAAATTTTTTCATAGTACCAATAAACCTTTTTTTAAAGTTACATGGATACCAATGAAACCAGCCAGCCTTCTCTTCTAGTTGTAATTCTCTTATGCATTTTATATACTGATTTGTGCAGTTGGTAGTGTACTAAAGTCTTCTTTCTGTTCACCAATCTATTGTCCTTTGAGCGATCCATACTGGTGATCTTGCACAGCTCTCCCTCACTCAAAACAGAGTCAAGTGCAAGTCATGTCATCATTTCTCTGATGTCATGGTCTTCTTCAAAAACAAACACAACTTTTGATTACTCCAGAGTGACACAAAAAGT
Organism: Bettongia penicillata ogilbyi; assembly: GCA_023548195.1. NCBI lineage: Eukaryota > Metazoa > Chordata > Mammalia > Diprotodontia > Potoroidae > Bettongia > Bettongia penicillata. The sequence goes on from JAJHZJ010000444.1 coordinate 5,525,668, forward strand.
GAGAAATGATCTTTGCCTTCATGGAGTTCACAGTGTTTAGGGCAATAAGGCATATTCACAAAGAACTAAGAGAAACTAGGTGGTAGAGTGAATAGTGTGCCAGGCCTGAACGCAAGAAGACTTAGCTTCCTGAGTTCAAATTTGGCCTGAGACACTTACTAGCTGTGTGATCTTGGGCAAGTCACTTTACCCTATTTGCCTCAGTTTCCACCTCTGTAAAATGAACTGGAGAAGGAAATGGCAAACTACTTCAGAAAACCCCAAATGGGATCACAGAGTTAGAGTTAGAACAACAAATACCTATAATATAGAATGTAATTTGTGAAATGCCTGAAGGCAGGCAATAGAAGATTTCCTTAGCTGTGTGGCCAAATCATTTAAACTTTTTTGAGCCCAAGTTTCCTCATCTATAAAATGGTGATTAGAAAGAACTATCTACCTCACAGATTTCCTGTGAAAAAAGAACTTTGCAAATTGTAAATTTTTAAAAAAGTTCTTTTTAAACCCTTGCTATCATTATTTCCAGGGAAAGTTTAATTTCTTAAGGGAGGTTGGAGATTATCTTTCAAGTTAAAGACTGAGCCAGGCCTAGAACTCACATTTTCTGCCTCTAGGGTCTTGTCTCTTTCCTTTATACACTAATGTGGAAAGACAAGAACAGAACAGTCCAGAAACTTTAAATTGTGGATATTGACCTGGGAAATGAAGGAGGAGACTATGAGTCTGCAGTGTTTCATATGAGGTCAGTTAATGTGACCATTGGTTTTGCTTAACTTTTTTATTCTTTGTTACAAAAAAAGGATTACATGGTCCGTGGGAGGAGTATATCCAGAAATGACTGTGATATTTAAAAAGGCATCAATAAAAGTTTTTAATTTAAAATTGTAATTACCATTTTGTTACATACTTTGATGGATCTCTAGGCTTCTCTTCCAGTGTAGATGTTAAACCATCTCTCCCTGCCTTTTCATTTTACGTAGTTCTTGTCCATGCCCTTGCCAAAGGCTTCCATAGTGTCCAATTCAATGGAACCTTTCCTCAAAATCATTTAGTATTTTGAGGATACCAAGTGTTTGCTATCCTTTGCTCTCCTTGTATGACTTCAGTTCATATTTATTAAATACCTACCAGCTGCAAGGCACCTGCCAGGTGTTGTGACTGTGAGTCAAAAATGAAAATTCATGGACTCAAGGAGCTTACATTTCATTGGGGGTATATAGTATGTATATTATGTGTGTGTGTATATATGTGTGTATGTATATATATATATATATATATATATATATATATATATGAATAGGTACATACACACAAAATAGGAAGTAATTTCTGGAGTGGAGTGGAGATCTGGGAAAAACAAAAGACTTGCTCTAATGTAGGAAATAACATATAATCTGAGTCTTGAGGGGAGCTAGAAGCAGAAGAGGGAGGGAATTCCAGGCAAGGTACACAGCTTGTGCAAAGGCATGGGGGTGGGAGATGGAACATCATGTATAAAGAACAGTAAGTGGGCCAGCTTGGCTGGAATAGTTTGTGAAATATGAAATTAGCTTAGACAGGCTGGAGCTATATTATAAAAGACTTTAAATACCAAGTAGAGGAGTTTGTATTGTAGCCTAGAGGCACAGTCAGATCCTATCAGTTTGGTAGCTAAGTGGAGAATGGACTGGAGAGAGTGAAAAACAGGCTGTCAGGAGGATATGAAGGGATTAGATGTGGGGAGGAAGACTGAGGGCAAGCAAAGAATGGACAACCAGGAGCTTGTTTACCTAGCTACTGAAAGGTGGAAGGGGATCTCCTCAATCGAATAAAAATAGGGCTGTTGGAGAAAAGGACGGGAACTAAACTGAATACTTTAAAGCACTTTTGCTTTAAAATTCCAGTGATTTTGTTTGTTTGTTTGGACAAAGAGGGGAGGAGAAAAGGGATGAAGGACCGCAAAGCATTTATTCCCTTCCGGATCCCTCCCCAGGCATCACTCCCTTTTAACAAAAAATAAGAACAATAGATCATCAAAATCAAACAACACAAACACACTGACAGTTTTTACTCACAGTCCCCTATTTTTGCAAAAAAAAGATCTGGAGAAGCATTTTGTTTTTTAAAAAATCAAAATGTTGAATTCATCCACTTTAAATTTCCCCATAAAACCCTTCCCAGGAGAATCAACTAATCTCTTAATTTTCTTAATTGATTAGCTATAAAAAGTTATCAGCAGATTGTGGGTGTCCGTCTTCTCATCTGCAAAATAAAGTAGGGTTAGACCAGGTTATTTCTTAGGTACTTGAGCCTATTTAACTGAAAACATGTACCCTGCTCTCATCAAGTGATCTTTATTTAACTCGAGACATGTACCTTGGACTCGGCCAGCGCAGCCAGACTACATTTCCCAGGACCCCTCGCAGCAGGGGCTTCGGCTCAGCCCAGTTAAAAAGCCACAGCCGAGCCTTTAACTCGGCGAGCTTTGGGCTCTTTTTGGAGCCGGCGCGGCCCCGCTCCCCGCCCGGCCATGGCCTTTAAAGCAGAGTCCCTTTCCCAGCGCACGGCCCCGGGACACGCGCGGCCCGGTCCGCCGGCCGCCTGGCCCGGGGGCGCTGGGGGCGCTCGGGGCCGCCGGGGCGCCTCCCGTAAGTGGGGGCGCGGCGGGGAGGCGGGCGCGGACGGACGGATGGGCCGGCGGGCGGCGGGGGCTTTGCAAAATTTGTTGCAGTTTACCCGCGCGCGCCTCTTTTCCCTTCCTCCGCCTCCCGCCCGCCCGCCAGCCACCCAGCACTCTGCCTCTGGCTTCCCGGGCGTCCGCCTCGCGCACGCTCGCGCCAGCCCCGGAGGGAGGGAGGGATCGAGGAGGCGGCCGTCCGCGGTTGGCGCGAGATAGGAAAGTCCTGCGGCGGCGGCGGCGCGTCCCGGTCTAACGCGCCGGCTGCGGGAGGGCCCCGCCGGGCAGCCTTGGAGGAGGGGGCGCCCCCCGGCCCGACCGCGCTTGCATCTCCCAGGCGGGGGCTCGGGGCGTCTGCCGCCGGCGAGCTGCGGCCGGGCCGGGCAGGGCAGGAGTCGGCTCAGCCCGGCGGGCTGCTGCGCTCCCCTCCCCCTCCCGCGTCCTCGCCCCCTCCTCACCTCCCTCCCCGCCCTCCCTTGCCCCGTATCCACTTTCCCTCCCTTCCCTCCTTTCCCCGCTCCTCGCAGTCCTGCCCCCCTCCGCCGCCTTTATGACCCCCTGGCCCCGAGGGCAGCACAGAGGGGATGGCTCGCCGGACGCGCGGGTAAGTTGGACGGCCTGAGGGCCCCCCATTCTCCAGTTAGTCATGGGTGAGAGGGGTGCTTGAGGACCTCCCCCGACACGCTTGCCCTCCGCGGGACCCTCCCGGAGAACTTAGGTTAAATAGAAGAGGTGGGGGTCTGGTTAAAAGTTGAGCGTTTCAGCTCTCCGTGCAGTTACCCAGGCGCTGCCACCCCTGCTTCCCCGGGGGGACCGGGCTGGCTGGGGCGTAGTCCGCACACTGGGCATTTTGTCTTTGGGGCCCCAGCTTAACCGTCTGTAAAATGGGGGAGAATGGGGAGTTCCTAGAACGCCCTCGGCTCCCCGGGTCTCTAGGGCTTGCCCGATAAATACTGTAAGGAACGGTGTTTTATTAGAGTTGGAAGGGACTTCAGGACTTGTTCAGAATCCGACAATGTTAACCTTGATAATGCCATCACCCTCTTCGACTTTCTTCCCAGAATAGTATTTTTAAGTGCGTAAAGGAAATTGCATAGAATTACAAAAGAAACCAATTGAATATTGAAATACAGTTATCAGAATATAAAAAAAAATGCACTCTGATCTAGGACCTCTCTCCACCTACCCCAATTTTGCAAGTTTGGGGCTCCTAAGGTCACAAAATAATGAATATTCAACGTAAAATTGTGAGCACAGATGTCATCCATAAACTTCTATCTTGGTTAATGTGAGAGTCGGGTGTGGAGGAAATGAATTCTTATAAATTGAGAATTATGAAAAAGACTAATAAATCCACCCTTCCCAAAGCAAAGGGCAGCGGAAGAGAGGGGTTTTATATTCCAGACATGCTTGTGGGTTATGCCAAAGGGCATTGTTGTTTAGAGGTTCTTTGTAGGGAGTTTTGATGGCCTGGGTTTATTAATGTCTTTGTTAAGTATGGAGGGTCCACATATGTATGTGTATATATACATACATATATACATACATATTTCTGAGGTCTCTTATCTGTTGTAGGAGGGAGACAAGAATTACACATAATACGGTATAATAGTGCCCCTCAAATTTTCTGCCCCCTGAAACATAGTAGGGCTGACGTTATTTATGATACCATGCTGCACATATTTATTAAATGACTGTATTAGTTGCCACTTTTCCTGGGTGTTTTTTTGCCTTAGCAGGCAGTTCCCAGCTTACAAACATCCCACTTGTGAGTTGTTGCTAACCTACAAGTAGTTTCTCTCTCTCTCTGTGGTAAGGCTGCTTTTGGCTTTGGGGTCATGGTGAGGAGCATGAGGCACATCTCTTTGCCTGTCAGCTGCTATGATTATTTTCCCTTGTGGCCACCAGGCAGGGTTGAGTTGATAGGGGCAGCTATTGTCTGAAATAATTAATTGGAACTCTAGATGCATTCTTTTTCTGATAGAAACAATGTTAAAAGTGGTTAAGTTCTATTTCAGCTACATGATAGGTGAAATTGACTTTTTTTGGGTTCGTAGCCACCTTTTAAAACTTTGTTTCTGAAAGGGAACATTCAGGACACAACCTGTTCTTGAGCTGGATTTGACAAACTGTCTTGGACATTTTGCTTCTAGGAAATTGTCCTTAAAGATCTGGTCCAGGGTTTTTTAACGTTTTTTTGTGTGTGTCAAAGACCCCTTTGGCAGCCTAGAGAACCCTTCTCAGAAGCATGTTTTTGATGCACAAAATAAAATACAAAAGATCACAAAGGAAACTCATATTGAAATAGTTATAAAATTTTTTTATGTTCTCAGACCCCAACTTAAGAACCATGATTTGGTGAGAAGAGGAAAAAGTTTTGACCAGTTGGTCTTATTTTCCCAATAGTGTTTTAAGTTTAAAATCAGTATTTAGAATACATTTTGAAAATACTGAGTACTAGTATATAAATTCCTTATGACTAATTGGCCTGATCCCGTGTTAAATATTACAATGAAGAGAAAAATGTCTTCTGTCTTAACGAAGTCTTACCTTTTAAATGCATGTGTTTGTCGTTGGTCATTTTTAGCATCGAGGATCAAGATGAGTTGCATTGTCAGGATACAGATTCGGATGTGCAGGAACAGAGGGAAAATAAATGTAAGGTCAAGTGGACGCACCAAGAGGTATGTGACCCAGAGAGGATGAAGGCTTCCACCTTGGCAGGTACCACTTTGTTTTGAGAGAGCTTCTGTGAGGAAGATCAGAAGGGAAGGATAAAAGACTGGGGGATGTAGAAAGGAAGGGGAAAGAATAAGATGGAAACAAGGGCTGATCATCTAGCCTGTCAACACCTTTTCATCATGCTCTAAGTTGGTGTAGGTAATACATAAAAGAAAACATTGCAGAGGAAAAATAACTTGAATATTGTTATTGTTGAACCGGGCCTTCCTTCAGTGATGACCTTTTTGTAGGTAACCACTAACTAACATCTAGTTTTCTAGCATGGCTCACAGAGGATTGATAGTTTCCTTCCTCAGATTACTGATGCCTGATTAGATCTAGGAAATTTGTTTGGTGGGTCATGTAATGGTGGATTTTATGACCATAGTGTTAGCCCATAGGGCTTACCAGAACTCTGCTCAACCTAAGGGAGAACATTCAAGGTGTACTTTGTGAATTGTGAATCAATTCCTTGAACCTTTCTTAAGCTTCTGCTGCCTGTGAGGGCTCCCTGGGGTGCAGGGTGATACAGACACAAAGAAGGAAACAGCCCCTGCTCTCAAGGTGTTTTTATTTAATTGGGGGAGGAGGAAGGGTATGTCACCTGTACACAAGTAAGTAAATATAAATAAATTATGTCCAAATAAAACTTGACATCCAAGAGTGAGAGAAAGGTAATGATTAGTAGCAGTGAGGGATCTGAAAAGGCTGCTCATATATGAGGGGGCCCTTGAGCTGTGCTTTGGAGGAGGGTAAGGGATTCGATGAAATACAAATGAGGGGAAGCAAATTTCAGGTGTTAATGGGGGACCACTTCCTCAGGGGCATGACGGCAGAGGAGAGGGTACAGTGACATAGGTGGGGTGCGACAAGCAAGGCAGTTTGATTGGAACAGAGTGGGATTGTGTGGGGGTTGGGGAGTAAAACTCCATGTTTTGGTGGGGGAACATTGCTTCTGGAAATGAACCATCTTGTGGCAGATTCTGAACATGTGAGCATGTGCCTTTTCTGGTCCTTTTCAGGATGAGCAGCTGAAGGCCCTTGTGAAGCAATATGGGCAGCAGGATTGGAAGTTTCTTGCAAGCCACTTTCCTGTAAGTTTCTGGGAGCTCCTGGGAGTTCTATTTCTGATTTTGGGCCTTGTTGCTAGGGAGGGAATGGGTGACTGATTTCTGAAGGGCCATTGGGTACAGTACTCAGTACATAGTTTTGGTTTTTTGTTTTTCTCAGAGAAAAAAGATCATAGAATGTCACAGCTGGAAGACACTCTAGAGATCATCTTGTCAATCCCCTCATTTACAGAGTGGGGTAACTGAGGTAGGGAGGTGGACTGACTTGCTCAGGGTCCTATGGGTATCAGATTTAGCATAGCAGAGGTCAGAATCAGGGTCTTTTGGCTCTAAATCTAATGCCCCATCCATCCATTATACCATGTTGATAATAGCTTTCCAAATTTAGCAAAATATTATTTTAATGATTTTTCCCCTGTCTGCCACGCGTGAGGTATTCTCAGCTCAGATATCTTGAAATTATATCTTCAGGACAATATTTTTGATGGTGATAATTTTTTTAAAAATGCCTTTATATGTGATTTTAAATATCTTTGCAAATAACTTACTACAACAGGATACAACTAGTATCTCTTAATGAGTTTCCACTTCCTTTAGGAGTAGATTGAAGGTGGATGACAAGAAGGGAAGAGTGGTAGAGGGGGCAGGGTCTTAGCAGAGACCAGAAAGATTGGAATCAAGGGCACAAGTTGGGGGATGTGCCATAACAAAAAGACATGGTCAGTCTTTTCTGAAAGACTGGAACAAAGGAGAGACTGGGGACATTGTTCTTCCGGCCCTAAATCTTATGATCCTGTCCAGATCAAGGCATGCCACAGTCCCGTTGCTCTCTGCCATGGTTAGCCCATACGTGGAGTATAAATGGGAGTTACTAAATAAATGCAAATTATTATTAAGGGAGATATTGATAAATTGGCAGGTAGGTGGCACAGTAGATAGAGTCAGACCTGGAGTCTGGAAGACCCGAGGTCAAATCGAACCTGAGACATTTACTAGTTGTGTGATCCTGGGCAAGTCATTTAACCTTAGTCTGCTTCAGTTTCCTCTTCTGTAAAATGAGAATAATGCACCTACTTCTCAGAGTTGTTGTGAGTCTCAGATGAGATAATAACCATGAAGAGCTTAGTACTGTACCTGGCACATAGCACTAAGTAAGTGTTAACTATCACCATTATTATTATCATTTAATTAAATGTTAAGAGGCTAGTGAAGTATCTGGAACCACTATCCTGTGAAGAGAGAATGAATTGAAGATGTTTAATCTGGAAGAAAAAGATATTACAGGAGAAGAGTATGTCTTCCGTTATCTAAAGGTTTGTTGTGTGGAAGACAGGGATCATTCTTGGTTTTGTGTGGTCTCAGAGGGCGAAAGTAGGACCTGAGGAGAGTCTAAAGGGTGCTCAAGGAGGTTCTGGGGAGGGACAGGACAGGCAGACTTGTACTTTAGGAATGTCACCTTTTCATTGGAGAGGAGACAGCTTGGAGGCAGGGAACCCAATTAGGAAGCTGTTCAGTGGTGTAGGTCAGTGGTGATTGGGCAGGGAGAATCTCCCAGACTTGACAACTGATGCTATGGTAGGAATTGTGGGGGAGGGTCAGGAAGAGGGCTCCAGCAAGGATGACCTCGGCTGGTGAACTTTAAATTGTGTTCCAGCTCAGAGAGAGGGGACGGGGAGGGGTGTGAATTTGTACTGATTCACCCACATTCTCTTACCTGATCCTCTCTGTGCAAATCATTTGGAAGGTGGTTGGTTAGGCGGAGTAAAGAGTGAACTCTACTTACCCCTATGTTAGGATTGACCCTGTGACCTTGCCTTCGTAAATATCAAGGTCCTTATTTGTGCCATAAATAACTGAGCTGGCCTCCTTGGGCCTTTTATGCTTATTGTGCTATTTACTTACTTGTTCTCCGTGCCTGTGGAAGGTGCAGAAAGGCAGATTTAGGTTCAGTGTAAGTAAACTTTTCTGCATTATTATTGTCCAGGAGTGGAATGGGATGCCCAGAGAGGTGGTGAGGCCCTACATCTCTGGAGAGTCTTCCAAGTGATTTCTGGGCTGGACAACCACTTTGTTGGGATGGCATGAGGGGTTGGATTAGATAAACTACTCTGACTCGGAGATTTCTGTGATTTCTGTCTTCTGTGGGGCTCTGAATTCACCATCCCAGAATCGCAGTGATCAGCAGTGCCAGTATCGGTGGTTGAGGGTTTTGAATCCAGACCTCGTCAAGGGACCTTGGACAAAAGAAGAAGATCAAAAGGTAAGGTCCTAGTGTGTCCTGGTGTCTAGGAGGCTGTCTTTCATCTAGTGAAAAGAGAGGAGGGCATGGATTCAGGAGAGCAGGGTTTGAATCCTGGTGCGGTGACCTCCTTGAGGCTCCTTCTATGTTTATTTGTCTGAAAAGTGAGTGTAATAACACTTTGCTATCTTCCTCTGGGTTGTTTTGAGGGAAAACCTTTTTGAAAAACTCAGATCAATTCGGAAATGTGTTATTCATATACATATAGAGTCAATTCTATCTCAGTTTCGTCATCTGTAAAATGAACTAGAGAAGGAAACAGTGAACCACTCCAGTATCTTTGCCAAGAAAAAACCCAGTGGGGTCACGAAGAGTCAAGACTGACATGACTGAACAGTAGCAATAACCCATACCTCGTTTTAGAGCTGAGGAAACTGAGGTCCCGGAAGGTTAACTTGCCGAGGTCACACAGGTCATGTGTCAGAGGTTGGATTTGAACCCAGGTCTTTCGACTCAGTCAGTACTTTTTCCTCTGCATTGTACTGGCATGTCAAATGAATGTTGACTTAGTGTGGATGATCTTAAGTTTTTCATACAATTTTTCCACCTCTTCAACTCTACATTAGAGGTGAGTTGTGAAGTACCCGTTATCTTCATGGTGCTTTTTTTGGAATGTAGGCAAGTCACTTAACCTCTGTGCCTCAAGTTTCTTTGTCTGTAAAATGGAAATAATAGCACCTACCTTTCAGGTTTTTGGGGAGTATCAAATGAGACAGTATTTATAAGGTGATCAGGCACGTAGTCGAGGCTTAATAAATGCTCGTGTCCGTCCTTCTTAATTAGCACAGTTCCTGAGAGAAGTAGGCACATAATACATGTTTGTTAACTGATTGATTGTTGTGCCTATGGAGACATGACCCAGAGCCCCATGACATGATGGTTCTTGTTGCCTTGGGGCGGAGGATGAGATCAGCTCTGCTAGTTCCTTTGTCTGTCCTAGGAGAACCTATGAGTGTCCTTCCACTTAGTTTCGTCTTCCTTTTGTCTCGGTGGTTTTGTAAGATACTTGGTTAATATCCGTGTGGTTCAGTTCTTTAAATAGGAGGTCAGTTTGTTGGGCACTGGACGAAGGACCCAGACCAAAGACTGGACCCATGTTTTCATTGGCGTAGGGAACTCCCAGATAAGAAAACTTCCTTTCCCAGTGCAGATCTGTGCACCCTCTGCAACTTGTAATCTTAGAGCAGTCTGAGGGGTCCTGAAAGGGAGCCCTGCGCAAGGGGCATGTAATCATGTCTGTGTTAGTACTTGAGGTGGGACTTCAAAGAGGGCAGGTATTTCAGATTCTGAAGCTGACCCTATCTGTCATTTCATTTGGGCCCTCTTTGCCACGTTTAGAATACTTAATGTTAATATTTATGGATAGCTTAAATTAGTGCTCCTTGTTCCCTTTACAACCAGGTCATCTCTAGGGAAGGAGGAGAGGGCCATGTAGGATCGCGGGTCAATTTTGAGTTTTTCTTTAATTTCATAGGCTGCCACAACCAAAACATTAATCATGTTGTGATGGATGGCCTCTCCATGATGAGCTAGGTGGGTTAATTTTATTGGCCTTTGCGAAGAAGACTGAGTTGGTTGCTAGGACTGTATTCAAGAGTCTTTCCAAAGGGTAGAAAAGATTGAATTCATACTCTGGTGACTTCAGACCATGATTAGGCATTGGGCTTGGACTTTCTTTTTCTTTTTTTCTTTTTTTTTTAATGTTCTACAATCAGTACCATAAAACTTAGATTTTTTTCCCCCACCTATCCCCGCCATCCCCCTCCCTCCCCAAAATGGCATACAATTCTATATAGGATCTACACATACATTCCTATTGAATACATTTTCACTAGAGTCATGCTGTGTAGAAGAACTAAAATAAATGGGAGAAATTATATTACAAACCAAAACATAATACACACAATACACACACACACACACACACACACACACACACACACACACGACCTACATTCTGCGATTGCATTCAATAGTTCTTTCTCTGAATGTGGAAGGCATTTTGCCTTAGAAGACCATTGGGAATTTTTTATGTCCTTGTATTGCTATGAAGAGGACTTGGACTTTCTTTATCTCATCTGTAGAATGGGAATAAAAATTCTCACCTCCTTGATAGGATAGCATAAAATGAGATAAGGTAGCTAGGTGGTATCACTATACCACCTTGATAGAATTCAGTACCTGAGGTCAGGAAAGTCTGAGCTTTTACCCTGCCTTAAAACACTTCCTAGGGTTCTAGGCAAATCATTTAACCTTTCCCCATCCTATAAATGGGCATCATTATACTAGCACCTACTTCACAGAGTTGTTGGGAGGCTCAAATGAGTTCACATATGTAAAGAGTTTTGCAAACTTTATAATGCTACATAAACATAGCTATTAAGTCATTACTAACACATATTTAGAATGTTTTCTACCATGTCAACATTATTGCATTAACATCTATTGATGCCTCATACTGGCTTAGCAGCAACCCACCCCTAGTTCTTCTGCGCTCCTCTTAAGTAGTGTTCAGGCTCTGATGGTCCTGTCAAATTAGATAACCTTTCCTAGGAGACTATACCACCAGTAAGCAGGTAAAGAATTATATTCAGTCATAGAAATGCTTGAACACTATATATTTACTGCAAATATTCTTAACCTGGGGTCTGTGAACTTGTTTTTAAAGAGTATCTAGATAATTGTATTTCAATGATAGTGGTTTCCTTTGTAGTCCTATTTTAGGCATTTAAAGATTTGCAATCTACCTCAATGGAAGGAGAATCCACACTAATGAAATCATGGCTCCTTGTAGTAAAGTTAAAGCATAATTATGAGCTCTTAATATTTGTTCTCTGCATGTTGTAGCCTCAGTAGGATGTAGTCTTCTTCGAGACAGGGACTAGTTTTCATTTTATTTTTCCTTGTCTCCAAGGCCTTGCACAGTAGGGGGCACTTACGTAAGAAGTGCTTGTTAAATTGGATTATTTTATAATTATTTCTCCCATTTCCAAAAGGTCATTGAACTGGTGAAGAAATATGGCACCAAACAATGGACGTTGATTGCCAAGCACCTGAAAGGGCGTCTGGGGAAGCAGTGCAGAGAACGCTGGCACAATCACCTGAATCCTGAGGTGAAGAAGTCATGCTGGACAGAAGAGGAGGACCGCATCATCTGTGAGGCTCATAAGGTCTTGGGCAACCGCTGGGCTGAGATCGCCAAACTCCTCCCTGGAAGGTAAGGCAGGGTCCTGATGGGGGCAGGGGTGGTGGGCCTCTCCAAAATCGCATGTCAGATCTTCATTCATTTATAAACAGTAGTCAGAGGGAATGAATAGGGTACAGAAAGGGTTCATTTTGTTAGCAACAGAAGGTATGAATAGGGTACAGAAAGGGTTCATTTTGTTAGCAGAGACCAGGTTGGAGATGGCAGTTGTCTGTTGGGGCTCCCAGTAGGAGCAGAGGAACAGGAGGGCAGGCAGGCAGTTGACACACTTCTGGGCTCAGAAGCCAGAGCTCCTTCTGGTTGTCTTCTGGAGTAAGTTCCTTTCCGACTTTGGGCATTAGATTCCTCATCTGTAAAATTGAGAGCATTGGGCTAAAGATCCTTCTAGTTTTGTGGTCTTCTCTTAGGGTAAGGGCCATGGGACTTGGGGAGGACTGGATTTCTCCCCATAGACCAATCCCTGCAAAAATCACCATTAATTATGAGGTAGCAGAGAGAGCTGTGGACTTTCCTCTGCCACTTACTGAATAACTGTGGACAAATTTCTTAACCTCCCTGGATTTCAATTTCTTTATCTCTAAAATAGGAAAGGGAATAGTATGTATTTACTGGGCAGTTTTTTAAAAAACATTGTTTGATTGTTTTTATGGTATCCACGTATCTTTCCCTGCATCCTCCCCATTCTTCCTCCCTTATTTTTTTAATTTAATTTTAAAAAGGAATAAGAGGAAAAACCTTATAAAGCCAGTTGACACATTGAAAAAAATCTGATATTATATGTCATATTTACACCTGTGGGAATCTTACCCCCTCTTTCCCCATGAAGGATTGTCAGGGATGGGAGAAGTGTCTCTTATTTTGTGTTAGGGACCATATTTATTCTTTATAATTTTGTAGCATCCTTTTTTTTTTGTGGCGATTCTCATTTGTATTGTTCGTGGTCATTGTACACACTGTTTTCCTGCTTCTGTTTGCTTTGCATTAGTTCGTCCAAGTCTTCCCATACTTCCTCTGTATTTATCATACTCACTTCTTAAATCCCAGTATACCCACATACCCCATTTGTTTAGCCTTTTCCCAGTCAATGGGCATGTTCTTTGTTCCAGTTCTTTGCCATTACAGAAAGGGCTGCTCTAAATACTTTGACATAATATAAAGCCCAGGGCAGATTTGGGGGTGAGAGTATGTAAAGCATTTTATACCCATAAGGACATGTTAGCTATCATTGTTACCATTAAAGTGATGGTACCTGCTTTATATAGTGAGAAAGATACTAATAGCTCCTGTTGTAACCCCCTGCAGCTCACATTAAATAAGATGTACTCCCTGGGAGTTCCTTGTACCAATTAACTTAAAGGTCTGGTCTAGGAAAAATGTGTTCTTATATGCTGGGGATGCAAAGCTGACCCCCCTCCTGGTGAACTTGAGGATGACCTCTGTCATTTAATTGGTATAAGGAACTTTCCTGGAGTAACTTCCCTTCATCAGTGCAGATTGCCCTCTGCTCTGCCTGGGGCTCTTAGAAGATTAATGACTTGCTCCAGGTCACAAAGTTAGTCCGTGGTGGTTAGGACTCAGGGCCCCACACCAGGCTTTCTGGGGTATATCAGCCAATGTAATCATGCTTATTGGTTGAATCTTTGTCACGAAAGTAACAGTAGCTTGTGTTTTTAATGTGCTTTAAGGTTTATAAAGCATTTTCCTCATAGCTAACTGGCCTTTTAAATACACACTCCCCCAATACATAAAGGGCAAGGAGGGAATTAAACTTCATATGACTCTGAGCCACCCAGGCTGTAGGCATGGAAGGGCCTATTCTGTATGTATTCAATTTAGATGTTAAAGAGGCTCATGCATCTGGGAGCCAGCTAATGGGCCCACTCTGTCGCAGGAAGTGGAATGTTATTGTCCCCATTTCAACCTGCCTCCCACAGATGATATTCTCTCTTTCCTACTCTTGGAAGGAAAAGAGTTTGCAACCTGGCACTAGGAGATTTTAAGCTCCCATAAAATGGCTCTTTATTCTCGGAATTAGTTAAAGATACTCCAGCCTTGGTTTTTCCCCTGGTGTGTGGCCTGAAAACTAGGTTCTTTCTAGAATCCATCTTTTACCTAGACTTACTTTTCAGTTTGTTAATCTGTGGGCTCCTCATGGAATTAGATATGATTTCAAAACTTATTGAACATGGAGGAAGGGGAAGGGATGGGGGTATTCTAGTTCCCTTACTGTCTTTTTTGCCTTTCTCTGGATTTGCTCCAGTTTGTCAACATCTCTCTTAAAATCTGAAGTCTAGAATGAGACATCATACCCCAGAGGAGGTCTGGTCATTGCCGAAGACCTTCTAGAAACTGTAGTTCTCTTTCTGAAGCCTATAATGCTCTCTAAAATGACTGCATTTTAACTGTTGATTGATTGAACTTATAGTCTCCATATTTGTTTCTGTACCATTCTACTAAGTTTCTTGGAGTTGTAACCTTATGAAATAATTTCATTACCCAACTCCCAGAAGAATCGAAAGAGTGAGAAATACAGGAAGCCTTCCTCAACCATTTTTAATTCCAGTGCTTTCCCTCTATTAATTATTTCCCATTTGTTCTGTGTATAGCTTGCTTTATATGTATTTGTATTAGATTGTAAGTTCCTCGAGACTAGGGGCTGTCCTGCCTCTTAGCACAGTGATTGGCATTTATAGGAACTTAATAAATGCTTATGGGTTCATTAGAATGATTTCTCTCCCTTTTGAATTGAAGTAACGATAATAATAATTTTATTGCACTTGAAGATTTGTAATTCACTTTACATACATTATTTTGTTTGATCTCCAAAATAGTCTTGGGAGACCTAGATGCTATTAACATTATTATGACTATAATTAGTATCATTTTACAGATGAGCTAACTAACTATGGCTTAGAGAGATTGTGACGTGGCCAGAGTCGCATAGGTAGGAAATAATCTGAGGTAGAATTTCAGCCCAGGTCTACCCGATTGCAAGTCTGATTTTCTGTTAACTATGTTATACTGCCTCATTGGGAAAAAAAATAGAGACAACAGAACCCTGCTAATTTTCATTTTTTTTTCTTTTTTTTGAGAATTAAAAGGATTTTATTATAAGTATAGCAATATTGCCAAGCTGATCACTGAAAATCAGCTCCCTCTAATTTTCTTTGGGGCAGGAAGAGAAAATATTTTTAAATCTTTTCATGTTAAAACTGTTAAAATATAATTGAGTGATTCCTACTATCATGAGAAGAATTTAAAGGAAGTAGGCTTCTTATGGATGAGAAACAAGTAGTTTTCTTTTTAAAAAATAAAGTTTTATTAATGTTAATTTTTTTTTTAACATCACCATAATTTTCTCCAGTGTCCTTCCCCCTGCCTTTCTATTCCTGCCTTTCTATATGACAAACAAGATTTGTTAAAGATTAAAAGGAAAGAGGGAAAGAAGCAGTAAAATTGATAAGTACATTGAAAAAGTCTAAAAATGTGCATTGTACAATTGTTGTGAACTTCTCCCCTCTGCGTAGGGTTGGGAAGGGAGCAGGAGTGTCTTTTCATAGCTCCAGTCTGGAGGCATGCTTGGTCTTTGTAATTAGCCAACCTTGACTTTGGGCATAGTTCTTTCCATCCACATTTTTCTCATCAAAATGCATATTGTTTTCTTGGCTCTGCTTACTTCACTTTACATCCCATACTTCTGTGTTCATTCATCACATTTATTATTTCTTGTTGCTTGCTCATTGCAGTCATGTCAGACTCTTCCTGACCCCATCTGGGGTTTTCTTGGCAAAGGTACTGCAGTGATTTGCCACTTCCTCCTCCATCTCATTTTACAGATGAGGAAACTGAGGCAACCAGGATTAAAGTAACTTGCCCAGGGTCACACAGCTAGTAAGTATCTGAGGCCAGGTTTGATGTTAGGAAGAGGAGTCTTCTTGACTCCGGGCGTGGCCCTCTATCCACTGTGCCACCTAGCTGCCCCTGTCCTTTTTCACAGCACGGTAATAGTCCGTTATGTTTATATATCACAGTTTGTTCAGCCATTCCCTAATTGATTGACATCTGTTTTGTTTCTGATTTTTTGCTATCACAAAATATGATGCTACAAATATTTCACTGTATATGCTGATTTTCTTATTAATGATCTCCTTGAAGTGTAAGTCTAGTAGTGGAATCTCTGGGTCAGTGTATTAGCAATTTAGTGAATTCCAAATTGTCTTCCAGAATGGTTCTGTTTACTTACAGTTCCACTAATAATGCACTGGTGTGCCTATCTCCCTCCCCCCCATTCATTCTTCCCATCTCTTGCTGCTTTTCTTTATTGGGCTTGTGGTCAAACTTGAGGGTTGCTTTGGCTTGCTTTAGTGATTTCATGCGGTCTCTAGTTGTTGTTTTTGAATAGCTTATTCTTTAGAGAACTTTTTACTTACATCCTTGGACCACTTACCTACTTGGGAAATGGCTTTTGGCCTGAAATGGGCCCCATTGTTTCCATATCTTGAAAATCCTTATCAGAGAGATTTGATGCAAAGATTTTTTCCTCATTTAACCTTCTACACTCTCCACAGTCTTTACTTCTTATCCTTATCTCCAGTATCTCTCTTGCCCCACCTTTCCCTTAAGGATGGGTGCTGAAGCTTCTCTGTCTCCTGTAATCAGAATTAATTACCATCTGTAATTGTTTCTTTCCCTTATTTGGTTAAGAATACATCTACCAGTTGAGTGATAAGATTTGCTTCTCATATAACTTTTTTGCAGCATGATCTTTAATATAAATTCATTTAGAAAGTTTTGTGGAATATGACATAAGTTGTTGATCAAAGCCTAATTTCTCCCAGACTGCTTTCCAGTTTTCCTAGCAGTTTTTATCAGATAAGTAGTTCTTTCCTAAGTAACTGTTTTCCAGAGTACCAAAAACTTGGGTTGAGACTTTTTGTTTCTATTTTCCAGGTCAGTTGTTTTTCCAGTGAGGTATTTCACATTATCTTCCATTTTTTCATTCTTTTGGTTTTGTTTTGTGATTTCTTGGTTTCTCATAAAGTCATTAACCTCCATCTGTTCCATTCTAGTTTTGAGAGAACTATTTTCTTCAGTGAGCTTTTGAACCTCTTTCTCCATTTGGCTAATTCTGCTTTTGAAAGCATTCTTCTCCTCATTGGCTTTTTGAACCTCTTTTGCCAATTGAGTGAGCCTATTTTTTAAGGTGTTATTTTCTTCAGCATTTTTTTTGGGTCTCCTTTAGCAAGGTATTGACCCGTTTTTCATGCTTTTCTTGCATCTCTCTCATTTCTCTTCCCAGTTTTTCCTCCACCTGTCTAACTTGATTTTCAAAATCCTTTTTGAGCTCTTCCATGGCGTGAGCCCATCGGATATCTGTTTCAAATGTTTGGGATACAGAGGCCTTGACTTCTATGTCTTTCCCTGATGGTAAGCATTGTTCTTCCTCATCAGAAAGGAAAGGAGGAAACATCTGTTCACCAAGAAAGTAACCTTCTATGGTCTTATTTTTTTTTTCCCTTTTCTGGGCATTTTCTCAGCCAGTTACTTGACTTCTGAGATTCCTCTCCACCCCCGCCTCACTAGTGCTTGGGGTCTGAGATTCAAATGCTGCTCCCCAGCCTCCGGGCTTTCAGTGGCGGGCGAGGCTGCTATTCAGGGTAAGATTAAATTCAGGTTCTCAGGTGGGAGCAGGGCCACCTCCCAGGCTCAGTTCCCTCAGGGGGTTTATGGGGAGACCTTCAGTAATGGACCCGAGCTCCTGCTGCCCCCTGCCGCCCCCGGGATCTCCTGTCCACTGCTTCCCCTTCCCCCCCCCCCCTGCTGCTGCCTCTTGAGGGGATTTACTCCTTTTGGTGCTGCATAGCCAAGGCAGGGCTGGGCTCTGCTCCAGGTAGGGTGTGCAACAGACCTTTGGTGCCGGTTTTTCAGGGCTCTCTGGAACAGAAATCTCCTTCACTCCATTGCTGTGTGGCTTCCGCTGCTCCAGAATTTGTTGGGGGTTCCTCTTTACAGGTAGTTACGGGCTGTGGCTTCGGAGCTAGCATATGTGAGTCTTTCTACTCCGCCATCTTGACTCCTCCCGAGACTTTTTGTTTCTGATTTCTTCCTTGTCTGTTCCAGTATTACCAGTTTTGATGATTATTTATAATACAGACTGAGGTTTAGAAGTACTGTTCTTCCTTCTCTACTTGCTTATATTTTCCCTCTTCATATTTTATTTTTCAAGTGAATTATATTGTTTATCAAGTTTTGTTAAGTTTCAAGTTCTGATAAAGTATTATTTATAAAATTCTTTGATGATTTGATTAGTATAGCATTAAAACTGTCATGTTTATTATGTTGGCACAACCCAGTGGTGAGCACTGAATATTTTTCCAGCTATTTAAGTTGTTTTTTATTTCTTTAAGGAGCACTTTGTAACTGAAAATTTACACATTATTCTGTGTGCATTGGTAGGTTGTTCCTTGGTTTTTTGTGGGTTTTTTTGGAATGAAACTTCCCATTCTATTGTTCCCTCTTGAATTTTTTATAGTTAGTATGTAGAAATGCTGTTAATTTTTGAGGTTTTATTTTGTAACTTGCAATTTTGCCTCAACTAGTATTTTTCCCAATTTGCTAGGATTTTCTAAGTAAGCCATCATATATTAATACCCATAACCATTATACCTATTATATATAGTGCTATTATAACCATTAATACCCATAACCAGCAAATAGAGATAATTTTTTTTTTACCTTTCTCTATGCCTTTAATTTCTTTCTCTTAACTTACTGTTTTTGCTAGGATTTCCAGAACTATATCACATTAGTGGGTACAGTTGGCATTTTTATTTTACTCTTGTATTTACCGGAAAATTCTAATTTCTATTACATATGATGCTTGTTTTTCTTGTTAGACAGTTTTTATGTTATACTTTTACTTTCATATCTATGTGTAAATATATGTATAATATATAATATAAACAATATTTATAATTTATTTATATGTTATTTGTGTTATATTATTCTATATTATTCTACTTTTTAGGTTTTTTTCCCCCATAAATGAGTTTGATACTTAATCACTCAACAAACATTAAACACTTTGTATGTGCCAGGCACTGTACTAAGTTCTGGGGATACAAAAGGAGGCAAAAGCCAATCCCTGTCCTTCAGGAGCTCACAGTCTAATGAGGGAGTCAGCATGCAAACAGATATATACCAACAAGCCATATGTAGGATAAATGAGAAATAATTAACAGTGGGAAGGCACTGGAATTAGGAGGCGTTGGGGAAGTCTTCCTGTAAAAGATGGCTTTTGTCAGAAGTTTTTTCTACTTCTATTGAGATAATCATGCTGTTTGGGATGTTCTTGTTTTTAATATTATTATGTTGATTGTTTTCCTAACATTGAACCATCCTAGCATCTCTGGTATAAATACAGTTTAGTCCTATGAATGATATCTTAGATGAATCGCTGTAGCCTGTTTAGTGGGATTTTAATTTAATAATTTTGAATCAATATTTATTAATCATCTCAGCCTATAGTTTTCTATTTCATCCTTTTCTGGCTTAGGTATTAGTCCTATGTTTTTCTTTTTGGAGGGGCCTGAGAGGAAAGGAGATTGCGGTTAAGTGACTTGCCCAGGGTCACACAGCTAGTAAGTACCAAAGACCAGATTTGAGCTCAGGTCTTCCTTTGTCCAGGCCATGCACTGTACTCACTATGGTACCGCCTAGCTGCCCCTGTACTTTTCTTATAGAAGGAAACTGGTAGTATGCTTTCTTTCTCTGTTTTTGAGACTAATTTGTATAGTATAAGTACTAATTGTCCTTTGATAGGTTGCTCCTGTGAATGCATCAGAACCAGGCAGTCTCTTAAGATCAGTGGGCACCCCACGTTAATACCCAGGGTTCTATACTCTGAGCAAGTGTGTGCTGTATAATAAGAGTGGTCCCAACCAGACTATAAAAAGTCACCAATCTCTTTGACAGGACTGACAATGCAGTGAAGAACCACTGGAACTCTACCATCAAACGGAAGGTGGACACTGGGGGCTTCCTGAGTGAGACTAAGGACCCTAAATCTGTATACCTGCTAGTGGAAGTGGAGGACAGGGAGGGTCAGAGTATCCATTCAGCAGAGAGCCAGGTAAGTTCTTTAGGTCCACTTTCTTAGGAAGAACTAAAGCTGGTTGATTAGAGTGTAATCCCCTGGAGGGTGGGTACTGTTTGCTGTTGTCTTTGTATCCACAGTGTTTAGTCCAGTGCCTGAGATACAGCAGACAGGCAGTAAACGCTTTTTGGTTATTTCAGGTCAGTTTTTTTTTCTCTAACCCTTGATTTTCCCATGGTAAAATGGATTGGTTAGGTTAGAGGATGCCTGAAGTCTTTTCCATTCCTAAATCCTCTGATTGGTTAGTCATCCAGCAAATGTTTGTTGAGCCCCTTCTACTTGCTGGGTCCTTTTCTAGGTGCTGGGGGCAGTATTAAAAGTAAGTAAGATGGTAAAGATGGTGTCTTAGCCCTTAAGGATCCTCCAGCCCTATGGAGGGATTAAGCTATAGCTCCCATTAAATAACTGAGGTAAAGTAGGAGCCAGGTGTACAGTAACTACCACCACTCCCAGAGTGGGATAAAGGGCTCTGAGATCAGATAAAGAAAGATCGATTTTAACTGGGAGGTTACAATCAGGAAATGCTTCATGACTGGGTAGCATCTGAACTAGACCTTGAGACACTAATTAGGAGGCCAGCAGTATTGGAGAGGATTTTAAGCAATGGGGAATGCAGCAGCTCAAGGATGGGAAAGGATGGGATAGGCTTGAATGGTGGTAATCCAGGATGGGGCCCTTCAGTACCAGGCCAGTGAGTTTGAGTTTTAAACACAGCACTGTGGAGCCATGGAAGGGTTTTGGACAGTGGAGTGATGGCATTATACTTGTGCGTAAGGAAGACAAATCTGGACTGCTGTTCTCACAAGGAAACTATTCAGTCCAGTAGGTCATTATCTTCCATTTTAGCCCTTTTCTTTTTTAAAAATTGCAAACTTATTACTAACAGAAGCATGCAAATAAATAACAGAAATGATCATATAGAAATCCATAAACTCCTAGTTGATTGCAGTTTTTTAAACAATGCCTTTATGGTTGGGTATGATGATGTATGCCTATGATCTCTTTTACTAGGTAAATTGAAGCTAGTGACTCTCTTGAACTTGGTAGCTGGGTGCTCTTTTTATGTATAGCACCAATACTGTGAGTCTCTGGGGGGAATGGGGGAATCACAGGACTTCCCAAGGAAGAGTGAACCAGTCGGCTTCTGAAATGGAACAGGTCAAAGCTTCTCTGCCAGTCAGGAATGGGTTCAGACCCATGAGAGGTATGCCTGTACTCTCAGCCTGGTTGAGATAGGATCTCAAAAAATAAAAAAGGAAAAGAAAAGAGAAAAATTGCCTTTATTAATTTGAGCAGGTTAGTAACTGTGCTGTTCCTCTGTGCTTTTTTGTTTGTTTCTGGATTTTGTTGCTGCTATTTTTGTTTATTTTACTATGGACAATTTTTTTTCCTTTGTGTAATCTTGATTCCTTTCTCCTCCCTAATTATTGTTTTAAATAGAAGAACCTTAGTACCGATTGGTCTACTGGGGTCGTGGAAGTGAAGGAAGAAGTCAGCGAGGAGGAGGTAGCAGCCACATCAAGTCTTAAGGTCATAACCCCCTCTGTAGAGCAGCAGGAGGGGTCTCAGGAGGAGGCAGTCAAACACCTGATCCCTGATGCCATGGAGGAGAATCTCAAGGAACTGAAGTCTGAGGATTCCCCAGTTGAAGTTGGCTCCCCATACAAGTGGGTGGTGGAGGCTGCTAACTTCTTGTGTCCAGCGACAATGCCAAACTTGACAGATGCCTTGGATCTCATAGAATCGGTAATGATAATACCTTACATTAATAACAGGAGTTTGTAGCTTCATGTACCCTCATTTTTCAAAATTTTTATTTGTGTATTTGAATGTTTGGTTTTGTTTCGGTTACTATGCTTAGAATGTAAAAACAGATGATCCCTTGCATTTCTGTGGGGCTTTTGAGTTTACACAATGATATTGCTTCTTTCATTAACTTTGATCCTCTATCACCCTTTGAGGGAGGCAGGGTTGGGATTTTAGCATTACTTTATAGATGAAGGAACTGAGGTCCTGGGAAAGGTGACCTGCCCTGCCCAGGGTCCTGTGAGCAATACGTGGTAGAGCAGAGAGCCCAAGGGCACTCCTGACTTTTCAGTGTTCCTTGATGAAAGAGATAGTTAAGAAAGAAGAAAGTGTTAGGTTGTGAGGAGGTGTGTGGGGTCACCCAGAGCAGTTGTCATAGTGAGAATCCAGGGGAAAGAGTGTCTTGGTTCTAAGTCAGACGAAGGAACCCTGCTGGTTCTGTTATTTTGGAAGACTGGTTTCTTATGTTGTCAGAGTGACACCAGCACAGTGTCCCTCATCAGACAGCATTCAAATGATTGAATCCTTTACTTGTGGCATATTTTAATACTAACAGCAGAGAGAGACTGAGAATAGCTGACATTTCTATAGTACTTAGGACAGCTTGGTGGTGAAGTGGATAGAACACTGGGCTTTGAATCAGGAAGACTCTTCTTGAGGTTAAATCTGGCCTTAGACACTTAGTAGCTGTGTGACCCTGGGCAGGTCTCTTGGCCCTGTTTGCCTGAAAAGTGAGGTGGAGAAGAAAATGGCAAACCACTCCAGATCATTGCCAACATTACTCCAAATGGGGCCACGAAGAGTTAGATATGACTGAAAAACATCGCCACCACTGCTGAAGTGACTTGGGTGGTCCCTTTCAGTTTTGTGATGTCTGTGATTCTATGAAAGGATGACTTTCAGTTTCCAGCTTGGGTTGGCTGGGAGAATGAGGATTTCATTGATGTAGGACAATGGGTAGAATGTAATAAAAATGAAATCTAATAGGGATACATGTAAAGTCCTATGTACTTCAGTTTTTTTAAAAAATAGGCTGCCTAACTCCGAGGTGGGGGAGTCTGTAGGAAAAAAACTTGGAAGCGCTTTCAAAAAGGTGGGAGGTCCCTGTGTGTGGAATATTGTATTTATTTTCAGACTTGTTGGTTTGTTTTGCTGACTTTTTGCCCCGTTTTTTTCCTTTAAAAATTATCATATAGGATGGTTCTCTGGGAGAGTAGGAGAAAGGGATCCTGGGAGAAAATTTGGTGATATGAAAACCAAATAGTTAGCTATAAAGATTTAAAAAAAAAAAGACCATGGGGATTTCAGTTGACTACATATAAGAACAATATGAGTCAACATGTGGGAAAGCTGACAAAATTAATTTGATTCTAAGCTGCATTAATAGAAATCTATTGTCCAGTTCAAAGGAGAAGCCCACTGTACTCTACCAAGGTCGGTATCTATTCCAGATCTGCACAACATGTGACCTGTACTCTGCTTGCAGCCCACCAAAGGATTTTGGGCAGCCTGAGGAAAAATGTGAAGGATGTAAAACAGACCTATATCATATACCGCTTGCGGGCCATATGTTGTGCAGGCCTGATCTATTCTAAGAAAGCCAGTCATCATCTGGTCTTTTTTGAACAGAAACCATTCAAATTTACTGTTCCACTTGCCTTTTCTGGTGCTTGTCTAGGTAGTTGACTTTCCCTTTTATTGTTCAAGGAAGTGATTTTTATTACCTTGGAAACCCTGAGGGGTCAGTTCACAGGGGCCAAAAACTGAGAGATTAGCTTTAAGGGATATCTAATATGTGACCCTTCCTGCTGGTCTAAAATACTCTGAACCAGGTTGGATTTGGAGCCACTGTTGAGGTTTTTGTTTATTCGGGGAGTGGATGATGGAGAATATAGGTTTAGTAGTACTAAATTCAGCGCCTTAGAATTTCTAGTCATTGTTTTAGATTTGACGAGTACTTGAGCAAATATATCTTTACTACAAGCTGTTGCTGTTTTTTGTTTGTTCATTAATTTCATTGACTTATTCATTCATTCGTTCCTTTTGAGACTAGCTCTCTGTCTCATCCAGACTGAAGTGTAGCAGCCTTTCCTCCTGGCCTTGATTCTGCCGCTGATTGGCACCAAAGCTCTAACTTGCTCTGTTTTTCTAACCTGAACTGGGTTGCCCCTTCTTAGATGGTCCTGTGGTGTTTCTCTTCCCCCACTCTCTCCCTTTAGTTTGGACACTCAGTTTACTTTAGCCCTAATGCTTCTTGGAACTGATGTTATCCGTCAGCCTTGGTTTCCCTAGCAGTAGGAACTGGGTATGCAGCATCACATGGGGCTAATTTTTTAGAGAATTTGAGTTGGAAGAGACCTCAAAGGCCTTCTAGAAGTTCAACTCACTCCTTAAAAAACTGTCGCAACATTTTTGACAAAGGGTCATCCAGCCTTTGCTTGAGGGCCTCTTCTGAGGGGGAATCCTACCTTTTTAGACACCACTTTTTGTATAGTTTTAATGGATATTTGTCTTTTAAAAAATGTTTTATTAATGCATTTTGTCTTTATATCCTAGCTCTTTTACAAATACCTATCTGTCCTCTCTTGATTCTTTCCTGGTGACAAAACCAATTAAATACAAATGTCCAGATTAATTGTCATATTTGGCGTTGTATCCAACAGTTTTCTGTTGTATACAATAAAATTAAAAAATGCTTTTTTTCCCCACTAGAGATGAGGTAGATTCCACTGTCTATTAGCTTAAAAACTTTTTTCTCCATTTACTCAGAGTTGGATTTCCTTTGAATGATATTTTCATTTAAATTGTCATTATATATGTTGTTCTCTTGGTTTTGCTTGTTTCACCCCTGCATCTGTTCTTATAAACCTTCCTATGTTTCTCTGAATTTGTCCTGTTAGTCATTTTCCTTCCACGCACTAACAGTCTCTTAATTCATTTACCATCATTTTTTCGGTCTTTTCCCAATGGATGGGTACCCACTTCGTTCCCAGTTCCTTGCTGCTTCAGAGGATGCTGTTATGAATATTTTGTTCATGTCTATTGGACCTTTGTTTCTGTCTGCCTTCCTTAGGGTATAGCTCTAGAATTAGAATAGCTGGATGAAAGGATGTGATTACTTTTCTTGGATTGTCCCTAATTGTTATTCAGAACATTCGGTTCATTTCACAGTTCATCAACAGTGCATCAGTGTTTCTTCAACACTGTTAACCATTTATGTCATCTTTGCTAATTTGTCAGATGTGAGTTAAAACCTCAGACTTGAGCACTTCTCTTGCTGTTAGTGATTTGAATATGCTTTCATGTGGTCATTTATGGTTTGAGATTCTCTGGAAAATCCACTCCTCCCCTAGGTAATGGCCTTTGCCATTTTTAAATGTATTTGTGTCTAGTCTTTTTATATTCTGGATATCATTCCCAATCAATGCAAACATATTTCTCACTCTAATTTTTCAATTCTGATTCTATCTTCATTGATTTTATTCATTCAGAGGCTTATCTTACACTTTCCTTGTTCAATTAAGAATTTTCCCTATGGTCATAGTTGTGAAAAAGTACCTGAACTCTTAAAATTTTTTTTTAATGGTAGATCCTTTTATATTCAGTTTGCATATCTACTTTGAGAAGTCAATGCACATCTGTCCATCCTTTGCTGCTTTTGTCTATGGTCCTGCCCAAAGTTCATCATGAAGAGTCCATGCACCATAGTAGAGGCCCTCCTTGCTTTCTCTTTATATCTCAAGCATATATACTTGGTCGTCTGCCTACTATCTCTCAGTCTTGCATGTCTAGCCCGTCATGATATCTGTAATGCCGTTTTTTGTTTAAGTTCTCATGGTTTCTATGGTCATTCTCTTCACACACATCATGGGCCTTTGCATTGCCTTCTGTGTGATTCTTTTCTTTAGTTCTTCAGAGGCCATAAAGCAACACCAGTAAAATGTTTGTATTTAAAAACTTTTGTATTTAAAGACTTTTGTATTCTAGGAAGCTTAGGGTCAGGAGAAATGCTCTACTGTTTCCTGCAAACAGTGCAATACCTTCTCCTCCTTTTTAGCTCTTGGCCCAGTTCATTGTCTGTATTGTTTGTCCCAGATATAAAAACTCTTGGACAAGGTCTATAGGGTGTCTATTTAGATACATGTTAGAATCAGGGCAATGGATAGACTTTATCTTTTTGGTCTTTCCTGTGTTGATGGACCAGTTAAGCTCCTTTGAGAAATAGTAGAGCACTTCCAGGAGACTCCACGGTGCCTTGATGCTTGATACAGTCAACGCATTGTCATGCCTAAGAGTATCTTGAGGACCTCAACATCCATAGGGAATGCTTCCTTGACCTGGATTCTGTGCTAAATCTCCTGTCAAAAAGTCAAATACTTTTGACAAGCATGTGCCTCCTGGTTTTATCCCTTGTCTGATATTTATTATTAGTTATTAACTATTATTATTAACCCAGTTATAAAAGATCTGGCAAAGTCCTACGGAATTGACTATTGGTTCACAAATAGTAAGTACAATGGAATTGTATACTCTATGTATTTCACTCAGTGGTGAAATAATAAAGGCTTGGGGTATTTGGGCTATTGTTGAATATTTATGGAGAAAGTCTAATTGTTCCCTCATCAAGGATGTCCTCAGTTGCATAAAGATACTTCTCTTTTTTTCTTTAATGAATTCATTTTTCCATGTACTTATAATACTCATTTTTTGACTTTCTAAATTTTTTTCAATTACATGTAAAAAAAAAATTTTAACATTTGTTTTTTAAAATTTTGCATTCCAAATTCTCTCCCTTCTTTCATTTCCTCTCCCCCTTCCCTGAGACAGTGAACAATTTTGATAGAGGTTATACATGTGCGATCATGCAAGACATATTTACATATTAGTCATGTTGTGAAAGAGAGTGCAGACCAAAAAACCTCCCAAGGATAATAAACAAAGTCATTCAGACTCCATCACTTCTTCCTCTGAAGATGGATAGCATTTTTTCATCATGAGTCCTTCAGAGTTGTCTTGGATCCTTGTATTTTGAGAATAGCGAAGACACTCACAGTTGATTATCCTACAGTATTATTCTCACTGTGTACAATGCGTAACATTCATTTTTTAAAATTTTGAGTTCTAAATTCTTTCCCTCCCTCTAGCCTCTCCACATCCATTGAGAAGGCAAGCAGTATGACACCAATTATATGAGATATTTCTTTTTTTTAAAAAAAATATTTATTTATTTAACTTTTTACATTCGTTTTCACAAAATTTTGGTTCCAAATTTTCTCCCCTTTTCTCCCCTCCCCCCACCCCAAAACACCAAGCAATCTAATTTTCCCTATCTCCAATCTGCCCCCTCTTCTGTCATCCCTCCCTTCTCTTGTCCCCATCTTCTCTTTTCTCCTGTAGGGCCGGATGACTTTCTATTCCCCATTAACTGTATGTCTTATTTCCTGGTAGCAACAACAATACTGAACAGTTGTTCCTAAAACATTGATTTCCAAATTCTCCCCATCCCTCCCTCCCCACCCATTCCCTTTAGGAAGGCAGGCAATTCAATATAGGCCATATCTGTGTAGTTTTGCAAATGACTTCCATAATACTCATGTTGTGTAAGACTAACTGAATTACCCTCCATCCTATCCTGCCCCTCATTGTTTCTCTTCTGTCTTTTGATCCTGTCCCTCCCCGAGTGTTGACTTCAAATTGCTCCCTCCTCCCATTGCCCTCCCTTCCATCATCCTCCCCCTTGCTTATCTCCTTCTCCCCCACTGTAAGATAGATTTTCATACCAAAATGAGTGTGCATTTTATTCCTTCCTTTAGTCAAATGTGATGAGGGTAATCTTTTTTTTTTTTTCTCAGCTCTCCTCTTTTCCCTCCACTAAAAAGTCTACTTGCCTCTTAAATGACATATAATTACCCCATTCCATTTCACCCTCTCCTCCCACTACATTTCTCTCTCACCATTTACCTTAATTTCTTTTAAGATATGGTCCCATCCTATTCAGTTCACTCTGTGCTCTCTGTCTCTGTATGTGTGTGCATGTGTGTATGTGTGTGTGCGTGCATGCGTGTACATGTGTGTGTGTGGTCCCACCAACTACCCAGATACTGAAAAGTTTTAAGAGTTACAAATATTGTTTTTCCATGTAGGAATGTAAACAGTTCACTTCTGGTAAGTCCCTTAAGACTTCTCTTTGCTCTTTACTTTTTCATGCTTCTTCTCATTCTTGTGTTTGAAAGTCAAATTTTCTTTTCAGCTCTGGTCTTTTCATCAAGAATGTTTGAAAGTCCTCTGTTTCATTGAAAGACCATATTTTCCCCTGAAGTATTATACTCAGTTTAGCTGGGTAGGTGATTCTTGGTTTGAGTCCTAGTTCCTTTGACTTCTGGAATATCCTATTCCATGCCCTTCGATCCCTTAATGTAGAAGCTGCTAGATCTTGAGTTATCCTGATTTTATTTCCACAACACTGGAATTGTTTCTTTCTAGCTGCTTGCAATATTTTCTCCTGACCTGGGAGTTCTGGAATTTGGCCACAATGTTCCTAGGAGTTTCTCTTTTTGGATCTCTTTCAGGTGGTGATCGATGGATTCTTTCAATACTTATTTTGCCCTCTGGTTGTAGAATGTCAGGGCAGTTTTCCTCGATAATTTCATGGAAGATGATGTCTAGGCTCTTTTTTTGATCATGACTTTCAGGTAGTCCCATAATTTTTAAATTGTCTGTCCTGGATCTGTTTTCCAGGTCAGTTGTTTTTCCCACGAGATATTTCATATTCTCTTCCATTTTTTCATTCTTTTGGTTTTGTTTGGTGATTTCTTGTAAAGTCATTAGACTCCATCTGTTCCATTCTAATTTTGAGAGAACTATTCTCTTCAGTGAGCTTTTGAACCTTTTTTTCCATTTGGCTAATTCTGCTTTTGAAAGCATTCTTCTCCTCATTGGCTTTTTGAACCTCTTTTTCCAATTGAGTTAGCCTATTTTTCAAGGTGTTATTTTCTTCAGCATTTTTTTGGGTCTCCTTTACCAAGGTATTGACCCGTTATTCATACTTTTGTTGCATCTCTCTCATTTCTCTTCCCAGTTTTTCCTCCACCTGTCTAACTTGCTTTTCAAAATCCTTTTTGAGCTCTTCCAAGGCCTGAGCCCACCCGACATCCCCCTGGGATGTCTGGGGTACCGAGGCCCTGCCCTCCACGTCTTTCCCTGATGGCAAGAATATGTCCTCATCATTGTCAGATCCGAAAGTCGGGATCATTTGCATCTGTTCAAAAAAACTCACTATAGTCTTATTTTTCTTCCCTTTTCTAGGCATTTTCCCAGCCAGTTACTTGACTTCTGAGATTCCTGTCCACCCCTGCCTAGATCCGCCCAGCTAGTGCTTGGGGGTCTGAGATTCAAATGGGTTTCCGCGGCAGGCGCCGCTGCTATTCAATGTGAGCTTTAGAGACCTTCAGTAATGGAGCGGGTGGGGCAGGGCCGTCTCCCAGGCTCAGCTCCTTCAGGTGGTTTATGCAGAGACTTTCAGTAATGAAGATCCTGCCTGCTGCTGGGGGAGTCCCAGGCTGCGCCGCCACTGCTTCCGCTGCCACCCCCGCCTCTGCCTCCGCCGCTTCCTACCCCTGCCTCTGCCGCTTCCTCCCGAGGGGGCCCGAGCCACGGAGACACCCCGGGTGCTCCCCTCTCGGTCAGCCCAGGCGTGTCTCTCACTGACCTGTAGAGACTGTAGGCGGAGGGACCTTCCAGGTCGCCGGAGGTTCCGTCCCTGAAGCCTGCTCGGATCAGCTTCTCTGGGGCCGCAGCCAGGGCAGCCCTGGGGTGGGGTCTGCTTTCTGGGGCGCCACGGACCCTGTGGACGGCTCTCCAGGGTTCTCTGGAACGGAAATCTCTTCCACTATATTTCTGCACACCCTGCAGTGATCCAGAACTTCTGGGGAGCTCTTCTTACATTAAATCTATGGGCTGTGTGTTCGGAGCTCGCATGCGTGCGTCTTTCTACTCTGCCATCTTGACTCCGCCCCGAGATATTTCTTAATAAAGGTTTTATATAGATGGAGACTAGGTATAAAAATGGGTAGTTTTGATATTCTTTTGGTCACTTTTTAATTTTTTTAACTATCACTAAGGCCCCATATTTTCTGTGCCTTTGATTTCTTTCCCTCCTTTCTGGCCTCTGGCACATGGCCTCTATACACACCTCATTCCTTCTTATTTCTTTTCCTGTTTTTGCTCTTTTTAGTCTCATTTTTACTTTCTCTAAAGTACTTCAGGGACTGTGACATTAAGGACCAGATTGTGGTGGGTCTGCTTGATGGAGAAAAAGAGATTTGTTCTAATAGTTGTTACAAATCTTGTCCATGTTTCTTAGGTTTGTACCCATCTTTCTGTTTTTATCCCTGAATATCCTTAGGATGATTTTGTTTAGATAAGTCAAATGCTTGCTGACTAAGCCAGAGTTATCAAACACAGAGACGGGGGTGGAACTGGAACCATATCAAACTGCAATTAGGAAATGTTTAGCAAAGTAGATTAAAAGACAACACAAATAATGTTAATTTGTGGTTTTCTAAGTCAATATGTGACCCTAGGGATCCTTTTCTATTTGAGTTTGACATCAGTACTGAGGTACTGGTGCTCTTTTGGTGGCCTTGTAAGCAACAATTAATTTATATTGGTTTAATTTTTGGATATAATTACTATAGATAAATGTTGATGTCATTTCTGTTTTTTCTTATTTTTAAAATATTTCAATAACTTGTCTAAATAATTCAACATCTTCTTAATTGTGTACCATACCTTTTTCTTGTCTATTAAAAATTCAGGATAATACCAGTTCCCATGATAAGTCTTCTCCTGTCTGTTAAAATATATTCATTTTTATTCTTTATTCTATTATCTGGTACGTTTATATATTTATATTTTATAAATTATTTTATTTTTAGTTTTCAACATTCACTTCCATAAGTTTTAAATTTTCTCTACCTCCCTTCCCCAGGAAGGTGTCCAATCTGATACAGGCTCTACATGTACAATCTTATTAAATGTATTTTCACATTAGTTATGTTGTATAGAAGAATTAGAATCAATGTTTCCATTCTTTTTGAAGAAAGTATTTGTTATAATGTGGATTGTGGCATAAAATGTTGGTCTAAAGCTAATTTCTGCCAAACTACTTTCCAGTTTTTACAGAAATTTTTGTCCAGGAAGGAAGCCATTAGTATAGTAATTTGTGTTCTTGGAGGTCTCAAAAACTGAGCTGCTGTTTTTGGTTATTATTATCTACTATGTTTCACTGATATGCTTTTCTGTATTTTGACTTGTACAAGATAGTTTTAGAGACTACATACAGCTTTATAATGTAGTTTGTAATGTTTGGATAGTTTATTTGTTAAGAAATCTTTCTTTAAGTCAAATCTTAATCTGCAACTTTTCCAAGTGTTGCTCATAGTTCATGAGGCTGGGTGGAACAAGCCTAATCCCTCTTTCCTCATGCCTAAATCATCAAATGCTTGACTGTCACATCTCCATGGAAGCTTCATCCCTTCAGGCTGCAGTCCTAGTTTCCAAAACTAATCGTCCCATCTGATGGTCTTGTTTCAGTAGCCATCCTTCTAAGTTTATCTGTTGCAATTGGCACTGTGGACCATCCTCTCCTCCTGGATACGCTTGTCTTTTCTGAGTTTTGTGATCACTCTTGCTTGGTTGTCCTACTTGTCTAACTACTCTTGTCTCCTTTGCTGACTCATCATCTATATCATTCCCACTAACTGTGGGTATTTCCTAGGGATCTGTGCTGAGATGTCTCTCTCTACACTATCTCTGTGACCTCATCAGCTCCCATGAATTTAATTATTGTCTCTATGCAGAAGACTCTCAGATCTGTACATCTAGTTCTCATTTCTCCCCTATATTCTACGTGTCAGACAGCAAACTCTATATCCCAAAGAAATCTCAAACTCATCACATCCAATACATAGCTTTTCTCCTCTGTCCCCTTCCCCTCAACTATTTCTCTTGCAGGTTTTCCTGTTTCTCAGAAACCACTCTTATTACTCTCTCAAGCTTGTAACCTCAGCATTATCCTAGATTCTTCAGTCTTTCACCCGATATATTCAGTTTTCAAATCATGTTTCTGTCTTGACATATCTCTTGCATTGGCCTCTTTCTCTTCAAGTCTGTAGCTAAGACCTTAGCTCCGGCACTTATTTTCTCTGGCCTAAGTTATTGTGTCAGTCTCCTTATTGGCCTCCTTGCTTCATATCTCTTCACTCCAGTGTCTCCAGTACACTGCTACCATGTTGGTTTTCTTTAGTATAGATGTCTCCTTAACTCGGTCAACTTCAAGTGGCTGTTAGGATAAAATAGAAACTTCTCTATTTAGCTTTTAAAATCCTTCACAACCCAGTCCCGGCCTACCTTTCTAGCCTTATGCTTTTCTTTCTCTCTGGCAGTCTGTAATCCAGGTAAACTGGTCTTTCTGTTTTTCACACATGACCTTCCATCTCATTTCTATGTATTTGGGGATAAGGATTCCACTTGTGATTTTTTTTTTTTTTTGGTAAATGCTATTTTATTTTTTCCAATTACATGTAAAGATAGTTTTCAACATTCATTTGGTATAAGATTTTCAGTTTCAAATTTTTCTTTTTCCCTCCCTTCTCTCCCCAAGACAGCTTGCAGTCTGAAATTGGTTACATGTGCAGTCATGTTAAACATATTTCCACATTAGTCATGTTGTGAAAGAAGAATCCAAACAAAAGGGAAAAACTACAAGAAAGAAAAAACACAAAAGTGAAAATAGTATACTTCAGTTTGCAATCAGACTCCATAGTTGTGCGGATAGCATTTTCCATCATGAATCTTTTGTAACTGTCTTGGATCATTGTATTGCTGAGAAGAGCTAAGTCTGTCTAGTTGATCATCACACATTGTTGCTGTTACTGTGTACAGTGTTCTCCTAGTTCTGCTTACTTAGCATCAGTTCATTCTACCTGTAATTTCATTTGTATGGGGGCTACCAGTGAGGCATTTTCTCTACCAGTTTCTGCAACTTTTGTTGTCTTGGTGAGGGGGGTGGAGGGGAAGGGTGGGAGGGAGGAATGCATCTGGGGGGGGTTTCCTAGAGAAGTAAGATTTTAAATGGCTTGAAGCCAGGATTACTTGACTCTGAGAACAACTTCTTAACTACTACATATACCACACTACCTCTCACTTTGTATTGATTTAATTCTCTTTATAGTTATTCTGTTCATATTTGTGTTTTATACTTTTTGTCTCTCCTGTTAGGAGTTAAGCTCCCTGAGGGCAGGAATTCTTTCATTCTTTATAGTCCTCTCTAGCATGCCTAAGATATAGAAGGTACTCAGTGAATGCTTAATTGATTTTTCTGGACTTCATGGTCCTTTACCATCCTGGTCATCCTCCTTTGGACATACTCCTTCTTGCCATTGTCATTCCTAAAATGGAGTTACTAGAACTTAGTGTAGCGCTCTGCTATGGTCTGATGAGGGCTCAGTGCTGTAGTATCATCACCTCCTTGATTGTATATGTTGTATATGCTGTCTTAATGCAACCAGAAATAGTGTTGGCTTTTTTGATGGTTATCACATTATTGAGTCATTGGGCTCGTAGTCTCCTAAGATCGGCAGATTCTTTTTAGGTGTACTGTCATCTAACTACACCTCTCCAGTCTCATATTTGTAGAGTGTGTTATTTGAACCTAGTCATACTTTTATGTTTATCCTTTCTAAGGTACATTTTACTATATGTTTGTTGGAGCATACTAGCCTGTCTCCCTCTTTTCAGATCCTTCGTTATCCAAATTGAGAAGCAGGACTTCAGTAGAACTCTTTGCCCTTATGCCAGATCTGTTTTCACACTAGGGAAGTTAATCTGAGTTTAGTTGCTCGTGATTTATTGGTATCACTTATCCTGCACAGGATCCTGACGGATGGTGTGACCTAAGTAACTTTGATCTGCCTGAGGACTTATCCAACGGTGGTGGTAACAGCAGCAGCAGTAGCAGCAACAGCCCAGTGAAGCAGACTCTCAGCAAGCCTCCAGTATCTGCCCACAGCGTGACAGAGTACCGTCTTGATGGACATACCATCTCTGACCTGAGCAAAGGCAGCCGAGGGGAGCTGATCCCCATCTCGCCAAACACTGAAGTCAGCTTTAGTACCCCGCCCTCCATCCTCAAGCGGCAGAAGAAGAGAAGGGTCACCCTTTCTCCTGTCACAGAGAACAGCCCCAATGCCAGCTACTCCTTTGTGGATTCCTGTAATAGCCTCACCCCCAAAAGTACACCAGTGAAGACACTTCCTTTCTCCCCATCTCAGGTGAGTTGCCTGCCAGCCCCTAGCACTCTTAATATGCCCTAGGATCTTGGGATGATGTTATAGTGGATGTACTGGGAAAAGATTGACCAAGAGACCAGGCAAATTTTGTGATATCACTGAGCCTGGGAAGCAACTATGTTCGTTGTACTGTGATCCATTCCTACAAATGACTGGAACCTCTTTTTAAATAGCATGGTTCATCCTTTATATCTGCCCATCCTTTAAACTGATTTAAAATGTGTCTTTCGTGGGTGTGAGTGTGGCTAATCCTAGCAAAGTGTCCAGTCATTATTCTCCACGATGTTCTGTGACCCACCTTTCATTTGCATCACAGAAAGATTCATGGCTCCATGTATCCACTAGAGATGAGCCAGTTTTTTGTTTTTATTTTTTGAGAGGACCTTAGATTTGATCTAGCCCAGGGCTTCTTTTAGCCTCTCAAAGAGGCTAATGAAGCCCATGGACTCCCTGATCAGAATAATGTTTTTAAATATTAAAATAAAGTACATAAGATTACTGGAAACCAACTATATTGAAGTACAATTATCAAAATGACCATTTCCAATTATTTTAATAATTTCTCTTATTTCAGTTATCAATGACAAAAAAGCAAGTTCATGGACACTGTTAAAAACAGTGATCTAGCCTAATACACATTTTACAGATGAAGAAACTGAGGTCATTAGTGGGGTAGTGGCTTGTGCAAGTTGATTTTTCAGAGTGGTAAAGTTGGGACTGGGACCAAGACCTTCCCATTCCTCATCTAGTGTATTTCCCATTATAGTCAGCTACCTTCTGCTGATGAAGGAACTAGTAGACTCATAGATTTAGAGCTGGAAGGGGGACTTAGAGGTCATCTGGTTCAAATCCCTCATATCATAGATGAAGGAGATTAAGCACCTTGCCCAAGGCCAGACAGGCAGTAATGGAAAAACAGATATTTGAACCCAGGTCCTGAATCCAAATCCTGTTCCCTTTTCACTTTACTGTCCTGCCCCTCTCGCTCCAACCTTCTGCCTTCTGGGGGTGCCCAGGATTCTCATGTGGCTATTTCATTCTTGGTCAGAGTTCTGCCATGTCAGTAATGGCCCTTGGAATCAGGAGAGGCCTGAGTTTTCACATAGATCTGTGAAAAAAGTAAAAGGAAACTTTGGGAACCAGAGTTGCCATTGATTAAGAGTGAGCCCCATCCCCGTCTCTCACTTTCTTCTTAATCCTACCCCAGGGAATTATTTCTGGTCCAAGGATGGTGGTATTTTGGGATTGAGGCCAGGATTCCTAGTTTGGATTTCTGCTTTGCCTATTGTATGACCTTGAGGGCACATATGACCTTGGAGCAGCTGGGTCACGTAGTGGACAGAGTACCAGCCTTGGCATCAGGATGACCTGAATTGAAATACTGCCTTTCTTTATTAGCTGTTTGACCCTGAGAAAGTCACTTAACCTGTCTGCCTTAGTTTCCTGTTCTTTAAAATGGGGTGGTAATATATCTACCTCTCAGGGTTGTGAATACCAGATAAGATTGGCAAACCATAAAGTGCTATATAAATAGGATGATGGTGGTGATCGTGGTTATGGTTATCATATTCCATGGCTTCCTCAGGCTTGGCTAGCCTCTGTTCCCTATTGGTGAAATGGAAACAAAGGATTTTTCTTTTGGCAGGTAATAATCAGCCTCTTACTTGTCCCCATGCAGATAAAAGTAGAGGTTAAGGGAAATTTGAGATGATGATGGCTTTGATTTAAAAAAAAAATCTAGTATCATTTTCTTCACTCTGATGCTGTCATTTGTATAAAAGCAGCAATTGAAGGGATAGTTTTAGCATGCCTGAAAACAAGCTGAGTTAAGGAACTATTACCTTACCTGTAATCAGGGGCCAAGGGGCAACTCTTGCAGGTTTATTGGATGACTTTCTCCTCCTTCCCCTCCAGACCATTGCTTCTTACAATTCCCAGAGCGGGTAGGAGCAGCATTCACAGCAGCTCACTCTTCTCTTAGAAATTTAGGGGACTTTTTTTGCTGACAACAACCTTGTGTAGTATAGGTCAGGCAGGTAGTCACCTCAGGAAACTGAGGCAAAGAGGTAAAGTGTCTTGCCCAGGGTCACCCAGCTAATTATTACCAGAGGCAGCTTATAAAATACCAGGCTTCTGACTCCCAAGTTGAAGATATTTCCCCTGCCTCAGTGTTGATTTTTTTTTTTAAACAAAAAGATATAGTGGGAGAAGAAATGGAATCTAATGACTAAATAAAAGGGAATTTTGGATGTATGAATCTTGTTTCTCTGTTGCCTGGGGTAATTGAAAGTTGACCATAAATGCTGAATACCCCAAATGGAGAGTTGAACATAAACTCCGATGAGCACCTCTAAATTGTGGAAAAATCTTTGCTCCTTACTGGGCTTTACATTTTCAATTAGATGCCCTCTAGTGTCTTTCTTTTCCAGCCTTAAGTCTTATGAGTCCGTGATTAGAGCAGTCCCTTGCAGGGGCTTCCCACAGAGCCCCGGGCCTTATTCTGTTGTTACCTTTTCATTTTTTTCTTCTTCCTGTGCAGTTTTTAAACTTCTGGACCAAACAAGACACTTTGGAGCTAGAGAGCCCTTCTCTAACATCCACACCTGTGTGTAGCCAGAAGGTCATTGTCACTACGCCGCTGCACCGAGACAAGACCCCGCTGCACCAGAAGAGCAATGCGTGAGTCTCCTTACACCCAGGTTTAAACATGTCCAGGATTTCTATCCAGATATTTACTGTGTGACCTGATGGGGCTTCCATCATCTCACCAAACCTTTTTTCCCCATGTTTTTGTTGCCTAGGCAAACCCGAGACAGCAAATGTGAGAGAGGCCAATGACATATCAGCACCCAATCAAGGCATTCTCTCAGATCAGTTAAGATCAGTTAACAGGCATTTATTAAGTGCTTTCTGTATGCTAGGCACTGATTACAAATATAAAAAGCTTTTGCTGTCAGGGAACTTACATGATGTGATCAAGAAATTAGAGTCATAAACTTCAAACAGGAAAAACCTTGGTGACTGAGTCCAACCCTGTTATTTTACAGATGAAGGAGTTGAGGCACAGGGAGATGAGGCCGAATCAGAGGGCCTGGCAGTTGTGAGTGCCAGCTCTGACACCTAGAAGCTTGCTGTAACTCCCTGACCCTTTGTTTTCTCATTTATAATGGGAATGATAACAATAACAATATTTACACTGTCTAGCCTACGGGTTCTTGGAAATAAATTGCTTTGTAATTCTTTAGATAGGACTTGGACTTCTGATATTATTAGCACAATAGTTTCACAAATGAGAGAAATTCCCTCTAACAGTGCAAGTTGGCATCATCTCTGCAACTCACATAAAAATGAAAAATTCTGCTATAACGAGCAAGTGTGAGGCAAGGGCAGAACTAGCTAGCACCCAGGGCCCCTCGCTCCTAGGTGGTGCACTAGACAGAGCATTGGACCTGGACAGAATTCAGATCCTACCGAAGATACTTCTTAGTTGTGTGACACTGGACAAGTCACTTATCATTTGTCTGCCTTAGCTTTGTAAGCTGTAAAATGAGGGTGATAATAAAAATACTTCTCACTGGGTTGATGTGAGGATAAATGGAGGTAATATTTGTAAAGTACTTTATAAACCTTATAGTGCTATATAAATGCTAGCTATTCCAACCCACCTTCTCTGTGTCCCGTCCCCCCGTCCCCCCCCCCCCCCCCACTCCCGGTGTCTTCCTTTAAAACACCACTGAAGAAAGAAAATCTTTGGGGAGAAAGTAAGTCTTCATTTAAGTCAAACATTTTTAACTCTTTTATGTCCTGGATTCCTTTGATTGTTTGCTGAAGCCTGTGGCCCCTTTCTCAGAATAATGGTTTTAAATACATAAAGTAAAATCTGTACATTTACAAAGAAATTATGTTATATTGAAATTTACTTGATTTGTTATTATTATATTGAAATTTAGTTGATTCTTTTTAATATTCCCAGGGCTTAGCCCAGTGTTTGGTACATAATGGGAGCTTAATCCTTATTGACTGGTTATCAAAATAATTAAAAAATTATTTTACCCCAGGTTAAGAATTCTCGGATTAAAGTATTTTATACTGAGAACAAATACTCATGCATTTGTTGTCTTGGAGATCTTTAGAATTTAGACTCTATTGGGGATGGGAAACCATGCAGCCTTCTAGGTCCTTGGGTACGGCCTTTTGATTATGTCCAAAGTTTTACAGAACAAGGACTGCACCTAAGGACCTAGAGGGCCATATGTGGCCTTGAGGCTGCAAGTTTCTCACCCCTGCTCTAGGTACTGAATTCCAAGACTTATAAGATACATTCTATTTTCCTTCAGAGGATGGAATTATAGTTAAGGTGCTGTACTTGGAGTTGGAGAAACCTGCCTGAGACACGTGTTTGCTTTGCGGCCTTAGACAAATTACTCAGTCTCTCTCAGCTTCAATGTTCTTATCTATAAAACAGGCATAGCACTTAGCTCCCAGAACTATTGTCTGTCTCAGATGAGGTCATGGATAGTAAACACTTGGCATATGTAAAAGGACTTCAGAAATATTGGCTGTTATTATTGTTGTTATGAATAAAATAGAATGTGTTCATGAGTTAGTCAGCAGTCTTAAGTAGCCACAGACATTGGGCTTTGGAGGAGGGGAGAACATCTATGTTTGCTGGCTCTGACGTGCTCTTCTCCATGTACTGGCAGTTTTGTTACCCCAGATCAGAAATACTCAATGGACAACACTCCCCACACACCCACCCCTTTCAAGAATGCCCTGGAGAAATATGGACCACTAAAACCTCTGGTATGTGCATGGTTACATGGCTTTCCTGCATGGGGCCTGTGCTTCCTCAGACTATTTTTACTTTCAGTGCAATTGAATATTAATAGTAATTAATAGTAACCTAGTAGGTTCAGATTTTTCTTAGACTTCCCTTGCATTGATATACACTGGTATTTAACTATGGAAACTCAATAGGATAAAGGCATGCTTGAACATGTTGTCTTGGAAGTGGATAGTTGCTTCATTAGAGTGACCTTTTGGCCTTCAGAATCTTAAGCTCAAACCCAGCATTTCTAGAACAACACTTGGAATTTTTTTTCTTCTTCATATAAGGGAAAGATTAGTTTTTTGCCAGTATTTGTGTTTATTTTAGGCTGTACCCCAGTGAAGAAGCTATGAACTCAAGGACGAATACAAGCTCATTGTTCCCTTTAGTTGTGTTATCACAACGGGGTTTCTTAAATTTTCAATCCATTTAAAAAAATCTTATTGGTGACATCTAGTAAGACTATCTAGAGAGGAACTAAAACCATTAAGCATAAATTTGCCCTCAAGCACCTGGCATTTATGTCATTTTAAAATTTTTTTTATTTTTTTTAAGTGAGCTTGTGAAATTTTAGAGTTGGATGGGACCTTTAGAGACTATGAAGTCTTAGAATTGTAGGATGAGAGAATAACAAGGGCCTTAGAGATCAGTTCTTCTACCCTCCTAATTTTATATATGGAGACACTGAGGCCTAGAGAAGAACAGTGATGTATTTGGAGTCACACACTGGGTTAGTGGAAGAAGTAGAACCTGTGTCTTCTGACTCTTGGTCCAGAGCTCTTTCCACTTCATCATACTGTTGTGTACCTTTTCTGGGGTGTTGGAGGTAGGGGAGAAGACAAGGAGCCCAAAGACCAGGGAGATGGTGCTGTTAGAGGGGTTTCTGGAGAACCAGGATAGGGTAGGATTATAAAAGCAGAGCTGCTAATCTTGTGGGGATTATCTTCCTATCCTCAGAGCCCATAACTGGTCATCTCCAAGGGGGTTAGGTTATGCTGGGGGTATGTGTTGTATAGCTCTTCTCTCTAATGCTCCTGTGACCGTGACGCTCCTCAGCCCCAGACCCCACACCTGGAAGAAGACTTGAAGGAGGTTCTTCGGACTGAAGCTGGCATCGAGCTGATCATAGAAGATGATGTGAAGCTTGAGAAGCAGAAAAGGAAACAAGGAGTGAGTTGATCTTGTCTTGCTGTTATCGGGGTTGAGGATTTTTAGTTTTTATTTCTATTTTTAATAACATTTTGGTTTTTTAGACAACTTTTAGCACTTTTTTTTTAAAGAAAGTGAGTTCTAGATTTTCCCCACCTTTATCCCCTCCCCCCTCCTTGAGATGGTAAGCAGTTTTATACATGTGCAATGCATGTTTGATACATGTGTTATGCATGTGCAGTCATGTAAAATAGATTTCCATATTAGGTTGTGAAAAAACCGTGAGAAAAAGAAAGTAAAAACAATATGCTTTGATCCACATTCAGATCCCATTAGTTCGTTGTCTGGATGTGGACAGCATTTTTCATTGTGAAACCTTTGGAATTGTATTACATCATTGCATTGCTGTGAAGAGCCAAGTCATTGTAGACTAAGTCATTCCTAGTCATTGTACAGTGTTGCCGTTACTGTGTACACACACGTCACTTTGCATCAGTTTATGTAAGTCTTTCCAGGTTTTTCTGAAATCTGCCTTGCTTGTCATTTATAGCACAGTAGTAGTCCGTTATAATTACATACCCCATCTTATTCCACCATTCCCCAGTTGATGGGCATTCTGCTTGAGGGGGGGTGGTTTTAGAAGAAGTGAGACACTTTCTCTGCAGCTCCCTGGCTTCCCAGTGTGAGTAGTCCTGGCTTTAGGACCATGAGTACATAGGTGAGAATGGCCGAGCCAGGAACCTGGTTTGGGCCTTGGGCAGCAGGATGGGGAGCAGTAGCACTGTGGTTCTTTGTGCCTTTCCTCAGAACAAGGGCTTTGTACTTTTCCTGCAGAGATAACACTTTCAGGTTAGAGGGAACCAGAAGGATGTAGGCTGAGGGAATCATCGACCAATATTCCTTTCTCTTTCCTCTTTATCAAGGTCTGTTTTGTTATTATTTTTGTATTCCCAAGTGCCTTGCCATGTTGCAGGCAATTAATAAATGCTTGTTGATCAATAGTCCCATTGCAGTGTTCCCCAAAATATGATTCTGGGTCCCCTTTGACCTTTGGAATTCTTCCTTTATAAAAAAAATAAAGGATTTAATTTTCAGTTCCAGATTCTTCCCCCGTCCCCTCGTATTCTCCCACACATTGAGAAGGTAAGAAAAACAGAGCTCATTGCTTAGAGACGATAGCTATTGGCAAGGCAAAAGAAAGAAAAGGAAAGAGGGTTCAGTCTGCCAGCTCTATCAGGAAGTAGACAGATAGTGTGTTTCAGTGATAGTTGATCAGAGTTCCTAAGTCTTTCAGAGTTGGTTATCTTTACTGTTAAATTCCTACAGAGTTATTTCTCAGTAGCCTAACCAATGCTGAACTCAGTCCAGTTGGAATGATAGATCTAGAAGGGACTTAATAAAGTCTAATTCAATTTACTCACTTTACACATGAGGAAACTGAAGCACAGGAAAGGGGAATGGAACTTGACCAAGGTCACACTGCCAGTCATTGTCAGAACCCAAATTAGAACTTGGATCTTCTAATTTCCAGAATAACACTCAGTATAATTTGTCATTTAATAATAACGAGGGTACATTTTCAGGGCTCATTCTCATCTCATTTCTTTGGCCTCTCTGTTTTCATTTTCTTGGCTGTACTACTTGAGACAGGTGGGCAAATTATTAGGACATCCAGCAACCAGTTGCTGGAAAATTATTTTAAGATATGCTTATCACTTTACTGTTTAAATACAGAGGAGAAAGAAACCATCCCAAGAAACTTTGGGGGGAAAAATATTTTTAATACATTTTATTGATGCCTTATGTTTTTAGCATCCTCATTTCCCACTCATCCTTCCCTCAGAATGGAACCTTTCCTCTGACAAAAAAACAAACAAAACATCAGAACTAAAATACCCAATAAAGAGACCATTATTTGACACCGTGTATAGTACCTGTCTTCTGCTTTGAGGAAGGAACCATTTTAAATTACCTTTTCTTTAGGACTTCATTCGTTTTTCAGTTGCTCAGATTTTGACTTGGCTTTTTGCCTTTCAAAATAAAACTTATTTTTATTCAGATCTTTTGTTTTAAAATCACCTTCATTTCTGAATAGATTTCCCTCCTTCCTCACCTACCCAGAGAACCATCGCCTTCTAACAAAGCCTTAAAAGAAAGAGGAAAAATACAATTCAGCAAAACCAATCAACATGTCAGTCCTGTCTGATAGTGTTTATAATATTCTATCCTCATGTTTCCTTTGCCTCTAGGTAAAGAAGGAGAGGATGGTCCAATTTCTGAACTTTTCTCTGGGCCTCGATTATTATAATTATGTAGCATTCAATTTCTGTGGTAAAATTCTCTCCTTTTAAATGGTGGTAGTCATTGTGTGTTGACTTTCTTTTAGCTGCTTTTTCATTCACATTGTTATAGTCGTGTATATTGTTCACTCGTTTCTGCTTGTTTCAGTTTGTCACTCTCTACAGTCTTCCCATGCCATGATGCTTCTCAGTTTCATTTACTAATTGGAAGTTGGAAGGCTGTCCCTTTGTTTAACTGGAGGACTATAGGGGGAGCAGCTTGTCTGTGTATCAGGAAAGAAATAGAAAC
This sequence comes from Bettongia penicillata ogilbyi, assembly GCA_023548195.1. Taxonomy (NCBI): domain Eukaryota; kingdom Metazoa; phylum Chordata; class Mammalia; order Diprotodontia; family Potoroidae; genus Bettongia; species Bettongia penicillata. Next base: position 5,568,496 of record JAJHZJ010000444.1, read on the forward strand.
AGTTCAGAAGTGGGTGTTCTGTTCTAAGAATTTCTAAAGTCCTTTCTGGCTATCCTATAGGAGACTTAGTAAAGTATTAGAGTATGTACCTCAATGGACTAGGAATTTCACTGGTGTGGGGTACACTCTTCCCTAACGCAGATAACTGCTCCGTGCCTTGGCCGATGTTTGATGAAAGGACATGACTTGGAGGAAGGGGGCCCCACTTCAGTTCTTGACTTTACTGACCTTGGGCATGTTATTTCCTCTCTGTGGGACTCAGTTATCTCCTTTGTAAGATGAGGGAATTAGACTTAGTGTCTTCTACCATGGGTACTTGGCAGCTCTTAATCTGTGATTCCGTGATGTCTGCACCAGGACAAGGCACGGCAGAGGACTCATGTAAGACGCTTAACTAACTGCCACAGAACAGAGGAGTAAGAGTTGTGGTATTGTAGAAAGAGTGATAGTCTGGTTAGTCAGGATGCCTGCCTTCCAGTCTGGGCTCTCATCCTGTCCCTGTGTGGCTAAGGGTTAGCTCCCTCATCTCTGTCCATGCCTAACGACTAGTTGGAAGAACCCTGTGGCCTGAGGGCTGACCTTCTGGGGATGAGTTTTTAGCCTGTCTACTAAGGGTGGCTAGAGATGCCACTGCCTTTGTCAGTGAAAGAGGGAAGGTGTCCCTTGATGGAATCACAGTGTTTGATAGGTAATATGAAGTGTGCTGTGTAGTCAGAGATCCTGAGTTCAAATGCTGCCCCAGAAGAATCCTCCTCTTCCTTCAAGAAACTCATGCATCACTTTGTACTTGAAGCCTTTCTTGATTGCCTCAATTTTGAGGGCCCTTCCTCTGAAAATACCTTGTGTTTGACTACTATGTTTATATTATATGGTATATGTGTACTCATAATATAGAATAAATATTTAACTGCATTATAGATCACTTTAAGGTTTACAAAGCACTTTACATATAGATATTTCCTTTGATCCTGCAACAGCCCAGTGAAGTAGGTGCTCTTAGCGCAATTTTACAGATAAGGTCATGGAGAGTCAGAGGTTAAGCAGGGTCCACAAGAATTGTCACAACCAGAATTTGAACTCAGGTCTCCCATCTAGAATGCTAACTACTGCTGCCTTGTTTATAGTTATATTGTATATACCTGCTCATGTTTCTGTTTTCTTTCCGTTAGAGTGTTAGTGATGAGTTAAGTCATGCCCTGTCCTGGGGTTTTCTTGGCAAAGATACTGGAATAGTTTGAAGACTTGAGTTCACCTGGCCTCAAACTCTTTCTTATGAGTTCTGTGACCCCAGGCAAGTGACTTAACCCTGTTTGTCTCAGTTTCCTCATCTGTAAAAGGACCTGGAGAAGCAATGGTAAATAACTCCAGTATCTTTATCAAGAAAGAAAAGTCACGGGATGACTGAACCAACTGAACAATGTTGATTGATTGAATTTGAGCAAGTGATTCCCAGACCACCAGTGTGGACCAGCCTTATCTTGTTGTAATAACTCTGTAAAAACAACCTAGCAGTCTTCCCTCTTTTTTCTTTTTTATTTTTGTGAATGAAAAAAATCACAGTGACCTCTTTGGAAGAGTGTGTATGCATGCGTGTGTGTGTGTATGTGTGTATGTGTTGGCCCTGGGGAAAGGTTCAAAGAGTGATCCTTTTTCTCTTCTATGAAGAAATAGGGCACTCTGGGCATTGAATACTGCACATGCTCACAGATGGGATTGATAGGTAGATTTTTGCTAGATTTTTTTTTTCTTGCTATAGTTTTCCTAAGTTGCTTCTCTTCTCTCTCCCTACTCTCCCCTTCCTGTTTTTGCCATTTTCAGGAATGCTGTAAATATGTCTATTATGAATGGGATCTTCTTTCTCTCCTGCCCCTTCCATGGCCACCTGTTGTTTATAGAACCCTGGGGTACCAGAGTCTGCCAGCTCACCTCACCTCACCTTAGTCCAGCCCAGCCTAACCTTTGCCTGGGGCTCAGACTGTGGACTGGAAGCTTCTTCCTCCTTTGTTGCTTATTATCTTGTCTGTCTACCAACCTTTCTGTTTGAGGCTTTCCCTGACTGCCCTCAATCTGCTCACCCCCTCAGAGAAAAATCCTTTTTTTTCCTCCTTAGCTATTAGACTGTCCCTTTTTTTTTTTTGCTCCTGTTGCATTATGCCTTGGATCATACATATTTGTACACTTACTATGTCTTACTTTCATGTAGATTGTTAGCTTCTTGAGGGCAGGAAATGACATTTTTGTGTGTCTGTCGTCAGTGCTGAGCATGATACCGTAAACAGAACAAGCACATAATGAGCATTTGCTAAATTGAATGATAGGTACTCATCCCTAATCTCTTTCCTTAACTGCCTTTTTCTTTTGTCTTCTAGCTACATCGAAGTCCAATTAAGAAAGTCCGAAAATCTCTGGCCCTCGACATAGTGGATGAAGATCTGAAGCTTATGGTGTCTTCCCTGCCAAAGACTGTGTGTATTAAAAGAAACCAGGTAAGGAAACATAATTGCCACACACTGGGAATTCTCCCTTTACCCCCTAGATTTGCAGGGGAAAGTGGGTGAACTCATATCATTACAAGGAGAATTAATAGTAGGCATCCTAGTAGTGCTGACCTAGAGTTGCAGAGAGTTTAGGACAAATAATATAGAGACTGTTCAGCCTTTCATAAAAGATGTTTCAAGGTCCTTAGTCTGTGGGTTAACTTTGTAATAAATGACATTTATAACATGAGGATTGGACAGGACCTTAGAAATGAGCCAGTCCAAACCCTTCATTTTACAAGTGTGGAAATAGTCCCATTCCCCCAGCCCTCCAGGGTCACACAGAATTGAAAGAACCTTTATTAGAATCTAGTCTCTTAATTCATAATTTCTCTGTCACCGTTTTTTGCTGAAAAAGGTAGGACTCACTGGGTCAGCATGCTCCATGTCATAGGGAAATGAGGATCACATATGTGTTGATGGTGTGGTAATTGGTCCATAGTTTTGAATAGTTAAGCTGTGGAGTTTGGCTGAAGGAGGGAACGTCTTGGGCTTTCAGCAGCAGATGGGGGGGGTGGGGAGGGTGAGACAAAGGGTATTTTTATTGAGTCTTGGACCTACTTGTGAGAACAACTGCAGGTGTCCCTGAAGCTTGGAGCATAAATGAAAGTGTCGTTTTGATCCTTTTAAAGAAGTCTTGCTTTGTCCAGTGAACAAAGATTGAAATGGCTCTCTGTTTACTGACTGAACTTGTTTGGGGTGAAGCCTCTTGGGTAGCAGAAGTTTTCAGGCAATAACATTAATCATTCCCCTTGTCTGAGTTATTCTTGTACCTGTAGCTCTCTGGTAGGACAGATGTTTTGAAGTATTGCTGTGGATTAATAGGTATCTAGCCTTAGTTGTTCACTATAAGTTCTCTTAAATCTAGAGCTGGAAGGGACTTCATCTAGGCCAGTCTTCATTTTACAGACGAGGAAACTGAGGTCCAGGGAGGTTGGCTTCTTCCAGGTCACATAAGTCGTAAGTGGCATTGTCTAGATTTGAACCCGGGTGTTCTGACTCGGGATCCAATGCTGACTGCTGTGTGACTGCATACTTACATAATTCAAGGAATTAAGATTTCCATTGGGGGGGGTGTGTTTTCTCTGATAGTTCTGTAGGCTAACTTCTTGGTAGATACATTCTCCATGAGTTGTTGTGTCTTTAAATAATAATTAAAGATGTTGGAGGAGGGAGTGGTGGCAGCATGGCATAGTGGTAATCACTCTAGACAGAGCCAGGAGACATGGGTATTAGTGTTGGCCCAGTCACTGACTTTACCTGCCTTCACTTTCCCTCGGTGAAATAATATAACTGATAATAATGGCTTTCATTTATATAGTGCTTTAAGGTTTGCAGAACGCTTTGGATAATTGTGTCATTTAATGTTCACAACAACCATGTGAGATAGATGCTGCTATTATTATCATTTGCAAATGGGGAAACTGAGGCTAACAGGTTAAATAAGTTACCCCCATAGTTGCATGCCAATTAGTCATACAGCTAGTAGGGGTAGCTAGTTAGTATCTGAGGCAGGATTTGAACTCCACTATTCCTGATGTCCAGTCAGGCACTATTGATGATAATATTTAGCTACATTTTACAAGATAAAAGTTTGGCCATCATCAGCTGTCTAATCAGCAAGCATTTATTAAACACCTGTCATGGCCCAGGCTCAGGGACACAGGCAAGGGATACAGAGACAAAAGCAGTACTAATGAGACATTATGTAAATAGGTACTGGAGGACCCATGTGTGGTAGACAGTTGGCAGCCTTAAAGGGGAGAGCACAAAGCAGCTGGGGAGCCTTCCTATAGAAGGTAGCATTTAAGTTTAGGCCTGAAGGAAGCCAGGGATTCTTAAGAGGCAGAGGAGGGAGAAGAGAATGTTCCAGGCATGAAGGAGAGCCACTGCAAAGGCAGAGGTGGGAGGTGGAGGAAGATGAATAGGCCAGAATGGCTAGAGTTTATAGAGGGGTGTATTACGAGAAGAATGGGAAAGACTGACGAGGACTAGATCACGAAGAACTCTAAAATGATTTCCAAACGGAAATTTATACTTGATGCTAAGGGTAATAGGAGGGAACCGCTGCCAGAGTTACTGAGTTTGGGAGTGGTGACAGTATGGTCGCATCAGTCTGTCAATTAATAAACATTTATTAAAAACCTACTGCTTGCAGGTACTGAACTGAGCTCTGGGAATCCAAAAAGAGGCACAAGATACTCCCTGCCTTCAAGGAAGCGCAGCTAGATGGTACAGTGGGTAGAGTGTGAGAGGCAGGAAGACCTGAGTCCAGTGCAGCTTCAGACACCTTCCTAGCTGGGCGACCCTGGGCAATCACGTAACAACTGTTTGACTCAGTTTCCTCATCTGTAAAATGAGCTGGAGGAGGAAATGGCAAACCACTCTAATATCCTGGCCAAGAAAACCCCAAATGGGGTCATGAGTCAGACACTATGGAAAAACTATTGAACCAACACCCTCAAGGAGCTTGCATATAGTGGGGGGCAGCAACACACACATATGTACAAAGTAAGCTGTGTACAGGGTAAACAGGAAATAATTCAAAGAGGGAAAGTGGACTTAAGGGAGTTAGGGAAGGCTTCCTTTAAAAGGTGGGTTTTAGTTGGGACTAGAAAGCCAGGGGGGTCAGTCATCAGATCAGTTACAGGGGAGCACCGCCTGAGAAAGTACCCAGAGCTGAGGCATGGAGTGTCTTGTTTGTGGAAGGCCACTTGGATAATTCTATGGAGGAACATTGGAACAGGGAGGTGGCAATAGGAGGCAGTAGTCCAGGTAAGAGGAGATGAAGGCCTGAACTAGACCATGACCCTCTGAGTGGAGAGAAGGGGTCATGTTTGAGAGATGTGAAGCTAGAAACCACTTCTCGGGTGCTACCTAGCTCTGTGTTCATGAATCCCCTTTCCATTCCCCACTGAGCTAGATGTTCTAGACTATAGGGATGTTTTGGTCCTGTCCTTAAATTTCCTGTGCTCTCAGATCCAAGATCACAGTCTAGTCAGGCTGGAGATCTCCTGCTGTTCCGCTGGGCCTGTAGTTGGGGGTTTGAATGGAACATAGGAAGTTGCAAAAGGACAGTTTTAGGCATTGATCCTTGTCCATTTGAACACAGTTTATACAATTGAAGTTGAGAAGAAACAGATGGGCCTTTTCAGGGAAGCATGATGTCATCGTTGTATTTAAGGGCTTTGGACTAAGTTGCTGGCTGGTGTCTTCCTCTGCCACCTGACGTCTTGGCCTGCTGTGGCCAGGTAGCCTCTGAGAGTCCAGGTGGTGCCAGGCAGGCTGGAACGAGGCAGCTGTAGAACAAGTCTTTCTGTGCTCGTCCCAGACTACATGATGAAATCTCTGCTTGATTTTTTTTTCCAGCCAACAGGCTTCTTGTCCAGCTCCCTCAACCTGACCTCCTCAAGCAGCAAAGATGACAATAGCTTGCTCAACCGAGGGTTCCTACAGGCAAAGCCAGAGAAGGCTTCATTCCCGAAGACACTGAGCCATTTCCAGGGCCCTGCCCCGGTGAGTCCTGATGTGACTTTTATTGTGATGTAATGAACGGTTTGAGAGAAGAACCAGCCCCAAGTGCTCAGGGTGGTTGTTTGTGCTTCTTGGGGCTTTAGTGAGTGCATGGAGGGTTCAGGCAGCATGAAATAATGAACCACCTTCAGACCCTCTCCAGGGTCTCCAGTTCTGATGGATGTTCCTGCCTTTAGGAGTTCCTGAAGCAGAAAAGGAGCGTGCTGGGACTTGGCTAATCCTTGCCTAGCCAGGGTTTTGTTCACCTCTTAGGAACGCATGGAGGGAGAGAACCTTGAACCTTAAAAGCCTATTTATCTCACTTGCCATGTTGCTTGTCTTTAGATGGACATAAGCCAGCCTTCTGGAAGGTTTTCCTTAGGTTACTGCGCTCTGTTCCGCGTAGGGGCCTCCTAGGAGGTCTGTCTGAGAATTGAGTTAGTCCTTCTATGTGGTGCAGTGTGAGGGCCGGCAGCCCAGCCAGTCAGTGCTACAGCTTTCCCTCTGGGGGAAGAGTGTCTGCTCTCAGGCATTGGCTTGAGCTGGCATAGTTTTGATTGTGAGTCCAGATTTTTGTTGGAAAGATGAGGAAGGGGAGGGGGAACTATGCTGAACAGAAAGGGATTTAATAACTAGGGACCTGGGTTCAAATGACCTGCTACTCCCTAGCTTTGTGACCGTGGGCAAGTCACCTCCATGGGTCTCAGTTTCCTCATCTGTAAAATGAAGGGGCTTAGACTTGATGACCTTTGAGCTGTTTTCCAAAAAATGTGAATCCCCCCAAGGTCACAGAGCTAGTTATTGGTTGAGCCAGGATTAGGACCCTGGTATCCTGTACATTTAGTCCATTACCTTCTGAAGAGTTCGACTTCGTTGCTTCCTTTCCATGAGGGAGGAGAGCTGTCTACCTGCCTACTGGTAGGAGAAGAATTGATCACAACACCCATTTATTTTTTATCACATTTTAAAGTTTCCAAATTTTTCCCTGACAACCATTCTTTGAAGGTGGGTAGTGCACATTACCCATTTTACAAATGGAGAAACTGAGTCTGAGAAAGGAGAAGTCAGTCATTCACCAGTGTTTGAGCTGCAGCTCAAACCCACATCTTTCTTACCATTCCATCATGCTGCCCTTGGCTCACGGGTAGGACAAACCAATGATAATAAAGTTGGTGCTTCTACTCACGTTAATCTGTTCAGTGCCATAGCAGTCAAGCTGCTGCTCAAGGATTACTTTATTGAATTAGAAGAATGATAAAAAGTTCAGATGAGGAAACAGAAACCCAGAGAAGCTGAGTCTTGCCCATAGACATTGACATAGTAATGGCAAAGCTGGCGTTTGCACTTGAATCATTTGTCTCCAAATCCACAGCTCCTGCTGCATTCCAGGAGATCGAACAGAAATATTTCCTGTATCCCAAGTATTGGGGCTTGGTTTTTCTAGAACCAATTTTTTCAGGCATTGAGGATCAGTGCTTATTGTTTGCATTTGAATCTTTTTTAGCAGACGTGAGGCTCTCATTTTCTCCGGTGACCCCCTAATTTGGGGCTTTTGGGGCTAGAGGTTTACTCTTATAATCAGCAAGCATTTATTTATTAAGTGCTAACAGTATGTCAGGCACTGCATTAGGCAGTGGGGATACAAATATGAGGAATAAACCTTCCTTCCCCTCAAGAAGCTTATGTTCTGATGGGGGAGCAAGGGAGTAGGGAGACCACATAATATAAATCAGAATGTGGAAGATTAATGCAAATTAGAGGGTTACATCCTTAAAGGGGATGGCATTAGAAGTTGGGGTTGAGGGGAGACCATAAATGTGTTCTGGAAGAAGGTTAATTTGATTCCGGAAATTAATAAACCCTTTTTCTCCTCCTCAGATGTCCAATGCTTGGAAAGTCGTGGCTTGTGGTGGAACCAGAGACCAGCTTTTTATGCAGGAAAAGGCCCGGCAGATCTTGGGTGCCCTAAAGCAGAGCCACACTTCACGGACACTTATCTTGTCGTGAAAATACGAGATTTTGACATTGTAGTTGTTTTTCTTTTCTGACTTTTCTTAGGGGCATAAAGATGTGTTCCCTGCCTTAGGTGGTTCCTAAGCAGGGTATGAGCTTGAAAATTTATTTTTTCAAAATAACTTATTCAAAAAAAGTTTTCAGGGGCTTAATTGGTTTGTGGTACAAGAGCAAAGTCTGCCTTTACTCTCCTTCTGTGGATTCCCATGGTGCCTGCAGAGAGAGAAGTGTGATTTTGGATCTGTCCTGGGTGTGAAGATGAATGCTGGACTCTTTCCTTGGTTCTGCAGAATCTCTGCCCTGGCTCTGGCTTTTCTTTTCCCTTTCCATGGAAATTACCTGGTGCTTTCAAGAAGCCTTGAGACTCAGTGGCCTCCTGCCTTGTTAATACCAGGAAAGTTGGCTTTTTCCCTACTTGTATGTTTTCAAAATATGATCTTGCCCTCCTGTTGAGGACATGAAAAGGAGGGTCTTAGGGAGAGTTCCTGTGGGACTTGGGATGCCTGTTCACCTGAGACAAGGTGGTGTCCAAGGGGCCATAGAGAGTGGCATTCATTGTCTCTCAACTGGTTCTCTTTCCCACTTTCCCTTTTGTTGCATTTAATAATATTGTTAATTTTTTAAAAAATAAAAGCTCCCTGAAGCTTCAGTCTTCCTTGTCTTCTAAAGGCTCTCTTCCCAGTTGCCCCATCTTCCTTAATCTGTTTCTCCTCTCTTCCCCCCTCTCCTTTTACCTGTCCCTCTCTCTCCTTCCCTTTCTCCCTGCCTCTCTCTCTCTCCTTGGCTTCATTATTTCTGTCTATGATAGTCATTCCCTACCAGGCTTGATGATCATGGTTGGTGTAACCTTCTCAGCTTCTCTCTCTGTTTAGCTTCCTCTGAGCTTTCTTGTATCAGCCGCCCCTGCCCCCTAGTATGGTTTAGTCCCTCATCCCTCCTCATGACAAATGTCAACATTTCCTGATTGATTTCCCTTCCTGCCTTTGATTTTGATTTTTGTCCCTCCTGTGCATCCTGCCCATGAGGCCAAAGGAATCTTTCTAACTCCAGTTTTGAGCATGCCACTCTTACCTCGGTGGGGGGCCTGTGGCTTCCAGTCTGTGCCTCTTAGATTGGCATTCAGGTTCTCTACAATTTTTACCCCAACTTACTTCCTGCTGCATTTTTACATTTCTTAAAAAAAAAAAAAAAAAGAAATCGGTGGTTTTTGCATTACTTACATTTCCCTTGGTATCCTTCCCTAACTTCCCTTCCACAGAGCCATCTCATAAAACAAAGATTTTTCAAAAGAAAAAAATTTACAAATTAATCAATACATTAAAAAAATATCTGAACGCATGAAGTGTTCCATACCCATAGATCTCTAACCTCTGGAATGGAACTGGGGGAGACATTATCTCTATCTTTCCTTGGGGACCAATGTTCCTTGTAATTTCATACCATTTGCTTCTGCTTTGTGTTTGTTCCTTCCATTTTTCAGAGTCATTATGTCTTGTTTTCTCTGCCCTATTTAACTGTTCTTTATATCAGGTCATCTTAAAAGTTCACCCTACATTCATTTGATTCACTCAGACTTTGTTACCTCAAAGCACTATGTAAGGAGATGATTGAGATACAAAGAGAGTAACCTGGGCCCTGCCCTTGAAGGGCATTCATTATAGACTAATGAAAGATGAAACGTATGCAAGTAACTAGAGGATGCAGGATGATATAGTGGAAAGCATATGGACTTCGGAGTCCAAGAACCTGAATTCAAATCCTAGCCCTGCTTCTTACGTGACCTTGGGCAGGTCATATCACTTCTCTGGGCTTCAGTTTCCTCATCTGTAAAATGAGGGAATTGGATGGCATCTAGGTCCCTTTCAGCTCTTCATTCTGTGGTCCTGTGAGGATTAGAACTGTGTGTTATGAGATCAGTACTGACTGAGCATCTAGTCAGGCTGGGCTGCGTAATATTGCTTCATGACACTTGACTCGCTCCTTTCCACACAGAGAAGAAACTTGATGGAGACTAAAGAATCCTGGTTTCAGAATCAGAAGCCCCAGTTTGGGGGCCTTTCCTAATGCACCCCATTTCCCCTTCCCACATTACCTGCTCTTTATTTTGTATATATTTTGCTTACCTACGCACATATTGCTTTCTGCTAAGAGACTGTAAGCACCTTGAGGGCAGATTTGTCATTTTTTTTCTTTGTTCCCCTAGCAGTGTGCCTGGTGGGTGTTTAATAAGTCTTGACTCTTAACATTTACTGACCTTGTGACCCTGGGCATGCCATGTCAATTTATACCTCATCAGTGAAATGGAGAGAATACTGGCATTACCTGCTTCTCAGGATTGTTTTGTAAACTTTGAAATGCTGTAGCAATGAGATTGTTTTTATTATCCACCCATATGCCAATAGTAATAGTTAGCATTTACATAGCACCTTAAAGTTTTGCAAAGTGCTTTTTATGTCTTACCTCATTCAACTCTCACAACCACCCTGTGAGATAGGTGCTATTATTATCCCCTTTTTACAGATGAGGAAACTGAGGCAGACAGGTTACATGACTGGCCCATGGTCACACAGCTAGTAAATGTTGTAGATAAGATTTGACCTCAGCGTCTTCCTCACTAGAACTCTCATATTGTCACTATACCACCTAGCTTTTTGTCAAGGCCCAACTCAAGGCTCTTGTAATGGATAAGCCACATACTCTCCAAAGCTCTTGACTCATCTGTGACGTGAGAATCACACCACTTGAACCGCCTACCTCATAGTTATGAGAAAAACACTTTGCAAATCTCAGAAGTGCTATTATGAATCACAGCAATACTATGATTTGTTGTGTACATACCCTTTCTCCTCAACTGGAGGGGGTTTTCTGAGGACCAAGCCTGTTGCGCATCTCCTGTCTTCTGGCATTGGCCCCTGTTCTCCATCTCTGCTCCATCAGGTTAAGTGATATTCTGGAGAAGAGGCAGCTAGTGCTTGGCTGGGGATCTGAACAGGTTTCATGAAGAAAGAAAGGGGTGACTCTGGAGTTTGAGTCAACCCTAGGTTTCTCCAGTGGCAGTCAAAACAAACCTGGAAGAATAACTGGCCTATGACTGCATTTAGTTCCTTTTATCTTACAGATACTGCTCCTTGTGTCCTCTTTCCAATATTTTTTAAATAACACTGCGTTGGAATCCACATTTTACCTTCAAATTTGGAAAGACCATCTTTGTTTCAGTGGTTTTTCATTTGTTCTTTAAGGCATGAATAGTTTATCTTGAATCTTTAATATCACATTGAGGACTTTTAATGAAGACAAGTTTCATCAGGGCCACTGTGTGGTTTTAACCCATTACACTTTGTCACCCCATAAAGCAGACCCCTTTTAGGACTGGCTCCCTTCTTGAGCTGGCTGGGTAGCGTATACACTGAGCCAGTCTTAGGGGCGTTTTCTTTTCATCTTTGGGTTTCAAAGAATTTATTGTCAGTTCAAAAAGATTAAGAAGAGAGGATTCAAGTTTGTACTAAGACAGAAGACCCAGTCTCTGTCCCTAGGGTCAGAGCTAAGGTTGTGCTGGTACAGTGGGTGTGATGATAGTGTAGTTTCTTTCCTACCTAACTGGGTTGTTGTGAGGATTAGAGGTAAACCTGTTTGGAAAGTAAAAGCACCTTGTTATTGTTGTATGTTGTCTTCGTAGTTATTCTGTTTCCTTAGGGTTGGGTAGAATTGGAAAAGTGGAGAAGGCAGGTAGTTATTCCAGTGAAAGTGGAACTTCATGGTCTTGCAGAATAGGAGACTGCATAGACAAGGTCATTGGGTAGAATACACTTTTTTTAAAGGGCTTTGGGACCGGATTGAGAGCCAGAACTGGATTTGAATTCTAGTTCCAGGAACTGCTCTTTATGGCATTGGACGTGTTATTTCTCCTTTTTGGCCCTCCGTTTATCCATCTGAAAAAGACGGTTGGATTTAATTGGTTCTTATACTGGATTCCATGACCTTATTTTTAAATTTTTTTGATAACTATTTCAGTATAATTGGTTTTCCTTGTAATCCTATGTATTTTATGTCATTAAAAATTCTTAGAAGTGGCCACGGGCAGCACTGGACTGCCCGAGGGGTCTGTGGCCTAAGAAAGGTTAAGAACTAGAGTCCATGATCTTGAAGGTCCTTTCTCTCTGACATTCTGTACTTCTGTTAGGTTGACGTTGGGCCATGCTGCCCCTTAAGACCAGTGTCTGCCAGATGTTAGTGAGTCAGAGCTGAGACCTAGCCCTATCCAGCCCACATTAACCTGCTGGTGCTTTTCACTTCCCCACAAAGGTCTAATAATAAATTCAACAAAAAAATAACTACTTCACTAGCTAGTTGAGTTATTAGCATATGAATGCAACCATAACTTACGAAAGGACTTTGGATGCTGAGCAAGACAAAGGCTATAACAGAATAACCATGGGTAGGTTACATGAGAGGAAGACTGTGTCAGGAGAATCCCTTGGATATGGAAAGATCTGTAGGGGCAGGAGAGAGGAGAACTCACTCCCTGGAGAGCTGGCCTCTGTTGGGAGAAATAACACATTTTTACTGAATGTCTACAAATAACAATGACTCATGTTTACATATCACTTTTGGGGCAGCTAGGTGGCACAGTTGATAGAGCCCTGGGCCTGGAGTCGGAAAGATCCGAGTTCAGATATGGCCTCAGATGCTAGCTGTGGGCCCTGTGCAAGTCATTTAACCCTGTTTGCCTCGTTTTCCTCATCTGTAAAATGAGTTGGAGAAGGAAATGGCAAACTACTCCAGTATCTTTGCTGAGAAAATCCCAAATGGGCATATGAAGTCTTGGATGTGGCTGAATAATGCTAAGCTTGGCAAAATGTTTTATATATTATTTAATCCCCACAACTGTCCTTTGAGGAAGATGCTATTAATTTTACAGATCAGGAAATAGACTCAGAGGTTGTGACTTGTTTAGAGTTATGTGAGACTGGATTTGAATCCAGGCCTTCCAGATTGTAACTGGGTCGCACTGTGCTGTGAGATAGTACAGGGTCAGTCAGGAAGATGACCTAGCTTTAAATCCAGCCTCAGACACTTATTAGCTGTTTGACTCTAGGCAAGCCACTTCCCTTCTTCCCTTTTTTCATCCATAAAATGGGGATAATAGGAGCACTTCCTGGGGTTATTATGAGGATTAAATGAGACAGTAATTGTAAGTGCTTCACACGGTGCTTGGAATATAGCGCTATATCAGCGTTAGCGATTATTATTGCTCTATGTACTACGGTAAGCCTGACAAGGTGGGCTAGGGCCAGAGCATGAAAAACCCAAAGGCTTGGATGATAGTGTTCCCATTCTACAGATGAGGAAATAGGCCCAGAGAAGGGACAGCCTCCTCTAGCTTCATCAACATGCTGTTCATTAAGTTCTTCTCTTATGCCAGGTACTGTTAGGTCCTGGTGATAGAAAGTAAAAGTCCTTGCCCAAGGAGAATCCCCAGTCTAGCTGAGGAGATGCAGCAAGGGTTGTGAAATGCAAGTCTTCTGCCTCCAAGGGCACATGGGGCAAGGTTGCCTGACTGGAGTTCCCTTTACTAGAGCATCAGGCTGCATGTGCGGAGGAGATGGCACAGACCTCAGCATCCTCCGTACTTTTCACCCTGGGACTCTGCTCTCCAATTTTTTGAAGTTCCTTAATTTTACAGTTAAATGCATGACCTTTCCTCTCTAATTTTATTTAGCAAATAGTTGGTGTTGTGGGGATTGCCTCAGGATACAAATTGAATGAGTGGAATTGCAAGCTGTGATGTAGGAAATCTGAACAGTAGAGAAACCTAGAAGAAGGCAGGCTGAAATATCATCCATACTTGTCAGCAGATCAGAAAACATTGTTTATGGAAGTAGACATGGGCTCGGGGCCCACAATGAACATGGAGGTCACCAGGACAGAACATTTTGTGGCTGTGAAAGTGTTTCAAGGAAAGATGGGATCTGAATAATCTCCAGAGTATTTACAGGTTGTTCACTGAGCTATTAGAGCATTTTTTTTCTTTAGAGCAATAAGGGTAACTAACTGTAAGAGGCAGTGTGGTATTATGGAAAGAAAGCTGGCCTTAAAACCAGAGAAACGTGAATTCAAGTCTTATATCAGACACATAATGGCTGTGTGACATTGAGCAAAGTGCTTAAACTCTCAGCACTCTGGACACTCTTAGAATCTCTGAGATTCTGAGTTGCAGAAAAGGTGTCAACCTATGTCAGTAGAAGGTAGTTCCTCACTTAGCAAGGCCAGGTCAGGCACTAAGCATTGATTAAGTGCTTACTTTGTGCTGGGGCCCATGGGTGGGGAACCTGCAGCCTCAAGGCTATGTGTGTGGCCCTCTAGGTCCTCAAGTGGGGCTGACAGTCCAAATTTTACAGGACAAATTGTTTTATTAAGGACCCTCTAGGTCCTCAAGTGCAGCCTTTTGATTGAGTCCGAGTTTTACAGAACACATCCTTTTATTAAGTTCTGTGAAGTTTGGTTTCAGTCAAAGCCTAGAGGCTGTAGGTTCCCTTTCCCTGTTAGGCACTCGGCCAGAAACTGAGGCCAGAAACTAAAAACAAGAAAGTTGCTATCCTCAAGGAGCTTACATTCTAATGGAATAATCTAATACCCAAGAGAGAGCTGAAAAGTGAGGAAGGGGAGAAGGAGTGGAATGAGGACTAGCTGCCTTGGACTCCTCTCCAAAATGGAGGCTCCAGGAGAAATAGACCTATGGGAAAAGGGAACCAGCATGGCAGGTGAACACATCAGAGTGAGGAGGTCCCAGTTTCTAAAAGAAAGTCCAAGATGGTGACAGCAGCTGTGACATTATAGTGACAAAGTCCAGGAATTTGGGAATTCCCCATGTTGATGAAATCACAGGTTTATTCTCTTTCCCTGTTAGGACCTCTAAGGTCCCTCTAGTCTAACTGCCTCATTTCACAGAGTGGTCAGTGAACCTGAGAATTGGAGGTGAGAGGCTTCGATTCCAACTCAGCTTCCCAGACTCCTAGTCCAGGATTCCTCTGTTCTTGGTACTAGACCTCCCTTCCAGAGTCCCTTTTTCCTGGGCAAGATGGAGATAATAACCTGGAAGTAATCTGTTCTGGAAGTAATCTGTTCTGAGAGAAAAGAACTCGAAGAATTTTCCTTTCCCTCTCAAGTGTGGGGGGAGATGTAAACACCTACTGAGTTAATAGGGTTAAAACCAGCAGCCCTGTGTAGAGTTTGCTCTGTAGAGTTTAAGATGTATTGAGATAAGCATCCTGAGCATTTCTAGCATTCAGAATGAGAATCAAACCCTCCTTCATTTTACAGATGAGGAAACTAAGGGCCTGAGAGAGGATGTGCCCAAGTTTATACAGGTGCCAATGCAAGAATCACTGTCTGAAACGATGTTGATTCCTACTTAGCATTTAGTAGGTGCTTAATAAATGTCTATTGATTGACTCAACATTTCTCTATTCTTTTTCTTTTTCTCCACTCACATAAGCCCCTACCTTATTTTAAGTCTATTTATCTCTTAATCCCAACTATTAGAATACCCTTCAATTGGTTTCCCTGCCATTATCTTAGATTTCCAATCTATTTTCCATGGAAATGGAAAGCTTAAAAATTGATACTTCTGAAAAAAGAGATCTAATTATGTCTACCCCAACCCACCTCTTTGCAAAAATTTTCAATGCCTTTTAATGGCCTCTAGAATGAAATACAAAATCCTTGGCCTAATATTTACAGTCCTCCACAGTTCACTCTGATTTATGTTTTAGTCTTATTCCATATAACTCCCCTATTGATACTCCCTGTTCCAGTCAAACTGAACTTATTAGCTGATCTCTGTACATCCCAGTGGATAGAGTGCTAGGCCTTGAGTCAGGAAGCCTCATCTTCCTTGATTCAAATCTAACTTCAGACACTTACTAGCTGTGTGACCCTGGGCTAGTCACTTAACCCTGTATGCCTGCGTTTCCTCATCTGTAAAATGAACTGGAGAAGGGAATGACAAACCACTCACTCCAGAATCTTTCCAAGAAAATCCCAAATGGGGTCATGACGAATTAGACATGACTGAACAACAGATACATGATATTCCATCTCCTCCCTCTCAAGTCTTTGCACCGGTTAGTCCCTTTGTTTAGAATTCTTGCCATTTCATTCCCTCCATCACCTCTAGACTGTCTAGCTTCCTTTTATCTTTCAACTTTCTCTGAAATTCAGTTGAGGTGCCACATCTTCACTTACATAAAGTCTTTCCTGATTCTCCTCCTCCACCCAGTCATAACATCTCTCTCTTGAAATTGTTATATATTGTTATTTTTTATTTATATACTTGTGTATACGTTGTGTGTTCCCTCCTCCCCCCAGAGTGCAAACTTGTTGAGTGTGGGGACTCAATTCTATGCTTTTCTATCTCTAGCACTTAGAAAAGTACCTTGCACATGGTAAGTGCTTAACATGTTTATTAAATCCAAATGGACCCAGGTCATCAGACTCCAAATCTGGCACTCTTACCACTAATAAATGCTAGTCATCCTGTTGTATTTTTATAATGAGATTCTTTAAATAGGAATTGAAACTGAAATACAAATAACTTCCAACCAGGAATGGATAGGGACATCTTTCTCTGTATATATAAGTTGGTGGAATGTGGAATAAAGTCTGTTTAGCCAAAGGATATTTATTAAGTGCTTACCATGTGTTCAGATATTGTAATGGGTGCTGGGGATACAAAATGAGGCAAAAACATGGTCTACCCTCACAGAGCTCACTGTCTCATGATCCTTGAGCATAGGGTCACTGAACACTGAACTTAGGCAAATGTCACACTTCCTGTGACTGCTTTCTGAGGTGCAGGTGTTTGGTGTTTTCCCTGTATTGTACACATCTCAAGACACCAGAGATGGCTACTAGAATTGAGTAACCTGAGGAGGGGATCTTCAGGGGCATGTAGCATATGTCACAAGTATACTTTAAGTGGAACGCCTTAGGTCATCCTAATAGGACCGTGAGAGAAAGACAAAGTAACTGCTTTATGAAAAGAGCAGAGAGGCATGAAGCCAGCCAGAGGGCAGAAGCAGCATGTGGTAGGAGGGCCCCTGGGAGAAGATACTGTGACAGCTCCAGATTACAAGCCCTTCTGAGGACCAGTCTGTGAAGCACAAGACTTGAGCTTTCAGCTGTTCAACTGTCTGGGGAATTGAATGTCTTTCGCAGAGGAGCAGGAGTGGATGATTTTCAGCAGCCACACTGTAAGACTGAACTGAGATAATGATCCTTTCTCCACTCCACTTCATCTCAAGACCAACCACCACTTAGTATAAAGGCCATTGAGGTTTGTTTGTCTCGGTGACCATAATGAGGAACGGAGCACAAGAAGGGCAGGGTGGAAGAAATTCAGGCTCTCACAAGTGGCAGAAGGCAGAGGTTTTAATGCTGCGCCTAGCACTTTGGATGTCATGCAGTAAATATATGTGAATTTATGTGAATGAGTGGTTCTTTCTGGTCAAGCAAGATTGGGAAAGAGATTAAATCCTAATGGAATGAGGATCAATGTGAATAAATTTTGGTGTGATTAAATACCTTTAGGTTTAGAAAAAACCTGCATGAATTAACCAGGGAAAGCTGTGGTTTAAGTACTTTTTGGTCATCTTTTTTTGAGACTGGGTCCATCCATCTGCCCCAGACTGGAAGTGCAGTGGCCATTCATGGCCTGAACCTTGTACTGATCAGCATGAAAACTTTAGCTTGCCTCGTTTTCCCCAACTGGGTGCTTCTTCCTTCCTAAACAGCCTGGTTGCACTGCTCCCCCAACTTTGCTCAGAGTTGGGAGGTGAGCTCATGATATTGGTGCCAGGCTTAGTGTAGACACTTAGTGTCTTAGTGTAGACATCCAATCTACTTTATGCCTGATGTAGCTCAGAGCTCCAGGACTCATGATCTATAGTAGTTTCTCCAGTAGCAAGGATTACAAGCTAGTGTCATAACCCCTGCTAGTTGATAAATTGCTTAAACTGAAAAGAGGGAGGAGCTGTTCACACATGCACAGGAGGGGAATTGAGTTGGAGCAGCTCCATCTTAGAGTGCCACCTGGTGCCTTAGGCAAACAATTCCCTCTAAGTCATCAGTCATCCCAGCAACCAGTGTAACTCACCTACCCCTTCATGCCAGTATGAAGCAACTGTTCTTGTGAATGGGGCACACATCCTTTACACAAACATCATGACCCTAGGAGGGCAAAGCAACATGGGCTCCATGCCAGGGAAAATTGTGCTGGATTTATGTGTTATCATTCTTGGAATGTGTGATAGGGGGCTATGGACCACTGGTAGCCATGCCTCCAGAAAGCTGTGTCTAGAGAAGGGCATTGCTTCTGGACCATCCTGTTATATCTCTTATTAACTCACTATCCTGCTCTCCACTGTGACTTTTCCATACCTTTTCATTCCTCCTTAAATCTCTCATGGCTCCTTCTTCCTTACTTTCTCAGCTGAGAACCTTGTCTTATATGTTACAGAAAAAATTAAGGCCATGCTCTATGAACTCCCTCTTCTCCCTCTCTCCTCATCTCATGTGCTTTCTGCCATTGTCTCTTTCTTTACCCCTGTTTCACATGATGAAGTGATCTCATTCCATCCCTCATTGCAAGTGATACTCAAGTGACCTCCTTGCATCCCTTTTTTCTCCAACATATTGCCCCTTGAGTCATCCCTGCTCTTACATTTATTTTCAATCTCTCCATCTCTGTTGGCTCATTTCCCTCTGCAGACAAATCTACCTATATCTCCCCTATCCTGAAAAAAAATCAACCTTTCACTTGATCTTTCCATCCCTGCTAACTGCTGTCCTATGCCTCTTCTGCCCTTTGTAGCTAAACTCCTCAGAAAGATTGTCTACAGCAGGTGCCTCCACTTTCTCTCCTCTCATTCTTAACTTCTTACACATTGGTTTCTGACCCTATTCTGCCCACTGCTCTTTCCAAAGTTACTAATGGTGTCTTAGTTGCCAAATCCAATGGCCTCTTTTCAGTCCTCATCCTCCTTGTTCTCTCTGAAGCCTTTCTCACTGTTGATCACTCTCCTCCTTGATACTGTCTTCTCTCTAGGACTAGGTTTCCAGGACTCCATCCTCCCCTGATTTTTCCTTCTGTGCATCGGAGTGCTCCTTCTGGGCCTCCTTTGTTGGATCCCCCTGTAGATCAGACCCTCTAACTGCAGGCATCTCACAGGGTCTTGTCCTGGCCTCTTGTCTTCTCCCTCTATCCTTTTTCCTTTGGTGATCTCCTCAGCTCCCATGGATTTAATTACTATCTTTATGCTAATGATACTCAAATCTACCTTTCCTGCTCCAATCTCTCTGCTAACCTTTAATTTTGCATCTTTAGCTGCCTCTCAGACTTCTCAAACTGGATGTCCAATAGACGTCTTAAACTCAATGTGTCTATGATAGAATTCATCATCTTTCCTCTAAACCCTCCCTGTCTCCTACCTTCCCTATTGCTATAGAGGGTAATGCAGCCCAGGAGTCATCCTGTATTCCTCACTATCTCCTTCCTCAAATCTATTGCCAAGGCCTGTTCATTTCACCTTTGCAATGTCCCTTGATACGCACCCTTCTCTCCTATGACGCTGTCACCATTTCAGTGCAGGTCCAGTCCATATCACTTCAGTAGCCTGCCTTAAGTCTCTCCCCACTCCAGTTCATCCTCCAGCCCCAAAAATAATTTTCTTAAAATGCAAATCTGATCATGTTACCCTCCCTCAACTCCTCCCCCCGTTCCCCAATAAACTCCTGTGGCTTCCTATTGCTTCTAGGAGCAAATAGAAGATGCTCTTTTTGGCATTCAAAGCCCTCCATGACCTAGCCCCTTCCTACCTTTCCAGTCTTTTTACATCTCACTATACCCCTGCAGGTACTCTTTAGTGCAGTGACTCTGGTCTCCTGGATGTCCATCTCTTGGCTCTGCATTCTCTCTGGCCATCCCTCAGGCCTGGAATGCTCTCACTCCTCCACTCTGACTACTGACACCTCACTTCCTTTAGGTCCCAATTAAAATTCTACCTCCTACAGGAAGACTTCCCTAATCCCCTTTAATTCTAGTGCCTTCCCTCTTAATTATTTTTCATTTATCCTGTATATAACTGACTTTGTATATATTTGTTTTTGTATTGTGTCCCCCATTGGATTATAAACTCCTTGAGGGCAGGAATTGTCTTTTGCCTCTTTTTGTATCCCCACAGTTTAGTTCAGTGCCTGGCATATAGTAAATGCTTAATAAATGTTTATTGAATTGAATGTAGACTAATTATACGCCGAGAGATAATTGTGTGAAGATAGGCTGAAAAGATAGAAGGATCCCAGGTAAGGAGATAGATATATAAGAATAGATGGTGTAAGAGATGATTGAATTTTGTTTCCACAGAAATTATATGAAGCATAATTTGTGAAACCTCAGAAGTCATACTGATGGCAAACTGATTGTAGTGGAAGGGCAGTGGGGAATGTTGGTTACCTGTTAATCAGCATATCTAAAAGTAGAAGCCTTTTTTTCTGTGTATCAAAAAATACAAACAAACCAAAACACACCAGACCACATGTGGCTCACCAAGGATGAGGTCCATTGACCCAGATACTGTCTTGGATAATGGAACTTTTTTTATCGATATCTTGGGTTGGATCTTCAACTCATACTTTTGTCAACCCTCTTAGCAAATGAGAAAATGCCTTGCTCATGCTATGGAGATTATATATAACGTAGACTACCTGAGATGAGACTAAAAGCATTTTATGACTTGGCATTTCCTTTATTAAATAAAGTATAAAGAAAATGAGGATTAAAAAGGGGGGAATTGAAAGGTAGAAAAGAGATGTAGCACCCATGTGGGAATAGGGTTTTGGTGTTTTCAGGTAGGCTGTGGACCCTGGAATGATTATTTCTCACAACTGAAAAGATGTAGGCAGTATGGTTCAGTGCACAGAGCACCCATTCTGAAGCTGGCTTCAATCCTGTGTAATGCATCATCTCTATGTTCTTAGGAAGGTTGTTTAGGCTCCCTTCCACTGCCTCAGTTTCCTTATCTGTCTTTTGAGGGGGTTGAACCAATTGGCCTCTGAGGTATCTGTGAGCCTGTGAGGTCTCTTCAGTCTTTAAAAATGCAGGCTAGAAGAGAAGGCTTTAAAATCTTGGAGGGGAGGGAGACAGTGAACTTGGATTTATCCATCAGATTCATACCCACAACATGAGTAGGAAGCTCCTATGACTTAGAATCAACCAACTAGGCTAGACTGAAGTTTACATTTTAAAACAGAGTCTTTCCTTTATAGACGAGACAAATCAATCATGTGGACAGACCGCTGGGGAGATGTTTGAAATACTTGAGAGTAAAATGAGGAGACAGTCTCTGAGGTCCCTTTTAGTTCAAAATTCTGTGAAACTTTTCTAGCACCCTCAAGTGCTTTAGAAGCTCCATTTACATACAATTGATATGCTAATTACCATCATGCTTATCTACTTGTTAAAACAAGTCCCCTGGAGACTTTTGAGTGACAAGAGTTTGAATGAATGAACTTTCCAAGCCTAGTTTGAGTTGCAAGCAATGAAATACTGCAAAGGATGTAATTTAATTTGGAAATCTGTGGCCTTCTAAAATATGACTGATGCAGCTTTGTATGATGGAAGGAACTACTCAGTTTGGGGTCAAAAGACCTGAGTTAGCCTCTTAACATGTTTATATGACCTTGGGCAGATCACTTTTCCTATCTCAGTTCTGTCTTCTATAAAATGGGAATTAATCATAGATTGGATTCCCTACTTCTCACACTTTGAGTGAAACCTTTTGTAAGTTGGAAGGTACTGCAAGAATGAGAGTTACCATTGGTGAGACAGAATTGATGTGTTTTAGCTTTGTAGAGAAAAAGGCTTTGTTTAGTCCATGGAGGCTGTCCTCAGATCAATTTTGCCTCATCTTTGCCTCTAGAGGACACAGGATTTTTATCTTTTAATTCAGTTGGTTGCTTTATTACATATTCCTCAAAAAACAATTCATTCATATAAATCAGTGATGAGCTATACAGAAAAGACTTCCTTCTTACAAGGTCAGAAAGGCTTATACAGAAAATGTAGGTTTCTTAAATTGGGTTAGGATTTGTATGAAATAGATTTAGAAATAAATAATAGTAATAAAAATAATAAACCATCCAAAACAACCCACATGCTTGAAAATGATTATTTTGGTTGTTGCAGGTTTCTCTGAGTATAGCGCTGTTATTGGCTGTGTGTTCATCCTTCGTTGCCAAAGAAGACCACGTCATCAGAGAAATGATGACATGACTTGCACTTGACTTTGTTCTGAGTGAGGCAGGGCTATCCAGGTCACCAGCCTCACTTCTCCTCCAGAGCCATCTGAATCCAGTAACCAGATATTCATCAGGATGACTAAAGATGACCCAGGATGAGGCAATTGAGGTTAAGTGACTTGCCCAAGGTCACACAGCTAGTGAGTATCAAGTGTCTGAAGTGAGATTTGAGCTCAGGTCCTCCTGACTCCTACACTGGTGCTCTATTCACTGCACCACCTAGCTGGTTGAAACTATAAACAAACTCACAAAGCTGATACTGATCTGATAGATGATGTTGCTGTTCTGTTGTTTCAGTTGTATCCTGCTCTTCATGACCCCACTTGGGGTGTTTTGCCATTTTCTTCTCCATCTCATTTTACAGATGAGGAAACTGAGGCAAACAAGAAAAAGTGACTTGACTAGGGTCACGCAGTTAAGTGTCTGAAGCTGGATTTGAATTTGGGAAGATGATTCTCCCAGACTCCAGCCCTGCTTACTTCTTAGCTTCCCATCATATAGATAACAATATAGCAAAGAAGACTGAGAAGGAGTGGTCAGACATTTGGAGAACCAAGAGCAGTGAACTCTGTGCTCATTAACTTCAACTCTGAGGGAAGAGATCTAGGGTTCCAATCTAGGCTCTTCCCCAACTCTCTGATGAAGTGATGGTAGATAAGTCCTGTAGCAAGACCGAAAGATGGTATATGAACTGTTGGTGACCATTGGATCACCTGGGCCTACAAACCATCCAATGGAAATGGAAGATGTGGTGGTCCAAATACTTGAACAAAAATGAAACAGTAGAGAAAAAGTTTGTGGATTTTGGCATTTTTGTAGATCTTGGACCCCATTTAATAGGAGCCACCTAGAGTGTAAATTCCGTGGGGTCATGGATTATTTTTGCCTTTCTGTAATCCCTAGCACTTAGGGGCTGTGCCTGACAGGTAATGAGACCTTTAACAAAGACTTGGTGATTAATTGACTGTCCTTTTCTGCCTGTAGTCTCTCCACAGTCAACAAGCAGTGTGCATACTGTTTGAGGTCTCCCTCACATTTGTTAGTCACTTATGGCCTGCTGTAAAATGTTATTCATGACAGTCTTGATGTGGATGCAAAGGTACCTTAAAGGTTGAGCTGCCCTTTCCCTGGTTCATCCTCTAACGGTGCCCTAAAGTCTCTTGATACAAAGGCACCCTAAGGGTTGAATTGCTCTTTCCCTGGCACCTTAAAGTCTTCCCTTATCTTGGAATACCATAAAACTTCTTCCTTATCCTGGACCATGGAATTCCTTGTCTCCCCTCCCTCATCCTGCGTCATAAGATTCCCTTTGTCTCCCTTATCCTGTCCTTATAAAAACAAGTCTCCGTCCCTCTGTAAATTGGTAGTCCTTCCAGGGCTAGCCTGCTGCTTTTGTGTCAATAAAGCTCACTTTGGCTACAGAGAAGAGATAAGTGAATTCATTCACATATGAACCAACTCTCCCATCTCTCTCCTCAACAGTCTTCCTGTTTCTTCCTCATTCCTTCATCAAAGATATCCTTGATATTTGTGTAGCTTATTCTCATAAAGATTTTGGAGGGCTAAGTATATCAAAAACAGTCCTCGCATACTGTGGCTGTTACTGTGTATAATGTTCTCCGGTTCTGCTCTAACATCAGTTCATATAAGTCTATTCAGGTATTTCTGAAGTCCTGTTTGTCATTTCTTATAGCATAATAGTATTCCATTACATTCTTATACCACAACTTGTTCAGCCATTCTCCAGTTGATGGACATCTCCTCAATTTCCAGTTCTTGGCTGCTACTAAAAAAGTTGCTATAAATATTTTTATACATGTGGGTCCTTTTCCCATTTTAATGCTCTCTTTGGGATATAGCCCTAGAAGTGGTATTGCTAGGTCAAAGGGTATGCACATTTTTATAACCCTTAGTCCTTTACAATAATGCAAGGACCTCAAACATTTCCAAAGGTCTCATGATGCAAAATACCATCCACATCCAGAGAAAGAACTATGGATGCAGAACACAGAATGAAGCAGACTGTTTTCTCCTGTGTTATGTTTTGTTTTGTATTATTTTTCTCATGGTTTTTCCCATTCTTTTTAATTCTTCTATGTAACATGACTAATGTGAAAGTGTGCTTAATAGTAATGTATGTGGAGGGGCCATGTAAGATTGCATGCTGTCTTGGGGAGGAAAAGAGGAGGAAGGGGGAGAAAATTTGGAACTTATGGAAGTGATTGTTGAAAACTAGAAACATATAAATGAATAAATTTGGAAAAAAAGATTTTGTAGTGATGGGAAAGCTGCCATATGGGCTGGTAATTATTACTATCTTCTGGATTGCCTTTTTTTTTTTTTAGCAGTAATATCTGTAATTTTTTTCTAATCATTCAATTTCTTCCTGTCCTTCATATCTCCTGAGAATGCCCCTCCCATAATACCCATAATGCTAAAAGTTGTGTAATCTCCAGCATGAAAGGCCTCTACTTAACATAGAAAAATTCAAGAATGTCAGCTCTTTGAATGCAAGGGTTATTTTTCTTTTTCTTTGTATCCTTAGCACAGTACCTTGCACAAAACCAGTGATTAAAAATATGCTTATTGACATGAATTAAGGAGAACAGTGCTGGAGGCCACACAATTGATTAGGAAGAAAATAAGCATTTGTTTAGCACCTCCCATGTACCAGGCACTGTGCTAAGCTGAGTGCTTTATGAATGTTATCTCATTTGGTCCTCATAACAACCCTGTTAAGTAGATGCTATTATTATCCCCATTTTGCAGTTGAGAAAACTGAGGCTTTGTTGTGTTTGTCCTTCATTCTCCAAGAGGACCATGACATCAAGATGATGACATCACTTGCAGCTGACTTTGATTTGAGTGAGGGAGGGCTGTGCAAAGTCACCAACCTCACTTTCTTCTCCTGAGCCATCTGGGTCCAATGGCCTGACATTCATCAAGATGACTGGAGATGGCCCAGGATGCAATGTGAGACCCTGACCCTTTCAGACTAAGGTCTTATCACATTCTCACTTTGAGTGAGACACACATATTCAATGAATAGGCTTCTTTAAGTAGTTACTCAGGGGATGGCCCCTTTAATAAAAAAAAAAATCAAACTGGGAGGGGAAGGCCCTCAGGGTTCCTGGATAAAAGAGAAACAATTGCTATTTAGTGATTGATTAGTAATTATGCTTAATAATTACTAATTAATTGCCAACTAGGAAACTCAAGCAGACAGAGGTTAAATAACTTGGCCAGATTCCCACAACTGACAAGCTTCTGAGGCCGGATTTCCTGACTTCAGGTCAAATGCTCCATCCCCTGTGCCTCACCCCTGTCACCTCTGAAAGAGGAGAAGATGTTTCTTTGGTGACTTTTTTACTAGCTGAGTGACTATCAGTGATATTTGAAAGATTGCAAAGACCTGGAGCTGCCTTGCAGGACAGTAGAAGGGCAGATGTGCTAATCTTCAAAAAGAGTAAGAGATTGGAACCTGCAAACTATAGGCCTTTGAGCTTAACCACAACTCTTGCCAAAGTTCTGGAACCTGTTGTTAAAGAAATGGTTAAAGGAATATCTAAGACAGAAAAGCAAAGATCACAGAGAGCCAGAATATCTTCATCAAGAATAGATCATGTCAGAGTAACCTTATTTCCATTGGTTTTTCTGATTATTAGAATGGTCAGATAAAGGGATTGCTGTAGTTCCAAATTTTCCCTCTTCTTCCTGCCCTCACCCCCACTAGTTGAGAAGGCAAGTAATATGATATTAATTATACATGTGAAGTCAAGTGCAGCATTCATTTTGATTGGTTGCTGTTCTTTACATTTACATTGATGTGTATATTGTTTTACTGATTCTTACGTACTGTAATCTTGTCTCAGTTCATATATATCTTCCCATGCTTCTATGTATTGATAATATTAATTATTTCTTACAGGGCAGGGCAGCATTGTTGCATTCATTATAAATTGATGATGTAGTTGACTGTCACATCTTCTCATCTCCCTGACTCAGTTGATTTCTATGCCCTTTTAGTCTCATTTTGGCAACTATTTACTTTGGCTGCACTGCATTAGGAAATGATAGAAGTCTGTGTCCATGTCTGTTCTTTTATTCATTTCCTGTTTTTCAGTGTAATCATCTTGGTTAAATATATGCCATAGCCGCTCATTTTAAAATTTTCTTCCAAATGGATTGATTTTGATATTCTTTCTAAGAAGGTGGTGGTCAGACTGTACAAAAAAAAAATGTTGATTTAGAAGTGACTTCTACTTCAATTACCAGTAAAATATGACAGATTTATTATTTTGATGATGTCATTTGGTGTCTGCTATATCCATTGTTTTCCGAATCTCTTCTCAAAAATTGATTCATGATATCTAAGCTCAAGACGTCTATATAGTCTACAGCTCTTTTACCTCTTGTTTTTTATTCTAAGCTGAAAATAAAATTATTATTTTAAAAATAAATTATGCATTTTTTCAATCAGCAAAAATTAACCTTTTCTCTGTCCCACCCCATATGTGTGCATGTATGTATATAGTTAAGCAAAATAAATTTCCTTATTGACTATATATAAAACAAACAAAAAATCTGATTCTGCACTCTATATATACCTCACTATCAGGAGGTAAGCAACATGCTTCATCATGAATCCTCTGAAATTACAGTTGGTTATTGTGTGGATCAGAGTTTCTAAGTCTTTCAGAGGCAAAGTCTTTACAATTTTGTTCTGTAAGTTGTTCTCCTGATTCTGTTTACTCTGTATCAGTTCATATGTCTTCCCAGGTTTCTCTGATACCATCCCCTTCATAATTTCTTATAGCACAAATAGTATTCCATTATATTTATGTACCATATTTGTTTCCCAGTGGATAGATACCCCCTCAATTTCCAACTCTTTGCCTTCACAAAACTGTTATAAATATTTTTGTGCATTCTTATTTAGAGTTTTGCATAAGATTAATTCCTTTTTAATCTTCTGTACCCAACTCTGTTGTGTGTATTCTTTCTTCATTTGACCAGCTCAGACACCTCCCTCCCTTTTCCTCCTTGTTTTTGCACCCTGATTATGGGAAATGAATTTCCCTAATCCCGCTCTCCCTTTCCTCCCTTAGTGTATTACTCTTTCTCTTCCTTTCCATTTTCCTTTTGAAATCATCAAGACATAATATAACCATTCCCATAGACTGCTTCTATGATGCTTGCTGATGGTCAGAGGGAACACTTGTATCATCTCTCCATATTGCAATGTAAACAGCTTATCCTTTCTTCTGTTGTTGCTGCTGAGTCATTTTTCAGTCATGTCTGACTCTTAATGAGCCATTTTGGGGTTTTCTTACCAAAGATACTGGAGCGGTTTGCCATTTCCTTCCCCAGCTCATTTTATAGATGAAGAAATTGAGGCAAACTGGGTTAAGTGACTTGCTTAGGATCACATGCTTAGTAAGTGTCTGAGGACAGATTTCAATTCGGGAAGGTAAGCCTTCCTGCCTTCAGGTGCAGCTCTCTATCTACTGCACCACTTAGCTTACCCTTTTTTGGTTCTTCATGATTGTTCATATTTACCTTTCTATGTTTCTCTTGACTCATATTTCCACTTCAAAGTTTCTACACAGCTCTGATCTTTTCAAGGGGAATGTTTGGAGTCCTCTATTTCATTAAAGATCCATTCCCTGCTGTAATGGAATGTAGCCAATATCCTTTGCCTTCTAGAATGTCATATTCCAAGTTCTCCACTCCTTCATAGTGGTGGCTGCTAAATTGTGTGTGTTCTGGAGGGAATGTTTGGGTTATCCTACTGCTGCATTCTTGTGGGGATTGAGTATTGTTGTTGTGGTATTCCAGGATGTCAGGGACACTGTAGTCTGGAGGCATGCAAGTTTTCAGGACTCCCAAAGTGGTCTGGTCCAGGACAGAGTCTGTTTGCTGCCCCTCTGGTCTGTAAATACCTGACTTGGGCATAGGTCTGGCTTTGCTCCATTTAGGGTTTCACTAGATTTCTGTTGGACTCAGCCACTACTAACAGCAGGAAAACTTTGCTGGTTCAGTGTGACAGAAATGTAGGCTCTCCTTTGGTCAGAGTTTCCTGGTGTGTTTATTCCTCTATAAGCTTCAGGTTGGGCTAGAAGCTAGAGTTGAAACCTTTCTCTATTCCTGGGGTCGGAACTAACAGGACAATTTGCTTCTGAACTTAGTCCTTGCTGGGTGTACAGCCTAAGATCCAGAATTGCTCTGTACCCTGGAATACAACAAAACTGTCAATGGGCACCCATTCTTGGCACTCTACTGAGCTCTAGGCCCTTCTGGATCTGGAATCTCTTCTTGTTCTGGTGCAGTCTCTCTTTGAACTGGAATGATCCATGAGGCAGGCTACTACTTGTCCATACCTCTCTTGAAAGCACATATTACACATGGTGGGCCAAGTACTTGCTAAGGCCTGGCATAAGAATATAAAACCAAATACAATTGTTCCCTCAAGGAGCTTATATTCTAATTGAAAGAGACAGCACATATATGGGAGTGACTGTTAGGGAGGGTTGCATTCCTTTGGAAAGTTGTGTGATAAAGATTAAGGTAAACCCAAATGGAAATAGATTAACACACCCTTTTCCAGGAACAATGGCAGAATTAGTTTGATTTTAGTTCAAGAACTAGAAGGTTGGGGGGGAGCTTTAGTGACAAGATACCTGAAGAGTTCATAGATCATGACTGGATCTGGACCTACATGTAGGGGTGACTAAGGAGAGTATGAGCAGCACAGTGGGGGTCAAAGGTAGCTTCTGGGGCTTGATTTCTGACAAAATCTGCTCATGGGCCATTTAAGCAAATTGGAACGAACAGGATGAGAGGTATTCCTACCATCCAAGTTGCCCTCTGGAATAGGAGAAGACACGACTCCTATGTTTCTGGGATCTGTAGAGAAAATAGCACAAGGTCCCTTTTGTGAAGTTTGGTGTAATGATTCAGAATCTAGTCATATGTTCCTTGGAATGGTCTGATCTGGTCTGATCTGACCTGCTCTTATCTGATCCAAGCACACCCATACAGACACAGGCACTGGCTGATCTCCTTGTTTTCAACATTGAAACTACACAAATGGACCATTTTCTGTCAAAAAAAATTCTCTCTGTACAATCAGTCTCACCAGACTTGGTGTGGATGCAATAATTAAATCCACACTTTAGACTTGGCTTGGGTCAAAGACTTAGTGCTGAAGCTGATGCAGGTAGTAATACTATATCTGCATATCCTTTCCCATTTACAAAGCAGATATATCCTTGTATCTGTCATCTCATGTGATCCTTGCAACAATGCCATGAAGTAGCCCAATCAGGTATTATCATGCCCATTTTACTGATGGGAAAAGTAGGGTTCCAAAGGAGATAATAAGAGTAATAGTTTGCATTTATATAACTCTTTACAAAAATTATCCTTTTTGCTATTATTATCATCCCCTTTTTTTCAGATGAGGAAACCGAGACTCAGAGTTTATGTAACTTGCCCCAGGAGACACAGCAACTGTGTGAGAAAGGATGTGAACCCAGATCTTCCTGATTCCAAGTCCAGAGTACTGTCCACTTTACCATCTGTGAGATGCATCACAGAGTCATGCAATACAACCATAAAACTCCTAGAGATCCTAAGCACAGATCACAGACCTGGGGTTGAAAGAGATCTAAGAGACCGTATAGTTCAACTTGGACATTTTTTACAGTTGGAAAAACTGAGGCCTATCAATGTTCACATTGATACGTGAAATGACTCTGACCAAATTCACATAAGACAGAAAGTATCCGAGGTGAGATTTGAACCCAGGTCCATGACCCCCAGAGACCCTGCTCTTTCCACTGTACCATATTGCCTCTTGTATGAGTGTTCACTTACCTTGGTATTTTAAGAATCTATGTCTTCATTGTGTAGGCATGTACATTCTCCACCAATAAAGGTTACAACTCCTCTTTGATTTAATAGCTGTTCTCTATGCTCCTGTGTCTAAAAAAACACCCAGAGATAATAATAGCTAGTATTTACAGCACTTTAAGGTTTGCAAAGTACTTTACAATTGTTATTTTACCTTCACAACAACTTTGGAAGGTAGGTACTATTATTATCATCTCCATTTTACAGATGAGGGAACTGAGGCAGAGAGAAGTTAAATGACATGCCATTGGAGGATCCGTTGAAGGAAATGGAGATATTTATCCTGGAGAAGAGAAGACTTAGAGGGTACATGATAGCTGCCTTCAAGTATTAGAAAGAAATCTCTTCTCCTTGGCTCACTGTGGTTGAACCAGAAGCAAGCAAGCAATTAATCATAAAGAAATAATTAAACATTTGCTGTATGCCAGACTCTAGGAATACAAATGAAAAATGAAATTGTCTCTGCCCTTCAGGGGCTCACATTCTATGGGGGAGATAACGTGTATATAGCTGGGTAAACACAGAATAAATACAAAACCAACGTAAGGGTGGCTTGAGGAGGGAGGATATACACAGTTTGGGAGACTATGGAAGGCTTTGTGAACTGAGTTTGTAAGGAAAGTAGGGATTGTATGAGGCCAAGGTTAGGAAGGAAGGTGTTCCAGGCACGACTTTGGGCAGCGTAAAGGCATGAAAATGGGAGAGGGAGGGTGGTTTGTGAGGAACAGCAAGAAAACCAGTTTGACTTGACTGTAGCATCAGGAAAGATGGAGAAGACTGGATTGTGTTAGAGTCAGGTTGTGAACTTGGCTCTTCAAAGCCAAACAAAGGATTCATCTTTATCCATAGGGATCCCCTAGAGTTATTGAGTACGGGAGTAATACAGTCAGATCTGTGCCTAATGAGAGCACTCTGGCAGCTCTGCGGAGATGGATTGGAGCAGAGAGAGAGGCAGGGAGACCAATAAAGAGGCCACTGGAATAGCAATGAATGCGTGGATTAGCATGATGGCTACTGCAAACGGAGGTAAAGGGCCAAAAATGAGAGGGGATGTGAAGGCAGAAATGACAAGACGTGGCAAGAGATTGCTTCCATGTGGGATGAGGTGCAATGAGGAGCTGAGGATAATGTCAGAGTTGTGAACATGGGAGATGATGCATGGTGGTGCCCTAACAGAAGTGGGTGTCCGCTGATTTGAGTCCAGAATGGGAAAACAGTTTTTTTGAATATTTTATTTTTTCCCAATTACATGTAAAAACAATTTTTAACATTCATTTAAAAAAAAATTTTGAGCTTAGAATTCTCTCCCTCTGTCCCTTCCCTTGCCCCTGCAATGGTAAGCAATTGGATGTAGGTTATATGTGTAGAATCATATGAAACATATTTCCATAGTAGTCACGTTGTAAAAGAAAACACAGACCAAAAAACTCCCAAACCCAATACCATGAAGAAAAATAGTATGCTTCAATCTGCATTTAGACTCCATGAGTTCTTTCTCTAGAGGTGGATAGCATTTTTCATCATGAGTCCTTTGGTATTATCTTGGATCATTGTATCACTGAGAATAGCTAAGTCTTTCACGGTTGATTATCATACAATGTTGCTGCTATTGTGTACAGTGTTCTCCTGGTTCTGCTCATTTCGCTCTGAATCAGTTCATGTAAGTCCAGGTTTTTCTGAGAATATCCTGCTTATCATTTCTTTCGGTGAGAAGTATTTCTTTACAATCATATACCACAACTTGTTCAGCCATTCCCCGG
The DNA here is from genome assembly GCA_023548195.1 of Bettongia penicillata ogilbyi. Taxonomy (NCBI): domain Eukaryota; kingdom Metazoa; phylum Chordata; class Mammalia; order Diprotodontia; family Potoroidae; genus Bettongia; species Bettongia penicillata. The sequence continues at coordinate 5,600,588 of JAJHZJ010000444.1, forward strand.
TTGATGGACAATTCCTCCACTTCCAGTTCCTTGCCACCACAAAGAGAGTGAAAAGCAATTTTCTTGAAGCTATCCAGAGCTTAGAACTAGAACTTAGACCCCCTCAGCTTTCTGCTTTATTCTATTGTTTGGTTTCACTTTTAATCTTACAGGATTATGCTGCCTTTTTAAAGAGATGTAAAATAAATGGATGGAATTTTAGACCCAAGACCTTAGTGCCCAGGAAAGTTGGCAAATCACTGAAAAAGAAATCAAATGAATATTTGCCTTGCAGCCTGCATTTTGTTACCTGGGATGCCAAGAACCATCTGCTCTCATGAGCCCCTTCCCTCAGGAAAGAAAGCCATATCCCTTATTGCTGTTAATAATTTACTGATGTGTAAGCTCTCCTGTGAACAGCTGTTTTCTAGAGGAAGTACAGTGAATCAAATATCTTAGAAGTGGAGGTTCTTCAAGCTGGAAGGGACCTTAGAGAGCCTTGCTACTGCAGTCTTCTCTGATAGGTGTCCAGCAGCCTCTCCTGAATTACTTCCAATGATAGGGAACTCACTATTTCTTCAAGTAGTCTGAAGTTCTTCCTTGTATTTGGTTGAAATCTTCCTTCCCTGGGGCTGAATCTTTTCGAGCTGAGATGTCAAACCTGTACTGGTCCATAACACTCTTGACTGTGCCATAGTCAGATTAAAATGTATTGGGAAAACATTTAGCTAACTAAATAAAAAAATATAATAAAACCTAGATAATCTTACATTTAAAAACTCAGTATGTAGCCCTCTGGGATCCTTATGTATGGGCTATTGGCCCCCATTTCTATTTGAGTCTGACACCTCCCTTTCAGATCGCTACCAGATCTAGGTGTGCGTCCAGTTAAAGCTGGGGTGACTGACCAGTGAATGAAATGGGGATGAGAAGCAGTGATAGAGAAGTCTTGCTTCTTTCCTGCCTCCTGAGGTAAGCCCAAGGATGGCCCTGCATGGAGTTGGAGAGACTGGTTACCTGTAGAATTTTAATTCTTTCATTTGACAGAGGAGGAAACTCAGACTCAGAGGTGTCACCTATGGCAGAGCAGGGACTGGACTCCAGGTCTCCTTCCTTCCACTTTCATTGTAACAGGTAGCAGAAGGAATAGGTTGATGGACAAGATTTACTAGAGCCTCTGGAGGAAATCATGTGGGAAATGAAAGGGCTGCAAGCAAGGACTTACTGTGTCATACTATAGCTCCTTCCCCCACCCACTTTCTTATCCCTCCAACCTCCTGTTTGGGGGTAGTCTACTGGTCCTGGAGTTAGGAAGACCTGAACTCCAATCTGACCTCAGACACTAGTTATGTGTCCCTGGGGAAGATGCTTAACTGCTGTTTGCCTCAGTTTCCTCTCCTGTAAAATGGGGATAATAATGTTGTTACACCTAGTTCTCAGGGTTGTTAGAGGATCAAATGAGATAATGCTTGTAAAGTGTTTTGGATAGTGTCTGGCTCCTCGTAGGGCTGTGTAGCTGCTAGCTGTGATCATCAGTGTTATTTTTAATCCCCTGTCACCTGGGGAATGGAGCCCAGCCTCCATATACCTTTCCTTCAGAACCTCTAGAATTGCAGAGAAGATGCTCACGGCATTTATAAAAGGAATGTTTTCCTTGTCAGGCAGACTGCTGGTCTTTGCAGGTGCCATGGGCTGGAGATGGGCATCACCAGGTTTTTATATAGCTGGTATCAGCTGGTGTGTGGAGGAGTCCAATCTGGGACCCAGAATGTATTGGGAGGTGGCTGAAGTTTTCTGCTAGTTTCTCTTCATGGGCACCAGGAGTTTATCATTTTTTTAAAAAGTCTTATTGGCACAGGGGATTGTTCAAAGTCAGTGTCTCAGACACCTACCAGCTGAATACACGTGGGCAAGACATTTAACTTCTCTCTGCCTCGGTTTCTTCATCTGTAAATGGAGATGTGCGTGTTCATCCTTCATTGCTGAAGAAGACCATGCCATCAGAGAAATGATGACATGACTTGCACTTGACTTTGTTTTGAGTGAGGGAGGGCTGTGCGGGTCACCAGCCTCACTTCTCCTCCAGAGTCATCTGAATCCAGTGACCAGATATTCCTCAGGATGACTGGAGATGACCCAGGATGAGACAATTGGGGTAAAGTGACTTGCCCAAGGTCACACAGCTAGTGAGTGTCAAGTGTCTGAGGTGAGATTTGAACTCAGGTCCTCCTGACTCCTGCACTGGTGCTCTATCCACTGCACCATCTAGCTACCCCTAAATGGGGATAACAATAGCACCTACCTCACAGGGTGGTTATGAAGAGTAAATGAGAGCACATATCAAAAGTGCTTTGCCAGCTATAAAGCACTACGTAAATGTGAGTTTTTATTATTATTGCTGATAATTACAACAGAATATTTCTTGTTTTAGTGGCACCTTGAGTTGGGCCAAAAGCACAATGTTTGTAGAGGCAGCATGGGGAGCTCTGGAGTCAGAGGACCCGAGTTTCTATCCTAGCAAGGTCTTTACTATCTAAGTGATCTTGGAAAATTCACTTAATTGCTTTGAGTCTCGGTTTTCTCATCTGTAAAATGGGGGACTTAGATTAGGTGGTCTCTGTGGTTGCTTCCAGTCCTAAATCCAATGACCAGTGCTAATAACATCATCTTAATGCCTCCAGTGCACTTTTCATTTACAAAGATCCTATGTTTTCCCATCCATTTACTTATCTGATCTCCTCAACAGTCTGAAGATGGCAAAACAGGTAGCATCATTTTAGAAGTGGGGAAGCCGAGGCTCCAGGAAGTGGCATGACTTACTGAAGGTCAGAGGGTTAGAGGCTTAGCTAGGACCTATTCTGGAGTCACAGAGTCCTTAGAGATTATTCTAGCTCAACCCTCTCATTTTATAGGGGAAGGAACTGAGGGAAGGGAAGAGACTTGCTCAAGGTCACCCAGGGCGTTAGTAGAAGAGCTGGGATTCTACATCTAGTCCCATATTGCATTGCTTCCCTTCCTGATACTCTTGTATGAGGTAGAATAATTCTAGCTTCATGAGTTGATGCAAAGACTTCTGTAATGTCTTCTATGGAAAGCATGAACATCCGCTTGGTCAGGGATGGGGAACCTGCAGCCTCGAGGCCACATATGGCCTTCTAGGTCCTTGGGTGTAGTCTTTTGATTGAATCCAAATTTTACAGAACAAATTCTTTTATTAAGGGGATTTGAGAAGTTTGGATTCCATCAAAGGACCACACTTGAGGACATCGAGGGCCGTATGTGTCCTAGAGGCTGGCAGGTTCCCCATCTCTGCTTGGTGCCTTTCTTGAGATGACTGAGCATATCTTCTTGATGGGGCAATGGGAATGCTTGAGAATACTCAGGGAATTTGTTAACCAACTGATGACTTTTTGAGGATGAGGAGTCAAGACTCAACGCTGTGAATATTTGATTTGCTTGGCTAAGGTTGTTGTGGGGCAAAATTGACCCCTATTACCGGGCCTGTAAAAGTTAGCAGATAGCCTCACCAGGGTCATTTGGGAGAACCAAAGCTAAAAACATTGTAAAGTTGAGAACACTTGGGTCCCTGGGTGAGGGGAGTGAGGGTGGGAGTAAACTCTAGTGGGACAAGCATTTACATCACCCTAGCCTAGAAGGCAACCTCTTCTGGAAACCAAGGAAAGATGAATCATATTCATAAGGGGGTGAGAATTCTTTAGTTCCTGTCCTCTGGAGGAGTGGTTTGAATTTATGGACCTAGAGCTGGATTAATTGAGCTCATGGCTTTGGAGCAAGATGAATAGCAGGGGACTGAGCCACAATGTTGGGGAATAACCCTAGAAATCTTCTAGTATAGGGGCATCATTCCCACTTCTCCCAGACAGATTAAAACATAATTGGGAAATATTTAACGAAATGAGTAAAAACATAATAGAATGTAGGTGTTAACTTGTGGTTTTCTAAATCAATATGCTGCCTGCAGGGATCTCTATGTATGGTCACTTGGATTGGATACCACTGCTCACCATTAGGAAATAGCTATGCAAAAGAAGTGGCAGAGCCATTTATGCCAAGTGATGGTAACAGCTGGGTGGGAGTAATGATAGAGAGGCAAGATTTCCTAGGCCCCAAATTTTTGTGGGCAAATGTAGAAGTGATAGAATCTCTTGGCTCCAGAGAAGGGAGAAACCTGTGTAGTTAAGTGGTCAGAGTTCTTGAATGGTAGCCTTCTGTAGGAGCTGTAGGAGTTCTTGGAGGTAAAGTATAGAGGTTCAAATCTTGTCTTTGCCACCTACTGCTTGGGCAAGTCATTTAACCTCTGTGGGTTTCCATCTCTATAAAATAAAGATCCCTTCATGCTCTAAATTAATGAACTCCTGTGTACCTGAACTGAGGTTTGAGCATATGGCCCCAGAGCTGGAGGAGCCAGGGCCTGAGCCACAATGTGAAATAGTCAACTCTGGGCTTTGCTTCATGCTAATCCCATGATTTGTTCACGTAAGGCAGGTCTGATGAAATAGGGAGGAGGTTGCCTTTTTAGCATTCCGTAGTTCACTTTCCTTCCAAACCCTTAGGGTAGTAGTAGTAGTAGTAGTAGTAGTAGTAGTAGTAGTAGTAGTAGTAGTAGTAGTAGTAGTAGTAGCAGTGATGGTAGTGGTGATGGCAGATACCATTAGTAGTGGTAATAGTGGTTGTAGTGATAGTAGGAAGTCATAGGAGTAGTGGAAGTGGTGGTAGTAGTAGTGATGGTGGTGATGGTAACTGGGGCAGCAGCAGCCCCAGCAGCAATAATTGGTAGCATTTATACACCATCAGGCATTGTGCTGAGGATTTGACATACCTCATTTGATCTACCTTAGGAGGCAGATATTATTATAGATATATTATAATATATATAATGTAGATAACATTATCCCCATTTTTACAGTTGAGGAAACTGAGGCAGATAGAAGTTAAGAGTCTTGCCCAAAGTCACATAGGTGTCTGAGGTTGATTGTGACTCAGGTCTTCTTGACTCTAGGCCCGGCTCTCTGTTCACTGTACTACCTAGCTGCCTGTACTAGAAGCCTATGAAGGTCATTGGGATGAAGGTGGGACTCACCAGAATGTCGGAGGGGGAAGGGATGCCATTCTAGGAACCCCAAATTAATTTTCCTTCTGATGGGAATACTATCCTTACGGCAGAGCTATGAATCAAGAAGGCCTGGGGAAATCTCTGGGATGAAGGTTGGAGCCACTAGGATATTAGGGTTTGTCTTAGAATTGTATTTACTGTTTATGACAGTCCTTTGTGTTGTTTTTGTATTTTCTGGAGGATGAAATAAAAGCTGTCCTGAGCCTGTCCTGTGAGCCTGGTACTTGCATAGAATCTGGGGTTCTTTTGACCACATCTGTGAAGACCTAGACACAAGATGTTTTCTGAGGTTCCCAGAAAACATTTTGGGTGGAGGGAGGCAAAATGAGCTAAAGAGCCAGCTATGATTTGGGGATAGTCCCCTTAGGCTGTACCCAGACCCTGTAGACACAGAGCTTGGAACACTGGACCTTGGGCTGAAATATACGAGGAGAAGACAATAAGAAAAATGTGTACATGAATAAATCAGAAATTGTAAATGATTGCAGGGGACTCACTCTATCTCTGCAGTCAGTGTAAATACTGACTTTAAGGTAATAGTGTCCAAATTATCCTTGCTATCCTTCTTCCCTTTGTTCTTCTTTACTGGGTGTGTACTATGAATTTGTCATTGTATGGTTATAATATGTTATTCTTTTGCTTCTATTTTCTCTATTCTGAATCATTTCAAACACGACTGTTCTTATTTCTTTGAATTCTTCATATTAATCTTTTCTTATGGTGCAGTAATATCCCATTATATTTGTATGCTTTCATTTGTTTAGCCATTTTCCAATCGTCGGAGACATAGTTTGTTTCTAATTTTTTCCTATTATGAATGGAGATGTTAGGAACATTTTTAAAGTATCAGTAGGTTTTTTTCCCCCTCTCAGTAACCTCTTTAGATTATATAATCCCAGTAATGAGACCACTGGATCAAAGGATATGCCCATTTTTGTAATTCTTAACCGTGTAATTCCATATGTCACCTTCTTCTTAATTAATGAAAGGTAAGCCCATGGCTGGCTCCTTTGCATGTACTGAGATAAGACAAGAGAAGCCTAGAGTGGGGGCCAGCAGATGGCAGTGTTGGTCTGTAGTCTTGCATATGGACAGAGAAGTTTCTCCTATGGAAGAAGGCAAATTATTGTGTGAATTAGGCTTCTCAGAATGGAATAGGCTGTCTCAACTGGAAAGGATTTTAGAGTGTAGAAAGACAGAGACAGAAGGAACTTTAGAACATTGAATATTAGAATCAAAAGGGACCTTAAGACATAGACTATAGAATGCCAGAGCTGGAGGAATCTTAGATCAAAGAACCACGGGATGTCAGAGCTAGAAGAGAACTTACTTAGCACATAGAATGGTAGAGTTAGAAAGAAACTTAGTACATGGAATGTCAGAGCCAGAATGTACAAGCTGGAGGGGCCTGAGAACATAGAATGTTAGACCTAGTACAGATCTTAGAACATGGAAGGTCAGAACTGGAAAGGGACTTTAGAACATGGAATGTCAGAGCTGGAGGGCCTGAGAACATAGAATGTTAGACATAGTAAGGACCTTAGCACACAGGATGTTGGAGCTAGAAGAGACCTTTGAACATAGAATGTTAGAGCTGGAAAGGATCTTGGAGCATGAATTTGAGAGCTGGAGTCTAGAAATCTTAGAGCTCTCTCAATTCAACCCCCTTATTTACAGAACACGAAATTGAGTTCTTGAGAGGGAAAGGGTCATGCCCAAGGTCACAACAAGTAGTTAGGGGCAGAATCAGAAGAGGAACTCTGGAGACAGGCAAGGTAGTGCAGTCAAAAAAAGAACTAGCTTTGGAGTCAGAGGACATGAGTTCAAATCTTCTCTTACCCCCTGAGTCACCTTGGGCAAGTCACTTAACTTTTCTAGGTCCCAGTTTCCTTACCTGGGGAGGTTGACCTACATGGCTCTTGAAGCTCCTCTCTAAATCTGGAATGCTGGCTGGGAGTCTGAGGTGGTGGTTTTTCTAGGATCACCCTGTGGCTGCAGTTAGTTGGGTTGAGGTATAGAGCAAAGTTAACTTTCGTAAGACTGAGCCTGTGTCATTGTTCTCATTAACTCTAATCAACACTGAAGGCCATGAGGAAGTCTTCTTTGACCCCCAGATCTGGGGGACCCACTTGATTACTACATTGAGGAAACAGGAACCTGTGGCTGGCTCTAGGAAGGACTTCTACACCCTCCTCCTGTGTGGGAGAGATGAGGGGCTGTGGAGAGACAGAAGCTGGGCTGGCTCTCTTCTCCACCACATGGCCCACATCTCACCCTTTTCAGAAGCATCTAAACCAACATTTTCAAAGAAGTTGGAACCTTCTCAGCCTGCCTACCCACTCTTGTGTCATTTTCTAAACAGGACCAGCAGATGGGCTGTGAGTTCTTTCCAGGGACTCCTGGTTTCCAGCCTGGGGTGGGGTCCACACAGAACCACCCTTAAAACTTCCCTTCCCATCAGCCCTGTAGGATCCTGAGCGCTGCCCCTCTGGATCTGGGGGCCAGAAAGTGCTGCCACTGCTTCTGCCTAGGCACTCCCTGTGACCTGACTAGCCCTGCCTATCTGTGCCACCAGGAATCCCACAGAAATCTTATAAATGCTTTTAGCTGAGACTAGCACAGAACTACAGGAGATAAATAAATGCATATTCCCTTCCTTGTAACCTTGTAATCTCCCACCAGTGGTCCTGATCTATTGACTGTTCTCTGACCTCCCTTTCTCCCCCCACCCTTGTTCTGTCCTTAGGTATTGGTGACTTCCTGCCGATCCATCCGGTGTGTCAGAAATAGCATGAATGCTTGTAGTCAGGACATCTGGCTTTCTTTGACTCTGAAAAAGTCATTTATCTCAGTGTCAATGTTCTCATTTGTAAAATGGGGATAACATTTGGACTATTTACTTCATAGGGCTAGTGTGGGGGAAGCACTTGGTAAACCTGAAGTCCTAGAGAAATATGGGATTTTTTTTTGTCATTAAATAAACATTTTATTAAATGCTTTCCATGAGTCCCACAAAGATATCATATATTCCTAATTCTCTGTAAGTGCAACAAATCTTTAAACATTGTATTATCTATTTATTTTTAACATTCTTTTTATATCTTGAGTTTGAAACTCTCACCCTCCATCCCCTCCTTTCCCTACCCACTGAACAGGCAAGCAGGATGATATCAATTATACATGTCAAATTGTATAAAACACCCTTCTGTATTGGCTATATTTTTTTAAAAAGTGAGAAAAATTAAGAAGTGAGAAAAGTATACTTCAGTTTGCACTCAAAGATCATCAGTTTATCTTACTGGAGATGGATAGCATTTTTTCATCATGAGTCTTTGGAATTATTTTGGATCATTGTGTTGATCAGAGTAACCAAGTCTTTCACAGTTTTTCATCATTACAACATTATTGGTACTGTGCACAATTATCTCCCTATTCTTCTCATTTCACTTTGCATCAGTTCATATAGGTCTTGCCAAGGTTTTTTTTCCTTGAAACTATATTCCCCCATAATATTCCATCACAATCATATGCCACAACTTTTTCAGATGTTCCCCAATTGATGAACATCCCCTCCATTTCCAATTCTTTGCCACACAAAAAGAGCTGCTATAAATATTTTTGTACGTATAGGTTCCCCCCCAAAAAAACATGGAATCATTCATCTTATTATCTATGTCCCTAGTTTCTGTCTCCTCACACTCTGTAGATGATCTGACTGTGCATTATCTAGGGGTTCTGACTTACTACCTTGTTCTGACTTTTGCCTCCTGGATGCATCCTTCCTCCCCTTTTGGTCTATGCCCCTTGCCTGGTTTTATGCTTTTCATCTGTGACTTTGCCACTAACTCTATAGCCCTGCCTTGAGTCCAGTCTAGCCCCAATGGGTGCTTCCAATCTGGCCTCAGTTTTCCTGGTCCTTGCTCTTTGCCATACACCAATGACCTGCTGCTGTCTACCATCCAGGTGCTGACACTGTATCCCGAAGAGAGGCCTTGCAAGGGAAGCTGATTTGCCCAAGTTCGTTTCCCCTCTCCCTCTCACAAACATTAAGTTCTTTTAAAAAATATTTTATTTTTTCCCCAGTTACATGTAAAGACAATTTTAAACATTCATTTTTTAACATATTTGAGTTCCAAATTTTCTCCCTTCCTCACCTCTCCCCTCCCTGAAATAGAGAGCAACATTCAGTTCTTACTATACCCCGCAATGAGGGAGATGTGGTGATGAACAAATCTAATCCTGTGCTGTTCAGAAGCTCAGTTTCTACAGGAGAAACAAGGCACCACCCCAGGTGTTATTTAATTTTTTCCTCTCTCATACTGCCGAGCTAGAGATTTGCTCATATTTAACAAATAAAAATAATTCTTCTGAGGACATTTTTTCACTGGCTGTCCCCACACCTGGAGCACTTTCCTCCTTGTCTCTCCTCCCCGGCTTCCTTCAGTTCTCAGCTACAATCCCACCTTCTGCTTCTCTTTGTATCCTGGGCACTTAGCACAGTGCCTGCCACATAATAAAACCTTAAATGCTTGCTGACTGAGTTGTTGATAAGTAATCGTGAGGTTCCCTCCAGCTCACCCAGTCTGTAATTCTGTGATTCTAGCTCTGTGTGTTTCTGGTCACCATCTGATCCAATGTCACTTTGGACTGTTGCTTGTCCTTTGCTCTCCAAGAGGACCAGTAATGTCAGGAAGGTGATGTCTTGACTTTCAAGTGAAGTGGATTTAAGTGAGGCAGGGCTGTGCAAAGTCATCAGCCTCACTCTCTCCTCCAGAGGCATCTGGGTCCAGTGGACAAGCTTTTAGATCAGGGGGACTGGAGAATGCCCCCATCACTTTGAACAGTGATTTTGATGCTGGAGGAGCTGGGAGGGATGCTTCTAGGAGCAGGTGAGCTGAGTTATTACTAATTGTACCATCTTCTTGACATTGGAGAGAAGCACTGGTTAGCTGGAGCTATTTAAGGAATGAATACATAAATGGAAAAAAAGCATTTATTAAAAACCTACTGTGTATCAGTGAGACACTCTGCCCTCAAGGAGCTTATATTCTAACAGGGGAGACCTCACACATGTGGGAGCAGTGACCCAGAAAGGGAGTTTTAGTCTAGGGAATCACTTCAATAGTGAGTAGAGCCCCAAGTGGTGCTTGTCACACCCTTTCCCAAAGTAGCCATTGGATTGTTTATTGTTTCCAGAGCAAGAAGTGGAAAGGGTGGAGGGTAGTGAGAGGAATAGGGTTGATGGAAGAGTAGATGGTAAGATACCAGGGACAGGAGGTTGTATGGGAGGGAGATGGAGCATGGTCTGGGCCATCTAAATAGAGTTGGTTAGGTGAGTTTGCACTGTCTTATGCCTGTCCTGCAGGAGTTCCAAAATAGAGTGGATATACTCCTGAAGGAGAGGAGGGAGATGTGGTCTTGGGTTTCTCTTAGGAGGGAGGTAGTCCAAGAGGGGAGACTGAGGCAGTGACAGGGCAGATGGCAAGATGCCCAGGGTAGATGGCCATTGGTTGACTACCGTTAATGGATGTAAGACTAGCTCCAACGTTGGAGCCTTTGGATGGCATAAGTTTCTTCCTTATGAGAGGAACTGCCCCAAGTAAGCTTTTCTGTGGGGAGGGCACAATGTGAACTACACAATGTGAGTAGCCCTGGATATCAACCGATCCATGGGTATATATCTCTGTGCCCTGCTATTGTGCTGACATGCTGGCTAGGCAGCTGGGGATGCAGGGGGGTAATTTGTGATCTGTTTCTATCTCCTCTCCCAGGGGTACCATGTTCTGATACTTGTCTTGAAGGAAGAGGTCATTTCATTAGAAAAGGGAGTCTATGATGACTGGATAAATCAGATACATTTGATAAAGTGATTGATCTGAGACTATATTCTCTCTCTTGTGGCGTATTTGAAAGTTCTGCATGTTACTGGTACTTCTCACTCTCAGGCATTTAAGAGTGGAATAAAAACCCCTTAGTAGTTTCATGAATTTGACCCCTGGCCTTGGCTACCACTGATGGGTGCTCAGGCCCTTTGGGCCATGGACCTACCCAGACCCCAGCTTTCCATTCTGATGTCTGGCTCTGTTCCAACTCATTTCTGTTACTCCATCAATGCTTCATAAACCATGTATGCAAAATCCATCCTAGCAATCTTGGGAAATGAATCATCCAGGGCTCTTTTTCTTTAAACTAATGAGCTATTTCTTCATTTCTTATTGAGTTTTCAAAAGGGAGGTAGAGTCAGTGAACTCATGCAAATCTTGGAAATTGGCATCCTCAGACCTTCACGCAAGGTATTTGAAGTGCACAGATGTTTGTTGGCTTAAATAGGAGACCTCAGTGGTGTGAAAAATATGTTACCCCCAAATTTTTCACTCAATTTGTCTTGAGCGGGGAATGAAATCTGCCAATCTGCGTTCTCTTTCTCCAGGACGAGAATGGATCTTTGATCCCTTTGAAGAACGAGAATGGAACTTGAGAATGGAGAAATCAGCATCAATGGCACATTCTGTATGTGTTTCAAGACTGTGAGGATGTAAACACAAGACTGCAAATCTTTTAAGTGTATTATTGATTTAGATGGATCAGGGCCTAACACATGTTTCTTGGGCTGATTTTTTTTGACACTAAGAATTGCACATCTGTTGATGTTTCTTACAAAAATAACAAAGTTGGCATCTTCCTTTTTTCTTTTTTTCCCTTTCTTGGCTTTATTTTCTGTGGCTACCTTTTATGACTTAAAATCAGAAGACTCAGGCTCTATTCTGTTCTCTGACACTTACTAGCTGTGTGACTTTGAACATGTCACATCTGGTCTCTGGGTTTCAGTTTTCACATCTGTGAGATGGAAATTGTAATACTTGCACTACCTGCTTCACGAGGATGCTGTAAGGTCACATAAGCCTAACCCTAATTTTGATTTTTTTCACTTGTGAATTTCATTATTTCCCTCAGAAAAAATGTCCCAATGTTCATATCTCTAAGGGTAAATCCTCTTCTTCAGGGGAGGTCAGGTCTGAACAACCTGGGAGCTACCAATTCCTTTCTGTCTTTTCTGTTCTCCTGAGCTTTGCCTGGCTGTATGACCTCTGACTCACTGGTGGCCCTGATGGTTACCATCTATACACACTCAGACTGCAGCTTTTCTACCCAAATCCGACTCTTAGGATTCTGTTCTGATGTTCTGTACGTGGACACCTTCTCTTGTCCTCAAATGCTCGTTCTCCCAACCTGCCCCTATATTGTTCAGCTGGTTCTAGGTTCCCTGCTTGCTGAGCCTTCTAGATTCTATTATACAATAGGAAATAGCTAGATGGGAAGAGTTCTAGACTTGGAGTTGGGAAGATGGTTTTAACACCTATTAGTTGTGTGATCTTGGGGAAAGTCCCTTAACTTCTCCAATTTCCTCATCTGTAACATGAAGGGACTGCATTCAGTAGCTTCTGAGGCTCCTCTCTGTCTCTGTCTCTCTCCCTCACCTTCTCTTTCTCCATCTCCCTCTTTCTGTCTCCCTCCTTATCTCTGTCTCCTTTGCTCAAAAGCAAAAATAGAATCTAATTATCATTTATTATCACCTGAGTTCCGTGTTCTGTGTGACTAGCTCTATGCTAGACTTTCAATCACTGCTTGTTCGTTACTTGTAGGGGAGAACAGGTGACACTCTCATTCATTTGTGTATTCGTTAAATGCCTACTAAGTACACAATCTATACAATCTCATTGCTGCTGCGTGGGGCAGGGCAGGGAGGAATGATAGGATGGTGCCTTTCTCCTCCCCCCTATCCTTCCCTAAAGTTACTAGGACATTGAGTCATAGATATATCAAATGTGATTGCTGGCAGGGACCTTGGAGACCATCTAGTCTGCTCACCTTATTTTATAGAGATGAAAGTGAGGTTCAGAGGGGATATGAATTGTTGAAAGCTGCGCAATGAAGTCAGTGGTGGAGCCAAGAACCTAGGTCTTCCATCATTAGTCCAGTGTTCTTTCATCCATAGCCTGACTCCAATCTGGCCATTGCCACTCATCTTGACTTACGTTCTACCACTGGAATACAGTGACTGGAGGAGAGAGTGAGGTTGACGACTTTGCCCAGCCCTGCTTCCCTTAAATTCAGTTCACTTGCAAGTCAAGACATCAACCTCTTGATGTCATTAGTTCTCTTTGAGAAGAATGATTCCAGTCTACCTTTCCAACCTTATTACAAATTATTCCCCTCCACATGCATAGCATGACACAGTCAAACTGTCCTTTTTACTATTTCTTAAAAGTAGTACTCCATTTTCCACCTTCATGCCATTGCATTAACTGTCTTCCACTCTTACTTTGCCTCTGTCTTTCAGAGTTCCTGATTTCCTTCAAGGCTCAGTTCAAGTGTTAACTTTTATATGAAGTATTTCCTGACCCCTTAGCTGCTAGTATCTTATCCCTAATATCAACTTATATTTCTTTTGTATACACATAAATTCCTTGAGGACAAAGACTGACTTCTGTCTTTGTATGCCTAGTGCCTAGTACAGTGCCTGATTTAAAAAAAAATAAATTTTTAAAATGCTTTTTGATTATCACTATACTATACTAAATTTATTATTATTGCTATCTTAAATAATGAAAACATTTCATTTATTTCTTGAACAAGCATTAAATAAACATCTATTATATGCAAGACCATCTGTTTGATGCTAGAGCATTTACAAAGAGAAATGTCATAATACCCATCTTCAAATAGCATCAATCAACAGACATGTGAATTAATAGTCCTACAACTCCATTCACTTGCCCTGTTACTTTTCTGATGGAGACCTCTCTCCCTGACTATCACTCTCCCATATGTCTTTTCACATGTTAAAATCCAAGCTCCTTGAGGACAGATTTCTTTTAAAAATTACAGTTATAATGGTAAGTTGCCTTTATTATTTATATCCCAAGTCCAGGACCTAGTACTTAGTACCTAAGCACTTAAAAAATGCTTTTTCATTCATTGATTTGCTCATTTATTTTGCTACAGAATCTCAACTGAGAAACTGACTGTTTCCTTCTAAAAACTCTTTTCAAGGGTGCTTTTGATGCGTGTGTAGAGGATTCTCTGAAGAATTTTATATGGATGAGAAAGTAAGCATTTGGGTTTATGGATCTGATATTGTATAAGTTCTTTTTTTTTTTAAATAAGATCTAAGACTTTAAAAAATGTTTTTGGTATCTAATTTCCCTTAAGACATCTCGGGAATTGATCCCTCAACACACTTTAAAAACTATGGCACTCCCGACAGGGATCTCCTCAGTAATACTTGGCCTAATTTAGCTGTTTTTCCATTTAAATACAAACCCCTAAAACATTTTGAAATACTTCCACTTCTCCATAAGCACGTCCAGGTCCGTGGTTATTAGAATCTAATAACTATCCTTGCTGGTCATTGCAAATTTGTTATAAAATCATGGCAGATCATTTTTATTCTTCATCTGTTTGTTGCCCTTCTTCTAGTGTCCTCTGTAAATTCCCTAGGGATGACTTTCCTTAACTGAGTCAGTCACCAATCTTTCTTCAAACTGATTTTTTCTTTGACCGATTCTTGCTGTTTTATGAGACACTGCTGCCCATAATCTTCCATCATATTTCACTGTAAATTTTTTAAAATGAATTTATATTTTAAAACCTTCTCTGGTTTCTAGCCCATCATTCCCACCTCATCAAGTGTTGCCCTTGGCCGCCATATTTCTCTATTTGGGAAGTAGGTCAAGTGTTTGCTGACAAGTATCAGTTTCAGATTCCTTTCATCTCCTTGTTACGGTAATTGATTTGCATCAATTACTTGGGTATAAAATTGTCATGATTGTTGTTGATATTCTTCCATCCACTTCCCATTTTTTAATAGCATAAATAAGTCACTGAAATAAGTTAGGATGGAGATATTTTAATTTTATGCCACATCTTTTTCTCCTTTTTATAATTTCTTCTAGCTTCATATTAATTTTGATCTTTGCTCTAAACAATTGATGGTCTGCTTGTACACCCACAGCTGATTCAGGAATGAATCCTACATTAGTAATGAGTCATTTCCTGTCTATTAAAATATAAGCAATTTCTTTTCTTTTTCTTTCTCCTATTATTCAGCGCTTGTTGCCGCTTCTAGTACCTTCTGTGCTTTTCTTGAAGTAGGCATTCTTGATATATTGATGTGAGTCTGTAAGTCCCTAGCTTTTTTCATTCTTTACTCTTCAACTATATTTTTCCAATGTGTGCTTTGCCCTCCTAAGCTTACCTTTACATTGAAGTTACTGAGTATTCAAGAATTTGTGGTTGTTCAGTTATTTTCCAGTCCTGTCTAACTCTTCATGACCTCATTTGGGCTTTTCTTGGCAAGGATACTAGAGTGATTTGCCATTTCTTTTTCCAGCTCATTTTACAGGTGAGGAAATGGAGGCAAACAGGATTAAATGACTTTGGCAGGGTCACACAGCTAGTAAGCATCTGAGGCTAGATTTGAATTCAGGAAGATGAGTCTGTATGAATATTGTTATTCTTCTTATTTTGTAGACGAGGAAGCTGAGGTTGACTTACTCATGACATGTCTTACTTAAGGAGAAGAGCCAGGATTTGAACTCACATCTCCTGTTCCCACTTCAAGGCTCTTTCTGTATGTATGACTTTTTGTATCTCCCCCTTGTTTATTGTTCAGTCATGTCTAGCTCTTCACGACCCCATTTAGAGTCTTCTTGGCAATGGTATTGGAATAGTTTGCCGCTTTCTCCTCCAGCTCATTTTACAGAAGAGGAAACTGAGGCAAACAGTATTAAGTGACTTGCCCAGGGTCACACACCTAGTTAAGACTTTAACTCAGGTCTATCCTGACTCTACTGTGCCACCTAGCTGCCCCTAGAATTTCCCTCTCCCAGGGATTAAAGAGAAGATGGAGGACATGAGGAGAATAGTAGCTTCTGCCCAATCTCCTTAAGACCTTAAGGTATTTATGAATTGTCAGTGCTGAGGACAAGGGTAACTTGAAGAAGAGGTAGAAAAGACTGAAACGATCCAGAATGAAGTAAGCAGATCCAGGGAAACAGTGTAAACGGAACAACAAAATCAAAATGGAATTCTGATTCTAATGTCCAGACTTGACCTCCTAAATGAAGTATGAGAATGTGCCTCCTCCCTTCTTTGAGGAGGTGGGGGTCTATGGAGGTGGAATACAGCATACCTTGTCAGACTCGGCAGATGTGTTGGTTAGTTTTGCCGAACTGCTTTGCCTCCCTGTCCCCTTTTCTTAGAAGGCTTGGCTTTCTGTGTGGAGGAAGTGATAGATTGGAAAATGAAGTGGTTATAAAAATTACATATATATATATGTGTGTGTGTATGTGTATGAGTGTGTGTGTGTGTATATATATATATATATATATATATATATATATATATACATATGTACATATGTATCCACACATACAGATGCTAGAACTACTTGCAAAGGACTTGAATGTATGAGATAGCCCTGCCTGGTCACTTCATGGAATCCTGGGAGGAGGAATTGAATCTTATTGCAACTGGAGAAGTAAGAAGATGCTCCCTGACACCTTTAGGGTTTGCAGCCTGAGACTGGAAATATCACCAGCAGTGCTGTGTGGGTGACATTTCTCAGTCTTCTTGCCTGGGGCTGAGTCAGAGATAAGAACAACCTTATGGGTTGGGGTGGGTGGAGGCATTTTCACACCTCTGCTTCCGGTCTTCTTTAGAAGAGCAACAAATGTGCAAAAATGAAAATCATTTCAAAGGTTATTAACAAATCCTTTTCTGGATTTCCTTCAAAGATTCTATTGCAGTCCAACTAGATTCAGTGGACAGTAGGATTTCCCACCTCTGTACCTTTGTTCAGGCAGATCCCTATGCCTAAGGCTGCCCTCCCTTCACAATTTGTTTCTACATGGTGAATTCCTATCCATCCTTTAAAACCCAATTCAAATGCCACCTTCACTAGGAAGCCTTCTCTGATTTCTTACTCCTCCCTTCCCTTGACCTCAACTTCATCAGTAAAGACCTTTTCCCTTTTTTTGAACTTCATGAAATAACTCACCTCTTTTATGTACTTATTCATTACATTGTGTAATGATCTACCAAATATTTGTGAAATTAGTGGTGAGATTCATCAAGTATTCTCATTTGTAGATATCAGCCTAATTACATTGAACTCAGAAACACAAGAGCCTCCTCAATGAAATCCATAGTAATTTCTAAGAGATAATCTAACAATCCACCCTGGAAAAACTAAATGGATGAGAAAAATATATTATTTTTATTATAACATGTAGTTGGAAGAGCAGCTTGTTGAGTTAGCTGACTAATCCATACTTCTTAGAAAATCAATGCTAGTTGACAGTGAGCTGGGCCCAAATAGCAGGACAGAGCCTTTAGCTTAGAGTTAGGAAAACCTTAGTTCAAATCCTGTGTGACCTTGGGTAAGTCACTTAATCAATAAACATTTATGAAGTGCCTACTATGTGCCAGGCACCGCGCATTAAAAGAGGTAAAAGACAGTTTCTTATCTGAAGAGCTTGCAGTCTCATGGGAAAAGCAGCATGCAAACAACTATCCATATATCTACACACACACATAAGTTATACACAGGATAAATAGATAATCAAGAGAAGCAAAGCACTGGAAGTAAGAGGGGTTAGGGAAGTCTTCAGTCTCACTTTCCCTATCTGTAAAATAAGAGGCTTTACTTGATGATCTCCAAGATCCATTCTGGCTCTAAATCTATGATGTAATGGTCCTGCTACCTGCCTGGCCACTCCTTCTTGCCACCTTGACTGATTCATCATTTAAGTTGCATCTGCTCACTGTGGGCATTCTCCAAGGCTTTAAGAGTAAATTGGATTGCTTTTAGGAAATAGCATAGTGCTTTCTTTTAATGATTCCAATGTCCTCAATGTTCAAAGCTCATCTTTTATGTTTTTATTTTTTAACCCTAAGCACTTTGATTCTTTTCCATTGGCACTAAACACTGAGTTTTCCCATATATCCACCAGCAAATTCAGGGGGAGTTGATGTAGATTGCAATGCTTTCCTTTTCAGTTTTTGAAACTCTGGATGTTGGGACACCATCTCAGGGGAAATTGCAATTGCAGGTGAAGCAAAGGTCGATGGGAAGACAAATAGCCGGTGTAAGTGGGTTTTAACATACCACCCATAATGTGTGAAAGGTAGTGTAAAAGGCATCTAGAAAATGAAGTGCTTGATGTCTGGCATATGTTTGAGGTTTGAAGGGCAGCATGCTGTAGTACCTGGACAGCCAGGCTTGGAGTCAACATGATTCAGGTTCAAATCTCAATTTTGACTTTGTAAATTGCTTAACTTCTCTGTGCCTGAGGTCACTCCCTGAGATCATATATTGCATAGCAGGAGTTCATCTGTTTGGGAGAGGGAATGTCTTCAATGGGAGTGCCCTACATTGATGTAATCACTCACATACACACATATGTACTGTACACATATACTCCCCCACATGATTTTCAAAGCCTTATAATGTAGCAAGACAAGATGAGTAATAGAGGGGCACCCAGATGTCTGCACTGTTACCCTTGGGATATTAAAATAACCACAGGAAAGTGTAATTGGTGCCATGTCCCTTCATGGAGGAAACACATCAACAGGATGATTGTGTCACTGAAACTTTGAAGTAGAGTTATTTTGTCATAGTGCCTACTGGACTTTAAACTCCAGGAAGTCAGGGATTGCGGGCTGTCATAGGTTCAGAGCTGGAGATTGTCCAGGTGAGGGAGGTCAAACATAGGCAGGTTCTGGCCTAGGACCCTCTGTAGCACTCTTGAACCAGATTAAAATGTAATTGGGAAATATTTAGCAAAATACATTGAAATGTAGTAAAACAGAAATAATATATCTAAAAATTAAATCAATATGTGGCCCACAGTGATCCTTATGTACAGATTAGTAATCCCTGTTTCTATGTGACTGATATCATTTGTCTAGATTTAGAACAGCCTTCTATGTAAGTAAGCACTGTATCTCTTCCTGATGTCAAGCATGCGACTCTGCACGTTTTGAGGAGGGTAAGAATGACCTGTGATTTCAATGGGAATTCTTGATCAACTGCTTTGTAATTTACAGTTCCAGAGAATCCACCACGTTCCATTTTGAGAGACAAGTAGGTGGCTCAATGCATAAAGTAGTGGAGCTGGACTCAAGAAGACCGAATTCATATTTTACTTATACAAGCTATGTAATCCTGGGCAAGTTTAATCTCCATCTGCCTCACTTTCTCCATCTATAAAATGGGGATAATAACAGAGTTGTTGGGGGGAGAAAATGAGATAGTATTTGTAAAATACTTTGCAAACGTTTAAGGACTATAGAAATGCTAGCTGTTATTATTAGAACAGACTAAATGCTCTCTAAAATTTTGTTCTCTTTTTTCAGTTCTGTATTCTTATGATTTGATTTCCCTTGCCCCAGGCACTAGATGGATCCTTAGATTGCATCAGCTTTTCAGGCTTCCACATCTTCCAACTGGTTGCATTAGCAGGTTTTTCTTTATGTTCTCTATCCGCCTGTTTGCACATAGGCCTCTCCTTCCCCTCCTCCGATGGCACTTTGTGTCACTGGTGACTTATTCGTGACACTTGGTAGAGAACAATCCTCCATTCCCCATGGAGACAGACTGCGCATGCAAACACCTGGCGACAGCTGGCACAGCACTGAACACTCCGATTATTACTTTCTCGGTGCATTTGTCTGTGAAACCCTCATCAAGGCTGCACAATGATGAGGAGGATTGCAGACACCTTGTAAGGGAGCTGCAGGGTGGGGCAGAGAGAGAAAGACCCGGAGGAAGCAGTTCTGATCCCCGCAGGTGGGAGGCAGGGAACAGGGGGACATCCATCATCCCCATGGTCCTTTACTGGCTTATTCCTTTGGGGCAAGCATTGGTGCACAGCTACGGAGGGAAATGACTCTTTCCTTTACTGTTGGTGAAGATTGTTGCTCTTATCTCTTTATAATTTATTGCAATAGAGAGGTAATGCTGAGGCAGAAGTATCAGGGTTTCAGGCCTTCTTCCTTCCCACTGAGGACCATAGGACTTCTGATCTGGAAAGGACCTGAGTGATTATTACCATAAGGTCAAGTGTGAGAGGTGGGATTTGAGCCCAGGTCTTGCTGGCTTTTTATTTTCATTATTACTATTTTCTTCCAGTGCTTAGCACAGTGCTCTGTGCTAAGTAAATTAGATGCTTTAATAAATGCTTGCTGAATAATCAATTACTATACTGTTCCAGGGCTATGAAACTCCTGAGTGTATGTACATATATATATATATATATATATATATATATATATATATATATATGTACATATACATATACACATTTATCTATATGTTTAGACATTTATCTATCTAGATATCTATCTATCCATATGCATACGCACATATGGCAATTGGGGTTAAGAGACTTGCTTAGGGTCATACAGCTAGTCTGTTTCTGAGGCTGGATTTGAACTCAGGTTCTGACTCCAGGGCAGGTGCTCTATCCACTGCACTGCCTAACTGCCCCACAAATACTCTTAAAGAGGCAGGATGTGTTGGAGCAGGAGGCTGTTTGGAAGACTCTGGAGGGAATTGAGCCCAAAGGGGAGATTCTCAGTGATGGGATAGGCTGCCACATGCGGCAGCCCCTTCAGTAGAGGCCTGCTGAATGACTTCTTGTCTGGGATACTGCAGAGGTGGGGTTCCTATTCAGGTATAAATTGGATTGGATGGCATAGCAAGCAGACAGCATGGTTTAGTGCTGTACTTGTAAAGTAGTCAAGGAAAACCCAAGTGTGAATCCTTCCTCTGACACTTACTGGTTGGGTGACCCTGGGCAATTCACTTAACTTACCCACGTCTCAGGGTGGTTGGGAGACTCCAAAAGAATAACGTATGTAAAATTTTCTGTGCACATTAACAAACTATATAAATGTGTTTTATTGATATTACTGTGAATGCCCTCTGGGATTCCTTCAAGTCCTCCAATCCTGTGATCCTATAAACACTGGCTTGAGTGGGTAGGGGCTGTTGTTTTGTCAGGACACACACCCTTTTATCCTCTTTCTAGCCTCAGCTTTATCTCCAATAAATTATTAAGGGAGAAAAGATGTTTTCTTCTCTTCATCTGAAGCAGAGAGGGAGAAGAACTAGGTGAAACGGACCCATTCCTGTTGTATTTGAACTTGAAATCTACAGAAAAGACAGAGGAAGGGAGGATTTTAACTTGAATGAGATAGCTTTTCCTCCCTGCATACCCTCTTGAGGATGTTTTTTTAGGGGGGGTTGGGGAGGAGAAGGTTGAATTCTCTCTTAAGTGGTAAATTATTGAAATGGATAAAATATATATTCGTTCAATAATGCAGAGGGTAGCTGGCCCCTTTGGGAGTCTTCTTTGAGAAACATCTCCCTCTTCTCTAGTGAGAGGTGGCCTAATGTTGTGGAAAGAACCAGGATGCCCTTTCTTCCTGGAGCTTTCAATACTCTGTTGTGACCTTGTACAAATCACTGACACTCTCTCAGTCTCAATTTCTTCATTTAAAATGGAGGGGGTTGGAACTCTAAGTAACCTTTTTTATTTTTATTTTTTTCTTTAAATTCTGGTTCATTTGTTGACAGTTGTCTAACTGAATCTAGTGGTAAACTGCCGGTCACAAAATTCATATCTGAGTAATCTTAATTATTAAATTGTGGTCTTAGAGAAGAGATACTGAAATACATGTCTAGAGAGGTGTACTGGCCTAGAGAGAAAGGGGCTATGGGTGCAAAGTGTTGCATACACTGTTGGACAGGGTCATTTTTTCAGGTGTTTTGCTTAACTGTTTGTTTTTATTATAAGGGAGGAGTAGATTGGCAGTATAAGGTATATCTAAAAATGAATGTGATCTAAAAAAAGGCATCCGTAAAACAGGCTTGAAAATTAAATACAATGAGAGGATTGGGTTTGATGATCACTGGAGATCCTGCTGAGACTTTGTTCTCTAGGCCTGAGAACTCACAGCTAATCCTGGAAGGCTGGTAAAGCAACAGAGGAAGCATGTGATAGCATGTTTGGCCCCAAACAGGAGCAATAGATGGAAGCTGCAAAGAGGTCACTTGAGTCCAATTCATATGAGCATAAAATGCCCCTCTATGATAGGGCAGCACAGTGGACAGAGCACTGGACTTGGAGTCAGGAAGACCTGAGTTCAAGTCTGGCCTTAGACACTTACTAGTTGTGCGACCCCAAGCAAGTCAGTTAACCCTGTTTCCTCCTCTATAAAATTATCTAGAGAAGAAAATGGCAAACCATTCCAGTATCTTTGACAAGAAAACCCTAGAAGGGGTCACAAGGAGTTGGATACCTTGGCATCTTTGATATCTGACCAAGCTCTAAGCCTTCGACAACACCTGCTTTCATGGCCACTGGAACAAATTGTTCTGATCCACCCGTTGCCCTGAGGGAAATCTTCACATACTTGGGGTGGACACCCCCCCCCCCCCCCCATCTCACTGCTGGGTTTGCAGCCTGCCAATTACTCTCAACCTGGTTTAGACCATCTGCCAAGATGGCTGCTTCACATGCTAAAGCTTCTTGGAGCCACAGGTGAGAGTTGGGTGAAAGGTGGACACCAAAGGTGGATGAGCAGCCCTGAAAAGGGCTCAGCAAACTGTCACACCCGAATTGATTGTCCTTCACACCCACCCATACATCCCACTCTTGTACCTATTTATTGCCACAACGAAACAACTCTAATAGAGATCTAGTGACTTCCCAATGTATATCTATCCAGGACATTACCGAGAACTTCTCAAGGCTTGTAAAAGAATCCTCTCCGGAGTTCTGCCATGTTTCACAAGGCTTTGGGATGCAAACAACTCTGTGAACTATGAGGATGGGTGTGGGCATGCAGGGACCTCTCTGACCCAGAAAGTTTTAAAAAGCTAGGAAGGTGGTGAGGGGAAACAGGAACAGCCCCAGGGCTTTTAGGTTCATGAAGTTCTTTACATAATTCTCTCATTTAAGTCTCAACAACCATGTGAGGCATAATCACCTTCATTTTATGATGAAGAAACAAATTTCAAAAGAAGTTAAACAAGTCTTCTAATCTGGAACAGAGTAAGCACTTAATAAATGCTTATTGACTGATGTAGCCATTTGATGTCTAGAGTTGGATTTGAACCTGGGTCTAGTCCTTTATTCACTACTGCTTCTCAAATAGGCAAAGGAAGTGGCCACTGAGCCCCAGATTCTCCCCTCTTTTCTCTGATGAAGACAATGAGTTTTCCTCTTCTTTGTGGCAATGTGAGGCTTTGGGACTTACTGCAATTGTGTCTTGCCTATCTACCCAGGGCAGAACTCACCTTTTCTGTTCTAGGAAGAGCAATTGCTGACTCCTGAAGACTCATCATTTTTTGGTAACCCAGGTGTTGAGAGGAAATACCTTTTCTGTGTTCACCAGATAGGTAAGTTATTATGCCCTAATTTAGATCAATGTACTTAACCAGCGAAACTTCATGGGTACCACAAAGGAAGGATCTTCGTCTCCTGGAACTGGTGTGTGGGTGGTGGTTTGCTTTGGGAAATATACTTTTAATGTATATTCCTGATTTTGTTTTTGTTAACATTTTAAGCAAGCTGTCTCTTTTCATCCCATAATGTGATGGTTTGTAATTTATAATAATTGGGGAAGGGGTTTCGGGAGCTGGGGCTTAGAGCATTACTTGAAGAAACTATAAGTAAATATTTAGTTTAGATAGACAGAAGTAGTAGAAGTTACTTACTATGCTTGTTAAACCAAATGATTATTATTCATTTCTTTTTTTAAAATTCAATTTCATTTTATTTTCTGTTATGAATTCTTTTTCTTCCTCCCCTCCTCCCCTCATTGAAAAATCAAGAAAAACAGAAGACATTACAAATGTGTGTAGTCATGCAAAACAAATGCTCGCCTTAGAGAATTAGCCATATTTCTCCCTGCTTTCCCCCACCAAAAAGAAAAAGACACAAAGAGAAGGAAATATACTTCAGTCTGTGCTCTGTGTTCATCAGCCCTCCATCTAGAGGTAGAGACCATGTTTCATCATGAATCCCTTGGCATTGTGAAAAGTCATTGTGTTGATCAGAGTTCCTAAGTCTTTCACAGTTGGTTATCTTTACAATATGGCTGTTATTGTATAAAGTGTTCTCCTCATTCTTCTCACTTCACTTTGCATTAGTTCATACAAGTTGTCCCAGAGTGATCACTCTTCATTTTTACATTTTTAGTGATTTATATGGACATAAATGATAGTGCCAGAAATAATTTAGAAAATACTACAAAAGATCATATGATCTCAGGCTAGAAACTGAAAACCTTAGGGTACAGGTGATGTTTTCATCATCATTACCACCATCACCACAAGTAAATACTTAGGAGATATCTATGATATGGAAGACAATGTTAGATGTTGGGGATACAAGGCCAAATGTTTGTTTGCATGTTGTCTCTCTCATGCGATTGTAAGATCCTTGAGGGCAGGGACTGTCTTTTGCCTCTTTTTGTGTCCCCAGCTCTTAGCACAGTGCCTAGCATATAGTAGGTGCTTAATAAATGCTTACTGATTGATTGGTGAACAGTATAGGCAAAGGCCCAGGGGCAGGAAATGGAATATCATGTTTAAGGAACAGCAAATCATACTATTAGCTCACATTTTCATAGCACTTTATGGTTTGGAAAATTTTATATACCTCTCTCTGTCTGTCTATACATGTATATCTATATACCCACATATATATGTATATATACCTACATATGTATACACACATACCTACATATATACATATACCCACATGCCTACACACAACACACATATATACACATACATATATACACATATACACACACAAATATATATATATATACACACACATATATGTTATATTGTTTGGTCTTCACAAAAGGTTAGTGCTGCTATTATCCCCATTTTACAGGAGAGGAAATTGAGTTTCAGAGAGGTTACATGACTTACCCAGGGTTACAGAGCTCGTAAGTATCCAAGGCAGAATTTGGACTCAGTCTTTCCTGACTCAAGGTTCAGCCCTCTTAAAATATAAAAATGATAGGATCCTGACCAGGGTAAAGTTTATCTAAAGGCTGCTAAGATATGTTTGAAGTCTTTCAAATATAATAAAAGAGTATGCACAATTTTATAGCCCTTTGATTATAGTTCCAAATTGTTCTCCAGAATTATTAGGTCCATTTGCAGTTCCACCAACAGTGTATTAGTGTACCTATTTTTCCATATCCCCTTCAGCATTTGTCTAGATGACTTTTTCAAGGAGATTCACTGAGAAAGGGAGGAGAGATCTAAAACAACAGTGATCATGGCTGGTAGGATCAAGTGAGAGTTTTTTAAAGGCTGGCAAATCATAGTAATATTTGTGGGCAGCAGAGAAAATGCCCAGAGATAGGAAGAGATTAAAGATTATAGAGAGAGTGGGGATGATATAGCAGAGACAGTCTATTGGAGAAGGTGGGAGGTGATGGGATCAAGGTTGCATGTAGTAGAGATTGGCCTTGGAAAGACAAAGAAAGGCCACCTCTTCATCTTACACTGGAGTAAAGGAGGAGATGGTTGATGTCAGAGAGATGAGAAATGAAAAGGGGAGAAGAGGGAGCTCTCGGTCAATGGTCTGAGCTTGTTTTCCTGTGAAATATAAATATAAAGATAATAGACATTTATATAGTACTTCAAAGTTCATGAAGGATTTTAACATGCATAATCTCATTTGAGTCTCACAAAAGCCCTATGAGGTTTAGGTAAAATTATTCCCAATGCATACAGAGGTTTGGAGAGATCCAATTATCTGTCTGTGGTCACACAGCTGAACTAATAAATGTCACAGACAGGACTGGTCACAGGTAGGATTCAAACCTAGGTCTGCTCTGTCGCTGCCATCTATACAAGGGCCTGTTGGAGGAAGTGAAAATGGGATATAGGATCTGGGAAGAAGATATGAGAAGATCTAAGCAGGATATGACAACTCACTTCAAGTATTTTAGATGCTGTCAAGGTCATGTGGAATTAGACTAGCCTTCCAGAACTAGAAGCAATAGGTAGAGATTACAGAGGCAGCTACTGACTTGGCATTGAGGAAATACTTGCCAAGCCTTCATGCTTAGGCTGGATGAGTGCTTTAGGGCAGAGAGGAGGAGGTCTTGTTTAGGCTCAGAGTGGCCCGGATAGTCTTCAAGACTCTATTGAAACTCTTGAGTGTCTGGGATTCTGTGTTATGCCTGGGAGACATTTTTCAATTTAACGAGTATATCTGCTTATTTATGGAGCTGCTGCATTGGGCAAAGTGGATACAGATTGGATATCAGAATCAGAAGACCTGGTTTCAAGTCTCTCCTTGGACACATACTGGGGCTGCGTGAGCCTGGGCAAATTCTTTACCCTCTCAATGCCCCAGGTCTTTTTCTTTAGCAGTTTTTATTGTTGTATTTTTTAATATTGTCAAAATTTCTTCCAGTATCTCACCCCTCCCTCCTCTCAGAAAGGCATTCCATATAACAAATAACATTTCTTAAAGAAAAAAAGAAAAAGAGACAAAATCAGTAAAACTGATCAATATATATTGAAATGGTCTGAAAATATGTGCAGTGTACCATGTTTCTGGACCTCCCACTTCTGTAAAGGAGCGGGAGAGAGGTGGGGTTGTCTACTGATGTTTCTCCCTCTGCTTTAATTGCTTATTCTTCATAATTTTGGAGCCCAGGAACTTTCTAAGACTCCAAGTTGCTTATCTGCAAGCCTGGAAGAGAATTTCCTTGCTAGAAATTCTCTATTCCAATGAAATCAAAGATTAAAAAAATAGATTTGCCATGTCTCTGTGACCACCCGGGATTGTGGCCCTCCATTTGGGAGCCATTAGACTAGCTGGTGTCTAAGGTTCCTTCAGCGCTAAATAGTCCATGTCAATGATGCTTAAAGTAGGGTCTGGGGAGCCCTGGTGGTCCCCCCAAACTCTCTCAGGAGGTCCACAAGATACAAATTATTTTCAAAATAATATTAAAGCATTTAAATTTCTAGCATGACAATATTGATGGACATAAATAAACAAAACTCTTTGAAAGGGTTCCTTGGAGATTTTAAAGAGTGTAATGGGGTCTTAAGACCAGAAAGTTCAAGAATTGTTAGTCAGTGGCAGATCCAGGATTAGAACTCAGGGTTTCCAATTCCCAGTCTCTGCTCTCTACTAATGATATACTTAAAAGTTTGCATGCACATGCACACACACACATGTGCACACAGACACAGACACAAACGACAGATACACACACACGCTCACTACATTATTGAAGAAAAAGAAAAGGGTTTCCAGTTAGGTTTTTTTCCCTTCAAACAATTTGTGGGAAGTGCAGACCCAAGGCAATAATTTGACCACTTATACTTCAATTTTCTGGCTGTTTTAGCACAAGTGGTTATTTGGCTTCAAGTACTTGGACTAGTGCCTAAGCTAAACCTCCGAGTTACAGGGGCCAGTAAAAGCCAGGAGCAGGGATTCAAGTGTCACAGCTTAGGAGAGTCTCCCACTTGGGTCTCTGTCCCAGAGTCCATGGGAATCCCCATACCCCTATGTGGCCAGAGGGATCCCCAGGACAGCTCTAGAGTCCTACACATCTCTTGGTTTCATAAAAAGCCAAAGTTCGATAAAATTTGGGGGACTATCTCATCTATGTTTCTTATTTTGCAGAAGAGGATCAGAGGATCGTGTTTTAACTTCCATCCTTCATACTTTCTACCAGAGTGACTTTGGGCAAGTTTCTCTGGACTTTGTACGCCTCATTTGAAAAAGAAGAAGAAAGAGCTTTGGCAAGGAGGCCTGGAAGGTGCTTTCTAGTTGTAGACGTGTGCTCCTATGGCTTGAAGAGAACAAAGGATTTGCCCAAAGTTACAGGGAGAAGAGGACCTAGATTCCTTAAAGAGTAGAGTGCTGGATTTGGAACCATGCCCAAAGGACAAACAAACCGTGCATGCCTTTTGATCCAGAAATATCACCACATCTGTACCCCAAAGAGACCATACAAAAGGACCCACATGTACAAGAATATTTATAGCAGCTCTTTTTATAGTGGCAAAGACCTGGAAATTGAGGGGATGCCTATCCATTGAGGAATGGCTGAGCAAGTTGTGATATGTGAATGTAATGGAATACTATTGTGCTCTAAGAAATGACAAGTAGGGTGATTTCAGAAAAACCTAGAAAGATTTACATAAACTGATGCAAATGAAGTGAGCAGAACCAGGAGAACATTGTCCACAGGAACCACAACATCATGATGATCAGCTATGATTGACTTAATTATTCTCAGAAATACAATAATCTCAGACAATTCTGAAAGACTCATGATGGAAAATGCTATCCACATCCAGAGAAAGAACTGATGGAATCTGAATGCAGATCAAAGCTTACTATTTTCACTTTTTTTGTGGTTTTTTTCCTTTTGTTCTGTTTCTTCTTTTGCAACATGACAAATATGGATACATGTTTTATATGACTGCACATATATAATCTATATCAAATGTCTTACTATCTTAGGGAGAGGGAAGGAGTAGGAGGAAGGGAGAAAATTTGGAACTCAAAATTTTATACAAAAAAGTGTTAAAACTATATTTAATTGGAAAAAATACTATTTTAAAGGAAAAAAAGAATAGAGTGCTAGACTGGGAATTAAGAAGTCCTGAGTTTGCAACCTGTGTTAATTACTTACTAACATGAACCCGGACAAGTCATTTAATCTCTCTCAGCTTTAGTTTCTTCATCTGTAAAATAAGGATAATAATAGCACCTAATCTCACAGGGTTGTTTTAAAGATTGAATGAAGTGATAGATGTAACGCGTTCTGCAAACCTGAAGTTGCTATATAATTGCAGGCTATTATCATCATCGTCATCTTGTTTGTCATCATCATCATCATCATCATCATCATCATCATCATTAAACAGCTCCCATATGTGAAGGCAGGTCTTCTAATGACTTGTAATTCTGGCACCTTTTTATTCCATGTAGCTTCTTTCCTTTAAGAGAAGACATCAGAGTCGCCAATGAGGTAAGGAGTGAGTTATAGGGGCAGCTCTTAATAGCTCAGCAGAGGGAGGATGCTTTATGGCTCTTCCCAAGCTGTCTGGGGCTGGAACTTCTCCAGTGTAAAGCTCCACACTCCCCAGGGGAGGCCCATCCACCACAGCTTTTAGCTAAACTCCGCTTGAGACAAAAATCCAAGTGAGATTCACAGCTACCCATTCTACCAACACTATTGCCTCTTGAACCACTTGTGGGAATGAGGGGCTAGTTTCTTTAAAAAAATTTAAAATTTTATTTTTTTTCAATCAGCAAATGTTGACTATCTCTCCTCCCACTTCTCCATCCCAATTAAGAAAGAAATAAAAACAAAATTTCTGTTATAAATACATATAGTCAAGAAATACAAATTTCTGCATTTGACCTATCTAAAAAAACTGTTACTGCTCTCTGAGATCTTTCACTTTTATCAGGAAATAGGTAGCATGTTTCATCATGGAAACTTTTAGATTGTTATTGGTCATTGAGATGTTCAGAGTTCCTAGGTTTTTCAAAGTTTTTTGTATTTACAAGTTTGTCAACATGTATAAATTGTTCTCCTGGTTCTACTCATCTCACTCTGTATCAGTTCATACAAGTCTTCCCTGGTTTCTCCAAAGCCATTGAAGGGGAAGTTTTTACAAGCTGATATTAGAGTAGCGAGAGTAGCCTCTTAAAGCCCAGGTGGCTTGAGGAAGATGTGGGGTACAGTGGAACAATGTTAGATTTGGAGTTATAAGACCTGGATTTGAAACTTAGCTTTTTCACTTAGCTCTGACTAAGTCACTTTGTCTTTTTGAGACTCAGTTTCCACTTCCGTAAAGTGGGAGGGATGGAAGTTCCTTCCATGTATATCTGTTATCCTTTTTAATCTTGTGACTAGGTCTCTTCCAGGACTAAAACTGTAATCCTGTGGAAATGGAGAGTGAATTGTAGTCAACTTGACACCCATAGCAAATGAAGGCCCTCTCTCTGTACCTCCTGAGAAAAAAGACAAGAAGGGGAAGGGGAAGAGTAACCACTTAGCATCTACTGTGTGCCAGGCAATGCGCTAAGTTCTTCTGTAAGTACTATCTCATTCAATATCCATGTCAACCCTGAGAGGTAGATGCTGTTAATATCCCCAAGAACAGCCTTGACCTTTGTTGCTGAGGATGACCCTGTCAGAAGCCTGGTGTCCATGGCCTCCCCAGCCCTTGGGGTATGAGAACAGTGATCAGGGAAAGAGAGCTAGCCTGGGAGTCAGGAGACTTGGATTGAGTTTGAGTCTTGATTTACTGTTTACTAGTTGTGTTTGTTCATAGGACACTTTCCCTCTTTGGACTCTAGTATCTTTCTCTATAAAATAAGAGAACTGAACCAGACGGTCTCTTCCTGCTCCAATAATAGTAAGTGTTTACACTTCTACCTGTGCCTTCTTTACAACCATCTTGTAAGGTGACCTGGACAACTGGCTATGATACTATGAGAACTGTGGGATCTGGGCCCCAAATCCTCCATTGGTGTTCAGAAAAGATGGTGCTCCGTACTAGAGAAGGTTGAGGTTGGGGAAGCCTATTTAGAGAGTAGGAAGGGTTTGGAGGGCCTGGCCCAGCTAGGCTAAGTAGAGAGAATGGAGTTAGCTCAAAAGGCAGGAGAAGTGAGCTCTTGGGCAGCTGGCAGAGCAAGAGGTCACAGTAAGCTACTTTTCCCCCAGCTGCTTCCACCTCAGTCTCTGACTAGATACATCCCAAAATCATTGGTTGTGTCTGACTTTCAATAGCAACAACAAAAAGCAAAAAAAGAACATATCTTTTTTTCATGAAGACACTTTCTCCCAAACACATCAACAAAAGCCCTTACAAAACAAAAAAGAACCAGCTAGTTTGATTTTTAACAGAAAGGAGGGATGTATCCTTTAACACTGACAAATGTGGTGCTAATGTTCAGAAATTTAAAAAATTATGAACCTGTCAAACATCAACAAACATGAATATTTCCATTTACAAAGAACAGGAAAGAGAAATGGTGTTTGAAATGGCAAATCTCTTCTATTGTACAGCTTGTTTGAGAAAAGTATATATTAAATTTAGCATTATAGTACCAAACACTACCCTGATTGTCTGTGTTCCCTTATGAACTTCCTTTTCGTTTTTTAAAAAATGTTTCATTGATGCTCTTTTATTTTCAAAGATCATAATTATTCCCTCCCACTCTATCCCCAACTGTCCCACACCTAAAATTACTGAATACCTCCCCTCCCTCAAATAGGTAGCATTAAGCAAAATAAATGTGTTATATTGGTTGGATCTGAGAATATATGTCTCATTCAACACATATAATTTTCCTCATCTTTCCATTCTCTCTCCATGTAAAAAACATATTTCATCATTGTTTTTCTGGATTTTTCATGATTTGTCCTTATATTTTTCAGAGTTCTTTAAGTCTTTCAAAGTTGTCTTCCTTTAAAATATTGTAGACACTGTATGAATTGTTTTTCTGATTTTGTTCACTTTGGTTTGCATCAGTTCATACAAATCTTCATAGGTTTCCCTGAATTTGTCCCTTTTACCATTTCTTACACTACACTTTATATATTATAATTTGTTCAGTCATTCTCCAACAGATAAGCATGCTGTCAGTTTCCAGTTCTTTGCTACAACAAAAAGTGCTAAAATAAATCTTTTTGTAAATATTTGTCCTTTGCCTATTTTTTTGATCTCTTGGGATATATGCCTAGGAGTAGGAGTTCAGTCAAAGGATGCAGTTTAGTGACTTTTTGGGTATGGTTCCAAATTGCTCTTTAGAATGACTAGACCAATTCAAGCTTCTACCAACAATGTATCAATGAGGTCACATTTCCCCTTTTTTTTTATCATCCTTGCCAATCTGACAGGTATGACGTAGAATTTCATAGTTGTTTTAACCTGTATTTCTTTTATTATTTGTTTGAAACTTTTTTCCCATATGGATGTTGATAGTTTGGGTGTCTTCTTTTGAGAAGACCTGTTCATTTACTTAGACAATTAATCTATTGGGAGAATGACTTGCTTTTATATACATATACACATATATACTTTTATATATGTATATGATTTGTATGTATCTTGGATATCAGACACTATCAGAGAAATTTGCTGTGAGACTGCTAAATGGTGTAGGAGACAAAGTACTGGACATGGGGTCAAGAAAATCTGAGATAAGATCCAGTTTCAGATGCTTCCCAGCTGTTTGACTCTGGGCAAACCACTTAACCTCTCTTTGTCTCAGTCTCCTTAGCTGTAAAATGGTGATAATAACAACTCTCTGAGTTGTTGTGAGGATAAAAATCAGATAATATTTATACAGCACTTAACATAGTACCTGGCACATAGTAAGTACTTAGAAAATGCTTACTGCTTTCCCTTCCCCCCCTTTCCACCTTTTAATCATTTCCCTTATAATCCTAACTGTATTTACTTTGTTTTAGCAACAAGTTTTTGATTTTATGTAATCATAATTGACCATTTTGTCTTATGATAATCTCTCTCCCTTTGGTCAAGACCTTTCTCTTTCATTCACCTTTAATTTTTTATGCTATAAATTTTTATATCTAGACTATGTATCCATTTGGAGCATATTACAGTATGTGGTATAGGAATTTGATCTAAACCCAATTTCTTACATACTGCTTTTTTTCCCCTGGAAGTTTTTGATGAATAGTCTTTCCTTATTGTAGTAGTTTTCTGTGCCACTATATCAGATTGCTTCTGATGTAGTATATATGATGTAGTAATAAATATTTGCCTCCTCTTACTGTCAGTAACTACCTTGGGGATATAGACTGAATGGTGGAAGCTCTGTGTTAAAGGGTAAGGACAGTTTAGCATTTTGTTTTTCATAATTCCAAACTCCTTTTCCAGAATGAAAGCATTCATTCTCCATTCCACCAAGAGGGAATTAGTGTGTCTATTTTCCCACATTTCTTCTAACGCTTATCACAGAATTTCAGAGTTGGAAGATACTTTAGTGGGTATCTACACCAAACCAAATGTGAAAAAAAATTCCCTCTGCAACGTATTACAATATAATTATCCAGACTTTTCTTGAAGATTGTTAATGAAATGCATCACACAGCAACCTATTCCACTTGAGTTTCCCCACCGTTGGCTTCTTTTATTTTGGACACGGTGCTTCTATAGACACAGCTGACAAATTGAGTTAGCTTTTTTTGGCCACCACACCATATCATATGTTTCACTTATATAATCATTTTCTCCTTTATTTTAGATTCTGCTTGTAATCACTAAAATCTTGGGATATTTTTCACCTGGATTTTTCTAACCATCTCTCCCTCATTCTGTATTCTTGCATCTTTCCTTATTAATTTTTATCTTGCTAGTTTATGCACTACTTTACATTGCTAGACTTATTACATATTATTCCCTCTCATGCATTCTTTATACCACTCAAAACGGCAGACTTGCTGTTTCTTACACACAGTATTCCATCTCCTACCAGACCCTGTAATTTCCCCCTCCTCAAAACTTAGCTCTAGCAGCAATTCCTACATGAAATCCATCTGAGCCCCCAGTGGCCAGTGTCTTCCTCTGGGATCTTCTTTGCCTTATATCTATTTTGTAATTGCTTACATATTTCCATATTATTTCCCTTAACAGAATGTAAGCTATTTGAGGGCAGAGACTGTATTTTTTTTTTTTGGCCTTTGTTTTATTAGCATCTTGCACAATGCCCAGCCCATAGTAAATACTTATTGATTGATCCGACTTGGTAAGATCTTTGCTGGATCTAAATTCCATCATGTACTGTTTGAGTTATCCCTCCTAACTTTGTGTCCTCTGTGTATTTGACAAGTATGGTAACTATGACTTCATCTGAGTCACTGATAAAAATATTGAATCCTATAGGGCAAACACAAAGAGTCTTAGGTCACTCCACTGGAGGCCTCCCTCCAGCTTGACATCGGTATTTTAATAAATATTCTTTGAATTCATTGTTCAACAAGTTTAGCTGTGCTATAAAATAGTCTTCATCTCTCTTATCCATAAGGACATCGTGAGAGAGGTTTGCTGAAATTCAGTAATACTATGTTTATGGCATTTCCCTAATCAACTAGTCTAGTAATCCTGTCAAAAATGGAAATTAGGCATGATGTGTTTTTTGTTTCCCTGCTACACTTTTCAAATTACTTTTTATTGATGTCTTTTATTTTTATATTACATTCATTTCCGAATATATTCCTCCTCCACTCACCTTCCAGATAGCTTTCCTTGGCAACAAAGATTTTAAAAGAGAAAGAAAAAAGCCCCAGTCCTACAAAAACAGCTGGCACATCTTCTGATAGTATATGCAATATTTTACACTCATAATATGACTTGCAGCTCTGAACCTCACCTACAGATAATATGGGTTGCATTTTCTCAATTCTTCTCCAGGCCAAGGTTGGTTAATACAATCACTCAATCAATGCTATTGTGTTTTGCTTGTTCAGTTATGGTTTTGTAGGCACCTACATGTTTTCCTGGTGCTGCTTGTTTCATTCTATATCAGTTTATATACATCTTCTCGTGCTTTTCTGATTCTTTCCATTTGTTGTTTCTTATGGAATACTGATATTATAACCATACATCACAATTTTTTAAACCATTCCTGAACTGATTGCTCTCTACTTTGTTTCTAATTCTTTGCTATCATAAAAGTGTTACAATGAAAATCATGGTATATATGAGACCCCTCTTTTATTCTTTAATCTCCTTAATCAGTAGTAGGATTTCTCGGTCAAAGTGTATGGATATTTTAGTCACTTTTTTACATAATTCCAAATTTTGTTCCAGAACAGTTAGATCAATTCACAGCTCTACCAATTATGTATTAGTGTGCTTGGCATGGTGTATTTTTGATAAAGGTGTTTTGGTTCACAGTAATTAACATTTCCCTAATTGTTCACAAAGTGTTCTTTTTATAATCCACCATAGAATTGAATAGGAATTGATGTCAAGCTCACTGATCTGTAGTTTGAAGTAGATATCTTATTCCTATTTTTGAAGGTCAGTACATTCACCTTCTTCCATCCAGGGAAGTGTTTCCAATTCTCCATGGTTTCTCACCTAGCAATCATAATTTCAACTTTTAATAACAATAATTATAATAATAAACATATAGTACTTACTATGTGCCAGGTATTATATTAAATGTTTTACAATTATTATCGCATTTGATCTTTATAACAACCCTGGGAGGTAGGTACTATCATTATCTCTATTTTACAGTTGAGGAAACTGAGGCAAAGAGAGCTTACGGGACTTGCCCAGGGTCCTACAGCTAGGAAGTATCTGATGACGTAGTTGAACTCAGGTATTCCTGACTCCATGCTCAGCACTCTATCTATTGTGCCTTTTTGAACATTTCTAGATCAGAAATGACTGATCATAGGAATAGATTTAGTGCTGTAAGAGACCTCAAGGCCACCTAGTTTAGTTCTCTTATGGGAAGAAACTTACAGGTTTGGAAACTGAGGTCCTGAGAGTTTAAGTGTTGCCCAAGGTCACAGAGGTGGTAAGTGATAGAGGTGGGTTTTGAACCCAGGTTCTCCAAATCCATTTCTCTTTCCATTATGACTTGCTGCCTCCCTGTCTCAATATTATTCTCTTAACTAGAGAGATCTGACAATGCAGAAAATTACAACATTGTCCCCTTTGAATCCTATCTTCTCTAGCCTCAATTCCTTCAACTTTTAGGACATGGTTTTCAGGCCTTCTCATCTTGGTTGTCTTCCCCTAGATGCCTTCTAGCTTATTATATTAAGCTGGGGATATTTTATTCATGACGATAAATGTGAACCATTTCAATATAGCCAGCCTTTCCCTGTGGTTTCCAGTGAATCACAGAGGCCTCATGATAGATGCTCAGGAGAATGACAGCCCCCCATGGAGGTGATATAGGGCTGGCATACACCCACATGCTGTCTGGAAAAGCAGAAATCTTTTTTGTTTTGGAGACAGTGCCAAAGAGAGACTTTTCTTAGAAATATGAAGATCTAGGTGTGAAAAGGTAGTCTGTGGAAGGAAGTCCCTCCACCAATTCAATTCAGGTCAATTCAATAAATGTTTTTTAACTACTTATTATGTTCCAGGTACTGTATTAAGTCCTGGAGACAGTGTCTGCCCTCAAGAAGTTTACAATGTAATGGGGATTTCTGGTGTTGGAGGAATTCTGTAGCTGACATTATCAATTGACAGAGCCCTAATCCCAACCACAGCTTCAGCTTTCATTCCATCCCAGGCTGATGCCTGATCTCTGAGTCCCTCACCATCTGTATGCATGTCATCGTGTGGACAGCCAGTTCCTGGAATGCCCTCACCCCTACTCTCTCAGAATCCTGAGCTCACTTCAGGGCTAAGTTCAAATATCCCTTCCTACGTAGGGCCTTTGCTGGTTCTCCACAGTTCAGAGATCACATAGTTCTAGAGGTGGAAGGAGCTTGACCATCTTGTTCAACATGTCTTTGTTTGGATAAAGAAACTGGGATTCAGGGAATTGAAATGACTCCCACAAGACCACGGAAGTAATAAGCACCAGCATTTGGTTTCCTACTATTGTTTGCATTTACTTTGTACATATGGTATATTTACTTGTGTATGAGACAAAGTCAAGTGCAAGTCGTGTCATCATTTCTCTGATGGCATGGTCTTCTTCAGCAACGAAGGACAAACACACAGAATGCTGCTTCCAAATGTAAACCCTTTAATTTTTCTTTTCATTTTTGTATCCATACTGCCTAGCACAGAGCTTAGAGAATAGTAAATATTTGATAAATACTTGAAAGAATGAATGAATGCATTCTCTTGTGAGAAACTGCATTGTGCTAATAAGTGACTCTAATGTCATTGTTCATTTCACATTACTCTGCCTCATGGGGTATATGGGGTGTTCAGGAGGATTAGCACCTGTGGGGTGAAGATTTGCCAAGCCCTTTTTCAGGGCTGCTCATCCACCTTTGGTATCCACTGGCACTCAGCATTCACCTGTGTGTCTCTAAGAAACTGCACATGCAGCAGCCACACTGGGCTAAACCCACTTGGTAGATGGGCTAAACCAGATTGAGGGTAACCAACAGGCCCCCAGTCTATCAATGAGTTAAGGGATATTTACTCCAAGTGTGTGAAGTCCACCCCCAGTAAAATGGGCAGATGAGAACAATTTGTTCCAACATCCATTAAGGCGGCTGAAGCAGGCTCTGTGAAGTGCTTAGAGCTTGGTCAGATGTCTAAGAGGTCAAGGTCATCCACTGAATCCTGGACCATCACCAATCATCCTGACTGCTGTCCTGACACTGGACTTCAGTGACTTTGGAAGGGAGAGTGAGGCTGACAACTTTGGGAAACTCTACCTGACAAATCCAATTCATGTCAAGTCAAGACATCACCTTGTGATGTCATTGGTTCTCTTTGAAACAAAGAATCATCATCAGTCATCATCATCCTCATCCTCATCCTCAACAACAACAACAACTCTGTCATAGACCTATGGAGGACAGAGGGCTGGCATTCACAGCAGAAGTACATTC
This sequence comes from Bettongia penicillata ogilbyi, assembly GCA_023548195.1. Classification (NCBI taxonomy): domain Eukaryota; kingdom Metazoa; phylum Chordata; class Mammalia; order Diprotodontia; family Potoroidae; genus Bettongia; species Bettongia penicillata. The sequence goes on from JAJHZJ010000444.1 coordinate 5,638,362, forward strand.
AAGTATTTTATCACCTGAAACAGATGTTTCATGTTTTTCTCTGACATTTGCTTCTTTCTTGACTTCCTGTTGAATGAATGAATGAATGAATAGATTGACGAGCATTTATTAAGCACTTCATTGCAACTTTTGTTTTAGGAATGGGAAGATGTCTGGAGAAATAGACTGGATTCACCATTCCTAGCCGTTATTCAGAGGTAAGACTCACTAGTCATTTCTTTAGAAAAGATGCCTTTTCCTAGATTTTAGGAAAAGGCTTTCTGTTTTGCTGATGGTTAATGTTACATGTACCTTCTAGGAGGATCTTAGTTTATTTCCTAAATTTCCGTAGGGGGTTCCTACTCTCCTCTTTAGAACCTTCCTCTACACAGCTGCCAGATTGATATCACCAAAGTACAAGTATAGCGATGTCACCACCCTGCTCAAGAAACTTCAATGACTCCCTGTTACTTCTGGAATGAAATACATACAGACTCCTCTGTCTGACCTTTAACACTATTCACAATCAGACTACAGCCTATCTTTCTGGTCTAAGAAGCATTATTCTCCTTTAACCATTCTGTGGATTCCAGGCAAACTGACCCAATCGCTATTTTTTGCAGGGCTGTCCTTCATGTTTGGAATTTGTTCCCACCTCACCTTAGTCTCATAGAGCTCCTAGTTCCTTTAAAGCCTGTCTCAGGTGATACTTCCTTTAGGAGGCCTTTCTTGATCTCTCCTCTGCTCTCTCCAAATTATTTTGTATAATTTTTTCCCAATAGGATGGAAACTCCTTGAGGGAAGGATTTGTTGCTGTCTTTGTATCTCCATGCCTCACTCGCGCTTGTTGAGTTGAATAATGTAAAGAGGCCTCTGAGAACACAGGATCATAGATTTAGAGTTGGGAGGGAATTCTGGTCTAGGCATTCATTTTACAGATGACAAAGGTGAGGCCCAGGGAGGTTAAATGATTTGCTCAACATCACATAGCTAGTAAGTATCAAAGGTGGAATTTGAACCTAGGTCTGAGCTCTATCCACTCCTGAAAAAGATAGACCTGATTTTCCCTAGTCTAGTCATCTTGGTGACATATGGCACTTGGGAGCCTCTGTAAGTGACTGCCGGTCTCCTTTCTGTTCATTAGCTGGCAGACAGGCCGAGTTTATAGGGCCATGTATTAACCAAATACAAGACATCAAGGGAGCTTAAAGGTGTATCCAGCTGTTTGCAAATTTACAGCACAGACACTAAACTTTCATTAAATGTTCTTTTATAAAGTGAGACTTTATTTTACCAATTTGTCTACCTCTTATGGCAGGTAGTGGGGTTTTCAAATGTGCTGGTTAAGAGAGAGTGTGGGACAATGAAAGGTTTATTGGTCTATCATGTTTACAAAGCAAGGCCCCCTGGGTATCTCTGCAAACAGCACTTGGCACTTTCGGTCTGCCTTGCATATTTCTTCTGACTGAAGTTATTATGAAGCCAAGAAGCCTGTTCTTACTCTGAGAAGAACACTTCCATCAGACTTATTTAGCCAGGCAGAAGAAGACAAGGTTGCTTCTAAACTCTGCCACTGACATTTCCCCCTTTAGCGAAAATGTTTTACAGGGGCCCAGATCTATATAGCACTGATCAAAACAATATCTCTTTTTATCCTCACAACAATCCTGTGAGGCCTAAAGGGAGTGCAACTATTTTTTATCTCCATTTTACAGATGGGGAAACTGAGCCCCAGGGAAATGAAATGACTTGCCCAGAGTTCCACAGCTAACTAGTGACAGGACTGAGTCTCAAACTTAGATGTCCTGATTCCCTGTTCAATCTCTTGTCTCTGTACCAAAGTATTTCCTATTGTAGTTAGATTTAGAATAGCTAGTCCCAGGGTCAGACAGTATGGCCTTCCCCAAGCGAAGGCTTCAGTTCCATCATTCACTGTTGGATATACCTTCTTCCAGGTTTCTTCGTGTAGCTGTGGGAGATCCAGTAGAATTCTGTATGCCCCATTCCTTGAGAGGATTTTCCATGGAAATCTTCCCAATGAATGAATGAATCCATTAACAAGCATTTGTCAAATGCTTTCTGCTACGTACCGATCACTATAATACATATTGAGGATAAAGTACAAAAAAATAAACAATCCATATTTTCAATGAGCTTACATTCTATTCTCTCTACAAATTCCTGAGGAGGATTCTTCCTAGATCATATATACAACTAATTATAGTGTTTTGAAAGCCAACTAGGTGGTGTAAGCCTGAAGGAGGAATGAAGACCTGAATTCAAATCTGGCTTCAGATACTTACTGTTTTCCCTGTTTGCCTCAGTTTCCTCATCTGTTAAATGACCTAGAATAGGAAATGGCAAATCACTCCAGTAGCTTTGCCAAGAAGATCCCAAATGAGGACACAGAGAGTCAGGCACGAATAAACAATAACAAAACAAGGCCTCTCTTACAGCCTCACTCTATTCAAGGCTCTTCTTTCTTGTCTGTTTTTCTGAAATGTCTTCCTCTTGGCCTTCTCAGAGGCTGATTCCTTACTACCACTCATCTTCCAGAGAAATTTGTTTAATGTACAGTTTTGAACTAGGGTGATGGCTGTGTGAGGAGAGAAGGGACGGTGGACTTGGGAGTCACTTTAAGGTAGAATTGATAGGAACTGCAACTTTTGAGGTCATAGGATCATGGTTCTAGAGCTTGGAAACCATCTAGTCCAACCCTTTCTTTTTACAGATTTACAGGAAATTAAGACTCAGAGTTAAATGATCTGACTAAGGTTGCATGAGTAGTAAGTGACAGAGACTATTTTCAAACTCAGAAGTTTGAGAGAGAGAGAAGAATCAAAGATGGCTGTTCATGAGCCTTGGTGACTGGGAGGATGATGGGATCATCCAAAAAAAGAGAATAGGGGAGAAGAAAAGCAATTTTTTAGATGATAATTATGAGTTCAGTAGGTGTTCAGTTGGAATTTAATAAAACAATAGCATCTGGATCAATTTCTTCCCCTCTACATTTGAATCTTTTATCTTCTACTCCAGGGACTATTAGCCTTTATTCATGTGACATAAAGCCCATTGACAGTCTGGTAAAGCCTATGGATTTCTTCTTAGAATAATGTTTTTTTTTAATGCATAATTGGAGGAAATGCTAAATTTCAGTCAGAGGTTAGTGAAAATAATGATTTTTTTTTCTATACAAGTTCACATTTTCTCTGAAATTTATCCATGGATTTTTTTTTTTGAGGGGAAGGGTGGTCAATGGACTCCAGTGACAGAGTAGAAAAACACAGACACAGGAGATGGAACTTCTGGTCTAGTAGAATATAAGTTTCTCGAGGTCAGGGACTTTTGTCTGTGATTCCCTAGTCTCTAGCACAGTGCATTGCACACAGTAGATACTTAGTAAATGTTTGTTGGATTGGTAGGTAAAGCATTATCCTTCCTACAGACCTTAATCAGTTCTGGCCTCCTTTTATTGTTCCCTTTTTCACAGCTACAGGTCCATGTCAAATTTCCCAAATCAGCCTGTTTCATTATTTCCAGAAATGCATCTTCCTTCCATCTGATATGCTGGGAGTTATGAGCAAGCATTGGATTGCAATAAAAGGTCTAATGTGGACAAACTAAGCTGTATTATATTTTCTCCCATGAGCAACTTCTCTAAGATAAGCATTTTTTGGTGGCAACCCAGCTATGCAATGCAGAGGTAGAATGCATGAAGGTTGCCTGTTCTGGGTCATCTTCCAGCTCTAGCCGGAAGTGCCAGACCAAAACTGATGCCTGGGTAGGGTTGAGATGTTGTTGTATGCCTCCTGACTAATTCTTGATGGTGAGGAAGCAGCTGTTTTCCAGGCTTGAACAGTTTAGCTTCGTTTTTTGTTTTGTAAGCAGTGCTTTTGAACATCTTATTTCTGAGTCTGTCAATATGGAGAGTAGTAAAGACAAGGTCTAGGTGACTAGACCAAAAAAAAAAAAAACCAAAAAAAACCCAAGCTGGGCCAATCCCAAGGCCAGGGAAGGGTCCTTTGTTTTGGGAAGCAGGGGTGTTTGGCTTAATTAGAAAGCAATGGATCAAAATATTGAAGTAAGGATAGCTTTGATGCATAGCTAAGGAAATTCTCAACCTCAAGGGACAATTCTTCCATCAGAAGTCTGCATTTTGTCATAGGTTTTTGAATGTTTCAGTCCTGGCAAAGGAGCAGTGCTTTGCATACAGCAAGAGCCCAATAGAGATGTCTGTTGAATTTTTGCTGAATAAAAACAGCAATTCTACTTGCTACAATGGTATTTCCCTTGTGGAATAGTGCAAAAAGTGTTGGCATGGGAACCAGAAGCCCTATATTCATGTCTGAATGCTACCACTCAGTCTGCATGGACTCAGTCTGTGTAACCTTCTTAGGTGCCTTGTCTGGTATTTGGACTTAACCTTTTTGTTGTTGTAAACCCCTTTGTCAGTCTGGAGAAGCCTATGAACCCCTTCCCAGACTAATATTTTTAAATGCATGAAGTAAAATATGTAGAATTACAGAGTAAACCAATTATATTGAAATAATTACCAAATTATGAAAATAAAAATGGTTTCTTTGAGAGACTCTTTAGCTCTTAATTTAGAATTCTGTCATCTGATTGTGTGGAGATAATACCAAGTTCTTGATAATTAGACAAATAAAAAGATATAGATGGATAATGCATCTTGTATCTTTTTAAAAATTTTATTTACTTATTTTTAGTTTTCAACATTCTTTTCCACAAGATTTTGAGTTCCAAATTTTCTCCCCATCTCTCCCTTCCCCCTACTCCAAGACACTATGAATTCTGATTCCCCCTTCCCCCAATCTGCCTTCTTTTTATCACACCCCTCCCTTCCCTTATCCCCATCTTCTCGCTTTTCTTGTAGGGCAAGATAGATTTCTATACCTCATTACCTATATTTCTTATATCCCAGTTGCATGCAAAAACAATTCTCAATATTCGTTCCTAAAACTTTAAGTTCTTACTTCTCTCCCTTCCTCCCTCCCCACCCATCTCTATTGAGAAGGCAAGCAATACAATATAGGCTATACATGTGTAGTTATGCAAAAGACCTCCATAATACTCATGTTGTGAAAGATTAACTATGTTTCCCTCCATCCTATCCTGCCCCTCATTATTTCTTTTCTCTCTTTTGACCTTACCCCTCCTCAAAAGTATTTACTTCTACTTACTCCCTCCTCTCATTTGCCCTCCCTTCTATCATCCCCCACACCCCATTTATCCCCTTCTCTCCTACTTTCCTGTAGTATAAGATAGATTTTCATACCAAATTGAGTATGCATGTTATTCCCTCTTTAATTCAAATGTGAGGAGAGTAAGCTTCCCTTTTTGCCTGTCACCTCCCCCCTTTCCCCCTGCATTGAAAAAGCTTTTTCTTGCCTCTTTTATGAGAGGTAATTTGCCCCACTCCATTTCTCCCTTTCTCCTACCAATATATTCCTCTCTCACCTCTTGATATTATTTTTTTAGATATCATCCCTTTCTATTCAACTCACTCTGTGCCCTCTGTCTATATATATGTATATAATCCCTCCCACTATCCAAATACTGAGAAAAGCTTCAGGAGTTAGAAATATTATCTTTCCATATAGGAATGTAAACAGTTCAACTTTAGTAAGTACCTTGTGATTTCTCTTTCCTGTTTACCTTTTCATGTTTCTCTTGATTCTTGTGTTTGAAAGTCAAATTTTCTATTCAGCTCTGGTCTTTTCATCAAGAATGCTTGAAAGTCCTCTATTTCATTGAATGCCCATTTTTTCCCCTGAAGTATTATACTCAGTTTTGCTGGGTAAGTGATTCTTGGTTTTAATCCTAGTTTCTTTGACTTCTGGAATATCATATTCCAAGCCCTTCAATCCCTTAATGTAGAAGCTACTAGATCTTGTGTTATGCTGATTGTATTTCCACAATACTTGAATTATTGCTACTTGCAATATTTTCTCCTTAATCTGGGAACTCTGAAATTTGGCTACAGTATTCCTAGGAGTTTTTCTTTTCATATCTCTTTCAGGAGGTGATTGGTGGATTCTTTCAATATTTATTTTACCCTTTGGTTCTAGAATATCAGGGTAGTTTTCCTTGATGATTTCATGAAAGGTGATGTCTAGGCTCTTCTTTTGATCATGGTTTTCAGGTAGTCCCATAATTTTTAAATTGTCTCTCCTGGATCAATTTTCCAGATCAGTTATTTTTTCCAATGAGATATTTCACATTGCCTTCTATTTTTTCACTCTTTAGGTTTTGTTTTGTAATTTCTTGGTTTATCATAAAGATATAAGATGCAGAGTAGGAGGACGGACCTGCTGTAGCTCTCCCCGCATAGCACATAAAACACCTTTACAAACTCTAAACAAATTCTAGAGCAGCAGAAGCCACAAAACGACAGAGTGAAAGAGATTTCCAACCCAAGGCAGCTTAGAATGTCTACAGGAAGGGTCTATTGCACCAGGTGTCAGTCTATCAAGAGCTCAGTATAGACAGATGGCACATTGGCAGCTAGGTGTTCCAGTGAATAGAGCACTGGACTTGAAATCAGGAAGACTCATCTTTGTGAGTTCTCATCTAGCCTCAGACACTTACTAGCTGTGCAACTCTGGACAAGTCATTTAACTTTATTTTCCTTGGTCTCTTTATGTGTAAAATGAGCTGGGGAAGGAAATGGCAAGCCATTCCAATATCTTTGTCAAGAAAATCCCCAAATAGGGTCACAAAGAGTCAGACACAACTTAAATGACTCAATAATACCAAAGATAACACATTTATTAATCCCTTACTTACTATGTCAGGAACTGTATTAAGTACTGGGAATACAAACACAAGCAGTCCTTGTCCTCAAGAAGTTTATATTCTAATGTGGGAAGATAATGCAAATGGGGAATTGGAAAGATGAGGAGGAGAGAGGGTAGGGAAGGGCAGAGTAGAGGTTAGCTATTCTAAGAGACACTCAAACCCAGAAAGTTCCTACTTATCAGGAAAGATTTCAAGTACAGGTCCAATAATGGACTAACTGTTATCCAAGAGCCAACCCCAGCTAAGTTCAGAGAGGTTCCTTCATCATCAGATGGGTTGTGAGTTGATAAAACTTTTGGTTATAGCAACAACTCTTAAAGACCACCTACTGAGACATGGGAGGGCTGATATCTGTATAGAGGAGGGATCCAGAATGATGGAATTATAGCTCTTTAAAGTATTGAAAAACCTTGGACAAAATTCTTCCTGAACTCTGAGTTTTCTCTTCTCTGAAATAGGTATAGTAATCCATGCCCTGCCTGCTTCAGAGGAATCAGATGTAATCAATAAGTGAAAATCAGAGGCAAAAACAGAGCACAGGCACAAGCAGCCCTAGTAGCTCCATACCTATAAAGAGAATGCTTTGGAACTGTATATAGAATGGTCATTTATTAGGGTCATCTTTATTATTGACATTGGCAACAGTATCAATGGCAACAAGACACAGGATCTGTCCCAAAAGAGCTTATATAGCATGTCAAGGTCATAAGATACAGCCTCTATATAAATATGCAGCCTAGAATGACCAACAATAGTTGTGAACATTTGTGTAGTGCATCAAGGTTTGCAAAGTGCCTTATAATGTTATGCTCTGCCAGCAGGTTCATGGCCATGCTCCTCCCATCCCCCACTTTCTACCCCTCATTCTGGAACAATAATTGGTACTACCATTGCTTCCGGAAAAGTCTGTGTCAAGCCACTTCCCCTCTGGCTCTGCTCATCATTCCTATGATCTCCTAAACAAAAACAACTTTTGATGGTGCAAACTGGCCTTTGTTCTGTTCTGGGTCCTGTTCTGGCTGCTGGATTTCAAAACCATGCCTTTGCCACTGTTCATTCTGGAGCTTGTTTCAGTGCCTGGGGCCTTGTCACGCTGAAACATCCAACTCTCTCTGCTGCCTCCTCAACCTGGAATATCCCATTGGAAGACCTGCTTCATGTTCCCATTGGTGAAATTCCTACTAGGGGCTCCATTTTGTGGAGAGGGTCCAAGCTGGCCTTCATTCCCTTTATGGCTTGTTCTTGACTTCCAAACCATGCCCTTATGCCAAGTACTTTCATTTCCTGACCTTCTCTGCTCCTCACTTTTCACCTACTTTTCTGTGTCCTCCCCCATTAGAATGTAAGCCTCTTGAAGGCTGCGTTTGTCTTTTTTTTGCTTATATTTGTATCCCTAGCATCTAGTACAGTGCCCAGATAATAGTAACTACGTAACAAATACTTGGTTCCTCTCTCCTTCTTCCCTCCCTTCTTTCCTTCCTCTCTCCTTCCTTCCTTCCTTCCTTCCTTCCTTCCTTCCTTCCTTCCTTCCTTCCTTCCTTCCTTCCTTCCTTCCTTCCTTCCTTCCTTCCTTCCTTCCTTCCTTCCTTCCTTCCTTCCTTCCTTCCTTCCTTCCTTCCCTTATTCTCTCCCGTCTTCCTTCCCCAAACAGGATAGTAATTGTTCTCTGCCAGGCCTTCTCTTGTGTAGATGCAGTGGACACGGACTCTCTCCCACTCAGGATGCACCCCCTGTCCCCAATTTGTAAGAGTGATGCTGAATCTCACCAGCTGCGCCAGCTTCGAGAGCAGCACCAGCCGCCCTTATTGAACATAATGGAGTTTTAACATATTGCTCTGTGCCTGAGTTATTATCTTCATTATGCTCCAAGAAATCAATTACAACAGTGCCTTTCTTCTGTGACCTGTGACATCAATACACACCCTGGCCAGATTCCAAAAGCTGATGGGCTGTGGTTAAAACGCAGGCCTATTAAATTAGAGTGGGACCCAGGCCTCCTTAGGAATGAACAATACTCTCTGAGTTCTGACCCCTTTCTACAGCAATTCACAGAGAAAGTGACAGAGAGAGGAAACACTGACCAAAATGCAGTTACATAACTTTCCAGGATGTCCTTTCTGGGGAGAAAAAGCACAGAGTGCTGCTATGGAAAGAAGAGAGCTGGGTTCAAGTTCTGCGGGCTCCCTTGCTTTCCATCCTTGATTAGGCCACTCCCTCTCCCTTGACTCTGGTTCCTTCATTTGTAAAATAGGGGGAAAATGCCTGTTCTGAAAAGCTCATGGGATTGTCTAAAGATCAGATGACACAATATTTTAAAGCATTTAGCACACTGCCTGATACGTAAATCCTTATTCCATTGAGGCCATGCTCATTCCAACTCAATTCTCCTCTTTTGCGCCTCAGGTTCCTCACCTGCAAATCAAAGGTCAATGGACTAGGATAGGAACTGGGTGTGATTTCATGGGTGACACAGTAGCTAGAGCCATAGGACTGCAGTCAAGAGGACCAGAGTTCACATTTGGTCTCAGGTACTAACCAGCTTTGTGACCCTGTCGTTTAACTTCTGTTTGCCTCAGTTTTCCCAGCTGTAAAATGGGGATAATAATAGCACCTGCCTCTCAGGGCTGTTGTGAGGATCAGATCAGATCATCATAAAGCACTTAGCAAGCACAGTGCTTGGCACACATTCTTATTCCCTTCCCCCCAGCATAGAAAACTCCAAGGTGAGAGAGCTCTCTCTCTTTCAATCAGGTTAGCACTTGCTCTTTAAGTTATAGTGTCTTAGAGTTGCCTGGACACAGGGCTTCTTCAGCTTTTTCCACTTGCCACACCTTTTGGAGTTTTGGTAATGTTTGTTGGCATTGTGTAGCCTGAGGGCAAAGTACAAAGTGTGCATGCTTTGTGTTCAGAACCAAGGCTGCGGTGAAGTTGCCTGATCCAACATGGGTAGATACTGCCAGAAACAACTCAGATTCATTATGTTTGATTTTTAATTAATTTTTGGTCTTTGAGTATTCAGAAACTTTTTACTGTTGCCAAATATTGGGGTCATAATTCACAGTTTAAGAAGCCCTGGCCTACAGAACTGATAAGCAACTAAGCTTGGCTCTGTGTCCATTTTCCACATGGTCTTTCACCATGGACTAAATCAGGATCACTTAACCTGTTGTTGTTCAGTTGTTTTCAATCATGTCCGATTCTTTGTGGCCCCACTTGAGGTTTTCTTGGCAAAGATACTGGAGTGGTTTGCAATTTCCCTTTTCCAGCTCATTTTACAAATGAGGAAACTGAGGCAAGTTGGGTTTAGTGACTTGGCCAGAGTCACACAAGTAGTAAGTGTCTGAGGTTGGACTTGAACTCAGGAATTTTTCTGATTCCAAGCCTGGCACTCTATCCACTGTACCACCTAGCTGTTCCATTCTTAACATGGGGTCCAGGAAATTGTTTTAAAAAAGGTTTTGATAAATGTGTTTCAATATCATTATTTTCCTTTGTAATTCAATGTGCTTTATTTTATGTATTTAAAACATTCGTCTGAGAAGGAGTCTCTAGTGTTCATAGGCTGCCAAAGAAGGGAGAGGAGGTCTATGACATAAAAGGTTAAGGATCCCAGGTCTAGATGATCTAAGCCCTTTTGGCTCCGAGATTCTAACAATAACGACCTAATTCAACCTAAGAACTCTTTGTAGCTACAAAGTGCATTCAAGCACATCATCACCTTACTCGGTCCTCACAGCTGCATAGTGAGTTAAGAGAAGGCAAATATTGTGCCCATTTCCCCATGGTGGAAGGGGAAGGCATTTCATGTGAGTTTCAGAGAGGTGAAGTCACTTGTCTGGGGTACCTAGCTGCTAAAGGAGAAGTGATGGGATATGAACTCAGTCTTGTCAAAATACTGCATATTCTGTAAAGTGAAGTAAGTGCTTACACTTATTTGTCAGGTGACGTGATTTGAGTGCTGTGGGGAACTGCGGTTGTGCAACCATTCCTACCAATGCAGATAGCCCCAAAAGAGAAGCCTGAGGGCACTGAGAAGGTGAGTGAATTACTTAGGGTTACCCTACCCAGTGCATGTCAAAGGCAAGACTTAACCCCCAGTCTTTTTGACTCCAAGATTGACTTTCTTCTGCTACTTTTTACAATTTTTAATATATTACGGGCAGGTATTAGTAGGGGTAGCCACATGGCACCGTGGATAGAGCACTGAGCCTGGAGTCAAGAAGACCTGAGTTCAAATATGACCTCATATACTTACTGGTTGTGTGATCTTGGGCAAGTCACTTAACAATCTTGTTTGCCTCAGTTTCCTTATCTGTAAAATGGGGATAATATAGCACCTGTGTAGGGTTATTGGGAAGATCAAATGATACCATAAATATAAAGTGCTTAGTACAGTGCTTGGCACATAGTAAAGCACTGTAAGAATTTTAGTTATTATGAGGGTGTTAATAGTATTATGTTGCTGGTGGATCATGTCTGATTCTTCGTGGCTCTGTATGGGTTTTCTTGGCAAAGATACTGGAGTGGTTTAACATTTTCTTCTCTAACTTATTTTACAGATGAGGAAACTGAGGCAAAAAGGCATAAGTGACTTGCCCAGGGCCACACAGCTGGGAAGCATCTGAGGCCAGATTTGAACTCAGGTCTTCCTAACTCTAGACCTGGAGCTCTATCCACTGAGCTCTGTAAGGGAATGAACTAGAGAGGTCCCTGATCAATGCCATTTACACACTCTTATGGTATGGAGTTGATTCTGAGTGCCCAAAAGCTATGCCCTCAGCTTAAGGGTAGGCTTGGCAATGACTAGTGTTATCTCTTCCTGGAGGATGAGCTCATCTCACATCTGCTCCTTGAGGGCAGGATCTATCTTTTTCCTCTTTTTGTATCCCCAGAGCTTAGCATATGGTAGGCACTTAATCAGTGTTTATTCATTGATAGATTGCAGTGTGTAGGCTCTCAGCACCAAAGAGCTGACTACTAGGTATTTATTTTCTTGGTCACAGCACTTGTGAAATGGTTATTAATAATAATAAGTAATAATAGCTAGCATTTAAATAGAGCTTTAAAGTTTGCAAATCACTTTACAAATACTTTCTCATTTTATCCTTACAACAATTCTGTGAGATAGGTGCTATTATCCCCATTTAACAGATGAGGAAACTGAGGCAAACAGAGAATAAGGTTAGAGGTTAGGTTAAAGTCACTTGTCCAGGGTCACACAGCTAGGTAAGTGTCTGCATTTGGTACAGAAGGTTTAGATGAGTGAATGGAACCACAGTATAATGGAACCATAAAACACTGAAGCATGAAAATTGTAGTAGAATTCAATTCAACAATTGAATTTTGATATACCTCACCATAATAAACTCACCATAGTGCCTCACCATAATAAACAAACAAATAAATTAAACTACTTATTTTTAGTTGGCCTTTTGGAATGGATGTGAGGCTCTCTACAACCTTCAGAAATCTCTGTTCGGACATATATAGGTAGGTAGATAGCTCTTTTTGTAGCCCTTAAGATGAGGCTGCTACCCATTTCATCTGATTTGTCTTTTTGCTGCCATTCTGGTCTAATTAGACAATGTTTAAATGTTTTCAGCCTTGACACCACTTGGGGAATGCTCAGCAGAGGCTCCAGACTGGGGCCAGTGACTGCAGTCAAGAGATGCTTTACTTGGGTTTTTTGTTGTCGGTTATTCCTTTTTTTTTTTTGCTGACTACCTTGCCCTCTTCTGTTATCTACAGCAGCCTTTGCCTTTGCAATTACTTTTCTCTCTGTTCGCATGTTGCATTTGCTACCTGACACATTGTGAGACTTTGCCAGCTACCCAATCACAAGGGTAATTAGACAGGAGAAGGAAGACAGATCTGGGAAATGAGAAAAATGCACTGGGTCAGTCATCAGCTGTGCAAGGGGAGCATCTAGGCACTGGTGACATTTCCGTTCCTAAATATGACTCTTTTCAAGTCACACAGCAAATTCCACCTTGTACGGCAGGACTTTGTTTGGATTCAATTAACACTAAGATGTGAAGAGACGTGCTGGGGGCTGTTTGAGATTGCTCTGGAAGCTAATGAGTCTGGTGTCAGTAATACAGCACCTAGATGTCTTCCCTTCCCCTTCCATGTGGGCATCAGGTATTTTTGACTCATGGTAAACACAACCACGTGGAATTAGAGATTAGGGAAAGCCAGGCCTCTGCCCACAGGGAAGGGATGATAGACATGGGAGGAGAGAAAGCAGAAATACTAGAATGAAGGAGGGGGAAGAGAAGTAGCTCTGTAGTCATTTAGGTGAGATGAGTTTGCCTTGCTTCATGGAGGATAAGAAGAAACTTTTAGGAACTAGGACCAGACACAGTCAGATTCTGGTTATCTGATTTGGCCTCTTGCCAAATCAACCTTCCTTTTGCAGATACTGTTTGCTTTTATATTACATTCATTTTTAAATGTAGCACTTCCCCATTTCCTACCCAGAGGGACATCCTTCGTAACCAAAAAAGAAAAAGAAAGAAAAGAATCAGTTCAACAAATTGACCAACCTATCAACCCTGTCTGATAGGATATAAAATATAAAAGGATACAAAATATAAAATGGATATAATAAAAAAGGAGGACTCATCTTCGTGAGTTCAAATCTGACTTCAGACAATTACTAGTTGTGTGACCCTGGGTAAGTCACTTAACCCTGTTTGCCTCAGTTTCTTCATCTGTCAAATGAGCTACAGAAAGAGATGGCAAACCATTCCAGTATCTTTGCCAATAAAATCCCAAATGGGGTCACAAAGAGTTGGACATGACTGAACAACAGGTCCTCTGCCTTTGCAAAAAGGGAGGGAGATAGATTTTCTTAACTCTTCTCTGGGGCCAACCTTGGTCTTTGTAATCATGTGGTGTTCAATTTCCCTTTTTGTGCTTTCCATTTGCTTTGTTTTAGATACTCTGTACTTTCTCCTAGTTCTGTTACTTCATTGCATTGTTTATATAAATCTTCGCATGTTTTTCTGAATTCTTATATTCCTGTTTCTTATGACCCAGTAATATTCTGTTAATTCATGGACCATGATTTGTTTAACAACTGCCCAGTGCATGGACATTTACTCTGTTTCCAATTCATGGTTCCCACAAAAAGTGTTACTAAATTTTGGCATATATGGCACATTTCTTTCCTAAGTGTAGGTTGTTATATTGCTGGGCTCCCCAGATGGAATGCTCACAAGACTGTGATAAAGAAAACTCCTTGTTTGTTGTTTTGGGATATCAGTTATTATTATCCCCTAGGGGGAAATGATGAGTGTCTCCTTTAGTCTGTCCATTCAGATATTGGGTCCAGGGAGCCGTATTTTTGCCTTGCATTCTTAGGATAATGGAGAACCCTTGAAAGGGTACCCACTAGTCTGTGTTCAGCAGTAGAAAGGACTTGGGGAAATCAAGGATCATTAAGATATTGTATGAGAACTATTACAACTACTAAAATACAAAAGGTTCTTAATTTTTTTAATATTAAAAGTGGGACCTTACAACTTGAAAAGACTGGGAACCTTTAGTGTAGAGGAAAGAGAACTAGACATGGAGGCAGAAGATCGATGTTCGCATTTTTGGAACTAGATTCACAAGTTGTATAACCTTGACTGAGTTATTTAGCTACTCTGAAACTCAGTTTCCTCATCTGCAAAATGGGA